>OY796685.1:16612142-17960516 GCA_963680715.1 Tetragnatha montana
GGAGCCTCCTGTGCTTCTCGAACCCTGGTTGCTAGCGGGCCACTCAGAGATCCGGGGCTGGGGTTCTCGAGCGTTCCTCCCCTGCTTAGTGGGCTTTTCGCGCGAAAAGGCCCACTAAGCAGGAGCCTCCTTGCTCTCGAACCCTGGTTGCTAGCGGGCCACTCAGAGATCCGGGGCTGGGGGTTCTCGAGCGTTCCTTCCCTGCTTAGTGGGCTTTTCGCGCGAAAAGGCCCACTAAGCAGGGAGCCTCCTTGCTCTCGAACCCTGGTTGCTAGCGGGCCACTCAGAGATCCGGGGCTGGGTTTCTCGAGCGTTCCTCCTGCTTAGTGGGCTTTTCGCGCGAAAAGGCCCACTAAGGCAGGGGAGCCCTCCTTGCTCTCGAACCCTGGTTGCTAGCGGGCCACTCAGAGATCCGGGGCTGGGGTTCTCGAGCGTTCCTCCCTGCTTAGTGGGCTTTTCGCGCGAAAAGGCCCACTAAGCAGGGGAGCCTCCTTGCTCTCGAACCCTGTTGCTAGCGGGCCACTCAGAGATCCGGGGCTGGGGTTCTCGAGCGTTCCTCCCTGCTTAGTGGGCTTTTCGCGCGAAAAGGCCCACTAAGCAGGGAGCCTCCTTGCTCTCGAACCCTGGTTGCTAGCGGGCCACTCAGAGATCCGGGGCTGGGGTTCTCGAGCGTTCCTCCCTGCTTAGTGGGCTTTTCGCGCGAAAAGGCCCACTAAGCAGGGAGCCTCCTTGCTCTCGAACCCTGGTTGCTAGCGGGCCACTCAGAGATCCGGGGCTGGGGTTCTCGAGCGTTCCTCCCTGCTTAGTGGGCTTTTCGCGCGAAAAGGCCCACTAAGCAGGGAGCCTCCTTGCTCTCGAACCCTGGTTGCTAGCGGGCCACTCAGAGATCCGGGGCTGGGGTTCTCGAGCGTTCCTCCCTGCTTAGTGGGCTTTTCGCGCGAAAAGGCCCACTAAGCAGGGAGCCTCCTTGCTCTCGAACCCTGGTTGCTAGCGGGCCACTCAGAGATCCGGGGCTGGGGTTCTCGAGCGTTCCTCCCTGCTTAGTGGGCTTTTCGCGCGAAAAGGCCCACTAAGCAGGGAGCCTCCTTGCTCTCGAACCCTGGTTGCTAGCGGGCCACTCAGAGATCCGGGGCTGGGGTTCTCGAGCGTTCCTCCCTGCTTAGTGGGCTTTTCGCGCGAAAAGGCCCACTAAGCAGGGAGCCTCCTTGCTCTCGAACCCTGGTTGCTAGCGGGCCACTCAGAGATCCGGGGCTGGGGTTCTCGAGCGTTCCTCCCTGCTTAGTGGGCTTTTCGCGCGAAAAGGCCCACTAAGCAGGGAGCCTCCTTGCTCTCGAACCCTGGTTGCTAGCGGGCCACTCAGAGATCCGGGGCTGGGGTTCTCGAGCGTTCCTCCCTGCTTAGTGGGCTTTTCGCGCGAAAAGGCCCACTAAGCAGGGAGCCTCCTTGCTCTCGAACCCTGGTTGCTAGCGGGCCACTCAGAGATCCGGGGCTGGGGTTCTCGAGCGTTCCTCCCTGCTTAGTGGGCTTTTCGCGCGAAAAGGCCCACTAAGCAGGGAGCCTCCTTGCTCTCGAACCCTGGTTGCTAGCGGGCCACTCAGAGATCCGGGGCTGGGGTTCTCGAGCGTTCCTCCCTGCTTAGTGGGCTTTTCGCGCGAAAAGGCCCACTAAGCAGGGAGCCTCCTTGCTCTCGAACCCTGGTTGCTAGCGGGCCACTCAGAGATCCGGGGCTGGGGTTCTCGAGCGTTCCTCCCTGCTTAGTGGGCTTTTCGCGCGAAAAGGCCCACTAAGCAGGGAGCCTCCTTGCTCTCGAACCCTGGTTGCTAGCGGGCCACTCAGAGATCCGGGGCTGGGGTTCTCGAGCGTTCCTCCCTGCTTAGTGGGCTTTTCGCGCGAAAAGGCCCACTAAGCAGGGAGCCTCCTTGCTCTCGAACCCTGGTTGCTAGCGGGCCACTCAGAGATCCGGGGCTGGGGTTCTCGAGCGTTCCTCCCTGCTTAGTGGGCTTTTCGCGCGAAAAGGCCCACTAAGCAGGGAGCCTCCTTGCTCTCGAACCCTGGTTGCTAGCGGGCCACTCAGAGATCCGGGGCTGGGGTTCTCGAGCGTTCCTCCCTGCTTAGTGGGCTTTTCGCGCGAAAAGGCCCACTAAGCAGGGAGCCTCCTTGCTCTCGAACCCTGGTTGCTAGCGGGCCACTCAGAGATCCGGGGCTGGGGTTCTCGAGCGTTCCTCCCTGCTTAGTGGGCTTTTCGCGCGAAAAGGCCCACTAAGCAGGGAGCCTCCTTGCTCTCGAACCCTGGTTGCTAGCGGGCCACTCAGAGATCCGGGGCTGGGGTTCTCGAGCGTTCCTCCCTGCTTAGTGGGCTTTTCGCGCGAAAAGGCCCACTAAGCAGGGAGCCTCCTTGCTCTCGAACCCTGGTTGCTAGCGGGCCACTCAGAGATCCGGGGCTGGGGTTCTCGAGCGTTCCTCCCTGCTTAGTGGGCTTTTCGCGCGAAAAGGCCCACTAAGCAGGGAGCCTCCTTGCTCTCGAACCCTGGTTGCTAGCGGGCCACTCAGAGATCCGGGGCTGGGGTTCTCGAGCGTTCCTCCCTGCTTAGTGGGCTTTTCGCGCGAAAAGGCCCACTAAGCAGGGAGCCTCCTTGCTCTCGAACCCTGGTTGCTAGCGGGCCACTCAGAGATCCGGGGCTGGGGTTCTCGAGCGTTCCTCCCTGCTTAGTGGGCTTTTCGCGCGAAAAGGCCCACTAAGCAGGGAGCCTCCTTGCTCTCGAACCCTGGTTGCTAGCGGGCCACTCAGAGATCCGGGGCTGGGGTTCTCGAGCGTTCCTCCCTGCTTAGTGGGCTTTTCGCGCGAAAAGGCCCACTAAGCAGGGAGCCTCCTTGCTCTCGAACCCTGGTTGCTAGCGGGCCACTCAGAGATCCGGGGCTGGGGTTCTCGAGCGTTCCTCCCTGCTTAGTGGGCTTTTCGCGCGAAAAGGCCCACTAAGCAGGGAGCCTCCTTGCTCTCGAACCCTGGTTGCTAGCGGGCCACTCAGAGATCCGGGGCTGGGGTTCTCGAGCGTTCCTCCCTGCTTAGTGGGCTTTTCGCGCGAAAAGGCCCACTAAGCAGGGAGCCTCCTTGCTCTCGAACCCTGGTTGCTAGCGGGCCACTCAGAGATCCGGGGCTGGGGTTCTCGAGCGTTCCTCCCTGCTTAGTGGGCTTTTCGCGCGAAAAGGCCCACTAAGCAGGGAGCCTCCTTGCTCTCGAACCCTGGTTGCTAGCGGGCCACTCAGAGATCCGGGGCTGGGGTTCTCGAGCGTTCCTCCCTGCTTAGTGGGCTTTTCGCGCGAAAAGGCCCACTAAGCAGGGAGCCTCCTTGCTCTCGAACCCTGGTTGCTAGCGGGCCACTCAGAGATCCGGGGCTGGGGTTCTCGAGCGTTCCTCCCTGCTTAGTGGGCTTTTCGCGCGAAAAGGCCCACTAAGCAGGGAGCCTCCTTGCTCTCGAACCCTGGTTGCTAGCGGGCCACTCAGAGATCCGGGGCTGGGGTTCTCGAGCGTTCCTCCCTGCTTAGTGGGCTTTTCGCGCGAAAAGGCCCACTAAGCAGGGAGCCTCCTTGCTCTCGAACCCTGGTTGCTAGCGGGCCACTCAGAGATCCGGGGCTGGGGTTCTCGAGCGTTCCTCCCTGCTTAGTGGGCTTTTCGCGCGAAAAGGCCCACTAAGCAGGGAGCCTCCTTGCTCTCGAACCCTGGTTGCTAGCGGGCCACTCAGAGATCCGGGGCTGGGGTTCTCGAGCGTTCCTCCCTGCTTAGTGGGCTTTTCGCGCGAAAAGGCCCACTAAGCAGGGAGCCTCCTTGCTCTCGAACCCTGGTTGCTAGCGGGCCACTCAGAGATCCGGGGCTGGGGTTCTCGAGCGTTCCTCCCTGCTTAGTGGGCTTTTCGCGCGAAAAGGCCCACTAAGCAGGGAGCCTCCTTGCTCTCGAACCCTGGTTGCTAGCGGGCCACTCAGAGATCCGGGGCTGGGGTTCTCGAGCGTTCCTCCCTGCTTAGTGGGCTTTTCGCGCGAAAAGGCCCACTAAGCAGGGAGCCTCCTTGCTCTCGAACCCTGGTTGCTAGCGGGCCACTCAGAGATCCGGGGCTGGGGTTCTCGAGCGTTCCTCCCTGCTTAGTGGGCTTTTCGCGCGAAAAGGCCCACTAAGCAGGGAGCCTCCTTGCTCTCGAACCCTGGTTGCTAGCGGGCCACTCAGAGATCCGGGGCTGGGGTTCTCGAGCGTTCCTCCCTGCTTAGTGGGCTTTTCGCGCGAAAAGGCCCACTAAGCAGGGAGCCTCCTTGCTCTCGAACCCTGGTTGCTAGCGGGCCACTCAGAGATCCGGGGCTGGGGTTCTCGAGCGTTCCTCCCTGCTTAGTGGGCTTTTCGCGCGAAAAGGCCCACTAAGCAGGGAGCCTCCTTGCTCTCGAACCCTGGTTGCTAGCGGGCCACTCAGAGATCCGGGGCTGGGGTTCTCGAGCGTTCCTCCCTGCTTAGTGGGCTTTTCGCGCGAAAAGGCCCACTAAGCAGGGAGCCTCCTTGCTCTCGAACCCTGGTTGCTAGCGGGCCACTCAGAGATCCGGGGCTGGGGTTCTCGAGCGTTCCTCCCTGCTTAGTGGGCTTTTCGCGCGAAAAGGCCCACTAAGCAGGGAGCCTCCTTGCTCTCGAACCCTGGTTGCTAGCGGGCCACTCAGAGATCCGGGGCTGGGGTTCTCGAGCGTTCCTCCCTGCTTAGTGGGCTTTTCGCGCGAAAAGGCCCACTAAGCAGGGAGCCTCCTTGCTCTCGAACCCTGGTTGCTAGCGGGCCACTCAGAGATCCGGGGCTGGGGTTCTCGAGCGTTCCTCCCTGCTTAGTGGGCTTTTCGCGCGAAAAGGCCCACTAAGCAGGGAGCCTCCTTGCTCTCGAACCCTGGTTGCTAGCGGGCCACTCAGAGATCCGGGGCTGGGGTTCTCGAGCGTTCCTCCCTGCTTAGTGGGCTTTTCGCGCGAAAAGGCCCACTAAGCAGGGAGCCTCCTTGCTCTCGAACCCTGGTTGCTAGCGGGCCACTCAGAGATCCGGGGCTGGGGTTCTCGAGCGTTCCTCCCTGCTTAGTGGGCTTTTCGCGCGAAAAGGCCCACTAAGCAGGGAGCCTCCTTGCTCTCGAACCCTGGTTGCTAGCGGGGCCACTCAGAGATCCGGGGCTGGGGTTCTCGAGCGTTCCTCCCTGCTTAGTGGGCTTTTCGCGCGAAAAGGCCCACTAAGCAGGGAGCCTCCTTGCTCTCGAACCCTGGTTGCTAGCGGGCCACTCAGAGATCCGGGGCTGGGGTTCTCGAGCGTTCCTCCCTGCTTAGTGGGCTTTTCGCGCGAAAAGGCCCACTAAGCAGGGAGCCTCCTTGCTCTCGAACCCTGGTTGCTAGCGGGCCACTCAGAGATCCGGGGCTGGGGTTCTCGAGCGTTCCTCCCTGCTTAGTGGGCTTTTCGCGCGAAAAGGCCCACTAAGCAGGGAGCCTCCTTGCTCTCGAACCCTGGTTGCTAGCGGGCCACTCAGAGATCCGGGGCTGGGGTTCTCGAGCGTTCCTCCCTGCTTAGTGGGCTTTTCGCGCGAAAAGGCCCACTAAGCAGGGAGCCTCCTTGCTCTCGAACCCTGGTTGCTAGCGGGTCACTCAGAGATCCGGGGCTGGGGTTCTCGAGCGTTCCTCCCTGCTTAGTGGGCTTTTCGCGCGAAAAGGCCCACTAAGCAGGGAGCCTCCTTGCTCTCGAACCCTGGTTGCTAGCGGGCCACTCAGAGATCCGGGGCTGGGGTTCTCGAGCGTTCCTCCCTGCTTAGTGGGCTTTTCGCGCGAAAAGGCCCACTAAGCAGGGAGCCTCCTTGCTCTCGAACCCTGGTTGCTAGCGGGTCACTCAGAGATCCGGGGCTGGGGTTCTCGAGCGTTCCTCCCTGCTTAGTGGGCTTTTCGCGCGAAAAGGCCCACTAAGCAGGGAGCCTCCTTGCTCTCGAACCCTTCGCGCGAAAAACGAAACGACTTAGGCGGAAAGGCGGGCTTAGAGGCCGGAACCGGGGAAAAGCAGGGAGTCTCCCAGGGTTTCCCAGGGGGTCGATGAAGCTCTATGGGTCAATTGGGGGGTCGACGAAGGTTTAGGGGTCGGTAGGGGGTCGATGAAATTAAAAATAATAATTATAAAAATTTTAATAAATTAAAAAATAATTAAATAAAAATAATAAATAAAAATTTTTAATTAATTAAATAATAAATTTTAAATAATTTTTTAATAATTATAAAAAAGAAAAGTGCAGATGAGACAAAAAACCAGCTCGTGTGAAACTAATAAAATATTTAACTCATATGTTATTATAAAAATCTTAAAAATTAATTCTTTTATATTCTGTAAAAAGACTTAGGTTGAATGTAACATTTTCAATAAGGTCAGTCTTTCCACCAGAAACGTATTGAGAGATTTCTCATTGAATATATTCGTTATTACCGTTAATTGCAATTTTGTTTCTTAAATTGTTAATTAAATTTATTTACTCTTATTGTATTTTATTTTATTTGGAGTGTTTCAAAATTTCTTACTTGGAGTTTTTTTTTATTTTGATAAACTCGTGTTATCTAATTGCAGAATGTAATTCTGTTTACTACTACTACTATTAGACTTCTAAAATACTAATTAGAATTTTAAATTAATTTTATTATTAAATACAATATATACTGGGTTAATCAATAATTATAATAAATATAATTTATACTCCATCCGATTGGTACTTAGCGCTAAGGTACGCTAAATGTGTTAATTCAATGGGAAAGGGTTTAAATTAAATACATAAATTCATATATTTCGTGGTACTTTAAAGTTTTAAATTACTTTAATACTAAAGTTTTTAAAAACTAAATTATATTTTAAAAGTAGTTTAACTAGTACTTTGTTAACTACTACCAAACACTACACCTTTAAAAAAAAAAAAAAAACACTTAAAACCTAAAAAAAAAACCTACAAATAATTTTTACCTCGCAACATTAAACCTTTAGCGGCTTTACACCACGCGGTTTGCGGTACGCGATTTTCGGCGAAAACGGGTACCGCAGAAACTCAGCGACCGCTCGAAAGAGGGCGCTAGAATCGATTGCCACCGCGACAGTTTTGGTTTCCGCGCGGCAACCACTAGAGTGGTAAATCGATTCTAGCGCCCTCTTTGGAACGGTCGATGAGTCATTCGGTCATTCGAAAAAAATAAACATAGACTGTACTTCGCATCTGCAAGGTTTCTTTTTTTATTGAACAACGGATTTTTCGGCCAATCATATGCTTTATCAAAACAGCAGACGGATTTCTTCATTTTATATATTAAGATGAAGACTGTACTTCGAAGGTTTCCTTTTTATTGGCTTTGAAGGCGTGGGTCCCGATAAAAACCGGGACGAGTGTCAACATGTCAATCTACTGCGGTTATCCGGGGGGATCTAAAGTCTAAGAAACCATTGACACATAGCAGAGAGTCACGGTGACTCCCTCAGTCAGGGAAAGGAAATATTTAACAGAATGTCATCAGTCATCCTTAGAGGACAATGGGGGTGACACCAGAACTTAAAATCTCCGTTCATCTTCACGCTAAAAGTATTTTTTAAAAATAATATTAAGAAAACATTAAAAAGCCCTCACCCTATTAGGAAAAATTTGGGGTGAAAAGGGGACATTATTTTTCCGTTATTTTTTACACAAAAAATATAATTTTGAAAAATATTTTAATGAAATAGTAAACAGGGCGTCACCCTACTAGATAACAATGGAATAACTCCGGAACATAAAAACTACGATCATCTTCCCATAAAAATATACATAACTTTTTAAACTTATTTTATGAAAGGAAATATTAAACAGATGTCACCCAACTAGAGAACAATGAGGGTGACACCGGAACTTAAAATCTCCGTTCATCTTCACGCTAAAAGTTGAATTTTTAAAATAATATTAAGAAAACATTAAAAAGGGTGTCCCCCTATTATAAAAATTTGGGGTGACAAGGGGTTCAGCGAACCAAAATCTATAAGAATGACTATTTTCATCAAAGAATTTTTTCATTGTTGAACAGTGTAATATGAAATTAGTGTAAAATGCATGGATATTATTGTATAGTACGTCACATTACATAAATATAGAAGGAGACGACAAACACAGGCCACTTCTGTTGTATTTAGAAACTTAAGTACCCTCTCATTTTTATTAAAAAAGGACAAATATAAGAGGGCATGGACGTCATTTATTGGGGGGGAAGGAGAGAGCAATTGACCCCCCAACCCCCAAGGTTTTCAGTGTTATAAGAAAAATATAAAAGTACATTGAAAATTCTGTAACTTCCAAGGAAGCATCGAGTGTAACCCAAAAAGTCTCAAGAGGAGCTAAAACCTAAAACACTACTTTTAAAGGCAAATTTCCTGGGGGATGACCCCCCGCCTCCCTTGAAATATCTTGATATCTATTTATATTTTTTCCCTTGAAAATTGCGTGGTTTATACAAGGAACCGTTCTCTTCGGATGTTACCCAAAGGGTTTCAAGAGGAGCTAAAACACTACTTTTAAAGGCAAATTTTCTGGGGTTTGACCCTCAGCCCCCTCAAAATATCTTGATATCTATTTGTAATTTTTTTCCCTTGAAAATTGTGGGATTTACAAGGAACCGTTCTCTTCGGATGTTACCAAAAGGGTCTCAAAAGGAGCTAAAATACTACTTTTAAAGGAAAATTTTCAAAAATTTTCCTGGGGGAAGACCCCCAGCCCCCCTTGAAATATTTTGATATCTATTTATAATTTTTTTTCTTGAAAATTGCGTGGTTTAAAAGGAACCGTTCTCTTTGGATGTTACCCAAAGGGTCTCAAAATGAGCTAAAACACTACTTATAAAGGCAAATTTTCAAAATTTTTCTGGGGGTAACCCCCAGACCCCCCTTTTTACTTGGAGTGATTATAAAATTGTGACATTATATGCACCATAATTCAAATACTACTTTTAAGTGATATAAAATTAGGTATGGGGTTTAGAAATGGTGGCCCCTGGGGGGGGTGACACCGCGAACTTCCGCCCCGGGTGACACCCACCCTAGCTACGCCACTGAGCAGAACTAATAGGTAAATTCAAATTTGCAACTTCTGAATTCTTCCGAGGATTTTAATTTGCTCCTTAAGGTGCATTTGAATTAATTTATATACTTTTAAAATCACTTTCATAACTTAATAATTGAAATTTGCTGCGAGATAATCAACCAGAATTTAGATTAGAACCATGACTAAACAATCGGAACAAACAAACACAAGCTACCTGCCGCTGCGTTGCTAAGTATTACGTCATGCAATGGAAGATCGGAGAGAGGGAGCTATTCAGCGTTCTCATGGGCGTCATTTCAGTTTTTGTTGGTTGGTGGGGACAAGGATTTTTTTTAAAGTGGGTCTGAGCCACGCCGTAACCAGACTTGTTTTTTTTGGGGGAGGGTCACTCAACATCATGAGCTCTAAGTAAAAATGGGGGGTCTGGGGGTCACCCCCAGAAAAATTTTGCCTCATTTTTACAAAATTTAAGTTACATCCGAAGAGAACAGTCCCTTGTAAAGCACATAATTTTCTAGGGAAAAAAGTTACAAATAAACTTCAAAATTTCAAGGGGAGCCGGAGGTCCTCCCTCAGAAGGGACTCTCAGCAATTTTTCACTTAAGATTGGAAACCTTGGGGGGGCAATCCCCCCCCCCCCTAAATGACGCCCATGAGCGTTCTGATAGGTCAAAATTCTTAGTACCTCCCCCGGTTGCGAATCCCAGGTGCACTTGTGAATTACGCAGCCCGCGTGGCAATCGCCACCCAGAAGGGGGCCTTATGAAAATGGGGGCCCAAATCAAAATTTGGATATTTTAAAAATAAATTCAAAAGGTGAGAGGGCTGCAGAGAGGGGGGGGGGCAGAAGCAATGGGGCCCGACGGTCCAAGGGGCCCCCGTGAGAAATGCAGAATTTTTTTCACATTGCTTCTGTCAATTCCCTTTGATTTCGCTGCCTTAGCTCACACAGTACCCTCACTTTGCTCATGACCAGGCCCACCGAGGGGGGCAGCCGGGGACAATCCCAGAGGCCCGAGATGGGGCCTGCCGTGTCGCCGAACCAATGCTGGACGACACTCGTTGGCTAATTAAAGTACGATTCCGGTGGTCCATCCAGTGGCGGATCCAGAGGGGGGGCAACAGGCCTTTTGCCCCCCCCCTTGGGATCTTGTACCTTTTTTTAAATTACAGTAAAAAAAGGAAAAAAATGTAAGAGGGAAGAGAAGATTGAAAAGTCAAACACTAAATAGGAAGCATAAACATATAAGTTAGTATGGGAGGGCTCTGGCACTCATCTGACATTGAAAAGGTTAGTCTGAGAATTAAAACCCCCGTAGATAACCATTGGTCACATTCCACACCTTGCTTTACCTCTTGCCATGGGCGTAGCCAGGTCCCATGTTAGGGGGGGGCAAGGATACTTCCCTTTGCCCCATGGCATGGTCCCAGGTACCCCATGGGGAGTCCTTTTACACGTTAAATTTTAGAGTAATTATACGAAGGGTTTGCACTTTGCACACTTAACGTAATTAATAGTGTAATAAATGTGTGCTCTAAGAAAAAGGGGGGGTCTGGGGGTCCTCCCCCAGAAAATTTTTTAAAATTGACCCCTTAAAGTAGTGTTTTAGCTCATTTTCAGACTCTAGCCCGAACAGAACCACCTCTTGTAAGCCACATAATTTTCAAGGAAATTTATGTGGCTTATGACTAAAAGTATAATTTGTAGAATCTAATCGAGTCGAATCGAGTAACTATCTATTCTATTTTATGTCACTGGATGAAACTTTCGTATGTTTGGACGTTAAAAAAACATCAAGCTTTAGGAAGATACGCTACTGCTTTAATTACATAATAATTTAGAAGAGAATAAAGAAGAATAAAAAGTTACATGAAATTATTTTTTCGGACATCTCTTTCAAATTTAATACCATACGAACACCAAAACTATTTAAATTCAAAATCTTTTTAAAAACCCTTTTCCCACAAGTTGCTACCCAAAATTTTTTTGTATACTATTTTAATAATTGCATTGCAGGCAATGAACCACAAGCCACAAGCTCCATTTCCGACTGTATTCTTTAATCAAATTCTGCCCAGGCCTAGTGGCCTATCAGGCGGTACTCATCTCCGTTTCATTAGCCTTTGGGCCTGGGATGCTTATTACGTAGCTTGTGTCCAGGTCGAGTGAATAGCCCGACGCTGGACCCCCAGTTGATTGATAACAATAATAAATTATGAAATTTATTTGATTACAATAAAATACTTAAAATAAATTAGAACCTTACCAGAAAAATTATACCAATTTTTATTTTCCAGCTGATTCAAATTGAGTAAATTCTCTGTAATTCAATGTTGTAGCAATCTCTCCTATACTGTCAAACAAAATCTCAGGCGATAACAGCTTGCATGGATAATTTGCTTGCGTGCTTGGTCACGTAAAAACTAACAATGAAAGGGGGTGAAAAACCCGGGAATTCTTCATTAGTTACACAGGATTGGTTCTTCGTACAATGAACCAATAGCTGATAAAGAGATCAAGAGGAGGCGTTGCGAATCCTTATAATTGATTCCTTTGGACGGCCTGGCCCGTCCACAGCATTTTACTGGAATTTTCAGGTCAAGAAATCTAGTTTTATGGAGAAATGAAAATCCTTCCCTTGCACCCCCCTGGCTACGCCCATGCTATTGAGACTCCACTGTATCAACACTGGACACATCTGAGTTCATTCAAGCGTGTCAGTGGGAGGTTACAAGTGTCACTGGTGATAAACAAGCTCAACTATTGCCCACACTCCAAGATAAACATGGGGAGGTCCTCTGTCGACGCTCCTGTTTACCAACAATTAATGCATCCTCCTTGTGAAAACATAGTCTTATCAGAACTTTTCTCCCCTGCCATTGCTTGACACTTGACCTCTTTGACCTTGGTCAAGGTTCAGACATTGCTCAGCTAACTTTGAAAGCAACAAAAAGTGTAAGAAAAATAATTTAGATTTGTAGATTCCAGAAAATTTTTAAAAAATAATTAACAAATTGAGAATTTAGGGGGGGGGGCAGCTGCCCCCCCCTGCCTCCCCCTGGCTACGCCCATGCCTCTTGCCATGTACTGAAATTTATGGCTGTCTCAATTCCTGCTTGAAAGAGAGCAATCCACGGGAGGGGGGGGGGGCAAATTAAGAACCAAGAATCCTGAAATGGGCACAAGGCACACGTATAGGGTGCGGGCGAGGAGGTCCTGCCCCCCCCCCGAATTTCGGACTAGGTATATACAAAAATAAGTTAAAATCCTGCTTTGTAGTGTCAAATTTCAGAAAATTCTCAGATCCCCTTTTGTATTTGGAACTTAAGTGTTCACAACTTCTTTACATTAAGTTCATCAAAATGCAAATCTTATCTAAAAATGTATATTCAAAATTCAGGCTAGAGGTACCAAAACTAGTTAAAAACCTGTTTTTAGAGTTAATTTGTTTTAAATCTTCTGGGGGAGAAGACTTGTGGGGGCAATCAACCATATTAGGCCCGGAAATCTTATGGAAGTATATTTATTATCGGGTTTAGGAATAATTTTAGGTCCTCTCCCTTCGTTGCAAATATTTAGCTTTGCACCTAATAATGAATTAATTTTTTGGAGGATATTTGGGCTCTTCACGCGAAATAAATTTCTATTTACGCCACTCCCATCTAAAACAGAAGGGACCGCTCATCTTTATCTTTAGGATCTTTCTCGGAGGATGGGACCTTAATTAAAATCCCATTCCCCGATCCCATCTTGAATGTTCAAAAATGAGTCAAAGGACTACTTTTTAAGGTAAAATTTCCAAAAAGTTTGCTGGGGGAGAACCCCCAGACCCCCTTCTTTCCCTGGGACATCATCCAAGTATTTTCAATAATAGGTTCAAACTTTCAAAATTCTTCTGAAGAACCCCCAACCTTCTTAAAATGTAGTTGCCCCCCCCTTAGGTCCAGGCTGGATCCGCCACTGGGTCCATCTCGGTGAAAGGAAGGAAAGGGGGTCTCGAAGAAAAGGGTCTGGCGGGATTCCAGCCTTGTTTGTGGATTTGCCTTGTTTTCATGCATTCTTCGAAATTGCACACACCATATGGGGATGGTCATTGGAAGGGAGCAGAATGGAAAAGGCAGAGCAATAGCAGTGCAGTTGCAAATTTGTCGGTGTCTTCGTTGGTGTGCTTTTAAGTTTAAGTTTCGCATGCAATTTTTTTTTTCAAAAACCTTTTGTTACCTTTTTGAGCATTTTCAATCACATGACTCGGACCTAACAACGGCCTTAGCAGCAGAAGATGTTACAGTTTTTTGCCCTACAGAGGTTAACAGTTACAGAAAATGACTAGCCGTGGAATTCTCCTATTGGTGCATTTGCAATCACGTGATCCCATACCTAAAAACCGCCTTAGCAACAGATAAACAACGGCCTTAGCAACAGTTAAAAGCCCTACAGTAGATACACAGTTAAAAGAAAATAACCGGTTGTGACGTCACCTGAAAACACTCTATTAAATTATCAAGGTAATTCAATTCAATTTACAATAAACATTAGCCCCCCCCCCCAGTGGCGGCTCGTTCATAGGAGCACAGGAGCACGTGAACACCCACAGAAAAAGTATAAAGATAAATAAATATCAATGGAAATATATTCTCAATTTCAAGGGCGTATGCAGGATTTTTTCTAGGGGGGGGCGCCGGGGAGTAGCCAAAGGGGGGGGGGAAATTACCCCCCACGCTTGGAAATTTTCATTTTATTACCATACATCACTATCAAAAATCATGCTTTATTGAAGCCCCATTTGTCTATCCGAAAGCGGATTTACATCGAAAAGAACTTTTTTTTTTCAAATCACCCTAATATAAAAGTCCCAGATGACACAAAAACATGGATCCATATGTATTCGATTAATTTTATCAGCTCAAGCACTTACCTTTTCCATAGAAGTCTCAGGAGCTGGCTTTTCAACATTCGGCGGTCCTTTATTTTCACCGTTTTCACCCGCCTTTCGCTTAAAATAATCCGTAAGCTTTCTTTTATGCATATTTTTTAACTACTCTCCTAAGAGAGATAATTTTTTTTTCTGTATTGGTCCAACATCCTTCTCTTTCTAGATCTTGTGTAAATTTTAATTTTTATTATAAAATGGGTGTGAACCCCCAGTTTATCAACTCAAGAGCCGCCACTGCCCCCCCCCCAAAAAAAAAACCTAATCCTGGATCTGCCACTGAGTTGTATATTGGAATGGAGGAGGAACAGATAATGTACAGGGTGTCCCAAAAAAGACTGACGCATTTTAAAAATCAATAACTCAAAAACTAAAAAAGATAAAAATGTGCGGTTTCTTGCCCCCTACTTGTTAGGCCAAAGAATTTTCATCCCAGAATTTTCGATTTTAGTTCCAAAATTTTAACTAGATGGCAGCACAAGAATTTTTTAAGGGATTTAGGGAAAAGGTATCGGAATAATCCCTGTTACTTAACTTGTGACAGGAAAACCAAAGTTTGATTAAAAATCGATTCACAGAATCGAATGTTGTTCGATCCTGAACGAATCTTACTCGATTCTCGGAAGATTTAAGATTCGATCTAAGGAAAATATTAAGATTTGGGTTACGCTTTGAATCAGTTTGACAACTAAACCAAACTGTGGTCCTCCCCTTAAGACGGATCTCTCATTTCAGCCAATATTTTTCAAATTACTGAATTTGATTTTGTTAAATACGCATTAATTTTTCCTAAATAGGTAAAATCCAAATGAATTCTTTAAACGTTTATTGAGGGAATGAGAAGTTTAGATTATTGGTGATCTTTAGAAGAACAGTATATGGTAGTTTGTGCTGCGATGCACATAACAGGGGTGATTGTGTTCCGAGTGAATATCCTAGATTACCGGGTTTTCTATTAAACTTGCAAGTTTCTATGGCGGATGTTGGTCAGATAGCGTTGGGTGGGAAAATGGGTCTAGTAGGGTAAAATAGGTCTAGGGATTTTAGCAGTTTATATTTATAAAATTTAATGTTTTTGGCATGCTTATTTTTATTGAGACTCAAGTAAAATCAGTATGCCAAAAAAACATTAAATTTTACAAATATTAGCCGCGTTCACAACAGCCATTCTACCGGACGAAAGGCAGAGAAAACCCGCTCTCCCTACGCAGGGAATAAATCACTTGACTATCAGTTGGAAATTCTCTCCTGGGCAATAGCAGTAGGAAATGTTTTAATTGGATCAACTCTCGTAGACAGCGCTCTCGCTCGCTTCCCGAATATTTACGAGCTCGCTCGCTTGTCACGTGATTCTTTCTACTGGTAGGACGAGTGCTCTTGTGAACGGGCTATTAAATTTCCTCACGGCTGGTTTTCGGAGATCCCTTTTCCCCTACTTCTTTAGCTCTTTCTCCGGTTGAACAGGTTGGCTGTTGTGAACGCGGCTATAAACTGTTAAAATAGCTAGACCTATTTTACCTCACTAGACCCATTTTTCCCCACCCCAACCTACTCATAATTCGATAGAGATGTGGGTACATTACATATGCGAGAATTGATGGGTGGTGTAAAATAAACATATGGGGTTAAACAGACTATATGAAATTTATTATTTTTTGACATCCTGATTCTTCTTGAGCCCAATAGAAAAATCAGCATGCCGAAATAAAAAAAATATAAATATATTCTGTTTAACCCCAAAAGATCATTTTTCAGCCTACCAACCCTATTTTCACTAAAATAATAGTTTAAAGAAGTTCCGCACTTCCACTGAAATTCTTGCCAAATTCATCCACTTATTTAATTCCGAAAATAAATGTAGTTTAAATTTAGTGTAACTTAGTCTGATCGGGGCCCTTTCTCACACACCAAGTCAAATTTAATATCCCCTCTATAAAATGTCATCTCAAAGATTCTAAAACTTTGATTTTCCTTTAAAATATTTTACATAACCATCCTCTGAAAAAAAGCAGTGAAAAACGCTTCATATAGAAATTTTAAATAAAAAAGTTTCCGGTGATTTAAAATGTGTATAACCCCCTAGATAAACAATTAATGGAGCAGCCTTTGTCAGAAATCATGTTCTAATTTTCCATGATATTCCTTAAAAATAATTTCCAATTAGAACTCAAAGTTCGATTTCCTAAAGATTTTATTATTTAGAATTAAATCCTAACAATATCTCCTCTGTGCCATAAAAGATCAATCAAACAACCAACTAGCTAAAGCATTTCAATCTAATTCGATTCTGAAATCGATTCTATCTCTCAACTTCGATTTTCCTACCACAAGGCAATAGCAGGGATTCCGCTGACAGTTTATACCTAAATTTCGGGAAAACTTCTCGTGCTGCCATCTACAAATGCATTTTGGAACTAAAATTTTGAAATTTTGGGTACAAAAATTCTTTGCCCCCCTGAGTAGGATGCAAGAAACCGCATATTTTTATCTTTTTTAGTTTTCGAGATATTGATTTTTAAAATGCGTCAGTCTTTTTTGGGACACCCTGTATGAGGTCCTTTTAATTTTCAGCCACCGGGGCCTGCTACCAGTCAGTCCAGCCCTGACGCCTTCTTTACAATGACTAATAATTACCCCAGACCAGCGGTTCTCAAACTGTGATGGCGGCTTTACACCAAACGATTTGCGACAAAAATGAGAGCGCGACAGAAAAGGAAGCCTCGAAAGCTGTGGCGGAGGTTTCTGCGGCGGCAGTCGCAATTGCAGCAAATCGCGTGGTGTAAATCCACCATAACCCTATAGGGGGTGCGAGTAAAGGCCCTGATAGCACGTCCTGAAATTTGGACTAAGTGGACAGAAATCGCCTAACTTTCGTATCAACTTTTAAGTGTCAAAATACTCCTTAGAAATATTCTACTTTATATAGGGCTTTATATAGGATTCCAGAGAAGGGGCCATGGCCCCTTCATAGCTACTTTAACTAGTCAAAAACACCCTTTTCGAGTATCAAATATATTTAAAATTTTCTGGAAGAGCCCCTAGACCCCCTCTTTGGCGTAAAACTTTAAATTCACTTAATATATCATAAAACACGTTTAAAAAATATATACCATTTCTTGTTGTTCCTTAGCACTCCGGCAGTAACTTTCCATTGTTAAGAGATAGGTGTTTTTTTACACCTTTCTAAGAACTGGGACACTTAGCTTTGCCCTGATTTTAAATTTCCAATTTACCATAATATGCAATAATAGAAAATGGATTTTTTAATACCTTTTATCAATTGAACATCCACTGAAAACCGTTCCAGAGTCTTGGGTCTCACAAGAAACATCAACATTTGCTGCGTTCTGTTTCAACGGATAATTTTCAGGAACTGAAAGATGCTTTCCTCCTTACGCCATTTAAAAATATAAGATTGGGAGTAAAAAAAAGCTTTTTTAAAAAAACGCTTTTATTAAGATGTCCTAAAAATTCAAAAATAATTTTTTGGGTTTTGTGAAATAATTTATTCGGGAGTAGAAAATAACCTTCCGGTAAGTAAAAATTAACTAATTTTCTGATCACTAAAAATAAAAGCGTGGGCGCTAGTAATTTATAATTTTACATAAAAGAAAATGAGAAAAGAGAACTTAGAATAAATAGTGAATAGATAATTACTAGCGCCCACGCTTTTATTTTTAGTGATCAGAAAATTAGTTAATTTTTACTTACCGGAAGGTTATTTTCTACTCCCGAATAAATTATTTCACAAAACCCAAAAAATTATTTTTGAATTTTTAGGACATCTTAATAAAAGCGTTTTTTTAAAAAAGCTTTTTTTTACTTATTTTATTTTCTAACTTTTTAGTCTTAGAATTTTGCCTAAAATCTTAATTTTTATTCCAATTGTTGGTATGTAATTAGTAAAACCCCTTAGAATTAAATGCTAAAAATTTAAAACATTACCCCTCTATTTAGGTACTTATAAAATTTTTCAAAGCAAGTCATTTGTAAGAAATAAACTTTTCCAAACACCAGTGAAGAATTTACAGAAAAAAATATTCCAAAGGAAAGAGATTTTATAATTTCTTTTTTTACTGAAAAAGCCCAACACCCCATGCAAACATATTTCAGTATTTCTTTAAGCTATAAATAATTCCATCTGAACGAAAGCGAAATCTAAAAGAAATGAATAACAATAACTGTCATAATAAAAGCATCGAAACTCCCATTTATCCATCAAATGAAAATAAAAAGTATTTCCAAGCTTTTAGAACAAGTGGTATAGGTTTAAATTCACATTACTATCTTCGTTAATTATCTTAATTGAAAGGTAATAATTCAAGGTTTAAAGATTGAATATAGTTCAAATATATATAATACGCCGTTGTATAAGTTTTGGGGGTCATATTCCTTTTAGAGCGTCTTAAATTCGAGTTAATCGGATAATCAAAAATACTCTTTAATTACCCTAATTACGGAGATTTTGACTAGCTGACAATTGAATATTGCATTGTCATGAATATTACACTATGCTGCAAAGTTTCAAGGCTTAATAACGTTTAGAAGTACCTGAAATTTTATGTGCAAGAATCTAAATTTTTTGCGATAATTTGCCGTTAATTAATTTAATTACTTGAGAATTGTCGTTTTGATGATTGAATATAATAGTACTATGCCCATTACAGTATTGTTCTTTTTTTGGGAGCTAAAATCTCTTTGGAAGGGTCTCAAATGTCAGTTTTTCTGATAATTAAAAATAATCGATAATTTACTTAATTTTTTGGTTATTGATTCGATAATAATTGGATATTGGAGTGTCATGAGGGTTAGGGGAGAGTCGGGTAAGTTGGAGACCCTAAGACTTTTTACATTTCTAAGACAGAACTAACTACATTTGAAAAAATATTTTTGTACTAATATCTTCGTACAACTATTGCCTAATGACAGTTTATTTCCCTGCCATGTAAACAATTTATATTTTTGTTAATCTTGCTTTTTTTACTCCCATCACAAAGTATCCATCTTACCCGATGGTGCGGGTAAGATGGATACCAGTGGAGGGTAAGATGGCGATTACGTAGTTGATTCCATTTGATAAAATAAAATAAACTCGTTATGTCAAGTATAAGAACTATATTTTATTTTATGCCCAAAATTATGAATTTCCAAAAAATTATGAACAAAAATCACATATCCAAGACTTCTTTTTTGCTTCGGAATTTGACAGTCCAGTACAAGCCGCATGAGCCCACTTGTGGCATTTTGCACAATTGAACCACAGTTCATTTTTTCCGAAGTCATCACATATGATGCATACTTCATCGACTTCTTCATCTGAGTTATCATCTTCGTCCATGTAATGTATGGATACGGAGGAATCTGATGAATAGTCAAAATAAGTTTTTGAGCATTTTTTCTTCTCTACGACCTTAGTTTTATTCTCTACGACCTTAGTTTTTTTCTTTCCTTTTTTTGCTTCTCTTCTTTCCTTTTGCTTCTTCCTTTCTAATAAATATTCTTTTACAGGCGAACTTGTGGCATGTAGCGATGGAGCTTTAGTCCTTTGTTTCTTTACCTTTGGGGGAGCTAAAGGGAGTACCAGGATATCGGGGGCATTAGATGGACCAGCAATAGGTTGGATGTCGGCATCATGAATTTCGGAACTAGATGTGGCATAAGCCGCTGTTGTCACAGCAGGTTCAAATTCTTCAGCTGAGAAAATTTGTGAATTGAGGGGAACAATCCCCGCTGCTTCAAATCCTTTCACTGCGTTATTTAGCGTAGCCGCTTTGGCATACGCTTTGTGAAAGAGGCTAGGTACATTCTTCACAGCAACAGTTTGGCCAGGATTCATAGTTAAAAAATCATTGCACACATTACTGTAGGCAGTTTTCAAAGGACCGAAGAAACTGACGTCCAATGGCTGCATCCGGTGGGTTGTGTGCGGGGGAAAACCAAGGAGAGTGATAAAGTTGTCCCTGCAAAAATTTACTGCTTCTAGGGTTATGTGTGATGCGTGATTGTCCATCAACAGCAGAATCTGATTGTCAGCTGAAGGTCCTACATTTTTTTTTAAATGGCTCAGCCATTCCAAAAATATTTTGGCATTTATAAAGCTGGACTCTGGATTGCAGGCAGCTTGGGATCCAGGTGGTGCATCATGCAGCAAATAATCTTGCATGCGCACTCTTTTAAAAATAAAAAGTGGAGGCACATAATGTCCAGTTGCGCTGACACAGCAGACCACACTCACATTTGAGCCTCTCTCAGCCGAAGATACTTTAACCACCCGTCGTTTGCCTGTTGGTGTTATAATGAGAGGGGATTTTGTTGGTACAGTTGAGCAACCTGTTTCGTCAACATTGTAAATCTGGTGTGGCTCATATCTGTGTTTCTTCATAATTTCAGTCAATAAATTAAAGAAGTTTTGCACACTTACTTCATTAAATGCTGCTAATCTTGCCACTGAGGTCGCCTCTGGCTTACGTAAAGATAAATTAAATTTACTTAAAAAGTTGCTCACAAAATCTTTTCCAGCCATCCTTTCTTCTTTATTAAATCGATGTTCTATTTTTAGATGTTCAGCATAATCAAATACGATTTTTGCAAAATCTTTCTTTGTCAAACCAAATGCACGTCTGTCTATATCTGTAACATAGTTTTTTAGCAAGAGTAATTCTTCCTCAGTAAAAGTATTCTTAAATCTTCCAGCGTTCTCAGGAAATGGCTCTTTGTTCTTCCTTTTATCCACATAACGCCGAAGAGAAGTTTGAGGCAGAGAATATTTTTTTGCTGTTGTTAAAATGAACGCTCCTCTTAGTACCTCTTCAACAGCTTTATCCATACCTTCTTTGGACCAAGATTGTCTTTCCGTAATCCTTTTATATTTCCCCATCGTTTTGTTTCTAAAAAAATAAAGTTATAATCACTTTAAGGATGCTGTCATCAGTTATGAATTTTTTTTAAGTAATTAAACAAAATAAAAGTAAAAAAATGTCTTAAAATCTAGTTTTTACAGATAATATGTAATCCTTATAGGCACAAATATTTGATTTGAGACTAGTAAATTGCCTGCTTTTTATTTGCGTGTAAGATGGAGACCACCATCTTACCCGCCATCTTACATATCCATCTTACCCGACGACGTCATGTCGAAATTAAAGTACAAAACGAGAATAAAATTAACCGTATTTTAACTTAAAAGCAACATTATATCATTAATCGAGAAGACTAATTATGTATAAAATTGAAGAAAAGCCCAAAACACTCACCAATTTAACGCAATCCACTAATGAAAAGGTTGACAAATTTAGATATGTTCACGCTGAAATAACAAAACACAAAATGGCGGCAGTTACAGTTATTTTTCCACGCTAGGAATGTAATTCAATTGAAAGATGGCCAACACTGAAGCATATATCCCAATAAGGGGCTGCCATCTATCGCAAATAAAGAGAAACATTCAAGTCACCATCTTAGCCGCCTCTCCATCTTACCCGACTCTCCCCTACATCGTTGTGTAAAGTTTCAGGGCCCTGACATATCAGGAAGTGCCGGAAAATCGAGTTGTAAGATTTCACCCGTGACCTTGGCCCAGAGCAAGTCTAATAAAAGCGTTTAATAATAAAAAAATACAAGTTAATAAAGCTATGGCATTCCCAAGCCTCTAACGGAAGTAAGTAATAAATCTTGTAGTGCAGATTCACTTGAGCTGTGATGGCGCCTGTCTGGGAAAACTATCGAAGAAGCTTCTGTAGTTTGAGCCGTTCCTCCTTCTACCATGATTAGTTTATTTTATGTTCTCTGATAGCATCATAAATGATTTAGTTTGACCAATTATAAATGAGATTAGCAAATCAAGAGGAAAGGTGTGAAGTCCTGATTCAGACGTTCCCGGTTGAGGCGGCCGTCAAAAATTGCGGTGGGAGGATTTATGACGGTTTGTTACTCCCGTTTCTGACGGAATGTTGGTTTGCCACTGACCTATAGAAATTACCCAGGCCTTCCTCAGTGTTGTTAAAAATAAAATGCGTAGAGCTCCCGCGCTTAAGAATTTGTCACCCATACACCTTTTTTTTTAAATTATAACACTTCTGAAATCCTTTACAGCCCCGGTATATTTAGAAATTGTTGCCTGAGCGACTTCTTTAAAGTTTAGGAAAAATATTGTCTTTTAGGTAATATTAATACATTTTAATTCAATTTTAAAAAGACCATTTTCTAAAGCAGTATGGTCCAACCGCTTTAGTTACCCGAGGGCCAATTTAACTTTTTAAAAGGAGTGGAGTGCCACAAACAATAAAAAGCGAAAATTACGCATCTCTATTTTGTATAATATATACAGGCAAGTCAAGCTTATAACACTGGAACATTTATTTCGACTATGATTAGATGCGTTTCATCTAAGGTTTTTGTCACTTTGAATAGGCAATGAAAAAATATTGGCTGGGTCATTAAAACTCTTATGTGTGCAAGGTGATATAGTTGGTGCCATATTTTTAAAAACTAGTTTCCTTGATGTTCATATTTATTAAATAAAATTTAATTTAATAAGAAATTTTTCTTGCTTAATTGAATAGGAAAATACGTTGTTAAAAGAATAATTAGGTAATCCAAAGTAAAGAGGAAACCTTTCTTAGAAATTAGGCCATTCACAATGTTTTGAAAATGAACGAGCAAGAAGGTGTTTTCTAAGTTTACTGGTAAAAAAGGGATAAAAAAAAGTTGGGTGTTGTTTTACTTTCTCAAGAGGTTAGAAAAAAAATACAAAACGAAGGTGTAAACACATATATGTAGAGAGTCTTTTTTCAGGCAAATTTTGTAGTTTTTTTTCTGGGAAGATATAAATGAATGCCAGGCAGGGGCGTATAGCCTTCCTTGGGGCTTGACATAAAAGAGCCTGAAAAAAACTTTTTTGCTTGCAAAAACTCTTAAAATTTTCGGGGGGAAATCCCCGATACTATGGGTTAAAATGTTGTTTTAAGGGTCAAATATCCAAAAAATATCTGGGATAGGACCCCCAGACCCCCTTTTGTACTTTAATTTCTATAATCATGAATTTTTTTACATTAAGCTAATATTTTTCAAGAAACTTTTTACAATAAGAAAAACATAGTACTTTGTTGATGAAACTTAGAATAGAACTAGAGTTAAAGAATTAGTTCTTAATTTTAACTACTATGCTAATTATTAATAAATTATTAACCATTAATTACTACTAGGTGTAATTATAATTTTAGAATAATTAATTTCACTAATTAAGGAAAACTATTCATATTCAATAAATTTTTCACACTGAAACCCCCAAAGGAAAATCCTGGCTACGCCCCTGCCATTACCGCCTATGGCTGTGGACATCTGTTCTAGTACTCTGTGGTTTGTGACTAGTGACGAACTAGTTTCAGGAAACGTTGCTGTCGAGCAGGCCTGAGGAGAGCGGGGCAGGGGAGAGATACAATCCACGGGGGGCCGGGCCCAAAGGGGGCCCGGGACCCAGAGATTTTCATATTGGGTACAGAGGAATATAATATTTTGAATATTTTGGAAATTAATTTGTTCACCCTGAAGGCCGCCAAAAATGAGTAAATTTCAGTTTTCAACAGGCGTATTTCCAAAAAATTTCTGGGGGGTACCCCAAGATTCCCTAAAAGAATTCATAAATGAAGTTAATTCTCTAAAGTTTCATACTCAAGATAAATCATTATTTCAACCTACATTATTAATCCTACTAATCATTATTAATCCTACGATCCTAGGCTTAACTTCATTTCAGAAAAAGCCAATCCTGGGTGTCTTTTAATTGTGAAAGGTATCCAAGAATGAGTTTGAAATTTCTTTTTTAAGGGTCGAATTTCCGAATTCCCTGGGGATTCCCCCAGAACCAATATAATCAAGAAAACGAAATTTTTAAGCTTATCAAGATTCAAATCTTTCATATAAATGTTCAAAAACTGAATTAAGCCTATAGAGCATTTTCAATCACATGACTTTACCTAACAACGGCCTTAGCAACGTTGTTTTTATCCTCCAGTGATGTCATGTGCGCGAATGCTTCTATTGGATGCCTTTATTTCCCGCCCCTAACAACAGCCTTAGCAACGTTGTTTTTGTCTTCCAAGTGACGTCATGTGCGAATGCTCAATGCATTTACTTAAGACAATGTTTGCCCCAACCTCAAAATAAACACTGGGGGGCCCGCTTCTCAACTTAGTCCTCGGGGCCCGGCTTGGCTCTCGGCGGCCTAGCAAGATTAGCAAGTCTTAGCTTGTTTCACTGAAAATGTCCATACTTTTTTTTGCATAGAAATATCAGATTTTTTTTTAAACCAGTCTAAAATCTAAACGAAAAAGTAAGAAATCCGCTGAAATAAGAATAAAATACAGAAGGCACTATGACGTCAGAATCTTGCATTAAATAAGCACCGCCTACTGCGTCATCTTCTAGCTTTGTCTGTGATATTGAAATAGTTTGTTTTGGTTTTAAATATATTTTGACCATTCACACAATTCATACATTATAAAAATTTATTATAAGAAGTTATAAAATTAAATTTGAAGGTACTTGAAGGATAATTAAGCAAGAAATCCTAGGGAAATTAAATTCAAGAGTTTTTTGATACTACACTTTCTTTCACCAGAGGACGCTAGCCCTTCGCGTCATTTTTAGAAATGGCATCTCTACTTTTTGATGGTTATTCTATGATTGTTTGCTTTTCCTGTACATATGTGTTGTGTATATTTTGAAATAGTTTTTAATTTTTAATTAAAATACCTTATTTTTACATCCTAGAATGTCTCATTTATACTGACCATGTCAACTCTCCTTGTTTAATGATGGATCGTGGCATTTGAACATGGTGAAGCATTATTTTGTTGAAGTTTGAAGAAATCAGTGGTAAGGAATTTTTATTATTTATGGTAACGAAAGGTATGCCATTGGGCGTAATCCGCAATTCGGATACCTTGCGTACATTCTTTCTTACCGATTCCATTATTGATATTATTAAGTGTTGCTCTTAACCTATTGTAACTTGTTGATTCTTCATTGTTTGGCATTTTTTCGAAAGAATAATACCTTGGGACCGATTGTTTACGTTCCTAAGGTACAGTAAACATTGCAAAAGTGTGTGTCGTGTAATGTGTTTTCGCCGTGTTCTGGGTATTATTACATTTTTACGATCAGTTTTTTTGTTATGATGCACTGTTTGGTTAAAGTCGCTTATTTAACTTCAGACCTTATTTACGCTTGACCGAATTTCACATATTTTCTCTTGTGAACTATTATTATAAATTACAGCTCGTAAACCTCTTCTCAAATTAAGTTGTGTGTTTCATTTGGTTTATATTCCTCATCTTGATAGTTATTTTGATGTTTAGTTGGTTGGTTTACTTTGGCGTGTAAAAGTGTGACCCCAAAATTTTAGGGCAGGAGGAAATTGTCTGCCAACAATCCGTGGTAAATTTTTACTTACTGGTTCATGGGGAAGGTTTCGGGTATTTGATTAAGTTTGGTGTCTTGAAAACAACAGTATAGTGAAACTTAATTTTCCCTTCTAATCCTTGTATTCGCTGCAATAAAAAGGAAAAATATTGAATTTTTTTTGTTAAATGTAGGTACACTTAGGCCTGGTTAGCCAACTTCGAGATAAGGTGCCAAATCTGGGAGTTGTTTTCTTAGATTACAATTTCTAGCAACCCTGAGTTTATAAATTGGTCACAAAATCAGACTAAAATTTATTTATGGTGTTACAAATCTTTAGATTGTTCTCAGTCTGAGCTTGTGGTTTACACAAATACAGAGAATATTTATTCTGAAACTTTCTTGAAAAAGTGGCTAGGTGACGTTCATTTTGTTATTGACATGAAACATGATGTTTGATACATGATTAACATGTATTTATGTACATGATTTTATACCATGTTAATTCCAAGCGTGACTCACACTACAAATAAGTTAAATTTGAATCTAAAAATCACAACTGAAGGATTATATTTAATTAATAAATTAGATCGCCCTTTGGTTTTTTTTATTGATGGGAAAAAGTTATGAAAACTTTAAATTATCTTTAAGTATTGGGAGGTTGAATAAGTTCCTGCCGTTTTCTACTAATTTGAGTCACGAGGCCCTAATTATACGATTTCAGATTCTGACGTTCTTTTTCAGAAGAAATATACTTAAACAAGCTAAATGTATAGTAGTATGCGTCATTTTTATGCAGTGCAAATTACTTTTTTTAAGCGTTAAACATTCCTAATTTCGGACCAACAAAGGAGTATTTGCGGGGAATTCTCTAGCACTACTTTATTTAAAGGAAATGTGGAACTAAAGTGTACAGAATTCATGTTAAGACTCATGGCAATCATGCTACATCAGAATCAAATGCGGGGTGGTTTAAAAGGTTTTAGAACAATGAATTTAATGTTAAAGACAAAAACTTCTGAAGCGCCAAAAATTTTTTCAAGGCGAATAATTATTGGCCTTACTTTAAGAGGACTTTCTTCAGACGCTAGTAGACTTGTGTGAACATTGTAAGTTTATCCCACCCAGTTTCAAAACGTTTAAAACCCTTAGGGACGATTCAGCATCAGCAGGAATGCCCTTTGGATCCATTCTAATGGTTTGCATTCAAAGGTAGAAAAGGAAGATTTTTTTTGCCTTTTATCGTGACTCGGGATGAAAAAGGGATCCTTTAGGGTAACCTTAAGCACAAAAATCAAGGGGTCAGCCTGGTCATGAATCAACTGGTTAACCCAAATATTCATGGTTCCAAGCTTCTTGGAATTTGATAAGGATCATCTCCCAGAGTTGCTCAAACCGAACAAAATCATCATAGGAGGTTGCTATCGACTGCAATGGACGTGTTTGAGCCGAGAATTAAAGCAAAAAGGCCCACAATATGATCAAAAACACAAAAAAGTGATTTTGCAACGTGACAATGCTTGACCCCTTGTCAGAACACCGGTAAAAAAAAAACCCCATAGAACACTTTAATGGGAATTCTTAACTCACCCGCTGTATTCACTAGACATTGCTCCTTCGGACAACCACTTGTTCCATTCGATGTCACATGGTCTAGATGAGCAGCACTTCCATTTCTATGAAGTATGAAGATGCCGAAAAATGGGTAGATTTTTCGATAGCCTCAAAAGACCAGCTAATTTTCCGACGGTGAAATTCAAATGCTACCAAAAAGATGGGAAAAGAAGTGCCTAGCGATGGGCAGTACTTTTATTGATTTGGTTTATTTAGGGTTTTTAAAATAAAGCTTTACTTTTCAAGAAAAAATGGCAGGAACTTATTCAACCTCCCAATACTTCTAATATATTTATTTTAAAATGTGATTGAAGTTTGAAGTTTTCTTATGAAAAAACTAAAAAAAGCACTTCTAAAATTAAACAAATAAATTAATTTATTTTAAAAACCTTTTGAACAAATCATTACCTCTTGATTAAAAGTTAATCAGAAAAGCTTAATTTAATTATTTGAATAGGAAATCTCAAATCAGCTATAGCAGTGTTTCCCAACCTTTTTTGGTCCATGCCCCACCAAAGCCCTTCTAAATTTTCCATGCCCCCCATATAAGATTACTAGTGTTCGGCAACTAGTGGTCAAAAAGTAGTTAACTACCAACTACTAACTAGTCTGGGAAAATCTAGTTGCAACTAGTAGTTAACTATTTTTTCCTGAGACTAGTTGCAACTAGTAGTTAACTATTTCCCAAAGTAGTTAACTACTAGTTAACTAGTCTATTTAATTTCATAACCTATTTTTTGTCCAAATTCTAATACATCTTTCTTATTTATATGACAAAAAACTTTATGATTCGCTCAAAACGGAGCTTTATTAATGGTTATGGTATTTGAGTACTCTACTATTCTACCATGACACTGTAGTTATTAGGGTGGTCCAAAAAAACAAAAGTCCGATTTTTTTATCGGGGCACCCACCCCTCCCAAAAAAAAATGGGACCCTCGGTATAAAACTAATATTTTGAAAGTTTCAGCTCAAAAAAACAATATTTAGACCCCGCCCCCGAGCGTCAAAGTTCCAAAAAAACTCGAAATTTGGCACGTTTTCACCTATAAAATCCGAACCGGTTATTGTAAAAATACAAGACTGGTTTCATTTTGTAGATTATTTATTTAGCTTCAACTTTTTTTACTGAAACTTGTTTGTAGAACTTACAGATCAAACGATACAAGGGGTTTTACTAACTCCCCCCCGCAATATCAATTTTTAAAGGAGTGTCAGGAAATTCCTGAAAATGTTTCAGCTACCGTAAAATGGTTCAAAAACATATAAATAATGGTTATTGACTGCATAGGTATAAAATTTAAGAGATTTACAATGAAAAAAAAATAATTTTTGTTCTTACCTGTTAATTTCTTAACTATCTTAAAATAATTCAAATAAAATACATAAATTAATTTTTTAAACTAGTTAATAAATGCATAAGGTGTAAAAGTTGACAAATAAGCAAAAAATTTTCAAATTTATTAATTTTAACCCATTTTCAAAATTTTTCTCTTCACTGAGTTAGGTGTAAGAAGACTGAATGGTGTATTTTCCCACAATATCGCCCTATTTTAGAAGTTTTGAGAGCGGTATTTGACTTAAAAAATGGAATCAACTACAGGACCTCCACCTGAAGTTTTTAAAAGTTTCAATTTAAAATGGACTTAAATCAATAAAAATAGCTACGGAAAAAGAGTTGATAAAAAGAGGTCAAGTTAAAATCAAAATGGCATCGGAAATGTTGGAAGCTTCATAACGGGGCTTGATACATCGAACCAAATATCAATTAGAGCCCCAGGTGCCATGCATCATGCTAGTGCTAGATAGATGACAAATGCCCTCTATTGAGTGAAAATTATTTTCGGGTACGAATTCCCTCTAACTCTTACAGAGATAGATACATACCATTAGAAGTATTTGTATTACCTTAATAAACATCAAAATTAAAGTTTGGTTAAATGCACCAAAGAAATTTGCAACTATTTACGAAAAATAAATGTAGAAGTATCAAGAGTTATAACCACAGTACTACCATAGTTTAAGAACTTGGTGTCTTAAACCCTGAGACATTTGAATTTTTGACGAAAGTTTTATAAAAGAAATTAAAATTAACATGCCTTTTTCTAATGAGGAATACTAGATGAAGACTATAGTGAGGAAAATAGAATAATAAAAGTGAAAGTGAAAAGTTTCAACTAATCAAAATACTAGCTAATAGTTTCAGAAAATTATCGCCTTCCCCCGAACCTAATAAAATTTACCCGAACCTAATGTATTGCTCCTATGGAGCTGACAGGGGCTTCCCCCGAACCAGGTTCGTAAGTTCGGGCACTTTTTCCAGGTCCGAAGATTCTAGAATGATGCATGGCACCTGGGGGTCTATTTGGTATTTGGTTTGATGTATCAAGCCTTATAAATATTTGGCCCTTGGAATACTTCCCTGTAGTCTTGAACGATATTTCAGGTTTTTCAATTGTCCAGGTATAAGCTTCCAACATTTTCAATGTCATTTAATTTTAACTCTTGACCTCTTTTTATCAACTCTTGCTCCGTAGCCATTTTAATTGATTTCAGTCCATTTTAAATTGAAACTTTTAAAATCTTCAGGTGGAGGTCCTGTAGTTGATCCCATTTTTTAAGTCAAAAACCGCTCTTAAAACTTCTTCTAAAATAGGGCGATCTTGTGGGAAAATACACTATTCAGTCTTCTTACACCTAACTCAGTGAAGAGAAAAATTTTGGAAATGGGTTAAAATTAATAATTTGAACTTATTTTGCTTATTTGTCAACTTTTACACCTTATGCATTTATTAACTAGTTTAAAAAATTAATTTATGTATTTTATTTGAATTATTTTAAGATAGTTAAGAAATTAACAGGTAAGAACAAAAATTAGTTTTTTTCTTTGTAAATCTTTTAAATTTTATACCTATGCAGTCAATAGCCATTATTTATATGTTTTTGAACCATTTTACGGTAGCTGAAACATTTTAAGGAATTTCCTGACACTCCTTAAAAAATTGATATTGCGGGGGGAGTTAGTAAAACCCCTTGTATCGTTTGATATGTAAGTTCTGCAAACAAGTTTCAATTAGAAAAGTTGAAGCTAAATAAATAATCTACAAAATGAAACCAGTCTTGTATTTTTACAAGACTGGTTAGTTCGGATTTTATAGGTGAAAACGTGCCAAATTTCGAGTTTTTTTGGAACTTTGACGCTTGGGGGCGGGGTCTAGATATTATTTTTTTGAGCTGAAACTTTCAGAATATTTGTTTCATACCGAGGATCCCATTTTTTTTTTGGGGGGGGGGGTGCCCCGAAACTTTGGACGAAAAAATTTTTCCCCATGTTAACCTGGACCACCTTAGTTATAAATAGCAGTGTAATTTTTGTATATTTTGATAAAAATTTTAAATAGTATTTTTGAAATTTCAAACAAATTTTTTTTTAAAGTAGTTGAAAATTTGAAAGTAGTTTCAACTAGTAGTTATTAAAAAAGTAGTTCAACTACTAGTTAAACTAGTTTAAACCAAAAGTAGTTAAACTACTAGTTAACTACTAGTTGATCAGTAGTTAACTACTAGTTGCAACTAGTTCTAGTTAACTAGTGCCGAACACTAAAGATTACACAAAAATATTACACTCAAAACTGTAGGTAATATTCAAATTAAAAACTTATTGGTTGATCTTTGAAAAAATTGTTACAGACATGTTCGGAAAAGTAGTGAATTAATTTTCAAAACACAATATGATGGACAACTTAATTTGAAATAGGTACAAAATAATTTTAATGAAAGAGCTTTTCATTTAATTTAAGGATTTAATAATCAATAATTACAGAGTTACCAGTTACCATTAACAATATTAATGAGATCTTTGTGCTTGATGCATACCACATACCACAAAGCGAATTTGTTATGTTTTATATGATTTTTTATTCGTTTGATTCTCATTTTTTATAGTGTCTGTAAGCTAATCAAATGGTTATATGAATGTTTTGTTTTATTTTCGTGGTTTCCATAAGAAAATTGATGAATAAAACTCTGAGCGCAAGTACAGAATCGCGGAAGGTTGGCAATATTTGATCATTTTTTAGAGCCCAAATTTTGCATTTAATGTAAATTATGAAAGGTTATTTAGCTCTCAAAATTCAGCTGCCAACTTAGCAAATCCGCGATTCTGAACTTGAGCCAATCCTTTTCCTAAAATCCTTCTTGGAAGTTAATAAAACCTGGTGGTCCATGGCCACATGGGGGCAGTTTGGTTGAAAATTTTCAAATTACCCCACTAGAAAATTAAATTGCCCCACGTTGGGAAACACTGAGCTACAGCCTTAGGCTGGGGTATTATGTTTCCTAAACAGGTTCAGGCAATTGTTTTAGGGTTAACCATTTCTGGCTGTTCTTGGCAACTCTTTGTTTAATAGGAATTCTCAGTTTTATCAAATAGTTTAGCACATGTTTCTTCTTAATCGGTGATGTACTACTTAACAAAATCCCTTGGTTGTATATTTAAAAAAATTTACCTCTTTTAGTTTGTATGTGGCAAGGGGCTATTACCGAAAATCACAAAATATACGGTTTACTATACCTCCGTATAATTTGTCATATTTCAGTCAATAATTATTTTTTAGTAAAAGCTAGTGTAGGTACTTACCTTTTTAAATGAGGAATAAAATGTAAAAGGGTGGGGGAGTGGAATAGTTTATTTTTAATTAAGAAATAAACGTAACTCCACCTAAAAACTCTTCACCCCTTGACATGTTAAAATAGTTTTCCAAACATTTTATTTTGATAGTTTATGATGCAAAAAATCTTTGAAAATGATACCTCACATGACTTTTCTAGTAAAAAAAGTTGTTTTACTAGAAAAGTCATGTGTGGTTAAAAAAAACTGAAATCCTCCCTTTACCCCATAAAACCCCAACCCTCTTTAAAATTTATGAATTCTTATTTTCTTCAATCTTATGTAATACCAGTTTTTTTTTACCTAAGAAATGCATATTTTAAGTTTCAAACAATTTTTTAACGATTTATTTTTTAACAAATGATCCCCCATAGAGATCCCATCTTGAAATTTTGCATTAAGTGTAAGAAAACATAGATGAGTCTTTAAACATTTTAAATTATAAAAGTTTGCAATTTAAGTTTAAAATTTTAAAATTAAATTATGAAGTTTTTTGTAAAAGTTAAGTTTAAAATTTGTATTTTATATTTTTAAAAATCTATTTAATGATTTTTACAGTTTTAAAGCTTGTTTATTTCCCTTTAAAATGTTACCTAGAAACCTTTACCTTTAATGTTATCTTTATATTTTTACCTAGAAACAATTCTGGATAGAAATATGACAAAATTCCCTAGGCTTGTTTTATATTTTAAAAATTTAAACTTGAAAACCTCATAAATCCAAAAGGGAAAAGATGATGCATTTTAATTTTATATCTGCGAGTTTTTATACCTTTTGACCAAGTGTGCAACGTTTCAAAAAATCAAATAACCCAAGGTAAAAAAAAATCGCGAAACATTTATTCACTTGATGTGGAACGGAATGGTCCATATCAGTTCCATTGAGCAGGGTATCCTACCTTGGGGTGAAATAATGTTGCGATTGTAATGTGAATTCATAGTGATGACTGATGGGAATAGTTTTCTATTTAAAAAAATAAAGACGGGATTCTATGTTTTTTAGGGAAAGTAGAACACATGTTTCTTGTCCGCTCTATCCCATTCCGTAAATCCACCACACTTCTACTTCTAGGCATGTGTTTCAAGCAGGGTAGGGCATATTGCCAGGAAAATGGCAAAAATTGGTAAAAGCCAAGAAAAAACTGCCTATAACTTAAATTCGCATAACTAAATGCTGTGATTCTGTGAACTTATTTTGCAATAAATTGCTTGACAAAATTATTTTGTGATGATGGTAATGAAAGTGCAACTAAATGCTGCTGCGCAATTTATCTTGAAATTTAAAATCCTACTTTTATGAATTTCAATAGTAGATATAGATTGAAGGATTGATGCATAATATTTTTAAATTAAACGTGTTTATAATAATTTCGATAGATTTGTCCATTTCTTCACTGCAGCATCAAATTCAAAATTTGTGGAAAGATGGAATAATGTCTGTAATAATCAAGAAGAGGATAGCTTATCCTTTTTAGTATCACTCTACGTTTTTTAATTTAAGGGGTTGGAAATTTGTATTTATTTAAAATTTAAAAATCAAAAAAGAAAATTTAAAAATCCCTTATGCCAATTTTGCCTGCAAAAAACAATTATTTTCATAGGACGGTTTTAACTAGTTTTTAAAATCTCCCAACCCTGGTTTCATAAGACAATGTTTACTTCAAAGCATGTAGTATCCTGTAGCCCACAGCCATTCCATGTCCATTTTTGGGATCGTCACTCGAGAGCGTTTTAGAACTCCCGCTTTTATCATGGCGTTTCGACTCATTAAGGACAGAGCCGTTTCTGGAGGAATGCGTGATGCGACGCTGGCCCATTAAGAGATCGAACAATGGACTATTTAATAGTGGAAGAAACACTTATTTCAAGGCTGGAGGAGTTCGATAGACGCTTTAGTTTTGCAACTTAATTAAATTGCTATTGCATGGTTTGACGGCCACGGGACTTCCTGTCGTGATGTATATCATCCGTCAAAATTCAAAAGTTTAAATTTTCTTTTAATATTGTTAGATTTTTTCCCTGACTGGTAAACGTTTGCTTTTCGACTTAATTATTTGAAGTTAATTCGTATTAGAATTAAATTCAGGTTGGGTACTTTAATTTTGATCAGTGTTTCGTTTGTCTTCATACATTCTTAATAGTATCTGTATGCTAATTAATGAATTCGTATTCCCTTTGTTGGCGAAGGATGACCTCAAATCACGCCACGCTTTCATTCATTCTCATCCCCAACCCAGTGACAGGAGCACTAAGAATAAAACTCAAACTATAGCAGTTATTATATTGGGATTTCAATATTTTAGAATCCTATTAACTGCGATCACTACTATTCTCTGTTCTTTTTAATGGTGTAAAGTCAAACTAATTCATCCGATCCCTAATTTTACTAATGGTTTTTCAATGAAAATAGAATCATCGTTTATTCGGGGGATGGGTGGACTTGTTCCTACATTCTTGAGATGTATATGAATTAGGACTTTCTCGATACCTAATAGATAGTTCAAGAGATCGCTGCATTGTAATACAACTGGAAAGACTTAGTGTTGGAACCTCAACTTTCTTACAATATTTTTTTTTGTTTATTCCCTTCTCATGATCTCTAAAAATATTCTATTCCGAGACCTCCCTTTTTATACCACATAATATGCGGCCGAAGAAAACAATGCAGCATGCTTGGGCACCCCTAGTGATCTCACAGACTGATTATCCTGCCAAGGTCACTTTTAGGAATAACGGATGAGCATAAAGTATCGAATGAGCGATCATGCCACGAACCTAAGAGAATGAACTTTCAGTTTGATTCAAACTTAATAGTTTGACGAGGAAAACCCTTGCACTCGCTTTTTAATCCTTTATACCCCTAAATCTTCTCTCAAAACGGTAAGAATCCTTTCCCCGTCGAGGTCGCGTATATTCTAAAGAGCCAGCCTCCCAGCCATCTCTTAATTGTCATCGCAGTTGTGACGCATTGCGGAACTTCACCCAGCCGTGTAATTTGTGGTTAAACTCGGCCATGACTCGCCTTATAAGAAACGCCGACAAAAACTCTAGGCTGGTTCTTCAGTCTTCGGCTTCTCTTCATTCCTTTTGTTCTTTTACTTGATCTTTTCCAGTAGCTTTTTCATTTGGGTCCCTCAAATAGGCTACTTATTTTGTTCGCCAAGAATGTTAAAACCGGCGATCAATCTTTAATTCAAGGGTTCTCGGTTTTCGTATTGCATTTCCCCCTTTTTGGCCACCTATGCGTAGGCTAAATTATTGTATTCTACTCCTTTCTACAAAGTTTAAGAATGTTTACAATTGTTTCTTAAGGATAACTCTAGTTGCATTCGTTCCCGTTGCTTTATTATTCCACCTGAAAGTTATTATGGTAAAAAAATTAAGGAGTAGTGGGAAAGGAATCACACATTTCTTGCTTACTACTTATAATTTTTAATGATAGAAAAAAATGGGATTTTTTAAAGGTTGTATTCTTGTATTACTAAAAAATTCTTATCTTTATTTGGAAATGATAATTTGATAGGATATTTCAATCATAGTTTTCTGTTGGCGTAATGTTTCCTTGGTTGGCCTCTGTGCTATTTAAGACTTAAAACCAAACGTACAGATTTTTCTCTTCTACACATCTCCTAAGTATTAATTTTCATCCACATCACCTAAAAAAACATTTTAAAAGCATTTTTTTTACAAACGTATACTTTTTCTTACGATGTTAATATATGGAGACAAAGACACGTCAAATAGTTGAATGTACATGTGCTCTTCTGTGACGAAATTTTTGTCATATCCACGGCCTTGGTATCACTCCCACTGGCTTTTCCGAATTCTACTGAGGTCGTTGTGAGCGTTTAAATCTTTTGTTCTCTTCTAAGAACTAGAAATATAGTAATAACTCTTACTCGGTATCTCTAGAACGCAGATGAATGTTTACAGAGAATTTATGAGATGTAACAGTTAAAGAGTGTAAATGGCGATCTTAGTTCTTTTTCTGGCTAAATCTTGGTTCTTTTCTTTTTCGTCCCCTCTGTAAGCTTTTTATCCCCCTTATTTTTTTTAAAAAAAATATAACACGTTTTCTTAAGAGCTGTGCATTTTTTCTCTATGGAAAGCTCGCAATTATTTTTTTAACTAAAAATACATCACATAGACGCATAGACCCGGTGGCGTAGTGCATCGCTTCGAGCTCCCCTGCGCTACAGGCCGGACTTTAATTCCCGGGCTGGGCAAGGCCTTTCATCCCTGTTTCTCCTAACCGGGACATATACCTAACACCTTGCACTCCAGAGCTTTCGTTCACGTCAACGAAGATTGGTAACGTAGGCCTTGGCCTCTGCGCCAATAAGTATCGTAATTTTTTAACATGACGCGATTTTTTTTTTTTTTTAATTTCATGGAAACTGGTACTTAAAGGAAGATAGAAACGTAGGTACCTGTTGTAATTTAGGGTTTGTTTTACCTTTGAATTGATTCCTAACTTTTGGCGTAGTCTGTGAGGGCACTCTTTGTCAACCCATAGATGGCCTTGAAACTGTTTGGTTCAAAATCGTAAGAAACCATAAGAACGGCGGGCATAGTGTGTTTCCACCTTTATATCATTTCCGACGGTGCATCCCCTTATCGTTGACCCACACACCGATGGCAGCCAAATAGAGTTAAATGCACGGAATTGAAATTCTCCTTCCACTGGTGACATAACCTCCCATTAATCGGGCCCTAAAGGGGTGTCCGCCGAACCATCTCGCTGTTCGATTCTGGTTCTTTCGGTCGCGTTCTCGCATCGTAACCCAAACCCATTAATCAAATTCCCTCGAGTGATCTGGTTAGTGTCGCCAGACTCTCCTTCCCCTTTTATCTGCACCGGCGGGAGAGATGCATATCCATCCAACCTGTTGGATTACCTGCAGATAGATCAATCCCGAACGGTCTTCTGCCCCGGGTTGGTTGGTTCCTTCCTTCCGCGCATTCCTTCCGAGAGTTCATTCATTCGTTCGCCAGGTACCCACTCGACTGGACAGGATGATGATGGTGTTGAGTGAAAGCGGCATGCCCGTGTGTGCCACGTGAGTAAAATTTACGTGTTTGGTTGGACCCTCTTCACCCCTCTCTCGATTTGGCAGCTTTGTGTGGATGTTTTTTAAAGTTTTGTAGATTGTGGGTTTCCGCCAAGTCTGCAAAATGTCTTTAGTTTCTTAGGATTTGCCAATTCTTTCGGTTTATGAAGTGCAGAAATAAGTTTGTGTTTGCTTATACAGTGTTGTGCCATGTGCAGGGCCGGCTTTTAGTAGATTTGACCGGATACGTCCCTATAGGGCGTATCTAGGTTTGACTAGAGATGGAAATAGCCGAGGGAAAATAATCCAAACGGGCCTCTTCCAGAAAACTTCTAGCAGTTGATGGGGAAACCGGGATTTAGTGGAACAATTTTTACATTTTGTACAATAAATCGATTTATTTTTCATTTCAAAAAATTTTATAAAGTTGTGTAGGATATTTCATAAACATTTATTTCTAAATTGTATTTTTTTTTTTTGGAATTTTCTCAAATACTATCTTGTACTATAATATTATCTTATATCTTTAAAAATATTTTTTTAAACTAAGTTTCTAGTTTCAGCCGTAATTAGTTTGTGTAAGCGATAGTTAAGTTGTCGGTTGACCACTTTTCATTCATACATAAGTTTTATGCACTTCTAATATTACTTCAATTTTAAAAAAGGAATTGTTCCTTTTAAGAACTTGTGAAGGAATATTTGATCTTTGTGAATCCTTGTTTAAAAAATTAATTTCGTATTTTTAAAATGCTTTTCCAACTTTCGTTTATACAACTTTGTTTTATGGTAGGAAATTTTAAAGTGAGGGTTATGTCCTTAAGTTTTACCTTGAATTCTAATATTCATTTCAAATTCGATATTAATTTTAAAAAGTCAATAGCTTCGTGTCTAAAATATCTCGTAAAAGTGTTACGTATTGGGCGACTGTTTTGCAAAATCGTCTTCTGTACACTCCCACACTCCGGAACGCGAATTCCTTCGACCCACTTCGTTTTTTATTTTATTTTAAAAAGCGGAATAGCACACTTTCACCTGAGTTACGCATGCGAAAGCCATCTGTCATGCAACCCTTCAAGTGCGTGCGCAAAGCTTTCAAGATCGCATTTCTGTCGAATTTTAACAGATTTAGTCTCTCGCTTTGTCAATTCAATTAGCAGGTGTAACGGATGAAGCGTTTAGGGTCCAGTCGGAAAGAGAAGCCTTACTTCTGGTCTACAAAACGGACACGGTTTTTATCACTTGTGTGTATAGAGCGCTATTCTCGGCTTTAGATGCAGTTCGTTAAATGCGTAAGTGTCAAATGTTTTGTTTAACAAATCTATTGTGTGGTTAACCTGTTTTGAGTGGGTTTTTTCCCATTTGTCAATTTAGATTATTTGGGATTTCATGCTCAGTGCTTATTGAGTTTACCTTACCTGTCTGGTGCGTTGTAAGCTTCAAATAACACACTCCCTGTTTATTTAACCCTAGTTAACATCGTTTTTGGCCTTATTTTGATTAAAAGAATGACTGTTTTAAACATTTAATTGTTCTTGGGTGTACCTGAAAAGTAATATTTTACTCTAAAAACTGCATTTTATTAATGAATTATTTTTATATCCTTAAATACTTTTTTAAAAATTTGAAAACGTTTTCTCTCTGAGGACTGTTGAAGGATGTCTAGTTCACATAAAAATATCAGTCCCTGAATAAATTTTTACTTTAAAGTTTGGTTTTTATTTTCTGAATGAGAATGTGAAAAGGTGTGTGAGTGGTTTTGTTTACGCGTCCTATTCTAGTTTTGCATTTTAGTAAATTCTTTATCAGGGTGGCGACGGATCAGGGAAATCAGGGAGATCAGGGAAAAGTCAGGGAATTTCATTCATCTGGAAAAATCAGGGAAAAGTCAGGGAAATTCTGAAAAAAGTTAAAAAATCAGGGAAAATTTTAGTAATTCACGCCGCAAATACGCGCGATCCGCGATCGCATCCTTCACTCATTTCCGTGGCTGGGAAAGTCTGGAATTCCTATAAAAATCTGGAATTTCAATGAAAAATTCCGGATTTTCATACGTGCTTCCGGACGTTTGCCTGTAAAGTTGGCATTTTTACGGCGTGAACGAGGGCAGTAAAAACAACTTGACGGTAGGTTCGCGATCGCGTTTTTCCAACTTCGCGTCAATATCCTTGACTTTAAATGCTTGTTTTTGGAGATTGGTAGTTCAAATGTCATGAATATTTAGCTGGCAAATTAAGAGGTTTTTTAGAGGAATTTCCTGTTTGCAAGAAGGCAAATAGAAATTTGTAGTTTGAACTTAAGAGTTTTAATATCAAAGAATTACAAAGTGTATTGATAATAGGATATATATAAATATTTGGAAGTATCAGAAAGGAAATCTTACAAAATTTTCCATATGGGTATTTTTTTGGGGTTGAAATTTAACTTTTTGGACTAAAGTTTTTTAATTCCTTTCAGATTGTTTTAGTTTTTCATTTTCTGCAATAATTATACATTTTGAGTCAATGCATTAGAATAACTATTGATCATTATTTACAGTTTTATTGAAAGTATAAGATAGTTTTATTTTTTGAAATTAAATCTGTCTAACAGTGGTGTAATATAAGGGGGGATAATTCGAACTAGGTGTTCCAAATCAAGTTAAAATCCTGCTTTTAGGGTCAAATTACAAAAGTTTTCTGGGGGAGAACCCCCAAACACCCCTTTTGTATTTGCAACTTATTATTAACGACTTAATTATAATAAGTTCATCCAAATCCTACCTAAAAATGTATGTCCAAAATTCTTACTAAGTAGGTATACAAAAAACAATTTGAAACCATGTTTTTAGAGTAGTTTTCCAAAATTTTTCTGGTGAAGGACCCCCAGATCTCCTTTTGTACTTGAAACTCTGTTACTTATAACTTTTTTAATATAAAGTTCATCAAAATTCAAATCCTATATAAAAATGTACATCTAAAATTTGGGCTAAGAGTAGTACCAAAACTAGATAAAAACCTGTTTTTTGAGTCAAATTTCCAAAAATTTTCTGGGGGAGGACCCCCAGACCCCCCTTTGGTCTTTTGATTAAAATTTTAAAATATTCTATGTATATTATTTCTATATAAGAAATATTATATATAATTGTAATTAATAATTTAATATGCTTATTACGTTCAAGTATTTCTTGGTTTAAATAACTTCTAGTTTACAGTTTATTGATATTTATTGTTTAAATTAATTTTGATGTTGGTATATCAGGGAAATTTTAAAATAATAGTCAGGGAAATCAGGGAAAAGTCAGGGAAATTTTTTCCACAGATTCTGTAGCCACCCTGTTTATTCATTGTATTAAAGGAAAACATTTTTGATAAGCTACCTGCATGAATGAAATGTCTCCTATTTGTATGAAAACTACCTTGTAAAGAGAAGTTTTATGTGATAAAAAGTTGAAAATCTCATTAAGTTCTGTTTTTTAACTTTTGTTTAATTTTTTACTTAACATGGAAAAAAAAGGTAAAGAAGCCATTTTTGTTTTTTTAAACCCTTTTTTTCAAACTAGTAGAAAGCTAAGCCATAACTTTAAATTATGACTTCGAGCATAATTCAAGGAAGATTTCTCATCAATTTTCATTCAATATTTTAACTTAATTGTAATATTTTTGAGCCATAAATGAGAAATAACTTTATTAGTATTTAAGCCTTTAAGTTGATAGTATCTATCTCCGATGAAGTTCAAGTCTGATTTTCCGCAATACAACAAATGTAAGAAGCCGACTTTCACGACTGTTGGTAAAGTCGGCTTCTTCGATACGTTGCATTGCAGAGAAAGCAAAAAACGCCGAACTTCCGCAATACAACCCAACATACCAGGAGAAGCCTTCTTTACAGGCCGAGTCACGGCCGTAGCAAATCTATGCTTAAACATTTAAAATCTGCACACAAACCAATAAAATCGTGAACAATTGAAAGATTTTGGGAATGTTTTCTGTCAAATAATCATCATAGTTAACTATTGAATTTTGTGAAATAGCTGTTTTATTAATTTGAATTTTGTAAAGGGGTCGTTTTCAGGAAATTAAATTTTGTGTATGGGTCGCAAATTTACGCCAAATTTTGTCTGGATCGACGCCTGGTCAAGTTTTTCTAAACTAAGGTAAATGTGGGTATAGTGGACACTGTCCCAATAGTGGCCACCTAGTTGATTAATTTTAATTAATACGAGTTAGAGTTATCAAATAGCGTTAAAATTCATAGGCATAGTAGATTATGCTATCAGGTAATCAGTTAAATAACCACCGATACCACAGATCAGTATGGGAAGGATATTTAAGTCTTTGAAAATAACACCATCGGCCGAGTGACTGAAATTTGAAGTTGCTTATTGAATCGCGTTAGGAAACGGTTAAGTTGAAACTGATTATTTTGTACTTATTACGGTTTAATTGACTTTTAAATTCATTTTAAGATAAAGTAGAGTGTATACAATCAAATTAAAGAAAATTTATTTGAAAATTTTGACTTTACGAGGAATTTAGGGGGGTGGCCACTTTACCAGCACAGAATCTTAGATTTTCCAATAGTGGTCACTGCAATGGCTTCTTAAAGAAATATAAGTCGTTTTTAATTTGAATCAGATTTTCTTCATAAACTGTTGATTATGCTTTAAAACGGGTGCTGTACGAATAAGGTTTGATTCTGGCTTCGGGAACCAAGATTTCAAAATGCCTCTCAAATCAGCTACAACGTAGGCTATGGGCCGGGAACCATCAAGTCTGTTATTTTAAGTCAAATAAACTAATTTTATTTTGATCTAAAATATATTTCTCTAGAAAGGATGATTTTTTTAGAACTAAACGACCATACCTACTCAATTTCATGCATAAACCACCTCATATAGACAGAAAAAGAGAGGTGTCCACTTTTGATGCACAAGGTGTCCACCATAGAAACATCAGATACATCGATGTGGCCACTATAGAAGCAATTTAGAGTACTTTTAAAAAATTGATTAAAAATACTTTCCCCGATCTAATTACAGTTTTAATTGGTAAAATCGAAAGAAGAAGATCTAGTTAATCTAAAAATAGGATGGTAACCGTTTCCAGGCAAATAGATTGATACTTAAAGAGAATTTAAGCGAAAATTTTCCTTAAAGTGTCCACTATACCCACATTTACCTTATATTCTCTGAAAACTGCTTTGAATTAAAAAAAAAAAGAGATACTGAATTCCTAATATTCTTGAGCAATCTCCGACTGATGTTTCTGCTTAAAATGTTTTTTAATGCGCATTTTTCAATCTTTTCTTGTTTTCTCCGTATTTTTTAATTGATTGTGTAAATATTCATAGGGTTAGGGTAGCGTCACCTACGAAATCACCTCAGGCCATCACCAGTTATACTCGTAATCGGACAAAGGAGGAACAACAAGACAACCCCATACATTGACCTCCTCTAACAAAAATAACAGACCACCAAGTAACTTTTTTGATACCGCGACCCCTTTTTTTTAGGTCAAATAAGTTGGTGACCCCCTACTCCTTTGAATTATAATGTTAATTTTTTTACAAAAAAAAATTACAGTAGTTTTGTTTAACCCGGGACAATCACATGTAACCTATTAAGAGACATAGTAACACGCCTTTTTAAGTAAGGCAAGTAATAAAACCAGTAATTTTATACAGTCACATATTTTATTAAAGTATTCCGATTTCTTATTTTCTGTTTCCCCTGCATTTCACGACCCCCTGTACACGTCCTGCGACCCCCTGGACCGTTCGAGAATCCCTGCTCTAGCGAAAGACAGAAAACTGATAAAATTAATTTCCGTACAGCAAGAAAATGTTGTACTAAGTTTAGTCACCGTTTCTGGCTACCACCCATCTGTGTCCAATTCAACAAAGTGTTAATGGTGGCCTCTGGCATTAAATAATTTTTCCAACGCATTGCAAACTGGTCAATTGTGCCTTGATCTTCGATAGTTTTATCGTGGGATGAGCCTCGACTTAACCCTCCTTATCTCTCTCACCATCCGCTAAAACAAAGATCGAACCTTGGCCCCGTAACGGCGAATGCCGTTCAATAAAATCGAGCGGCTCAGGCGACCCGTAATTATCCGTCAATAGCGGGCGTATTTCGCGGCGATTAGACTCCCATTGTGGTGGCTTGAGGTCCGCTTTTCAAGTTCGGCCCCATTGTTTTTGCTGCCGGCGAGGTCGAATGCCCGACAAGTTTCGGTAGCTCTCGGAGGCGATCGTGACAAGTTGTGGTCGTCGGGATACCGGTTGTTTCACCCGGTGTGTGTGTTGTTCACGACTATCGGTATTTCCGTGTCAATGGAGAGATAATCTAGCAAACATAGAATGTCGGCATAGAAAAAGGGGTGATTCTGAATGGGGAGGGGTTGGAAAAAATGGTTGTAATCTTAATTCCGTTTGAATTCAGTTTGGTAATGGAGAAATTGGGTCGAATCGAGATAATGTTATGAAGTTATTTATCGGTTTGGTCAAGTAGTATTTGCCATCTAGAAGTTTTTTTGCTATGTTTTTAGAGATACTATTTGCTAACTCTTGAGTAGGGTTGCTTTGTCTTCTTCCTGTTATGATTTATCATGCAAGGAGTAAGAGTAGAAAAAGGAAATAGATTTTCGATATATTGAGAAATATTTTGATCCGCGAGCCATTATCGAGTCAAAATGGCTCGTGTTTTCTTTCTTGTGTTTCTCTTGTTCATTTTCAAGATTTCTGAAAAATTTGGAGATGTGATATTTAGGGTGTTCATAAATTTAATTTTTTTTGTTTAGTATATTTTTTGCAATGTAAGAGCATATGGTCATTGGTGGTCAGCGGTTTAGTTACATCCAGAAGTTTAAATACTACTTCATTAAAATTTTGATACACTACTAATATGATCTTTTGCAATGTTCCTTGAATATACCCTCTCATCCATAACTAAATGATAAATCAAAATTTTAAGAATCAAAGATTGAAAAATATACAGTGGTCATCTTCAGGGTTTAGAATTAGGAGAAATCCCCTACTGGTTGTAAACCTTGTTTCTAGAAAATGACCACAACACCTTGAGCTGTTTAGTTAGATTGGGAAGGCTATTGTAAATAACTCCACTTATGCATAAGCTGGCATTCATTTGGCCCCTGTTTTGTAAGTGCATGAAAATATTGGTATCCCGTATTAGTTTAAAAATTTTAAGACACCCAAAAACTAATACACTGCAGAGAAATGGACTCAAGTCTGTTTAAATCAAACCATGGTATTTTATATGACTTATTGAAGTAACCTGGAATGGATTGAAACATATTAAAAGCAAAATTTATCTAATAAACTATGGTTAGTCTTTTTGAATCAATCTTTGTACCTCCAATAATTTCAGGCATATCAAAATAATTACTTCAATAATCATGAAATTTAAGTTTAAGAAAATAATTTTAAAAATTAAAAACACCTCTCTCCCTATTTTGAAAATTTCGCAATGGATTTAGCTTCACTACCTTGACTTATTGTACAATCCTGAATTTGGGTTTTAAAGTTTGAATACAAATGACAAAATAAAGTTGAAGAAATTGTCAATTAAATTACTGAGTTTTCAGTGTATTATCAACTACTTGCATTCCCTGTTAATGTTTTTAATTTTCTTTGTTTTAGATACCATACTATGTTTGCCAAGAAGAAAAAGAAGCCCATAATCTCAGCCCCTACGAATTTCGAGCATCGAGTACACACAGGGTATGATAGAAAAGAAGGCAAGTTTGTGGGCCTTCCCCCTCAGTGGGCCAGTCTCATCCAGCCCCCCTCTAACAGACCTAAGCCCATCATCGATCCATCACAGATCACCCCCATCGAAATGATGGACATAAAATCTCATGTGAGTATTATTGTGTCCTTTTCATTATCTAGGCTTCTTATTAACAAACATACTGTTTTCACTCTTGTGATTTTCAGTATTTTATCATGGGCTTACTGGAGAAAAAGGCACTAAGTCACTTCTGGCTCATTTATTACCACAGTCTGTATTTTTTTGCTAGGCGGTTAAAAATAGGTAAATCCAAGTTCGAGTAGAGATGCAAAAGAAATTTGGGTAGCTTGCTTGGCTGCTTAAGCGCCCTCTTCTTCGAAGAAAAGGGAAGGTAGGTGGGGTAGTCATTGGGGAGAAATAACCAGTTTGGCTCTCTCTATATACCTTTCCAACCCTAGAGAGTGTATGGCCTCGCTCGTTTTGGGTTACACTAAATGCCTATCAGGGAAATACAGACTTTTCTTCTACTGAGAAGTTTTAACTCCTACATTGATATCCAAAAAGGCACCATAAATTGTGTTCAGTCTCTTTCCCCAAATCATTCAATTTTGATGCCTTCCATTCACTTTAAAAGAATGTTAAAGTAATAAACTTTGACCTTATCTGAAAGTTTTAAGTAGTTGATTCAAATATACTTGTTTGTGAATTGTAGTTCATGATAATTGACATAAAATGATAAGATTTATCAAATTGTAGCCTGTGCAAAAAGATAAGAGTTCAATCAAAAAATATCATTAAATATATATGGATCATACTTTTAATTAAATTAATGTTAAAATTTATTTTTGGACCTGTAAAGATTAAATATACTATTTATTTTTAGATGCTTAGATTAAACATGGTGTTTTTTAACTTGTTTAATATTTTTCTGCTCACTAAAATTTCAAAAGTTCAAACATCTCCTAAATACTTTTCCTTCTAACTGGGTCAGGTTTACTGATACAAAGTTATACTTTAGGGTCAAAGCAAGGGATAGTGAAAGAAACTTACTGATAAGAGTGGTTTGATGTAAAAAAAAAACTAATAATGCTCTGTATTAGGTATTTTTGTCGTCTCTCCTAAAAAAAATTCCGAAAGTAGAGATACTGAGTTCTGATAAACTAATCCTCACTTGCATGTTCAGGATATTAACTGTATTTTTGAACAATTTTACAGAAACAAATTCTTAATTATTTTTTAGTGTTTATTTACAAACCTTTTATGTGTCTGTAGTCATATTTTGCTTTTTGGTGGGCATCAATTCCATTCACAATTTCAAAACATTTGTCTCAAAAATATCAGACCATAATAAACCCCGCTATACTTACAACAATTTTCCTTTCTTTTCAGACTATAGTGCGTGGCAGCTACGGAGGCAGCACAATGGGAGTCCACCGCAATGGTCCCATCTCTGTCACCCGTTCCAACTCCCTCCGCAAGGAGAGTCCCCCTCAAATCCGCAGGGACTACCTCAGCAGCCGTCTGCCCCCCTCCGTCCCCGAGGACGAAGTGCAACCTCAGCACCCTGGGGGTCCACACCCGCCCCCTGGGGGACCCCCGGTGTACCAAGGACACTATCCCCACCCCCACGGGCACCCACATCCCCACCGTAGCCATGTGCACCACACTGGGTACAGAAGGGATGCCTCGCCCTATGGGCAGGATAGGGTGCCCCCCAAAGGGAATGGTCCACCTCCATTCGATGCTGTGGAACATCATGCCCCTCCTCATGAAAGGGAAGGGGATTGGCCTCATGAGCCACCTTATCATCCAGAGGTGAGTTGGAGTTCGCTGTCAGAGTAGTACTGTCCAATTTGTGTTATTAGATGTAAAGCTGCCCATAAGGGGGTACAAACCCAACAAATGTTGGGGGCTCTGGGCCCCAAGATTCATCAAAGATAACAAACATACTTTGAAGGAATTTTACCACAAAAAAACATGAAATATTTTTTTTGTCCTTAAAATGTATTGTCTAAGTGGTCTCACTGTTTATCAGTCTACAGTTCTCTTTCACCCTTATTTTATTTAACAGGAAGAAGGTTAGTAAATTTTAAATTAAGAAATTTGTTTGAATTGCAACAACGTCTTCAGTATGTTTTTAGCCTTTGCCAAGTGTTTTCATTTTTCTAGAAAGATGTCAGGAAATGGCATAGAAATAGTCAGAAATACTGAAGAGGGATGGGAAAATACAATAAAAATGTGGAAGCAATTGATAGCTTCTTTTTACTAGTCAATGGTTTGTCAGAGTTTAACTACTTCAAAATCAAAGGGAGCATTAGTTTTTTAAATTTAAAAAACATCTTTATGAAGACCTCAATGGTGGGAAAGGTTTTTAAAATTAATGGGCCTGATTGGATGTTCTATTTCAGTGGTGTTCCCAAACTAGTAATAATGTGTAATTTGAGTGTTGTTCTCTATTTCCTTTAATGTAGGATAGTTGTCTCTATATTATATTGCTTATGGAATAGAGTAATGTTAACCTTGTTCTAAAGTACACTCAATTAAAGTATGCCTAGTTTTCAATTAACCCTTCAAAATAATTTAGTACTCTTTGTTTATCTGGACAATATCAAATAATGAACTAACTACTTCTGCGGAGGAAGGATACTTTTCACTTTTAGCTGTGCATTGGTTACTATGCTATTGTTCAATATCATATTAATGCCCTTCTCCAAAATGCAAATGCTGTTATTTGTCCCAAGTTTATTTATAGGCAAAATGCTTTGCTCTTAAAAAATGACTGAAAGGGAGAAGGATATTCCTCCTGATCATAAATTTTCAGTGTTTTAGAAATACAAATTCATTTTACCAATTGCAAAGAGAAAAACCTACTGAAAAATTATGTTGTGATTGTTTTAAAAACTCACTCTGCATGACATGATGAGAGTTACACAGTTAAGCTTGCTGCCTAAAAAATTATGATTTTTGTTTCAGCACATATTTTTGTACACTATGATTTTATACTTATTTACTATTCTTATTGTCTTTCTCTCACTTTCAATATGACTCATCTGCCATAGATTTAGATAAGTGAGATAGATCGACTATAGATTTTAGATAGATTAGAACTTAATTTTGTATGCTTTGATTTTTTATTTATTTACTATTCTTATTTTCAATCCGACTCGCCTGCTTCAGATTCCCTCAAAAATGCCTCCAGTGCCTCCTCCTGCCCAGCAGAACCCTTACCAGCCTCCCCACCCTGGGCACCATGCCTCAAACCCTGCTCTCCGAGGCCAGGTACCGAATGGGAACTCCCAACCCCACAGCAAGGGTGCCCCGAACATGCATCCTGGGAACCAACACTCCGCGTCAACGAATAACATCAATAACAACAATAACCTTGTGGATAGACCAAACCCTCCTGTTGGAAACAAGCCCACTAGACCACAGTTCCCGCAAAAGGAGCAGCCACCCGTACCTGTTGAAAATAATAAGGTATCACTATTTTACTCAACATAGCTAAAAATGTTTTGTTTTTCAATCCATCATGTTTGATTTGTTAGATTAAAGTTGTTTATCACAAGCTTCCTTTAGTTGAAATGCAAATTTTTGAGGGCAGGTTATTTTAATTGGAAATGATAGCTTTACTAAAATTGTGCATAACTAAATTTTTCTTTAAACAACAGATAGCCTGTTTTGTATATAATTTTTTAGCTACTTTTCTTTTAATATTCAATAAACTATTTTTCTCTTTACTGTTTGATTCAGCTTTAAAATTTCATCATTGTGAGATAATCTACTAAAGAATATTTGTAATTTCATAACCCTCCCCCCAAACTAAGAAAAAAATAAATAACAAGTTCATGTAATAATCAGCTAGATATTAAGCTTTTTAAAACATGATCATGGGTGCCACTCTTCATCTTGGGGATGGAATTCCGTCTTTCTAAAAGTACTGTGAACGTAATTCCATCCTGTGTGAATCCTGGGTAAAATGAAAAATCAGCTGACCGATTGGCAGCATTTTTTACTATATTTCAGTACTTACATCACTCATTTTGCCCACAAATAAGCCTGTTTTACTCTGATACAGCTTTAACTTAAAATTTAAGTACCTATTTAACTGTTCACATGATAGTTTTTCTGCAATTTAAAATAAAATTGCTGGACTGGGGGGAATGATTAAAAAAAGATTTCAAAGTTCAGTATTGCAATTTTTGAAGAGTGGCACCCATGAACAAGATTCTATAATGAAAATTTATTGTAGGATTATGTCAAACCAGAACTTCGTCCACCTAAGCCAACTGGTGGACAGAATCAGAATCAAAATCATCTGGAGCAACAGAGGTTATCTCATGAACAGGTACAATATAAATTCATATTACTTACTTTATATTATTAAAACTGATGGAAAGTTTTCAAATTAAATTCTACCATTATTGTTGCAATTTATCTTCTAATCAGGGTTGGTTAGTTTTTTTTGTTTTAAATGTGTTTTTTTGTTGTTGATTAAGACATTTTATTTGTTTTGTTGTTTTACCCTCGACACAGAAGTTCTAAAAAATCCCCATGATTTATAAAAAATTTAATTACGTTTTTAAAATTGGAAATGGTGACATCTTGAGCTTTTTAGCACCTGTTTCTTGAAGCTTGGCTGAAGCAAAATGATTGTTTTGGAAATATGTTACCTATGTCAACAACTTCAGCTTTAACATAAGAAATTTTGATATATTTTGCTAAAAGGTTTGAGATACGAGCTGAACATTCATAAGTTATTATATTCATATTCCTTTCAGTCCTTTTCAGTTCATTGCATATTTTGATGACATTAGCAGTATTGATTGTTTGAAATATTAAAATCAAACATAAAGAACAGGTCAATTATAAAAAAATATGATTTTTAAACAAGTTTATTTGTATTTTTATTAAATAACTTTCTAGAAAAAATCAAATAAAATAGTTGAAAGTAATTACGAAGTTTTGTACACTAATGCCATCTGTTCGTGTTCATAGAAAATATAATTGCTAAAAAAGTATGTGTGTTCTAAACAATGTTTTTTTTTTGCTTTGTTTTAAACATGTTTAAAACAAGTGTTTTAAACGTAACAACCCTGCTTCTAATTTTTACTTAACATATGTCTGTTTTTAGTTCCGGGCAGCTTTGCAAATGGTTGTTAGTCCTGGTGATCCCAGAGATAATCTTGAGAATTTTATCAAAATTGGTGAAGGTTCAACTGGTATTGTTTGCATTGCTTCTGAAATATCCACTGGACGCCAAGTTGCTGTAAAAAAGATGGACTTGCATAAACAACAGAGGCGAGAACTGCTGTTTAATGAGGTATAAATTCTACTTTTCTGCATTGTGTTTGATTGAAAATCCTCATTTTTAATTGGTATAATGTTTCTAATTATTTTTAATTTGATTCACACAATTCCCTTAATGAAATTAGTTTGAAAGATATGACTCAAACCATATTATCTATTTTATTATTTACATATTTTCTAACATCACTATTTCCCTTTAGCTCAATTTCCATTTATCCATAGAGTTCTACAGCTAAGTTTAATTTTTGTGAAGTCATTGTTTAGACAAACTTACTTTGAATTAAGGAAATTCATTTGTTTGCCATAAGTTTTAAAACAGTTGTGTAGCTTATTGTTGTCAATAAAGCCACAAAACAAAGAATCAAGGAAAATAGCTAATATAATATAACATTTAATTTAATGAAAACACTTAAAGGAGAATTAATAGTACAAGACAAACAGCACACAAAATACGAATGCTACACATAAAAAGGATATCATTGTTATCGTTCGGTGACGGACGGATTGGAAGGTACGTCCTTCCCCTCCAAGAGTCTGGAGTCTACTGTCAAACGTACATAACCGCCACTAGGGGGCGCTCGTCTCAGTTTCAGAGTTAGGAGAGAGAGGGCGCTGTTACAGACTCCCCCTCTGACTCCGAAGAAGTCCCGTCGAGGAGTCAGGAGTTCTTAGGTCTGCCACGTCTACGGAGAGGAGCCACAAAAGTTCCAGCGTCTCTGGAGTCTGAAATATGATAAGGTCTCAGAGCTGAACAATGATAAACTCCTAAAATTTCAGAGGGCTTCACTGGGTCAGCGATCTCGTAAGTGGTCGGTGAACGATTGGTTATCACCACATATGGACCTTCGCGTTTTGGCATGAACTTTTTGGTTTTCTTGTTATGGGCTTTGCTGACAGGGTGCAGGGTAACCCATACTTTGTCACCGGGTTGGAAGAAATATTGACGTCGTCGACGATCATAATATGTTTTTCGTTGATCTTGCTTCTTTTCGACGTGGTCTTTAACATCCGTCATTCGTTCTACAAATCGTTTGAGGTATGGGGTTATTTCTGCGACAAAATTGTCATTATGAATCAGAGTTCTCAAGTCGTGGGTAACATCATCTGGAGTTCGTAACTCTCTTCCAAACTGCAAGAAAGCTGCAGTGTGGTTGGTAGTATCACACTTGGCTGTGTTCATAGCGAAACGTATCAGGGGTAATTTTTCTTCCCAGGCATCATGTTCATTTCGGACTAATATGGCGAGTCTTGGCTTCAGATCTCTGTTTTTACGTTCAGCTGGGTTAGCTTGGGGATGGTAAACAGGATTAAGGTCTTGCTTAATTCCAAGAAAATTACAAGTTTGTTGCATCACAGCACTAACAAACTGTGGTCCATTGTCACTTATGAGTCTACGTGGAAGTCCATATCTTAGAAAAATTTCCTCAACTAGAGTCTTTGCACAGGTTGTAGCCGTAGCCTCTTCGAGCGCAAACAGTTCAACCCACTTTGTGCTGGTGTCTTCAACTAGAAAAACCCACTTCTTACCAGACGGGGTTTCTGGAAGAGGTCCAAATAAGTCAATTGCAAGGGTTTCGAACCTTTGGGCATAAACTGGAGTTCTAAGAAGACCACTTGGCTTCTGGTTGCTTGGTTTATATCGATTGCAGTCTGGACAATTTTTGACATAATCAGCAATAAATTTTCTCATCCCTGTAAAATAGTATCTTGAGGCAACCTTATGGTAAGTACCTTCGGCTCCATAGTGTCCCGCTGTGGAATCATCATGGTATTGCTGAAGTATTCTTTCTCGCTCTTGAACAGGGACTACTAATTGAGCTCCTTCTTCGTCATTTTCAGGTGAGTACCTATACAAGATACCTTGATCCATTAGGTATCCGTGACTAGTGTAGTTCGCAAAATCTTCATCCTTATCCATTCTCTCAAAACAGTCAATAATTTTCTTTAATTGCTCGTCTTCCAGCTGACCCTTTCGAATGTCACTGGGTCTCCGGGATGGCATATCAACGGTGATAGCATTTGCATTCGTAGTACTGTCCTCAACATACGACGGCCTTGAGAGCATATCAGCAACTACATTGACTTTCCCTGGGGTATAATCAATCTTCAGATTGAAGGACTGAATTTTCAGGGCCCACCGGGCCAGTCGGCCAGACGGTGACTTCATACTCAATAGCCATTTAAGAGGTTGATGATCTGATGCGATAAGTATTTGTTGATGCTCAACATAACCACGGAATTTTTCTAAAGCCCATACCACTGCTAGAGCCTCGCGTTCAGTTGTGGAGTAATTTCGCTCCGCTGGATTCAGAAGACGACTTGCGTATTCGATAACGTATTCATCAGATCCACTTCCCTGGAGAAGTACTGCACCAAGTGCAAAGTTACTTGCATCAGTACGGATAGTGAAAGGCTTTGATCCGTCTGCTTGCCTCAGTATAGGAGAAGACATTAAGCACATCTTCAATGTCTCAAAAGATTCTTGTTGTTCTGGCCCCCAGTGCCAATTCACTTTCTTCTTGGTGAGGTTGCTAAGCGGACGCGCTTTATCAGCGAAGTTGTTAACATACCGACGAAACCATGAGCAGGTTTGTAGGAACGATTGAACCTCCTTCACATTGGTAGGTACGGTTATTTTCTGGATAGCTGCTATCTTTTCCTGATCAGCTTCAATTCCATCTTTCGTTATCCAGAAACCCAAATATTTCACACGGTCACAGGCAAAACGGCATTTATCTCGGTTGGCATGCAACTTAAACAGTGTCAACCGCTCCAGCACTTTTTCTAAATCCCTGATGTGATCATCAAATGTCTCGGATAAAACTATGATGTCATCTAGATAAGACAATATCAGGATATCTTTTAATCCACTGCGAAATCTGTCAATCAGTCTTTGGAAAGTAGCTGGGGCTGTCTTCAATCCGAAAGGCATTCTATTGAACCTGAAAGTCCCAAATGGGCAGACGAAAGCTGTTTTGTCTCTATCTTGTCTGGAAACAGCCACCTGATGATATCCGGATGTTAAATCAATGGTGGTCATAAACGGCGTGGATTTTGCCTCATGGAGTAAGTCATCCATCCTAGGTAGAGGGTAGGAGTCGGCAATGGTAATTGCATTAAGTCCCCTATAGTCAATACAAAGTCTCATTTTTCCATTAGGTTTGGGAACCAACACAACTGGGGCAGCATATGGGGATTCGCACTCCTCTATTACGCCAGTCTCCAAAAGATTATTCAACTCTTCTCTTAAAATTTCCTTTTTTGCAGGAGGCATACGGTACGGAGGTACCGCTACAGGAGGGTGGTCTCCAGTGTGGATATGATGTTCTACAAAGGGTGTTGTTTCTCCCCCTGGCTGAAAACATGTCTCGTGCTTTTTCAGAAGCGTGTTGAGTTCTTGAACCTGTTCTAGTGACAGATTTTTCCCCTCCTCTTCTCGAAGTTCCAATGATCTAATGGAAATATCTTCAATGGGTTCCTTGAAGAACTTAAACTGAATTCGAGGATTTTCGGAAAAATGCCACTTCCCCCCTTGGACATCAAGAACAATTCCGGCTGCGAGAAGAAAGTCCCTTCCCAAAAGAGTCTTATTTCTTTTAGCTTCGGGCAATACTAGAAATTCTGTCGGTACAACTTTTCCTTCTACGTGCAGGTTGACGGAAGTATGCAGAGCCGTGATGGTCTGTCGAATTCCATCAGCCATCATAAATGAAATTATTTTGTTTACAAAAGTGACGTTGTGCCCTTGTAGGAATTTATACAGCTTTTCACCCGCGATGGTATGGGAAGCCCCGGTATCTGCACAAGCGGCAATCGTTTCTCCAAAAAGTTTTAGTACTATCATGCTAGAGGGATACGATGTTGAATTCAGGTTTGACAATGTCATACAGTTCACTGTTGTTTGTTTTTCTTCGGTCCTTGTGCAAGTAGGACATTTTGACTTGATGATTCCTGGAGCTCCGCATCCATAGCATCTTACTCCAAGTCTCGGAAGTAGGTCTTCATTTACGGCAGAATGGCCACTGTTCATGTAAGGGTTCTGGAATTTTCTTCTGTCTATATAAGTATCCCTGCCTCTGTCCATATAAGGGTCCCGCCTACTTTTACTGGGAACCCCGGGATCCCGCCTACTGTTATTGGGGACTCCGGACAGAAACTGTCTACTATCATTTGGACCCGTCGTTCTTTTATAGCTTCGGTCATTAGGAAAGGTATAATCCAAGTGTTGACTAGAACTATTTCTATAACTTTGCTTGTTGTAAGTCGTTGAATTATTTTTCTTTAAACCTTGACGAACATTATCGTATGCATCCATTTTCTCTACTAACTCTAATGGCTGGTTCCATTCTGACCACGAATCAATGAAGTGCTCTTTTAGATCGAATGGAGTTTTCTTCTTTATTTGGTCGCAAATAATTAAATCCTTGAGCTGTTCAAAATTCTTAACATTAAGCTCTGTTATCCAGCCTTCAAAATACGATGCGATTTCAAAGTAGAAATCTCTCCACGTTGAATCTGAGCTTTTCTTATGGTCCCAAAATAACTGCCTGAAACGGTCAGCTGTTAATCTGTACCTCTTGAGGAGCATTTCCTTGACTTTTCGGTAATCCTGAGCATCTTCTTCATTTTCTCTAGCAATAAGCTGTGCTATCTCGGTTGGTAATGAGCTCATCAGGTAAGGAATCCATTGCGATTCTGGAACACTTAAAAACTTCAATTGTCGCTCAAATGTTATCAAATAGAGTCCTATTTCATCTTCTTTTTGGTCGAATCTAAGGATCACTTTAGCAATATCCACTTTAGGTTGGTCAGCTTCTTGAACTGTAGCCCCGTTTTGAGAAAGTTTCTGTAATTCCAGCTGTAATTTTAATTTTTCCAACTCATATAGGCGTTCTTTTTCTTTTCGTTCTTCCTCGGCACCACGTTTAAGTTGTTCTTCTTCGGCAACACGTTTAAGTTGTTCATCCTCACGCAAACGTTTTTCTATTTCCAATTCAGTTTGTTCAGCCAGTTTTCTTTCTTCTATTATACTGGATAGCAAGTTCTTTGCGAAACTTTCATCATATTTCTTATCACTCATGATTAGCTCTTTAAGTTGAATCACTTTTAAATCCTCTGAGACGGGCAGACCAAGTTCCGCAGCTAACGCCTGTAAATCTTTTTTTTTTGCTAGTCCCAAATAAGCCATAATGACTAACTGTCAAAGTCTTAAATGCGAAAAAAAAAAATGAATGTCCAAAAACTTAATGAACTAGTATGAAAATAGCTTCAGTAATTATTTATGCGATAAAATTATTAAACTCTTTCAACCTTTTAGCATTATAATTATATACCACATGTAAAGTAATCAATAATACCTTTTCCTGTAAAAGAAGGATTAGTCTTATCCACATAAAATAATACCACTCAAATGCACAAAATAGAAAATTAATTTATAACCTTCAACATATATAAAACAATCTTTTCAAAAAGCAATGCAGCTGCGAAGATCAAAAACATTCAACGAAAAAAATAATAAATGAACAGATCAACTTCAAACTCTTTTCCCTTTTTTTTTTTACAGCAAGAATCACACTCGCTAGAAAACAAATAAATCTCCAATGCTAATAGGGAAAAACAAAAACCAAACGAAACTGCAGGTGGCAGATTGACTCGAAGTATTCAAGGTTATCTATTTTTAGAAGCACCACACCCATAAAAATGGCGTTACTGATAACAATTTCAGCATTTACAAAACCGAAAATATTCTTCAAACACATATAATAAGTATAAATTCACTGCACTCATTAATATTTCCTTGACAATAATACTTTATCTGCTATCGAAATGAAAACATGAAATCACAATTTCAAAATAGGGAAGCACTATTAACAGAACACTTCAAAATATAAACTCTTTTTGCTTTCAAAACCATAAAAATATAAAACCATTCCTAGATGGCATTAAACAAATCAAATACTTATCAGAACACTGAGCCGATCTCGGGGATTGAAGAAGGGCCCACGTACAGGGCGCCACTTGTAGCTTATTGTTGTCAATAAAGCCACAAAACAAAGAATCAAGGAAAATAGCTAATATAATATAACATTTAATTTAATGAAAACACTTAAAGGACAATTAATAGTACAAGACAAACAGCACACAAAATACGAATGCTACACATAAAAAGGATATCATTGTTATCGTTCGGTGACGGACGGATTGGAAGGTACGTCCTTCCCCTCCAAGAGTCTGGAGTCTACTGTCAAACGTACATAACCGCCACTAGGGGGCGCTCGTCTCAGTTTCAGAGTTAGGAGAGAGAGGGCGCTGTTACAGTTGAATCATATTCCAGTATATTCCTTCACTTTGAAATATTATTTAATTTTCCCCATTTCTAGTGTGTATTCCACTTTAGGGGGTCATGAATGGGACTAGGGCATTTTTTGTACTTAATAAGCAGTTTTACTTAATCAATACAGCAGAGTTTTGTTAGTGTTAAACAATTTTTGAAAATTACAACCAGTATATTCATTTATAATTTATTCTAAACATTTTAGATGAAAAGATATAGACTAATCTAGACTATAGATATAGAATAATCCAATATCAAGTAAAATTAACACTATGCATAGTAAGAATGAACAATCCTCCGTGCAAGATTATAATCAAAAATGAAAAAAGGCAGCGGTTTTGTATTTGCACGTTTAATAAAATGTTAAAATTGTACAATTGTTTCGGGGATACTTAAGATCCCCTTCGTCAGCAGGAAACCAACACTCTGATCAAACACAAATATATAGTCAAGCAATTGGGTTAAAGATACAGTTATAACCTACAGGGAAACCAAATCCAGTGCCAGTGTGGTCTTTCATATATTGGACAGACTAGACGGGCGTTAAAATTTAGACTGAAGGAGCATCAAAATTACAATAAAAAACAAGAACTCGAAAAGTCATCAATGGCGAAACACTCGTGGGACTCTAACCATATTTTTGATTTTAATTCTGCATCTATCATATTAAATTGCAATAAACCTATTGATTTGGATTTTTTTGAAGCATTTGTTATCCATAAGAACTCTAGTATGTTAGTAAATGATTTTTCAAGTGTGCCCCCCCTTTCTGATGTTTGGAAATCTTGATTTTTTTGTATTTATTATTTGGGTTTTTGTTTCCCTGTAGGTTATAACTGTATCTTTAACCCAATTGCTTGACTATATATTTGTGTTTGATCAGAGTGTTGGTTTCCTGCTGACGAAGGGGATCTTAAGTATCCCCGAAACAATTGTACAATTTTAACATTTTATTAAACGTGCAAATACAAAACCGCTGCCTTTTTTCATTTTTGACTATGCATAGTATGTGATTTCACATGACAAAGCCAACAAATTTGTGATCATGCTCTCAAAATTTTTGAAATTGTGTGTTATTTACTTACTGTGTTAAGTATTAGGTGGTGGTGTTTTTATGATCTCTGATAGAATCATTGTTTCACCAGGTTGTGATCATGAGGGACTATCACCACCCCAACATAGTGGAGATGTTTGACAGTTTCCTGGTTGGGGATGAGCTGTGGGTTGTCATGGAGTTCCTGGAAGGTGGTGCCCTGACGGACATTGTGACCCACTCCAGGATGGACGAAGAGCAGATTGCCACCGTTTGCAAGCAGTGCCTCAAAGCCCTTGCATTCCTCCATTCTCAGGGAGTTATTCACAGAGATATCAAAAGTGACTCCATTTTGTTGGCAAATGATGGCAGAGTAAGTTACCTTCACCTTTAGCTTAGAATACGAGGTAGGGTCAAAAAGATCCTAGAATTGGTGTATTACAAATTATTAAAAAATAGAACAATCATTTTACTTCATTGGCCTTCAAAGTACTTTCCTCCTGCATCCACACACTTTGTCCAGCTCTCGTATAACTGTTCAAAATACCAGAGTCAATATTTTTGAGAGGACCTTCAGTTGCTTTATCACATTTTCGATCACCTACTCCATCTTCGATGTTTGCACCTTCAGGAAGACGCTAATGCCACTCATATACACAGCTGAATTTTTTTAATATCTCCGTTTCCATATGCTTTCTTTGTCATTTGGAGCATCTCAAAAGGTGATTTCTCGAGCAAAATGCAGATTTTGATGTTTGCTCGCTACTTGCTGTTTTGTTAAGACATTGCAAAATCCGACAAATAAAAAATTTGCTTTGTCAGAAATTATCTGCAGCTAACACCAAAGGTAGTAAGTTGTGTTCCTTATTAGTGCTGCAGACCTTCAAAAATGATATTTCCCCTCCAACAAACACCTGCATGAATGTAGGCAACCATTCTGGGAATTTATTGACAACTTAGATGGTATTAGTATTAGTTCTGAAGATATCTTTTGAACGACTACTCTTGGTTGTGGTTGAAAACCATTTCCTACAGGTTCCTACAAAATGTATTTAAGAAGTTGAGTTATTTGTAAGAATAGTGAAAGGAATTGGTATAAATATCTATACTTATTCCAAATGTTAGTTCTTTTTAGAGCTCCCTGGTTATCTTGAAAATTTTCTATCTAGAAATAGTTCTGTCATCCTTTAAGGGTATCAAGAGTTTACTGTATAACAAAATATATGTTCAGTTCCAATATTTACTATCTTTGGTATAAATAAAAATAGTTTAAGGCTAATATTGATTTGTTTAAAAGTATTGATAAAACATTATTGATCCCAAACATGATTACTGAATATTGTCTTTTTTAATCTAATATCTGTATGTTATGGTTGGTTGTATTAATATGGGAATAAATTTTTAATCAGTTTGGTTACCAAGCTTTTAGTGTTTTATTATATTTGATTTCAATCTCAAAAGTTTTAGATCTAGTCATGTCTAATCTTAGTCATGCTTTAATTTTGCATTAATGAATGCCTATTTTGTTAATTAACTCTTGTTTTATTCAAATACATGCATTCATATCCATGTATGTTTTATTTGTATTTATAAAAAGTATTTAATTTCTCTAAACCATGGTGTCTGATAAGGTTTTTATTTTAGGTTAAATTATCTGACTTTGGCTTCTGTGCCCAAGTTTCCAACGATCTTCCAAACAGAAAATCTTTAGTGGGTACTCCATATTGGATGGCCCCTGAAGTTATTTCCCGGTTGCCTTATGGTCCAGAGGTAAGATTTAGGTGTCCATATTTAGGATTATTAGTGATCTGGCATTAGTGGCTTCAGAGCTTTTTCTGTTTTTATGATTATAATTATCTTGGTTAGTTAAAAAATAATGCTAGATTTATTTTTGACCACATATTTATTTACTGTATTCAGTATTGTGTACTTTAACCTGCCATTGTTATATTGCTGGTTGGTATAGTATAGGTGTATCTCTAGTTATTCAGAGCTATGGTTTTAATTAAAAATTGAGGTAACTTAAATTGAAGTGTTTGTAGCAGAAACAAGATAATTCCTACAGCTTTATATCGGAATTAGCTTGTTTTAATTGCAAGCACCTCAATTGATGAATTTAGGGTTCCTTAAATAGAGAGGAAGATAGATGGAAAGGGAAAGATTTGGAGAATAATGAGGAAAAAAGGAGATAGTTAATAGAGGAGTAAAAGAAGTGAGGAGAAAAGGAAAATAAAATAAATGAGATAAAAATCAAGTGAAATGGCAAGAAAGAGAAAGACAAATGAAAGTGAAACTATCCTCTTTCATTTTCGTTCTTTTTTTAATATCACACTGATTAACTCTTTTTTTTTAACTCATTTGTTTTTCTCCCTTTTTCTTCTCATTTTTCAACCCTCAATTTTTTCTTTGAAAACATTGCCTATAATGGGTTACTCATATTGATGAAAAGTTATGCTGCTGATTATTCAGCTTAGTTAGATAAAATACTTTAAAAGGTTGAAATTCAAAATTTAAGAAGCATTTTTCAAAATTTTAACTATGAGAGGTTTAGCTACAAAAAAACAAAGATTAAATTCTTCATAGTTTTTGCTTAGGTATTCATAATACTTTATGAGCTGGTATAAACCCATATCAAGAAGTAATGAATGAATGTGGCCCCCCTGTAAAAAGGGGCTGTGCCTGTGTGAATGTGTGTGACAAGGGCGAACAGTACTTCACCTCCGTGGCTTCGGTCCACAGATGCCCACTGGGTAACGGGAAGAAAGTACTGATATCGGCATGACATGGGTTAATGAACAATGTTCAAATTACCTGCCAGTAAAAAAAAATCTTCCTATTTTTAATTTGTATCATGCTTTTTTAGTCAACAGTTTGAATAACTCAAATGTCTTAATTCAAAAGATGTGATTAGTTTGAAGATTTTTCTTGGTTCCTTGAGCTTTCTATTCTATTAGTTTATTATTAGTATTATATTAGTTTTACTTTTTATTTATTTAAGTTTTGGTTAATTTAAACTTTTGGTGGTTTCCTTAACTATGAATCATCCAAATTCACTCTAATTTCGTTGTGTGTTTTGTAATACTTCAAAATAACTTAATATATTAGTTGCAGAATTTTGCAAATAAAAAATTAACTTCAGGATTAGCTGGGTGCACATTTCTCTAATCAGACTGTATTGGCAATGTTTTATTTACTCATAAAAAATGTAACAAAAATTTAAAAAAAAACACTGCTAGTTGGGATATTTAATTATATTTTTATTTTGATATTTGATTATTTTTGGTGATTTAGCATAAAACTCGGCGCTTGCACCAGGCTAATCCTATAGTGCCAAAAAAATTGCAAATGGCTTAAATTAACCCTTAAGAATATTTTTATTTTCCTGGAGTATTTTATCAATTTCAATGGTGTAAATCTATGACACTGGTGTTTTATTCTAAGTATTGCAAACCTACTTGCAATCCAATCATAGATATTGCATTCCTTTATCATTGGTTTTTTTAATGGTTTACCATTGAAATTCCTTTTAACAAAGTTGGTTTCATAACAAAGTTCTGATTCTTTGCAGGTGGACATCTGGTCTTTAGGAATCATGGTGATAGAAATGGTGGATGGTGAACCTCCTTTCTTCAATGAACCTCCTCTGCAGGCTATGCGCAGGATAAGGGACATGCCACCTCCAAAACTTAAAAATACACACAGGGTAAGGAATTTATTCCATGTCAAAAATGTATTTTCTTGTGGATCTTATCTCATCTGAACTATTCATCATGACCTGTTTTTAAAGGAGATAAATCTTATATAAAGCAAATTGAAGTTGGTTGAGATACTGTCTGAGCAATGTTGATATCGTATTGTAAGGTCTTAAAAATCTAAAGTAGGCCAGTATTAATAAATTTAATGCCTTCTTTCATTTCCAAAATTGCAATGAATTTAACATTCGATAGAGTCTCTAGGCCAGCTTTGACCTTGTTACAGTTGTAGTCTCGGGGCCTGTGGATCAAACTTGTGTGTGGACTGTGTATCAAATTAGCAGTGTCAAGAGGTTATATGCATTTAAATACAACTTAAAGTCACGATTACTGATATTTTTTAATTAAAAATTGTATTATAAAATAATGACCTTATTATTCCACACTCAACATTCGAATTGCAATCCTATCTATTGTTGCTTCAGGTGTCTCCTCGCCTCCAAGGTTTCCTCGAGAAAATGCTCGTTCGCGACCCTTCTCAGAGGGCTAATGCTGTCGAACTGCTGCAGCATCCCTTCCTCATGCAAGCTGGAGCTCCAAGTCTCCTGGTGCCTCTGATGAGAAGCTTCAGGCACAGTCCCTGCTAATACCCAGTGCAAGTTCTCATTTTTCACTCCATCACATTCTTCCCCCATTTGAACTCTTGCAGTGTTTGCGTCATGGGATCCTCCGATGAAGTGTCATTGGTGGCTAAATTCGTGTGCCATGGTGTGTTGTCACCGAGACAGTATCTGTTGTGTGAGAGTCGGTGCCTTTTGTACTTTTAACCCGAGTTAGTGATTTTTAATGTTTTGTCCGAATGGAAGGAAAAGTTCACAGTTTTAATCTAAGTGCATGTTCATATCTGTGGATGTTTTTAAGGAGCAAAGCACCTCATTATTTCTCTTAACTTCTAAATGACTGAAACAGCCTAGGTTGCATTGAACTTAATGGAAATTTCGTCTGGTTAGGAGTTTAAGGTTAATGAGATGGCAAGTTATGTATGTTAATAACTTGATAGAAAGCTAAAAATTTACTAGCTTTGTTTATAGTCATTGTGCAAGCATCAAATATTTTCAAAATGGTTTAACTTCCGAGTGAGTTTTGAAAGAGCTTTCGAGGGGAAAAATTATGTAACGTATTATACACCATTAAAAGGTAAATTCATGTTGTTGAACGAAACATCCACATCATTTGTTTCTTATTGAATAGATATTAGATTGTTTTGTGATTAATATTTATTAATCTGAGCTTGTTTAAAAAGTTAAATTGTTGGATATCTTATTCTCATTTTATCACAAGCTTGTTCTTTTTAAAAAATTAATTTTATATGTGTTTTCACATCTTTTTATTGAAATTTTTTCATTCTCACTTGTTTGTTATTTGTTAATACCCAAATTTTTGTATAACATCAAAAGGTTGTGACAGATTGATCAAACCTGTTTAAAAAATTTACTCTGACTTGCAATTAGAGAACTTTTCCTTAAAAAGTTTAATGACTATTACCAAAATTGTACTTTAAAATAACTAAGTGCCTCTAATAATTTTCTTTGCACCAAGGAAAGCAAGCTATTTTTGTTATGTATTTAAAAATTTCCGTCCAAAAAACCAGTGAAGAGTTAACTCTTGCCCAGTGTAGTTTTATGAAAAAGTATTTTGTGTATATTGTCTTAAAATGAAATGAATATCAATATTGTTGTATTTTCAGTGCTATAAAAGAAATACTCAAAATGTTTTTAAACTATCCACTTCCAGTGCCTTTCTGATATTTATTATAAGTACTGCTGATTATGTTGGCTGCTTGTTTCTATTTCTGTCTCAAACTGTTTCAGTATTGTTTATTTGTATCTTGTTTGATACCAAAGGGGTAGCTATTTTCTCTTAAATTTGGGATATTGCTAAGGCATAGTGAGCTACCTGCAGTTACCCTTTTTGTACATAACTATGTTTTAATTTTAAAATGGTTATATATTGACTATTTTGAAGTCAAGAATGTTTTCATGCTTTGTTTAATGTATATAATTTATTTTCTTTTTCTATCAGCCTTAATTCTTTTTATTCATTCCTGATTTTATGCATTCCATTTACATTGTGCTGAACTGTCTTAATCTTAATCTAATTTTTTATTCTCCACTTCTATCAATGCAAAGATTTCCAGTACTCAAATTTTGGCATTTGATTAAATTTTGACAACATTTACACTATCCATTACTAGGTGAATTCATAGAGGTTGGGTCAAAAGGGAAATGTTATCTTTCAAATATACTTGTATGCCATAACCTCCTTTTCACCATAATGAATCAAGTTAAAAATTATTAATCATATATTTATTTCTTAAGGCCCTAGTTTTTTACTGAGAATATACATGGTTATATTTTTCTCCTTGTTTGATTAGGCTCTGTTTTTGGTCATTTGGGCTAAATTTAGAGTTTCTTGTAGAAATACCTTATAATGTTCCCAAGATCATATGCAACTTTGCAATGGAAATTGTGTCTTTTTCAGAAACATACTTCCTTCTGTAAGAAAATACTGTTACTCACATGAATAACCCCTTTAATGCCTTAAAATATATTGGGTACAGACTCTGCAATTAAAAGTGATTTTGATTTGGGTTAATCTCTTTTAACCTAGACCTTCCTTGTAGATTAGATTCTATCCTTCATTGCATCCATGTGAGGCTATTTAGTTGTAATATACTTCTTACTGTCAGTAACTGTTCTTGCTTATTTCCATTTGAATTCAACAAATTATGCTGTTAGTTTTTGGTAAAGATATTTTTAACCTGTGCATTCTTTTTGCAAACTTTGATATGGTCTTATTCACAGCTGGTATTTCATTGACTGTCCAAGTCATTTGCCTGTAGTTTTAAAAGGAATGGGTGTGAAGCCTCATTTTGTGACTCCAGTGTTGTTTTCAGTGAGTACCAAGTTCTACTTTACATTGACATGTATAGAAAAATCAGGTTTATATCAAGTAAGGAAAGTGTTAAATTTTGAAAGTTATGCAATGACTGTATATCAAGGATTTATCAAGTGTACCTGTAAATGAGAGATTGCTCTTTTCCAATGAATATCAGTAATATCTGCAGTACATTGCAAAAGACCAGCTAGCTAGTTGCAGTAATTTGAGTTTCAGATGCTCTTAGAACTTTTTTTTGTACATTTTAATAAACTGAATAATTTTAAATAAAGTTATTTTAATAAATACTTTGATGCTAAAACTGTGTTCATATCTTGAATGAAAATTCAATTGCAAGTTATACTTCTTACCTTTAACTTTACTTAACTTCTTTCTAAGTTTGAAATTTCCATGATTGCATTTGGTATGGTTTAAGAAAAAACAACCCACTTAAATTTTCATTTTTTAATACGACAAACTATGTATACATAAATTTGTTAAATTTACATAAAAGAATTTTACACAAAACAATTCACAGAAGTACATTTATTGATGATAGGACATTCATTAACCAACACATTTGGAAATTCTCACTAATATTGGAAGACTTAATTTCTCTAAGTAATCAATTTTATGCAGATATTCCCTTATATGTGGAAGGACACACTTCTGCATAGAAAAGGAAATGTCTTGTGAGACTAGATACTCCTTAACTAGTATTTTATGTACAAAGATTAATATGGAAGACTCTATGATTAATCACATTTTATTGGAAATTGGTAAGAATGGAAGCCCTTTCCTTACATATTAATAGTTGCTTTCTTGCAAAAAATATGAAAAATTGTTTACATTTCATTAAATAATTGGAGAAAAAGTTTGTTTTGCCATTTGATTTTTCTTATTCATATTTACTTGGGTTTCTATTTTAATAAAGTTTGTTAAGCCATCTTAATTGGTTAACCCTAGGCTTCAATCTTCTAGCCTATTTTTTTCTCAGTTAAATATGTTTAATAGTGAATACATGGTGGCATAAGTGAATGCTAATCAACTTAATTCTCTTTGTCCCTCTCTTGCAATATGTATTTATTTACGTTTTCCCAAGATAGTTTGTATTGATATACTAGAACGGATTATCTCTTTTAGATTCAACCCATACTTCATTACATTTGCTGAAGTCATCTTTGACTAATGTATAAAGTTAATATGCAGTAGTTTACATCACCATGTATTTATTAAATATACTTAAATATTTAATTTTTATAATGTAATGAATTAATTTACACCGTAGACTCTTGGAGTGTAAAAGTGTAATTTAAATTCTTTCACGTTATTGCTAACAAGTATTGCTATTTTCATCAAATGGCAAACATTTTTGGACAAACCCAATTACTTCTCATAAGACACAAGTAGCAGCTTTAATTTTTAAAAAGTTACATTGCTAGTAAAAAATTGAAAATATATCATCATGAATTATTATTTGCATTGTACACATTGATACATTGAAGTACACTGCTAATTACTGATAGCAGTAATTAGCATCAATTAAAGCAGTAATTAGTATCACTTATAACAGTTGGATTTACATAAAAATTAAGTTCTATGTAAGAGCACCAAATAACTTCTTAACTGTGCATTTGAATAACAAGTAAATTATTGAGTTTAAAATTATCAACAAGTCTTCTTGTCAAGCTTTCCATCAAATAATATTTTTTTTGTAATGAATGCTTCTATAACCAATTCTGCTGAAGGCATTGCAATTACCAGATCTAATCCAATTGAACTCACATTTATCATACACTTTCTTTGAAAATAGGGAAAGGTTGGTATACTTACAAAGGGGCTGCTAAAGCAGTACATATAAATGAAATATCTATCATCTAAAGTATGAGACCTCGTGTTCAAGATAACAGAAATAAATAGGGTGTTCTTTTGGTATATAAAAGGAAAATGTGCGTTTTATGCTGAAATCTTTCTTGTATTCAACTAAGCACATTAAACTCAAATGAAAAGCAACTTCATTTCGAATTTCCTTTAATGCCTAAGATTTATTCATATAAAGAGGAGGTCATGTATGCTTCTAAAGAATTAACCATTTTTTTATGAAACTGGAAACATTTCGTTTTACTAATGCCAAACACTTTATTTATGTGACCCCATTCTCATTAGATGAGCTGTTTAAAATAAAAATGGGAAAATTGACGAAATTTGAAAATTTGAGTTATCTATGGGTTTTGGACTCACTCTCTTTGTCTGACTGTATGTTGCATTAGTGTTCCAAGAAAGCACAACGATTATAATAATTATTAACTTGTAAGGGCAAAATCTGATAACTCCACTCCAGGAACAAAAAAGGATTGTTGTAGGAAAAACAACATTCAATCACTAGAAACCAAGTTTGTGTGACTTATGCAGCTTCTATTCTAACCAGCTCAGATATTTAAAATATCGACATGGTCTCAAACAAATTTTTGGGGAATAGTGAATTTAATTGAATTCATTTTATTGAAGCAAAATAATAATGTATATCAATTATATATTTATGAGTAGTACTTACAAAAGTACAATATTTTCCCTATTACCTTGTGCAACATTCAAAATAGTTAAGGGGGGCCACATTAATTATCACAAAATTTTCCTTGGGATTTTAGTTCAAGAGGATTTGATTTAGTTTTAAAATTTGTTTTATCTATGAAAGAGCTGTATTTGAAACTGAGTGTATAAGCCCAGGGATTCCCTAAAAGGTTGATGAAGAAGGTATACGATGTTGTATTTATTTTTACAAAATTTTGTTCTTTATATAGTTTTTAAAAAACAAATTGGTGAGAAAATTTTGCCATCCCTCATTTTTAAAGAACAAAATATTTCAGTGTTGGATGTAAGGGAACCCTGGTTACATAACCTCCTCTATCTTGTTATTCGGAAAGAAGTTGTATACGCTAAGGTTGTGGTGAGAGGGACTGGGCATTTTCTAACAGCTACTGAAAGCACATTTTGCGTGAGAAGGAACACTCTCCTTTGCGGAAGAGCTTCAACAATGGTACCACAGATGAGCAGACCCTGAACATTAACGAACACTTCGAAATACGAACGAATTCACAACAATGTACAAATAAGGCAGTCTTTTTTTTCTCCTATGAAAGAACACTAAGAAACATTGACTAGAGTAGAGTTACCTAGGTCCATACATTCCACACGCACAACTAGGTGTTGCGTTTTGTTGACGAATTTCCTTGTTTGGTGGCTTTATGAATTGGAGATGTATTCTGAGTCTCCTTCGTTTTATTGTACTGAAAGAAAATATTGATTTGTGTACTGAAAGCACTAAAAATGAATACTATAACAGAAAATCTGCACTGAAAAAGATAGGAGCAACAGATATGACAACCCCTTTGCTAAAAAAACTACTACTTCAAAAACAAGAATACTTCAATGAAAATTATTACTTGGTCTATTGTTTGTTTCATACACCCTTGTTTAAGTAAACTTTCATCCGGAATATTGCTAATGGTGTAATGGACCTCGTTATCGTTCTCGGCTGAACAGTCCAATTTTATTTGTCAATAATCAATATGACTCTGACAGTCATGTGGTGTGAAAACCTACACCAAGTCCAAGAGACCATAACACAAAAGAGAGACACTGGCATCTCATCTCATCCAGTTCAGCCAACCAAAAACTGTCTCAAAAGTTAGCAGGAACATTGAAAAAACGTCTTCACCCTCTCAATGAACCTCATAAATTGGAGACTTTCGCTTACCATAGCATGTCGGACAGAGAATCTAACTCTCTGCAGAGAAAGGTCTGGGTTCTAAAGGCGGTATGCCAATGATGAACAAGGGGAGCTCTCTAAGACATTCATTTTTATTTTAGGAGGGTACCGAGAAACATAATTAAGTAGAGCAGGAAGATCGCAACCCTTTCTTGTGAGTGCGAGTTCATCTGCATTGGTTTGTCTCGCGACGGCTCTATTGTATTTTTGAATATTAGTAGTTGTGACAGTAACGAGAATATCTCTGGCTCCACAACTGATTAAAAAATGTCCGCAATTGAAATGGATACTCACCGTTTTCGGCAGTCTATTCCACCATGTCGTAGTCGGTTTTCCGTGTGGCCAGATTCCTCCACAGGGCATAGCCGATGACCACCAAAACGGACATCACAGCTAGCGTGCTGCCCACGGCGATGGGGACCGTCTGGTCTTGTCCAAAGGGTTCAGGGAGGCCCCCTATCCTCACCAAGCTGCACCTTTGAACTGTTGGAAAGTGCTGATATTAGAGGAGGACGCCGTACCCCAAAATATGTGGGTTTTGACAAAAAAAAAAGGAGAAAATACAAAGGTGGGTACCCCCAAATATATTTTTTAACTATTTACAGTGGTGAGTTGGAAAACTGATAGCCGATTTTGAATCCTTTTTTCATAACTTTAAACTTGATTTGATTTTAACCTTTCATTTTTAAAACAAGAATTTAATATAAAACTCCCTCAGAATTTCTTGAAAAACAAAAATGACTTTCTTTTTTGTCCTTCGTTATTTGTGTGGATAAAAGTATTTATGTTACATTACAGTAACTGTGATAAATCCGGGGATTATGCATAATCCCAAATAATATCGGGTGATAAATTTTTGAATATTTATATCACATTTACCGGTGATTTTACACAGTCTCCGGACTGCGATAAATTCTGGATATTTTGTGGTATCGAGGGTTTCTTTCTAAATTATTTTCATATAAATATAAGGGCCGTTTTGATTAAATATAACCTGTTAAGGGGTTGCTATTAATTCATTTTTTAAAACAATGGGATAGAGAGGAGATATGAGTGATGCATATTTTATATGTTAATACGGTGTTAAAATACTATTTTCGAAAACCTCTTGTACGAAAATAAATTAATTTGAAAAGTACAATTTGAAAATTTATTATAAAATTAGGCATATTTTTGCTTTCAAGCAAAGGTAGTTTTTAATTGATGTATGGTAGTATTACTAATATCAAAATTATACCATGAACGAAGGTTTTGTACAAAAAATAATTTTAATAAAGTGAGAGTTTCATGCGTAGAAGAGTCGCGTTCTGCCTATGTGAATTCTTTTACCTGAACTTCCGATAATTTTGCTACTTACAGGGTGAGAATTTCCCCATCTGCACGTCGTACATCTGTATATGTACATCCTTCATCCTGGCTAGCACTTCTTTTTCTTTTTTAGGGTTGTACATGGGAATAACGTCAGGCGACGGGCAGAAGTATGACTTCCCATACGGAGTGTTGAACAAGCCGTCATCTAAAGTGCGCACTGTCTTCCGGCCGACTGGAAAATAAAAAAAAAAGACAATTTCTTAAAAATATTGCCTTAATAGCTTTCCTTAAAGGTACCTACCTATTTGATAAAGTTAAAGGTATTCAACATTTAAAAAAGAATTATTATGGATTGGTTATTTTAATTAGGAAACCGTTCTGTTTGACCATCGTATTAAGAATATTAAGACGCAAAGGTAACCCCTCAAAAACATGAAATACCCTTATTCATCTGTTCTTGGAAGGTTTTACTATGTCAAATCAGTGCTAGAAGTGAGGAGTGAGTCTTTAATCTTTAATTAAAACCAAATGCTTATCACTTCCTTCTCCTCATTACTCTGCTTATCTCCTACATAATGCATTCCATGCAAAAAAATCTTATAGGTAACTTAGTAAAAAAATATCTTCGGGGGGGGGGGACTTAGGCTCAGCCATCCCCCCACTTTTTGTTCACCCACTTCTACCACTGTGTCAAATATTAGTTTGATTTTTCATAAAATTGTTGGAAATTCCAAGAAAAATAATAGTTTATTAAAGAACATAAATGAAATTCTTTATCTCGTACTTTTATTTCCTTATATTTTCTATACCTAGTCCTTTTAACGAATGATTTCTGCTCTATATAAGGAAATACATGGTTAGCAAAAAGTCGGTACACTTTTGAAAATCCCATAACAACTGGAATAAAAAACGGTTTTCAGTCTTACCATCTGTGGCACCATCGAAGAGTGGGCTGGCAGTATCATACAGGAGTTCCATGGACATCAACTCCCAAGTACTATCTTGCTTATCTTTCAGATTTACCTAGAATCAAGATACACATAAGGTCTACATAACACTTTTTACTGACAACTTTTTGCCATCCCCATAGCATATTTATTTACAAAGGCTCAAGACTAGGGGTGGGTAACCATTGGAAGTTTTTTTTAATTTTATTTTACTTAATAATTTATGAATGAAAAAAAATTAATGAGTTCCCCATTCATTAAATATGCTTCTCGATCAGATTTTAAATTTAGCTGTCAGAAGAAATATTGAGTTCAACACATTTTGGAGACTTTTTTTTTATTTCTGGAATAATGAGCTTCTATCCCTCCCCGTTGTTTTTGAATCCTTACCCCAGTGAAATACATGAAGAGTCGAAATCCAGGCCAAGAGAGTTCTAGATAGGGTTCACGATCGTCACGATCGGTTGTTCCACACTGCCCTTTCACTTTGGCATCTTCGGGAACGTTCACGGATATGTGCTGAAACGGTAATGGTACAATGAGAAATGATTATATCATAAGGCTCATTTAAACATTTCACGTTCGATGTTCATTTAGGAGGAATCATCCAAAATAACGAATGTAAATATTGTCTTTTCACTCTTCACTCCTGCGAGTTCCTATACAATTGAGTGAATCATCGCCATCATCGGGGAAGACAACTTATGATGAACATTGAAAGTGCACTGTAAATGGGCCTTTACAAATGGTTTCAATATTCGCAATGATATTCATCATCTTACTTCCAAATAATTCGAGGTAGACGCGATCGGGCCTACCTCTAAGTATCGAGAATTAAAATAATCGAAATCATAAAATTCAACACATAAATAAATAGAAATGAAGCAATTTTTGAACTTCAGTGCATGTATAGGATGCCCCCAAAAAGTCTCAAGAGTGGGATGCAACAAACCGCGTATTTTTTTTATATATATTTTTTTAGTTTTCGAGTTATTAGTTATTGATTTTTAAAATGTCAGTCTTTTTTGCGACACCCTATGTTCAAATGAAATAAAAAATACACTTGCACTACTTATTACTACTGATAATACATATTTTTGCTGATAGAAACAAATTAATTATATTAAAAATTTGTCAATTGTGATTATTTGGAAGCTAAACTGATTATCTTTTCACTAGCTTGGATTTATAGGGAACAATCGAGATTCTATGTTTAAAATTAAAACAAATATGCTTGAAAATCCCATCTGAAATTTGATGATTTGAAATTAGTATTTATATTTTATAAAAAAATGTAGACTCAAGCAAAAAAAAATTAAACTCTTACTCTCTTGGATAGAAAAAAATGTGAATAAACCGAAAGAAATATTGAAAATATCACTGAGATTGAGACACCGCTTATATCTTTCCCAATGCTATGTGTTTTAAAATAATAATAAAAAACAAAGATAGAAAGAAGGGGTACTTTACCTGCTCCCCACCTATACTGGGGTAAGTAATTTTAAAAGAAGTTGAAAATTTGGCTAGAATGCATATCTTCCCGTTCGCATCCCAAACGGCGAATGTGAAATCGGGAGCGACTTCTTTGCCAAGCACATCTGTAACACAAAACAGCTTCATGTACGATTTCGCAGGAGGAAAAATACTATAAGGAAACATGAGGATTTGCCCGTACGAAGGACTATTTTTACAAAAAGTCAAATAAAGCTAATTAGCCCAGTAATTTTAGGGTTTGGTAGCTAAATAATTTATAATTAGCTGAAAATTTCAGGATAAGCTCTCTATGATGTGTACAACCCACCCTGAAAAGTCCCCAAAGATCCTCCGTCGGCGTCATTCCAAAATGGCGGATCAAAGATGGCCGCCTAGCATTTTTGACGATATTTTCGCTCATATCTAAGTCAAAAATTAATATTTTTTAGTTCTGTAAACGGATTTATACTCAGGATAGATGTCGTTTTCGAATAAAATTTACAGTTTTGCGATAAAAATATAATAAATGGGGTGTGAAGGGATTTTATTCATACCAAACTGCAAAATTTTCATTGTTATAATGGTATACAATAGTATACAGTTATATGGCGTGCTTTGCCATATAACTGTATACTATTAGAAAAATCGATCGGAAAAATACGATTGCTTTTAGTAGTTCCATTATTCAGGATTATTTTGAAAAAAAAATTTTGAAATCCGCTGAAAATTGACAGAGATATTCAATTTTTAGTAAAGTGTTGTGGTACGGATGGTATTGGATAGTATACGTTAGGAGTGGGTTTCGCACTTGATTAATAATTGTTTTTGGCCATTATCTTTAATAGCTTAGTTAATACCGTTGTAACGTAAAGAAATCATTATGGTGCGTAAATTTTCTTACACAAACATTTAATTTGGATTTTTCTTTATCAATTTGAAAGCTGAAGATTTCCCTTTTCTAAAAATTGCTGAGGTGGAATCATATCCAGAAGCTGCATGTGGGAAGAGAATTGAATCTTTTATTGGGGCAAGAGTGTTTTGAATTTTAGAGATGTCGTAGCACTTGTGTTCTCTAATAGTTGTTTGAGGACCCAAAAAAAAACTGACTCTATACTATAGGGTCCAAAATATAGAATCGATCCAAAAGACCTTATTAATTTTAATGAACTTTTTGATAATTAAATGTTTGTGTAAGAAAATTTTAATGCACCATAATGATTTCTTTACGTTACAACGGTATTAACTAAGCTATTAAAGATAATGGCCAAAAAACAATTATTAATCAAGGGCGAAACCCACTCCTAACGTATACTACCGAATACCATCAGTACCACAACACTTTACTAAAAATTGAACATCTCTGTCAATTTTCAGCGGATTTCAAAAATTTTTTTTTCAAAATAATCCTGAATAATGGGACTACAAAAAACAATCGTATTTTTTCGATCGATTTTTCTAATAGTATACAGTTATATGGCAAAGCACGCCATATAACTGTATACTATTGTATACCATTATAACAATGAAAATTTTTCAGTTTGGCGTGAATAAAATCCCTTCACCCCCCATTTATTATATTTTTCGCAAAACTGTAACTTTTATTCGAAAACGGCATCTATCCTGAGTATAAATACGTTTACAGAACTAAAAAATATAAATTTTTGACTTAGATATGAGCGAAAATATCGGCAAAAATGCTAAGCGGCCATCTTCGATCCGCCATTTTGAAATGAAGCCGACGGAGGATCTTTGAGGACTTTTCAGGGCGGGTTGTACACATCATAGAGAGCTTATCCTGAAATTTTCAGCTAATTATAAATTATTTAGCTATCGACCCCTTTTTTCGCCTAAAATTACTGGGCTAAATGGAGAAAATAAGGGGTTTGAAGTTTCCAAAACACTACCTTTACCATTTACAAAGTTTTATTTCAATTTCAATCTTGTCCTCAAAACTTTAAAATCAATCGATGTGAGAGAGTTCTTGGCCTATTTTTAAAATAATAGGAGCATTTTTTGTTATTCATTAGTAGATAGAAAATGGGGGTTCTGCCACATTGGGCATCTGGGCAGCCGGGCAGCAGCTGCCCATTCTACTTAATTGCGGCTCCCTGCCCATTCTACTTAATTGCGGCTCCCTACCCATTCTACTAAATTGCGGCTCTTACCCATTCTACTTAATTGAGGCTCCTGCCCATTCTACTAAAATGCGGCTCTGAGGCGCAACCAACAGCACGAAGGTACTTTGGGGCTCTACCACTAAATTGGAGCTCTACCACTAAATTGGGCAGGTACTTTGCGGCTCTACCACTAAGTTGAGCAGGTACTTTGCGACTCTAAGACATAACCAACAACATGAAGCTAAATTAAGATTTTCTGAAAGTAATTTTACACAAAGTGATAAGGTTAGAAATTCCCAGGAGATGTTAGCCCAAGTTTTCCCGCGTTAACAAAGCGTAACGGTACCAGTGGACAGCCTCCCCTAGCATTTCACAAAGAGGGTGTAACCTATGACATCAGGCTGACATCCTTTACCTTTCACAAAGCAATACATGTGCTGATAATCCTTGAGGGATATAACGATTGCATCTTTTCCTACAATACCAAGGAATTCGAACTCGGTCGTGATACGTTACCCTATTGGTGGATTTATATTCTACAATGATTAAAAATTACTAACTACATTCACATTAGATAAGATTTCGAATATTTTAAGCAATTTTTTAAATGAAATATACTTTTTATTACGAGTTCTGTATATGAGTTGATTTTTTTTCATAGAATGTTAAGAACATTCAAGTTAAAAATGATAGTTACGATTGCAAAGTTAATTTCCCCTATGATTCAATTTAAAATATTACTTATTTTATTCACAAAGACACTTTCACTATGATTCAATTTAAGATATTACTTATTTTATTCGAGAAGACACTTTTTCTAGTTAAACATGAGAATATATGATTAATCGCCTAAAATTAAATTATTCAATTACATTTTTTTCTGAAAGCATTTGGAATAAGATGATTTTTGTAACAAAATTGTAAAGAATATACAATTTCCCAAATATTTAGGAGAATTTCTATCCTTAACCTTTTCTTTAAAGTGAATCTTTTACACTACATGCTTTCATTTTTATGAATAACTATTATATTTATTAAACATGTAATAATTTTCCTATACCAAAGAAAACTGTTTTGAATATTTTTTATAAATACTAACAAATTTATGCATACATTTTACTATGAATAACATAAATATTATTACCCATTATAAAGTTGAGACAATTTTTCTAATGCTAATATTATAGTTTGATTGCAACAGAAGTTAGAAGCTCTAACATGAAAAAAAACTTTACAATAAAATGTAAGAAAAGAAAAAACAAACTTTTTAACCCACAAATCAATGATACTATACCGGTGATACATGCGCTACAAGAATTTTCCCATTTGTTAATCCTTTGAACACCATTAAATATCATTCACAAGAAGAAAAGAAACAATATAGAATAAAGAAATGATCATATGAAAGGAAATCTTTTTCCTCAAAATTAAAATTATGGGTGTACTACATCCTTTCACATATGAACTATGACATTAAAATTAGTAAAACATAAAGAGGAAACATAACACAAAAAGGAAACACATGTTGAAAAAACATAACATATTTATTATGGAAATGAGAAGAAAATGTAAAAACGTTGATAGAAAAAAACTTATAAACTATATATCTAAGAACTTCATGAAAAATAAAGACGAATACAGAAAAATAACTATTACCTTTGAAAAAATAAAGAGAAAAACTTAAAAATATAGCAAGAGGAAACATTAAAACACTGTAAGAAACTAAAAACATTGAGAAAAATAATGACAAATGCAGAAAAATAACTAAAGACTTTGAAAAAATAAAGGAGAAAAGGTAAAAATATAACAAGAAATAAAAAATTTACACTGCATAACTTAAAAAAAATGTTAAAAATAAATAAAACCTCTGAAAAAATAAAAGACAAAAGCAGAAAAATAAAGGTTAAAACATTGAAAATAACTAAAATCGTTGGTAGAATTGTAGAAAAAAACTTTAAAATATAACAAGAGGAAACATTACAACACTGCAATATGCTAAAAACTTTGTGAAAAAACGAAGAAAAATATAGTAAAATAACTAAAAACTTTGAAAAAATAAAAGACAAATGCAGAAAAATAACTAAGATCTTTGAAAAAATAAAGGTTAAAACATTGAAAATAATTAAGAACTTTGGTAGAATTGAAGAAAAAACTTTAAAATATAACAAGAGGAAACATTACAACACTGCAATATGCTAAAAACTTTGTGAAAAAACGAAGACAAATATAGTAAAATAACTAAAAACTTTGAAAAAATAAAAGACAAATGCAGAAAAATAACTAAGATCTTTGAAAAAATAAAGGTTAAAACAATGAAAATAATTAAGAACTTTAGTAGAATTGAAGAAAAAAAACTTCAAAATATAACAAGAGGAAACATTACAACAATGCAATATACTAAAATTTTTGTGAAAAGCGAAGGCAAATACAGTAAAATAACTAAAGACTTTGAAAAAATAAAGGTGAAAACACAAAAGAATTACAAGAAAAAACATTACCCTACTGCATGAAACTAAAAACTTTACTTAAAATGAAAAAAAAAAAACTTACTTTACTTAAATAACTTAGAAAACGAAAAATTTTAAAAAGAAATGTTATCTTATGCATTATGAAACTAAAAATTTTGTTGAAATAAAAACTTAGAAACTCTAAAACTGAAGACTTTGTTAAAAAATAACTAAGAACTTTGAAGAAATAAAGGTGAAAACATAAAAGAATTACAAGAAAAAAACATCCCACTCCATGAATCAAAAAAAAACTTTACTTAAAATAAAGTATAAAACGAAAATTTTAAAAGAAATGAAAACTTATGCATTAAAGCTAAAATCTGCTGAAAAAAATAAAGACAAACATAGAAAATAACTAAGAGCTTTTGGTATAAACGAAGAAAAACTTTAAAATAATACAAGAAATAAAAACTTTGCTTACATAAAACTCAAAAATCTCACAAGAAATAAAAAAAAATCACACTGTAAAACATAAAAAATTGTTAAAAATAAATAAAAAATTTGAAAAAATCTTACAAGAAATAAAAAGTTACACTAAAAAATTAAAACTTTACCAAAAATTAAACTGTAAAACTAAAAATTTGTAAAAATAAGTAAAAAAACTTTGAAAATATTACAACAAATAAAAAGTTACACTGCAAAACTTAAAAAAACTTTGTTAAAATAACGAAAACTGAAAAATCTTACAAGAAATAAAAAAATACACTACAAAACTAAAACTTTACCAAAAATTACACATGCATTAAAGCTAAAATCTGTTGAAAAAATAAAGACAAACATAGAAAATAACTAAATACTTTGGTATAAATGAAGGAAAAAAACTTAAAATAATACAAAAATAAAAACTTTGCTTACATAAAACTGGACAATTTTCTAAAATAAAGACTGATATCGAAAATAACTAAGAACTTTGAAAAAATAAAGATGAAAACATAATAATATTACAAAAAATATTATTACACTGTAGGTATGAAACTAAAAAACTTTACTTAAAATGAACTATAGAAAACGAAAAATTTTACAAGAAATGAAAACTCATGCATTAAAGCTAAAATCTGTTGAAAAAAATAAAGACAAACATAGAAAATAACTAAGAGCTTTTGGTATAAACGAAGAAAAACTTTAAAATAATACAAGAAATAAAAACTTTGCTTACATAAAACTCAAAAATCTCACAAGAAATAAAAAAATCACACTGTAAAACTTAAAAAATTGTTAAAAATAAATAAAAAATTTGAAAAAATCTTACAAGAAATAAAAAGTTACACTAAAAAATTAAAACTCTACCAAAAATTAAACTGTAAAACTAAAAATTTGTAAAAATAAGTAAAAAAACTTTGAAAAATATTACAACAAATAAAAAAAAGTTGCTACAAAACTAAAACATTACTAAAAATTAAACTGTAAAACTAAAAACTTTGTTAAAAATAAATAAAAACATTGAAAAAATCTTACAAGAAATAAAAAGTTACACTACAAAACTAAAACTTTACCAAAAATTAAACGTTAAAACTAAAAACTTTGTGAAAAATATATAAAAACTTTGAAAAAATATTACAACAAATAAAAAATTTCACTGCAAAACTAAAAAAAAAAACTTTGTTAAAGTAACAAAACTGAAAAATATTACAAGAAATAAAAAAAATTCATACTGTAAAACTTAAAAAATATGTTAAAAGTAAATAAAAACTTCGAAAAATCTTACAAGAAATAAAAAGTTACACTAAAAAATTAAAACTCTACCAAAAATTAAACTGTAAAACTAAAAATTTGTAAAAACAAGTAAAAAAACTTTGAAAAATATTACAACAAATAAAAAAAAGTTGCTACAAAACTAAAACTTTACTAAAAATTAAACTGTAAAACTAAAAACTTTGTTAAAAATAAATAAAAACATTGAAAAAATCTTACAAGAAATAAAAAGTTACACTACAAAACTAAAACTTTACCAAAAATTAAAATGTGAAACTAAAAATTTGTTAAAAATAAATAAAAACTTTGAAAAAAATATTACAAGAAATAAAAAAGTTAATACAAAACTAAAACTTTACCAAAAATTAAACGGTAAAACTAAAAACTTTGTGAAAAATATATAAAAACTTTGAAAAAATATTACAACAAATAAAAAATTTCACTGCAAAACTAAAAAAAAAACTTTGTTAAAGTAACAAAACTGAAAAATATTACAAGAAATAAAAAAAATTCATACTGTAAAACTTAAAAAATATGTTAAAAGTAAATAAAAACTTTGAAAAATATTACAAGAAATAAAAAGTTACACAGTAAAACTAAAAAAACTTTGTTAATAATAAAAAAAATTTAAAAAATAAGTAAAAACTTTGAAAAATATTACAAGAAATAAAAAGTTACACAGTAAAACAAAAAAAAACTTTGTTAATAATAAAAAAAATTAAAAAAATGAGTAAAAACTTTGAAAAAATATTACAAGAAATAAAAAGTTACACTACAAATCTAAAACTTTACCAAAAATTAAACTGTAAAACTAAAAACTTTGTGAAAAATATATAAAAACTTTGAAAAAATATTACAACAAATAAAACATTTCACTGCAAAACTAAAAAAAAACTTTGTTAAAGTAACAAAACTGAAAAATTCATACAGTAAAACTTAAAAAATATTTTAAAAATAAATAAAAACTTTGAAAAAATATTACAAGAAATAAAAAGTTACACAGTAAAACTGAAAAAAACTTTGTTAATAATAAAAAAAATTAAAAATTAAGTAAAAACTTTGAAAAAATATTACAAGAAATAAAAAGTTACACTACAAAACTAAAACTTTACCAAAAATTAAACGATAAAACTAAAAACTTTGTGAAAAATATATAAAATCTTTGAAAAAATATTACAAGAAATAAAAAGTTACACAGTAAAACTAAAAAAAAACTTTGTTAATAATAAAAAAAATTAAAAAATAAGTAAAAACTTTGAAAAAATATTACAAGAAATAAAAAGTTACACTACAAAACTAAAAATTTTGAAAACTTTACTAAAATATAAAGACTAATACAGAAAAATAACTAAGAACTTTGAAAAAATAAAGATTAAAAGGTTTTCATGTCCCATATAAATCAAGAAATCTTTATATACTTTCTATGAAAATTTCAATGTGTCTTATGTAAAGTGTTTCAAACTAGAAGTTTTTTCCCCCTCTTAAGTTTTTAAAGTACTTAACTTACTTTTGGTAAAGAACATTTTTATTAGATGTCATCGTTAGGTCTACGATCTCCTCCATTGTGAACGTTTTTTTTATTATGAAAACTAGGTGGGCTGAGAACCCCTTCTATATGAAGAAGGGAAATTAAAGAATCTTGCTTTAATTTGTTCCAGCACACCCGTTTTACATAATAATTAAAAAAATTGTTCGCAATGAAGGAGATCGTAGACCTAACGATGATATCTAATAAATAATGTTCTTTACCAAAAGTAAGTTAAGTACTTTAAAAACTTAAGGGGGGAAAAAACTTCTAGTTTGAAACACTTTACATAAGACACATTGAAATTTTCATAGAAAGTATATAAAGATTTCTTGATTTATATGGGATATGAAAACCTTTTAATCTTTATTTTTTCAAAGTTCTTAGTTATTTTTCTGTATTAGTCTTTATATTTTAGTAAAGTTTTCAAAATTTTTAGTTTTGTAGTGTAACTTTTTATTTCTTGTAATATTTTTTCAAAGTTTTTACTTATTTTTTAATTTTTTTTATTATTAACAAAGTTTTTTTTTTAGTTTTACTGTGTAACTTTTTATTTCTTGTAATATTTTTTCAAAGATTTTATATATTTTTCACAAAGTTTTTAGTTTTATCGTTTAATTTTTGGTAAAGTTTTAGTTTTGTAGTGTAACTTTTTATTTCTTGTAATATTTTTTCAAAGTTTTTACTTAATTTTTAATTTTTTTTATTATTAACAAAGTTTTTTTCAGTTTTACTGTGTAACTTTTTATTTCTTGTAATATTTTTTCAAAGTTTTTATTTATTTTTAAAATATTTTTTAAGTTTTACTGTATGAATTTTTCAGTTTTGTTACTTTAACAAAGTTTTTTTTTAGTTTTGCAGTGAAATGTTTTATTTGTTGTAATATTTTTTCAAAGTTTTTATATATTTTTCACAAAGTTTTTAGTTTTACAGTTTAATTTTTGGTAAAGTTTTAGATTTGTAGTGTAACTTTTTATTTCTTGTAATATTTTTTCAAAGTTTTTACTCATTTTTTTAATTTTTTTTTATTATTAACAAAGTTTTTTTTTGTTTTACTGTGTAACTTTTTATTTCTTGTAATATTTTTCAAAGTTTTTACTTATTTTTAAAATTTTTTTTATTATTAACAAAGTTTTTTTAGTTTTACTGTGTAACTTTTTATTTCTTGTAATATTTTTCAAAGTTTTTATTTACTTTTAACATATTTTTTAAGTTTTACAGTATGAATTTTTTTTATTTCTTGTAATATTTTTCAGTTTTGTTACTTTAACAAAGTTTTTTTTTTTAGTTTTGCAGTGAAATTTTTTATTTGTTGTAATATTTTTTCAAAGTTTTTATATATTTTTCACAAAGTTTTTAGTTTTACCGTTTAATTTTTGGTAAAGTTTTAGTTTTGTATTAACTTTTTTATTTCTTGTAATATTTTTTTCAAAGTTTTTATTTATTTTTAACAAATTTTTAGTTTCACATTTTAATTTTTGGTAAAGTTTTAGTTTTGTAGTGTAACTTTTTATTTCTTGTAAGATTTTTTCAATGTTTTTATTTATTTTTAACAAAGTTTTTAGTTTTACAGTTTAATTTTTAGTAAAGTTTTAGTTTTGTAGCAACTTTTTTTTATTTGTTGTAATATTTTTCAAAGTTTTTTTACTTGTTTTTACAAATTTTTAGTTTTACAGTTTAATTTTTGGTAGAGTTTTAATTTTTTAGTGTAACTTTTTATTTCTTGTAAGATTTTTCAAAGTTTTTATTTACTTTTAACATATTTTTTAAGTTTTACAGTATGAATTTTTTTTATTTCTTGTAATATTTTTCAGTTTTGTTACTTTAACAAAGTTTTTTTTTTTAGTTTTGCAGTGAAATTTTTTATTTGTTGTAATATTTTTTCAAAGTTTTTATATATTTTTCACAAAGTTTTTAGTTTTAACGTTTAATTTTTGGTAAAGTTTTAGTTTTGTAGTGTAACTTTTTATTTCTTGTAAGATTTTTTCAATGTTTTTATTTATTTTTAACAAAGTTTTTAGTTTTACAGTTTAATTTTTAGTAATGTTTTAGTTTTGTAGCAACTTTTTTTTATTTGTTGTAATATTTTTCAAAGTTTTTTTACTTATTTTTACAAATTTTTTAAGTTTTACAGTGTGATTTTTTTATTTCTTGTGAGATTTTTGAGTTTTATGTAAGCAAAGTTTTTATTTCTTGTATTATTTTAAAGTTTTTCTTCGTTTATACCAAAAGCTCTTAGTTATTTTCTATGTTTGTCTTTATTTTTTTCAACAGATTTTAGCTTTAATGCATGAGTTTTCATTTCTTGTAAAATTTTTCGTTTTCTATAGTTCATTTTAAGTAAAGTTTTTTAGTTTCATACCTACAGTGTAATAATATTTTTTGTAATATTATTATGTTTTCATCTTTATTTTTTCAAAGTTCTTAGTTATTTTCGATATCAGTCTTTATTTTAGAAAATTGTCCAGTTTTATGTAAGCAAAGTTTTTATTTTTGTATTATTTTAAGTTTTTTTCCTTCATTTATACCAAAGTATTTAGTTATTTTCTATGTTTGTCTTTATTTTTTCAACAGATTTTAGCTTTAATGCATGTGTAATTTTTGGTAAAGTTTTAGTTTTGTAGTGTATTTTTTTTATTTCTTGTAAGATTTTTCAGTTTTCGTTATTTTAACAAAGTTTTTTTAAGTTTTGCAGTGTAACTTTTTATTTGTTGTAATATTTTCAAAGTTTTTTTACTTATTTTTACAAATTTTTAGTTTTACAGTTTAATTTTTGGTAAAGTTTTAATTTTTTAGTGTAACTTTTTATTTCTTGTAAGATTTTTTCAAATTTTTTATTTATTTTTAACAATTTTTTATGTTTTACAGTGTGATTTTTTTTTATTTCTTGTGAGATTTTTGAGTTTTATGTAAGCAAAGTTTTTATTTCTTGTATTATTTTAAAGTTTTTCTTCGTTTATACCAAAAGCTCTTAGTTATTTTCTATGTTTGTCTTTATTTTTTTCAGCAGATTTTAGCTTTAATGCATAAGTTTTCATTTCTTTTAAAATTTTCGTTTTATACTTTATTTTAAGTAAAGTTTTTTTTTGATTCATGGAGTGGGATGTTTTTTTTCTTGTAATTCTTTTATGTTTTCACCTTTATTTCTTCAAAGTTCTTAGTTATTTTTTAACAAAGTCTTCAGTTTTAGAGTTTCTAAGTTTTTATTTCAACAAAATTTTTAGTTTCATAATGCATAAGATAACATTTCTTTTTAAAATTTTTCGTTTTCTAAGTTATTTAAGTAAAGTAAGTTTTTTTTTTTTCATTTTAAGTAAAGTTTTTAGTTTCATGCAGTAGGGTAATGTTTTTTCTTGTAATTCTTTTGTGTTTTCACCTTTATTTTTTCAAAGTCTTTAGTTATTTTACTGTATTTGCCTTCGCTTTTCACAAAAATTTTAGTATATTGCATTGTTGTAATGTTTCCTCTTGTTATATTTTGAAGTTTTTTTTCTTCAATTCTACTAAAGTTCTTAATTATTTTCATTGTTTTAACCTTTATTTTTTCAAAGATCTTAGTTATTTTTCTGCATTTGTCTTTTATTTTTTCAAAGTTTTTAGTTATTTTACTATATTTGTCTTCGTTTTTTCACAAAGTTTTTAGCATATTGCAGTGTTGTAATGTTTCCTCTTGTTATATTTTAAAGTTTTTTCTTCAATTCTACCAAAGTTCTTAATTATTTTCAATGTTTTAACCTTTATTTTTTCAAAGATCTTAGTTATTTTTCTGCATTTGTCTTTTATTTTTTCAAAGTTTTTAGTTATTTTACTATATTTTTCTTCGTTTTTTCACAAAGTTTTTAGCATATTGCAGTGTTGTAATGTTTCCTCTTGTTATATTTTAAAGTTTTTTTCTACAATTCTACCAACGATTTTAGTTATTTTCAATGTTTTAACCTTTATTTTTCTGCTTTTGTCTTTTATTTTTTCAGAGGTTTTATTTATTTTTAACATTTTTTTTAAGTTATGCAGTGTAAATTTTTTATTTCTTGTTATATTTTTACCTTTTCTCCTTTATTTTTTCAAAGTCTTTAGTTATTTTTCTGCATTTGTCATTATTTTTCTCAATGTTTTTAGTTTCTTACAGTGTTTTAATGTTTCCTCTTGCTATATTTTTAAGTTTTTCTCTTTATTTTTTCAAAGGTAATAGTTATTTTTCTGTATTCGTCTTTATTTTTCATGAAGTTCTTAGATATATAGTTTATAAGTTTTTTTCTATCAACGTTTTTACATTTTCTTCTCATTTCCATAATAAATATGTTATGTTTTTTCAACATGTGTTTCCTTTTTGTGTTATGTTTCCTCTTTATGTTTTACTAATTTTAATGTCATAGTTCATATGTGAAAGGATGTAGTACACCCATAATTTTAATTTTGAGGAAAAAGATTTCCTTTCATATGATCATTTCTTTATTCTATATTGTTTCTTTTCTTCTTGTGAATGATATTTAATGGTGTTCAAAGGATTAACAAATGGGAAAATTCTTGTAGCGCATGTATCACCGGTATAGTATCATTGATTTGTGGGTTAAAAAGTTTGTTTTTTCTTTTCTTACATTTTATTGTAAAGTTTTTTTTCATGTTAGAGCTTCTAACTTCTGTTGCAATCAAACTATAATATTAGCATTAGAAAAATTGTCTCAACTTTATAATGGGTAATAATATTTATGTTATTCATAGTAAAATGTATGCATAAATTTGTTAGTATTTATAAAAAATATTCAAAACAGTTTTCTTTGGTATAGGAAAATTATTACATGTTTAATAAATATAATAGTTATTCATAAAAATGAAAGCATGTAGTGTAAAAGATTCACTTTAAAGAAAAGGTTAAGGATAGAAATTCTCCTAAATATTTGGGAAATTGTATATTCTTTACAATTTTGTTACAAAAATCATCTTATTCCAAATGCTTTCAGAAAAAAATGTAATTGAATAATTTAATTTTAGGCGATTAATCATATATTCTCATGTTTAACTAGAAAAAGTGTCTTCTCGAATAAAATAAGTAATATCTTAAATTGAATCATAGTGAAAGTGTCTTTGTGAATAAAATAAGTAATATTTTAAATTGAATCATAGGGGAAATTAACTTTGCAATCGTAACTATCATTTTTAACTTGAATGTTCTTAACATTCTATGAAAAAAAATCAACTCATATACAGAACTCGTAATAAAAAGTATATTTCATTTAAAAAATTGCTTAAAATATTCGAAATCTTATCTAATGTGAATGTAGTTAGTAATTTTTAATCATTGTAGAATATAAATCCACCAATAGGGTAACGTATCACGACCGAGTTCGAATTCCTTGGTATTGTAGGAAAAGATGCAATCGTTATATCCCTCAAGGATTATCAGCACATGTATTGCTTTGTGAAAGGTAAAGGATGTCAGCCTGATGTCATAGGTTACACCCTCTTTGTGAAATGCTAGGGGAGGCTGTCCACTGGTACCGTTACGCTTTGTTAACGCGGGAAAACTTGGGCTAACATCTCCTGGGAATTTCTAACCTTATCACTTTGTGTAAAATTACTTTCAGAAAATCTTAATTTAGCTTCATGTTGTTGGTTATGTCTTAGAGTCGCAAAGTACCTGCTCAACTTAGTGGTAGAGCCGCAAAGTACCTGCCCAATTTAGTGGTAGAGCTCCAATTTAGTGGTAGAGCCCCAAAGTACCTTCGTGCTGTTGGTTGCGCCTCAGAGCCGCATTTTAGTAGAATGGGCAGGAGCCTCAATTAAGTAGAATGGGTAAGAGCCGCAATTTAGTAGAATGGGTAGGGAGCCGCAATTAAGTAGAATGGGCAGGGAGCCGCAATTAAGTAGAATGGGCAGCTGCTGCCCGGCTGCCCAGATGCCCAATGTGGCAGAACCCCCATTTTCTATCTACTTTCATTCGATTTAACAGATCGTCCTGAACATGAACAGGTCTCTTAGATCTCCTTACTGTAAACCGAGAGCTCTGTACATCGTAATTTAACTGAAAATTTCTATTTCTGCAAATAAATTAGTTTTAAAAAACCTTTTGTGGTATGAATTTAAATTATGCTGGGGATCAGCTGCCGCAAAGCGGTTGCTTTAAATCAAGAGGTAGCCAACTTTATCGAAAGTGTGCCACTATTTTGGAAACAAAAATTATGCGTACCACTTCCACTTTATTTCTAATGTACCAAAAAATGAAAAAGGTTTATTATTTTACTCGCAGACTGATTGTGGGAATTTTAAGCAAATAAATTTTTTTTTTCTGCATAGTGAAGATTTTAAAGTAATATAGGGGGCACTCCCCCGAAAAATGTTTGGAATTGTCCCATAAAACGAATTTTTAATGCATTTTGCAACACTAGTTTTAAAAATCACAACTTCGGAAAAATTTTCCAAATTTCAAAAAAAAAAAAAACGTTAACTACAGGTAACTAAAAAAAAATTAGAATATTCGGTCTGGAGAGTTGACTCACATGAACTCTTACACTTAAGGTTTTGTTTAAAATCACTAATATAGTCTTAAGAAAGGGAATTAAGTCCTCAGAAAACTAACGAACGGAGCTCTGAAGCCTTATTGATGACGTCACATTATTATTTTCTCAAAAAGTTTTCAATATCTTTGTGTGCACTGATTTAATACAGGCGTGCCACTTTGTGGCACGCGTGCCGCGGGTTGGCCATCCCTGCTTTAAATTATGGGAACTAATAAAATAATTTGAATTTTCTACTTTTAAATTAAGTAGCTTTAATGACAAACCAAACAACACCATATTCCTTCTTTGGATGTTTTATTAAGATAATTTTTTACAAATAAAATATAGTTGAGACCGCCAGGCAACTATCTATCCAGGTGATATGTAAAAACACTGGCCAATATCTTTCTGTCAGTATTGACCTTGCCCAATATTGTTTTTTTTTACATTGATTACCAATAGGGTCTAAAAAAGGCCAAATAAATTTTTTATTGATTTATTTCATTCAATAATGTTATTTTGAATGTTTCTCAACCTTTTTTTTAACAATTAAAAATCTCGCCAAATGTGTAGACATGTATCCATATTGGTCAATATTGTTACAACACTAATAGATGTTCCTCCCCTCAAGGAGATTTAGAAAAAAAAAGTTTGAAAATGTTTTAAATTTAGGTTTTATCCTAAGGGGACATCCATAAATTAAGTGAGGTCGAAAAGGGGGGGAGGGGTTTGGAAAAATCTCACCAAATCTCACCAAGGGGGGAGGGGGTCGATTGAAATCTCACGTCAACTTTTTTAGTTAGAAATTATTAGAAAGTTAACTTCTATTTATTGCTGTCATTTTACAAATTTCGACCAAATGATAACATAATGTCCTTCCCCCCCCCACATTATTAATAATGTAAAGATTTTAGGTGCTATGAAGCACTAAATGCAAATGAATAGGATAGAAAATCATTTTTAAAAAGTTGTTGGTAAATCTCACTTGGGGGAGGGGGGTCCAGCAAAATCTCACTAAATTTCACCAAGGGGGCAGGGGGGTCCAGATTTTGGAAAAAACACCTCTCGTAATTTATGGATGTCCCCTAAGAGGCAAAGTAATCCCAAATAATTGTAATAAATATTTCTCTGTCTTCTAATTTAAGTTATTTATCACTATAAAAATAAAAATAATATGTACTAAATTTACAGATTATTTAAGCATACGAACCTTCTGTAGGGGAAATAAATTGTTCTGTTGCAGGTGGGTTCGCTGGAGTCTTAAAAAAATATATTTTTTAAAAAATTTTTTCATTACTTTATGGTAATTTCTTAGCATATAAAATGTTTCATTTAGAATGACACAATAGACAATGTCTAGATAAAACAAAGTTATTCAAACATTGTTTCTGAATTGAAAAAATTTGAATAATATCACTTACTGGTGAGTCTTCTCTAGATGCGGATTGAGAACTACAAAACTTAAGGAGCATTAAAAGAACTGAAATAGAAATAAAAGCTGGTGAAGATTATATGATTTTAAGTACATGATTTTTCATTCGGGAAAACACTTTCATAGCACAAAAGAAATAATAAATTTCAGAGTTGTTTTACTATACCTACTCCAAAATTTTACGGAGCTTTTATCAAAATATTCAAGCAGCGTAATATTTAAATCATTATCTTAAAAACTGATTTAGTTAACATTTATCCTCGCTATTTTTAACATTAATTAAGTTATTGTGACCAATAAGTTAATTAATAAATAATTAACTTAATAAATTAATTTGCATAACTATTTAATTTAGACTCATAATTAAAGTTACATTCTGCTTAAAGCAGTTTTCTGGTCTATTTGCTCTTTTTTACTCTTTATTTAAATTTAACTAAACTAATTATTTAGTATTAGGTCCTACTTTTATTGTAGAAAATCTTCTAAATTGTATTTTTCTCTTTTTAATCGATGTTTTAAGTTTTTAAAAAAGATACGCAAAGATATATGGGAGCCTAAAAGCCACATTTTAATAAACCTCAATAAAGTCTCACTACCACCTTTAAATCCCAATCCCAAAGTTTTAAAGCAAATTTAGGGGATAAGTTTTTTTTTCGGTTATAAAACACACTCTTTTATCTCATTTTTGAATCTTTTCAATTACATTTTCATACATTTACATTTTAGTTCACATCTATGAAAAAGATTCTCTCTCATATTAAATCTTTTCGGTGTTTTTTTTTAATTCAGTACTGAACAGGAAATCGGATAGTTTCTATAAGAGGAAATACCTCATTATGGATTATTAGTATCTATACGATGGATACTTTGTCAGTATTTTTAATGAACTAGGCCACATTTTTAAGGTCTAAAAAGCGAAATATTTTTTTATCAACATTAATTAATAATCATAAATTAGTTTATTTTTAATAATAGAAAGTTAATGTTACTGTTTTTTACATTTTTAAGTATTTTAAACCTTTACACAAGAAGTCTTTAAAATAAATTATCTGAGTCAGTTAAAGTTTTAAGAACTCATTCTATCTGAATATCTCTTTCTAGTGTTTTAACAATGGAAAACACCCTTTTCAAATAACTAATTCTAATTAATTAATTTTTAATAATTGAAAGTTAATGTTACTGTTTTTACATTTATAAGTATTTTAAACTTTTACACAAGAAGTCTTTAAAATAAATTATCTCAGTAAGTTTTAAAAACTCATTCTACCTGAATACCTCTTTCTGAATGTTTTAACAATGGAAAAAACCCTTTTCAAATAACTAATTCTTTCTCTTAAAGTTTCTAATTATAGTTAGGTTTTAAAAGAAAATTCTTAATACTTCTGCATAAATTTCAAGGTTAAAAATTTTTTATAGAAAGTGCCAATGATCACGATGTGCAACAGAAATTATGGAAAATATCTTTCATTAAATTGAAGTGCAATGGCATTTTAAGAGCAGAATAAATCAAAAATTGATAGTTGATTTCAGATGGGTGGAAAATGACCCTTAACCTGAACCTGCAACAGCCTAACCTATACCAAATAAAATTTCTTTCCTATATTTTTCTTAACTTGATTTAATACCGGAATTTACATTTTAATCTGCTTAAAATATAAATAAATAAATCGTACATAAAAGGGTTTATAATCAAATACCCGACACATACACACGAATGTAGTCACACCTACAGTACTTACTTGCAAAAGCCGGCCCTAGACTTGAAGGATCCCTCATCCTTCCTTCGGAGCAAAAGCGATGCTTGTGGAAATTAAAAGGCAATGGAAAAATCAACTAATAAAATCTTGCAATCGCAGAAAGGAGTGGTTTTTAGGATGCATCATGGATGGGGATAGCGAGGAGCAGATCACTGTCGTCCATTGTTTACTATCGATCGGATTCGGAGAGGGTGGTATCCCGAGCGCATGCGCAGTGGGGAGATGTCCCTACACGCATCTGGATATCGACACCTGAGTTGGGAGCGTATTTGTAGAGTGAAAAATATTGTTCTACAACTTCAACGCAAAAGAAGGGGTTGTCTGTTGGGTGTGGTTTGATAAATCCTAAGTTTTCACTAAAAATACCATCCTTCTAATTAATTGAAGAGTAACATTTAAAAATTATCATGTGACATTTAAGTTTTCACGGAAAATTTTATCCTGTTATATTTTTAAAATAATCTCTAGAAGTGTAATTACTTATATTTGTATTTTTTGTGTTTGTGTGAGTGGCCAGATGTTTATGGATTAAGTTCCTTTTCAGCCATATGTATAACAACAATTTCATCCCGCTCATGTTCTTGTATCATAAAGGCTATTTTCTTCATTAATTTCCTAATTTGCACTAACATAAGTAAAATTCCACTTCTATCAAGATTTTTAATAATGAATGAAAATTTAGTTCATAGTTTTTTCCTTGAAGGATCTTTTTATTTAATAAGGTGGAGCAATTTTGGAATTTTTTTTTTGGGGTTTTTTTTTGTCTTTTAAAAATTAAACGATTAAAGTTAAAATTTCTTCCCAATTTCTCGGAGTTCTCTTTATTATTTTATGGGTTTTTAACATCATTTTGCGTATTTTCTCATTTTATTTTCTTACAAACGATATGATACTTCAGAAAACGTGTATTAAATAATTGTGATAAACAAACCTGTATTAAACAATTAAACATAACAAAAATATGTTTCGTATGAAAGTTTTTAATTACACAAGTGGTGAAACGTAATTAAAGACTTACAGCATTATGTTGTAAAAAATACCTTAAAAGAACCCACAAATAACTCAATAAATGAATGGTCAGTTTGAAAAAGGAAATAAGTACAAAAACCAAGTTTTGAGAAAATCGAAAAAAAAACCTGTATAAGTAATGGAATTTTTATTGTATAACCACCAAATTTTTACTGAAAGTTCAATACCTATTTAAAATACAAAACAATCATTGAAAAAAATATAAGTACTATATTTAAAAAAATTTAAAGTTGAAAATGTTGATGGACTTAATTTCTTTTCTCAAACTTAAAAAATTTCAGCTGTCATAAAAATCTTTAAAAACACTTTAATAGACCATTAAATTATATTTCAGCTTAATTCACAGCAAAAAAATAGAAAAATAGAAGACAAATAAAATTTAAAATCATTATGAAACTGCATCATTAAGGCGCTATCAATGGAGTAAGTGAGTATCAATGGAGTCAAACATTCACTGAGATAAAAAAAAAAAGTTTAAACATTTTTAAATTAAAATCAAATTTTATTTTGGCTTTGTTTACATCATAAATGTTAAAAGAAAGACAAATGAACTTAAATTTCAAATTTAATTTTTTCATTCATGTGTAGAGCAAAGCCTGGAGATTTTTTAAGAGCACACAAAATCAATTTGCCCATTTTTTGGACTTATTCGCCCTTTATCAAACTGATGATTCAAATAATACCAAAGTAAAGATGAAATTCAAGCTTCTACTTCGTAAACCACCTGATCTTACTTCGAATAAATAGGGGTAATTTACGGTTCAATGCCGTTTACTGTCCCTTTAAATTTCGCCAAGGTGTTTTACATGAAAAATATTTAAATATCTCCGAAGATTTATGGTTTTTATTGATATAACTGAATATTTTAATCGATTAGTTAGCAATTTTTGGTGATATTTTTAATATTTTGTGTCTAAAAAAAGCCTGGCAATATTTAATGGGACAGATAACAGAATTAAACCTTATTTAATTTTTAGGTGGTAGTAATTAAGTAAAAGTGTTTTTTTTTTTCTTTTTCTTTCTTTTTTTTTTTAAGAAACTAAAATTATTTGGAAGTGCGTGGGGTTTATGTGTTAAGGTTACACTTGGTATTTTCAACTCAGGGACTAAGAAGTAGTTTGGGGGTTTATAACATCCTATTGAGGGGAATAGAACTGAAAAAGTGTTTGTCAATAAGAACTTTTATCTAATTCTATGAGTCATATTTTAATTGCTGATTCTATTATTTATGGTAAACGTCAAAGATGTCAAGTGTTGCATAAATAGACAACTATATAAATTATTTTTAAGAAAATCATGATGACAGAGCTATTGCTTAAACTTATATCTCTCTTTGTTTTCCCATCACCAAAACCTCGAGCTATGCATCTGTTGGCATTAAATATCAATCAAAGTAGAGAACAGTGGATAATCGCTTTAAATTTTTTAACCTTATTTCTTACATAGAGAAAGCAAAAAGCATTCACTTATCAAATAAACTAACATTTGATAGAAATTCCAAAAGAGAGCACAAGCAGAAAATTTTAAGGAGTTTCAGAGAACTGATTTAATATATCAGAACCTAAAAAAGCAATAAAACGCATAATGAGCTACAGAGGAATGGAATTCGTTGTTTCAGTTCTCAGCCCAACTGCGGGTGCTTATAATGCCCTATCTTCACAGAAATTTTAAGTTCAGACTATTCCTTTCCCCTCCTTTAGTGGAGAATACTTCAGCACGATTTGGTGGGAATACATATGGGCTCACCGTAACTATCCGGCCCCATCAATGGAGCGTCAATCTGCCATATGTTTTCGGGACCGATTATTTTCCTTCTGTCCTCGTAAGAGTGACCAGACACCTCTTTCTCGTGCCCTAACACTGTCCTCAATTTAGAACTAATTTCCATAGCCAGGTATTGCCCCGTGACCACATTCCGAATGACTACGTTGGTGTTGGATGGGATGTACGTACATTCATACCTTCTCCATTTGTGATTGTTAATGTCAGCCGGTAACACCTTCCACAGTGCCTTTGAGCACATTTCCGCTGCGAATTTGACCTCATCGTGCCATGATTTTCGAGAGAACGCCTCGAAGGACTTGGGTTCGCAGTGCAACCACCTCTGTCCCGTGAAGTCGACAGTAGATACCATCAGTAACTCATCGTACATCAAAGGGACGTGATTCGGGACGTTATTATTGTTCCTGTAGACGTGGAAGCTAGTTCTCGCCATGGGTCGTGAATCCGGAGTAGCTGTCGCCAAGCAAGGCTCGTCGTATGTATCGTCCATTGAAATATTAAACGGTAGGGCTGCCAGAAAAAGTTCTCGATCGCTTTCTGGATGCCTGCACTTAAATCTCACAATGTCCCCATGGTGGACGAAACCGTCATGATTTCGGGTCAAAGGGATGTGACGACTTAGAAGGGTGATGTACCTGTTGAGCTTCTGGAACCCCAGTTGGTTCTCGGCCATTTTCCTTCTGGTGGTCTCATCTTCTGTTGCTCGGCGGGCACGTTCGTCGAACCAGAACCCCACCAAGACACCTGGGTCAGAGTACGTGTGGGCTTCATTAGCAACTTTTTGTTTCTTGTCGCTGATGGTTTCGAAATAGATAGGTGGACGCATGCGATTCATTTTTAAATTAAATAATTATGGTGCTACAAAAGATTTTTAATATGATTAGTCGCGATTAGTCTTGAGTATTTGCAATTTGTCGTTTGTGGAATTTGTCTTTCATTTTGTTGTTTTTGTAAGATGGAATGTAGTTTTTGCTATATTTTGCGGGGAGGAATCGATACCAGATTGTATTATTTTAATGAGGTATTATTTGCATAAGTGAGGGATTTGCTTATTTTTTTACTTTTTTGATACGTTATAGTTTAAAACTCTCAAATATCATATTTTTAAGTTCAAAAATATGTTTTAAGTATTTAAAATTCAATTTTATTTTTGCCAAAACACTAGTGAAATCATGTGATCAACAAACGGGATTTGCCGTCACAGCTCAAACTCGTAACTAGTGTTTTTACTATTTTTCAATAGAGCATTCGCACATGACGTCACTTGGAGGACAAAATCAACGTTGCTAAGGCCGTTGTTAGGGGCGGGAAAGAGAAGCATCCAATAGAAGCACTCGCACATGATGTCACTTGAGGAAAAAAACAACGTTGCTAAGTCCGTTGTTAGGCCGAGTCATGTGATTGAAAATGCTCAATGATCGGAAAACGGGATTCTATTGTATGTGACGTCACAGTGCATGTAAGCAACAATGTTTCTGTTTTCGCGCCAAAACGCAAAACGAAATCTCAAAAATTTTATATCTGAGAAACTAGGCTTCATTTAAACGTCATTCTTCATGGATTTTTATCTACTATTTTAATAAAATTTAATCTCAAAACGTGAAAATACCTCATTATACTTAATATTATTGTCTTCTTGTTACTTTTTTACATCACCAGACACATATGTGAAAGAAGTATCTAGTAAACTGCGAATGTACAAAAAAGTTTCATGTGCAGTAAGTTAGACGGTTTGATAGACCAATATAGTAATGGTTAAGTTATATTTTTTCTTTCTTAATACATGTATTACCTCAAGGTTAATAGAGTAGTATAATAACCTTGGTATTACCACGGCTTACTAGATGGCAATATCCAGATGGCAATACTGGACCAACTGGCAAAGCATATCCACAGTGTTGAAGGCTGTGGGTGATATAGGTAGGTCTTGTAGCGCTCCAAGCGGGAAAAGTTGTCAAATGGTTTTCATTGTTTAAAACTCGGCTAGCCTGTATAAGTATCTAGTAAGCCGTGGTATTACCTATATTATATGTATGTTACTAATAAGCCTAAGACGACCACAGCTAACTGTACTGTTTTATCTAGTTCTTGTAACTCGTGTAACTTAGTCCATTTAAAAGAGAAACAAATATTCTTCAGCATAATGTCGTTGGTGAAATTCAATACAATATTGAATTCTTATTCAAATATTTTAAGTTACAATAGTAACCTTGTAGTAATACATAATTTTTAATTGTTTCATCTATTCCAACCAAACATTACAAAAGATTTAAAACTACTATTCTTAACCAAAAGAGATTTTGAAAGGAATGCTATATAATAGTTTAGCACTTATAAAATATATTATATTTAGTAGTCTATTATTGTATTATCTAATAGTCAATAATAATAACCAACTGATTTTTCTATTCTTCTATTTTAATAAATTCAACCATATTTTATGTATGAAAAAATACCTTTTTTACATTATTTTTATTGAAATTAAAAGCATCTAATAAATATGTACAAAATTTCATAACCAACAAATATTGTTGAAATCAAAAGGATGGCACTTTTTCCTTTTCAAAAAAAAGCTATCAAAACTCTCAAATATCAAATTATCAAAAACTCTCTGGCTCTTGGTATTGCACATTATAATTTATGAAGACTGTAGATTTATTTTTTTATTTTATTAATTTCATACAGCTAATGAATGATGAATCTTCAGAAAAAATAAGTTGACCAATTGAATGATGAATTAAACCCATGTTTAGCTTCATTTAGGTGCTTTGCATGTCAGCTTTTCAAAACTGAAAAGTTTTCTTTTTAATTACAAGGTGTGTCCTGTTCTCTTCGAGAGGACTCAAGGATGCACCTTGACTTAAGTATTTAATCGAAGGATTCTGCGTGGGACTGTCCTGCATAATCAGAATTTGAAAGTAAAGATTCAAAACCATAAGAAAATTTTTCAAAAAGATTAAAAAAGACACACCTCTTGAAACATGCGATACACACTTTTAAAATTATTGTAACCTAGGATTTTTCTTTTACATATTTGCTAAGACATTTTCACAATCAAGTTTTAAAATTGCTGTGACATACATTGTCATAAGTCGAAAAATGCTTTTTCTTAATTAATTAAAAAGGGGAAAGAACAAGGAGGGTTGCGAAAAAACAGAACAAAACCTGATGACGCACCTGGGCAATATGTACGATTTGCTGACAATATGTGAATCCCCTTAAAAGGGGTACTATTCTGTAAACACTATCGGATATAATTGCTAACCATTTACTGTGAACGTGGTCCCCGCAAAGTAATATACAGATGTAAAGCTTCTTAAGCCATCCCAGCCCTGAAAGATAAAAAATTTCAAAATTTAACCTTTGGGAAAAAAGGAATACTTAGGCAGAATACAGACTAACTGGTCTCAGAAAGATAATTCATGCTGGAGCTGCATCACACATTTTTCAGTGGAAAAAACCTCAAAATCACAAATTGTTAGCTTGTGTCACTTTTCTCGTTGGGATGCTATAGTATAGTAGTTTGCATCTGCATCAGTGCTAGTCAATGTGAAAAATATATATACATATACACGGTGATAGCATCAATTCCCACAGAAAAATACATTGGAGCGTTAGCATCAGTTCTAGTCAATGTGGAAAATATATACACTGTGATAGCATCAATTCCCACTGCAAAAATTCAATGGAGCGTTGGCATCAGTGGTAGTCTATGTAACAGGAACATCCACCAGGAAGTAGGAAAGTGTCCACGGTGGGGCTTCTGTCAGGTGTCTGAGGGTCTGTACTCAAGAGTTGAACAGCCGTGTACCGTTGCAGGCACGAAGAGTTGACACAAGGCGGCATCATTTGGCACGTTCTGTTTTCATACCTGGAAGAAAAGGGTACTTAAGCTTTTTAATGAGATAAAATGTAAAAACATATCTTCTAAAATTTTTCTCCTGGGTCTATTCTCCATCCTCTACAAATGGAAAAAGGGTGGCTTCACAAGGACAGTCTTAACAAGAAAAGACAAAACTTTAAAAAGTAAGTTTCTAAGCTCCATGCGAAAAGGTGAACAGGAATTTAGACAAAGGGGGCAGGTCCTGAGAAAGGAGCAGGAGTCCAACATGGCATAATGGTCCACAAATGGCAGGAGCAGGAGTCCGACATATGCCTCGAATGATAGATGCTGCCACCATCTATCACCACTTCCACAATTTTACCATGTCTCTGAAGGGGAGGGAAATAGTCTCCAGACGACCTGGATCGATGGTAAACTGCGCATGACCGACCACAGGACTTTCGGACCCACAGATTTAACGAGCACGCACTCCGCATATACCACTACCATCGAGAATACACAAGGCCCGCGCACGGATCTGTGACGTCACTGCGATGCGACCGCTGTTTCAGCGGAGAACGGAGAGAGCGATCGCGTCTGTCTTTTTACCTTCCTCAATTTTTTATTCAAATTTAATGAATACTTACATTTCTCCACATCAGCATATCCAAAGAATTTCAGGGATCCAATTATTAAATATTTTACCTGTTTTTAATAAATTGTTCAGAACCTAAAGAAACAAATTTAAAATCTTTATATAAATCTATAATATGTTCATTAAAAAAATTTAAGACTCATATTCCATTGTCCTTGTTTCATAATTGAATATTAGTTTAAGTTTAGTAAAAAATTCGAAATTCTGTATTAATAAATATAAATATTACATTACTTTATTAAGTATTAATATACACTCATAGTACATTTAAGTTTTATGATAATGATACTAATTCAGAATACTTTCTCTTATTTATGACTTTTATACCATCAATTAAGATTCCCAGCTAATGGATTTGGTTTGTTAAAATGAACACAAAAAACTACTTGATATTATATCCTATCTCACAATAATTAAAAGTCAATTATTAATAATCATTCATTAGTTTACACCAATCAAACTTTATTTTTTCAAAATAATGCAAAACAAATACAAAAATAGAAACGTACATGATTATGAAGAACTATTATAAAGGTAAGTAAATGATGGATATTTATAACAATGAAACTATACCTATAATGCATTTGAAATTTTAGGTTTTACTAATGTTTCAAGCTTTCTTTTTTTGGACACTTTAGTTACTGGTTTGTCATTCATTTTGATACAATAATTTTTTAATAAAATATTACTAGAAACCCATAAAACATGCTTAATGACATCTTCGCAACAATGTCCAGAATTACAAACATCATAATGATTTAAAATCTCTGCATCATTTACAATATTATAAGTAACAGATGTTACCACTAAGGTTTGAGGGATTCAAAGCCTTTAAAGTTAATTTATTTTCGTACTTAACAATGCTAGACTTCTCAAGATCATATAACTGTTTAAGGGTGTTGAATGAAGCATATTTCATAGAATTATTACTTATGTTATTACAATCACTGAAGTCTGGGTAAAACATATATTTATCATCATTTTTTTGGTTTATCCAATTATTACGAATGCATTTTAAAATATGAACTGAATCAATTACAAAAAATAATGGTCTTTCTGATTTAAATGGATGAGGATATACAATACTTATTTTAGATGGATTGGCAAAGTAAGACATAGCTTTTTTATTTATAGAATTATTGTCAGACACAACACAAATAACTACATACCCTATTTCCTCCAGTCCAATTATGATGTTCTTCAACACTTCATGCAGCTTTTCTGCATCAATTTTTCTAACAGGTAGAATGTGGACAACATCCTTATGTGATGATAAGAAGCTCTGCACCATGAAAGTATGAGCACTAGTTGCAGGCTCATTACCATCGTAGCACATCCCCACAATATTACCCCCCTTGTAGTCATAATAAGACTTTAGATGCATTTCGTCCATCATCAGAGAAACTGTTTTCTCGTGATCCTCTAAAGATTTGAATTTATGTCTTGCATAACATAAAAAGTTATCATCAAATTGTTCATGTTCATTCCTGTGCACACTTTTCTAATAGTACTTGGATGAGGCATAACAAGAAATCCAGATTGCCGCAGAAATTTATATCCATGAGGAGATATTGTGTAGAGCAATGTAAAAAATACCATAGTGTCAGCAGAGTATCTATATTGAGTTTTTGGGCAATTAATTAGTTTGATTTGTTCAACAAGAAAATGTTTTCCATTTTCAAAGTCCTTCATTTCTAGTCTTTCTAATTCTTTCAAAATGATCGAAAGAGAAGTCACTATATTTTTTCTTTCCAATCTTACAAGTTGTAGAATTTTTTCCAAATTTCTGATATCGTCTATCTGCACGGGTAGCTTCTCTTTACCTAAATAAGTTAGTTCTGTGGGCCCACTATAAGCCGAGACTTTTAAATCATCATCTACAACAATTGAATAGATGACTGTAGGAGGTCCATCTGTCTTTATCATTAAAAATAGTACTTTTTTATCACTTTTTAGAACAGTCCACATAGGAGAGATTTCCTCTGCACTCAAACACTTCAAAAATCCTGGAAAGTCAGTAAATTTGTAGTTTTCCTTTTCCTGGGCATTTAGGCTTGCATTAATTGCTGCCTCTAATTGTTCGTTTTCCAATCTGAGTCTCTTTACGCCTGGCTCTTCTCTGGAACTGGCTGACGAGGACAAGTAGGACGGGCATCCAGGAAAGAGTGATGGAATAGCTGTTCTCTTTAATCTGGTCCGCCTCAATTTCACAGAAATTTTCTCTCCAGTTTTAGAATTGAAAATACTAGTCTCAGATTCAATGTCTGACTCCAGAAAATGCAGCTCACATATCTAGAAGTATAATGAAAACTAATATAGTGAAATACTGAAAATAAAACAAAATCAAATAGGTACAATATTTGCCAACATCAAACTAGAAGCCAAAAAAGTATAGTTCAGCTAACAAAAACTTACTAAATCTCAGTATAATCTATACATTGGCATTATTAATCCTTTTCTTAATTTTTGACCCCAGTATAATTAATTACATTATCTGCTTATGCATTTCACCTATCAGCTTTTCCCTCCCAATTGAAGAATATCCCAAAAAGCACACATAATTAAACACATAGCAGGGACACAATAAATGTAACACCAGAAAACCTAAATCTATTAAACAAATAAATGTTATAAACTTAGTTACTCCTTTCCCAACAAAAACTAAAATAATAATCGGGTCTTCATTATGTACTTAATTTTCTAGGATAAAGATTTCACTTAAGACAAGACGATTAAATATTGCTTGACCTGTTTGTTTACAAACACAGTAAGTCACAATAAGCTATCTTTGACTCAGAATTTTGAAATACTATAAAATTATTACTTACTTTAGAGTGTTTTGTGACAATTAAATTTTCTCTTGGAATAGCAGCTATCCACTTTTTTTTCATTTCATCATCATTCGGGAAAGAATATACTTTGACATGTGGTCCTTTGTCGTAGTTACCTTTGCACCCAGGAGCTATACATCGAGACGGCATTATGAGGCAAGTTTCAATCAACGAATGCAGGTTTTAATCAACAAACACAGGAACGCTAATAATGAAAATGAATAACGGTCGTATGGTCGTATTTCGAATTCCATTTCCATCACTCGGCCCGGAATGAGAATGAACTTGAACATGCTCGTTCGAGTTTTGGTTCGAGTTTCGCGGGGTGTGTTCGGTCGCTTAAGGATGACGTCACGAACGATTTTTCTTCCGTGCGCAGGCCTTGTGAATTCTCGAAGGTGGCGCATATACTCGATGGGTCTTTAGTGGTGTCGGAAATCTAAGCTGATGCCTTAACTACTAGGCTCCTCCTCACGGCCTCAGCGAAGGGAAATTCAGAAAGTCAGTACTCACTTGCAGTGCTCCAGCCTGACGGCCTGCGGGAACTGCTCCGTGTTCAGCACCACCTTCCATCGGCCCGCCCAGTTCCTGGCCCAGCCAATGCGCATGGTGAAGATGTCCGTCTCGCAGGCCCACGTGCCACGCTCCGAGGGGAAGTTGTAGCGGTAGCTGACGTTCCCTCCGCCCACCTCCACCGGCAGTGGCTGCATCTCCGTGTACATGCGGTAGATGTCGCTCTGGTAGCGCTGCACCACGCCCCGCACCATGTCCCTGGAATTGGATACCTTACAGTAAAGTTTTTGAAGAGGGAGATCAATCTTGTTACTTCTCGCCAATAACTACCCCACCTCCCTTCCCACTCCGCGAAGAAAGACAGACTTTACCGAAATGCATGGTGATTCGAAACTACAGGAACATATTGCTTTGACATTGTTACAGCCATATTCATAGCCATCAGCGTCGGTGTTAACTAGCAGCTAAAGAAAGAAAAATTAACTTTTCGCTTACTCTGATTGGTGGAATCCTTCTTTGACCAAGGATTTGACACCGACGCTGATGGCTGTGAATATGGCTGTTACAGTTGCAAATGTCTTTTTCCTAGAGAACTAATGCTCATAGTACCTGGTATATGGGGCCTTTAACCATTTAAGACCGAGGAAGAATGATTGTGCGAGTTAGACATAAATGTGGGCGGATTTAGAAGCCTTCCCAGGTCTCTGCATTCCGTTGAAAATATATTTTACACTTTACAGTTAAAATATTGAATATCAAAATATAATGTTAGGGTTGCTCCCCCAAAGATCCCCTAAACCCGCCAATGGACATACGCAATTAAAGTTTTAGCTTTCAACTGATTTATGAGGATGGAATGGAACGATATTAGTGGTTTTTAGTCCGGTCTTAAGGGAACATGTCAATTATCAGCCCCTAAGAACTTCTTATCTAGTTAAAACTGCATTTACAACCCTGCTTTACTTCCCCCTTACTGTAATTTATGATTCCGAGTCTACTAGGTGCACTCCGCCTCCACCTCTCCTATACAAGTTTATGTCTCTAGTTTTGAATTACCATGAACTTGTAAGAATGTAGCCACTAATTATTCAAGCAATTCCCAGCAATCTTATATTTTTAGCTTCATCTTCCTAAGAGGAAGCTATAGGAAACATCTTTACACCTTATTACGGAATAAGAGAGGAAGCAGAATAAGGGATATAGGAAAAAAGTAAATGCGTGTAAGAAAAACAAATATTTGTTGGAATGTCGTCCGTGTACGTTTCAGTCCAACTACAAGATTGGTTAAGAGGGATCATCACAGATACTTACATAGGATAATCATGATCATGCAAGCAATAATCCCTCTTCCTAGCACAAGGCGGTCTGTCGGAATGCAGCTGATTCAGATAGCTGTTATCCACTCTTCCGTTGTTGGTGGGTCTGAACCCCCCAGGAGGGTCCTGCTTGAGGGGAAGGGGTTCCGGCAGTTGAGGGCCCAAAGGGGGTGGCCCGTAGCGGTTGTCCTGCCGCGTTTCGTAGGGCGCTGTAGGCCCCTTGGTGAAGGGTCCGTAGTAGGAACCTCGGTTGCTCCAGTAGTTTCCATTGGAGAGTGAATGTACGGTGGTTGCGGCATAGTTTGATGAAGCGGAAATCAATGCGGAGAGCGAAGAGATGAGAGAAATTAAGAACTGAAAATAAAGACCAAGGTTAGTATTAGGTGCAGGGTTGGCTTGATTGGACCCAATTGGGTTGGACCCAATGGGTTTTTTCAAAAAAACCCATCTGAAAAAACCCTCATTTTGGACCCATTTTTGGGTTTTTTCAAGAAAAATCAAGATTTTGGCAGTTATAATATTGAAGGAAAACATTAACAAAACAACATACCCAGAGCTGCAGTTGAGAGGGTTTTTCCAAAATTTTAACCATGTTTCAAAAATTATGGGTATTTTTTTCATTATTGAATGGAAATTATTCTACCAGAAAAAAAAGAGTTATAATTTGGCTTTTCTATTATTGAAAATTGAAATAAATGCGGGAAAACATCTGCTGTTTCTTATTTATTTCTTTCCAATCTTTTAAAAGTTTGTGATTGGTCTGAGTCATAGAGGGTGGTGACAATGTGACCGGGTTCTTGGAAGTAGGGAAAGGAAGAAGGATATCAGATGCCTCAATTGCCTCAAGAGCAGATGGTTTTCTCTTTTTTTTTTAATTTTGATATGATTTGCAATCATTCAAGTTCTTAGTCAAAGTAACAATATATCAATGCTATATGTTTCTTAAACTACGAGGATCCAGATATGATCAGGTAGGGTGATATTTATAATTTATATTACAATTATCATCCAGTTAAATTGAATAGTAATTAAATTTAAAAATTATAAATCTTAATTTTACTATTTATACTCTTTTTATTAACATATGTAAAGAACATAAATCAAGATTAATTGAGAAACTTTAATAACAGTAAAATGTTGGGAAAATGTTACATCATAAGAAATATTTGAGAAAAAATTACTCCTAAGCTTATTGTTTGTTACATTTGATCTCATAGCATTGGTAAATGAACACTTTTTTCCTTTTTTTAACTTTTTATTTTTAGAAAACTGACGAACTTTGAAAAAACCCACTTAACTATGGAAAAACTGACACTATTTTGACAGAAAACATTTAACATAGAAAGAACTCACTAACATTTGAAAAAACCCACCACTTAAACCACTTAATTTTGAAAAAACCCACACTTTTTCTGAAAAAACCCAGTTTTATATGGGTTTTTTCAGGGTTTTATTGAAAAAACCCGAAAAAACCCAACCCACTTGGGTTTTTTTCAAAAAAACCCGGGTTTTTGCCAACCCTGATTAGGTGTAACTTATACTCCAATTGCATTTCCCCTATTTAAAAATAATTTGTGTATTATTAGACTAATTTTCCATTGGACCCGTTTAAAATGACTCAGCAAAATTGATAGAAAAGATTCATTGCATAAGGTACAGCAGTATAAAGGTACAGCAGCTGAAAGATAATTGATTGTTCTGAAATCCCTATGGAAGAGTCCTGTTAATTTCAGACGAATATCTTATTGACTGTGTAATACTTTCCGTAGAGGTTGCATAAATGTCAATCAGTTTACCATGTTTTTAAATATTTTTACAATATCAATTAAAAAGTATTTCAGAAATTTAATTATATAATATTGGATTAAATTAAACTCAAATAAAGCTAAAAACTGGTGGGAAAATATTTTTTTACTACCTATTGTTTACTTTGTGTGGTATGTTAAAAATTATTTATCGTTTTGCTTTGTGAATGTCAGTATTTCCAGCAAAATTAAAATTAAACAATAAAGCATTCACACATGACGTCACTTGGAGGACAAAAACTAAGGCTGTTGTTAGGGGTGGGAAATAGAAGCATCCAATAGAAGCATTCACACATGACATCATTGGAGGATAAAAACAACGTTGCTAAGGCCGTTGTTAGGTAAAGTCATGTGATTGAAAATGCTCTATATTTTATCAGATGAATTTTCAATAGTTGGCGTCGATTCAAATGATTACTTTTATTTCATGTTTCTTTCAATGAATGAGTTGGTGATAAATCAACAAAGGGGCGTTCAGGGGTCTCCCCCTGATTGTTTTTTAAATCTCATTCTTAAAAACTGGATATTAACACTTCAATTCCAAACTTTTTTTTTAGGTTTCGTTTGACATTTTAGAAAAGTATGTATTTTTAATTGTTCCGTATTTTAATGAAAACTTATAGGGATGAGGGGGTAATAATTTTTATATATAGAAATTGCTGTTTAATAATATACCTTTATTGCGAAGTGAAGGCGGAGAAATTTGCCTCTACCTCTACTATACTATACCGATTGCAGAAATGGATAGAGAGAGCAAAGGACATTAAAGAGAAAAAAGAAATAACATCCCAAAATAAGGGAGTTTAAAAGGTCCCCCTGACTTATTTCTACTTTGAAAACAATTACTTTTTAAAAAGGGGGATGAGGATTTCACACATTAAATTTAAACAGATGGTATTTGCCAAGTTTTCTTACATGTTAAGGAAAAGTATGGCATCAAAAAAGAATCCTAGCGAGAGGGCAGTTGACCCTATTGCACCTAAATGACACCTTAGAAAGGAATACAGTGAAGAAAATAATTCACATTTATTTTAACACACAGTTTGAATAGCCTTTTTTCCCCGAGCAACGGCGGGTATATCAGCTAGTATTATACATATAATTTTAGTTATTAACCTTGAAACAGTCCTAAGATCTATATCGTGTATCAAAGTATCATGCAAAACGTCGAGTGAAGCTCCTAACACCGGTTGATTGTTGATACTCCATTAAAACACTTAATTAGTATATTTAATTCCCATTGCATGCCGCTCTATGTCTATTACAGAGAAATTTTAAAAAAAACATCTTGACCTTCATGCCCATAAATTATTTTATATTGTTGACGATTTGTTTCCGAAAAATGGTGAGATTTATTTTTGATGCATTGAGAATAATGATATGAATATGAATAATGAAAATTTAGAATGTTCTCTCTTTCACTTTCTTAGCCAATAGAAATTTATACACGTGTACACGTGTTCTAAGAGCTTCGAAATACTTTTTATTTTCTTATGGTGGATAAATGGAGGTTGTAATGTTTTTATTATGAAAGTTTTGTTTTTTATTTCATTTGATTCAATTTAGTTCAATTATAAATTCTTCTTTTTTCAAAGTCTTTATTTTTTTTTACTTCGTGATTTGACTATTAAGGATTTTTATTACGTCGTGGTAACTTTGTAAACCAATGGTAATGGTGAAATAATTGAAGAACACATTGAGTTTAAAGAAAAGGTTGACTAATATGGATGAGAAATTAATTCTTAGCACATTAAGGTCATTAATTTTTTATTTTTTATTCATCTTTTGAGGATCATAATATCTTCTTATATATTAAAGTAATTGGGTTTTTCTTTCCGCCGGCCGCCAGGCCGAACCCCCGTACTGATTTGGACAAGCTCGGTCTTGATCGAAAGCTTTCCATTCTAGATTAGCCAGTTTTAGGTCGCATTCCTCTAAATCCTTCCATTTTGAAATTATGCGTTCTTTTCACTTTTCTCTAATGTTTTGGTGGAGCTTTCCGCCGGCCCCCAGCCCGAACTCCCAAACCGATTTAGACAAAAACCCGGTCTTAAACGAAATATTTCCGCACCTGGATGAGCTTATTATAGGTCGCATTGCTCCAAAATATTTCATTTTAAAATTATGCGTTCTTTTCGTTTTGCTTCAATGTTAACTCAATGGGGAGGTTCCTTTTTGGCGGTTTACAATATTTATCGCAACCATCGCAACAGGATACTGCGGCCATATTGAATTTAAAAAAAATTACTGGTACAGGTTTAATTGAATCTCTCTTCAGATGACGCATTATAATGAAAACTGTTGTAGTTAGAAAAACCTATAATGTGATTGACAGCATTGAATAGTTCAGCGCTAACGATACAGCTTAAAAAAAGAAAAAAGTAATTGTAAAAAATTTAACTGCGCTGCAAGCGTGAAGTAGTAACGAGCGAAGATCGCATCAGCACCCCGCGTAACCTAGCTGGAACGACCCGGCTTTGACGGGTCGTATCATCTAGTATTTCTTTAATCTTCAAAAATTGTTTCAGGCGCAGAGATTTTAAACAGACTCTCTCTAAAAAAAATATAATATATAAATTACCAATTTACTATTTTATATACAAATAAAATGGTAAAAAAATATCTACCCAACCAATTTTGGCTGCGAAAGCTTGCAAACCCTCTCGATGTAAAAGAAAAAAAAATTACTGCAAAGTGCTAAAATATATATAGAATAATCACAGTTTTTTATTTGTATTGATTGTTATAAATTACATTATTGCTGAATTCAACTGTACATCAGTGATCTAATACTTCTTATGTGCAACGTTCCTTATAAACCAACAGCCACATCAACATTTTATCAAGACTTCAAAAGAGATTTAACATGATGTAATGAATGACTTATCGATTCGACCTCAGTGAACTGCAATTTAACTCAATTATCTGAAATACAAATACTTTTTAGCGCTATAAAGAATTGTAAATATAACGATTACCTGTGCAATCTTATTAATAGTTTTGGCAACTAACCAACTTTAGAATTCACACTTTTGAAACGTCTTGATTGGCACCGTATTTAGCAACCTTAAGAGGAAATGTATTCGAGATTTCATTGCTAAGTCTTTCGGAAACTCAAATAATGCTAATTTGAAAGTGGAAAAACTTTTCCAAATCTCTTATGAGAGTCGATTTAAATAAAGAATTCAATGAGATGTATATGCATCCATGAAGAGGATGAATCGCAAAGCCTTCAATCATAGTTATAATTGAAGAAGCGACCCTGAGTTAGACATGCAAGTTAAAAGGAAATTAAAGGGGAAATACGTATTGGAAATACATATTTTTAGCAATCAGTTTAATATTTATCCATCGCTTCAAATTTGGTTGTTCACTGAATGTCTCAGAAAACGTCAATGTGTAAAAGGCTGAGTATATCAGCTAATTCTAAGTATAACTACTTAATTAACTTCTATACTACAGGGATTTATAAACTCTAATATAAATAGCATGATGTGTTAATTATCTCAAGAAGTTTGTTAGGAAAGAAAGTACTTAAACATTAATTTCTCGTTTCATCTTTTATCACCATTATCATTCAATATTATTTTAAGTATTCTCAAAATTATATCCTCTTTTATAAACAAAATGTTATTTTACCTTCATGTATGCATACTGAATTTATAATTTTAATAAAAAAATGGTAAATGGCTGAAAAAGAAGTGTTTGGAGTTGTGTTGCAGATACAGCACAGCAGTCGATAGGTTAAAATAGTATGAAAAGTATCCTCTGAAACTTACCATTATTCAGTGCGATTGATTCCTTAAGACCGATGACCACCAAAATACTCTGATCCATGATGTTTCTTTTGCTTATATACACATAGTATCTTCCACACATGGATTGGCAACGAAATGAAATGCAAACACAAATAACTGAACGTAAAAAATCTTGACCACAAGAACAAGTTAATTGGAGAAGTGGCACAGCTATGTCAATGGCCAGTCAGAGTCCAGTGGTCTTGAAAAGAAGACTGCTTTCACCGTAGACAATCTTAGGGTCCAAACTTGACCTCTTTCAAGACCCGTGACCAATAGCTGGAAAAATAGAAACAGAGTCGGTGTTTGTAGATGGACTTGAGGTGTAAATAGGATTCCCTGGATCAAAAGGTCAATGAGCTTTATTATTATTTCAGTGTAAGCAAACTGTTAAAAAGTATCTCCTGGCATAGGAATTTTCATTTTTTTTTTTTGCATTATCAGACGCTTTGTTTGTAGTATGGATCTTATATATATCTTAATATTCATGAAATTCCGAAAGTTTTCCATCCAAACAGCATAATTAAGTTAACATAGTAAACAAAAATGTTAAGTTAAAAAGAAATATGTTTTCCGATGTGTGCTCCCTTGGTAGATTTTAAGATCTAATGTAGAATATTTGTTCCTCTTCGATACATTTAAAATCGACATAATTCTCATGTGCTTGAGAGATTACATCGATACTTTAGGAATAAGTTTTTAAAAAATTTATAACCTCTATATGTGCTTAAGACATTTATGAAAACAAAAGATTTGAAAATCCTCTGTCTGTTTTCTATGAAGTTAAACTTCAAATCGGTTTTCAAAACAACGAAATACAATAAAATGAATAATACAAATTTAATGTCTAACAATTTTTAGCGAAAATGTGAGTTTGAAGTTTCTTGATTTGAAATATATAAAACAGCAGAAATTATCAGCCAACTTTAAATAGAATTAGCCATTACACAATGTTCTAATTCCTATTATAAGTAAGTAGGTCCATTAGTCTCCCTAAAACGAATTTCATAAACTTATCTATTTGAATTGAAATTATTTCCCTTGCACATAAATTTCGTTGAATTTCAAAAGTCGTTCTTTGTTGTCTGAAATATTGTCCTTGATCCTTAGTCCTTTATCACGAATGCTTTTTAGAAACAGGAAAAAGGGATTTTCCAAGGCATAAAGGATTATTACGGACGCGTCATTAGAAGGTTTGCAGTGATAGTTTTACTTCCTAAACTGATTTTGGTTGCGGATGGGATTACATGAAAGATCCATCTCTTTGTATTTTCCCAATCTCACCTTCAATCTTTCTCAAATTGTTTTTGTAAAGTTAAGCAATTGGGATCCTTGAATTTTTTTTTATTTAATCTAGAACTCAGAAAAGGTCTCGATTTTTAAACATAAAAGGGAAATCATAATTGCAAGATTTTTATTTTATTTGTTTTACTATGAAACTTTGTGCTGGTTTGGTTTCCCTCTTGTTTAATTTCACTTCCCCTTTACACGATCTTAAGTTTTCTTAAAAAAAAAAAATAATAATCTAAGAACAATGCGGATTCTCATATGTTTACTATATTTTGAAGGTTCCAGGAACTGTTTAGTTTTAGAAGCGCTGGCACATTGAGCTGCTATGTGATACTGTGAAAGTGAAAGACTGTGTCAATAAGTGCTTTATTTTCCTTCTGTAACTTTTATGCCTGGAATACAACCTAGGATGGTATTTTTAAAATACACAATAGCTAGTGGGTGCAAGCAATTAACAATATAACGGATGAACAGTTCTGGTGTTTTTAACATTAATTGCAAAATTTAAAACTAATTCAATATAAGATTGTAATACTAACAAAAATAAATAACAGAAAACAAATTTAAAGTCAATTATCATTATCAGTATTGAAAATTGTGTCAAGACTATTTTAAAAGAATTTAAAACAATAAAAGAAATTGAAATAATGGTTGAGCGAAATGTTAATTTTTTGGAGAAAAAATGAGTGGAATAGATGGTTATAGACAAAGAGAATAACCATTTTTTAATTATAAAAATATTCAACCGAAAAGCGCCAAAAGAAATACTGACAATCCACTTAGCAACACAAATTAAACACCAGATAATTTTTTCAAAGAAGAGCTCCCCTCTCATGAGCGTCGAAACTGCAGCAGTTCTCAAACTATGGGGCGCCCCCTCCCAGGAGGGTGCGATAACTCCAGAAAGGGGGCGCTAGCCGCTCCGGAAATTGGGACTAAGTGGACAAAAACGAGTTTTAATCCTGTTTTATGGGTCAAATTTCCAAAATCTGAAGACCCCCAGAAGCCCCTTTTCTGTATCATCCAAAATTTTCATATGTCAAGTTAATCGAGATGCAAATCTTACCGTTCTTATCCTCTATACCGTTATAGAGGGGGCTTAGGAATAGTTTCATCTTTTTTGGAACAAAAATCTAGGTATAGGTCTTGCGAAATAAATTATTAAATTTCTTTACAGGATATTTGGCCCGCTCTAGAAAAAATTCTTTATATGCCACTACTCTTCGACTCTTTGCTCATTTAACTGGACCTGTACCGGACCTATTAGCCTTTCATAAGATAATTTATAAGTACAACAAAAGAAAAATTACTGAAGTTCGTATTGAATACTATTTCCTATTATTTGAGAAATTAATACTCTTTTAGAAAAACAATTTAAGTACCCAACTATCAAATAGTTATACCCTGAGAGCACCAAAAGGTATTACTGTTTCTTGCTCTATATTTGTCGAAAGTCAACTGCCAGAAGCTAAAATTTTCTCTTTATTTTAATTTTGATCTGACATTGATAAGAGTTTCAGCTCTAACACAATATGAATCACATTGTTATCTGATGTCTCTCCTATTTATTTTAAGAACAGATTCCATTTCTGGTTGTGCTTCAACGATCAACCTTTCATTGCCGCCTTCCAATTCCAGTGGGTTTGTTTTCACTGAATAAGTACAAAAGAGAGGTTAAGTGGTAGTTCGTTGACTGAATTTTAAGAGTGCAAAAACCCGGTTTTACACTATGAGTGCTTTTAAAAATATATAAAACTAAATATTATGTCAAATGCATAGACATTTCAAATAGTAAAACTTTTATAAATTACTTTAGTTTTAGAAAATTAAAGAAGATAGATAAAGTAAGTCTGACATTTTAAAATTTTGTTTTTAAAATGAAAATTTTATTAACTATTAAACTTTACTACTTAACTACTTATTAAACTATTAAACTTGTATTACTTTAAGGACAAATCCATTTATATTATAGTTAATAAGGCATAAGGTAGATAAAGAATGCTGCATTGTAATAGTTGACATTTGAAAGAGCTATTAAATTGTTTTTATGATCAGATTGGATTATTGACAGCTGTATGAGAAAATTCATTCAATGTTGTTCAGAGGACATTTTGGCACCCAAGAAAAATATACCGGAAAAGTCAGAGGACATTTTGGCACCCAAGAAAAATATACCGGAAAAGAACGGTGGAGTGAGGTTTGCCCGTTTTCTCACGTAATTATAAGGAGGGCGTTACAACTTTGCTGACAAAGGGGGATTAAAAATTACCAAAAGTATGCTTATGTAATAAAGCGCCCCCTTAGGCGAGAGCTTAAAACTTGCAAATTTTTTTTACCTTTATTGTACTTAAAAATGCATACACGAAAGTTTATTTTTCCAACTAACTTTAATTTACCTCTCAAAAATATCTTCTGATTTTGTTTTTATTGCGGCACATTTTGCACGTACGACAGTAGTTACTTCAATCCAAATTAGAAAGTACTGTAAAGAGAGTAAAATACCGTAGGAGTCACTTTCTCTTCTTTAGGCCTTTCTTATTCATGGTCACAAAAAACAAGATTCGTAAATTACTGATTCTCTACGCAGAAGATTGCATAAATATACAATTTCTTTTTGAATATCTTCCTCTTTCTGATTATGTTGCATAAATTTAATAAGTTATGTGAATAAATTAAGATTATGATATTGTTAATTCCTTAATTACCATGATTAAAACAATTATTCTCTCCAGATTTAAAACTTACTGTGACACTAATTTTACTTCCCATTCAAAATAAATTTAAAAATAATAATTTTGTTAAAAATCAATTAGCATAGCGGAGTCGCTTGTGTAAAAAAGAAATGGTGTCAAAAAAACTTTTGGCAGAAGCTTAGTGAATGGTATCAGTTTTTTCCGAATTCCGTGCAGTGGGCGTGTATTACGTCATGAATGTAAGATGGCCACCGCAGGAAAAGAAGCTGTAAATGGTGATCTAGAGATGTTATCGGAATTATTTTTGAATAAAAATCATAAATACCTAGATTTATCGAATAGCTACCGAAATAAGCATCAAAATTTATTAAAAATGGCGTTTATGATGTCATAACCAAAAAAGGGGCTATTTTTTTTTACCAAAAATACAATATTTTGATACATAATACTTTAAAAATGCTAGTTTCATAGTAAATGTAATGAAAATATGTTCAGAATTAAAATATTGACAGTTAAAATTTTCATTGTTGGTCACAAAAGGCGGATATGACGTCAGAAATCCAAGATGGCTGCCACATAAAATATTTTTTTAATATTTTTATTTCAATATGTTTCAATTATTGATTTTTTAAAATTTGGAACATGACATAAGCGACTCCACTATCGCAAATGAACGTGAAAGCACATAGGACATCAGTGTTATGGTAATCATATACAATCTTCTAAAAAGGATCTTAAATATATACTACCCCTTAAAATCGTTCAAAAAATTAAACAGCTTATAATTTTATAGGAAATAAATTGATCAAGTTGGTTTAGTGAAATTTCAATTTTCTTTCAAAATTATTTCCTAAAAATAACCCAATGGTTTTTTTTTTATTTTATACAAAAAGGCCGTTTTTACACTACTATATTGCCGTGATATTAACATGTAATCCAATACATTTCAAATATCTAAAAGCCTGCTTCATTACTTTTGAAATAATTCCGATTTATTGTATGAATATTTTGATTTGAAAATAAACACTTTTGCCCAATCGTACATTTATTCATTAAAATTATAAAACGTTTTAAAATTGTTTCTTTTAAATGTTTTAATTTATTTAGATTTACGATAATAAAGTGTTTTCATTTTTGAAACATTTAATAAATAACACTAACCTTGATCACATTAAGTGGAGTCGACTGTAGAAACATTTTTTTTTTCATTTAAGAATTATTTCATAACATAAAACATAAAACGGATAATTTATTTGAAAATCATGTGTAGTTTTGATGATAAACATTTTTTATCCATCCCATCTAGCATTTTCTTGAGCTACCTCGATCTTTCTCTAAGGAAGTTTGGACATCACTGATATAAGTTTTCCATATCTCTATTTAGTGTATTTGTTAAAACAAATTCCAAAACAACAGTTTTATAAGAGTTAACATAGATGCTTAATCTTGAATAGCTCTTTTCCAAAAATGCCTATAGAATACCATTTTATCTTTTAGCAAAACTGTTTTTTTTTAATTATAGAAATGATTCCCTATTTAAGATTGACTTCTCTACAATCGTAACGTATCTTTTCGTTGTTATTTTTAAATACATAAAGAGGTACAGACACGTCTCATGAGAACAAGAAACGAATTTTATATTATTTAACTTGGCATATTGTGAGACTGCTGTGATGACTACGATATTTTGATAAAACCGTCGTGAGAAAACTAACCTAGTTGATACCATTCATAAATCATATCAATGTCCATTAGGCTACCTTTTAAAACGTGTAAAAACTTTCAATTCAACAGAGCTACTTTATAAGAGTTTCTTTATGATATACTCTTGACAATGTATCCTTGGCACAATTTAGTAGATTTGCCGACACAAATACTGCAGTACTACCTGCAAAAAGAATACAAAGTATTAAGTGCTCTAATCAATGAAGGACACAACTCTTTTTAATTTATTAGACCGATAACTTCGAACGGGGAGCTCTTGATGGATTTACAAAAGTAGGTAACGATTTTAGTTACTGTCGTCATAAATTCGATAGTTCCAAGAACTCATCGAGTTTCAGAGCACGCACGACTTCCGTTGGAAATTCTCGTTAGAAATCGAGAGTTTTTTCAACGATAAAAACTACTCTTAACCTTCTTTTTATCCGTGCCCCTAGTATGACCCTAAGCCCAGCTGATTTCTTGAGGTTTACCCTGACATTAAAGCAATGGCTGCGCACCCTTGATCTTTGCCATCTTCCACTTCTAAAGAAAAGAATAACCTGTTGTGAATTGGCAACAGTTCAGTGACTGACGTGATAACAGGGAATGATTGGTTAATGCTATTGGTTAATCGAATATCCGTCAGATCTCGATGCTAGATTGGCACGATTCGGCCGTTAATGGAAGGCCATCACAAAGAGTTGATGGACGCTACTTAATCACAATTATAGGCTTTTTCCGATTCGCCGCTTGTTTTGGATGGTAGGGTAATTGGTAATTGAGATTCTTCTAGAGTACACACAGACAGCGTAAAATCCTCACCACAGAACAACAAAAGATATCTTTATTTCTAATCGTGAAGAAATTAAGTGCTTATATGTAATGTATATATTTATTTCATCAATGAAGGGATTTAAATGAGAATCTTGTTGGGCATCAAAGATTTAAGAAGATTCAATTTGATTCACTGGATGGGGATTTCAATCAACGGACAAACAAAAAAAAAGTTAATTTCAAGGTTTTTGTTAATGCTTTGATGCGATGCGGATGCGTAGTTTGTAAATGTCAATCTCTTTTCCCACACAAACTTTTAAACTCAAATATCTTCATATTTTTTTAAGTTAGACAGATTATCACGCCTCAGTACATGCATTAAAGTTCAAATAGTATTGAGATATATCCTGTAAAAACAATTTAAATAAAGTAACAATTACAAACAACTATACTGCCGTCCTTAGCAAGAAGGGCGTACCTCGGATTTTGGCGATTTTCAGGTTTTTGCATATCTAGAATCTTTGGAGTCTTCTGCACCTTATGATACCTCATTCATGTACCTATGGGTACGAAAAGGTACACAAAAACGCTAGTGAAAAAGGGCGTATCTCTGAAATTTCTTGAAATCCCTAGGCGAAAAGTGCTTGTACTGAAAATCTTGATTTTCGGAGATGCGCCCTTCTTGCTAACGACGGCAGTATAAGAATTCAAGGCAGCAGGAAAATTGTGAAAGAGAATTAAGATTCATACTGTATTTTTCATTACTAAAAGAAGAAGGAAATAGAGAAAATATCCATGTCAATATAATCTCATCTTCTTTTGTAAATTTGTTTTGTAGTTATAATTGCATCATCTATTTCAATAGAACCTTTGTAAAAATTCAAACTTTTCTTGCTTTCACTGATGATCTAAACAATATGAGAACATCATAAGAGCGTATAAACATCAGTTTTTGTTTCCTTGAATAATTCCCATTTTACCTTTATTTCATTAAATGTCTCAGTAGGAATATAAAATACTATCAACTAACTTATTTAACTTATTTATAACTGATATAGCACAATTTTGTCTTCGAATTTTGGTATTTTTTACGACTGTTCCAAGTAAAATTATTTTTGTGTGATTTGTGCAGCGAGGGCAATATGTTACACTTTCTTTGTTCACCATCTCCTAGAAATTAGAAGTTGACTATGGCTGGGGGCTACAGATGTTACCACTAACGACCTTCGATCGCTTTTTTTTTTACCCTCCTTTGTTTCTTGGAAGAAACACGTTCTCTGTTATTTACTGCTTTGTTTACACGGACCTTTTTATCGAACACTTATTTAGAGACAATAATTGCATCACTGCAATTTCCTGCACATGGTGAGAAAGCAGCTCATGATGTTGGCAATTCGTGAGTTAGAAAAATTGAATTGTTGAGAAACACGTCGTTCTCGATTTATCAAGATAAAGATGTTTTACGATCCAGCCTTCAGAAGATTTTTTTTCATGTAATAAAAAAAACTAAATTTCAGCAACAAGTTCTCTGCGGTTTTGAAGATGCGGTTATTTGTTATCGTTTTGTCACATCTATGTTTGAAACAAATATGTAGGATTCATGGAAAAATCAATTAATCATGGAACTTGTCAATTCAATTCATCCCGGGAAATCCCCTGAAAGACTTACCTTTATCAGAACCTGAAAATCGAGAGCCAAAACCATGCACTAAAACGAAAACAGATACTATCTACTCTATTATGGAATCTCATGTGTAATTCACAGTTCATTCATTTAATCTAAGCATGGGTGGATTTATAGATCGTCGTGGAGAAGCAACGCCCCATAAATGCGCCCATGCTAAAATAAGATGAATCCCATACTTTTCTGGATATTCTATATTTTAAATGGTTAATCATATCTTTATTATACCTACAATCACAGCTTGCCTCCGCGGATCTTCATCTTAAATCCACCCATGTATTTAAGTATTTTTTTTAATACAAATGGTATGTTGCTCACTAGAAGGATTTTAAAACTGTCCAACTCCGTTTCTATTTTTCTTCCTTTATTTCTTCAATTCACTTTAAATATTTTTTCTTATGAAAATCTAAATAAGATAGATTGTTGAAGAGAGTTCAACAGAGTATAAAGTAAAAATATACTTCTAAATTATAATTATTATTGCAGTTACACCCTAATTATAATATTCTTCAAAACTGTTTACACTGTCATTTTAATTTTATTAAATTCTTTGCCTAAAGTTATATTTTCAGTTCTTAAAAAATTTAACAGTGTAATACAAAAAACACATTCTATAACAAAATATTGGCGTAGATATAGGGTTGGTTTTCTATGTGGAATCTTTTTTATCGTATTAAATTTTTATAAAATAGTTTGTGAGAAAGATGCAAGAATAACAATTGCAATTCTATTCTATTCAGTAGGTAATTCTATTGAATTGTTAGATAATTTTCCATAAAATTTAGAATGCGTAATTTAGGAATTAGTGGAATCATCATACCTTTGGAAGGAGTTGACAGGAATTCCTCAATGATATTATTCCGTAATAATGAAATATTTTTCACGTAATTAAAAAGAATAAAAGTAATACGTGAAATCTGAAACATCGCTGAAAAGAGAAACTATTAAATTAAAGAAAATGATTCAATGCGAATAATTATTGAGTAAATTTTAAAAAAAATACTTTAGTATGAAGGGAGAGTAAATAAAAATTGTAGTAAAATTTTGAACGGGAGTAACTGAAAATTGTAACGGTATGAGAATGGTTGGGTATAGCATTTCATAGTGAGAACTACTTTTATTAGTACCTATGCTTATTTTATTACATATTTTAAGACAATACCCAGTTGAGAACCAAGAAGATCGAAGAAGAGAACAATGAAGATCGAGGGAGGGGAATAAAGAGAGAGAGAGAGAGCTAAACCGGTATAAATCAATGGAAGATCAAAAGAGAGAATGACAAAAATGAAGAAACATTGAGAGGGGAAGGTTTAGATTGAGTGAAAGAAGTTGTAATGTAGGGAAGGGAATGGAGAAGATAGAGGAGAAGAATATCTGACGGACACAATTTGAGAAAGTTTTTTCACTCGAAAATTTCCGTGTATATCAGATTGTGCTAACATGGGTTTTGTTAAATGTTTCTATACGTTTTACTGTATTACATTTTATTAAAAAACAAATTATGCAATGTCGCTCTTAAAATTTTTAGATATTTAAAAATTATTAAAACAGATTATAATTAGTGGTCATTGATTTAAATGAATGAAACTACTACTAAGGTACGAAAAAAATCCCTACTTGTGTTGGCATAAAAGAGTATCTAGAAACAACCAGAACATGATTGTGTTTGGGGGTTCCCCAAATAGGTCAGATTTCTAAAATAGCATAACAACTTGTTGATCTTATTAATACAATAATTATATAAACTCTTTTTACCTGTTTCGCTCACTTAATGAATTATATTTAACTGAATTTATATTTACTTTGTGAATGTACTTTGGTTTATGTTTATATTGTCTTACATATTCCTTATGGTCATAGAAAAGTTAAGACTTGGGATAGATAAAAAAGATTAATCTTTGTTCTAAAAGAACCTGACCCATGTCGACAAGATTAAGATAACAGAACAGATATTGAGGCCACCGCCTACCTAACGACCCCGGTACCTTTGAACACGACAGCAGTCTTTTGTCATCCCTAATAACAGCAACCAGTCCAACAAAAATCTTTAATTCATCTCTAACTCCACAGTATGCCCCATAATGAATGAAATCCCTCCATCCCTCTCTCGGTTCCACACGTGCCGCGTTTTCCAAAAGGTTCAAACCAACCCTCGGGTGACAGCAACCTAACGCAAGAACCTGCATCCCACAGAAAGTGAAAGGGAGGGGGGTCGCACGAGAAGAAGGGCAGTGTTGCGCCACACTGAATTTCGGTTGGAGTGATGAGAGAGAAAAAAAAAATGGGATTTGAAAAACTTGTCTTGGGTTCTTTGTTGCATCTTGGGAAGGGGCTGTTCAAGGCCGGCTGACTGTCATCCTTAGTTGCTTGATGCATCCTCCTTAGGCTTGAAGAGAGGCAATTCAGGAGTTGAGTGGTTAGAGTGGAAATTTTGTAGGGTTGCCGAGAGATGGTAGTACTTATGAAGGGATAGACTATTTGGAGGATTTTATGTATTTTCTGGTCACAGTTAAAATGTGTCTTGAAATAAAATTATTAGCTGTAAATATTACCATTTCCCCTTGAAGGTGGAATTATTCAATTTAAGAAAAATATATATGAATTGTTCAATGTGAGTGATCGATTTAAACCGAATATGCGAACTAAATTGAATTTTTAGAGCTCTAAAATGTTCAATTTAGGTGTTTTTGAAATTTTTAATGTTTAGGAATTAGTTCTTTAAAAATACAGATTGAAGTAACTATGAAAACAAATTTTTACGGTGATGTGGGCCAAAATATGCCGCCATAATTTTCCCGGGCCAAATATTTTTTTTCTAAACCTGTATCTTAGGTCAAATGATCAATTGAAATTCCCTATTGTTTGCCTATAACAATAAGGAAAGTTATAATAATTGAATAATAGAGAAATATAATTTCATATTATTTTTGTTAAAAGCATACTGAAAGTGCGTGCAGTGTAATTTAATGGAGTTTTCTACATTTTTAATATTAACATATTCTTAGAAAAAAGGGTTTAAGCTGTCTCTTAGTTATGAATTTATGATGTAAACGGTTTAGGGTTTTTTTTAAAGTTAGGATTATGCTAAGTAGAAAATATTTTAGTTTTAGGAAAAAAAAAACAGTAAGGCTACGTGGAAGCATTTGATTTTATTCTTTTCTTTTACTAACAGTAAACGCTGTACTATGGAACAGTTCAAATATTACGTAATCACCTAAGTGGGAGGGGGTTTGCTCTTTGTTTATTTTTCTTGACAAGGGGGGAGGGGGTATGAATGATGCTTACGTAAGATTCTACAAACACTGCATTTTTGATAATATCTTGTTTCTTGCATAATTTATTTTAAAATTTAACAAAATATAAATTTTATAGAAAAAAATTGAACTAGGAAAAAAAATTCAAGCATTTTGACTTTTCGGGGGGGGGTGCGATTTGCTTATCTGGTGATAAAAAGAGGGGAGGGGGTCAAAAATGACAAAAACATGCTTACGTAATAAACGGCCCCTATTGTTAAAATCTGTTAATAGTAATTATTTGAATATCTAATTTCTACGAGGAAATTAGTTAGATATCATACATCTCAAGTTAATTTAAATTTATTACGAAATTTTTAATAAATTTAACTCCTCTAGTTCAATTCCTTCCCATACAAACAGTTTTGATTTTAATCCAGCATATTATTCTTCGAGTCCGTTTCAATAAAAAGATTCAACTGATTCTTCATCATAAATAAGGAACAAAAAAATTATAGACACACTGTAAAAAACAATCAATCTATAGAAAACCATACAGAAGTATCACAAAATGCTTCTGCTAATTACCACATAAGAATATTGGTGTTTAAAAAGTTGCCAAAGTAGCCAAAAACTGCGATAGCGCCTTTTCTTATGGCCAACCTGCTGCAAAGGGGGAATCCGCGAAATATAATAACTCTTTCCATTTCAATTCAAATATAATTATCACCTACTGAGAAGAGTTTATCTTCACTCAAATAGCTTTTAGGTGCTGGTTCCATACTGCAAAATACATTTGGTGTTTGATTGTCACGCTTGCTCAAAAGTCACGCTGTCAGAAATTTGATTTGAAAATCGCCGAAGCGATTCAATGCGAGGAGTAACCTTCTCCACATCCCTTTATATAAGTCCATTTTGCATATCGTTAGGGTTTCCCATTAAAAAAGAAAATTGCCGGAAGGTCTTTTTTAAATCAAGATAATATCACAGGAGCTAACTTTTTTTTCTCTTTTTCAAGGCTTGATTGGGATCTAATTTGATTACTAGAATATCTTCTTCATAAATATGGAGGGGTGTACGGAATACCCATATTGTTCTTAGAAAGTTGTATTAATAGACTTACGATTACACCATTTGATGTTTGTTATAGTATTAAACCACAATTTATTCTTAGACGCAATGATTTATGAGAAACTTCTAGATGCGATTAATAGGGCGTTTCATAATTATTTATAATCTCTTCCGGGCTTAAAGGCCATGGTCGGATATTAAAAATATCCAACTACGCAAAACCAAACTATACGGTGGACATTGTCAGTTGGTCCTAAAAAATTTAGTCTGCATTTTTTACCATTTAATATCAGACAAGGTCCTTCAAGCCCGGAAGAGATTTTAAATAATTATGAATCCGTCCGTTTAAGCCTACACTATTTAGAGCGTTTCATAATTCGACAAACTTAGCAGGATGATCAAACTTAGTAAAATCCTGAGAAGGAAGATTTACATCTATAATGGGGGGCTGCTAACCATGTTTAGGGGATGAAAATATCTGAAATAGGTAAAAATTATGAAACTCCCTTTATATCATTTGACAACTTGGGGTTATCATTATATTTCAAGAAAAAAATTCTGTATCATTTAGGTCTGTAATTAAAAAAGGTTTTTTCACTATCAATAGTCTTCTTCTTCTTCTTCAACAGCACTACAGACAGCCTGGTCAAGGCTTTCTCTGTCTGCCTCCTCCAGACGGCACGACTTTTTGCTAGGTTTCTCCATCTATTAATTCCCAAGATCTCCAAATCTCTCTCTACACAATCCAACCACCTGGTCGCTGGTCTACCTCTCCTCCTTGTACCCTCAATTTTCGAAAAAGTTAGTTTTTTTACAGGGTCCAAATTCGCACGTCGGAAAACGCGCCCCAGCCATCTAATTCTGTTGGATTTAATAACTCTCAAGATGTTAGGTTGTCTGTATTTAGTGTATATTTCATGGTTACATAAACTTCTCCATGTATTACTTTCTCTCACTGCTCCAAAAATCGACTGAAGGATCTTTCTTTCAAAAATTAGTAGCCTGTTTTCCTCTGTTTTGTTAATTGCCCATGACTATCAATAGTCAGTCTGTCAAAAATAATTTTTTGTAAGGGAGATGATAAATGAATGAGAGTATTCAATAAAGTACCATATTTCGTTTGAAAACAATTATACATAAAAATATTTTCAAGATATAAAGATTCAAAACAGTAAAAGTGAAATGATGTAAGAATGTTATTTCCTTGGAAGGAGGACACATAATTGACCCAGTCCATTGCCCAGTCTTTGTGATTTTTCTCTATGTACTTTAAAAATTCGGAAATTCTGCGATATTATCATGATTTTGAATAAGTATCCTACTTAGAAGTTAAATTGTTTTCTAGAACTCCTACATTCCGTGCAATATGTGCTTTGCACACAAATTGATGGGAAACCCTGACTTAGAAAAATAAGTTTCTTTGAATGTATAAACTGTTTCCTGAACTTATGTAACATTTTAGAGTTTATTTTGTAACAAAATAGTACCTAATAAGAAATGATGTAAGTGTTATGATGATATGATGCAACTTTGACAGAAATAACTAACTTGTATAGAAAAATATGATGTGAAATGGCTGCATGTATGATAAACTTCATGCAAATTAAATTAATACTTTGAAAAAGTAAAAACACGATCTTATCATGTTATTCATAAAAAAAACAATAAATTTAGTAATACTTTGAGCATACACATATTGGGTGTTTGTTAAATCACTATACTATTGTATATTTATGTTAAAATATTGCAGCTCAAAGAATCCAGAATTCAAACATTTAAATCATCTAATTTTGATATTTCTAGATTTCATTGAGCGTTATACTACTGAGCCGTATTAATATCGGTCGAGTAACATTATATCCGTTATAATTACTTCATTTCCAAAAAATAAGCTATTACTGACAACTCGTAATCTCCGCGCAGCCTATCGCAGAGTAAGCAAAAAGAAAACTAACCTCGCTCCACAATATGCTCTGGCTACTTAGGAATGCAAACTGAATATTGGTGCTTTAGATTACATTTTGTTCAGTTTTCATTGTAAAACATTTTTGCAACTGTTTAACTTTTTGTCACCAAACAAACTTGTCCAACTTTTGAAAGCTCAAACAGAACAAACATAAAATAACATCGTAAAAAGATGTATCAGATAACAAAACCATTCTTTTCGTGATAGGAAAGTTAATTTGTTGTGTAGTTGTACATTTTTTTGTCATTTTCAGCCAACATTCCGTATATTGGCTTTAAAGTTTTCTTCTAAAAGTAATAAACAAAGGGAAAATGCAGTTCATTTTAGAAAGGGCAACTAAGAACTACAATTAAACTACATTAAATTAAGTTTCTTATTTTTAACATTAGGGTGGTCCTATAGTACCTTAAAAATTCATAAATTTATTAGTAATCTTCAATGCAATGGCTCATGTGATTGTGAAGTAATAGAAAGGGTTAATAACATCAAATATTTAGGACTTCAAATATTCAGTAACTTTAAATGGAAATCGCATGTACTCGTAAATAACTTGCTTAACAAATTGAGTTACATTAATATTACGTTCTTTAAATTAAAAGGATTGTGGATCAACGATTTTTAATAACCTTGTATTATTCATGGGTTCAATCTACTATTTTCCATGCGTCTGATTACTTTAATAACCTCTACTTCATTTGTAAAATAAATTGTTTTCTCATTTGAAATATATTTTCAGCAACCAATAACATTTTTAACTATACACCAGCTTTTTGTTTATCGGCTACTAATTTTCCTTTTTAAATACAAAAACTTTTACGAACTAAAACTAGTATATTAATCGGTTAAGTCGGATACTGATCCTCTCCTTGTAAGAATGAAAACTTTTAACTTGTTTGAAAATTATTATTATCCTAACCCAATGAAAATAATTAAACTTCGCACAAACTCCCCGTATTGAAAAAACGGTCTGAAACTTTATAAATACGAACTAACATTTTACTTCTGTAACGTATAAAAATTTCAGTTTGAAAATTCAGCCATAGTTACAGGAAATCTCAAACTTGATGCAAGCATAGGTGCTATCTGGGCTGTTTATATGGTAGGTAATTTTTTATGGAATTCAATGGACTCTAACCGCCTATCTGGTTCGAGACTTCACGGAACCAACACGTGACCTACAACTGAGCTTGCAATTGGTTACTACAGATACTGCACTAGTAGATCTACTAGTGAAGTATCTGTGGTAACCAATCGCAAGCTCAGTAGGTCACGTGTTGGTTCCGTGTGACGTCAGACGGTTAGAGTCCATTAGTGAAGCCACCTAGTTTTATGTCACAATAGAAAATAATAATGCATGCAAAATTTAAGCTCATTCGGACAATAATAACATGCTTAATAACGTGCCGCAAAGGCCTTGATGTTTCAAAAAAGTGCTGATTATTTTACAAAACAACTAAAAAAACAAAGATTAAACCCTCGCATTTTGTTCATGATTTTTTTTTATGAGAAACTAATATATAGTCTAGTCATAGATATAATGTTCCAGGTTTCATTCTTCTATTACCCCTCTTTTGGTAGAAATAACTTTTTAGTGTCTACAGAACTTTTGTAAAGTTGTTTTCCTTGTATTTTTAAACCAGCTAATAACTCTAGAACTATACAACTTAAAAACCTGAAATCTGACACATTTTGTTCGAAATGTTTTCTCTTTCATCATAACAACCTTGTTTTACATATTTATTATTTTTTCAAAGTTCAAAAAAATGTTTCTTTTTAAATATTTAGTAAGAAAATTAGAAAATTAAGAAAGCATACATATTTCTAACCCATATTTTCTTTAAAATTATCATTTTTAATTTTTTATTAAATTAATTATTAAAAGTACTTTTAATTATTAGTTCGTAAAAAAAAAGATTTTTGTAAACGAAATATTTATTTATTTATTTATTGATAAACAACACACACTACAGAAAAGAAATACAATTACAGTGGTGGAGGCACAGAAGCACTGGATACCGGACAGTAAAACAATACAAAATTTTTAAAAACATTGAACGACATGTTAAAAATATCGAGATTATTACAATAAAAATTAAAAATATGATAAAATCTGTACAAAGGAAAATTAATCAGGTAATTATTGTGTTTACAGGAGGAGATTACAAATTAGGTTATTAATACGTAAATTATGAGTTTTAACAGAGAACTGGATCATACCCAAAATATCTGAACAAACAATCGAATAATTTAGAACTTTATAAAAAAAACAGTAAACATGATAAATCTCTCCGGGACTTTAAAGAAGGGATGTCAAATATATTACATAAAGTACAAACAGAAATATCACAAGGATAATGTTTTTTTAATGAAGAAAACGTATAATGACATTTCTAAATAGATTTTCATGTTTATATTCATTTTATTGTATGAACAATTAAGTGATCTGCTTAATAGTATTTTTAAATTATGTAATTCAAATAAGTTTAACTTCTCATATACCATGTCTTTGTATTCGGCAAAAAATGTTCTTTAGTTTTATAGATTTTGATGTTGTAAAACTGTATGTTATAAGGACATTGAAGAATTTTCACGTGTTTTTATGTTAAACCACTACTATGAGAAAAAAAATATTAAAATTTTAGCTCAGTCCGCTAATTAGAGTCCTTACTGTATTCTTTGAAATCAGGGGTGAAAAAAAACCATATGGGAGTTTAAAAAAACCATTGTTTTCTTTACTATAAATGGTAAAATAAATAAAAATTTATGAAAAATATTTAATATTACGGAGGATATACTACCAATTATGCAAACGTAATGCTTGTTTCAGAGATTCTGAGATTTTTTTTTTCTCCATTTTAATAAAAACTCACTGATACCAAAAAACACCCATTTCCATGCAAAGATAGCACTTAAATAGAACTTCACTTGATTAGGAGTCATTAGGAGTTAGGAGTCGGGGTTAAAATAAAATATCAGTGGAAATTATCACAGTTTAGCTTTTTTTTTTTATAAAAACTGTGTAAAGTTTTGTATTTAAAAGGTCGTTTTCAAAATCCGAAAATAAAAATACAACAGTAAAAAAACCTATTATTGTTGTGTTTTGAAAACGAACTCTTTTGAAGAAAATCCTATCACACTTTTAATTTTAGAAATATTTTTTTTTATTGAGAAAAAATAAAAAAAGTTTTTTTTTAAAGGACAGCACGATAAATATAATCTCCATAGTGTTGTGTTGGAGAAATATGTATTTATAAATTTGTGAGAAAGCTTTAATATAGGGGTCTATTAATCGGCTGATTGTTGTTTATTTCTTAGTTTGAACTTAAAATGATTTAAAAAAGGGGGTCGGAGGTTTTCCTCCCTTCGAAAAAGTTCTGAAAAATCACTTTCAATAGTGGGTTTTTAACACTTTTTTTATATTTTTGTAGATTTTAGGGCCAATCTTTATCTAATTCACTCCCAAAATTGGGGGGGGGGAGCGAAGCATAATATTCTGCAACTCACCTCAAAACTTGCTGGTGGCCGCCTCGCCCCCTTGTTGGCACTTCCCTATGTGCATTCAAACGGTTATCCAGTAATGTAGGAGTAAATATTTATAATAATTAATAGATATTTAATAAGCTACTAATAAACACATTTTATTGATTTAATACAGTGCATCCCAACCTTTTTCAGTCGATGCCTCACCAAAGCCTTTCTAAATTTTCCATGCCCCCCCCATGTCCTTTCTTTTTCGAAAATCTACCATGCCCCACCTGGGGGGTAATTTGGTTGAAATTTTTCAAATAGCCCCCCTAGAAATTCATATTGCGCCCCACGTTGGGAAACACTGATTTAATATAAAAATAAATCAGATTTAATGAGGAAATCGCCATGTTTTACTAGCTTATCCCAATTCACCTCAATTCATCCTACTAGATTAATTTTGTCTCAATTTCTCAAGTTCATTGAAAACTTTAAATTATAAAATTATAATAATTGAATTGAAATAAGATAATTTAAGATACTAGATATTAACTAAAATACTTCAACCAAAGAAATCCTATACATATTTTATTTTATAACTATCATATAATATAGTACCTACTTAAATTATTCATAATGCATGAATTGACTTCCACAAAAGAATGCTAAATTTTTAATGACATTCATATCCAACTATAAGAATAATAAACAATAGTTTTATAATAAATTTAAATTGCTTCGTCAATTTTCGTCGTTTTTCATCGTATAATCATTTTTAAGTCGTTTTTATCTTAAAAACTTTGTTATTTATTTATAGATTTTACAAGTTAGAGAAAGAATCCTTACTTAAGCAACTGATATTTAATAAGTAATAATATTAAATAAAAATAGTGTTCTGAAGTTCGTATCTGCTTGCAGGTGTTACACGATTTGCGAAACGTGATTCGCTTGCCGAGATTATAGTTACTTTCCTTTAAGTTTAACTCCTGCTGTGTCTTTATACGAGAACTATTACAGGGACATCAATTTTAACATTTTTGAAGACGTCTCTGTTTTCATTTATCCGTTCAAAATACTAACAAGTTTAATGAAATGTATCACGAAAGACAGTCCCAAGAAATTAGGAATTATAATTGTTTTTAGCTTGTCTCTGCCTCAGTAAACCGGTTAGTTTAATTGTATCTATGAAAACAGTTTCAAGGGCGTTTGCGTTTAAATACAAAGAGAGACAGTCAAGAAATAGCATTGAAAAAGTGTAAGCAGCTTAAGGGATTTTTCTTAATGAAATCTTCTAATCTGAAAATGTATATTCTTATTAACATTCTTAACTTGTATACAGTGACTCCAGAAAGTATTAGTACACCCAACAGATTCTCACTAGTATACCTATTACGGCTAAATTCCACGTGCAAAATCCAAACAAAAATTATCCTAACATAGAAAGTTATTCTTCATTATAATCTACCAAAAATAAAAGAGCAAGAAAAATATTAGAACAGTTAGAAAACAAATATTTAAAAAATAAAGCAATTTGAAAGCCCAAACAAATATTCGTACAGCCATAGACTTAACGTGGGATCATTGCATTTCTGAACAGCATATTTTGTTCCTAATCCTAATTTAAAAGCACGTGGAGGTTCATAATACCAATAGTTTTCAAATCACTTCATTTTTTAAATAATTTTTTTTCTAACTGTTTTGATATATTTTTTTCTCTTTTTTTGGTAGATTATAATGGAGAATAACATACTGTTACATAATGTTAGGATAAATTTTGTTTGGATTTTGCCCGTGGAATTTAGCCGTAATAGGAGGTATACTAGTGCAAATTTGTTGGGTGTACAAATATATACTTTCTGGAGTGACTATAAGTAGCAATAATATTTTAACATATTGAACTTAATTGTAAATTCAGATAACCTGATGTTAAATGGTTTTAGACGGTTGAATTAAAACCATTACTTATTCAGATTAATTTCCATCAATTGTTACTAAACATTTTACTCTAAAATGTCAGTGTCTTTCACAACTGAAACTAATAAAAAATCAAAATATTTATGACAACTAATTTCGAAAGTACATTAAGATGGAGTACTTTTAAACTCTTCCATTTCTTAATCCCCACGTTCACTAATTCAAAGCATTTTTCGTCTGTGGAATTTCAAATTTTAGTTCCTTATTCATATCAATTGTTATTTTTTAAAAATATTATGCAAGATTCTATAATTCACCTGTAAACTGATAGTACATCTTTTCACTTTGTAAAGGTGCGATGTTTAAAAATATTTAAATAAGTTTTACAATAAGTGTAGCAATATAAAAGTCACATTTTTTTTCGGTTTTAGTTCAGTCTATGTGATTTCAAAAATATTTAAAATTATTTGCATTTTTATCATTCTCCTCATCTCATCTTCTCATTCCAGAACTTGAATTTCTCATTCAACATTTTATCATTATTTGTTTTACTAAAATCAAACTTATATACTTGATTAAAAACAAAAACATTTATTATTTCAACATTAATTCTAAATTTATCTATTTGAATTTCAACTTATAATATTGAAATCAATAATTTATTGATATTTAGTTAAATTAAATAATTTTCTTCAGGAATTTGCATGAATCTTACTCAATTTCAAATAATTAAAAAGGAGAATACTCATTCAACAGAAATAAAAACAAACAATTTATTTTGAAAACAAAATTGGCCTCGTTGATGAACAGTTGATATGATCACTTCAAGTTGTATTGTTTTGATGAAGTCTCTTAGAATTAAAATGATATTGACAGTTTTGAAGTGGAATCTCCATTCCAGATAGACAAAAGTTATCGGTGTTATTGAATCTTCTGATTTCTGAAGTTATGAAAACATGATTGACTTGAAGGATCCACCTGAAACAGAACAAAAATATTTATTAAAAAATAATATATAAAGTTCAGTGAAAAAGGATATTATACTAGTGTGATCTAAAAGTATTTTAGAAACTAAAGATATAAGATCTAAACTAACTCATGCATGCTTAATTTTCGGTTCTGAAACATAATATTAAAAGGGTTTACTAAATTCAGAAATTTAATTTCTTCCTTTAAAAAGAATTAAAGATTTTAACTATTTTAAAAAAGCACCGGATACTTTTAGCATAAAGGAAAAAAACCTTTAAATCTTATTTGTAATATTGTTAAAATGATGTCCAAATCATTTTGGAATCTGACAGCTTAATCTAACAATTATTGCTATGTAAGAAAAACTGGGTAATATTTTGAAACGCATTGTTAAGCAAAACGAATATGCTATTGTCTTCCATTCTTATTAGGCTGTGTCTTAAGGTATACATATAAACCTGCTGTTATTCAACTAAGCTAACTAGCACTCAGACTGAATCCAAATAAACCAAGATAAATATCCTTTTGTTTAGATTTTTGAATGAGAAACGTAGTTGCCAAATTCTTTATGAATTACTACATTAGATATATCTATGGGGGAAAATGCAAGAGTCTGATAATTGCCTTGAGTATAACCCTTATTAACGAAATATGATGCTTTTGTTTAACCAAACAACCTATTCTTTCCTATTAAAATGAATAACGGAAATAAAAAAGTTTGAAATTTCTCGTACATTGTTTGAATACAGGACGAGCGCTTATTATATCAAAGAACTAATTGTTATTTCTTCTTTTTGTCTTGAAACACGAAAACCAATGTTTCACCTTTACACGAGTCACCAAACAATCTTGCTAAAACTTTAAACATAATAACTTTCACCTTAGTAGGGAAGAGATAACAAAAAAGTAAGCTGTCTATCAGCATCAGACATAGAAATTACCAAGACTTAGATACGAGAAACTAATTAAATTCATGGAGTAGTTTTTTCTCATCGATCTAGGCCAAGGACCAGAAGATCTTCATCAGGTGTTGTCTGTAGAATAACAAAACACCTTTAAGACGCTGTGAATCAAAACCGTTAGAGATGCCCTCAGGGCTGCTGAAAGTTGTGGAAAAACTGGTCATTCATGAATCTCGGCATCGAAGTCTTATTCACCTCCTCATAGGTGGGGTGAGACTTTACAGATAAAAGAAAAGGAAAATGATGTTTTTTTAATGTAGTTCTTTTGCTTCAATGGGTGTTTCTTAATCTTGAAAAGATGGATTGGGTAGATTTGTCAGGGTATTATTAAAAAGTCCCTTTTGTATGGGAGATAAGGTAAATGGATGGTATTTAAATTTCTGTAGATCACATGTGATGCTATATGAGGCTTTAGCTTTAGGTGTTTAGTATAGAGTGAGATGTTTAGCATTATCCTTCTATATACTTCTCCTAAAATGTTTTCTATTGATTAAATCTAAAATTTTGAGTAGGTATATGAATTTTATAAGAAACAAATTTACTAGGAAAGGGACAAAACCCTTTTCTTTTTTAACCATATAGGGTAATTGTTTTTTAACTTTCTATATTAAAGAGAACCTCGATTTTAATGCACACATGAAGTATGTGGAAAACAAAGCGTATATAGCTGTTTCGGAGATTCCTGGATTCCATTCGTAAGTGCGGATATAGGAAAAGCAAAGAAAACCCTCTGCTTTAGCCTATTGACGAGTGTTTCCAATACTTTTCCTATATTTGTATTGACGACGAGGATACATGAATCATCGAAACAGATGTGTTTCTCACATATATACTTTCTTTACGTGAATGTGTAAATACATTGTTTTCTTTAATTTGCACCAAGGAGGTGCTTCTCCTTATTTTAAATTTCCCTATAGAAAAGCTATAATAAAACTACTTCCAAAGTTCATAATTAATTCTTATTTTTTATTTAGGTTCAGTAACAAGTACTAAAATAAAATTAATAATTTTCATTTATTTTAGAATTTCTGAAACCATATCCTCACCTGTCATTTTGGAACACTAGCATTGGCAGGCTGACAGCATCAGAGCTTAACCCTTCTTGTATCCACCGCCTCCGTGTCCTCCGCCATATCCTCCTCCATAACCGCCACCGCCACCGTGACCTCCTCCTCCACCACCGCCCCTCTTGTATCCGCTGCCGCCGCCTCCGTATCCTCCGTGTCCGCCTCCGTAGCCTCCTCTGTATCCTCCACCTCCGCCGTGTCCTCCTCCTCCGCCGCCTCTCTTGTATCCGCCGCCACCTCCGCCTCCTCCGAGCTTGTATCCTCCGCCTCCACCGCCGCCCCTATGTCCTCCGCCGCCGCCGTAGCCTCCGCCGCCCATCTTGTAGGCGGAGGAGAGCGCTAGCAGCGCTAGGAAGATAACCATCTGCGGAAATAAGATCACGAAGTTAGAGATTATCATACTTTTCTATGCACAATGTTTTTCATTACATATATGAGCTATTTATGATGACAACGGTGAAAGTCCATCCGTTTTGAGCAAAGGAAAGATTTCTCTAACTGCGCCTGTGTTGTTCCAATGGAGAATACATTTTTCAACTAACACCTTAAATAAAGGATCTTAAAAAAATCAAATCAATGCTCTCCTCAATTTTTATTACTTTGGATCTACACCGCTGTCATTCTTAGAAGCTCATAGAATATTGTTTTCTTACCAAATAAAATATTTATCTATAAACGCATTCATAATAGGCGTAACGAGGGGGGTTATTGGGGTTGTAACCCCCCCCCCCATTACATCGACGGTTTCTAAAACATGAAAAACTGAAAAAAAATCCCTTTACACGGAAGGCGGTTCACAAGGAACTGTTCTTTTAGGACGTAACCCAAAGGGCCTCAAAATAAATTTAAACACTACACTGAGAGACGAATTTTTAAAAAATTTCTGGGGGAGAACCCCCAAACCCCCCTCTAAAATTTTTACGTCTGTTATAGTACTATGTTTTTCCCTTGAAATTTAAGCCTCTTAGATAAAGTTTTCCCTTCGGAAGTTTTGCAAAAAATAATTGTTTATATTATACCTATAGTATGAGACATTTTTAAAAGGGAGTAATATGTTGGAGGGGTTGACTGGGTCGGAGTAACACCTCCCATGAGTCAACTCTAGATACGCCACTGAACGCATTTAAATATAAGTTTATTCCATACGGTTTTGAATGTATTTCTGAAATTAAATTTGGGACTAATAAGACCGAATCAATATCTTATAGGCGACGAATAGAAAATTCTTTGCTGATGTGTTGCTACTTATCCGAGAACTGTATAGAAAATGTCTAACCTTAAGAGACAGTTTTTAAGAGGTATCTTTTAAAAATTAAAAATGTTTTGAGAGTCTTATTTAGACTGATATATTGTAAAAGGAACCTTCAATATTTTATGAGAAATAACTTAGTAATTATTTAACATCATTCGAAAAATGTGAAGAATATTAGGTAAGCCATCTTGGAAGCACTAACACAGCGTTGTATCACATGAGTTTTAGTAATTTTAAATCTAAGTGTTTATATACAGACAACTTTCATTGAGTGGCTTTTTTGAATTAAGATTTTAAAAATAGTTTTATATTTTGAATGTTGAAATTAATGTTTTTTATTTCTATCATATTGATCTTTTAATAATGTTTTTTTTTCGCAAAATATTAAATACTTTTGGGGGTGCAATAAAATTAACATTCGAGAGTACGAATTATGGTAAAATGAAAATTACTCATGTTAAAATAATTGTAGAAATAATTAAAACTCTCCAGTGATAATTCGATGCTTATTAGTAAGTTATAAATTAATCGCTAATTCAAAAATGTGTTTGAAAATACTGAAGTTAATAGTACTTAAATATTATAAGTATGATATGATTTGAGATTCTTGAAAGATAATAAACCGAGCGAAATTAATCCCCAAAAAAATCTTTAATTTTTTTTTTAAAATATCAGTTTAACTGTGTACAATATCAGACTCTAAACCCATAAATAAACCAAAGTATAATTTTAAAGATTACAACTCAAATAAGGAAAAATTTTAAGATTTTAAAATAAAAAGTAACTATCCAAGGATTACTCCGAATAAGAAAAATAATCGAATGATTGAAATGAAATGATTTAATTGGGCACCGATCATAGCATAAATGTCGAAAATATTTCATTTCACTTTTCTTAAATTTTAAGTTCTGTTGTGAAAAAAATGATGCGGATATAAATAACTTGAGAGAGTCTTACCCAAAGCTTCATCTTTAGTTGTTTGCTTGGTGAGAGTACAGCGAACAGCTGAAGCACCCACAGAAGTGCATCCCCTTTTATAGGGGCCCAGGCGGGGAGGGGGGCAGTGATGTCCGGCCCCTTCTTCAATCACCGGCGAGGCCACACTGATATCATCCAACCCCTGAAGCAATAAACCTAACGTGACGCAAGGAAAAGGACTCTCTCTCTCTTGACCGTTTTCACCTCGGAACTGGTTTTTACACTCGTGTGGCAATCAACTCTTCACTTTAAAGTTAAAGTTTCTTTTATTTAATGAAGAAAAAAATCATAATAAACTCACGCGTCCCTTTGCTTTTTGGACGCTCACACTATCCGATTACACACCGCGGCGATGCGTGTCCGTCCGGCCTTGCGGTTGGCTATGGAACGTTTTGTTGTGGCGGGAAAAGGTTAGGTCGCGTCGTTTGTTGTTTGTTGCGGCAATATCTTCTTTGTTCGATCCCACATCGTCGTAAATTAGTGATTTGCACCCCGTTTTTCTTTGTGGTTGAGTCTGTCGGAGTTGGGGATCGACACGACCTCGTTTCTTGTTGGTGCTGTGAGAGAGAAAGGCTTATTATTACTACTACGGCTTTAAGAGGATCGTTGGGTATTATAATGATAATGACGATAAAGTGCTGAGATTAATGTAATCAGATTTTGCATTGTCTATTTTTGAATTAAAACAGCATCGTGGATTGTCTTTAGTATAATTCTATTTTTTAATTGCATTTGATAACATCCATGGTCATTCAGTTTTTAATCTACCAAACTTGAAAGGATTATTGAAAACAGTGAACAAATATTTTATTCAATTCTGATTCTTCTGATATCCTGATACCTGAAAGGATATTATGAATTTCGTTAAAAAAGGAGAGATGATAATGTTTTGAGAAACTTGAGTTTAAGATTTTTCAATGTTCTTCAACTGTGAGAGATTACTTCTTATTAGTTTTTCTTTTCAATGTTAAAGTTATATCTATCTAAAATTATTTCAGAATACTTTCTAATAATATAATAGGATTCTTAAAACTATCATTTTACACTTTCTAGCGAAAATATAAATTCAGAAGTTCATGTAATTTTTCAGTGTATGAGGATGTAAAAGTAATGCAAATGGTCAAATTAGTTACATGACCAAGGCGTAAAATTAATGGCGATTTCAGCAAGGCTGCGTAGCACACTTTTTTGACCTTACCAGAATTCTTGATATTATGTAACCACTGCACTTGTGTCTTTTCTCAGAAAACTACTTTTGTGAAAATAAAAAAAGCAAATGGAGTATGAGAATTTCCTACAACGTAGTTTGTAATCGCCGATCTCGTCACGGATCCATAGTTCATCCAACATATCAATAGAAGCGCAAGGAAAAGCCAACTTTCAGATATTTACCAAGAAAACTCCTTTTTCGGGCATAGATCCGTAGTTTTTCATTTTACATCCATAACTCCATAGTGTTCACCTAATCTATAGAATCTGTAGGGTATGATATAGACACTAGCCGAAATATTTATTTGTCACTAATAAATATTGGAATTGTAGAATTTTTCTTGGTAAACTCGGGCAAAAATTTCCCCGAAGCTGCTTGAATTTCCCCCGAACCTCGTTCGGGCATTTGGACATGTTCTACACTTCTGCTTTTACTTATATCTTACTTGGTCACTTTCAGAATTAATCAACCTGTATCAACAATTTCTTCACTACGTCGGATTTAGTGCTTCCCTGCAACGAATATACCATTGTAGTAAAACAACATTTACAGATCGGCGCTTCACCATAGAGAGCGGGAAGTTTGCAAGGAATTAAAATAACACTTTCAAAATTTTGGAATAAAAAAAGGGAATATGTTATTTTCTTCTCAATAAGTACGGGCAACTAGCATATAAAAATAGTTATCGATAACGGATCGAAAAAAAACCGGATTGATTCGAAATGAAACTAAATTTTTAATAAATAGGTAATCCTAATTTTTTTCTTCTTTTCATTTGGAATCATGGCTTTGTATTATCACGCTTGAAATCCTGACATTATAGGAAACGATTTTTACATCTATATTCTATTCTATTTTAATAAATAGAATATCTTATCGACTCTTCCAATAAGAATATTCAAAAAATTCTTAATTCAATTACCTTTTATTTTATTTTAAAAAAAGTTATTGTAGTTTCAACTTTGCATTTAAACAGTTCCTAAGAAATTGTTGAAACTGAAATTTTCACTGAATAACTCTGTTATATACTATAAGGACAAATATATTACTCTTGTATTACTCCAATATATACTCTTGGTGATTCAAGATTCATTTTCTGCAAAAAGTTTCAAAAAAGAAAATAATTAAACCATGCCCTTATAAATTTATTGAATCACTTTTTTGTGGTTGAAAGGCCTGAATAATTTGAAATGGCTTGCAGTGTTCCTAGATGGGAAAGAAGTTTAAAAAAATTATTTAGTCAATTAATTAATTTAATTTTACTTTAGTTAGAAAGTTGTTTACAATGTCGTAACACACGCACAGAAATGGTTTCATAAGACAATCTTAAATATTTTAAGAGATATTAGTTTGAGAAAATAACACTTTTTTAAGGAAAGGAAAAATTAACACTTAAAAAGAAAAAATTTGCAAATTTACAATTTTTCAATATTTATATGTAGTTTTCCTATTTTTAGTTATACAATAACTGATTTTAATTGAAAAATCAAAGAAATTTGAAAATTTACGAACTTTCTAGCATTTCTATGAAACTGCATAGAAAAAACTCTTGAATTAAAAAATACCAAATTATCTTTTGTGTAATTACTTAATGGGAGCAGCTTGCCTAAAATATCAGACAAAACACCTTTCACATGTCAATATCTCAATAACTTTTTCTGTGTTGTTATGCAATTTCTTCATCGGTATTTTTAACATTTATAAATATTTAAATATTCTCAATATAGGTATTTTTTTATTATTCTTATTCAAAAATCTTAGTTAAATTAAATCATCGTATGAGAAAAGAAGTTTTAGCAATTTCATTTGATTCATCGAGAATCCCCAACTATATTTATACTCAAAATAAGACTTTAAGATGTGCAGATTATTTTGTGTAATCAGTAGCTCATTTAGAAATCGAATAATGTTAACTAAATTTTGAGCGAAATTTTAAGATAAAAGCTTGATTTGAAAAGAGTCTTTCTGTTAAAAAGCCTATACTTCAAAGGATTATACTAAAAAAAGCATAGATAATATCTATCCATAGTTTTTATTAACTTTGTTTCTCATTGCTGTTTCACAATCTCATCTTTATTGCTGTCTCGTGAATAATTTAGATTCGCTTGCCCAGAAAGATTTTGAAATTCGAAGGTTTCTTATTTTAATCGATCCCCTCTTTACGTCCTTTGAAGACATGCAATTAGTCAGCAAAAGATTGGTACTTCAAAAATCATTACGCCATAACTTTCTCTGAGAAAGTGCAGCAATAACTCAAAAACCTGTTTGTTGGGAGATATTTTTTGCCGTCATGTTTATGCTTTAGCTCAGGTGAATAACCGTGAAGGAATTACAAACCCTGGGTTTGGAGAAGAAAAGTTGTTTATGTTTACAAAGAAGTTCTGCAAAGGAAAGGCGAGTCTTGTAGGAGAAGAATTGTGGGTTTGATGAGATTCAGATTTTTTAGGAAAAAAGTCACTCACACATAATATGTAATGAATGTTAATATAGTGTGCAATTTTGTTAATGTAATAAATTTAGTAATGATAATAATGTAAATGAATGTAAGCAATGTGAAACTTGGGGAAAGAAAATAAAGTACTCTGGGTACCTACACTCGTTGTTTAAAAAGTAATAATTTTGATCACTTATGATTACCTCAAAACCAAAACCTTAATGTTAATGCAAAGGTAAATTCATAAATTTTGATTTTGTATTGAAGGAATAATGATACTGTTAATTTTATTCGGTATGTAACAATGGAAAAAGGTTAATAAGTAGTAACGAATTCAAATATTCTTAGAAGATATTTTGAGTCTATCTCTTTACTTTAGTCGTACCTATATACTCAGGGCTTGATTTGATTAGCGAATCAAATAGAAATATAAGTACCATCATTCAAGCCTTTACCCTGCATTTCTTTGCTCCTTAGCATCTCTGTCCTTTTGAGCCTCTATCTGCTATTCACAATCCTTTTGCTTTTCTCTGCTTCTTAACACTTTTTCCCTCTTCAGCGTCTTTTTTTTTTTTTTTTGCTCTTGAGCTTCTCTCCATCTTTTCGCCCTTCCGTCTCTCCCAGCTATATTCAGCGTCTCTACAGGGTGCTTCAACAAGTTCGACCAAACTCTGCACAAAAAGATTCCTTACGTCGCGTCGAGGAGAAATCAAATTTGCCCTATGCATCTACAAACACTTTTATTTTTCAAAAATGAGAGATTAAGAGCAGTGGTGTAACAAGAGTTGACTCATGGGGGGTGTTACTCCGACCAGTCGACCACTCCAACATATTACTCCCTTTTAAAAAATTTCGTAATATAGGTATAATTTAAACAATTTTTGTTTTGCAAAACTTCCGAAAGGAAAACTTCATCTGAGAAGCTTAACTTTCAAGGGAAAAGCACAGTATAACAGACGTAAAAATTTTAGAGGGGGGTTTGGGGGTTCTCCCCCAGAATTTTTTTAAGAATTTGTCTCTCAATGTACGGTTTAATTCATTTTGAGGCCCTTTGGGTTAGTTCCTAAACGAACAGTCCCTTGTGAACCGCCTTCCTTGTAAAGAGAAAATTTTTCAGTTTTTCATGTTTTAGAAACCGTCCTTGTTGAAACATTCTGTGTATTCTTAAACATCCTTATGCTTTTAAAGTATCTCTTTCCTCTTCGGCATTTTCGATCTTAATGCTTTTTAATCGACTTTTATTAAAACCCATGCTCTTATCTCAAGAAATGTAGCATTAGTCGATTGAAGTGGTGCCAGTTGCCTCAGTAGTTGTCAAAGGCTTTTTGGAAATCTATAAAATTCATATGTATAGGGATGTATTAAATTCGTAGCTTTGGGTTCAATGATATTTTTTAAGGTAAAAATTTGTTGGACTGTTCCAGCTCCACTTCTGAAACCAGCTTGTTCTTCACGTAGCATCTTTTCAACTTCTGTTTTCAGTCTGTTAATGATTATTCTCCCAAACACTTTAGCTGGGATCGACATTAGGCTAATTCCTCTATAGTTATCGCATATGGACATGTCGCCCCTTTTTGGGGATCTTGACTATTATTGATTCTCTCCATTTGTCTGGTATTTTCTCTGTTTCCCATATTAAATTAAACAGGGGGGAAATCTTTCAGCTGTTTCATCAATATCTGCCTTCAGCATCTCTGCCGCGATTTGATCGCCTCCACAAGCTTTTCCAGTCTTAAGCGCTTTCAAAGCACTCTTAATTTCGATCAACGAAATTTCTGTTGTGTCAACAGAAATGTCCGATGGGATACTGATATCGTCTATTTGTAGTTCTTGGTTCTGGTGGTTGACATTTAGAGTTTCCTGAAAATGCTCTCTCCATCTGTCTTCGACTTGTTTTCCATCGCTCAGGAAATTTCCCTGTTTATCTTTTACACTGCACACCTGTTTTCTTTTATTTCTACTAATTTTCTTAATTGCTTGGTACACTGTTCTAATTTCTCCCTGTTCAGCAGCTCTTTGTGCTTCAGCAGCCAGTTCCTCATAGAACTCCCTCTTATTTTTTCTTGCATTTCTTTTGACATTTTTATCAGCTTCTCTGTATTTCTCCTTATACCTTCTTAATTGTCTCTCTGACTTGGTACTTTCTAAAATATGTTTGATTTTCTTTCTTTCCTCAATCAGTTTCCAAGTTTCTCCAGTTACTTTTTTCCCTTTCTTTCCAATAGTGTTTTCAGCAGCGAATGTGTAAGTTTCCTCCACAATATGCCACTGCTTCTCAACGCTACTCATGTCTCCAAAACCATCTTCTACTTCGTTCTCAAGCACTGCAAACCTATTTTTTAGCTCCATAATGTTAAACATGTTCTTTAGATTTTGTCTTTTAGTTTGGCAATATCAAAACCAAAAGGTCTCTTATTTTTATTCTTGCGTCGTTTTTGCAGCTTTTTTTTCAGATGAGTCACAACCAAATAATGGTCACTTCCTACATCTTCCCCTCTCCTTACCTTTACATCTCTCATAGATCCTATAAAAGTTCCATTTTTATTGCTATATGGTCGATTTGGTTTTTAGTTTTCCCATCCGGGGACTTCCATGTAACCTTATGAATTTTCTTGTGTTTGAATCTTGATCCTCCAATCACGAGTCCATTTAATTCGCAGAATGACACAAACATTTCTCCATTTTCATTCCTACTATTGATCTTTCCTCCTCGCAAGTTTTCTGTCCAATTTTTGCATTTAGATCTCCCATGACTATTTTTAAATCATGCTTTTCAACTTTATCAATAGTTTTCTGTAATAGATCGTAAAAAAGCTCTTTTTCATCGTCTTCAGCATCATTTGTTGGAGCATAAGCTTGAATGATTGTGATTTTGACATATTTTGAGAAAAACCTTGCTTTGACAATTCTTTCATTTATTGGAGCATTTGCAATCACGTGATCCCATACCTAAAAACCGCCTTAGCAACAAATAAACAACGGCCTTAGCAACAGTTAAAAGCCCTACAGAAGGTACACAGTTAAAAGAAAATAACCGGTTGTGACGTCACCTGAAAACACTCTATTGGCTTGAAGCTCCACCCTTTACAGTGTGATATATGTGTTCCATCTGTGCTCTTGTTCTTTGCTATTTTAGTTTGTTATCGAAATTTGGCAACCTTAAATCGACTACATCTAGTCATAAATATTTACATTTTTCAAATTTGGCTCTGTCTGCCTGCATGAGTTGTTTTAAGATTTTTAAATTTTTATAATGTTCTAGTGATTTTCAATACTTATAAACAGCTAAAAAAATCTATTTCCAATGCTTTTTTGGTATAAAATGATTTGAAGAAAAAATATTTTGATAATTTTCAATGTGTTAAATTCTTACATTTCTTGTAAAATTACGTTGTAGTTCACAAAATATTCTTTAGAATAACTTTGTACAAGTGTTTGTATCACAACTATTTGGGCCTAGCCGATTTTTTGCCAAGTTTAGTATTGCCAATGCCATTTATTGGCAAGTAAACAATTTAACTTTAATTGAACTGGGTTTCCAGAATCCACTACTTTAAACTTCATTTTTCACGCCAGGTCCTAATTTTTTGGTTTAACCTTTTTACATGATTTATCAAAACACTTGCCACTTGCACCCAGCTAATCCTAAATAATTGGTTTCAAACTTTTCTAATATTCAAACTTAAGTTTGAAATTTGATTGCATAATTGTCTACATTCTCAACTATTATTAGGGAAATCCTGGTTAAATTCATTGGCATCAAGTTATCAAAATTTTGTCAAAACATGTAACTTATTGTTAAAAAAACAAATGGTGCTATTATACAACAGGGTGCCACTATTGTTGGCCATTATAATCCACTATCCAGTATAACAAACAAAAAAAAAAAAACAAGTGGCACCCTATTGTATAATGAAACATCAAAAGCAGATGAGGTTAGGCACCAGTACATTTGATCATCCATTACCTTGGGTTATGATCTCTAACAGTGACCCACAGTCTTGAGATTTTTTACGCAGTTCAAGAACTTTAATACAACTCAAGAACTTTAATGGTTTTCTCTTTGGGGTTAGGACTGCAGGGTTCACATGGTCCTTGAAAATCCTTGAATTTTTTTTCTGCTAAAATTAGGTCCTTGAATTTTGAATCCACTCCAGCCACCTTTCGCTGATTTATCTATATTTCCTTTCCGCAGTTTTGAAACGCTCCGATCATGAAACTATGATAGTAACGCCCTCTACATCAGTTCCGCAAGTGAACCAACTGGGTAGAAAATTAAGTTGGAGTCAGTAGGCATTTTAAAAACAACTCCAATTGTTCTAGAAAGATTATAATTTTAAATGTCTGCGAAAAAAGGTCCTTGGAAGTCCTTGATTTTCAAAGAGTGGGAACCATGGACTGCCACTTACATTATAAAATGAATCAGAAGTCCTATCACCAATCCTACCACTAGTTGCAAAATTTAGTAACTTGTGTATTTTCTGATCCACTAGTTCAATATATTTTATTGCTTGAAACAATTTTTAAGTGTTTTTTTTTTTTGTATTTACAATTGTTTTTAAAATATTACTTCCAAGATAACATCTTTCAAGTCAATCTTTCTTAAAATTTAAATTTATATTTTCTTCATTCTAGATTTGGATAAATTGTTTCTTTATAGTTCTTTTTTGTTAGTTTTCAAGTTCTTTTCAATTGAAAAATAAAATATTATGCCCTAAAATCTTTTTATTATGTAGGTTCTGCTCAATATTGACAGTAAACTGCTGAGAAATACATTACAAGAAGCATTCCTTGAAAAAGTAGCAGTAAGTAATTTTTTACTTAGCTCTGTATGAGTACAATTGGATCAGCATTTTATTTTGACTGAGAGTCTCCTATATCCAGTGTATTTTATAACATTAAGCTCAAATCAATAGACGACATTAGTCATTACGTCACTTGCTTGTTTGGAAACGTTGATTCCATCCGTGATTGGTTCCGAACGGATCCGTACGAATTTACTTCCAATCACGGAACCAATCACGGATAGAATCAACGTTTCCAAACAAGCAAGTGACGTCACACTAATGTCGTCTATTATAGAAGAGTTTTATAGATTTTTCATGTAACACAGTTGAACTCATCATTTTTTATATATATGTTCCTAGTGTTTAAAACTTAAGGAATTCAAGAGAATTTTCATTATTTATTTTATTTTAAATTACTTCTATGATTAATTAATTTATTAAATAAATAAAATTTGTTATTAATTCTGTTGAAAATGTTTTAAAAATATTTTCACAGATTTTTAATAATGATTGATTTGCATTTCTAGTAATTGCTAATTCCCTATATGGTCTCATCATCATTTCACATAGTATCATTCAAAATTATAAGATGTGATTGTGAATTCATTTGATAAAAAGTGAATTCCTAACAAATGTGTAGTTAATTTTAATTTTGATATCACAATCTTTTCAGGAATTTGTGGGAAAATAATATTGATTTCAATCCAAGAACAGTCCAAGTCTAGGTAATCTTTTTTGTGATTGTAAAGAGAACTGGGTACATAAGGTGCTATATTACACCCAGGTGCCACTCTTCTTGGCAACATTTTTGGCACTACTCTTGGCACATAATTCATTACACTGGCATATCTTCCAGGTAGTTGGAAAATGAATTATCACCCTAGTTGACGATGCCAAAAAAAAAAAAAATAACAAGTCACTTCGGTTGTAGTATGAAACCTTCCCTTGGGGATGGGTACTTTGCACATTTAAGAAACAATTGCAGAAATTAAAATTGTGGTCTAAAATATCTAATTTTCGCCACATGAACAATGGATCCCCTTTGAATTAAATGCTAAAAAATTTCAAACATTATCACTCTATTTTCTTTGAAAATTTTACAAAACAAAGCTTTTGTAAATAATAAATTTCCACATAACCTGAGATGAATATTACTGGAAAAAATATCGGTCCAATTTCGTTAATGCAGTGATCGCAGTTGTCCTATAATTCCTATATTTCCTATATTTTTGTGAAAATCCGAAAAAATGTCCTATATTTGTCCTATATTTTCAAAAACGGCCATTTGTCCTATATTTTTTCCATTTCACAAAACCAAAAACTTAAACTGCCTAAACTTCATTCTTAAAAATCGAGAAATAGTTTTTATTTTCGAGAAAAAAGACTAATTATCGTAGAAAAAGTCGGAAAAATCCCTATTTTTGGTGTAAGTTTCGTTTTGCGTGCGGAGTTCCGTTCCTCCCGCGGCTTCTTTCTCGATCGCCCGCAGGCGCTAAGTTGAAGTCGGCTTCTTCTTGCGTTGCTATTGCGATGTAGAAAAACCAACTTTACAGTGGTCAGAAGCCAACAAGTCCGGTGTTCAGGATCACATTCTCCGGAAAAGTCGAAAAATAGCAATTTTTCGCGAAAGTTCCGTTTTTTCCGCGCCTAGTTGAAGTTGACTTCTTATTTAACAAAGGCCCTGCCCCCCTTAAAAAAATCTGACCAGGTGCTCAAAACAAGTTAAAACCCTGTTTTTAGGGTCAAATTTACAAACTTTTTCTGAGGGAAGACCCCCTTTTGTATTTGGAACTCTATTATTCACAATTTTTCTTTATAAAGTTGCATCAAAAGGAAAAACTTACCTAAAAATGTATGTCCAAAATTTGGACTAGGTGTACCAAAACTAGTTTAGAGTTAAATTTCCAAAACTTTTCTGGGGAAGACCCCTAGACCCCCCTTTGGTAGAACATATTTTAACACTGAATATATTGGTGGGATGTAGTTTGTATTTTAAAAATATTAAAATTTCTGTTTCTTCAATAATAATTCTTCTAACACTAATTTGTTTCTTACACAAATATTCTAGTTACAAACATTCTTTAGTATTTTTAAAGGTTTGATCATTACTTTTAAAAATTGTTTATTTTTTTAAACTATTCACAATATTATTCATCCTTAGAAACTTAACCATTAAGAAACTTTTATTTATATGTTTTGATTAATTATTTTTCTGAAACTACTTAGTTTTTTTATCAGCGATACGTAATCTGCTATTAGCTCTACTATAATTTTTACTGTAACTTCTTTTGTGGCCCTCCATGTCTCAATCAACAATGAGAGTGGCCCTCCTCCCCAAAAGGTTGTGCATCCCTAAACTATTCACATTTTTCAAAGTCGCATATTTTTGTTCCCGTTTAAACAATTACATAACCTTTATTTTTTTTACTTACTAAAAAGGTCCCCCCCCCATTTTTTCCAATAATAAAAGCTCCTGCATGAATCTTGGATTCCTGTGGGGACAGACCATTGCATAGTGCATTAATTTTTTACCATTGCATGGTTTTAATAGTTTTATAATCTAAATTTTTGAGTCTGCTAGAATTTATTTACCATTTGTCAAATTTGTGAAAAGATTTTGAGCATTTTTAAAAGTATTACCTTTTGGCCAAATATTTAAAATATTGAATTTTTCATAAATACTCTCTTAAGTTATTTTAAATAGTGCTTTTATCAAAACTTCTCATTAATTTGTTTTTAATAGTAAAAGGCTTGTGTATTAATGCATATTAAATTTTTGTCGTTCCAATAAAAGGTATGATTGATTTAATTTTGATGTCCTATATTTTTTTGTGGGAAATCCTATATTTTTTCTTGAGCTTGCTGCTATCACTGTTAATGATCCCGCTCAATACTGCCAAGCTGTTTTGAATGCCATATATTCAAATATCAACAAAATTTAATGGTTTTTATTGATATAACTGAACAGTTATTGTCATAGCTGAACATTTTAATCTTAAAGTTTGAAATTATTTTTCAATATATTTCTAATTTTTGATGTCCGAAAGAGCTTGGCAGTATTTAGCAAGACAAGACCATTAATGGAATTGAACCAAAATATCATAGAATGAAGAGATTTTATCTCAAGAAACTTATTCTGAAAGATACATATCTGGAACAAAACTTGCTTTATTTCTTTTTTACTGAAAACACTCAGCTAATCTAACCACTCAGAATGTGTGATCATAGGAAATAGTTTAGCAATCAAGTACCATTAAAATCCATGCAAAGTACCATTAAGATCCATGCAAAGTACCATTAAGTTCCTGGTATAAGATAAGAATACAACAAAGCAATAATAATTTATTTGATAAAGCTACTTATGAGTAATGTGACCAGATTTTTCAATCTAAAAAGCGGGACAATTTTTTTCAGATTTTCAATATGTTAATGAAACGGAAGATTTTAATTCTCACACACATGGGGAATAAATTTTGCAAAAAAAAACCCTCATAAAATGTTTTTTTAGGAATAAGGGTAACCCAAACCCTTTATAAACACTGATCTCCAGCGTTAGAAATTGGAGGGAAAAACCACTGGTCCTGCGGACCAGTGCTTTGCCAATTTTACTGGTCCGCAACAAAAATCACTGGTCCGACAAATTGAACAGAACCGGTTTAAATATTGTTATAAAGTAACTATTGCACTGAATGTGAGTACCAAATAGTAATGTTAAAAATTAATAAATATTTTATAATATTTTTATCTTTTTCGCCGAGGGCTCCCCTATCCCCATCGGGGAAAATCACTGGTCCGTCAGACCAGTGATTTTCTGATTCCACTGGTCCGAGTCAGTTTTTAGCTGTCCCGGACCAGCAAACCACCCTAATTTCGAATGCTGCTGATCTCACACACACCTAATAAGGTGAAGGACGTTTTTAAGAGCATTATAAAATATTATTTAAACTTTGTATTCCATTTACTAATTATTACCTTTAATCTATCAAATGGGGGGGGGTCTGTGGGTCCTCCCCCAAAAAATTTCGTAAATTTGACTCTTTGAAAGATTATTTCAACTCATTTTCAGACAATTGGGATGGACTGACATTATCCTACGCAACAGAATTTTTAAAGGGGAAAAACTGTACAAAACTTCGAGAAGGGGTTGAACTTTATGACCATCCTGAACACGCACCCTTCTGTAATGATTAAATTAAATCCATTGTTTTAAACTTTTAAATATCAACTTATGATTGAGTAATAATTCAGCCTACCAATTAAGAACTTTTCAAAGATTACCCCTCGAAAAAATCCAGGTTTTTGCTTACATTTTTCTTGTTTGATGAAATTTAGTTGGAAAAGCGGGACTTTGGCGTGACATTAATAAAAAAGTGGGACTTCTGGTCACATTACTTAAGAGTGACCCTTGAGCGTTTTGGAACACATTGGACGATTGGCAGGAAAGCTGCAAGTAGCAAAAAAGCCTTGTTACTGGCAATGTAAATACCATCATCCTAACTATAATTGGTCACATTGGATTATTTTAGAGTTTTCTAAATGATTTCCCTGCAACCTCCAAAATCTGGTGAAACGCTCTAATTCGAACAGTGATTTCACCACTAAAACGGCATGGAAGGTATAAATTTCTATTTTTATCTGAACAAGTTAGATTCTTTAAAAACAGACTTACTTACTTACGCTCCTCACTCCGTGTGGTGCATAAGGGTACGCGCATAGTGCGGCAGATTTTCAGATTCCGAAATCAGATTCCCGATTTCAGATTTTCGGAAATCTGCTCTCAGAATTTGTCAGCGCCGGTGAGTGCGCATAGTGCATCAGATTTTGCCTGCTTCTTCGGAAAGCGTTTTGTTTACATTTGGCTGAAATAACTTTATTTCTGCTCAAAGGGAGATCCGCTTATCCCAATGCTACGAAAAAAAAACATAATGCAAATAAAAAATTATTAAAAGAAAAACTATGTATGTCTATTTAAAAATCATATTTAATGATCTAAAAATATATTTCAACGAAATTTAAATTTTAAAACTGGTAAATATAGTTTAAAATAATTTTATTTGAGTGTTTAATTTTTAAATAAAAAGTTTCATGGAATGGCATTGTTGTTAAAATAATCTCCATGGAAATGCGATAAACAATGACCACGTTATCTGAGAATTCTGCAGAATCTGAAAAACCGGAATTAAAATTTAATTCCGGCAAAAATCTGATTCTTACGATCGGAAAGTCGGAATTATGAAAGTCGGCCACTATGAGCACTCTCCACTAAATACGCTAGGTAATTCTGGTTTCCGATTTTCGCTGGTTTTCAGAATCTGAAAATCGGCGGCACTATGCGCGTACCCTAAGGCATCCAGCCCACCCCTCCATGCCCCCCCCCGTCCCCTGCACGGGATCTGGCCTCTTCCTATCCACCGATTCCCACTCTCTTAAAATTGGCCAGCATCTGTCTCTGCCACGTTAACTTCGGTCTTCCTCTTTTCATCCTGCCATCAGGAGTCCAGGAGAGCGACACGTGTGCCACTTTTTCCCTTGATGTTCTTAAAACATGGCCAGTCCATCGCCACCTCCTCTTGTTTACTTCCTCTTCTATTTGCTGTGATGTTAGCTTTTTCCAAAATTATTTCATTTCTTATTTTAATAGGCCAGAAGATTTTAAAGATTTTTCTTAGACAATTATTTTGGAAAACTTCTAGTTTTTGGTGTCTGACTTTCTGAGGCACCAAGTTTCTGCACCATATAATAAAATTGCTCTAACTATTGTTTTGTATATATTTATTTTGGTTCGGTTTTGGATGCTTGAAGACCTCCAGAATTTATCAAGACTTTTAAAAGATGTTCTTGCGCGTATTATTCTGTTTTTAATATCTTTCTCCACTCCTCCATTACTATCTAGGACAGAACCAAGATATGTGAATTCATCCACATCATCAATTTCATCCTCATCAATTTTTAGTTTTCTTTGAGATTTCGCATTTATTCTCATTGTTTGGGTTTTCTTCTTATTTATATGCAACCCCACACTGTTTGCATATTTATTAAATAGATGGGTTTTCATTTCAAGGTCAGAGTACTTTGATGACATTAACACGATGTCGTCTGCAAAATCTGTGGACTAGGACTGTGTTAAATCTCCATCTAATACCTCTTTTCTGGTCCTCGGTCGTGTTTCTCATAATCCAATCCAGGGTTGGAAAAAAACCAGGTTTTTTTCAAAAAAACCTAAAAAACCCGGTTTTTTTGGTTTAAACCAGGTTTTTTTGGTTTAAACTGGGTTTTTTTACTGAAATTCTTCCTTAACACATAAATACAAATATTTCTGATTGTTTTCATTTATGAATACATTGAATAAACAGTTCATCAATTCAGCTATTAACTAAGTGACTTAATTAATTAATTAAAATTAATTTTATTTAATTAAAAAAAGTTAAAATTATACATAACCATAAAAAAACAAGGGAGTCTGTTTAGAGCATTAAAAAACCATCTGGTTTTTATAATGCATATTATATTTAAAAATCCAGTGCTTATTTGATTAAAAAACCAATTGGTTTTTATTATGCATTCAAATATCCAGTTCCTTAATGAATTTAAAAAACAAATAGTTGTTTTTTATAAATAAAACCAAGGCATTATTCATAAAAACCAAGGCCAAGGATTCTTTTTAGAGCATTTAAAACCAACTGGTTTTTATAATGCACATTTAAAAATCCAATGGATTAAAAAAAATCAATCGGTTTTTATGATACATTCAAATATCTAGTCTAGTTCTAAATGAATTAAAAAAAAAACAAATTGTTTTTTTTTATAAAAAAAAACCAAGGGAGTCTTTTTAGAGCATTAAAAAACCAAGTGGTTCTTTATAATGCAAATTTAAAAATCTGGTGATTAGTTGATTAAAAAAACCAATTGATTTTTATTATGCATACAAATATCTAGTTCTTAATGAGTTAAAAAAAAACAAGTTTCAAAACCAAACCACTCCAGGTTTTTTATAAAAAACCAGGAGTCTTTCTAAGAAAATTTCAATTGGCTAATTGTTTTCAAAATATTGCATAGCTTTACAGCATTAATGTCAGAAGCATTCAACATATTTTGTTCAAAAGACAATATTTGAATCAATAAATGACTTTAAACCCAAAAGTTTAGCTAAAATTTTTTTGGAAAAAAACCAAAAAAACCATTTGGTTTTTTTATGAAAAAAACCATTTGGTTTAAACCGTGGTTTAAACCATGGTTTAAACCAAATGGTTTAAACCAAATGGTTTAAACCGTGCCAACCCTGATCCAATCAATTACAAGAATTCACAGGAACCCTGACCGAACACATCCTTGTCTAACACCAGTTTCTACGTAAAAAAAATTCAGTCAAAACTCCATCCACCTTTACACTTGACTTACTATGCCCTCTATTAGGGTCAGTAAAAATTAAAATGTCTTGTGGCAGCTTTTTTTACCAACCGTCCATAATAGTTTAACACAGCGCTCTGCATAATGGAGTTGGTAAAATCATAGTAAATCAATAAATCACTTACCTCCTCATTCAAAATTCATTTCTGAATTCTTTTGTGTCATATATATATTTGTTATCCTTATAATGTTGTTCTTTTTTAGGTTTGTTATTAAAAACTATCATACAATGCAAAATGAGTGAACTTACTAATAATCATTACAAAAGAACTGAAGAGAATCGGCTAAGAGCCCTAGAAAGGCAAGTAGCTAAATTATGTAAAAGTAATGGTTATTCTACCAATCTGTCTGCCAATGTTCGTAAAACAAATATTCCGTTCATGTTAAAAAAAGATATACTAAAAAATAGCAGTTTACCTCCTACAACTTCAAAAAAAACATCTGTTGGTAATACAAGTAATACATTACCCAATAAAGTTTTTAATAATCCAAAATATCATTATGGATGGAAAGGTAATTGCATTAAAGGAAGCTGTGTAATGCTTAGCAGGCAACGTTTTTTTGTGGATGTAAGCTATTGCAAGGAACTCGTAAAGATATTCAAATTGATTCCTAGCAATCAATATGATACAAAATCTAATACATGGAATTTTCTGTTGAAGGATCATGAAAACTTGATGTCTGCTGTTAAAACTATAAATGCCCATCTTGAACCTCTGCCTCCCCTTATTCATGAAATGTTTGCTTCTGCTTCAGAGAAAAGGGTTATCAAGGAACATGATTTGTCTTCCCTTGATCCTGTGCTACTCAATTCCTTATTTCCGTTTCAAGTAGAAGGTGTAAACTTTGGAATTCAGAAAGAGGGCAGGGTGCTTATAGCTGACGATATGGGTTTAGGCAAAACAATTCAAGCCATTGCAATTGCTGATTACTTCAAAGACTGGCCTTTGTTAGTAGTTACTCCTTCCTCTCTTAAATATTTTTGGAAGGAATCTTTCCATAACTGGCTACCTTCTATAGATCCTGAAGATGTAACAATCATTAATGCAGGAAGAGATGACATCCCAAATAAAAAAGTTATTTTGATAAGCTATGATCTCCTCTCTACAAAGAAGCAAGAACTGCTTAATTGTAAATTCAATTCTATTATTCTTGATGAGAGCCATTTTCTAAAAAATAAACATTCAATGCGTTCAAAAGCAGCTGTAGAAGTGATGAGAAACATAAAGAGAATTATAATGCTGTCTGGAACACCTGCACTTTCCAGACCCATTGAATTATATATCCAATTGTCCTCTTTGTGGCCAAAAGATTTTTTTTCACTTATTGAATTTGGGATGAGATATTGTGATGGCGAAAAAGAGCACTTTAGCTGGGATTTTTCAGGATCATCCAAAATGGAAGAACTTCAGCTGTTATTGGAAGAGATGGTTATGATTCGACGGTTGAAGTCTGATGTCCTTAATCAGCTTCCTTCCAAGATACGTCAAGTGATTGTTCTAGACCCTTCCTTGATTCGAACCAAAGACCTAGAAAGATGCAGGGATGTAATAGAGTATTTTAGTCATACTGCAGATTTAAAGCTGGAAGCAGTATGTAAATATATTTCAGATCTCTTAGATAATGATCAAAAGTTCCTTTGCTTTGCTCATCACCAAACTGTACTAAAAGGTTTATGTAAAGTCATCGAAAACAAAAAGATAGATTTCATTTATATTGACGGATCGGTGTCATCTGAGCGCCGAAAGCACCTGTGTGACAAGTTTCAGTTTAATGACTCATGCAAAGTTGCAGTGCTGAGCATTACAACTGCCAATTATGGAATAACACTGACAGCAGCAAGTTTGGTCGTGTTTGCTGAGCTCTTTTGGAATCCGGGTATCCTTACCCAAGCAGAAGACAGAGCTCATCGAATCGGCCAGAAGAACTCGGTGGTAGTTCAGTATTTGGTGGCACAAGAAACAGCAGATGATGAGATGTGGCCCTTGGTTCAGAGGAAGTTAAAAGTCTTAAACAAGGCAGGACTAAGCGAGGATGATTTTAAATTAGCAGATACGATTCAGAGTGAAGACAAGAAGCTTGAGAAAAATAAGTTAAATGTCTTAAATAAGGCTGGACTCAGTTATGATGATAAATCATTAGATATGGTTATGTGTGAAGAGGAGAGGCAAGCACTTCAAGACATTGAGGATGATATAAATTTTAGTTATGAGTATAACAACCCTGAAAAGCGTTTAAGGAGATAATTTGTCCCACGATTTTTAACTTGTTCATAAATTTTAATCTTAATACAGTATAAAATAAAAATCAAAGAAATTAAAGATTTACAATTGTATGATTTATAAAATATCATTTCAAAATGGTGTGTATTGTTGATTTCTTCTTATAAGGTAGAATCAGTAATTACAGAAAGTGTAACTATGTAATTTTTTTGTTTCAACGAAATTTAAGATAATCTATATCAGTGGTTCCCAATTAGTTTAGATTCATGAACCCTTTTAAAGTTTCATGAAAAGCCATAGACCCTACATTTTAAAATTTTGTATGCACCTTACATTTGAATGTAGTTAACAGAAGATGAAAGAAAATACAATTTTTGTTGTTTTTATTTTGCACCTAGCTTGGAAATTAGTGATTATTTTTCTGATTTCTTATTTAGGTGTTTATACTTTGCCCTTATTGTAATTTACATAGCTGTTGACCTAGATGGACCGTTTAGAAACTATTAGAAATCTGTATAAAAACATTTATATATTTATTAAAGGAACCAAGTAAAATAACAAACATTTAATTGAATAAACACTAAAACACCCTTATAATTTAAGATATAAAAGAAAATGAATATGAAGAAGTCTACATCAAGAATCAATCAGAGCTGAAGTCCTCAGGAATACAGGAATACTTATTCATATAGGAGGCGCACATCACAGATCGGCGCACATATTTAAAAGAAAATAGCCCAGTTCTTAGAGTAGCAAAATGTACTGTAAGCAGAGTAGGATGTTCAAAACCCACATGTTTATAAAAATGTAATTGGTTATTACAAATGAATTATGAAACTCCAGTCATGTGTTTTACAACTAAGGTAAAAGTAGTTGACACTTTAAGAATTTTTAAAAAATCTAGTATTGTGTTACACCATAAAAACTGCATAATTTCAATAAATTTTTCTCAGGGGTTCATAGTCTTTTACATTTTCTGTGAAATTTTCAACTACTGGTGGTGCTTTTACTTTAATTTAAAAAGAAAACCATTTTTCATACTAGCATAAGCAAACAGCAAGTTTATTAAGTCCGAAATAAGAGACAGCTATTAAACATACTTGGAAAATTTAAAATATTATCGTTTTTTCAGATGATATTTTAAATTTAATATTAAAATATTTCAAAAGGGAGTTATTAAATCTTTAATACTGATTTCAAAATATATTTCTGTCTAATTTTTCAAGAAATATAGAATAGGAGTTTGATTGTTTGTTTGTGTAATTATTTGAGGATGTTGTAATTTACTTTAATTGTAAGGATATTAAGTTAAAATATATCCCTAGTGGTTAAATAATATTAAACCAATTTACCATTAATTACTATTACTGATACAGCAGTTTTAAAAGATTGTATATTATAATAGATCAGATTATTTAATATCAGTCTACATACAGGTTATGAATTAAAGATAAGAAAAACTGCACTCTTTTGCTTGGGTACAGATGGGGTTATATTCTGAAATGTATTGTAACTTGACATTTTGGAAACTTAAGGGTGTTAAATTAGTCACTAGAGTTGTTGATAAATCTTTCCAACTGGTGCTTGAACCAGATATAATCACTGGTGGGTGATGTAACATAGAAAAGATTGTTCACTTCTCAAGTATAGAGATCTGCACGGCAAAAGATGTTACCCCTGTTCTATCCTTCTTCACTAAATCTTCACCTTTGCTACTATCCCTTATAAACCTCTTGCAGTCTGTTATTTATAAATCAAAATTAAACTTAGATTGTCCTTTAAAGGTAGTATGTTCTGAAGAATGTTATGATTTAAAACAATATAGCTCTTGAGGTCACAGTTTAATAAAATCATTAAAAAAGGTAAAATAATGACATTGTTTTAATTAACTCTGTTTTAGGGTACTTAAAATTGTGTTCTTTAGTAATTTGTATAATTATAACTTAAGAAATTTATTATATGATAATGTACAGTTGAATGTCTGTTTGGCTTTAAAATCTCAGACACTCAGATAGTGGTGAATTGGTTTTAAAGTGCAGCATTTACATGTTAAAATATACATATAAATTTGTTACAGATAAATTATTATGAGTTAAATATTTAAGATTGAATTATAGCATAACAGTTTAACTTCATAGACCCCTGTCTTTATGCTGAATTTCTTTCAGAAACTAATAAATAATCAATGTAATTTTGTAGTTTTACTCGTTCTTTCAATTTTATTTACTTAAAATTTATTTTTACTATTGAAAGTTTTTTGTATCCTCACATCAATCTTTTTTACAGGTTTTTCTTTTTGTTTTGAGAAATTGGCTACAGTTAAAAATGAATCAACTTACTGATGAACAGCGTAAGAGAATTGAAGAAAATCGTCTAAAGGCCTTAGAAAAGAGAGCAGCTGCATTAAGCAAAAGTAAAGCCTCTTCTACCAATTTAACTGCTAATGTTTCCAAACAAAATATTCCAACCACGTTTAAAGCTGATGTGCCAAAAACAAACAGTTTGCTTCCTACGACCTCAAACAAAACATCTGTTTTAGGACAGAATTCATCCTTTCCTGTAAAACCTCAGATACCAAACCTTGATGCTAGTAAGGATATAGCAAATAAGTTTTATAATAATACAAAGTGCGATTATGAATCAAAAAGTAGTTGCATTAAAGGTAATTGTGTAATGCTAAACAGAAAACGTTTTTATGTTGATGTAGGCTATCACAAAGATCTCATTGCCACATTCAAAACAATTCCCAGCAAACTATACGATACACAAACTAAGAAATGGAATTTTATGTTAAAAGATTATGATAAATTGATGAGTGCTGTAAAAGATTTAAATGTTCTCCTTGTGCCTCTTCCTCTTCTTATTCGTAAAACTTTTGCTTCTGCTTCAGAAAAAAGAGTTATCAAGGAACACGATTTGTCTTCACTAGATCCTGTTCTACTCAATGCCTTACTTCCATTTCAAGTAGAAGGTGTAAACTTTGGAATTCAGAAGGAGGGTAGAGTGCTTATAGCTGACGATATGGGTTTAGGCAAAACAATTCAAGCCATTGCAATTGCTGATTACTTCAAAGACTGGCCTTTGTTGGTAGTTACTCCTTCTTCTGTGAGATATTCTTGGAAGGAATCTTTTCATAGGTGGCTTCCTTCTGTAGATCCTCAGGAAGTAACTGTCATTAACTCGGGAAAAGATCACATTCCTAACAATAAAGTAATTTTGATGAGCTATGAGTTACTCTCAACAAAAAAAAAAGAAGTGCTTAATCGTAAATTCCGTTCTATTATTGTGGATGAGAGCCATTTCCTAAAAAGCTACAAGACAAATCGTACAAAAGCAGCCATAGAAGTAATGGAGAACATAAAGAGAGTCATAATGCTTTCAGGAACACCTGCACTGTCCAGACCTATGGAGCTGTATACCCAGTTATCTTCATTGAGGCCAAAAGGCTTTTTTAAACACAAAGAATTTGGGGTCAGATATTGTGATGGCAAAATGAGTCCTTATGGCTGGGACTTCTCAGGGTCGTCTAGAATGGAAGAACTTCAGTTGGTATTGGAAGAGATGGTAATGATTCGACGGTTGAAGTCTGATGTGATCAAACAGCTTCCTTCCAAGTTACGCCAAATGATTGTTCTAGATCCTTCATTGATTTCAACTAGAGATAAAACATTGCAAGGCCTGCAAAAGAAAATGTCAGTAAAAAATCTTAGTGCTATGGAAAGGAGAGGCTGTTTATTGGAGTATTTTCATTACACAGGTGATATAAAGCTGAAAGCAGTCTCTGAATATGTGTTAGATCTCTTAGAGAATGACAAAAAGTTTCTTTGCTTTGCTCACCACCAAAATTTACTAAAGGGATTATGCAAAATCATCGAAAACAAAAAGATAGATTTCATTTATATTGACGGATCGGTGTCATCTGAGCGCCGAAAGCACCTGTGTGACAGGTTTCAGTTTAATGACTCGTGCAAAGTTGCAGTGCTGAGCATTACAGCTGCGAATTGTGGGATAACACTGACAGCAGCAAGTTTGGTCGTGTTTGCTGAGCTCTTTTGGAATCCGGGTATCCTAACTCAAGCAGAGGACAGAGCTCATCGAATTGGCCAGGAGAACTCTGTGGTAATTCAGTACTTGGTGGCACGCGGTACAGCAGATGATGAGATGTGGCCATTGGTTCAGAGGAAGTTAGAAGTCTTGAACAAGGCAGGACTAAGCAAAGATGATTTTAAATCAGCAGATACAATTGTGTGTGAAGATAAGACGCCTACTATAGAGGACTTTTTTGATGATATAAACTTTATTGAAGATTATGAAAACCCTGAAAAGCGTTTGAAATTAGACTTTTGATTGCATTTAAATATTTGTATGTTTCAAAATCATGAATTTTTATTAAAATTAAGGTAAAATATTGATTTCAAAAATGCTGTGATGTGATTTCTATTGATTCTTACTTATTATTAGATTATTGATTCTAACTTAATTTGTTTAACAGCAAAGCTAACTAATTAATTTTATATTTGAAATTATTATCTAAATACCTTAATTTTAATCCTTCTATTACAAAATACAAAGCTATTACTGAAAACTCTTTGAAATACATTTCTGTGTAAACTTCCTTTTTAAAAAAAGTTTCTTAGCTGCTCTTAAATAAACCACTATTTGTCTACCATATGTTTTTACATTGTCCTTTATTGTACTTTTTATAGCTAATTATACTAATAACTTTGAAGGTTTAGTAATTTTACTCATAGTTTTTTATATTTAAAAAGATATGATATATTTTCATAATTGTGTGTAATTAAAAAAATGTTTTTGTTCCTTCTATAAACTAAAAAGTATGATCTTTATGTTTAATTAGACAGTAATAAGTAAGGTTGAAATTTTATTTATTATATATTTCCAAGAAGATGTTTTATTTGTATTTAAGTTCTTTTAATTATTTGTTTTAAGTACTATTTTCTAATTTAAAGAATAAAAAACAAAGCTTTCCATACTCTAAAAATGCCTTATATTTCAATAACAATTTTGTTTCTTACAATAGCTGTGCTAAATATGTTTGTAAATATAAATAAATTACTTTTATAGTAAATATGTGTTTTTTATAGCAATTCTTGAAATCAGCTTTTTGTAAGCTCAGAACCTGATTATAAATAATTTAAACAAGTTTAAAAAATTATTTTAAGAATAAAAGAAAACACTGTTTAATTAAAGTATTAATTATGTAATGCATAATTATTGTTATTATTTTTTTTAATGTGAAATAAAAATAAAATCACCTTTTTGTTTTAAAGTTAATATTTTGTAAGATTTTATAAATTTTTAAATAAAGTGTAACTCTTGTAATAACTATTGTTTTGTAGGACTTTTAGATGCATCTAAGTGTTATAAAACAATCTTATGAACTTCATTTTACCCTTGAAACTTGAAACAAATGTGAGGGTTTCCATCCTATAAATTTTGAATCATTGTTACTTAATTTATTTCACTTTAAAAATTATTGGGTAAATTACTCTTATTGATAAAAGCAAAATACCACCATCTCAAATTCTTCAAAACCTAACAATTCAAAATTTTGCAAAACGCAAAGTGCGTACATGGCCTTGAAAGTCCCGGAATTTTAAGTTCGATTTTCAAGGCTTGGAATGTCCTGGAAAAAGTGTGTTTTTATACAAAAAAAAGCCTAGAAAATCCTTGACTTTTAATTTCTGATGTTATTTCACGGTGTCTACTGATATATTAAAGTACTGAAATCCTATCATGGTCCTGAATTCGCATGAAATATGAATTTTCATTTGTGCTTCAGGACTTTTCCGTGTAAAGTTGGCTTTGCGCATTCCGACGGCCGGCAGGAAAACTTGAAAGGCGGATATTCGCTCACGATCGCATTTCTTTATGTTGGTTTTTTCACGCGTTCTGTTGTAATGTGGAAAAAGTTAATTGTTGAGTACGTAGTGAGACGTAGTTGGAATATTTTTTCTTTTTCAATCATTTCGGTTAGAAAAACCTTACCATTTTAGTCAAAATTTGTTGCAGAAATTTCAAAACAGTCTTCTCAAATTATAAATGATAGCTTTCATTTTTTAAAAATTTTGTTGTAATGAGGTACAACATTACTTTTTTTAGTTTGAGCATCTGTAGTTATACTTAATACAATTATCCCTTATCATTGTTTTTATGGTTTTACACTTAAATTAATTTACTGATGGAAATAGGATGTTTTGAAAGTATGTTATATGGCTTTAGTTTTGAAACATCAACGCCTCGTACAATCATATAATAAAATGCATCTTTAGTAAAGGGGACATGCTGGATCTTTTGAGACTGCTCACAGCTCTCCTAGGGGTCAATAAAGAAATTTAAAAAATAATTTAACAATAAGAGTAAAATCGTAAAAGAACGAAAACTTAAGTTAGTTAGGAACGTACAATAATATAATAATTAGCACAAAAAAATCATGAAAGCATAGCTTTAATAATTGAAGAAATAATAGCAAGCCACAAAAAAGGGAAAAAAATCATAAATTAATAAGTTTTTAGTGCTATTATTTAGTTTTGTCTTTTTTAGTTAAGTAAAGAAAAAAATAATAAACTTTGCAGTTTTGAAAACTCTTTCTTTGATGCCCGAAAAAGTGCTACTGTCTCTCTCTAATATCTCCTCGAATATTTAAGATATTTTTATGAAACTTTTCAGTGTGTTTATAATGTTGTACACAAATTCCTAACTGAAGTTTTCGTTGTAGTATTTTAATTTTTAGGTTTTTTATTCAACTTTCTTATTTTGGACCCGCTATAAACGATTTAGCTTGGTGCTAGGTAAGGTGTACCTATACATACCTTGTCTATATAAGGTATAGCAGATAAACAACTTCTTTTAAAACTAAAGACGTGATGCAGACTTTCAAAACACCCTGTATGTATATAAAAAGTATTTTAGTATATTTATTTATAGCTTAATATCTATATAATAATAAATATATAAAGCAAGTTGAAAAGGGGGCGAGACTAGTATTAATTAAAAATAACTGCATTAATGAAGCAAGACTTTTTGTGTGAAAATGACGGGTTTCGCAAACGCCAAAAAAAATCTTTTTTTTTTATTTTGCTGCAAGAGAACGAACTCTATTAGTTCAAGGAATTAAATTTTCAGTTATGAATTCGCTCGTGTAAGCTTTTATTATTTGTTTAGTTTATTATTAAAAAAAATCAGTATTATTATTCAAATGTGTAATTAACTACCTTTTAATAACCTAAAATAAAATACGCTAATACATATTGGAATTTGTTTCGGGTAAGGCTAAACAGAGAAGATTTTGAATCCTTTTAATTAATACTTCAAAAAATGTCAAGTTTTCACTTTAAATGCGGAAATGGTGCATTGGTGGTATCGAAATCGGGAATCGAAAATTTCGGATAAAAGATAGTAATTAAAAGGGAAAGTAATTTGGGTACTATAAAGTGCCGCCATTATTTTGGTTTGAATTATCTCTTTATAATACCCATCGCCATCATCATAATACCCATACTTCGATATTTAATTATCCCTGTTTAATCCCATCGAAGTTTCAATCCTTCTGAAGTAATGCTAAAAATAATTCCATTCGGTGGGAGGAATTTTCGTTTACCGGCGAAAAATTTGCTTTATTATCCGGATTTCGGTTGACTTCCTACTTTTCGCTTTCGCACCCCGCTGGCATAGAAGGGCGAAGTTGTTTTCTCCTGTACAACACTACCCTCACAGTGAATACCGATTGACAGGTTGTAAGTTTTATTCAGATAATAATGTGGGTTATTAATACAATTGTATTTCTTGACTCTGTTTATCTTTTAAACCATTCAAAATAATTATACATAGTGTCCCAATTATTTTGGAAAGTATAATTTTGTTTTTTTTTAACCTTGAAGCCGAAAGTTTTCAACTCAAGGAGTTAAAGTACGGATTATAAATTTGTTAATATTTTTAACAGGCTTATGAAACATAAAGCAAAAGATACTAAAGAAATAAGCATAAAAATAAATGCTTCTGTTTTTTCTGTTATCTATCATCACGAGTGAAAAAGCTTAAAAATAATGTTAAAATAGTTAAAACCGTATCTAGAAAAATTTGCGTTCTAGAAAGTTGCGATTAAAAATTTTTTTTTAACAAAACATTTTAATATGATGAACTTTTCCTTTTCCGTTTTTTAAAATTAAATATATCTTAAAATTTTTAATAATAATGAATAAAGATTAAAATAATTACAAGTTGTTTTTCTTCTTGGTGACAAATATAATTTTTTCTTAATTTTTGTATTAAACCTGTAATGTAAATAAATATTATTACCTGTAATGTAAAAAAAAAATATTAAAAAAAGTGCTAAAAAATAATAAGCGTAATTATATATCTATTATCGTAAGCATATTATTCTCATGATATGTAAATCAATTTTTATTCATTGAAAAATTTTCATGCTTCCATCCTTTCGACACTACTCCAGCGAAATAATCTCAATTCTGGATTTGGTGATGAAAAGGAGGAATAATTCTTTCAAAAGGTGTGAAAAGGAAATTGCGAAAAATTTAATCGGGAAATCCTTATTTGTATAAAAAATTTTGTGTCCAATTCTTTCCATAAATACATATAAACTGTATTAACAGTCAAGGACGTTATTTTCACGTTGTGTTTAGAGGCGTTTTGATTGTTTTGTTCCATGTAATCGTAATTTAATTACGACTTTTTGTGAAGTAGTTAATTTTTTGTTCCTCGTTTAACTAGAAAATGGTTTCTCATATGTTTAGAAAATAAAACAAATTTATTATCTAAAATAATAATAAACTGTTTCTTTATTTAGTACAGTCGACTCCGCTTAATGAGATCACTTTTCTCCAAGAGTAGAATGATAACAATATCCGATTGATAATAATAAGCGTTGTGCTCGATAGTTTCAAATAGTGTATCAAGAGTGTTTGCTTTAAAATTACAACTATGTAGTCCTCATTGAAGTATTTAAAACGATTATCAAGAATGTATTTTGCAACTTTTACATTCGTAAAGGAAAATATGAGGGTTGAACATAAAAGAATAATGAATTAATGACTCATTTTGTATTATTATATGTATTAAAATTAGCCTTCAAACGAGGAAAAGGAGGTTTTTAGGGGGTTTCACCAGATTTTGATAACATTAAGCAATACTATATTGATCACATAAAACGATACATTTTGCGAATTAATAGGAGTGATCGGGACCGGTCAATTTTGATAACATTAACCGTGATCACAATAAGCGGAGTCGATTTTACAAATAATCAATTCACTAATTGTCATAAAAGAATTACTAGATGGCTTTTGTAGGATTTTATTGGATCTATATAACCTTTGTAGAAGAATGGGTCCATTAACAAATTTGATCTTTGTGGTATATAAGCACTCCATAAGTTAGTTGATCCTTCCAAAAAGAGGAGATAATTTAAAAATTAAGCTATAAATCTGAAACCAAATAAAAATCACTGCAAAACACTATCAGAATTTAAAAAAATATATGTAACATATGAACCTCTAATTTCAAAATAATTTTTTCAGAGTTCTTAAATTTATTTAGGTAATTTTTTTTAACTTGAAAAAATCATACTTCTAAATGCATTTCATGAGTCAAAACTTGCTAGGTCACGATATTTGAAAAGTCATCGTAATTAATGATGACTATATCTATATGTGTTTGAATTTTTTTATATGAATGTTGTGATACATTTAGATTTTAAATAAAAAGGAAATAATGTAGAATTTTAATGCTGATTAAGAGTTAGAAATTTGCGAGAAGTATATATCGAGGTTAATTAACTGGAATAAATAATGATATTCATGTAAAAAATATAATTAATTTTCTATGAGTGAGCAAGTTAAAAGAAACCATTTGAAAATGGTTTACTTAATGCTGATAATGTGTATTAATTGTGACAAAGCAAGTTCTCTTAATCTTAGAAAACCTCCACAACTTCATTAATTTCGCTTCATGAAGGCGAACGCTCGCAGCGCATTCGGCTCCGACCATCACGTGACCCTTTATCGAACGGCTACTTTTAGCGTTCTGTCGCATCCCTAAATCGGTTACAAACATTCGGTTCAGAAGCACACAGCTCTCTCCTCTCAGACTTCCCTTGTCCGTGATTGTTCTTTCCTCTCCAAGAAATCCCCCTTCCCTTCAAGCCGTTCCGACGAAGGGAAATAAAATGGAAAAAATTATCGTTTGCGTGGAATGCTCAACGCGAGATTTTCCCGGAGCGCGGGGAGAAGAACGTTTGAGTATCGAATGATTGTTCGACATGGCCCCGCGTGGTTCTCTCAACGGTGAAGACAAAATTTGGTGTTTGACTTTTTTTCTGTTTCGTGACAGATTCTTGAAACAAGATTCGTCGGAATAGGAAATGAACCGTGATTGAAACAGTCTACAAAAAGTTCGCAGAATCCTATTGTTCTCCCCCTGAATCACTGTGGTGTTTGAATCACTTTTAAGTCCATATGTCAAGATTGGTTTGTTGACTATGCGTCATTGTTGAGCGATTTGACAATCCGAACTACAAAATCTGAGAATTTTACGCACGTGTTCGCTGTTGTCTGTATTTTTATTTTACGTTGGCTATTTTTAAAGCCGTAAAAATTAAAAAAAAAGTTCACGATCCACATTTTGCAACATATGTCAGAAATGAGATGAGAAACTTCTGAACTCTGAACTTGCTGATCTTCTGTGTTTCTTTAATCCTACTAATGGTGTTTCAATTCTCGTCGTATTATCTTTAGAATCTATTTTGTAATTTATTCAAAAGATTTATGAGATAAGAGCTTTTAAGATGAATATGCGTCTATGCTTTTCATTTTGATAAAGCCTCTGGATAATTTTAAACCTTGCCGTAGACTTTAATCCTCTTCATCTCTGAGTTAGTTCATGGGGAATTGGCTTTACAACAGAACTGGAATACATCTAATTGCCTATATAATTAATTGGTAAAAAAATAAGTTTTAATTGTTTCATATTTTCCATTTTTACTCGGATGGTATGTTACTTCACCTAATCATAAACTTATTCTTAAGACCTAACATCTGTGAGATTTTGCTGGACTTGACAATCTACACATCTTAACAATCCCTATCGATTCCTGCAGCTGATGGTTAATTCGAATACAGTCATAAGCCCACCGCCGTTACTCTCCAAAACATACTAGATTGTCTCCTCATCATGCCAAACGTTACTTCGCTTCTGCCAGGATTCTCGGACCCTCCAGTCACCGAAGCCATTCTGTTCTGATAAACACTTGTTGGAATCATGCAGCCGATGGAATGCGAGAGCCCTCCTGGGGATGTCGGCAGGACCGCTTCGAACATCGACCTCAGAAGTGGCATGCCCCTTCCTCAGAGCAAGGGACAGCGCTACAAGGAACTCTTCTGGGAGCACAAGCACACCACGGTGACCCTCTGCTTCGTGTTCTGGTCGTTCGGGACATGCGTGGCGTTCCTGGGGCCGACCCTCCTGGACCTGGGGTGCAAGACGGGGACTATCTTCTCCACCATGTCCTTCGTCTTCTTCAGCCAGTCCCTCTTCATTCTTCTAGGGTCCATTTGCGCTGGTCCTTTGTTGAAAAGGTGAGTATTAACTGAGTTTATAATCACTGTAGACACAAAGAAACACAAACCAGGTTTCGACACCTTATTGTGAGGAGTTTTGGACAAGGTAACGTAAATTTACGTAAAGCAATTTGCAAATCAAAATAAGATCAATCAAAACGGAGCGTTTAAAAATCAGTACATTGCTATTACTTTTAGGGACCGTTCACAAATTACGTCACACGTTTATGGGGAGGAGGGGATACTGTATGTGTGCTAAAGTATTACAAGGGGGTAGGGGAGGGAGTGTAAACATTTTTGTCATCCATCACGCATCAAACATGATTCTTCAGTGCTTTTCTAAACCAATAAAGGCATTCTTTAACAGCAATAACACTGTACAACAAATTTTAACTTTTTTCTACCCTTCAGGTGGAACTATGTGAAATGTGATTCTGTATATGGACAAAAGGTACTTGATTAATATAGGAAAACCAAAATGGTTCACCAAGTGCCACTTTTGTAGGAGAACCCCACTTCTCATATTTATGCAAATTGGTTACAGAGAGATGTAACAGGTGTTTGATTATAGAAAACACTAAAGTGTGGTGGGTTTTTATTGCCGTTTCCTCTTGTAGAGGGATCCTATTGAGGTGTCACTAGGGTAATAGATTACTAAAATTAACATCTAGCATGCATTCATTCTAACGTTAATGAGAGTATTAACTAATAATTCGGCAGTAGTTACAAAAGTAAGGTAAGAGTAGAAATAATGTTAAATTTGGGTTTATTTTAATTTTAAAAGCGTGGCATTACAGCAGGGGAGGGGGTCACTGAAATGTGACCTCTTGTGACGCAATGGGAGGGAAGGGTATAAGTCCTTTGTAAATTGTGTGGCGTAATTTGTAAACGGGCCCTTGAACACGACAACTTCCCACAAATAAGAGAATAACGGATAATTCCTCCACTTTGGGTTCCCATTCAAGAGGGGTTATGGAAAGGGGCCTTAAACAAAACTAAGAAATTAGTTATCAGACAATATGTAATGATTTATCAATGGATAATTATCCTGTATATTAAGTCGATATATCAATCTATCCGTAACATTTTTATAATTTCGGAGATGACCTAGTCACTTTAGTAGTGTTCGGCACTAGTTAACTAGAACTAGTTGCAACTAGTAGTTTAACTACTTTTAGTTTAAAGTAGTTCAACTATTAGTTAAACTACTTTTTTAACTAACTACTAGTTAAAACTATTTTCAAATTTTTAACTACTTGAAAAATTTTTTTTATTTAAAACTTAAAAAGATATTTAAAATTTTTATCAAAGGTAGAGTACTTCAAATATCATAACCAGAAATAAAGACCATTTTTGCGCGCAGTATAAATGTTCTTTGTGATATAGATAAGAAAGATGTATTAGAATTTTGTCAAAAAGTATGTTATGAAATTAAATAGACTAGTTAACTAGTAGTTAACTACTTTGGGAAATAAATAGTTAACTACTAGTTACAACTAGTCTCAGGAAAAAATAGTTAACTACTAGTTACAACTACAATTTCCCTGACTAGTTAGTAGTTGGTAGTTAACTATTTTTTGACCACTAGTTGTCGAACACTACACTTTAGGGGGAAAATCGGCCAAGAGAATGGGTGGAATTAAAAAAAAAAACTTCAACTAAATTTCCAGGTTTGAATCTCCATGGTTAGAAAGTTAGAGAATATCGACTTTTGTAACACCAAACTTTTTTCTTTGAAACTTTCCTTCTTACATGCCGATAATAAATATTTTTTTAATGCTTTTAAATAGCCTTTCGAGTTTCGTCTTCTTACTAAGTATATCCTCTTCATCTGTCGAAAATTACTTCTTTATTCAAAATAAAAATTTCTAGTTCGAAATTTCAAAGTATTAAATTTAATAGCGTCATCTTACCACTACCAGACAAGTTTCTGATACATTTAATTTAATTTTGAATTTTTTACAACTTAAGAACAAGACCGGAGAAGATTAATTTAATCTAGGATTTTTTTCTTTTCTTTTTGAAATATATATTATTGTGATTAAATGAAAGGCTAAGTTGGAAGTGAAACGCTATGTAAGACGAATGATATTAATTTTATTCCATTCGTAATCGAGTTTCACTTAAAAGCTGCTTCTGGGTGTTCTGGTGTAATTTACATAGGTGAACATTTTATCTACGTAACTCAAGCTGCCGGACAGTTCACTTTTTGGTGTCCCTTTCATTTTTGAAACCGCACCCGAACCATCACGTGGAGCCAATTTCGAAGGCAGTAGGCATATCTAATTCAAATTATCATGGAATTATTTTCTCTTTCCAGTTCAATACCCGTTAATTTTCAGAAGGTCAAATGAAGAGACATATATCAGCTTTCAAAATTTTAAATAAAACCCAGATTGGTATAGTATACCATATTGTTTTCTTATTACATAATAGAACTTTTAAAAGAATTAAGGTTATAAACTTCTATTTGAAATACCAACTCTAATCAGGTTGTTATGGCCAGATTATTTTTTATAATGTTGATGGAAGTATTAAAGCAATTTAAATATACTTTCTTTTTTATAAAAATCTTATATTTATGCTTCTTTAGGAGCTACTCCCCAAACGCATAAGTTATTCAATCAAACTAAAAATAAATACATTAAGTTTTAACAACTTTTTCCTTTGAATTAAAATAAAAAAATAAGTCACGTTCTCTCTTATTTCTCTTTAACAATTTTATTTACACAAATCAAATAATTTATAAATTTAATGTTTATCAATGCTTAATATTTTAGTATTAAAATCCGTTTTATGATAATGAGCATGGAATTTTTTAAAATGAAAATAATATTATTGCATTACACTTATTATGCATAAGGGGGAGCCTGGAGCCATTAAATAAACCTTAAAAAATAAATTATAATGTTAAAATTAACTACTAAAAAAGTTCAGGCTATCTAAAAAATGAATCAAACATTATAGTTGTCTTGAAAAATATTAAGAGCTCTAAGATTTAGAGAGGCACAGTAGATAAAAATTGAATAATACCTGAATATTTACCATTAAAATATTTTTACCATGTTTCTTCAGTTTTTAAAGTTCATTCATTAAAATCCATCTAACGGTGTTTTTCTCAACTTTTAAAAGATACAGTTACGTTACAGAGATTGGAAAAGGTATACAGGGTGTTTCAACAGGGCCCAAAATTTTTTTATCAACTCTATGCAACAAATCTTTCTCTGCAGAGTTAAGGCGGACTTGTTGAAACACCCTGTGTTAATAACGAATTGTACACAGAAACTATATTTGAACAGGTTACTTCAGTAAATTTTAGTTGTTTAATATTTTTACATTCAAGTATCTTTAGTTAATTTTAAACATCTTAAGAAACTTTTCAATTTTCCATAATTACTAGAATGACCTTTAGCCCATTGCAACAGTATTTAAATGTTTTAAGCCTACGAGTTCTGTAATAGGGGTGCCCTGTTCTGTGTAACAATTTCTGTAGTATATAGAATACCAGACCTAGGGACGCAAATCGAAATAAATGTCTTACCTTTTTATTAATTTAATGGTCGTGTTGCTTTATTATTATTATTCATAGGTCAGCTTCTTTTTGACGCATTTTTTTTAAAATCTGACATTAAAATGACTTTTTCTTCATTTTTTCCTGTTAAAAATTATGTTGTGCTTCATTTTTATAATGAAGCACAACAAAAATGAAGGAAAAGTTTGAATTTTGGGCGTGATAATTAATATTTTACTCGATTCATGTTCCCAGAAAATTTGCTTTTAAAAATAATGTTAAAAGAATGAAGAGGAAGCCCATTAATTACTCTACATTAATTGTGTTTAATTAATTGTTAAATAATTAATTAATTGTGTTAGATTTTAAAAAAACTAGAAAAATACAAGATTATTTTTCTAATAAATTAAATAATTTTTTTATTAATTTGAATAGTTTATAGATGAATATAATGCAGAACAATAATTTGTTTTACTAGTGATTCTTATCCGTGAACCAGAAGTTTTGAAGTTCTCTCTACCCAGGTAGCTTAAAAACACTGACCAATATTGGCCTTGATTAAAACGACCCCCTCTGAAATATCGGCCAATTAGACAACATTGCCCAGTACAGAATTCTTCAGTCCTTCCTAGATGATCAAATTAAGAGAGCAAAAAGTCCAGTTTTATTTTTTACATGTTTATTTCTAGTGTTCGGCACTAGTTAACTAGAACTAGTTGCAACTAGTAGTTAACTACCGATCAACTAGTAGTTAACTAGTAGTTTAACTACTTTTGGTTTAAACTAGTTTAACTAGTAGTTGAACTACTTTTTTTAATAACTACTAGTTGAAACTACTTTCAAGTTTTCAACTACTTTATAAAAAAATTTTAGTTTAAAATTTCAAAAATATTTAAAATTTTTATCAAAATATACAAAAATTACACTGCTATTTATAACTACAATGTCATGGTAGAGTACTCAAATACCATAACCAGAAATAAGGCACCGTTTTGAGCGAAGCATAAAGTTTTTTGTGATATAGATAAGAAAGATGTATTAGAAGTTTGCCAAAAAATAGGTTATGAAATTAAATAGACTAGTTAACTAGTAGTTAACTACTTTGGGAAATAGTTAACTACTAGTTGCAACTAGTCCCAGGAAAAAATAGTTAACTACTAGTTGCAACTAGATTTTCCAAGACTAGTTAGTAGTTGGTAGTTAACTACTTTTTGACCACTAGTTGCCGAACACTATTTATTTCATTCAAATGGTGTTATTTAGAACGTTATAATATGGTCTTGTTTATTATTCTACAAATTGTCCTACATTTATCGATAGTTGGGATGTTGGCCAACATTTGTACTACACTGATATAAGTCACTGTGCTGGATAGATCCATTCGACCGTGATAAAGCACACGGGCTTTCTCTCCGAATACCGTAACTCAAAAATGTCTCAATGGCTCTTAAAATTACGCTATGAATGGTGTCCATGTTACTACTAATCAAAACCCACATTACCATTGACAAATTATAATTAAAGCACCTCACGAATCCAATAACCGACCTTGAGAGGCTCAATTAGTAATGCCCCCCTGATTTCGATAACGATCTTCATCCGAAGTGATTGAACTCCGCAGTTTCCTCTCCACGGTTGACACTCACAAGAGAACAGTAGGAAACGGGAACTCGGACCGATGAGGTTTTTCTGTGGGTTTCGGAACTTCCACTCCGGATATGGCCGTTTCCGTCCATTCACTTCCCAAGTCCGTTTGATATTCAGCGACGTGTGCCGCAAAGAGGAGCAAAGGGTTATGATGGAGAAAGAGAGGAAATGGGCAGTGGGCCAGCTAGGGCCCACTGTCCCGGTGTGATCGGAAAGATTTTTTTTTTTGCTGGCATTGTTTTTTTAAAATAACAATGAGCGAAGTCGCGTGGTCGATATGTATTGTGTAGAGGTATCGCGTTTTGAGAAGCGGTTTGATGGATTGGCGGATCGGATGCGGCCCCAAGCGGGCCATCTTTAAGAGTTACCTGCCTGTTCATTAGAAACAAACGAACAAAATGTTGTTCTTACTTAAATACATACAGTGTCCCTTGAGATACACCCCCCCCCCGTTTCATAAAAAATTAATCCAGTGAAACCGCATTTCTTAAATTATGATTACGATCATAATTTAATCATTCCTCGTAACATGATCATTTCCTCGCGACATGATCGATACCCCTAAAGGTCTATTCATGTGATTTCACTCTTGGAGGGGGGGTTGTCAATGGAGGGAAATTACAAAAAATTTTGACATCACAAAAAAAAATTAAAGGGAAAATATTGTTTACACAGAAGTATAAATGACATTTAAAAAAATTATAAACCTAATGAAAGTTCACTTTGAAATTATACACTTCAGTTCGAATATAAAATGTGCTGTACCAAGTTTTTTTTTAACCTTGTGCAAGACATATTGACGATACAGGAGAGTGTGACAAAGGGGGGAGTGGGTATGGTGAAGTGGGACACTTTGTGACATTGGGAAGGGAGGGGTTCAAAAATGTTGAAAAAAAAAGTGTGACATCATTTATACAGTCCTTAATTCGGTACTTTCGAGTAAAACCAAGTGATCTTCCAGGATCTCCCGCGAGGTGATGCTCCTGGTCGGAACCACCATGATGACCGTGTCCATGGCCTCCATCCCCATGTGCAACGCGCTCTGGGCGCTGGCCATCGTTCTGGCCGTCATGGGCTTCTTCATGGGCACCATCGACACCGTCGCCAACGTCTCCATGATCTGCATCTACGGGAAGGACGTCTCTCCCTTCCTCCAGGTACGTTAGTGGTTTAAGATCTGGAGCCACAGGTACAATGTAAGGCATTGATACTTCTACTAAAGTGTAGAAAATACGTGTAATCACATTTAATATAGAGAGTTTTCATGGGTGAGAGAACACATGGGTATTAAAAATTTGTAGACTACCCAGAGACAATTTAGACAAGAATAAGAAAGGTTTATGCACGCAATCCCAAGACGCTAGAGTGCGGACATAAGAATTATTTCGCAGGTATAAGGTGATGACATTCAACGGGAAGTACCATTTGATTTTGTCAATTTAAGAAAAAAAATTACAACTTTTCTTAATTTATTTGCATATACACGCAGATATGTCAATTTTCTATGCAAATATCCCTTTGAACAAATCTGTGGTTTGTCAAAAAAAATTACAGGCAAGTAAAGCTAGAACGAAGAAATGCTAACTGCGGCACATTCAAAGTGTGCGCTCGGGAAGCCGAGAGCAGCCACAGTATAGAATTTTCTGGGGCGAAAGCTTTCCCCCTGCCTGTTTCTCTGTCGCGGGAGCGATTGAAGGAGAAAAAGTCGTAGAGCATTAAAAGCTCTTAAAATTTTTGCAATAAATTTTTCTGTTTGACGTTTTGGATAGAAAGGAGGCTCACCCTGAACAGGCTATAAGTTGAAATTTTATTATTTTCAGATTTATTTTAATTGATCGAAATATTTCCTTTTCACTGGGGGGTCTTATGGACGAGCCGCCACTGAATGAGCCTTTAGGATTGCGTCCATGGACCATTCCTTATGTCAGTGTGGTCCAACCTTTAGGTACCCGAGTGCCAATTAAAATTTTCATGAGGAGGCGAGTGCCAGAGACAGGAAAATTTACATTTTACTATTTTAAAACAGGCAAATCAAGCTTATATTTCAACACTGGAACATTTACTTCAACTACAAATACTTACTAAGACACATTTTACTTAAGTAATATCTTTCCTACATTTAAAATGCAATGCAAAAATATTGATTGGGTCTCATTAACATATTTTTTATATACTCAAGGGGATTTATTTTGTGCCATAACTTAAACACTAATTTACTTGATGTTCAAATTCATGAAATTAAAATTTAACAAATTATTTCTAGGGTTTTTTTTCCCAAATCGATTATTTTTTGTTAAAAGGAAAATTAGTCTATTAGTAGTAAAGAGAAAACCGTTGCGTGATTCACAACGTTTTAAAAATGAAAAAGCAAGAAGAGTTTAAAGTTTGTAATTTTCAGGTTCTAATTAAAATTTCTAAATTAGTTCATATCCAAAGAAGAGGTTGGATTTTTTCTCAGGAGGTAATAGACTTTGAACTACCAAAATTGAGTTCTAAGTACAAACACACAACTACAGCCCTGTAGTAAACTTTCTGAAATTACACTTTTAGATTAAATGTTAATTACAACTCAGCTTCTACTGATTTGATAACTTCTTTTACTATTGCCCCTTTTTTTTTTTTTTTTTTTTTTTTGAAAATTCGACCCATAAAATCGGGTTTTTAACAAATTTCTGAAATAAAAATTACTTTTTGCTTCGTTACTTTACAACTTACTTACATTTTGTGGCCGAGTACCATGAAAATTTCTTCGAGGGCCGCGGGTTGGACCACACTGTTCTAACTGATGCCCAAAGTGAACTTTAAACCAAAAATAACTTCCAAGGGGTGTCAGGGGTTCTCCCCTGAAATTTTTTTGAAAATTAGATAACACCGGGGTTTTTAACACTTTTCTGCATTAAAAATTGAAATGTGGATTATATTCTATATAGTTAGAATACGAATTTAATTTTGAGGCCGAGTGCCACAAATATTTCTTCGAGTGCCACTTGTGGCCCGCGTGCCACGGGTTGGACCACACTGCCTTATGTGATTCTAAATTGTCTTTGGGCACTCGTACAGCACTCACGTTCATATTACCCCAGAGTTTTGAATAATTTCCTTTGTAATTTCCTTAATTGTAATTTGTTACATGTTACTTAACTTCTGTTAAGAGCTCTACCCAATAATGAAATGGTGAATGAAACACGATGAATTACTGAATTTTGTACTAATTCAATTTTTTAAAAATGCTTATTCATCAAGTTACGGAGAAAAACAACAACAATGAAATAACAATATACCTACTGGATAAATCTCTATAACGGCAAATCACAAATAAATTAAACTACGCAATTATTCGTATCCCAAAACTTTGCCATTAAAACGAGTGACTTCGTGGAGATCTGCTGTCATTAAGCGAATCCTCTTTATCGCTCCCAAGATCAATAATATTTCCTCACACCTTCAATTCATGTCTCATCGATTTTTGCCTCGAGTTACGTCCATGACTCAAGCTTATATGTTTATATTCAATATTGTACTTATTATGCGCTATTTGTTGACCGACTTCTGCTATTGACTGCGGCATGGGACACTGATGTGGTCATAAATTACGTCCCTTGTTATCTCGGGATAAGGTATTGGATTTCGCTCTCATGGATAGAGAACCGCGTGTGTCTGATCACCGGCTTTTACTTGATTAACAAAAGAAAGTAAAGAGAGCGATTCAGCACCTTAAGAAATCTATACAATGTGGATCGATTTGAAATGCTTGAGAGGAAATTTGTATTAGTTTTATAGCTTTTGGGGTTAAAAAGAAATTGAATCAATAAGAGCACAAACAAAAATTGTTTTCATTGTTATCATATCATTATTGATTTTATCAGGTTGATATTAGTGTAATGATAAAATATTACTAATTTGGATGAGAGTGTTTCAAATAAAAAGCTTATTTTGCGTAAAATTATTTATATGCGGAGAAATAGGACGTGTTGAAAAGCAATACCATCCATGAGTGTTGCGGGGGGGGGAGTTGGAAAGGAGAGTTGTCCCTAGCCCAGTTCCTTGATATTGAATTTACATACATTCAATAGTAATTGAATCTTCAATTTAAAAATGGAAAAATTGACTTTTTGTACTAAAAAAAAAATCTCCAAACATCGCTCTATATACACGTGAGTGGGATGAGGGAAAAATACCCCCTGTAGGCAAATTTAGCCCCTTGAAATTGGTATATTGATATCTATTCACTGTATTTTTTATTTCATTTCCAATTTAAGTTAATTTGTCTTTCTTTTCTTATTTGTTTTGCTGTAAACTAACCCAAAATAAAATTTGCTTTTAATTTTAATTGTTAAATGATTGTAAACAAGGCACGCGTGACGTCACAAGCTATTTCAGCTCAGACCGAAAAGAAGCTGTTTTTAATTGAAAATAACTTAAAATTTAGCGCTTTGAAAGGAATATTAAAAAGTTTTCTGGAGTTTTTTTAAGCCATACTGAACATATTAAGATTTAAAAAAAAAATTGAGTGTAATGTCTTCCCTTAGGCGATCCACTTCTTCTACGGCGTGGGAGCGTTCCTGAGCCCGCTGATCGCGCAGCCCTTCCTGCTGAACGAGGACTGCAGCCCCTTCCTGTCCAACGGCACCAAGTCAGTGGTGGAGGAGGAGCTGAACGCCTCCTCCGCCCCCGCGCACAGTCTGGAGGAGGCGCGAGAGATGACGCGCATCAATTACGCCTTCTTCATCATGGCCCTCACCATGGTGAGCTTCTTATTTCGTAGTAGGGCCATATTCAGAACACGAAGAGGAAACGATAACGAAACGGCAAGTAGAGACCTGCCTTTTCCTAATTGATCGTTTTCATCTGGTGTGATAGTGGAGCCATCTGTGGACAACCGTTACCTGTATAATATACACGGATACTACAAAATTGTACAAACACTACATGTCCATTACTTTCGTAATATATTAATGTCTGAGGACTTGTTTTGGTAATTAATAGCTGGTTTAGATTTTTTGGAACTATTTAACGGACCACAAAAAGTGTAAGAGCAATAGGAATACGGTTCGAAACTCGGAACAATATGGCGTACGAGTGTACGAGAGATTTCAAACTCAGCAGCTCTCGTCCGCCATTTTTTTCCGAGATTCGAACCGTATTGCGATTGCTCTTACACTTTTTGTGGTCCGTTTTATAGTTCCAAAAATCTAAAACAGCTATTAATTACCAATTAGTATATCAATTAATTAATTAGTGTGTAATTACTTGTAAGGCTTTGCAACAGGTGGAGCATGAGCACATGGGAAGGGAAACGGTAAGTTTCCGGTGCCCGTTTTCAAATCACACGTTACGTGAGAATTTTCACCGCTTCCGTATCGTTTCCATCTCGATTCTTCTACTTGTTTGAGTTTCTGAATACGGCCCTAGCAACTTTTTCTTCGAAGAGGGAAGGGAACATCTAAGTTGCAGATTTTAATAAAATATATTCCAATTTTGGAGAAAAATTATCTGAACATAAGGTGGAACTCTAATGAGTTTATGTTACATTTATACTAGAAGTCTTGATTCATTGCTAATTATAACAAAACTTTTAGAATTAAATAAATGACTATTAGTGAACATTTCACTCGTTCGATCACGTTACTAAACAAAATTAGTTTAAAATGCATTACATTTGTTAAAGACTAGCCATTTGTCAAAATTGTCAACATATAAATTCCATTTTAGCTTTATAAAATTACTTTAATGCAAAATCATCATTTATAATTTGACGCCTAGATTATATCTATTTGGTGTAATCTTTGGCAAACCTTAATTTTGGCTTATTTGAACTTTAAAAGAGAATAACGTGTTAAAAAAATAGTCTAAATCAAGATACACATTAAATTTATGTCTTTTACTTATTTTTAGTACTTAATAAAGTAATGCATCAAAATTATTTTTATTACAGTTACAGTTACTCAATTTTAACGGTACTTCATAAAATTGTGAGCACAATCATGCCATATACAGCAGCAATAAACACAATGACCCAAACTAATCTTAACACTATTCTTTAGTAATAAATGAGAAAAGGATCCTCTCTAACTATTAGTCTTCTATTAATGTTTCACTCCCTTATTAATCATTCATATTACTGCTACACGCAAACGCTTGACCCACAAAAAGCAAAGTTTAGGTCACGAACACTGTGAGGGAACGTTTCGAGAGAATACTTTCCCATTTAACAAGATGTATGTATCATGTGAAAGACAACGATTCAAATCACTACGAATGGAATGCCAAAAAATGTATATAGTTACTATTTCTCTTAATTATTTCCTCTGTCTATTTGGTAAAAAATAGGTTTCTGTACAATATATCATTCAAAAACCTTGCTAAAGATGATTAAAATTACATACATAGCATTAAGATTTGGAGTATCAAAGTATTGTGGGTTATTCCTGCTAACAGCCCAGAGCTAAAATTAGGGACAGAGAGATTTTTAAGAGCTAAAATTAGAAATATTTGTATGCACAACTAACGGTTTGAAATAAGCTATCGGGCAGCGTTAGAGGAATAGTAAATAATACCAAAGAAAAGGACTAAATTTACCTTATATCCCCTAAAAGAATTTTTTTTTTGGCTACGGTTATGACACTCCCTGTAGTTATTTGATTATAGTGTTTAAAAAATGGGGATGGAAAGAAAAAGAAGGGAGAGTAATTAAAATGCAGAGTTGAAAATATTTCTCAGTTTAAGACCTCTTTATAATTAATATAGCCATTTGAAAAACATACCAAACCCAGATGCTAATTTCATAGAAAAGAAACACCCTGAACTGGCGCACCCTTCTATAATGATACTTTATTAAATCAATCATACTATTAAAATCCGAGAGTAAACAAACGTATGTCCGCTTGTCCATTTGTCCGTATGTCCCTCTATCTCCTCCGAAACCACTGAACGCAGAAGGGCGCCCGAGGTACCAAAAGACGGCAAATGACCCAGGGACGCCGAGTCACCCATTTCCATTTCGAAATTCGAAATACTATTCGAGATATTTGCGTTTTTCTGCTCTTTTACGCTTATTTCTCCATTTCTCTACTAGAGTAGATCTGCTTGACTCACTATTGTAAAAATGAGATGAAAACCACAAAATTAAATATTTTTAACAGGAAAAACTCGATAATTGTCGATTTAAAAACTCCATCAGTATGCAAATACCAAAATAAATTCAAATAATTTATTTTCAAGCGTTATTTTCCTTTATTTTAAGATTTATTCCATTAAAATAAAAATATTTATGGAATATAACTTCCATAAATTGACTGGAGATATGGAAATTGGAAAGATACGGTTTACTAGACTTAAAAATTTACTAGGGATTTTTATCATACTATATTATTTTTAATTTTTCTCTACTAGAGTAGATCTGCTTCACTCACTGTTGTAAATGAGATGAAAACCTCAAAACTAATTATTTTAATGGGAAAAATCATATTAATGTCTATTAAAAACTATTTTCAGTTATGAAAACACCAGAATAAATTAAAATAATTGTTTTAACATTTTTTTACCTTTATTTAAGATTTTTCCTTAAAATTAAAATATATGTTACGGGCAATGTGATAAATCCGGGCATTTTTAATAATGCCCGGGCGATGTGATAAATTCAAATTATGAATGAAATTTATCACTTTGCCCACCTCCACTTCCGGCATTATTAATAATGCCCGATTAATCACTTTGCCCCCATAACATATGTACTATATGGAAAAGTGAAAATTCCATAAATACAAGGAACACTGGGATAGGAAAGATTACCGGGAACACCGGGACAGGAAATATATAGGAAACACCGGGATAGGTATAATATCTTAAAAACCTGTGTGGGAAAAATTACCGGGAGCACCGGAATATGAAAAAGGCGCCTGGGATACCGGGAGGATTGTAATTGCTGATATACAAAATTAGAAATGTATTTTGAGAAAACTTTTTTGAATTTTTTTTTTATTTACTCCACAAGTGCAAGGCTGGAAAAGGTGGCAAAAATGGGTACAGAATTTTTATTGAATTTCTTTTTCTCATATCGTTTTCTTCTCTAAAAATATAATATTAAAGTATGCATCGTGAAAACTAGAATTAAAACTTAACTCGCAGCAAAGCATCGGGTTGCTGTTCAGCTAGTCTATACTATTAAAATCCGAGAGTAAACAAACGTATGTTTGTCCGCTTGTCCACTTGTCCGTATGTCCCTCTATCTCCTCCGAAACCACTGAACGTAGAAGGGCGTCCGAGGTACCAAAAGATGGCAAATGACCCAGGGACGCCGAGTCGCCCATTTTCATTCCGAAATTCGAAATACTTTTCGAGATATTTGCGTTTTTCTGCTCTTTTACGCTTATTTCTCCATTTCTCTACTAGAGTAGATCTGCTTAAATCACTATTGTAAAAATGAGATGAAAACCACAAAATTAAATATTTTCATCAGGAAAGACTCGATAATTGTCGATTTAAAAACTCCATCAGTTATGCAAATACCAAAATAAATTCAAATAATTTATTTTCAAGCGTTATTTTCCTTTATTTTAAGATTTATTCCTTTAAAATAAAAATATTTATGGAATAACTTCCATAAATTGACTGGAGATATGGAAAATGGAAAGATACGGTTCACTAGACTTAAAAATTTACTAGGGCATTTTATTATATACTAGCTGATATGCCCGGCCTTGCACGGGTGTAGTGTATCAATTTATTTTTTTTAAAGTTTTCTCAAGTTACATGTCTAATTTTTCTGTAACCTCAATTACCAATCATCCCGGTGTTCCTGGTAGTTTTTCATATCCCGGTGTTCCCGGTAATTTTTCATATTCCGATGTTCCCGGTAATTTTTCATGTTCCGGTATTCCCGGTAATTTTTAATACCCCGGCGTTCCCGGTGTCTTTTTTCATGTTGGTGTTCCCGGCGCCTTTTTCTTCCCGGTTCCAACTGTTTATATTTACCCAAACCCATCCAGTTCCTTTGTTGCACATTTATATTTTTCCCTAGTAAAATATTTAATTTTAAGGTTTTCATCTCATTAACAATAGTGAGTCAAGCAGATCTACTCTAGTTGAAAAATAAGCATTAACAATAGTGAGTCAAGCAGATCTACTCTTGTAGAAAAATAAGGATTTTTAACCATAAAAATGTTAAATTACAGGTTAATATTCGCTTTTCGAACTTGGAAAACTTTGTATTGATAATCCACGTGTCTAGATACGTCTATATACCGAGTTTTGTCCACGCCTGCGGCGTAGTTTGAGAGGAGATGTAAATTTCATGTTTTAATCTCATTTGTTACAATAGTGAGTCAAGCAGGTTTACTCTGGTAGAGAAATGGAGAAATAAGCGTTTTTGACCATAAAAGCGTTAATTACTCGTAAATATTCGATTTTCGAACTTGGAAAAGTTCGTGTTGATAATCCTCGCCTCAGAATACGTCTATATACCGAGTTTTGTGTACGCCTGCGGCGTATTTTGGGAGGAGATGTAACACATATACCCACATACCCAGCCACATACGGTTTTAGTTATATATAGATAGATTATTTTTAATTTTTCTCTAATAGAGTAGATCTGCTTCACTCACTGTTTTAAATGAGATGAAAACCTCAAAACTAATTATTTTAATGGGAAAAATCATATAGGTAAATGTCTATTAAAAACTATTTTCAGTTATGAAAACACCAAAATAAATTAAAATAATTGTTTTAACATTATTTACCTTTATTTAAGATTTTTCCTTAAAATTAAAATATATGTTACGGGCAATGTGATAAATTCAGTGAATTTATGAATGAAATTTATCACTTTGCCCGCCTCCACTTCGGGCATTATTAATTAATACCCGATTAATAACTTTGCCCATAACATATGTACTATATGGAAAAGTGAAAATTTCATAAATACAAGGAACACTGGGATAGGAAAGATTACCGGGAACATTAAGATTTTTTCCTTAAAATTAAAATATATTTATGGAAAAGTGAAAATTCCATAAATACATGGAACGCTGGGATAGGAAAGATTACCGGGAACACCGGGACAGGAAATATATCGGAAACACCGGGATAGATAAAATATCTTAAAAACCTGTGTAGGAAAAATTACCGGGAACACCGGAATAGGAAAGATATTGAACACATCACAGGGATAGGTAAAATATCGTAAAAATCGTGAAAGGAAAAATTAACGGGAGCACCGGAATATGAAAAAGGCGCCTGGGATACCGGGAGGAATGTGGTAATTCCTGATATACAAAATTAGAAATGTATTTTGAGAAAAATTTTTCGAAATTTTTTTGTATACTCCACAGGTGCAAGGCTGGAAAAGGTGGCACAAGGGGCTACATAATTTTTATGGAATTTCTCTTTTTCATATCGTTTTCTTTTCTAAAAATATAATATTAAAGTATGCATCGTGAAAACTAGAATTAAAACTTTACTCGCCGCAACGCATCGGGTTGCTGTTCAGCTAGTTGTTTTTAAATTTTGAAATAAAAATTAATAAATGAGTAATAATTAAGAAATTTTTAAAAGACTTTATCCCCCCCCCAAAAAAAAAAAAAACTGAAAAAATCTAGTTTTTTCACATTTTCTCGTTTGATGAAACTTAAAAAGCGGGACTTTAATGAAAAAGTTGAACTTTTAGGAGGGACAGAGAGGGCAAAAAGCGGGACGTCTGGTCACCGGCCTAAGGTATGGTGAAGTCATAGTGTGACATTCACTGTCTGTCACAAAGTGTCACTTAAGTACTATCTCACAATGAGTGAGATAGGGGAAGGAGCAGACGGTCAAAAATGTATAATGTTAAGGTTTAACTCGCAGTTAGTGGGAGTGCCTCATATTTGAAATAGGTAATAGTAATAATATCATTAATGTCTCAACTTTTCATAAAAACTTTAAAACAGCCACGCAAGTCTTCTTCACCGACACCCATATTTGGTCATGCGCTTGCCTACTCCCACATTTTTTTCCCTAACCGGCACGTTTCCGGCCGCGGTTTGAGAGCAGATGGCGGGGGCTCAAAAGGGCTCGGTCGGGGACCAGCCCCCGAAGGAATGCGCTTCCTGCTTCTCTCCGTTTTTTTCCAAACCTATTCCTAGAAGATGAGGGTTGTTGTGTTGGAATCTATCACCTGCCTGTAGCACTTGCTATGCCCAAAAGCCCATAACGTCTTCCCGCTTTCTTAAACGTTGGAGCAGATGGAGATTTTAACCTGTGGAGCATGTGCGGTCCGAGGGTTCTATATCCGGTTCGAAAGTGATGGGGAGAAAATTCTGTAACACCTGTATGTGAATCGTCAAAAAAGATAGCTTGAATTATAAGTTTACCTTTAATTCCCTTACTCGAAACATCTTTAATTCCTTAAAGAGGGTCGGTTTTCTACCTTGTACGCACATATTCTGTTCAATCTTTGAAATGATATTTTATAATTATGAATACTAAAATTGTTTGTAATTATGAAATAGAGTAACAAAAACCAGTTATTTTTGTTGCGAAATTAGGTGCAAACAATTTTAAAATTTAGAATTAAAAATATATCCCCTGACTTTTATTCGTTTAAATAATATTAAAAGCATTTCCCTGACATAAAAAGCAAATGGGTCATTTACCAGGAGATAGCTGGATTTTTCTAAATTCACCGCGTATGCTGAAAATTAAAGCCTTTTAAAACTAAAAACTAATTTATCTACAGATTTCCGTTAGGGTTTCCAGTAGAACATTTTAACATTATCTAGACTTACTATAGGTTTTTTTTAACTCTTATAATTTGGAATAATAACACAGACATATTGAACGGTAGAAAAATGTGAACGGATGAAGTAAGTGAGAAAATAAGGGAGGAAAGGGGAGGTTATAATGAAAGTAAAATGTGCGAAAGAAAAAATATGATAAGAGATGGAGAGGGGATACGGCCGTTGAATGCTATGTTCCCTTGCAGGTCCCCGTGGTGGCGTTGACCTTCTCCCTGGTGGGTCGGCGGCACTGCCTGCAGTGGCTGGGCGGGGCGGCTGCGGACCGAGACGAAAAACTGGACAAAGACTACGAGAGCATGGGTGAGTCACTCTCCCTCTCACGCGATCTGCTGATGCTCATTGATTGAAAGGCTCCCGACCCAATGATGCTCGAATAACAGTTTGTTTCAAATTGGTAATGCAAAAAAGGAAAAACAAAAGTATTAGGTTTTCTTCTATAAAAAACTATTAAAGCAAATATAATCCGACGGATAAAATCATAATGCATTGAAATATTAACGTAGCTTTGAAGGATGAAAAAAATTTAATACTAAGTTGGGTTATGGTGTCAAAAGGAATTGTAAGAAAAATATTTTTAAAAAAGATATTTTAATGATGAATAAAGGTACTAATTTCTGTTCTCAATCTGATTTCGGTCTATCTTAGGTTAATTAACACAACTGCCACCTTTATTTCCGTATTCATAAAGAGATATTCTGTTAACGCCCGCATCCAGTATTTATTTAGAACGTGATGGTGGTCCAAACGAATTTATTGTTGATATCACCTGGGCATAAATGGATATCCAAGTTAATATCCACGGATATTTTGGATTTACATTTGATAAGAGTAGTTGAAAACAGATGTAAAAATATGAAACACAAATTCCCCAATTATTTTGGTAAACAATTGAACGTTTTTTGAGGGGAAATTAGATTTTGTCCTGTGCTGCAGTTGAGAAAAATAATTTTTGGGAGGGAGACTCATCTTTGTTTTTATTCACTCTTTTGGTCAAATACCACATATTTTGGGGGCATGAACTATTTCGAGACACCGTTGCCCTCCAATCTGAGCACTGACGATTTCGTGAAGTAAAATAAATATTTAATATTCATGAGATTTAAATTTCTTAGCTACCATCTTTATATTCAGTATTATTATTCTAGATACCAAAGGCAGATCATTGTCCGATATCCCGTCCAATGAATATTGTCACGTCGTTTATGTGACTATTTTGACAGCTGTTCTCATGTTCCTTTACGATGGACTGCAAGTGAGAAATTCTTCAACCGCATGTTACTATTTATTTGAATATTAAAGACAAAAAAATAAATAAAAACCTGCTTAATAACCTCTTTTCCATTTTGCAGGCAGCTTATGGTGGTTATATTTACTCCTACGCAGTAAAAGGTCCAGTAAAATTTCAGAAGTCTGATGCAGCTTATCTAAATGCTCTATTTTGGGTGAGTGTCTTGATTAATTCTCAAATAAACCTATAATAAAAACATAAATATTTTGTGGTTGGTCCCTCAAGAAACATTTTTTCATCTTCTTGCAACATTAAAGCCAAGAGGCGTGTATAAATTTCTACTTGGTTGATTAAACCTTTTGTTTTTAATAGTAATTTAAAAATTAATCTGAATTCCTGCAAAACCAAAATTAATTTCTAACTTATCTGTTTTTATGGGAAATTTTCAATTTTAGAAAGGAGCTAAATGATAATTCACCGAATATTTACACAAAAGAACTCATGAAATAAATGTCTATATATAATTATGTTACGTGCAATGTGATAAATCGGAAAATCGGGCATTATTAATAATGCCCGATTAATCAATTTGCCCGATACACCACTGTTCAAGTCCCCTTTCCAAGAATACGTTGATTTTTTTTATCCGTGGAATTTTTTTTAATTTGTATAGTATTTATTCAATGTATAAATAGATACTTTGTACTTTCATTAATTTTTTGCATCAAATTTTGTAGGGTATGTTTGCCACTGGCCGCTTAATATCTATAGCCCTGGCGACCAAACTGTCTCCTTCGTTCATGCTTTTCTGGAACATCGTAAGTATTAAAAAGCATTTAGTGCTTAAAAAACGATTCAAAACTTTCATTGAATTTATTATTTTCCACTAATTCAGATTGGATGTTCAATTGGTCTCTTGTTGATGCTGGCTCTCCGATACAATCGGGTCATACTAATCATAGGCACATGTATGCTGGGAATTTTCATGAGCAGTGTATTTCCCACTGCCTTGTCATTGACCGAGCAATATATTCACATTACTCGTAAGTATAATCTCGAAATGTCTTTTTTTTTCTTTAATGGCTCAGTGTATATCTGCTTTCTCAGAGTGATGTTTGAAAATCGTTGTTGACAGTCCTGTTCACAATGACAGAGCTTCTGTATCATTATGTATAATCACATCTTCAATTAAGTTCATGGGTAGTTTATAATATAAAAGTGTGGGGCACCGATAAATAATATAACTGTATTTTTATGAATTTAGAAAATTGAGAAATTAGCCCATATTATAAGGACAAGGGGACGTCCATATTACATGAGGTGTTTTCCCCCAAAGTTTGGACCCTCCCTCTCCATTGGTGAGATTTTGCTGGACCCCCTACTTCTCAAATTCTCACGTGAGATTTTCTCTATAACGTTTAAGTAAATAAATTTCTTTGATGTTCTATCCATCAGTTTTGTTGGCATGACGCTTAAGATACAGATAGTAAATTTTTTCATACATCCATGTTTAGTTTGTTTGATTGAAACCCAAAATAGCATCCTCATCTTTCTTTCAATTTCATTTCGTTCATAAAAAAGTAAGCGTTTTTAATAGAAATTTTGTCTCTGTACACATGTAGTTTAAGCTATTTCCGTATTTCACTCCTCCTAAAAAAGTCAAGGAGTACTTTTACTCCACCAAAAAAATCCTAGGAATAACACTGGTTGTAATTATCACGACTGACTGGCTATAATGATTCGCTGTTTTGACTGATGTGTTCATATTTCTCAAACTTGTGCTAAAAAGATAGAAAAAAACATTTATTTTCTAAACTAAAAGTTCAAGCGAGATTTTGCTGGACCCCCTCCTCCCTTTTTGACCTCATGTAATTTATGGACGTTCCCTAATGAAATTAAAAAAGCAAAATTTTTAAAGAGTTTCAATTATTTTTTAAGTATAAAATTAATATCACAAAAAAAAACTCTGATTTTTTGTGAAGAGTAAAAAATATTTTATGTTTTCCAGCTACTACTACGAGTTTCCTTGTTTTTGGAGCTGCATTTGGCGAAATGAGTATACCTGTGATAGTTGGTCATGTAAGCGAGTTTTCAATTAAAATAATCTATCTTCCTAAATTTTACCCTACCCTTACCTTTCTATTTCATTTAATCATTATTTATCTTCTTATTTTTCTCCTGCACACACAAGCAAGCAAACCGCGAAAAGTGGATTTTTCTGCCGAGCACCATTTTATCTAAATGACCCCCTCTCAGAGAAAAGATCAAAATAACTTCATATCACCACATTCCCTACTCTCACTTATTAACTTATTAGAGTATGTTCTTATTTTAACTCTCTTTAGATAAAAGAAAAAATATTGCAGTATTTTTCTTTATATTCTCAGATACAAATCGAAGCCTAAAACAACATTCAAGGATGCTTAGCATCTTATAAATATTGTTAGTAAAGTAAATGTGTGTGTTACTTTATTTAAGAAGTTCACATTTCAAGGTTTCAATGACTTCTTGCTAACTTAGGAGTGCAACAATTAAACTCAAATCATGATTATTAAAACTTAATTTGGAGTACTAGCAAGAGTTCGTTTTCAAATAGCGTGGTAATGTGTTTTAGTACGACTTTGCAGTAGAAATTTTTAGTTAAAAAATAAATAGTAAATGTTTTATTTCGCACCTTTCCAATTAAAACAAAAATCCAGTTTAGGGACTTCGTAAGGTGATTTTAACAAGCTTATTAACCCTTTTATATGCAGGCACAACTTCCCAATAGTAGATCTTAAATATCAGAAGCTGATGCGTTAAATCTTTCTATTATATCAATTTCACTTTTGTAGGAATTTGAAGCACAAGGTCCAGCGAGCTTTCTAGTTATAGGAATGATCCTTGTCTTCATCTCCCTTGTGGCTTACATGACGTTGTGGTTGCTTGGACAGACTTATGTGGAGCCTGAGTGTAAGTATCAAAAGCTGAGAATAGAATGGTTTCAAATAAATGTCAACGTAAAACGATGGTGTTCAGTGAGAATCTACCCAGGTAACACAGGAACTTCGGCCAGTGTTGTAACATTCTACATTTTTAGGCAATATCGCGAATATCGAACATTTTGAGGGAGTTTTTATTACTAAAAACAAAGATTATAAAACATTCCATAAAACACTATTTGAATGAAATAAACTTGAAAAAAATTAAATTGTATTTTCCCTCTTTTTAAAACAATCAATGTCACAGAAACAATATTGGCCAATATTTCAGAGGGGTCGTTTTGACAAAGGTAAACATTGAACCTGGGTAAGGAAATTTTGTTGCGGTTAGAGAGTATGGCAATATTTTTAAAACTGTAGTTCAACTAAAAAAAAATAATTTTCTTTTAGCAACTCCTGGAATCATGGTGTTCTTTGCCAAGTACATGCCCAAGACTGTCCAGAAAATGGAAGGAGAAAACTCAAGCCTGGTCAACCAGCACGTGCAGTATTATTCCAGAATGGATTCGAGTCCACCACGCACTCCCGAAGATTCGGAGGGGGTGGTCAACTTCGTCAAGAAAAAAGAATGCGAAACTTCGCACTGATGGTATACTGGAAATGAGAGCACACCAATGGCGATATGACCAGAGATAAAAAAACTTCTGAAGGTGTAACTCGATATTCGTTCCCGGAGCACATTTTGGGTTTCTTCGCCTCCCAGAAGAAAATCCGTCATCTCGTTGAACTTTCTGTCTTAGATTAACTATGTAATGAGTGATTTGGAATTAAAGAATAATATGAATGTTCCCAGATAAAAAAAAACAATTACTTGGGAAGTTTTACTGAAGTAGTTATCTAATTAATTGTAATAGGGCTAGATCGATGCATAGAACTGCATTTTTAGGAAAATGGGGAATTACCTGATTTGTATGTGATTGCAATTGAGGCTCTTGGCAGCAACGAGCTGGAGTTAGCTCGTTGTTACTGTAAGCGCTTAATTAGTATTTATTATTACATTACTAAATTCCATTTTGTAAGCAGCAATTTTTTGCTCATACTAACAAATATTTTTTAAATAGTTTTTATTTTTTGAAATACTAAAATTTCTTGTCTTCTCTGTATAATAGGTTAGAATGAAATCAATACTACTAGTCAAATGATTTCTCTCATTGGACTTGTGTATGCTGTTTCTTTTCTCATTGATTAAATTTTCAGGTGGAAAGATTCCCTGATTTTTTTTCCTAATTTAAATTCCCGGACCTAATGAAAGTTTTGCTTAATATTTGATTAGCGACGTTATCTTAGAAAATATTTTAGCACGGACATCATGTAGCCACATTACAATACAATAGAATAGAATCTAGGGGTTAGAAGAAAAGTACAAAAATCTCCAATCTCAGAAACATTTATTTAAAAGGCAGTCGCAAGACCACAATAAGTATGCATATCACTGCAATGTAAGCTGATATTTCAGGTACACATAATAAATAAAACCACACATTTTCCAAGACACACATGAAAGTTATAATATATGAGCAGACAAGAAACATAATCCCAGACACTCACCACGTTAATCTAAATAAAACGTTTCATGAATTGAATTCTTTTTGAGGGGTTCTCATGAATTTGTAACTATGACGTGGAGAAAATTTCAAAAGTGTAATCTATAGGAAGTATGAGGTTAAATATCTGACATTTGACTGATCTAAAATTTTATGGATAGTCATCTTTACAGGTTTCTTACAGAGGACTTGCGTAACTTTGGTTCATTTAAATGTTAGGTTTTGTTATACCAATTTTAATAAAAAACGAGTTTATCTTTAATTAATACCATACCTTTTTAATAATAAAGGGTTTCTAGTCCCTTTTATATCAGTTTTTATGAGATTTCCGGTTTGATCATGCACAGTCAAAGCTTATCCTGAAATTTTCAGCAGTGAGTTATAAATTACTGCGATAAAAAAACTTATTATTTTAAGCTAAATGACTTTATGGATGATATTAAACAAATTACTCATAAAACTAGCAATAATATGAAACAATTAAGATTAACTGTGCCATATTTTGATTTACCAACCAGAACCTTTGGCACTTACTCCCAGCTAATTCCTAAATTTTAAACGTACATACATACATTGCCCAACATTATTTTATGGTAATCTTAGTACTATGCATTTCGTTTTAAATATCACTTGGTGAGAGATGATAAAAAATTGAATAATTTTTAATAAAACCCTAAAAAAGTTTTAGGACTTTTTAAGTGGCCATATTTAAAAAAAGCCGTTTTTTTTTCGGGTTAGTGGGGGGGGGGTTGAAAACCCTGCTCTCTGTCGGTCTTCATCACTTACATACAGTTTTAAGTCACAATATTCGGAGAATTATAACTCCGACGAAGCTGGATCGAAGAAATAACAAGTCACTTCTCCAAAATGTCCAGGTTTTCATGGCAAATAACTATTATAATAGTGGACCATTGCAGCTCAACAAATCCCATTGCGTCGCAATGTTTTCCCGACTTCCCTTCAGCAAGCTTTTCGAAAGGCCACCAGCAAGAAACGGAACAGAGGCTGCTGCAAGCGACAAGTCCCAAAACAGCTACTAAATGTTCTTAGTCTTAAATACCAATATGCAGTGATAGCAGCAGGCTCAAGAAAAAATATAGGATTTCCCACAAAAAAATATAGGACATCAAAATTAAATCAATCATACCTTTTATTGGAACGACAAAATTTTAATATGCATCAATACACAAGCCTTTTACTATTAAAAACAAATTAATGAGAAGTTTTGATAAAAGCACTATTTAAAATTAGCTTAAGAGAGTATTTATGAAAAATTCAATATTTTAAATATTTGGCCAAAAGGTAATACTTTTAAAAATGCTCAAAATCCTTTCACAAATTTGACAAAGGGTAAATAAATTCCAGCAGACTCAAAAATTTAGATTATAAAACTATTAAAACCATGCAATGGTAACAAAACAATGCACTATGCAATGGTCTGTCCCCACAGGAAACCAAGATTCTTTCAGGAGCTTTTATTATTGGAAAAAATGGGGGGAACCTTTTTAGTAAGTAAAAAAATAAAGGTTATGTAATTGTTTAAAGAGGAACAAATAAATGCGACTTTGAAAAATGTGAATAGTTTAAGGATGCACAACCTTTTTGGGAGGAGGGCCACTCTCATTGTTGATTGAGACATGGAGGGCCACAAAAGAAGTTACAGTAAAAATTACAGTAGAGCTAATAGCAAATTACGTATCGCTGTTAAAAAACTAAGTAATTTCAGAAAAATAATTAACCAAAACATATAAATAAAAGTTTCTTAATGGTTAAGTTTCCTAAGGATGAATAATATTGTGAATAGTTTTAAAAAATAAAAAATTTTTAAAAGTAATGATCAAACCTTTAAAAATACTAAAGAATGTTTGTCACAAGAATATTTGTGTAAGAAACAAATTATTGTTACATATAATCTAGTAGCAACAAAAGAGAAGTAACAGAAATTTTAATATTTTTAAAATACAAACTACATCCCACCAATATATTCAGTGTTAAAATATGTTCTACCAAAGGGGGGGTCTAGGGGGTCTTCCCCAGAAAATTTTTGGAAATTTAACTCTAAAAAACAGGGTATTAACTAGTTTTGATACACCTATTCCAAATTTTGGGCATTACATTTTTAGGTAAGTTTTGCCTTTTGATGTAACTTTATAAAGAAAAGAGTTGTGAATAAAATAATAGAGTTTCAAATACAAAAGGGGGTCTTCCCTCAGAAAAAGTTTGGAAATTTAAGCTTCCGTTTCCGATGCCATTTAATTTTAACTTGACCTCTTTTTATCAACTCTTGATCTGTAGATATTTTAATTGATTTCAGTCCATTTTAAAAATTGAATTGAATTGAATTTAATTTTTTTTTTAAGTTGGGGGGGGGGGGAAGGCCTTTGAAAAACAAGAAGTCAACTTCAACTAGGCGCGGAAAAAACGGAACGCGAAAAATTGCTATTTTTCGACTTTTCCGGAGAATGTGATCCTGAACACGGGATTTGTTGACTTCTGACCACTGTAAAGTTGGTTTTTCTACATCGCAATAGCAACGCAAGAAGAAGCCGACTTCAACTTAGCGCCCGCGGCCGATCGAGAAAGAAGCCGCGAGAGGAACGGAACTCCGCACGCAAAACGAAACTTACACGAAAAATAGCGATTTTTCAGACTTTTTTCACGATAATTAGTCTTTTTTCTTGGAAATAAAAACTATTTCTCGATTTTTAAGAAAGAAGTTTAGGCAGTTTAAGTTTTTGGTTTTGTGAAAAGGAAAAAATATAGGACAAATGGCCGTTTTTGAAAATATAGGACAAATATAGGACATTTTTTCGGATTTTCCCAAAAATATAGGAATTATAGGACAACTGCGATCACTGAATATGAATATTTCATTTTCAAAAATAGACAAACTAAACTAAATTATATTTAAACTAGTTCACAACCAGTCCAATTCAATTTTTAATTCAGTATCGGCTAATCAGCAAGCATCCTGACACTGGTTGTTGCCGATTGGTGGATTTGAGGTTACAAGATATGAAGTCTGGCTAAATAAAGGAAAAACACACAAGTGAGTGAAATGCATAATTTAAAACCCAGAGGTTTTGTGGGAAAAATAAATACATGATATTTGATGAAGCACAGAATCGCATTTCAAAAACTCATTCACACACAGCAAACTTTCGTTAAAAATAAACTCTAAATGAAAGTTAACACAATGAAAACCCCAAAATCAATAAATAAAAATTGCACAAATGAAGAGATAAAATTAAAACAGGAAAGGTCTTTCATTGATCTACTGGGAGCAGTATAATCAGACATCTCTCTTTAAACACACAATATTATTTTATGCACATTAATTCTAGCTTTCCAGTACCTCTAGAATAGATTATGGTGAAAATTTCAAGTGTAGTATTTCTGGATACATTAATTTTTCTTTTGAAAAATAATCTAAAAACCTAAAAGAATTCTATGTGTGAATACAACAGAAAGTATAAACTAAACATCTCTTAAGGTTTTTTTTTACCAGGCATAAAAATGCCAGTCAAAAACTCTTTATCAGATTTATCTCTCTTTAGCTAATCAGGCATGTTTCACAAAATTTTAACTTTCTTTTTATATTAATGTTAACTTAATAAATTAAAAATTTAAACTTTCTTATGTTTAAATAATTTGATAAATAAATTATAATTATACAAAGTGGAGAAAATTATAAGTAGAATGTTCATTTTCTGCCATGCTACCAATGATGAAATATAATAACCACTCAAGATAATTTATTTTAAAATACTATTCAAGTTTTGATACAAAATACTAGTAAATACTAAAAATGCCTCGCCTATTAAAAATCAAAGTGTTGCGTAGCATCTATCTATGCATGTTTTCCATTTTTTAAATTGGAGTATATTAACCCCAGTCCTGACTGCCCCAAATTTTCTATAAAATTCAATGGCAATCTTGGATGGTCTAGGACTGACAGTTATAAAACTTCAATGCATACAAATTAGAAACCTGCCCATTTTACTACATATATAGAAATTAATAGCTTCAAATATTAATCAGGAAAAAAACTCAAAACCTTAGTAAAATTTGGGACCCTTAAATTAAATGGAAACAACACACACTACTATATAATTTTTTCTCCGAAAGTTTGAATTTATAAAGCCAATTACTTAACACACAATCAAGATACAAGAAATTACACTCTAATAACAAATTGATCAGCAACTTAGAATTTAAACAAATTGTCAAAATCAAGCAAAATGTAAATTTTAGCTAAACTTAAAAATCAAAAATTTTGCTCTAATTACAAATGATTTCATTACAAACAAGCAGCAGTGGAATGAAAATAAAGTAATCAAAACTTGGAATTTTCGAAAATTATCAAGAATTAAGGTCACAATGTCTTACACGACGGTGACCCAAAATTACAAGAAATTTATATTTCAAATTAAACACAGGAACAGTCCAATAATTGAAATGGTTAAAAACTTAAACAATCATAAAAAAGTCAATTAAAAAATTGAAACTCATAGAAACATTCTTAGAGAAATCAAAAGAGCAACAACAATTTGTCTTGTTATAATTCCGCTAGATAAAAATATTCACGAATCAAGTCTCTTTCACACATTTGATGCCTTTGAGAGGGACCGCATCTGAACTCGACCAGGCTTTGAATCGGCACCCCAAGATTTGGACTTGGCACGGAAGAGCCGCAAATCGGTCCCATGGTCTTTATGGTTCATGGGCTTGTACGCTTGAGGCTCGCACAACTCCTTGAAGGAAGCAAAGAAAGCTTTGTATCCACCCTCCAAGATGTACAGTTCAGGGTGATGGAGACGAGGATAGTTGCCCTCGTTTAATTCTCTGTCTTTGTTCCGGAGAAAGCGGCAGAGGGTGGGGGCTCGCTCGGAGGAGAACTCGCAGTGGAAGATGATTACATTGTGATTGGATGAACCTGCTGGGTCTGACAAGAATTTCTCCAGTATACCCTCCTTAGTGAAAATGTTTTCAGCACCTACTATGTGACCCCCTTGGAACTCATATGGGTATCTATAATAATAAGAAATCATTTCACTAGAATCCTTGAGAGTGACGTTGGTAAGACAACAAAATAGGGTGGCTTTTAGTGAAAACTTTAAAAATTGTGTTGCCTCTTAATTAAATAAAATATCTTACGGGTTTAAGGACCGTGGTCTATGATAAACAGCCCCTCCTCTTTACAATTAAAATTATTCTGGATAACCCGGAAGATATTTTATTGAATTCTGAATCTGACTGTGTAAGCCTACACTATTTTATTGTGTTACCTCTTTATTTATCTTATACTTAAAGTTATTACAAGTTACTGCTTAATAATTTATAAAAAAAATTTCCTCACAAAGTAGTTAGTACTATATCTTAGATTTGAATTTAGAAGAAGCCTGTAATGCAAATAACACAAGGTAGCCTATTCCTTGAATTCAAATTCAGTTAATATTCAAATTAAAAGATGTGTTCAGAGAATTAGGGGAATGTTCAGTGATAGCAGCGAGATCAAAGAAAAATATAGGATTCTCCAATAAAAAATATAGGACATGCAAAGAGTGTACTTTTCAATTAATTTACGGGTTTTAAATTTAAATAAACCTACACTTAAATATAGACATGGATAAAACTGCAATGTAGTAGTACTTTTATATTACATAGAAATTGTAATAAAAAATTTACAATTTAAACATTTTAAGGAACATAGAAGAATACATCAGTAACAATTTCAGATTGACTATTTTCACTTTTACATTAAAATTATGAATAGTATGACGATTCCAAGAAAAGTCATCATACTATAAATAGTTTTTGAAAACTTAATTTTTTTCCTGCATTGCAGTTAAAAGGAGAGAAGCAAACTTTTCAACCATGCATAATGTAAACGGAATGGAACTCGCAGCACAGGTAGAGCGAACCGCTTCCCAAAAAATTTTCAACATGCAGCAAAATTAGAAAAACTCTTTTAGGGGAAAAAGAGAACTGGTATTTTTGATGATCTGTAAATACAAATTAATGTGCAGGGAAAAATATAGGACAAACCACACTTTTAGAAGTTATAGGACAAATGACATTTTTTGGATTTTTTCAAAAATATAGGACAGCTGCTATCACTGAATGTTTTAAAATGAAAATAATATCAGACCAGAGCATGCATTACAATGATCTCTAAAAGAGTGAAATTTTTCAACTTAAAATATATTTCAGTTCATGCAGCCAAGATTTTTTAGTTTTGCCCTGCCTGATCAATGTCTTACCTTTAAGAAACTTGGTGAATAGGTAAATATAGCACTGGTACTGGCAATTGTTTGATTTAAACTTGGTTAAAATATTAGTGAAAGTAAACTAACCTGCAATCAACGATTGTGTAGTTCACGCCTTTGATTTCACCTTTAATCAAATCAGCCATAGTTTCCGAAGATATATTCTTTAAATCATCATGCCTTCCTTTGACAAGAGGAAGGGCACAGACCCTGGTTCCATCTCCAACCAGCTCAGGCTGCAAATCAGACTTCAGAATCGCATGCATGATTGTTGCAGCTGTTTCAGAGAATGATCTCTGAAGTTTGACACCGGAAGGTTTGCACTTAAAGTCTATGTTGGGTGAACTGCGTCGTCTTTTGCTCTGGTTTTCCAAAAGGTCTATGGGTGGATCAGGCCGCTTGAATTGTGAGTTTGCAAAAAAGTCAATGTTGGCTTGTTCGTCATCAGGACTGAGTAAAGAACCTACAGTTCTAGAATTGGATGGTCCCGGACCAGAATCAAATGCTGCTTCTTTGGACAAGCAACGGCGCATAGGTAGCTTGCCTACTTTCCTAAATTTTACGCTTGGAGAAAGTTTTGGGGGAGACTTAAAAATTCCTTGCAAAGGTTTTGTGAGTAAACTGTTGAAGCTATCAGGTACTGGCGAATTTTCATGATCTTCTGTAGGTTCAAAAAATATGGTTTCCATGCTGTTTTCATCCTCAGATGTTGGAGATAAAGTGAAATTTTTCCAAGAGTTCTTAGGCTCTTCAGAACAACTGATAGAGAGTTTGCTGGTCACTGAAATGCTGGAGTAACCACTATCTGTGCTTGTGCAAGACCTCTTTTCACATTCTATTCTTATAGGTTTGGTGACTGTTTTTGAAACTGGTGTGAGATTTTCCTTGTTGCCATCATCATTGTCCAGAGGAAGAGTCCTCCTCTGTCCATTATATGGTTCTCGCTTATTCCGACCATTTGATTTCATATTTGCATATTGAACAGTAGGAGAATCGTCTATTGGAGACAGATCCTCCGGCTTCAAGCCTATTTTGTCTCCACCGGGAATGGGATTAGACCACGAAATTCGTCTAATTGGTGTCCCAGCGACAGATGTCCGTAAACCACTCAAATTGTGGGCTAAATTTGTGACTGGAGACATTTTACTTATTTCGTCATCCAAAGAAATCTCCTTTGGATCCATAGAAAATAGTTCATTCATTGAAGAATCCATGATGATAAACAGGAAAAATCTTAACTACAATTGTTACCTGAAGATGCGCTCCATTTCCGAACTGTAATTTAAATTGAAGCCACCCATTTTGAATCGGATATTTCAATCTACCCTGAATCGAATATTGGTGCTTTAAACAGTTTCTTAAGTAAATTTATAAATTATAGAAAGCTGAACTCCAGGGTAAATAAGTATGTTTGAAATCCACCGCCACCACCCATAAGTGAAAAAAAATTTTGAATTTCGCAAATACACAAAGAAACAAGCTATTCAAAATGTTGCCAGACAAGAAAATCTAAATATAATCTCTATAATTGCGATTTGCGATGCTCTTGAAAACCTTTCATGCAATTCAGATCAAAGATTATCTTTATATTTTTTATTTTTATAGGCAATAAATATGAAAATTTGCTCGGAAAAAACTATTACTGAGCATCTGTAATTTATCCTCAAGGAATTTTAAAAAATAGTGGTGGCAAAAAACAGAACTATTGAGATAGATAGATATGGGAGGCCCTAGAGAAACTAAACTTTATAGATCTGCCAAAACACAAAACAAACAAGAAGAAATGACAATTACAGCTGATGTTTGGAGATAAAAATTTCGTTTCGTTCTTAAGAGACGCATGATTTCTTTTTAAAACTTATAAAAATATTCTTTTCAAGAAGCAATTCTTACATTTTTAGACATAGGTTCGTTCTTTGGAAAACCAGGTATTACTAACTTGTATTTTAAACGAATGCTTAATAATAACTGTATCAAAATAAACCAGAAATAATTATCTTTATTGTTATTTTTATCAGGATTGATCAAGCACTAAATGGAAATTACATTCTTTGCATTCAATTGGTTACTGATTTGCTCTTAATTTGATCTGATAAGCTAAATGTCTAAATGCTGCATTTTAAGCTATGAGCTGAATTTCATGTTTGGAGTTTCAAATTTATTTATATCTGTTGAAATATTTTTTACTGATTTCATTTTCTATATTGATTTTGAAATTAAATAAAACATGTATTTATTAATTATTTTAGTATGAAATTAAAACAAAGCATTTTTAAAATCTGTGGTATTTTGTAACAAACTTTAGTGTTTTTCCAACACCTTATGCCAGCGTTTCCCAACCTTTTTACTCCCACGGAACCCTTTCGACAATGCCCAAGTTCCGCGGACCCTAGCGTCCATGTAACAATATTTTTCTTACACTATTCCTTAAATTATTACATAAAACGGAAAATAAGTAACTAAGAAATCGTTTATTTACTATATTTATTTATTAGAATACAGCTGTAAGGTTTTAAAAATACAATTTTAAGTATTTAAACAATTTTAGCAAGTTTAAAAAAAATAAAACAATTATTAAATTTTAATTAATGTGAGTCTGTTTTTGGCACATATATTTTCAATTCTGGGTCTCATTTTCGAAAGGCATACCCAAATCTCGTCTTCAATAGAAAAAAGACTATTTCTTTCTTTACTTTTTAAACAAGAAAAGGTCTGTTCACACATATATGATGTGGAAAATTGCAATAGTGTATTACAGCTTTTTTTTGAATATTTGGACAGTCCTTTTCAACGGCCATTGGGCATTTTAACCATTGGAAGGCCTTACCCCTGCCCCCCCCAATGTATCTTAAAACAGGGGTCTCCAAACTTTTCAGCCAGAGGTCCGCATTAACTATCAAACAGCAGTTTGGGGGCCAACTACATACTTGAGGTATTTTCAAGGAAAATTTCTTTCGGGAGGGGCCCAAATATCCTTTACGGAAATTAAGTAATTATCAGGCCCAAAGCTAGATTTTTGCATCGGGGAGGAAGCCTAAAATTATCTCTAAGCCCATCTTTTGCATACTTAATAAGTTTAATGTACTTTTTCTATATATTTTTATGTAGGATTCTCAATTTGCTGAACTTAATATGAAAATAAATTTAACTAACCGAGTTCAAAATACAAAAAGTGGGGGGTCTGGGGTCCTCCCCCAGAAAATTTTTTGAAATTTGACCCTAAAAAACAGGGTTTTTACTCATTCTGGTACCCTTAATCCGAATTTCGGGGGGATTTTGGATCTTTTATTTTATCTTTTTTTAACACCTTTTTCGAATTTCTCGCGGAACCCTTGAGAAGGCCTCGCGGAACCCCGGTTGAGAAACGCTGCCTTATGCTATTAACTTTTTTTCTACATAGATGGTAGATAGGTTATGGTAGAAGTGAAATGGCAAAAAATTAGAATGAACAAGTGGCAACTGATTGTGTAATAATAGCACCCAAAACTGTTTTGGACACCAAATATCACCAAATTTTCATTGTTATCAAAATAATTAAGGAAAAGTGGCATTAAGGCAAAAATTTGTGTAGAACTGATGACCAGTGTGCTTATTCCATACCAAAATTTATAAATTTAGCTTTGATATTTTTTTGTAATATTTGGAGATTATTGATTTTAGTCCGGGAAGTACCCCTTTCAACAAATTAGCAGTATAACTTCATTTTGATAATATATTTTAAGAATAACTTGCTTTCAGTTTGTAGTATGATAAAAATTTTATATTTCCTATACATTTCTATAAAACTCAAAGCTTTTCTAAATTTTCTGGCCAGTTTTTAATTATTCCAAAAAGTAAACTGTCATTAAGATTGCTATATTTATTATTAATAGAATAATGTCTTTTCAGATTTAAAAATTACAGCTGTTGTCATAAATATTGCCTTTAATTGAACTTGTTAAATGCTTGAAGTGCAATAAATATTGAGAAATAATGGAACATTTTCTTAAAACATCATGAGTGAGAAAGAAGTATTATGTGCTTCATTGGATAATTCATCCATTTCACAAGGTGAGGAAAACCTTGGAAATTCTAACCCTACCTATGGAGTTGCAGAACAGTTTAAAGAACCTTATTCATCAGAAAATACCGATGAGTCTTGCCCTCAACTTCAGTCAAATGAGGAGGAAGATATTGCTGGAATGGTAAGTGAAGTTCTGATGAAACCTAACCGAGTAGTTTCTTCAGATCACCTTGTTGTGCAGAATAGTATATCATCTGGTAGTCAAGAGAGTGAAGCTAGTCATTCCAGTAAAGAGGTCAATCAAGAAGCTGATGAGTGTAATAAGGAAAATAAGCAAGAACAAGTGGTCAAAGGGGGTTTTAAATCAGGAAAGTCACTTACTGATATTGAAGATGGTGAAAGGGGTTTAGACCTCCAAGAAGACTCTGAACCTGACGACTGTGAGGAAGATGTGATGACTGGTTCATACGGTGAAATTTCCTTAGACCATGAACTACTTAATTGTGATAAAAACAGTGATTCTCTTAGCAGCCGGGAAGATGAAAGCAGAGAGGATGGTGGTTTCAGCAATGGAGCTGTGAAGGAGAAAAAGCGCCCTGACAGCTTAATTCTGCTTCAGAACTCTAGTTCTAAAACCAACGATTTATCGTCGTCCAATCTGGATGCCATGTATGTTCATCAGAGTCAGCAAACTTCAGACGGTCCTGCAACAAGTGCAGAAGTCTCGCCATCATTCAGCTCAGAAGAATTTGCAATTCATTCCATGGGACATAAAAGAGCAGGGAGTGACACTAGCGGTCTTTCGGAACTTCAGGGCACTCTGACAGTTGATGGGGATCTTGTGACATTTGTTGCTGAGGACTTGCAGGAGAAAATTAAGTTGAGCAGTCCTGTGTCTCGCTGGGCTGGTAAGATTGCACTTACTGTTTTGAAATTTCTATGATGAACCATATATATTTTTGTAATCAAATTTCCTTTTTAAAAATCTTGAATAGCTCAATCTGATTTTATTTTATCATGTTTTTAATTTCTAATTTCAGATTCACCATCATTCTCTGGTTCCAGATCATCTACTCCTAGCCTCTATAGACAAGCCTTACAACCTAATCTTCACATTATTGACCCCCATATCCTGACTGATCTCGAGAGTCATGCAAAAAGAGTTGCTACAAATGTTGACACAATGCTGGAGAATTTGAGTGGAACTTTGCAGAGTGTAAGGTCTAGGTTTTGTACTGAAGTTGTCTGTTCTTAATGTAGTATAATATCTATAAGGACCCCTTTGTTGCAATGCCCGGTAGTTAACGTACCGATTATTTTATCATAGGAATAATATCATTCATTATAGTGACCCCAAACACATGAGCAGCGTTAGAAATTGGGAAAAAAATCCACTAGTCCCCCGGACCAGTGCTTTGCCAATCTTACTGGTCCGCAACAAAAATCACTGGTCCGCCAAATTAAAAAGGACCGGCTTAAATATTATTATAAAGTAAATATTGGACTGAATGTGAGTACCAAATAGTACCTAATGTTAAAAATTAATACATATTCAATAACTTTTTTCTTTTTCGCCGGGGACACCCCTATCCCATATCGCCACATTTCGGGTTCTGTCAAAAATATGTACTTGCTTCACCAAATGCAATCCTCCAACTCTTAGCGAAAAAAAAACGCTGCTAGAACTGGAGCGTGGGATATTTTATCACCAAATACACTGGTCCGGCGGACCAGTGATTTTCTAATTCCACTGGTCCGAGCTGTTTTTTAGTTGTCCCGGACCAGCAAACCGCCCCAATTTCGAACGCTGCACATGAGTTTTTCAATATAGCCACCACCATTTCAGTCAGAATTAGTAAAAATCGGCTAATTAAGATGTCAAATGGATAAAAAGAGGTACATGAAACCATAATTACTCTGAATGATTTTGGAATGTTCAAATTGGTTGTCTTACATTTTACACCTAGCAAGAATGTCTCAATTCCAGGTATGATATCCGACCAGTAGTTTAAAGTACCACTAATAATTATATCATAGGATACTTCTATCTTCATATTTTTGTTGTTCTTATTATTTTTTCCCCTGAATCTGTTATAACATCCCTATTTTGGTCTGCTATAGCGCAGTTATACTGTACATTTTAAAACTAACAAATTGTTTTAGTGAACTGACAGCTACAATTTGATTTATAAAATCGGTCAAAGAGTGATCATTCATCTAAATAGAGCAAAAAATAAAATAGTTTATTACCTTAGGTTAGCTATTTACAAATAACAGTTTTTTGTTAAATTTGTTAATAAATTTATACTCTAAATTTTAATTTCAATGATAATGTGTTTTTCAGATATCATCTTTAACTGTTGATTGCATGGAAACTTATGAAAGTGCTGTTTGCAAAACATGTGATTCTGTTGATGTAAATATCAAGGTAAACCCTTTTTTAATTTTCTTCTTTATGCTTTGCCTAAGTTTTGAAATTACCCTCATTCTATTCTCTTTATAGGCTGTTTATCAACTAATGGCAAAAAGTGAAGAATTAAGTAATTCAATGACACCATTATATAAGCTATCAAGTGATGTGTATCCTTTTTTCAGTAAGAGTTTATAAAAGTACTAGTAATATAAAACGGATGATTGAATATTTTTTCTCCAGAAATTAAAATTTGTTTGGTTGTTGAAAAATTTATAACTGAATGAACTAAATAATTGATTTAACTGAAACCAATCAGAAACCTTTTTTTCACTTATTTGAAACTTATATATGGTTTTCATTACTTTCTATTTTGAATTTTTTTAGTTCTTAACTGTCTTCTTTATAAGGATGAATGATAAAATTGGTGACATGAATGTTTTATACATATTTCTATTTTTGTTTTACTCGACTCAAAACCTACTTTTACTATGCCTTAATAAATATATTAGAAAACACATAAAAAAGATGCTAGAACAATTGGAGCACATTGTTGAACATAAATCTTGATGTATTGTACTTAAAGCAATGTATATATTTATATTTGTTTAAATTTTCTATTCTAATTTGTATTTGTTGGGGAGAATGTTTTTCTTTCTATTGGCTTCAGCTTAATGATAAATATTAATGGCTAAATTTTTGACTCATTAAAATAATTTATTTCATCATCCATATGTAGAATGGTTATCTTGAAAGCTTTGTGTTTTAAAATTAATATCTATTTTTTTCTGGTCCCTTTTATTTTGAGATATTAGGTTATGCTGTATAAGTAAACAAAGAGGTATTTCTAAATTACAAGTTAAACTTTTGATTGACCTAACATTTTGTAGTATATCTATTGATTCCAAGGCATCTATAGGTTTAAAAAATATATGAATTTTTGTTGTAAATAAAATACTTAATATTAATAATAGTTTAACTTATTAAGGGTTTAAGTTTCTATCTGCCTCAAAGTGTTTAGTGTATTTTAGAGCTTCTAAACTGTGTAATATGCATTTTCTCTCTCCAAGGTTAGCTATTAATTATAGTGTTTTTCTGTTTACCTGTAAACTTACTGCAATATATTCAAGTAACAGCTCAAAAATTATTGTTTGGCTGAACTTTTTTTTAATCCAAAAGAATATAATATGATGAAAAAGATTTCTTCAATTTTTATTTCTAGCTTACAAGTTTTTATCAAAATAACATTAGGTTTTGTTTTCTGTTGCATGAGATTTTTTTAACAGGTCTAGAATATTTTTGCATTGCTGATTTCAAATCTGATACTGGTTTCTCTGTGCAAGCTACAGTATTATGCAATTCAATAATTATATTGCACTTATATATAATTCATCCCACGGTTTGATAAGTGTTTCAATTTCGATGAAACTTATAGTGATGAAGGTAGCTGATGTGGATGGAAACAAAATACTTCACTACAACGAATCTTTTCACTCAATTATATTTTATTTAAATGTGCCATAGGAAAATTTCTTTTTGTAATGCCCTTGTACTGCATTATGTCATAGCACTTAAATGATGCATCTCTGGCCCTCCCCCATTCCTATTTGAAATGTGTTTGTATACCCTTTACCGACTTCATCATTTTTTACCTAGAATTCTAAAACATCCTGCATATATCAACCTATATAAACTTATACATTCAGACAAAAAGCTCACTAAACTAAATTGTCATTTTGAAAAATCTGTAGCTTTCATAATGAAACTAATTCCAGATTTAAAATCTTCATACCCAAATTAGGTAAGATAAAGTACTTGAATCAATGTAACGAAATAATTTGCTGTATAAATTGTAAAAAATATTTTGGTGACTTATTTTTATTGGGTCGGCCAGAAACACCATGTATTTATGGAAGGGGGCCAAATATTTCAAGAGACAGCATCCCAACAATCTTAGTATCTGCAAACAATGTCACAATACTGCTAGGATATGTTGAGTGAAACTAAAACTGAATTTTACACTGGCAGTAATGAATATGTTATTAGTGTCTGTTATTTAAAAACGTAATAATCCCTTGTTGAAATTCACAGTACTTTTATAACCCAATACTTCTAGCACTGCATCCCTCTTCTTTAATTTTTGTCTAGGATATCTCCAATGTTAGTGATAATTATGATTTTTTAATGCATGGAAAATTGACCACCTGTGATCCATGGACCATCTCTTGGGAATCAGTATCTGAAAGAGTTTTGTAGTTTTTTAAACATCTCCCTGCAGTAACCCATGTCAAACTGTAGCAGATTTTGTTTACCCCAAAACACATCACTCTATAATGAACATGATCTTACTACTTGGATTTTAATGAGCTTACTTTATATTTGTATAGTTTTTAAAATATGTGTCAAAATGTTCATTTTACCATTCTCAATTTACATGCAGATTATGGTTAGTTAGATTGTCTTAATTAGGTTCTGGACTTACTGATAAATAATTTTTAAATGAAATCTATCTTAAGCTTAACCTTATTCTATGTGAAATGTTTTTTATTTAATTTTAATTTTCTATATCCCTCTGAAGTTCATGTTTGAAGAACTTATAATATTGATTTGTTTCATTTTACAATCATTTTTTCCTATGAAAATACACTTACAAATTAAATATTAATATATACTATTTCAAAACTATGAAATAAAACTTTATTCTTAAAACGATTTTAAAAGTGATTATTTTCTTTTATATGAGAGATTATATAATACATTGATTGATTGTAATTTGATTTTTTGACTAGCGTTAATAATAAACAAGGTAATACATAGCTGACATCATCTGGTAACCTTGAATCTTGTATTTGAAGAATATATTGAGTAGAAGAAAGTAAGATATTTTCACCAATTATACTGATCAAATTGCATTTTAATCAGCTGTTACAAAAAACAGCAGATGTTAACTAAAGCTCACATGAAGACCAATTTTTATTTTTTAATTAATTTACTTTTATGCTATCACCATTGAGGGAAATTTGAGAAGTTCTCCACTCCTTCTTCTCCCAGTCAAGTCAGCAGGTGTTGTAATGGAATATTTTCACTCTAGCAATGAAATTAATTTTTATTTTTATTGTGGAAGTTAACCAGAAAAGTAAAACAAAAACTAAAAGGCTACTTCTTCCAGTGTCACTGATGATGTTCCCAAGGGAACTGCAGCAATCCTTTTTTTTGCATCAATGGGTCAGGTTTCATTACTATGCGCTAGGGTGTGCCAAAGGATCTGGTGTCATTGGCACAGTTTGTTGCTGTAAACCCTTGCACAAATATCATACTACAGATTCCCTAAATTCGAGATACAATGTTTTCAGATGATAGCAGCAATATTCATTATTGAGTAATTATGACCATAGTTATTTAGGAACATAAAGCTAGTGACTTAGAAAGAAACTAGATTTAAGTTGATATCTGGAATTAAGGAATATTTGTAGCTATTGTAACAGAACAATTTTGTACATTTAATTATTTGTAACTCAAACAAAATTAAATGTCACTACACTAGGCACTTAATATAAATCCAAAATTTATTTTCTTAATGTTCTAGAATTTTATATTTAATTTTTCAAGCTCCAATTAGTAATATTTTGTTTTTCAATATGACTCTTGCTGTAAATGTTTGATTGCTTAAATTTTTCAATGTCTTCATAACTTCTTTTTCTTATATAATCCTTGAAAGTTATTTGTGCTAAATATTCCATTAAAATTATTATATTACTCATGAATTATTGTATGATGGTGAGTTCTGAATGATGGCATACATTCATAAATATTTACTTGTAATGTATGTGCTAATTTTACTTTAAACCAGTGGTTCCCAACTTGCTGAAGTTCATGTGCCACTTTGTCTCAAATACATCATTCACCAGGGTTGACCTTGTTGGGCCAATGTTTTTTTTTTCAAAAAAGACCCATTTTTGGGTTTTTTCAAGAAAATCACAATTTTGCCCAGTTTTCAAACTTAAGACATATTTAATGAAATAACGTATCTTAAATTGTATTTTCAAATTTTGCACTTTATTTCAAAGAAACCCCTTTCTTTTCTTGAATTTCAGATGTGTTTAAAATAGATGGGGGTTTCATGGTGTTGACCACTTTGGTTTAAGAAACCATTAAAAGCAACTCTTTACAAAATTATTTGGGTGATGCAGCCATAGCTTAAAATATTTTTTTTTTGATACAACCGTCTTTTAATAAGTATCTGGGTATATAAAACCACTGAAGTTTTAAAGAAACAACCATATAAAAAAAACCACTCTTTGAACTTTGATAAAAGCCAGTTGTAAATTTAAAAAAAAAAACATGCAACTTTGACAAAACCCACCTAATTTTCAAACAACTGATTTAACGTACAAAAGCACTTAGTTTTGAAACTAAATTTTTAAAAACAATTAAATTTTAAGAATGATTGACATGTAAAAACCACTCTCTGAACTTTGAAAAAATACAGTTATAAATTTGAAAGAATGTGCTTGACTCATAATAACTGGAATTTGACACTCATAATTCATAGAACTTTGAAAAAACCATTCAAATTTTTAATGAACCTACTTTAATCATAATAAATCAAGTTGAATTAAAAAAAACCCACCAATTTTTAAACAACCTATGAAACTTTAAAAATCCCATTTAACTCATAGTAAACCCACCAAAGTTTGGATAAACCAATTTTAGTATTAAATTTGAAAGAACACACTTGACTTGTATAATATTTTTTTTTATAAATTTTTTTTAAATAACCCATGCTACTTTGAAAAAACGCAATCAAAAATTTAAAAGAAACCACTGTACTAATCCCATGTAACTTTGAAAACCACACCAAATTTTTTAACAATCCATGGTATTTTAAGAAAAAAAACTACCCATGAAGCTGTGAAAAAACCCAGTTAAATATGAAAAAAACCCCACTTAATGCCTTAAAACAAATAATTTTTAAACAATATAAAAAATTAAAAAAAAAAAATCATCAACTTTAAAAACATAATTTCTTTTAGGAAAAACCCGCTAAATTTTGAGAAAAACCCCATACTTTTTCAACAAAATAATTACACAACAGTTCATTTAACACATTTAAATGTCTTACAAAACTTTTTTTCTGATGTTTTAATATACACATTTTAAAAACTATATTACATCACCCCTTGAAGGATAACTTTTAAAAATGAATTTTTATTCAAAATCAAACCAAAATCAGTCAATTGGAGCTGCAGGGGACAGGATGGGTTGGAAGACCAAATTAAAGGCCTTATACGCCTCTGGGCATGAAAAGAAGTCATAATTATGAATACTATTACTTATTGGGGGATATATCCCCTCTGAAAGTCTGAATTTTTTCTTTTTTCATTATAGAAAATGACTTAACTAACCCCATGTCATCCCAAAAATATACAATATCTCCCTCTGAATTTTTTTCTAGCTATGCCACTGACTGTTAAAGTCCTCACAATTTCAAACGGCTGATAGTTACTAGATTGGATATTGTATGTCCCCCATCTCTTTTAAACCATACGGCTTCAAAAAATATTTTGTTGGTATAATTTCTTGTGTTTTCTGCAGTTTTCCTTTCGTAGACCACTTCCGAGGATCTCTTATGCATAGTTAGACAAAACAAAAATCTATCTGCGCACAAAACTTCCTTCAAATATTTTCTGCAAACTAATTAAATGCCCCTAGTTGTTTGAATTTTGACTTAAAAACATATTGACAGTCCCATTGTTTACCTAAATACTGTAATAATGCTTCATAAGCAACAACAGTAAAAAAAAAATCCATTTATTTACCAAAAATTTAAATTATTTGAAAATATTTTCTGCAAAATTCTAAAACTAGCTGCGCTCGGCGTGCGCTTCTATATTATCCAAGTATGGTCTAAGGACCACCGGTTGGGAACCATTGATTTAAACATATGAATCAATATTTTAAAACAACTTAACTTTTATATTTAAAAAAATTACATTAACTACTGTTGTTTTGAATTTAATTGAATAAAGCTCTGTATTATAATTTTTGAATTTTCTCAGGAGTTATATTTTAGGTTTAGAAAATACATTCTACCCCTGTGGAAAATTTCTGTTAAATCAAAATGAAAACAACTTAAAAGTAACAAAGGGCAGTTAGAAAAATATAGGACGTTTTTGAAAAAAAAAATGTAGGAAATACAGGACTTTTCCTGTTTTATACAAATATTTTTGAAAAATAAATTTTAGGCTTAAAATGAAAAATACGAGTGAGAAGGAAGTTTTAAATTAATTGTGAAAATAATGCTATTCTCTTTAAAAGCCAGGATAATGACATACTAGGAGTTACATTTAGTACAAAATTACAGGGTAGGTGGTGGTAAAAGGGTGTAGTTTAGAATTTCCAAAAGATAGGAATTTTTAATTAAATAATTTTGTTTTGTTTATAGCTTTAATCGTTGGTAATTTTTCACAAATGAAAATTGCAATTGGAATGATATCCTACGAGAAATATTATTTTCTCTGCAACCTTTTGCCTCAAGATGTGGGGCGAAAGTTCAAAATGAAAGAAAAGGGTCTCTAAATAAAATCTTTGAAAGAATTTATAAAATATTTTACTATGAATGAATTGAATCAAATTAAAAATTTAAATAGAGGCTTGCTTAAAAACATTTAAATACAAAAAAGGATTTGAATTCTTAAATAAATTGTTGTCTTTCTAGTTGGATTAAAATTACAGACAAAATACTTGCCTTTAGTCAAGTATTTTTGTCCCCAAAACAAAGCAACAGAAACTGAAGGTTTTTTCAATGAATTTTTTTTCACTAATTGATGGTTTAGGTTTTTCAAAATTATATACTGGTAAGTATCCATTTATTCTCCAACAAAAAAATAATTATCTTAAAGAATAGATGTTTTTTATTGATCTAAATCTAAATGGTCTATAAGCTTCACTACTTACTGTAGAAATAATATCAAGCTCTATGCCTAAAATTTAAAAAATAAATTTTGAAAGGATTCAAAATTTTTCACTTGTTGTGATACCCCTTATTTTTTTCAACATCTTTTTTTTTTGGTCACTAACCTTCCTCCGGCTGAAAGTACTGAAGAAAAAAGGATTGTTGATAGATTGAGAAAACGGGAGATCACTTTGACTGTCAATTTTAAGGACCAAAAAATATTTAATGTTCAATTTGGAAATTAATCTCAAATTGATGCTCCGATATCATCGATCACCTTGGGGCCCTGGACCCCACTCATGGCCGGCCCAATTTACCAGTTAGGAGTGTTCTTAATTTTTGTAAGGTACTACTACTTATAATAAATACCTGAAAGTGTTTGATTAAAATATCAACTTTTGAATATTTTATAGATGTTTTAAAATTGCAAACCAATTAAATGTTTTCAGATTAGCTATAGGTAATTTACTTTTGAAAACAAAATAAGAATTGTATGTCTGGTTACCCTATTTAAGTGAAATCCACATGATGACTTTCTAAACAAATATCAAGCAAATTTTTACAGTAAATAGCTAGTCATTTACTAGGTATTTTGAATTATAACTCCGCTTGTATCCACAAGAGGGCGTTTTAATTAAAATGAGACCAACGTCGAAACATTTCTAATCTATTGCAAAAAACTGCGTCCAAATCGGTCCAGTAGAACACGCCAAAAGGGCATGGCAAAGATTGGACATTTATATTCTATGAATTGATAACTGCCTCCTTTTTGAAGTCGGTAAAAATTGGTAATACTTGAGGATCATGGGGGCTGTCTGTAAATGACGTCACACTTAGAGGGGAGGGAGGGGGTTCATCAATCTGTGACAAGGGGGGGAGGAGGGTTTCAAGAGAATTATGACATCACACATAGAAAGTAAAAAATAAAACTAATAAAAAATTTTTTCTGGAAAATGTAGCTTAAATCACTTTCTTATGATTCATACCAATGAAATAACAGTTCACTTTGAACATTTAAGGTGAGGTGCACTTAAATTTCAATAAAAACATCAGGTCCTAAATTCTTACCAACCTTATTATTGGTAGCAGTCCCTGATGTGACAAAGGGGGGGGGGAAGAGGGTATGGTGATAGGCATTGGTGATTTGCAACATAGGGGAGGAAGTCAAAAATGTCGAAAAAAAAGTGTGACATCATTTATGGATGGCCTCAAGGGTGCCACTTATCAAAAATTGCAAGACTGAACTATTATCTATAGCATGGTTCCCACTCTGTTCTGAAAAACATTGAAAATCAAGGACTTCAATAAAATTTTTCAAGGACCTTTTTTCGTAGACAATTAAAAATTATAATCTTTCTAGAGAAATTGGAGTTGTTTTTAAAATGCCTACTGACTCCAACTTAATTTTATACCTAGTTTGTTAACTTGCGGAACTGATGTAGAGGGTGTTACTATCATTATTTTATGGTTTCAAACATTGCCATTAAATGCGGGAAGGAAATTTAGATAAATCAGCAAAAGGCAGCTGGAGTGGATTCAAAATTCAAGGACCGTGGGAACCCTGTACTATAGTTAATCATTTTATCTAGTCTGATGTTTTTAAATAAAAGTTGGTAGAATTTAAAACACACGTTAAAGGGCCTGTTAAAAAATATTAATACATTGGCGTGATTCCGCTAAAAATACCATTTGGGCAGTGATTAGTAATAAAAGCTTTTCCATTTGCCTAAAAATTACAAAACAACAGAAAGTTGCAAAATATACAAGGTTCTTGAAATTCAGTAGTACAAATATCTGTCAATTAATTCCCCATTTCCTTAAACCCGAGACGGAATTTCGTCTTCAGGATGGAAAAGTTGCACCCATGGATTAACCAGGCGCAAATTCTCTAATCGGACTATAAAGGCAACATTTTATTTTTTACACATAAAATATTAAAAGAAACACAGCAGTTGAGATAGTTTAATGGTGTTCTATATTGATACTTGATTACTTGGCATAAAACTCTAATGCTTCCACCCAGTTAATCCTTAAATAACAAAAAACACTTTTGAAAACCATGGTGGGAATAACACACAATCCTTTATAATACAAATTTGGCTTACATTAAGCTTTCTTTTCTAATTATTCTAGTGTTTATTATGCTTTTAAAATGGACTACAAAGTGTAAAATAATTTTTTGCAAAACAAAAAACGTAGGATCATGCAATAAGTACCTATTAAATTGATCTCTTCTCTGGGCACTTTATGCTTCTTTTAGTAGTAGGCAAAGAGTATTAGCTGATGAATATTACATGATTCTCACATTTTTGTTTTTACAAGGAGTTACAAAAAAATTATTCTGCTTTTTAGTTTTGTTTGTGTAAAATTTTAAATTTGGACTGAACAACTTTTAATGATTTGATTACTATCTCTTTTTAATAAAACTAAAAAAATGTTTTTCTTGAACTAGTTTAACAATAACAGAGGGCTATATCTTTGTTAATTGAGATGACTTTAATACTAGTAACATAAAAAAACTAATTAGGCAAAATCTGTGCAACAATGTTTGGATCAGCTGGAATAAGAGTCCTCCATTTGGCGATCGCATCGCGATCAATAAAAATCCTTAAGTTAAACCAGTATACCCCTAGTTTATAAACTTTTAGTCCCCTTAGGGATTTCAGGGAAAGCAAATTTAACCAGAAAACATCACGTCACTCAGATTTGCAATTTAGTGTCTAGGAGTTAGTTAATAAATTCCACTTGAGATTGAAAGCGAGTTAATAAAAACGTGGTAAAATAGTAATAATCTGTTACCTGTCCTGTATGAATTCCCAAATAAATTATAATGTAAATATTGACAAATATTTATTGTTGTTACTTTTATTTTGTTAAGTTGGCTTGGGATTTTTAGAAACTTTACCGTTATTTGACATCTATTAATACAGTTTGGAGATACTTAACTGGACAGGTAACAATATTATCCCATTAATAAACTTAAACAAAACAATCTAAATAATGAAAGCAAATGATTATACATGAAGCACAATAACTTTTATTGTTTATTGGTACAAAAAACCAATATATTTTGAATGAATGATTTGAAGATGTGGTATGAATACTTTTAACAATAAACAAATTTCAGTGCCATGAAACAATGCATATAGTTTGGAGTTTTCAATTAAAATCAAGCAAACTAAATTCCAAGTCAAATTCAGTAAAATGTGGAAGCTTTGATTTTAGAATAACAAACAAAATGTTAAATGTACTTCCTTTTTGAAACATATATTTTTTATTTTAAATAAAGTACAAAAAATGGCGAAACAAAATAATTGTTGAGTATTACCTTTTCCATACAACTCTCGATCTCTATCTCTAAAAATGATAAATTTTGCATTATTGCCCTTCAAGCAATTGGTACAAGAGTTCAGGTCACAGTGAAGAAAATGCAATCATATAACAGTCAATGTTCAGTCAACAAGTAAATTCAATGAACCATGGGATAAGAAGTATTAATAAAATCGACGACCTCGTCCACGAGAATAAATATTGGGGTTCTTAGACCTTGGGAAAGCATTTACATTGGTGCTATATTTACCTCCAGGTGGAGTGTAAAGTTCACGCACTGATTTCGGATCTCTTCTTGACAACTTTCTGTCATCAGGACTGGTTGAATCAGATTCCCTTTTGATACCAGTTGACATTTTGTTCATGCTTGCTGCAGTAACAGGCTTCCAAGAAAGGGTGATGTTTGTTTTGAAAGTGGGAGGGGTGCGGAACAGGTCTTTGATCAGAGAGTTAATGTTGTTCATGGTGCGAAGAGCAATGGCCTTCACCTTAGTTTCCTCCACTTTAGCCTTGTTGCCCACAAGAGACTCACGAAAGGTCTTAATCCCACTCTGCACTCCACGAGCCAGGAACTGAAGTCTGGCCTTCAGATCCTTGAAACGCTGTGAGTTGTCTCCATGGGTAAGAAACTCAGGACAGAACTTTACCAGGTGAGTGAATGTATACATGAGGCATTCAATGTGGGTGAACTGGAGGTTCGGATCTTCAGGCTGACCTCCATTTTCAAGATCAGCAGGAGGTGGAAGAGGAATGTACTCCAAAAGGATTCCATGAACTACTTCAGTACATTCTTTGATTTGAGCATCTTCAGCCAGGAAAGTAGATAATTCAGCAAGAAGCTTGATGATATCAAGACTCAACTCAACTCCGTTCTGCTGTTCTTCAACTTCTTTAAGTTTAGGAAGCACTGCTAAACACATGTAGGTGACAAACTGAGTAGAACTGATGAAATGGGAGAAGTATGGTATAGCAAGCCTGATGCACTGCAAAAATCCACCAATATTGTCTGGAGAGAGATCAAAGTCGGCTTCTAGCTCTGCTTGTTCTGCAATGAGGTTTACGAGAGCTTGCTGAACTGGTACTGTTTTTGCAATTTTCAAATTGGACAGCAAAGGCATAAGATTCAAGAAGTCTTCTCCACTCACTTCAGTAAAGGCTTTTTTGCATTTTTCAAGAAGATACTCTTCAACATCCTTAGTGGTCATCTCTGCAGGCAAGAACTTGAATTTGGCACAGAGAAACTGAATTGCTCGTTTACGAATAGCATCTTCTTCAGAGGATGTAATTTGAATGAATATACCTTCAAGGGTGGCTTTGATGTCCAACTGAAATATGGTCATCAATGCAGTGTGGACAGTAGCCAACTCTCCAGAATCCTCAGATTGTAGCATTTGAGTAAGGATATCTGAAATCTTCGTAATAAATTCCTTATTCTCTTTGCAAAAACTGGGAAGATACTTCACAGCGTTCTTGCGGATCGCCACGTCTTCATCTTCCACCAAATCCAACTGAGCATCAAGGGCAGTAGCAGCCAGGTTAGGAAAATCTTTCAGAAAACGTGGTATAAACTGACCGGCCAGCATCTTTTCACTGCTCTCCCCCTTCACTGATTCAATAATTTCCAGATACTCCGCTTCATGTTCGGAAGGCTTATTCTTGGGATCGGCAAGAATATCATAGTTCTGGTACAACTTATCGACTTTATCCATCTTTAGTACAAGAATCTTCGTAAACAAACGAATGGACGTTGACTAACAGTCTTGCGATTTCAGACCACACCACAGAGAAATTCGGATGCAAAACAGGATTTTAGCACTGTAATGCGGCAAATATCATAATCGAAAACGAAATAAACAGACAAATTCTTAAATAAACAAGAATTAACGCTCAAATGCAATCAAAAAGGGTTTCCAGAAAAATGTTAACAAAATCGTTCTGCGGCGGTTATAGTTGGAATTACAGTTAATAACAGTACAGTACAGTACAGTATCAAATTTTTTATTTATATTTTTGAATTTGAAATATTTTTATTGGACTAACCAGCAATAAATCAGTGAAACAATCTTTCAATTTATATAAAATTGGATGCGAAAATTATTGGACTCCTTCAAACTAATTTCTGAAAATTTCAGTTTCGGGTGCAAACCCAGAAATGTGACAGTAATCGGTTGAAGTTACGCCAAAAGTTTGTTTTTGTTTATATTCAGTGTTCACGTGTTCTACGCATGGACATGGTTCCATGTGATCAATTCCCACTTTTTGTTCAATCATGTTTTTCGGAGAGTACTTTTGTTTTGTTTGGGATTGGGACTGCTACATATGAATTTGTAAATTTGATTGTGAGGAAATCAAAATGTTTGGAAAGGACCCATATCATCTGAGGACTCTTCTAGAATCAAGAGATAGAAATGAAGAAAAGGCCTTATGGGAATTTGTAAAACAGAAGAGCAACATTTTATATGAAAATGGCAATTTTGAAAATGCAAGTCTTCCACAAAAAAAACCCTCTTGTGTTTTAAGTCCTTTGGAAATTTTTCAGAAACCTTCTCCATTAGAAAGACGAAAGATCTTCTTCAAAAGTTTGAATTTAGGGGATGTATTTTATTTAAAGGTAATAAAAGAACAACCTGACTGTTTTAAATTGTTAGCTCTTGATAAGTATAAAGGTTGTATGAAGATCGACGACTTATCTATTGTCATGGAGCTACCCATGTTTCCACAAGAACTAAAGTATTTAAATCACCGTTCATTTCAGTTTATTATAGCAGCTTTGTCAGCTTGTAATGTAGAAGAGCGTATGTTATATGTGACATTGGATAATTCTATTCTTAAGGAAGAGTTCAAAAATATTCAGCTGGGTCCTCTTTACAGTCCTTATAAGGCCCATTATCATGGTGAAGTTTTCTTAGGAAAAAGTTACACAGATAATTTGTTAATGACTGGTGAAATCTCAAAGCGTAAGCAGCTACAGCAGTTTTCAAATTTAGGCATCAGCAAGGAAACATTTTGTTCACATTTTGAGCAATTTCATGCAGAAAGTCCTGCCCTATATTCACCATCTCTTCTCAAGAAGATTCAATCACAGAAAACATCGAAACGCTACTATGACCAGGCTGTATCTTCCTTCGCTAATAGGGATTTGCATACTACTTTGATTTTTTTGAAACAGGCTTTATCATTATGGGATGAAAATTATGAAGCCTTGTTATTTGCTATTAAATTTTTCACAGAAAAATGTGATGGCCCAAATGCTTTCTTGTATGCTGTGAAAGCTTTCAAGCTTTATCAAAAGTCATCCTTACCCAAAGAGTCACCATGTCATTTGTTGTTAGGTGTTGCTCAAATTAATTTATCTCAAAAGAATAGGTATTTTGCCCTTGAAGCATTTAAAATGGCCACCATTGTTAATCCTAACAATGAAAATATGTTTCATATGTACTATAATTATTTATCTAGCCAACCTGAAAATTAATTTTTCTTCAATTTTAAGGCAGTCATGTAAGAATCAAATCACCCATTTTCAATTCATAAGAGTCTTGAGAAAATCTTATTCTAAGCTAAGGTTTTATAAATACAAATTTTAAAAGTTGTTCCCCCTTCCCAATTCTGGAACATCCTAGCCTTCATTCTTTTCAATTTTCTTTGCTGCACCTATTAATGTGTTCAATTTACATCTGAACTATGGTTAACCATTTTAAAATGAAACTTTCAAGATATTAAAGTGGAGGCAAATGTTTTTGAATATCTGCGTTATTTTATTTCTAATGTTTTAATTGAATTTTGAATGAAATATTTGCTTTTTTTAAGTGCTTTATTTCTTTGGTACAAATCTGATACTTGCCTCTCCCCTCGTGGGACCATCTTATACTTATGTAAGACCTCCATGGCGTCTGATTGCTAAAAGACTATTTCACAGCTGGTTCCCTTTTCCAGCCATGGAAGACTTTTACCAAAGCTGTGCCTGTCTATTTAAACAGCCATTTTGACCTGACCTAAAGATGCTTATGCAAATGCTTCAGATCTTCACATCGAGAAAAATGCTAAATATACTGGTAAAATTATGGTGCTTGTTCAAGAATATTATGCTCATTTATTTTTTATAAGAGCTTTGGATTGATAACTAGAAAAACAAAAATAAGTAACTTTTTCTAAATTCATTTCACAGGAATGAGATGGTTGTGAAGTGATCTAATTTTTCAAGGGGATAATATTTTACTGAAACACAATATGGCCTCAAGAAAATCTATTAAAACTAAGTGCTGATGAGATGCACATTAATGGATGGCACTACTAGATTGTGGGCCAGGTATCAGATTTCTGCCATTTGCTTTAACACAGTGGTTTCCAAATTTTAAGTTGTGTTGTAACCCACAAGTTCTCACTATGAAATAATTTGAAAGATTGTCATTCTTTGTAATTTTCTGAATGAGAGGCTAAAAGTTACTATGATTTAGGCTACTTTTATAATTTAAAACCTTGTTAAAATGGTTTCAGTCATAATTGGAATTTAGAACAATTGTAAAGTTTTTGGAGTGGGACTAAGTATGAAATCACTTGTCCTGATACAACTAAACAAAAGCAACCATACAATTTTGTTAGGTTATATTAAAAAAATTACTAATTTATGATTTAATGATTGCCCCTTTATTTTTTAAAAGTTATTTTGATTTTGTCTCTTAAAAAATTCCATATGTTGGATGAAATGGTGGTTTTGTAATAAGGTTTTAAAATTGTGGGTTGCACACAGTGCTCGAAAGGTTTGAAACCACTGTTTTAAATGGGATTGCAATGAAAAATATTTGGAAAAATTGTACAGTTTTTTTGTATTCAATGTCAAATGTGTTCAAAAAAATTTGTTTGAAATTGTCCAGCTATACCTACTTTTGAAAGTTTTATTTTCTACTTTTAGTGAAATTACGATTTTGACTAAACGATTTTTCTTGTTTAAATTACTTTATCAAGATCACACAGGCAATTTTAATTGTATTTTTAGTAATTTTATTTTCAAGTAAAAAGCAATTATCCTGATTTTGAGTTATTTCTCTTTTTGGTATCCCTTTTTGGAAAGGAAAAGAGTTCATTTATAATTTCCCTGAAAATTAAATGTACTGATTTTGTATTAGTGAATATGTGACTCAGTACTCAGTAAATAGAAATCATTGAAATATTTAAAATTGGATAGTTAAAATTAATTACAGTTTTTTAAATACTTTTTGAACATTATAACATCACAGTTCCTTTAAGCATTCTCATATTTTTTAATCCATTATTCATGTAATCGTATTTGTATAGCTATGAACTATTGTTCTTCATTGTTTGTATCATGTTCTTTGTAGAATATTAAAGTTTCATTTTATCAATGTACTAATTGATCCAAGTTTTAAGTAAAATTCAATACTGCTATACACTAATGCTTCAATATGCTATACACTAATATAAAATACGAGGAGGAAAATTATTCTGATATTCCTTACAGCTAAAGTGATGTTAGATTATTTTTTATAGTAATTATAAGTACAGTTGTTACAAATTTAAAAAATGTAGTAAAAATTCCTTTTCCTTGCTTATTTAAACAAGTCATATCTTCCTCTATTCCCCTTAATATTTTTTTGGGGTGTGTCTTTCATTTGTAAGTTAAGTTTTAGGCTGAAAAAACTGGGCAGTTTGTTGAAGGTGCATTTTCTGAAACTGTTAATTTTTCTCTCAATATTCTAGCAAAATTAATTTCATATTAATGATAAAGTTGCCTGGTAAGTGTTTCATAGTAAAAGCATGAAATAATTGGCAGATCATTAATGTATTATGAAAACTTCTACAGATGGCAGCATTGTTATTTTAAGTATAGTGTTGGTTGGTTAGGATGTAAAGAGTTTGAAAATCGTTCAAATATTACGTAAGCATGGTTTTGGTCAATGACCCCCCTCCCCCTTGTCCGCAAAGATAAGCAAATTTACATAAGAAAACAAAATGTTAAGCAGTGCCTAAAAATGTTAGAAGCTTTTGTAAATTTTTTTTTTGGTTAAATTTTGAAATGATATATGCCAGGAACAATAGATTTTCGAAAATTAAGTGTTTTTAGTATCTTGATACGTGAGCATCACTCATACTCCCCCTTGTCAGGAAAAATAAGCAAACAGCAACCCCCTCTTAGGTGCTTACGTAATATTTGAACGGACCCAGGCCCTTTGTTTTTAACACCGCCGTAAATGATATCCACGGACGTAGCTATAGCTTTTGTAAGGGGGAGCAGAGGGTTCAAGAAACTTCTTTAAGGGGGAAAACTTTTTCTTTAAAGTTTAGCTAAAACAGGGTTTTCCAACTAGCGGGCCGTATGCGCCCCGCCGGGTCATTTTGTGCGGCCCGCGAAGCTCACTGAAACCCCCCTAAAAAGTAGCTTTCGAAGACTTTATAGCATACTTAAATTTCAGCATTTTGGGGGGAAGATCCCCGAACCCTTCTATTAACCCCTATTACAGTATGGAGTAGTTTTGCTTTGGTCTGTCATTTTCTATGGAGAAAAATTAAAAGTTTGAGGTTTCGAAAGGGAGGTCATATATACCTCGAAATTCCCAAGTTAACCTTTATCACGAGGACGGACAAAAAGGAGTATCATAGGCGTATAAGTTCCACTTTTTAACTGGGGGCAAAACCTATAAGACCTCAGCCCCAATGGAGACGTTAGTAGACTGTTTCGAAGGGGTTCTGGCCCCTCAAATGTTTTAATAGTTTTCCCCTTTTCGAGTAAAATGTAGGGTAAATGTGAATTTTTGGGAACTTAATCACAAAATTTTGTGAAATTTTACCCCAAAAAATTGTATTTTCACTCATTTTTTGGATATTTGGGACATGAACCTTTCTGTTTGGCTGACAGGTTTAGGCTAAGGGGGGTGTCTGGACCCCCTAACCCCCCCTTATATACGTCCATGATGATATCTATGAGGTTGTAATAAAGTCAAATATTATTTCACATGAAGTTAATTTAATGACCTATTTAAGTAGTAAAATAAAACTCCCAAAAATTTTACACTTGTAAGTTTTGTTCTTCATTTTCTTTTTCTTGTTTTTATAAAAAGTGAAATTGCAAATTTATTCAAGGAAAGCTTTAAGAAAGTCTGCAAAACATAATATGAACTACTACGACCGAGCTTTTTTTTGGGGGAGGGGGTTGAGGCTTGATTTAAAATATTGGGAAATTATCTCGAAAACTGGATCAATATTTCATATTAGGGCCCACAGCGTTAATCGCTTTGATATTTATGGACATTTTAAGCGGAAGTTTTTGGGCACCCATTCCGAAAGTTTGCGCATGCTTTATTTGAGAACAAGCAATCACTCCAAATATCTGAGCGTTATGAAATGATATTTCACAACTTTGAAGGAATTCCGGGATGATAAACTAGAAATAAAATACCTAGTATTTACACACACCGGAAGCTTGCAAGACGACTTCCGGTTTCCCTTCTGTTTCGTTTGTTTATTTATTAAAAGAAAGTCCATGAACATTCCATAAATTCACAAAATCTAGAAAAGTTACTAAAAAAAGAAAAATTTTGGTGATAGCAACTTTGTAATTTAGTAGAAATTTAAAATTCTTCGTTATCATCATACCGGAATGTGATAGAAGTGCAACAGAGTTTTTACTATTTTTTACATTAAATGCAAAGTAGACTCAAAATATTTAAAATAAAGTTTGAATAAAAAATATGTTAGATTTCCCTCTAAAAATTGCAAAAACATTATCACCGACCAATTTATATAGCTTATCTAGAAGCAATTTTTCTTTCATTTAGATGTATTCACATTCACAAATTATATCCGAAAATGTTTTTTAAGCACTACTGAAACTGAAATATAATGTTTACTTCCGTCACTTCAAACACTGAAGTGACGAGAAAATTGGCGTCATTTTAGAGGGGAGTTGCGTTTTATGTTATTTTTTAGGGTTCACACGGGTCAAGAAATACCCGGAGGAAAAGTCTGGGAATTTTAATTTTACCGAAAAAGTCAGGGACTAGTCAGGAAAAATAGCTCATTTTTGCTAAAAACCTGGAAAACCATACAGAATACCAAGAAAGTGATAGGGGAGACTGGGGACAATTGTAACACGGGTCAATTGTAACACTTCGTATTCCTGGAAAAGTATAGATGCCAAGCTGTTACACAGGTAACAGCATGTGCATGGCTTGTAAACAAATAATGTCCGAGAGCGCCAAGTCTGGCAGTTGAGGTATAACAGTGTACTTGAGAAAAGAGTGCTTTTCGAGCATAAAAGTAAATTTTTACTTTTGAGTGAAATTTTTTCTCCTGCACTACAGGTATGTAGCACGAAATAACTTTTTTTACAAAATGAACCTACATTTATCATAGTTATATTCTGTTTAGTTTTAAGTAAATATTGTTTTTAGTTTCTTTGAGAATGAGGGCTGAATTAAAAATGGACACATGGGGTCAAATGTAACACTAATTTGGGGACGATTGTAACATGGGAAAATTGACTTTTGAATGCCGAGATCTCGTACAAGGACAACTAAAAGGGGTCAGATTAGTCAGGAAAGAATGGAGGCAGCAGCTGCTGAGGTTTGGGGGTCTGGAAAGTCAGTGAAAAGTGTTGTTTGTGAGCAGGGTATTTGTTATGGGCCGTTATACAGGTTCTGTCAGAAAAAATGAAAACCCTAAAGTGGGTTATAATTAATTTATACGTTATCGGCACGGGATCTTAGAAAATTGTTACCAGCAATCACCTGTATCACCTACACAATCTCTTAATAAAAGATAACCAAATTCGCTGCCATCACCACAAATATCAAAATGCTCACCACAGGCTGTTCTGCCAATACCAAAAGTGGTACAAAATGACAATGCAACTATTAAAAAGGAAACTCAAGGAGAAAGAGCCCCATCTGCACATATAAACCCAGTGTAAAAGAGAAGAAGTCTACACAAAAAAGAAATTTAAATATTCAGACTGTGAAACCTCATCAGACGATGAATATTTGTGTGTTGTTTCCATGGACAATTTCAAAAACAATCGCCCTAGGGAAAAATGGGTTCAGTGTGTTTTGTACAAAATATATTATTAAAAAATTTGTATAATTTTCCGTATTTCTAATGAAAATGTGTTGTGTTACAATTGACCCTTGTATGTGTTACAATCGACCCCACTTCAAGGGTCGATTGTAACAATATTCTTTGGCATATTTTTTGTTTACTACACTGATGTGCAAAAATTAAGGACCAAACTGTTTTTTCAATATAACACTTAGCATAATTATTTTTCATCCATGAAAATGATTCCACAGGATGTTCAAGGAGTGGGAATATAGTGCGCGAGAACAAATTTTCCCTATCAATAATTTATGGGGGTAAATGGGCCCCCCATTGATAATGGAATCCCATAATACATTTGGAGCAGACAGAAACGTCTATGTGAGAGGTATTTAACCGAAAATTTTATGTTGTTTGTAAAGAATATGATTATCCCTGAACTCAACGCAAGTTTTTAAATGTGTGTACTACTTTTAAATGGTATTTTTTTTAGATTTTATTGAGAGATAAGTCTAATCATTATTTTTGGCAAGTTTTAGATTTTGGGTCATTTTTGGTACGTGGTATCTAACCGTCAACCATATTTTCAGCAGTTCTCACATGTGCTTGACTGCGTTTAGGTCTGTGGACCCGGAAAGTAACTTTATTCTTTCAAAATCGTGACTTATGAAAAACTTGGAGAAAGCCAAAGCAGTTTTGTCGCAGCTTTGTCATGCAAAAAGAGAAAATAAGGACCCAAAATGTATTCTAACAGAAGCAAATGAGACATGAGAAAACAGGTACACAATTGCAGACATCAGTGAAAACCTCTGTGGTGTATAGGGGGTGCTTAAACGGCGCAAAAGAATTGTAAAGTTGCACAGGAAAAATTCGATGTCTTTAAAACTTATTTTTAGGTGAATGGAGATATTTTTACAGATATTTGTTTCTTTTCAGACATGTATAGGTCCATAAACACTAAAAAAATCCTTTCTTTGAAAATTAATAAAAGGTGTCCTTCCTATGAAACTATACAATTATTTTGTGCCGTTTCAGCACCCCCTACACACCAAAGAGATTTTCACTGATGTCTGCAATTGTGTACCTGTGTTCTCATGTCTCATTTGCTTCTGTTAGAAGACATTTCGGGTCCTTATTTTCTCTTTTTGCATGATAAAACTGCGAAAAATCCCAATTTGGCTTTCTCCAAGTTTTTCAAAAGTCACAATTTTGAAAGAATAAAGTTACTTTCCGGGTTCACAGACCGAAACGCGATCAAGCACATGTGAAGAACTACTGAAAATATGGTTGACGGTTAGATACCACATACCAAAAATGACCCAGAGGCTAAAACTTCCCAAAAATAATGATTAGACCAATATCTCTCAATAAAACCTAAAAAATACTGTTTAAAATTAGTACACACATTTAAAAACATGCTTTGAGTTCAGGAATAATCATATTCTTTACAAACAAAATAAAATTTTCTGTTAAATACCTCTCACATAGACGTTTCTGTCACTGCTCAAAATGTGTAATGGAACTCCTTTATCAATGGTGGGCCCATTTACCCCCTTAAATTATTGGTAGGGAAAATTTCTTCTCGCTCCCTATATTCCCACTCCTTGAACATCTTGTGGTATTATTTTCATGGATGAAAAATAATTATGCTAGGTGTTATATTGAAAAAACCGTTCGGTCCTTAATTTTTGCACACCAGTGTATATTGTAATGCATGTTCACAAGACAGTTTTCATAGCGCAATTATAATTGGGATGTTTCAACCTATTTTCATACCAATTTTCATAACTCTAACATAAAAAATGGCTTGGCTGGAGATCAATTTGTAAATTTTGTTACAGTCCCCAGTCTTCCCTATATTTTTAACGTTTGTCATTTATCATTTTTGACTCTAGAAAGTAAAAAAATTGACTATTTTGTTGAAAATAAATGTTCAAAAATGCAAGAAATGTCTGAAAAATGCCGTGACTTGCTAGTTTCTTGACCGAAAATCTTCAAAATTGACCTGGAAAAATCAAGGAATTTTATTTCTAAAATTTAGGGAGATTCCTGATTTTTCTTGATTTGTAAAAATATAACTTGTTTAGTTATAATTAATACAAAATGTGCTAGAATCCCGTTTTCGAGGGTGAGATTTTCATAATATTTTCATAAACCACAGTTTGTATAGGTTTCTAAATTTTAATTATTAGCCTAATGTTACGGTTTCACGCCCTTTCCTCCGAGAGGTTCTCACCCCCGGAGTTTTTGTTTACATTTAGCAACTCTGAGTGAAAGTAACTTTCATAGAATCATTTACGTTATTATGTTACGTATTTCTAGTTCAAAAACAGCTGTTATTTAAAGTTTCAGTTTTAAGTAAAATGAAAAGAACGGGTAGGAAAAGGAATAAAAGATCACAGCAATAAAAGTTTTTGTTTGCTGGAAAAGAAACCGAATGACCTAATGGGGTTTCTCACTTATGCGTTTAAAGTATATTTCCTTTGAACCTAAATGTGATCTTTTTGTATTTACTTTTGCTCACTTTTATATTTTTTTCATTTTTAAAGTTATTTTTTTATCAACACTATTTCTGTGTAAGTTATCACTGAAAGTTGAGATCAACACATTATAGTGACAAAAAAGGGATTCAAGCTTTTACGTTCAAAGCTTCTTTATGCATGAAGGTAATTTAAATTTTTTTTGAAAGGGGTCCATAAAAGAAGTGGCAGCAGAAAAGGACAAATATTTGATTTTGGTAAACGTTAAATGGTCTGGGAAATTTTATTCAGTTATTTACTTAGAAGTTCTCTAAAATTCTTGCATTTCGAACTCTTTTCACACATATTTTGCGACCCTTATTTAAGACGTTTAAGCGCTCTATAGTCTTTTGTTTGGTTGTTTCAGCTGCTATAGTATTTTAGTTAGACCGCTATTAATCGTAGTTGCGTTATCAATGGTGATTCTTATTTAGGTAAAAGAGTGAATGGCAGTGGTAAGTTTTGTGGAAATAGTTGTGGGGCGATATTCTCTTTTGAGAGTGAAAGGACGTCAAAATATCCCAGTTTTTGATATTTATGATACATCCACCTTTAACTGGCTTGATTGAGATGATTGAGATCAATTAACCTCGATTATAATTAGGTTACACATGGTATTGTCGATTTTCAATTGAGGTTCATTAAAATGTCTTTTTAATTTTAATGAAAATTAATTTTTTATGAGCTGGAACATTCTTCTTTTTTTTTGACCCCTTGAATGAACAAGGGATTTTCCTCTGAATCCCGAGATATTTGAAATTGGTGACTGATGATATCAATTAAGTATATATTTCCTTATTAGGCCGGTCTTCATTTGAAACAAGTTCACTTCATGTCAAGCTAAATTTATAAAAGCAATGATAAAATCGATCCTGCCTCGTCTGGATTTTAGCAAGAACACTCGAACCGTCAATCGAGTATCTCTTATTGGACCAACACTTTTTCAGACCTGTCTATCTCCCTCTAAACAATCCGTTTTCTTCCCTCCCGTTTATATATCACAATCCCTGAAAAAACCCTGGTACTCCCCCGAGAAAGAGACAGGGGATGACATCGGTGATTTCCGACGGGGAACGTTTTTTCTGTCTCGCACCTCTCTCTTTTACCAATGGATCCAGTTTTTTTTGTAGGTTACCTCAAGGGAGAGGACATTTTCCCTTCAATGTTACACGGCATAGGAACTCCAGAGAGGTCAGTTGGCTTAATGCATTTTTGCTATGCGTGTTAACATAAAATGGGTAGATGATAGAAAATTAGTTCCGTTTATACGAAAAAAGGGGGCATTACTTTCAAGGGCAACTTAGTTAAAACTTGCAGGAATAGATTGGATCGTCATTGACGCCCTTATATTAGAAACTATGAAACTGGTTTTTTTCCCCCAATAGAGTGATTTTACTCACATTTACCTCCTTACATATGCGAGTATAGAAAGATAATAAGCTTGCTGATAACTTAATTTTATTAAATATCTGAATAGGAAGACTTTTAGCATTATAATGACGGAAATTTGTATTTTTTTTCTTTAAAATTTGAGTTTGTTTCCGTTTTTGTTGAAAAGTTACATTTCAATTAAATTAATTGCTTGAGCTTTTAAGTTTAGATTATCTTAAATTTTTCCTATGAATATTCTACTACGAAATTCAGTGAAAATTAAAAAATCTAATATAATAAAAGAGTGGGTTCAAATTGAAGGATGATATATTGTGAGCTACAAGTATTAAAACTACGCAAATGTTCAACGAATTCCATTTTGCACTTTTTGAGGACATTTGCTACTTTATTTAATAATAACCGCACTGGCGTGGCGATTTTTATCCCAGAAAATTCAAGAGTCGGGGTCTGAATGTTGACGATACAGTCAACACAACTATAGACAAATTTATATCTGTTCTTTTGGAATTCATGTAAATAGTATATATCCATTATATCGTATATCTATTATATCCATATTATTATCTATCCATTATTATCCAGTAAATTCTATATATCCATTAATAATTTGTCAGAATAAAATAATTAGGATAGTGAGTGGAGCCAGGACACGGGATTCGTCTTTTCCTTTATATATGTCCTTAAGAATTCTTCCTCTAAGAAATTTATATATAGGTATATCGCGTTCTACGAATTTTTTTTCAAAGAGGAGGGCATTTACAGGGAAACTTAAATGTTTTTTTTTTCAGAAAGATTAAGAAAATTGAACCGTGTTGCTATTCCCTTTCCTAGAATCGAAGCTTACAAGCGTTTTTTTACATTTACGGCTCCGAAATTGTTCAATTTTTTACCCATTTCTGTTTCCTCCTCGGTAACGTTTTCTTCTTTTGTTTGTAACCTGAAGGCATGGCTTTTATTAAACAATGATGTGGAGACATTTTTTGGTTGACAGTGTTTTCTTCATTTGGACATTCTACCATAGTACAGAGCGTTCTGATTATTTGTTTAATAGAGTCTTATATTTTTATTCTTTATGTACGTACAATTTGTTGTGTATAGTTCTGTAGGAATAATTGCCAAGTTTGTTTTGTATTATTGTTTTTTTTCCTCGCATGTTGCCACCACCACCACATCACAGCAGACTGCTAAAGTGGTGGTTTATCCATAATGTATTCTTTCTTTGTTTAATATTTTTGTAAATTTCACTCTGTACATTATGGAAAATAAATTATTTTTATTATTTTTTATTTTTTAGTATGTATTGAAACGTTTGCTGGAAAATAAAGTTTAACAATGAAGTACTACAATACAATCAAGTTTACAACTTAAGCACATGATATGGTTCAAAGTAAGAAAGGAATTGACTCGAAACTTATGTTTTTTTTTTTCTCAAATTGTGTAGATACTAGATACATAAGGTTTCATAAAAAAATTAAATCAGTACACCTTTTTTGAAAAATCAATTTAAAACTTGACGAAGAGCTTTTTAAATAACGTTGTCTCAAAAAGATAAGAACCTGAACGAACGAGAACGGTTGTGTGTCGCATTAATCTACCAATCATTTTTTGTTTGAATCGAAATTGCCTCTTTTGGAAGACATGTCAAGTTGCGTCCACGGTTTTGAATAAAACAGAATGGGTTTAATGAAGACACACAGCTTTTTATGCTAAAAATTTAGGATCTATGACAGATTGAATTTTAATTACGGGATGCGTGGTGCTTTGGTTGGTAAAAATGATGCGGGTTTTGATGGTGACTTAATTAAACTGTTCAAGGTATGTTGTAATTAGAGTCAGGAAGCTTAACAGGTGACGCAACATTGAAACTCTTGTATTAAAGTTAAGTAGCTTTTTGACGTTTTATAAAAAACACTCTTAAGTATTAAACGAAATTTTTATTGCTATGTAAGGAGCATCTTTTTTTAGCCTTATTCGTAATTTACTCTCTTCTTTTTTAAGTAAACATTATATAAGTTAAGTAAGTTAAGATAAGAGTAAATACCAAGCTTTTTTGAAACATGGAATCTTATAATTAAAAATATTCATTTTGCTAGTATGATTTTTAGCTGTGAGGGAATTTGTCATACATTGATGCCTATTATAAGTAGTTTAACTTTTTTAGGTTCATTGAAATCTATTCTAAATGTAGAAAATTTGAAACTTTAAAAATTGGTTCTTTTTAATAAATATTTTCATTTGAGTCTCCATTGAGACTCCATTCAACTCAAATGAAAGTATTTTTTAAAAGAAATTTTCCTTTTAGGATAGATCAGTGACAAAAAAGCTTAACAGGGGGTCCAAAACGCTATTCACAAGGCATACCCCATGTTTTTTCGATTTTCATAATCGCCTACGGCCATGGATAATCTGCTCTGGTACTCTGTGGGGTAGATGTATCAATTAGTGTTATAAGTACTTTGCACATCATACTATCTTACATTTATAACACGTGTATTGGACACTGTATCCATAATTTGACGAGTTGATTTTATTAGCTTGAAAATTACGAAGAGTTACAAAGTGTGTAATCAATTCTTCCAATTTTTTTCAACTATACAAAACTGTTCGATAGACTTATACTGTTTTAATCATTATTTTCTACTTTAAATATGATTCCGAGAATCATTTAATTTTGGGCGACCGTAGAATAAAAAACGTACCATTGATACATTTTTTTCCGATTACCGCAAAACTTGGTGTTTGGAGTTATTCCCCTTTTAAAACTGACAATACAATTATTGCTCTCCTGCAATATTCACTCAGTCTCAGATAGAATAAACCCGTTTTAATCTATCCCCACAGATCAAATGGACTTAATTTTAAATTACTGAAGTATGCAAGGTTAGTTTAAAAAAAATTTTCTTTTTAGATAACAATATCACCATTTAAGGTATCTCGTCCACCTGAGCGGAAACCGAATGCAATTTCACCCAAAAGTTCATCAGTGCACTCCATAACTTCCGAAAATTGCACGCATTGTTTTTTCCCCAAGAGCCATCCTTCTTCTGCCAAATGTGCAATTATTGGAGCGACTTTCTCTTCAACCCCGCCCCTTTTCGATACTTTCTCCCGGTGGTTAACGCTTGATAAATAAGGTAACTTGAATACGAAGTCTTTTATTTTACGCGCCGAAACGACTCTTTTTTAAGGAAAGTGATTTGGGATTATTTGGGTCAAGTGAAATGCAGTTTATAATGCTCTTTTATGAGAGAGAAGTCAAACAGTAATGAGGGGTCTTCGGTGTATTAATAGAGAGGCATGCTTCCCGTAGTTAAGGTTCATATTCTTATGGATACCCGCCGCCTGCCAAGAAAATAATAAATGGTTGTGATAAAATATCATAAGAGAATTTTTTTATGACGGATTCCTCTGAATGGTTTAAGAAATTTATTTTAAATTTATCTATAGTGCATAACTTAGATTAGATAGTTTTACTTTCAAACTCAGAATTAGCGATTTGCTGAGAATTCAATACCCTACAAATCTCTTTTGGAATTAACCTTTTGACCAGTTTATTTCTCCTTATTAATTTATGGAAAGTATTTAGTTTTAGGTAAAAATATTAAGCAATTTATGAATTAGTAATTGGATTTATTACTTCTCATATTTCAATCTAGTTTTCTTCACTTTGGCACTATCAGTTGTTTCTCCTGCACAGCCATTTACGCACTGTAAAACGGATTTTTCCTTTAGAGTACTTATTCGGCTGAAAAGCTAATCTCTTAGGAATTTGCTTCCTCTAGTGCGGAAATCCTAATCATATGATGGTGTTTAACAGTTACATTGGAAATTGCAAAGTCGAAAAATTATATCTTTCTAAGTTGTAGTTTTTCGATGGAGTTACTTTGATTGTTGCAATAAAATTTAATTTGGATTAGAAATGCCAGTTTCCCCCAACAATTCAAATTTTAACCTTTTCCCAAAAGTTAAATATATCTACCCACGTCCAATATCACACATCTTTTCTATATACCCTCAAGACCTTCCTACGCACTTCTGGGTTTAAGTGTATCATAAGTTTTTAATCTCTGTTTTAATTTCTTTTTTTTTATGGTAACGAGGTGAAAAATACGAAATGTAAAACTACTCTTTAGATTTAATACGTAAAATGTTTATGAATATAGTAAATTAAATACGTCTTTTATATGAAATTGTCGTCTACTCAACTCATTAAAAAACTAAATTAGTGTCTATTTAGTAACTAAACTTGACAATTTTGGACAATAAATTTATTTTCTCTAATTATGAAGGAAAAATTTATTATTTTTGATCAAAGTTTGCTTTTTTAGAAACTAGAGAAATTTTAGAGCAAAAGAAACAGGCAAAGGGAGGTACCCATTTTTTTCTTGATTCCAGATTTGCAGGTTAAAATAGGCTTCATAACTTATGCTGTTTTAATTATTATTTTCTACTTTAAATTGATTCTGAGTAACATTTAAGGTTTGGAGGCCGCAGAATAAAAAACCGTACCCTTGATAAAATGTTTTCCGATTACCTTTTTTTTTTTTAGTTATTCTCCTCTTAAAACTGTGAAGCATCATAAGCTTCGCAAAGCTTTGAATTTGTTGACAAAGCAAATTTTTTTGTTTCTTACTTTAATAAATTCACCGCAAATAAAACAGAATGAATCCACATCCTGTTTACACTGCCTTAATGCCATTTTCTAACTTGGTAATACTCAATGACGGTTGTTACAACTGTGAGACAAGTAAAAACCTGCTACTCTGCCCTTCACAAGTAATATGCAATTATCGCTATCGGGTTGATCAAAGGCTACCATCTGATGCTCATAACATAAATTAAAATCTTCCAAACTTACTTATCGACGAAAGATATTTATATTTTAGTGTTTTTCGAGGCCCATATTTAGAATTTCAGCATTAGAACAAATACTCAGAATAAATTTTTTTCCCGTCGACCTGTCAGTTAGGTGTTTCACCTTATACATGTGTTATTATCTTCACTTTTGTTATCACTCTTCAAAAAAAGAAATTTCTGCTACACCAATTTTGTGCTTCTACCCCTTTCTTTGACTGGTGATTCAGGTTCATGCTCCACTTGCTCATTTTTCCGCTACTTGCTTTCGTTATTGCAGTTGAACAGTTAATCCCCTGGTCGTCAGTCAGAAAGGGTTAGGATCAAGCTGTTCGTACAATTTAGGTTTGTTTCATTCATGTTTGGTATCACGGATAATGTTTAATGTCAAGAGAACAAGAAAAAACCCGATGATGTTTTACTAAATTGGAAAATTCCGATGAGTGTAAAAAATACAACAGAGTTTTAATTTCTTTATTCTTTTAATAGATTTTTAAAATTGTATCTCTATTTCAGCTTAATAAAATTTCATTCTCTATTGTATAACATAAATTATGTTAGTTGAAATTGATGATTTAAATTTACTTAATTTGTGATGATTACAGTATTGGTATTCGATAATTGTCAATATGGTGTGTAGGTTAAAAAATGATGATTATTTAATGGAAATGTAAGTTAAATATATATAACATACTTTTACATGTCCATTATAAATAGATAATTGCATGATAAAGCAGGCGGTTTTAAATATTTTCGTTTTAGAAAAGATTCTATGTCCCTGCTATTTGAATTCCATACTCAGGAATATACCGATTAAAACCCTAAGATTGATATCAATCTCCTACTCTACTAGCTGATATGCCCGCCGTTACTCGGGGGATAAAAGGATAATCAATCTGTGTGTTAAAATAAACTAGCTGGTTTGACCCGGCAAAGCCGCGTCTTACCAGCTAGATTACACGCCTTTGGCGCTGATTCGAGCTTCGCTCGTTACTATTTCACGCTTGCAGCGCAGTTAAATTTTCTACAATTACTTTTTTTTTAAGCTGCACCGTCAGCGCTACACTATTCAATATTTTCAATCAAATTATAGGTTTTTCTAACCACAACTAATTTATTCTTATGCGTCATCTGAAGAGAAAGAAGTAATACTTTAATTAAACCTGTACCAATATTTTTTATATAAATCCAATATGCCTAGTATAGGTATGCTGTTGCGATAAATCTAGTAAAATAGTAAGTAGTAATAGTAGTAGTAGTAGTCCATCATGTGTAAGTTTTAACTAAGGCTGTTTCATCACATTTTATTAGATTATTTTAAGTAAGATATGTACAGAGTTCATCTAACAAAGGCCTTCGGCCGTCTAAAATAGTTTTATTTTGTCTTGTGTGGCGCATAATATCCTAAAGTGGATCGTGCGCCATAAAACACTAACGAACCAACCAACCAACGTCAAAAAATTGAAGTTTGATAATTTCAAAGTAGATTTTCTTCACGCTCTTTAAAAGACGTTTTGCCTGTGTTAGTAAAAATATTAACTGAAAACAATGGGGCAAATTGAAATAAATTTATAATTTAAAAATGGAATGCTTTGAAGGAACGTGACATATTATTGGCTCATCTAGGGTTGGAAATCTTTCGATCAAGACCGAGTTTGTCAAAATCGGTTCAGGGGTTCGGGCTGGCGGCCGGCCGAACGGAACCTCCCTATAGAGTTAACATGGGGGCAAAACGAAAAAACCGCATAATTTAAAAATGGAATGTTTTGGAGGAACGTGATATATTATTGGCTCATCTAGGGGTGGAGAGCTTTCGATCAAGACCGAGTTTGTCCAAATCGGAACGGGGGTGCGGCCTGGCGGCCGGCCGAAAGAAAACCCAAATTATTTTAATATATAAGATAAGCATTATCGTTTACATGCAATAGAGTCAACAGTCTTCCCGCCAGGATTCTTTTTTTGATGCCATACCACTTTGTTAAGATGTAAAAAAACCCTTTAAAAATGCCACCTGTTTAGATTTAATGTGTGAAATCCCCATCCCCGTTTTTAAAGAGTATTTTTCAAAATAGAATAGAATCATCATCAATATTGATGATGATGATTCAAGAAAAGAGAAATAAGATGGAAAGTAATCAATGTAGAAAAAAACGTAAGGTAGTAAAAATAAAAGAAACAGCTTAAAAAGAAATAACAACCATAGTGAAAAAATTTAGGTAAAATTTTGTTATTATAAAACTAACGGTCCTCCTCATCATATAGGATGCAAAACTTACAATTAACAACATTATACTGATTTATCAAATAAATCAATCTATTTTTCAATCTAGACTAAGAAAGCATTTAATGTGTTCCGTATAAAATAATCAAAGTTCAATTAATAACCATCATGTTATTGTAATGAAAAAATAGTATTATTTCTTTATTCGTACATTATCTGAACAATACAATTATTTCTTTAAGAACATTGTCTTCAAATAAGAAGATTTACTATAAATTCTAAGGAAAATACAAATAGTTGTAAAACTAGTTAATCTAATCAAACCGTCTTAAAAGAAGAAAATAAAACTAATTGATAGAAACTGTTTCCAATTGAAACAAAATACTTCTAAGATGATGATAGTAATTACTTACTTTGAATTAGTTACTTAAATTTCTTCACAATATAATTCCTTTGTTTTTTTCCCCCCAAAACTTTGTTTAGTATAATCAATTTCTCTGCAAACCAAAGAAGTTAGCTCTTAATCTAAAGCAAGGTACAGTGTGAAGGTTTTTTGTTTTTTGCAAAAATCCATTATTCAAATTAGCCTTCTCTGAAACAACAAGGAACGCGAAGTGAAGTAAAATTTGAGTTGCGCGGTTGTTTTTTCTTTTGTTTCCAAAGGTAAAGAAATACTAAGTGGATTACTCTCTCCCTTTGAGTGATTTTGGAAGAGAGGGTAGATAATATTGCCAGGAAGTGGTATTGGAAATAAGCTAACTAGTAATATTATTTTTGAACCGTTGTTACTGTAGATGTAGATATACGAATAAAAAATACTTAACCCACACACACAACATACACAATATGGAATAAAGGTATATTAATAAATTTTAAGCAAACTTTTATTCACCTGAGTTCCGAATGTAATTTGAGGATGTGAGATTTTTCTTTTATTTCACTTATTATTTCTGAGCAGTGATGTGAGTCGGTGGTCCAGTAAGATTTATGAGGAATAGAATTAGGCCGGGCGCGCACTAGCGACTAAAGTCACGGCGACCAGGATTACTAGTATCAAAAATATCATTAGAAAACAATAGAGCATTTTCAATCACCTGACTTTACCTATCAACGGCCTTAGCAATGTTGTTTTTATCCTCCAGTGATGTCATGTGCGAATGCTACTATTGGATGTTTATATGTCCCGCCCCTAACAACAGCCTTAGCAACGTTGTTTTTGTCTTTGTCACCGTGACAAAAGTCGCCAGTGCGCACTCGCCCTTAAGCTACCCGGTTTATTTTGAATGCTTATAAAAATTAACTGGCGTTTTAAATGCTCTCTAGACTGTCCGAACCGCACCCTCAATGTTCTTCATCTTCATCACCGCTCCCTAAAAACCCTCATTGCCCTCTGGGGGGGAGTAATATCTTTCAATATCAGAACTACTGATTTAAGAGGAAAAAGTCCCTCTATTAAGCTACACGGAATCACTTATATAGGGTTTTAGTATTCTTCTCAATTTAATTGACAAATGTCATGACCCACGGAAATAATTTTTTTTCGTGTCGTGTACCCGGTAAAATCATTTTTATTTCAGAGGATACGCACTTTAAATGGTAGTTGTATCTCCCTTCAGCAAAACTAAAAGAAAAACATATTAAGTGCCCAAAAATCCATTTTATATATCTACTTTCATTCAAATTCTAGTAAGAAAAGCACAGTAATTACCATAAACATAATCGACAAACGAGTTATATTTAAGAAAAAGGGAAATCCTTTAACACCTGCTTAACTCACCCCATTAGTTAAATTAATATCAATGTAAAATTCATAACTTTCATAATCCATTAACCGCTTACAAGAAGCTATAAAGTTTCTGTTCAATGTTAGCTTATCCCCTTTCTAAGGAAGAAAAATCTAGCAGCTATCTTAACAATAACGGGCAAGAAGTCACAGTTAATTTGATATCGCAACACTGGCAAAAAGATTCATAACTTCCATTTTAGAATTTTCGCTTAATTAGATAATCGGTATTTCACCCCCTTTCAATCGGTATGGAATGATGCTTTAAATAGCTTTTGCTATTCTAGTGCACTATTAAGGGGAAACTTACCCCAAAACAATCAAGGCTTATCGTATATAAAGCTATCTTTAAAATTTTTATAAAAGTTAAGTGAAATGCTTAATCCAATTTAATGGTTTGAGCATTTTTGATCCCAAACAAAAAAAATACGCTAATGTTTTTACATTAACGCTGTTCTAATGTCCTCTTATTGTTGTTTAATTCTTGGAAGTTTTTAAAAAAGCATTTTTGATTCTTCTGAGTGGAAATGGGGATTTTTTTAAGTGAAAAAATTTCTTTAATGGGTCTTGATTTCCAACAATTTAGATTTATTTTTCGTCTGAGGCATTCTGTATTAAGGAAAAGACTATAAAGTTGGATTAGTTCATTTGTTTGTCATATCTTCTTATTCCATAAGACAAGAAAGGGATTAGAACATTTTATAGTGTCGCACGAGCCCATTGGTAATTATTTCTAATGAGGGGTAAGTTCTATTTAAGTGGACTCTTGTTAAAATAATTAAGCGTAAATTAAATAATTATGTGAATATTCTATTTTGAAGTAACCGGGTACAATAGTTGTAGTTCTTGAAGACTATATATAAATTTTAATTTGCTTATAAAGACGCTAAATTAGAATTTGGGAAATGTATTAAATTTTATTTAAAAAAAAAATACATTCTTGAAAACACACCATGAACATTTTATGAGGTTTTGCAGTTTTATCGAATCATTCTTAAATATGTCGATCAAAAGTTATACTTTTTTAACATACTTGCACAAAACCCAAGGACAAAAAAAAAATATCAAAACCCCATCTATAGAATTTACGTTATGAAGAAATGCAAGCTGATTCAATTGGTACGTATACAAGATAAAAAAGATTTCAAATAATTAATCAGATAGCACCAGTATGAATTTTGAAAGCCTATTTTCTCGGATGAATATATAAGAACAATATAAGAAATGTGATTATTTGTGTGATGAGATTGCAAAATGGTATACTATAAGCATGTAAATTGCGCTGAAATTTTCCCATCTGAGCTTAAATTTATTCATTTTCTAATTTATTAAACAACATGTTTTAAGCTATTTGATTTGTATATATATATTTTTAATATGGTTTAAAATATCGTAATGGTTCCAGAGAGTAATAGGGTTCCTGTTAGAAAATTTTGAATATTCTTTATTCTTCTAGAAAACTATTTTCAACGGAACAAAAAATCGTGTTGTTGGTTGATGCAAGAGTTACGGAAGGGGTGGTTATCCTAAAGCAAATACTGGTTTTTTAAAGGTCCGAAAGAAGTTTTCTTCTTTACCGAAATTCTTTCTTTTAAATGTCTTGGGTTTTTCAATTATTTCCAATGCATTTATTTAATCAAAATCTTCAGTACATTCACGCTGATCTCTAACTATTGTAATTGACTTCAATGATTCTCCTCTAGGGATAAACAGTTTTAATTTAATTTCGAATGAACTGATGCTATTTATTAAATTAGTTAACTAACGGATGTGTCTCTATTATTCATTCAATGCGCCATATTTGGCGCATGCACCACGTTCTGGTCACCCCTGCTCTACGGTATTAAGCTTTTGTTAAGCTAAAGGATTAAAATGAATTTCTTAAGAAAGGATTAAAATTTGCGTGGAAGGACTTAGAAAAGATTCAACTGAAAACTTTCAAATGCGATCGAAATACAGGGAGGTCTGAACAACGGACGATGGTTAAAAAAATCCCTTTAAAGTTTAAAGAGGTAATAAAAGAATTCATGATTTAGAAAAATAAATGTACTTAAAAAGTAAAGTGTTTTCAAAGTACACTTATATAACAAGGGAATGAACCCACGCATATTAATTTTTTAATGAAGTTTAATTTAAAATATAATAATATATTTTAAATTTTCCTTTTTTAACTACAGGTATTACATTTTTCAGATTCAATTTAACTGTAAATTAGTAATTGGGAAGAATTGCGTACAAACTCTTAACTTAATAAACTTGTTTCCTTCAATAAACGTTTTATTTTGGGATAGTCTTGAAATAGCGAGTTTAAAAAAAAAACGGTTTTTAAAAAAACTCTTCACATCAATACCAACTGACTTCTTGATTTATTTATAATATATTTGATTTATTTATATATAATATATTATAACATATTTGATAACTTATTAAATAATTTTAAATTTATTTTACCAAAAGTTCTTTACATTTTTGGAAATAAGTGACTTGTTTTCATCGATACTTTTGGATTGATAGTTGAATTTTCTCAGGGAAGCGGATAATATCAATAAACTACAGAGAAACTATTTTGTTATTTTTACGTAATTTCTCTATAAATAAACAAATAAGCGGCATTAGAAGTCTATTGCATGCTCAGCTATACCTTACATCTACGTTAGGGTGGGCCGAAAACACACTTTATTTTTTATTTATGTTCTAATAGCGCGGAAAGGGTGCCACTTGGGTCCAATAAGAACGGTGTAAAATAGTTTTTCGATTGGATAATATCTTAGGCTCCCGCATCGCATTTAAAGTTTGAAAAAATTGATGACTTTTTTACAAAACAGCTAAAAAACCAAAGATTAAACTTTCAAATATTGCTCATGATTTTTTTATGAGGAACTAGTATAGTTATAGACATAATGTCTCAGGTTCCATTCTTCTATCACTCTATTTTCGTTAGATATAATTTTTTAATGTTCAAAGAAATTATGTAAAGTTGTTTTTCCTGCATTTTTAAAAAGCTAATAACTTTAGAACTATACAACTTAAAAACCTGAAAACAGTCCCATTTTGTTCGTTAATTTTTTGTCTTAGATTTGGTGTGCATAATGACAATCATTTTCAAAAAGTTTTTTTCAGAATTTAAAAAAAAGTGAAAAAAAAATTAAAAAAAAAATTTTTTTTTGAAAAATTTTTTGAACAAATATTAAAAGCATTCTAACTCTTAAAATGAACATTTCTACCAAATTTCAAGTTGAAAATAAAATTTAATCATGTATAAAAAAATAAAAATAATCGTAATTTAGGCAAGTCCCGTAAACATTCCCTAAAATTATACAACAAGAGCGATTCTCTCATGGAGAGTTCATAAAATCGCTTGAGCGTGTTCAAGAACAGTGTAAAATATCTTTTGCCCCTGCTTTGCACTAGAATTTCAGAAATTTGGGTAAAAATAACCAACTTTTACTCAGCGTAATTTGAGAAAAATTGACAATTTTTCTCAATGCAGGAAGAAAAGTTATTTTTCAATACTGCTACTCGAATGTTGCAGAATAGGTGACCAAAGGGTTAATTAAGAATAGAATTAAATACTTATTTAATTAATAAAGGCCTTTAGCCTTATTGCACTTAAGATCATGCAATTTTTCTAGGAAAACACAGATTTAAACACTATAGAAATGAACTAAAGTAAAATTTCGTTATTTTTACCCAAATTACTGAAATTCTAGTGCAAAGCAGGGGAAAAAGATATTTTACACTGTTCTTGAACACCCTCAAGCGATTTTATGAACTCTCCATGAGAGAATCGCTCTTGTTGTATAATTTTAGGGAATGTTTAAGGGACTTGCCTAAATTACGATTATTTTTATTTTTTTATACAAGATGAAATTTTATTTTCAACTTGAAATTTGGTAGAAATGTTCATTTTAAGAATTAAAATGCTTTTCATATTTTTTCAAAAAAATTTTCAAAAAAAATATTAAAAAAATTTTTTTTTTCACTTTTTTTAAATTTTGAAAAAAACTTTTTGAAAATGATGGTCATTATGCACACCAAATCAAAGAGAACAAATTAACGAACAAAATGGGACTGATTTCAGGCTTTTAAGTTGTACAGTTCTAGAGTTATTAGCTTTTTAAAAATGCAGGAAAAAAAACTTTACATAATTTCTTTGAACATTAAAAAATTATATCTAACGAAAAAAGAGTGATAGAAGAATGGAACCTGAGACAACTATATTACTTCCTCATAAAAAAATCATGAGCAATATTTGAGAGTTTAATCTTTGGTTTTTTAGTTGTTTTGTAAAAAAGTCATCAATTTTTTCAAACTTTAAGTGCGATGCGGGAGCCTAAGATATTATCCAATCGAAAAACTATTTTACACCGTTCTTATTGGACCCAAGTAGCACCCTTTCCGCGCTATTAGAACATAAATAAAAAATAAAGTGTGTTTTCGGCCCACCCTAATCTACGTCTTACGGTTTTATTGCAGGGAATCCCCCTAAAGCGATTTTTAATCCAATTAAATCGTCTGGTGGCCAGACGAAAGAGCAAGGACAGTCGTAGGTCGAGAGTTGCTAGATTGCATAAGAGCTTTAATACTTTTCTGCTGGCATCCGTAGCTTTTCTGTCCTTAACGTCTTAAATTGATGAGTCAAGAGTTTTCAATAACCACAATGCTTTAGATTAATTGATGTATGATGTATTTAATAGAGATCTTTGATATTTGGTGTTCTGAATGCAGCTAAATTGTCGAATAAAACTATTAGGATTCTTTACTACTCGTTAAATATTTTATTTAATCTACTTAGGGACGTAGTAATTTTTTTTTACTTTAATAAAGCGATATTGACGCTTATAAGTTAAGAGGTGCTTTTGTAGTTGGACGCATAAATATGTAAGAGTTATCCCCTTCATTCGACCCTGGGAAGGAAAAAAAATAAATACTAAGTATAAAAGAGAACTCGTGTAAGTAAGATTGGATGAAACCCATTTTTAAGGAATTGTATTAGAGCAGATATGCAACTGAAAATTTGAAGATTTTAAAAAAATTATTTCTATCTTGTGTTAGCTCTAATCAAAATTTTCTTATCAATGTGAAAAGGTTTTAAGTTTAAGGCTAAACAAGTAATTCATACCTACTCTTTGATGCACAAATGGTAAAACAAAAATATTGCAATAATGTAGTACGTAATGTAAAAAGTGTAGAGCGTATTTAATATATTTTTTTATACTCTATTGTGCATATCGTGCATTTAAAATTTGCATGTATATAAAAAAAAGATTTTTTTTTTCAGAATTAAATAATTACTGGTGTTTTTCTTATAAATAAGATAAACGTTTAATTCTTAGGTTAGAATATTTTGATAATTATAATGAACGTTTAATCCCAATGTAAATAAATGCACAATATTATTTTTTAGTTGAAGATGCTTAAGGACACACACACACACACAAAACACTTGAAGTTCTTTTGTGAAGCAAAAAATATCAAACATTACTAGTATTAAATGTTAAACTTAAACACAAGTGTTCAGCTATCTCTAGCTTCCCTAAAAACTAATTACAACGCCTAAACAAAAACCAGTTTTTTTTTGGACCAGTTTAGCGATTTAATTAAGTTATTCTTTGTATAATGTTAGGTAAAATATAACTTACATAGTAGTTTTATTTTTTTTCCAAGTTACCTTTTTGTTAACAAATCCTTTTTTAATACTAAAAAAGTTTATAAGAAAGGCATCTTTTACCCTTAAGCGTTTGTTTCTTGATTCCCTTTTGGATGAGGTAACAACTTCATAAGATATGTAAAGGTGTAAATACTCGTAAAGCATTAGTTTTTTTCCTAAGTTCTTGTGAACAGACGTTTCAATACGTTGATGTTTTCTTTAAAGAAATAGATCCGGTGTATTTTTATAATGGTAGTTTCAAAATTAAAAAGACTGTAAATGGAAAAAATAGCTTGACTTCTTCTTTGATGATGTAAAAAAAGAGTGCATATCTAAAAAGTTAATAAAGGACATATATTATTATTTTTGATAACATTTACTCAACCGAAGAAATACTTAATTATTTTCTTGGTTACTATTATGTAAACCAAAGACAATTATACCTGCTTCTTTTCTGTGTACCTTTAAAATATAAGGTTGTTTTGTTTTTATACATCTTCATTAAAAAGTAATGATTTTTTACTCAGATTTTTGAAAAATAAGCTTAAAAGGAACTAACGAATGATGATAACATAAATAAAGATATGAATAATCATTTTTAAGGTCTAATAAACTAACATCAGATAATAATTATAAACCTTTATATTTAATAATCACAAACTAAATACAGACTTTTTTGAGACTAATTATCATAGTTCTTATTTAAAAATCTCTCAAAAATAACCTCAATCCTACATACCCGTTCCATACTTTCTAAGATCTTTACTCTCTCCATCTTCTCTCACAATTTCTCATTACTTATGACTGTAATCTATGCCACGAGTCTGGGCACTATTTAGTTTATAGAGGCAGACACTAGTGAGACATCACTTGCCTGTCCTTTGTAAGGTCCTTATGAGTTTTAAGACCCCCTAGGGGATTCTCTGCCGGATACTGCAATACGGAATGTCTCTTGTCGCCGATTGGCTACACGAAGAACCCTTTAATTAATGGACCTTGCTATTCCGAGGTCGTTTTCGCGAGAGTCATCACCTGAAGAGCTGATGTAGAATACAAACCCTCTTTCAAATGTTGACTTTGCCTTAAAATTTAGGGATTATTTGGTAAAATTGGAGTGTTTGTTGAAGATAACTGGGATTATTGAATTTTATACGTCAGACGTTATTGAACTCAAGAGAAATGAACAAGTTTACTTATTGTAGGTAGGATAAAGGTCCTACTTTAAAATGAGAAACTCGAGTTGGCAATAAGTTTGTTTGTCAGGTTTTATGGACATAATAACAAGTACCTTTACTAAATTGATAAGAGATAAAATTTAAGATAGAGATTATTTCACAAAAATTCCTCTTACGGAATAACAAATTTATGAACCCATCTTTAAAATTGAATCGTCAGTTAGAAGAAGGGAATAAGTCCAAAAACGAAGTTTTGAGAAAATCGAAAAAAAAAAAAAAAAAAAAAACTGTAATGGAATTTTTATCCTATAGCCACCAAATTTTTACAGGAAATTCATGACACTGTTAAGAATACATACAGAACAATCATCAAAAAAATTATAAGTGTATTTAAAAATGTTTTACACTTAAAAAAAGATGATAGACTTATTCCCTTCTTCAACCTTATGAAATTTCAACTGAAAAAAAATCTTTGAAAACCACTTAAATTGAAATTTAAATTGTATTTCTGCCTAGTTCACAGTATATAAAAGTGAGAAATAGAAAGATTAAAACAAATAAAATTCAAAATTATTATGAAACTGAGTCATTAGGGCAGTATCAATGGAGTAAGTGAATATGAATGGAGTCAAACATTCCCTGTATAAAAAAAAAAATTAAAAAACTTTTAAATTAAAAGAAAATTTTATTTTGGCATCACAAAAAATAAGAAAAGAAAGAAAAATTAACTTTAATTTCAAATTAAATTAAAAAATACAATGAATGGACATCGATTTCGCAAATTCAAGGGGCTATATCTGCTGAAAGGGGGTAATAGTTAATTTTTCCCTCTTTGCACTCATGTGTAGAGTGGAGCCTGGAGATATTTTTGAGCATAAAAAGTCAATTTGTCATTTTTTGGACTTATTCCCTTTTTCAAACTGACGATTCAATTTAACCATGGTCACTTTGGGCCACACTAACCTTACAATTTTATAAAAATTATTTATGCGTTCTCGTACTGAGTGATAAAAAAATAATAAAGTTGTTAATCATAACCAAAATTTCTATAGATGATTTATAAAAATGATATGGCTGAAAAATTGAACTAGGCAAATCTAGATATCACTTAAGGTATAGGCTTGGTGTTTTTATGTGTGTATTTGTGTTTATTTTTACTGTAAAGTGGACTAATCTATGGTTTTCATTTAGAACTCTAATATTGGAAATCTTAGTTTAATTCAAGAAAACTTTAAAGATTAGGATCCAGGGAAACTTACCTTTACTTAGCAGTGAGAATCATTGGAATTTATCCTAAGATCGTATGATGAAGACCCACCTAATTTCTTAAATTATTCCTTGATTCACCCTTCACAACATTAATTCCTAGACAATTAAAATTCCAGTGGGAAACTTTAAAACGTATCATTTCATTCCCTCCATTAACGGTCCTCAGTCCAATTCATTGCATTTCTGCTTCAGAGCTTCCACGCGCGAAGGTGATATTTAGGATTAACGCAATTATTCTCAGAGAAGAGGATCTTTACGGTTCTTGAACCCTTAAGTATCTCCATTAGTTGCATTATTATTATTATAAATGCACTCCTATTTCAGGTGACAGCGGTGGGTATTTGGAAGTCAGTTGAAATAAAGCGAATACGTACTGCATCGCGTGAGATATAATGATGTGGTGACGCAAGTATGAAAAGGTATCCTCTATAAAACTTCAAAGTAATCTTTATTTTGTGACGCTTCGTTTTTAAGAGTAACGGCCGTATTCACCGGTTCACAAGAAGGAATACTAGTTCTGCGCCAATCAGAGGTATTGACTCCCGGTTAACCGCCGGACAAGCTGCTACTGGAGAATACGGCCGTAAATCAGGAATATCATAGCATCCGCAACCCCCCCACAATTTTACAGTGGACATTAAGGGTGAACGGCTGGGGTTATAGGAAGAAGATTTAGCTGTGTCATTCTTTATGGTTTAGTGTAATTTTGAAAATACATCAATTTGCTTTCAGAAGGGATCTTCGTGCGTAATTTAACGCAATCCGCTCCTTTTTTATAAAGCGGATCTAATTTTATTTAAATATTCAGAAAGAGGACAAAAAATACCCCTTAAGACACTCTTTAAGTTAAAAACTTAAAAGAGCGAAAAAATTGATGTTTTGGAAAATTGAAGTTCTAAGGTTCATAATTTTTTTATAACGTCCTAAGTAAACGAAAGCAGATTTTTTGTATGCTCTTTCAGAATTTTGAATGAAAATTGGGGGTTGACATGGATAAAAGAGCATGTTGCATTGAGTATAAAGAATACCTATTATTGGAGAAAAATGGTTTATTGAATAGCTCTCGAGAAAACACTAACCATGAAAAATGACACTTTCTAACCCCAATCCACAATGTCCATTGTGAAGGGTTTTTTTAGGACGGTTGTACCACGCCTTATTGATTGATACCTTAACTATGATTTTAAAGCTCTTTGATTTTTACATCACCTCTCTATGTTTGTTAAAATAGTTTCGAAATGGCAATAGCGAAAAATCTGTCGTCAAAAATGATCAATTGATCATGTTATAGCTGGTTACCTTCTTTTAAGTTGGTATATTTTAACTATTATTGAATTTTAAGGATGATATTTACTGTTAGCTAAACTGAAAAAAACAACACAAGCCATAAATGACACTCCATACCATGATTTAGCTTACAAGAAAAAAATTTCAATTAATTTCCAACAAATAAATTTTTTTTTGTCGCTAAGAATTTCTTCCATTTTGAATCTATTCTGGGACATAAATCAACCTCTCGATCTGAAACAAGCATTTTTTAATTAAAAATACCGCAAAAACCTCGGTGAACATTCCCGATCGTAGTTCCAAGCACACTTTTTCATTACTCTATGCATCAAACCCTTAATTGCCATGGCCCGACAGGGAGCCATTTATCTCAACATGCAAATTCGCGATCGATGCCGAGGCGTTTTAAAAGAGAGGTCCTTTATTAAAATGATAATAAGAATTAACTACAACACGAAAGTCGTTTAGTTTTGCGGCTCCATCAAAGTTAAGCGGCGATGTTTAATAAGGGGGACATCGATAAAAAACTAATGTGTGATCGGATTTTGTGTTGAAGGGAATTGAGCTTTCTTTTGTTTTACCGAGCTTGGGAGCCAGATGCGGATCAAATTTATGCGTTGTATGAAAACAATGTGGAAGAAGTTTAGGGTGGTGATAATCTGGCCATAAAATGTAATCGCTTGAAATGATGTTTTCATCCTTTCAAAAATGTTAAGGTAAGAACTTGGGCTATCTATATGATAAGGCAGGGGTCTCGAAACTTTTCAGCCCGTGGGCCGCAATAACTATTAAAGAGCAATTTGGGGGCCAACTACATACTCGAGGTCCAAATAAAAAAGAATAAAAATCAGTGACGGGGTAGGGGTTCTCAATTATGTTTTGAAAGAACAATTGAGTAAAACCTTACAATTAAATCAAAATTATTATTAAAAGGAATTTTTTCCGGGCTCGTTGGCCGTAGTCTCGTAGATGTAAAAGAACTATACGTTTCGATCCCAACTGTGGGAGTCCCGCAGTTCGGGTCGAAACGTATAGTTCTTCTTTTACATCTACGAGACTACGGCCAACAAGCCCGGAAAAAGTTCCTTTTAATTATAACTCCGGCCGTATAAGCCTTCACAGTTTTATCAAAATTATTATTATTTACAAAAGAGAAAAAAGAAACTTTTAAATTTAAAATATGCTTTCTCATGTGTATCTAGTTTTCTAACATACTTCCAAATATACTTCTAAGAAAATTAAGTAATTATCAGGCCAAAAGCTATAGGTTTTTGCTCCGGGGTAGAGACCTAAAATTATCTCTAAGCCCCTTTTATGCATATGTAATAGGTTTATAATGTACCTTTTTAATGCATTTTTAGGTATGATTTCATTTTACTGAAATTAATATGAAAATTAATGTGATTAATTGAGTTCAAAGTACAAAAATGGGGTTTGTGGGTTCTCCCCCAGAAAATTTTTGAAAATTTAACCCTAAAAACAGGGTTTTAACTCATTTTGGTACCCTTAGTCCGAATTTCAGGGGACACCATATATTAGGCCCGTAGTTTGTAGACCCCTGTGATAAGGTATCCATATAAATTCCCAAAATAATTTTTATACTAGAATACCTGTAATGTATAGTTACAATTTATAAGATAATTTCCTGATAAACATTGTGCTTCTTTTCTGTTTTAATCGTTTGTTTAATTAAACAAACATCAGAGATGCAAATTAAGAACAAATTTGTTTCTACTTAGTTGTTAAGTCGAGTCACCATTTTTTCTTTACCTAAAAACAGATTTTTTTCCTTATACATATATATTCATTAAATTTATATGTTCCCTCTTAACAATGTATTGCGAAAATGATTATTATTGTTAAGAATAATGACCTCATCTAATAAGAGGTTTTCTTTCGAGAATTCATTGACCTTGACAAGCTGAATGACTCCCAAAATAACTTATTGATTCAAGCTTGCCATTTTGGGTGTTTCTAATTCGTTTTTACTCTAAGTGTTGTGTTCATGGATTTGGAACTTCAGAGGGGAGTTGAAACTATCATACCACATCAAATAACTTCTTCATTAACAACTTAAATTTTTATTCGAGTACTAGTAATCTAGCTTGATATAAACAAAGAATTGGTTGTTTATCTGGTTAATTAATATTGGTTGATGCGATTAATAATGGAAGATAGGAACTCTGCAAATAAAAAGAGTGTCACTTGGCAAATTATTTTTGTGTTCCGATAATGCCTTGTTTGATTATTAATTAGTTAGAAGAGGGAGATTGAGTACTGTACTTGACATGAAAATAAATCGTTTTATCCTAGATAAGCAGTGGATCTTTAGCTAGTGATTTGCTTATGCATCCACTTTCTCCAGAATACATTTGCATTATTCGATAGAATTTAGTGGATTAAATTGTACATACATTAGATTAGTTGAGTGTCATTGAATATATTTGTACGCATTACAGCGAATGTTGTTAACTATGCCATCAAAAATAACCTATTCAGGACTAAAAAAGGGGCTTTTATGAATAAAAAACTAAATTTTTTATGCAATTAACTTTAAGAGCTGAGCCAATTTTTAAAGTGTGAAAAGTTTCTTTCTTCGAAAGTATATCAATACAAGGTGGTTATAAAAACCTTTGCCTATTCCGTCTTGCCTTTAGCCGTCATGTTCATAGACTCTGAATGAAATATTAATGAACTTATTTTGAGTAATGAGGAAAAGAATCTAATGGAGGAAAACAATTAAACCTTGACAGAGACGGTTACAGTGCAAATATTTTTAAAATTTTAGTGGGGATACTTATTTTTTCTCGGAATGAAATTTATAGAGAGAAAAGAAATAGGTGTTGCCATTAGAAATTTCCTTTTTACTCACTGTAACCGTAACTGTTCCCCATTCCGAAATATATATGTTCCTTCAAAATTTCTATTTACTAAAGTTTCTATTTACTGTACGACAGCTAGAAGCTCTTGAATCGGTGCAGTTTTTTTTATGATTACTCTGTAGGGCTTCAAATAAAAGAAGTAGATTTTACATCTGATTTGCATATTTGAGGACTATATAAATACTATTTATTGAAATAAAAAATCCATGTGTATAACTATCGATGTAATTATGAAAGAATCAATGAATATTTCCATAGAGTTGAATAAACTTTTATAGGGGTACTTTATTCAGCTAAATACAAAATAATAAATTACACTGAACATCGCTTAAGTAACTGTAACTTGACTAGAAACATGGAATGAAGGACGTCAATATCATTTAAAACAGGACGGTTTGAAATCCTTGGCACGCGCAAATTCACTTCACTTCTCTTTTCACAATGTCAAAATATAACTCTGAATCACTCGGAGCAATAAATCGGTATCACTGTCTCGACCATTGAATTGCCTTTAATGGAACTCACGCATAAAACGCTCTTAGAAGATCTCAGTACATTGTGCTGGTTGGGTTACTGTAGTCATGTGTATTTTATAGTTGTACGTTCTTGTTATTCCTCTGTAGCCACCACTCGTAAATAAGCTATGCTGTTCTCTTCATAGTCCGTTACAATATTGGAACTTTTACGACTGCACTTCCGTATTCTATATGCTTCAGAAAGGGTAATATCACAGATATTATGGTGTCTCGAGACGTATATTGATGCAGTTGAGACTTGTGCATTTAGGGATGAAGTAAAAGAAGGAGGATTTCTACTGTAATTAAATACTTATTGTTTTGAATATTACAGACAGAGTTATTACTACAGAACAGGATTTTATTTTTCAAACTTGATGGGAATATGACAAACGCACGAAATATTCTTTACAACTACTTACGTGATATAAAAGAGAAGACATTTTATGAAGCGTGTGTGAGAATTTTATGAAATTTTAATGTTGTATATAAATGATTACTTTAAGTCATTCGTTTTGAAAAACAGAGTGACATGCAGGATGCTTCAACAAGTCCTCCCAAACTCTGCACAGCCAGTTTCTTTGCATGGAGTACATCAAAAATCCCCAAAGAACTATACCTCTACGGTGCATTGTTTTGAAGAATATTGTGACATAAAAACGTCACGTCCGGTTTACGCTAAAAATGGAAAACGTGAACATGTTATTTCGATATGTTTGCAAACTAGGATGGCAAAAAAATCCATTATACATGCATGGGTGCACCGTTGAATGAAAGTTTTTATATGATATGACCTTACATTTTTCGAAAAATAAAAGTTGTCGTAGATGTTTGGTTCTTTGGGCTTTTTTTATGTACTCCACGCCACGCAAAGAATCTTTCTATGCAGAGTTTAGGCGGACTTGTTGAAACATCCTGTATAATGGCCGAGTAACGAGAAATAATAATAAAAAAAATTACGATTTGATAAAACCCTCTTGCTAAACTCTTTTTAGTGAAACGATTTATGAATAAGCTAAAATTATATATGATTCAAATCTAATTAGAACATTTTCTTCTTAGCTTGAGATATTAAAATTAAATTTTACATTGCGTGTTAGTTTCAAGCTTCCGCAAATTTTTTTTTATAAGATTTGGAAATTTACTTTTTTTAAAAAAAGTTGTTCAATCAGGTATTCATTTCTCCTAAAGAGTACCCATATTTAATATCCAATGTACCTGTTGCTTCAAGAAACAACGTCACATATAACATATCACAGATAGATGTTTTTGATGAAATACACATATTATGAAAAAACACAAAAATGTACTCATTTTTAGGTAGCTCTGAGTATTAGTCTAAAATATTAAACGTTTAGGCAGTGATAAATTATAATTAGTAAAGCTAGTTTCCCATAAATACAGAGAATCTAACAAATTCAGCATCTTTTAGAATTACAGCGTATTGTAGATGGTTTTGATAAAACTGCACACATTCTATTATCTACTAAAAGACCGAAAAAAAATATTCATCTGTTTGTTGATTTGACTATACATGTTGTAATTAGGTTGTCTCTTAATAAAATAGACAATTTCGTTTGGGTATTTAAACTATGCAAACTATTAAAGATTAGACATTTATAAGAATAAATATTACGATTGATGTTTCTTGAATAGAACTGCATGCATAAATGATCAAAGCAATCCTATTTCGGTTCTCACTTTTGACTGTAATTTGAAATTTTGACATTCTATTCTGCAATATAAACAACCTAATTTAAAAATTAATGGCTTAAATTCTATACTACTTGTTGATCCAAAATGCGTATTTCTGAAAGTTCTATGAGAAACGAAGCTTTATAATTATTCTACACCCGAATAACATTAGTTTAATACTTTTTTTATAAATATTTTTTGCCTACATTTGGGTTCTATATAACTAGCATTTATTTTTTTATTTTTGTACATAAAGCTATACCCGTTTCAATGAATATCGATTTATAAAAGCTAAACTATGTAATATTGTGCCTTAAGGTTCCTACACCATCTCTTATTGCACTATCATGATTAAGTTTATTGAGCTTTTTAGTATTCTAGAGTGATTTATTCAGTTCTAAGGGCTTTAATATCTAACGGTGTGGGTTTTCAGTGCTAAAATAGGCTTTATACTAGAACCGCCGGAATTTTAATTGACCTTCAACCACGATTTGGGTAATTTTGAACCTGGAACCAAAAATCATCTCGACTATGGAAGATTTATTTTTCTCATACTCTAAAAGAGAAACAAAAGTTCACGTCATTATTAATGTGTTATACAGAGATATCTATAACAAGTTAGATACAGAAGCCATACTTTCAATAGATTCTATTTGCTGAAATTGGTATAAAAGCAAGACCTCTTTTCCATATGTGCCATAATTTACTTACTAAAAGGTATTTATTTTTCCCACTCAAGAAACAGAAAGACCATTTTTCAAATAAGAACTTGAAATTTATTTCTAAATATCCATATAAAATATCACCTACCAGGTTTCTGTTTCATACTTAGCTTTACAATATATTACTATTACAAATTAATAATACAACTTCTACTTTAAACATGAAAAAAGTATTTTTATTTTCCCTATTTATAGAACCGGTTAATCACAGAAGAGTTAGAAACTCATGCAAATAGAATTTTCTCAATTAAATTTATGGGAAAATAAGTTGAACAAAAGTTTTAAACTAAAATATCTAAGTTGTTATTTCAAATGAGAAAATTAAATACCAACATGGGTTTTAATTATCTTTCTCATCATAAAGGTTCTATGAGTCATTAAAGAACCGAAAAATTCAACTGTCAACCGAATTTAACACTTTTCATATGGGGCCAAAGTGATTCTATATTTGGCTTTTTTAGAGAAAGTCATTTGATTTTCTACTGTGTAATTTTAAAATAAGAATAAAATTTTCTGACATAACTTTACAGGTGTATTTATAAAGAATTTAAAGAGTATTTGTCAATCAATTAAGGTGAATCTAAATTAAAGAAAGTTAAACGAGTTTTCGCTTCTAATGTTAAATGAATTTGAATTCTTCATTGCCACGACAATGGTTTTTATCACGGATTGGAAGAGGAACTATTCATACACTTTTTTTTTGTAACTTTCGAGGCATTTCTTTGTCCAAACGATTACACTTTATGTAGCCTCATTTATTTTATTTATTAAGATATAGATAAGCTTTCATAGAAGTATTCAAGTATATCCATGAAAAGAAATTGATATTTTATGGATGTTAGAATTATGTTCTTATCTGAAAAGCATTATTTTGCTCCGATGCATAGATATTGAAAACGTATTAAACTATTTCGTATGAAGATTTCTTTGGAGATGAATATTATACTGATATTCATTAAACAGGGAAAAAGTAACTATTTTTTTATTTTCGTATAGTTATTACGAAACACTCAGTTATTTTTTTAAAGATGATAAATTTTAATTTCCATAAGATTCATCATACGTAAGATATAAAAAATGGGAATTTGTGCTCAGAATAATGTTTTAAAAACATCAAATAAAAAAACCAAATACGTATCAGCTTACGAAGTAATCTATATGTACAAATCATAAACAAAATAATTATAGTGTCCTTCTAAAACGTTACGTTAATGAAATCTTAAAGTTTTGAACGTACGTATTAAAGAAATTTTCGGTATACTGAATTAAGAAAGAGATAATTTACTATCACATTAGTTTATGTTTCAAAATACTTGCATCTTGGTATGGAATTATCAGTCAATATATTTATTCATAAATATTATTTTTTATTTAACTCCAAAACTCTCTTTATTTGAACCTTGACTGACTTTATTTTTAAGGATTAAAGGCATTTTTCCATGTTAACATTTTTCATTTAAAACTGATTTAAAAGTTTCAAAATTTAAGTAGTATTGCAACATTATATGGCGCATCAATACTAAATCATTATTAGTGGGAGGGATGCATCACTTTTATGTTTCTTTTTATCAATGTGCAAATTTGATTTATTAGAATGTGCGCAATCTAGTACCTATTATATAAAAATGTTTCCTCAAAGGCTTTTAAACCTATTTAAAATAAATATATAACTATCTGTGGCTTCTTAACTAACAAATGTTACTATATACTCTATCTTATACAACATATCTGGGCCTTTCTCCAAAACTTATTGCACTTTTCAGTATCATGCCAAGTCCGGAAAAAATCAAAAACCAGAAGGAAAATTTTATACTTTTAATCTGGTTCCTTTAGAAAAAAACACGTTTTTATTTCACACTGATAACTAGGTTTTATTCTTTAGAACTCAGAGAAATGATTCGGTACCAGAACCTGTTGAATAAGGGAAGAAAATAATTATATATTCTAAGCTCTTATTCTCTTACCATGACTGTACTACTATATACGTTTCATACTGTAAGACCATTAAAGATTGGCACATAAGCCGGTCGAGTTCAAATAGATTCCTCAACTGATGACTTAGGATTCACCATGGTTGGTAAAATCATTCAGAAAACAATTATTCTCTATCCGGGAAGAAGCGAATATAAGGGTTACCGAACCACCAATTTTTTGTGGTCTGGATATATAAAACTTGGCCTAAGCACTCCATTATTGATTACTGGAGGCCAATTGGCAATCACCAAAATCACTTAAGTATAAGGAGTAAAGTATGAGTATGTACAAAACCCAGGGATTCGAAAAGTTAGCACTTGGTATGAGTTAGGAGGAATACTATTTTTTTTTTGAGGGAGGGGGGGAAGCAGTGCACCTGATGGCGTTGCTAGGAAGTCCCCCTTTAGTAAGGGTACTTATGAAATATCCTGAAATGATTTGAAGTTGCAGTACCACCCTTAAATCCACCCAGTTGACTCTAACCTACAGATCTATGTGGTTACATTCACGCCATCACTCTGATCTACAGTGGATCAACTCGAACTGGTTAGGGACCTCTTTGAACTTGTCTAGCTTATACCAATCTTCTCAGGGTAGACTAAATACAAATTTAAATTTCAAGAGTTACCAGATTTGGCATTCAAGTCATTATAATATCTTAACCTTATTTTGATGGTTAAATAAATGGGTCACTAAAATCGGAGTAGCATTACACACCAGATTTGTTGGTTCATTGGTTTGGGTTCCGCGTATACGATTACGTCCTCGGAGAATCTATGTTTGGTGGTAAAGCAGTGTCATCACAACCATGGCCCTCCTTCTCTGAAGTCATAGGTATTGGTGAAAAGGAGAATTCCTAATTAAGCGGGGTTCATGAAGTTAAATCGTGCCAATTTGCGATGATTTCCCTAAAGATCACGGAGGGTTGTCCACGGAGTGGAGGGGTAACTCTAACAGGATCGTTAAATACCACCACAATTAATCATTTATCGCCTTGGCAACATGTACGACTTGGCGACAATCTCTTGAGCCCCGAAGGTAATCCCCGGTAATGGCGTGACATCAGATGCGTGGTAAGATTCTGACGTCACAAAATTTGAGTTGTAAGGCCTTATACGTGGAGGCTCAACAACATTTGAGTCACGCGAAAGGATTGTTCTCCGAGGTGCCGTCGTTGCGGCGGCGCCGGCACCTCCTCTTCCATCCTGCGGAGACGCCTGCGCCGATCTTCCAGAAGGCGCGCTTGAAGCTGGCGTTGCAGAGCGCGTAGATGAGCGGGTTGACGGTGGAGTTGAGGTAGCCGAGCCAGATGGCGGCCGTGTGCAGCCCTGGCCCCAAGCAGCTGCTGCACGCGGCCGTCACCACGAAGAGCACCATGTAGGGCAGCCAACAGAGCACGAAGGCGCCGATGATGACGCCCAGCTGCCGCGCCGCCTTGGTCTCCTGCCGCAGGCTGGCCACGCTGCGCCGGGAGGAGGGGCGACGCAGGACACGCCCTCCGCCGGCCACGCCCCGGCACAGCAGGCGGAAGCTGGAGCTGCGGCTGGGCTGCTCGGAGGAGGAGGGAACGCGCAGGTGCCCGTCCAGCTGCAGCTGATGGTTGGGGGAGGTCCTGGGGGACGTCTTCCTGCAAAAGAGAGCGATTGGGTTAATCACTTTTCTGCCACTCCTTCCTTGACCACGCCCATGAGAGGATTTACAATAGGCAACGCCCCATTCACTATAGGATAACCCATTTTTCCAACGGCAATGGGTGTTACGTTAACCTTTAGGACAGTGGTTCCTAATTCAAACCCTGCGATACACTTAGACTAAATGAGCATTATTCACGGACCTTCCCGCTCACGAGGCAAATTACCAGACTTAAGTATTTTGCCAATCCCTACAACTCCACTTCAAACTGAAATCCTCTATGCTTTACGCATTTTTACACATCCTACTCGGCTACTAAATGGCAAATGCTGGTGAAAGCTCTGATTGTTTTGCAGGAAGAATGTCATTCCTATTTAATATGGGTTATGACTCTGCATATCCTCTTAATGGTTACCAAGTAAAATTTGTAAATTAGTGCGGGACTTAGAAGATTTCAGTTTGAAGTTGAGTTTTGGGAGTCATTCCCTTAAAATCATATTAATTTTATAACGCCATTCCCCAATTCATAACATGACGTCAGGACGTCTATCGCACGTCACAATTTCAAGCTTCAGATAGACTATATTTCCACTATGTCCCAGGGCCTCCCTCATAAATCCACCCATGTCCAAACCATGATTAATAACCATAACACCAGCGTAAGAAATTGGGGGAAAAACCACTGGTCGTGCGGACCAGTGCTTTGCCAATCTTACTGGTCCGCAACAAAAACCACTGGTCCGAGCCGTTTTTTAGTTGTCCCGGACCAGCAATCCACCGCAATTTCGAACGCTGCTTAACACTAAAGGGAAAGAACTGATAGTTCCCTTGCACCGGCTGACATAGCCTTTGAATCTACTAAATGTCCCGGCTAGTTACGACTGAAAGAGTTAAACTGTGAAGAAGGAGTCCAGCAAATCCTAATTCCTTTACGAAGACATGGAAACACCTTTAATATATCCAAGGAAATACAAAGCTTTAAATGTTTGTGAAAGGGCATTAGAATTGTGTGAGTACTATTTTGTTTGCACTCCTATTGTGGCTCACTCCACCAAGTTATGTTAAAAAGCAAGAGGGGTAAATACGAATAGGGCAATAACTCGACACATGCCTTAATGCATATGGAGATTTGTAGGTGTTGGATGGGATGTTGATTTAACGAGACAAGGGGACACATTATGCCTGTAGATATTTGTTAAAGGGTTGAAATATTTAGAACCTGTGTATTTTCTATCTCGATGTTGAATAATATTTGAAGGTGAGGATTGAAATGTTTAGCTTCTTGTGTAATAATACAAGCCTGAAAGGGGTGTTTCTCTTTATATATTTGAATGCTTTTCATTTTCTGAGTGAGAGAAGCATCTTTAGAACATTACAAAGCTGAACCCGAGGGAAAGAGTTCAAAATTCAAATCATGGGAAAGAAGAAAAAATTAGTAAAAAATATGTGAAAGGAAACACAAAGAAAATTGATGGATGGATTCGATGTAGGACTTAAGTTGGAGGATGAAGATTTTGTTAAATGAAATGTGGTGTGAATTTTACAGTTCTCGGAGGTTTGAAGTCAAAGGATGAAAAGGATTTGGATGATGCTTATATGAAAAAGGGTGTATGATTAATCTTGGTATGATTTATAATATTTTTCCCAAAATATTTCACATAATTGGGTCAATTACACTGAGAAAAATGAAGATTTCAGATCTGAGTACATCTATAGTTTCATTTTGATATAAAACTTCTTGTTTCAAATCTGAAAATACAATTCCTTCAATTTTGAAATACCAGAAATACTAAGTTTCAAACAATTTAATAGTCACCACTCAAATTATTTGCATTTTTGTTTAATGTTTGCAGTTTATGAAATTAACTTTAAACGTGTAAGAAATACAAAAGAAATTTAAGAACGTGATGGCCGCTCAGATGCGGCATCACCCACTCTAATTACTAGTACTAGACCAAGGTTAATAGAATGGTACTAGGCTATAAAAGAAATCACATTATGGTCAAATACTGTACCATCGAAGGGGGTAATTGTGACAAAGGATAATATGATGCATCATTTTTGAGTACCTGTATATTTTCTGAATTGAGTTTATACATGCTTCAAACTTGAGTAAATTGGATTCGGAGCCAGTTTGAGTTTGTGAAATACTCAGATTTGAGTATTTTTTTACTCAGTTTTGAAAATGCCGTTTTAAGAGTGTATAAAAGTCATAAACTAGAGTGCATCAAAATTCGAAAAATAAGTTATTTTATCCTACAGGCTTTGTGTCGTACATCTCACATTAGTATTTGGAGTATAATAAGGAGTGCAGAGATACGGAATTATACATACTACGGGATTTCCAGCGGACCGTAATTACTGATCTCAAAAGAAAGTTTAAAAAAAAATGTTAAAATTAATTTGTTTTTTGGTCACAAGAAACTAAATTAAACTATTTCTCGAAATCCCTAAAAAAATTTCAAAGTGTGTAGTCAGAAATAAGCTTTGAGACAGTCTCTAATCTTTCGCTAGCAACTTATTTATGCACCGGAAGGTTTACAATTTACATAAGATGAGGAAAATATATATTTTAAAAGTGTTTAAGTTGCTTATAATAAAATAGAAGGGTTTTTTTAAACGTACAAAGTATAAAAAAATCTTTGAAAGAATACTATTAAATCCTTTAAAACTAGCGTCTGTATAATCAGTCATTTTAAAATAACATTTGTCTTGACACTCCGTCATAAAATACGTTAAGCATACCATTAAAATTTTTTGAAGGCTTAAGTTAGGTATCTTCACTGAAAAAACTCGCTATCAAAGTTCTTAAAGTTAACATGAAAATAATATGCTACTGCTCTATTGGTATATAATTACAAACTCATTAAGGACCCTAGATACTTCCTAAACCAAAACCCCTCCAAAAAAAAGCGATACTTAAGGATTTAGTTCCAGAAAATGAGGGCTTTCTTATTCATTCCCTATTGCTCGCTAATGATACAGCTCCATCACTGCGAAGCGTATTTTTAGTGCTAAAAACGGCCAAAAGAAAAGAGGAAAAGAAGACCCCAAAGCCTGTAATTGCTTGTAAAGAAAACGACTATCTCTACTGACTAGCATATTTGCTTTGTGTTATCGGCGACGCAGAAAAAAGTGACCTTCTCCTACAGATGAGATTAAGCCTGAGAAGACAAAACAGCTTGTTATACCCCCACACTGACTTAGCGTCTATTCTTGGCGCGTTGCGTTGAACGAAGAAAATTAGCTGGGTACTAACGGTATAATCAATGTGATGCGGCACTGGTTAAGAGACAGACATGCAGTAATTATAAAGAGCGGAAGTTATGGCAACACACTGAAATGGTTAGGTGAAATATATAACAAAAATAATAAATTGGCTGTTTCGCTGTTTCATATTATAGGAAAAAAAGACCAATATAAATGGTAATTGGTAAAGAATAAAGTCATTAAAAACTACTCTTTTTGAAAGAAACTCTTCAAAAGAGAAAGGAATGATTATGGTATTCGATCCTTCTTGTCTTTAGGTAAATTTATTATTTTTATCTTAAGAATTTCAGAGAGAATAATAATATCATCTTGCAAAAAAAGGTAATTAAGTATAGTAAAGATTAAATACAAATGAGTTACAAGTGAAAAATCCCAGGTTTCCTTTAGATAAAGTTTGAACAATAATAACTATTTCGAAATTTATAAGTAATGTGGTATATAGAAAAAGTTCGTTCGGTTCTAAAAATGTATTAATTTAATTAAAACTTATTGATAAATGAATTAAACTGATTGACACTAAAAAAATATATAGTTTGGTGTATAGTGAATTAAAAGTTTTGTATGGAAGGATATTTTTTAAATGCTTATCTAATGATCTTATCCAATGTTATGTTGTACTTCTCGGCAATTTTATGCATCAACAATCTTTCTAATTAGATTGTATGCATTGAATAAACCTTCACTTGAAAAGAAGTCCCTAAGGCAACGTCTAAGATACGACGTTATTTAGTGAAACAATGGAGCAGTTCTTAAACTTAAAATAAGATTTTAAAAACTGCGGTAATATTTCAAGGAATTGTGTGTTTACTTTTGAAGACAGTGAGAAGGAAGTAGTCATTATTTAAAAATCTAAACTTCAGCAAAAGAAGCTGCTACAAACGTTATGCTATTTAATTCGTTACATTATATACTTACTTTTACTTATTTCATAAATACATATTTGTACTGGTTACTCTCTGTCTCTGGATAATAGGATTTTTTTCTGAGAGAATAGATGTTTTAAAGATAACACTAAGCGCTCTTGGTTATTATCCCAAATTTTATTAAGAGTTTAAAGACTAAAAAAATAGGCAGTTCATACCTAAGTTATCCTACTTCACTAAACTACTAATTAATTATTTACCATAAGAACTAAACTGTTGCTTTTAAGCTATAGAATAATTTAGTAGTTCTATCCTAAAGCATAGCTGGCTATGGCAATAAACAAACGTTACAGTAGACATTATTCATGTTTAAAGACAGCTTTGGTAATTAAAAAATGAAAAAAAAAAAAAAAAATTAAAACTACACCCGTACGCCCACTTTGTCCCCAGTGACGGATATTTTTTGCGCCAGCTGTACAATAGTAGATAGATGAACTAGGGGGACTACATATAAAAATAAGCTTTTGCTACACGATTAAAAAAAGATGCACTCTACACAAGAATAACTTTAAACGTAACTGTCGTGTGTAAATCTCCTTTCTTATGAAAGCATTCAAGTATCATTAAACTGAACGAGAGAGAGAAATTTTGACCTCCCTTACTGGTAAAGGTAATTGAACAACCCACCAAAAACTGACGCGTCGCCAAGCTGAGAGTATCGGAATAAAAAAATATCTTTTCAAAAAGCCGCATTTGGCAACAGATCAAGTATTGAATACTATCCACTCAAGAAACCGGGAGTTTTCCGTTTCATCGGTGATCAAAAGCGAAATCGTTTGCAACCTCGGCCAAAAGTCCCGTTGATCACTCAAAGGGGGAGGGTTTCATCTGAAAATCGAACTTTTCTGTAACTTTCTTTACACAAAAAGTGAATCACTGAGATGGATACTTAGGACACTTCTTGGTTCTTTCCAAAACTCGGATGAATTTATTTTTCTTCTTCGAAGCGATAAAATTTTTCTTTTGGGATTCAATAAACGTTACTTTAAAGCTTAATAATTCAAAAAGCCGATTAGAGGATTTGGCAATGAACGTCCTTGTTTCGCATTTAGAAGAGACGTTTTTATGGGAGGTCATGGTTTCAAATATATTTGCTTGTAAAACTTGTATTTGCTTGTTATGGGGTATATTTAAAAAAAAATATTTCTTTAGGAATATTACGTTACAGCCATTAATATATATTTGCACTAGTTATTCTCTTTATTTTAAATACAAGCTTTTTATTCTGAGAAGAATAGAGATTGCCAACAATATACTGACCGAAAATATTTTTCTACGATCCGTCTCGTGTTTAATTATCCATTTTATAAGATTATTCTGCAAGTTCTTCAGGGAGTAAAAAAGGGGTTTCAAAAATTAGGATATCATAAATGTACAAAAAACCCTTTCTAAAAGCGCTACGTAAGACGAAAAAAATTTGGAGCAAGTTCAAATTTGTGGATGCACCAGATCAGCAGCATCTTACTAACTTAGCCAATAAAACACCAAATATATCCCTAATTAATAAGGGTTATAGAGTAGTTTTTCATAGTTAAACCGAAATAAGAGCATCAAATCTTTCATGAGGGAGAAGTGTCTGTCCAATTTGGGTTTATTTCAACAAGCTTGGAATAATTGCCTTTGATCTTTTTAAGTTTTCAAGTCATCAAAAAGACTGCTGGATAGTTATGGTTTGTTAAATAAAAAACCCCTCTTTCTATTTGTAGATTTATATCCATTCCCCACCTGCACAAACAAATAGGTTGAAGATTCTCCTTTCAAATTTCACATTTACTCTCAGTTAAAAGTGTTTAAAATTGTTCAATTAAATGTTAAAGAATTTAATCATATAAGATTTGAAACCAAAAGCCTCCTGGCACACTTCACGACGAAAACCTCCCCAAAGCTGAATAAGCGTTATATCCTCATTGTTTTCGGCCACACCCCAAGAACATATACTGAATTTCAGTAATAGTTAAACAGACACATTTATATCACTAGTCTAGTTAAACCAAATCGAGATCAGACCACATTCCTATCCGGAAAGCTGGTTCAACTAACTCTCCAGACAAACCGAAAGCAAACATCCTCAGAGATATCACCCTTCTTCCAGCAAACCACCCAGAAATTGCAATTAGAAGCAAAGAAAATAAAACCACATCCCAGCTCCAGGAAAGCGGAAAGGAAACTCGCCAAGGCGTACAACACCCATCGAAGTCGGTTATTAGTTAAAGCCATCAACGTATCCGTAAAATTAATTGCTTTTTCGCCCTAACCCCGCCATGCAATGAAAAGGTTGATTGAATTAAAGCCCTGTGAGTTATGGGTTAATCAGTGGAACGCCTCTTTTCCTTTGAGGGATTGGGACGAACAAATGTAACGGAGGGAGGGATGGGTCAGTGCTTCTGAGGCATGACATTCTGCGAACGGCGATCGAGTGTCATATTTGACAATGATTCGGCGTAGTTCGGACGTTGATTCAATTAACGATGAATGAATTTATGTGTTGGAATCAAAGAGGTTGGTTTTGGAACCAATCGAATGTTATTAGTAATTGTATTTACGTGTCGTGGATATTTTTCAAGCCTTTAAGAAGCATATCTTAACATGCCTATACCATATCAGTTTTCCATAACGAATGAAACCCATTTGTCTTCTAGATCGTTGGTTGCAATAAAAATTTTAGAGGTAACTTAAGGGCGAGCGCGCACGGGCGACTTTTGTCACGGTGACAAAGACAAAAACAACGTTGCTAAGGCTGTTGTTAGGGGCGGGAACTAGAAGCATCCAATAGAAGCATTCGCACATGACATCACTGGAGGATAAAAACAACGTTGCTAAGGCCGTTGTTAGGTAAAGTCATGTGATTGAAAATGCTCTATTATTTCTAATGATATTTTTGATACTAGTAATCCTTGTCGCCGTGACTTTAGTCACTCGTGCGCGCCCAGCCTTATACTTATATTTCCTTTCATAAATAGTCATCTTGAATTCTTTTTTCTAAAGCATCTTCACAAATGATCACTTTATAAATTGTTTACTACTGTCATAAAAATTTTAAAAATATACTCTACGTTTATAAGAAAAAAAAACGTAAGCCTGGCCTGAAGGCTCATTCAGAATTGTCACCTTTAATTTTAATTTTGGAGGAATCATCGAAAATTAGAAGTATCGTTTCACTCCAATTCCTATGCAAATGTGTGGCTCCTCGGTGAGCATCAGGATGAACATTGAAAGTGAAAGAGTGTAAACAGAGTCTTGAGAGACCCAGCCCAAGTTCTCGTGTCCTCCCGAAATAATTTCGTAATTAGGCTGTGAAATTATCTTTAGTTTTCATGTTTACTTTAAGGAGTTAAAACAAACTAGTATTAGTATATCATGGCAAGAATTGCCTTATACCGAAAATCGTGCAATTACTGTATCATCCTAACTTCTGTTTTCTTCCGACCTTCTCTCAAAGATAAATGCTTGAATCCAAGAAGTAAACACAATTCTCTAGGTTGTTTTGGTCCGATTGTCACATTACCACTCACATTTCACATCCGGGCTTTTCGGTCCAACACTGACCAAAACTTGCACGCTAAGGGCAATTTCGTGTTGGCCATTCGTTTTTGGGAGCACTATTTTCAGCTGGCCATTATCGTGACCTACAAGTATATAAATATCGAGAAAGGACGTATATTTTTCTAGCTGTAGAGCTTTACTCACTCCGGAAGAATAAGAAAAGTTTGGATAGTTTCAGGAAGTGAGACAAAGAGTATAAGCATTAGTATGGAGAGACACTCTCTAGAACCATTTTTTATCTTTGATTTTAAGAATTTTTTAAATGGTTTTTGGAGATGAATTTTTTACAATAAAATCACTAGAAGAAACAATAAAAAAATATCGCATGTTTTTAACATTTTAAAAGGTTTTATAATTGTTTTTTTTTAATTTTAAATTTACAATCATTATATTTTGAAAACATATTACTTGATTTTGTTTGAAGAAATTATCTTAGGGACTTAGGGAATACAAAAAACTATAAACATCAGTCTCTTTTAGTGTTAAATAAACATAACCTAGTTTATCATTAGGCAAAATTTAGTCATATTTTAGTCAGGGCAGGATTCCCATTAGGATTACAAAAGAGTCATTCTTATTTTTAGGGAAAAACCTTAAAATTTTGATATTTTATTTCTTTTAATGACGAAACATTTATACAATACTAAAAATTTTTCACGAGGTGTCAAGCAAACCTTCTATTCTCAATTTAAACAGTATAAATTAGCTTAATTTTTTCATGGAAGCTAAATATATACGGCAATGGTTATGTTGCCAAATTACCCTACTCAAAAACTAAGCGAAAATGAACTTACTTCACTATAACTCTGAGCTATGCAAGGAGTAAGTTGATTTAACAAATTAAAATAAGAATTAGATTAAGAAAAAGGCACTTCAATTTAAATAATCCACTACAAGTTCACAGACCTAAGATAAAAGAAGAACTCCTTCTTCCCCTATACAAGTACTCCATTATCTCAAACCGAAGAGGCGAAATGTTATTAGAAAGCCGAAGGTCTCAGGCGTCTCTTAAAACCCATAAACTTCAGACAGTAGAAACAGAAAAGTTAATTATAGAGGCCGCACCGAGGCTCTGAATGGGAGAATTTGATTCTTCCGAGCTGATTGTGTTAGCAGAAGGTATAATATTTGCTTGATGAGCAAACTCACTATTTAAATGTTTGAGTGTCTTACCCCGGGATGGAAAGAAAAATTAATGGAGAGCTCCCATGGAGTAATGAATTCAATTAATCTAACAAGACGATACATTAGTGGAAACCCGTTGTTGCGTAATGCAATAGATGTCTAATAAAGCAATTCCGTTCGTTTGAGTGTTTTGATGAAGATGCAGTTGAAGAAAAAAAAAGCTACAATCGTCAAGGCGGACTGCAGCAGCGCTTCTTGTAAAGATCTTTCAAGTTCTCGGGGAAAATCCGAATGTTGAAGGGTTTGATTTCAAAGAATTTTTAATTACGCCTTTGAAGAAAGATTTTTTCTGAAACTTCGACTACTTTGAATTTGGGGCATATTTTGTGTACGTAAATGCCAATCCTTAATTAGTTATTGAAATATAATACTTTCTAAAGCAGCGATAATGAGGATATTTTTAAATAAATAATGTGTAGATAGACATTTACGAAGTTGACCATGGAAAACTAATTTCTTGTAAAGTTATTGGTAAGTTTGAAGTATGCGATGTTAAAAATATAAGCAAATGAGAAAATAGCTTTTAAGTAATTAACTATATTAAGTTCATTCATTTAAAATTATTTGAAAATATTTCGTTTAGGACTTATTCTAAATATAAATTAATTGTGGCTTGTATGCATGATTCTTAAGGTAAAAAAAATTAAATTGTTTGAAAAATTGTTTCTATACGTACGACTATATTGAAAAATTGTGTTATGTTCAGTTACTTTGTAAATAAATAAATTACTGATATCTGGCATATGCTAAAACATTCTTAACAAAGGGCAACCCAGGTTCAATCCATTTCAGAGTCAGATTAATTATTAGTGAATACGATATCGAGAGTTAGAGAAGCATCAGCTGTTGCTCTTTACTGAAGGGGCTACAAAGGTTTAAGGGAATGGAGGGTTTACTCACCCCGGCGTCTTGCTCTTTCGAGACAGTCGAATCTTGTTCTTTTTGGCCGGGCCATCGGCCGGACTCTCTGCTGAGTCTTCGTCTGTGTTGCTTTTTTGAGACACTTGTGGCGTCAGCTGAAAAGACAAACGGAATGTTTAATGTGAAATAAGGCGGCGGTGGCGAATGTCTGTGGCGACTTTTATCACAGTTGCTTCTTTTGAAATGGTATAAATCGTTTGAATTAGGAAACATTTTTACTTGCTTGGGATGGGCTATTTTATTTTCAAAAATTAGTTAAGTTTGAATATGCTAATGTTTTTATTTATTGTAGATTGTATGTTTTTTTTAAAGATAAAGTATTTTTTGAGTAATGTTTTTTTACTTAGGGAAAATACATACCTAATCTTTTCGCAGATTTGATCACTAGATTAAAGAAGAATTTGTTGAAGCTAGCGTTTCGAAATTTTATTATTCGAAAAAAATGAAACGCAAGGTGAAAACCTACAAAGTGTTTGTAAATAAAAATAACCCTTGAAGTATTTAAAATCTCTGATAGTCGGAATTTCAATACATTGGAAAAACAGATAAAATGATAGGAAAGAGCATGCAAATAGTCCCTTTACACAAGAATGCCAAAAATACTCCTATTTTATAATAGACAAATATTCTCTTTCATAAGCAGAAAAATATTGCACCTTTTCTTAAATATTTTACTAGATTTAATTAAGATTCAAATCAGCTGAACTCACAAAAACGTAGTAATCTTTATGAACTTTATGAAAGTGATGACGATGCGAGAGCAATAAATTAATAAGCATGTTAAGGTTTGTTTTTTTTACTACTTACTTACCTTTAAAACTTTATAAGCAAACATTTTTTGAAACTTATGACAAACATAGTTACTTTAAAGTCACATATTTACTCAACTTGAATGGTTTTGGCAACTCAAGAAGATCATTACTTTGATTTATCATTCACCAAAAAGAGAAATATCCTACTCAAAAAGCCACACTAACCCCCATCATGACAACCAGTCTTTTCACCTGTCAAATACACCTGAAAACCCTCACAAAATCAAAGCCCATGAAAAAAACTCCCCACCCAAATAAAACCCTTTCCATATCACATCACGATAAAATGCTGCGCTGAAGAATCCACACCTTTAAGGAGTCAACTTACAAAACCCAGTCACCGTCAAAGCCTCAAATGTCAAAGTCACAGAAGCTTTTAACCCAAGCCTTAACACTCGGAAAGGTCAGATAGTCTTACCTACGTGACTACACAGTCTAAGAATGTCTCAGAGTTCTGGAAATAGTGCGGGAGAATTCCTTGAAGGAGGGAAACTATTTCTCCGTCATTATCCAGTTTTCTACGGAAGTTGGGATTCCTGTGGTGGGACATTTGGGAGGTATGGAAATTTAAGCGGTTTTGTACCATGATGGTTTGTTGTTTGGAGTTGGAGAGTTTAAAAACTCCCTTACTTCATTACCGGTTTGAAATTCTGTACTTAACTTATACACTGTTCCCTTAAAATATAAACCATTTATCTAGGGACCAAAACTATTAAGATTTTCTATGAAGAAGTAGTACCTACACGTATGAATCATACGAAATTAGTTAAATATAGTATATGTTACGGGCAAACTGGTAAACAATTCAATGAGATTTATCACTTTGCCCAAAATACGCGGTCATTATTAATAATGCCCTAATCTGTCACATTGCCCGTAACATATATAGTGCTGTCCTTTAAAAACATCCCACTCCAAATTGTACCCTAAAAACAACCCATTGAGATTTTTTTATTACATAATTAAAATAATTTTACCATCTCATATACCCTGTCCTTCTATGCTTTTTAGAGTGTCAGGGATGTAAAAACTGGTCAAAGAACGGTTTATATACTTATTTTTTAAACAAGCTGACATAATGTAGATTTTTGGCAAAAAATGTGCTTCAGATTTACAGATTTTGTAAAAATGTATGTTATAAAGATTTTGAGCATTTTTCGCGCGTTTTTATGTTATCCCATTACTATGAGAATAAAATATTAAAGTTTTAGCTCAGTCCGCCAATTAGAGTCCTTCTAGGAAAAAGTGGGTTTTTTTGAAATTCTTACTTAATTGACTGCCAATTTGTATGGATAATTGGAATTAAACATGCTAAGCACTAAATTGTTAAGGAGTATGAGCCCTTACAACAGTTTTTAATTCGATTTAATTACCCTTTTTATTAAGCTTTTAATGGAGAAAATATTAAACAGTGGGTTGTTTTTAAAGGACAGCACTATACACAAATCACACATTAAATATGAGCAATTTAGAGAATGGGGGAAAATGGGTTTATGTATAAAAATTACAGATAATTAGAGTCAAGAATTTTAACAGGTCAGATGTAGTAGTTTGAGCAAAAAGAGTAATTTTAATAAAGTGGAGGAACACAAACTTTACGTAATTAGTCTAATTTATTTTCAGGGACACATTTTATCACATCAAAGATAAAATTGTGGTATCGTAAACACGTTAATGTTATTTTTCAGCAAAGTAAAATAAATGTTTTATAACAAGAATGTTTGAAAGCTTTTTGTTGGTGTAAAAACTAGAGAAAAAAATTAATACATATAACTTTTCTGTAAAACTAATCAGTTTTTTATAGGGTGATTTTTATTAGGGTTTCCTAATCATATAATGACAAAAAGAAAGAAAACGACGAATATTTATCATTTGAGGAATATTTTTGCCGTGTGTAAAATTAGGTATTCATAAGATTTGGCCATTTATCCATTTAGAATTTCCATACATAAAGATATAAAATTCACCTTTGATAGAAATTTAATGCAAAATAAATATGCATTTATATCCCTTTTTATGTTTTAGAAGTGATTGCTTTTTAATGCAATAAAAACGAATGTTTCCAAAAAGTGCTTCCAAAAAAGACAACTGAATCTCAAATGTTTCAAATCAGGAAGAAAAAATTGAAGCATTTGTCTTAATACTTTTTAATGCTTCAATTTTTTCCACACTTATTTTAAATTTTATTGAAAAGCTGACCTGATATTTGTAAACAGAACTAAAACATAGCCCATAGAGATTTATCACATGAGTTTACTACAAAACTTAAAAAAAAAAAATTATAATTTGTTAAAAAGATTTTTTTTATATTTAATTATTTTGTAGAGATGATTTATTACTAAATATTGTCAAAATATTTTCTATTTCACTTGATTGAAAAATTTTACCTATATTCTCAGAGTTCATTTTTTTAAAAAAATAACTACAATATCCATGGAAAAATGATCTTGGCAAATGTCTCAAACGTTTTAACAAAAAAATTGGAATAAACCGCATAAATATGCACCATTGCCCTCGCAATTGGAAGATTCTTCCATCACGTCATCCCTCTTTAAGTAAAGACCCAAACAAGATTCAAATTTTCTTGAAAAATACATGGAAAAATCAGTGTTTTTTTTTCCAGGAATTAACATGAGCTAGTTTTTAACTTCAGAGGGGTTCTATGCTTCAAAATGATAAATTAAGCATTTATTCATCAATTTTAGTACATAACTCTCATGTAGTAAAGAGTAAGAAGGAGTATGAATTGTTTTATAGGTGTTTCCTTGAAAAGGGTCTGAAAGAATATTTTATTGTGTTTAACTGAGTGAAACATTTTAGGTGAGAAACTTTTTACTCTTTATTAGTTCTTATTCTCTAAATTTATTTTATTATTTTGTCATTTTTTTTAAGTTTTACACCATTCAACCAATTTACACGAATGCAATGTAACAATTTTGTGAACAAAAACTATATTTATTGTTTTAAGAATGTAACATTCCGGTTTTTATTGAAAGTTCTCTCTTTTTATATGAAGTTAGTGAATTACAGTTGAAACACAAAAAAAGAGAAGTTTTCCCAACATTCCAGTTTTTAAAAGAGATAAGAAATTTAATACGCCTATTCTGGCACATCCCCTCCTACAAGTTTGTATCATTTTTTATTAAAGGATTGATTATATAGAACACATACAGAAGAACCACTCCTTTTCTATTTATTGTACCTCTCTATGGCCCCAGGTGCTTAAATGTGGATTCGTCGTTTCATTAGAATACTTGGTCACTCTTTGACCGCCCATATCATAAGTTCTTAATCTAATAGGGTGGGAAAGGGTCAATTGAATAAAAATAAGTTGTTCACGGGAAATACCCCTATAAAATTTGACGTTTTGAATGATTAATAAGTTTAAAAAATCAAAGAACTGCATTACGAAATGGATATTTTGTATCTTCCTTTGTTTAAATTTAAGAGTATCCAACTATCCAATAGTATTTCATATTTAGAAAATGCGGAGAAATTTTCAAGTTTTATAAATTAGTATAAACTGAATTTTAAATTTGTTTCAGCTCTATTTCTTTCAGTGTATTTGAAATTTATGTGAATTTGAAAGCTGCTGTTTTGGATTAGTATGATTTATACTAGGAAATTGAAGAATGGAACTAGAATATTTTGCATCAGAAAATTTTTGAATTTTTTTTTCGTTTGGAATTTAGATATCTGCTTCAGCCAGCAGTAAATTTTGTTCTTTAAGGGACATTTAAATCACACTGTAGGTATTTAATTTTCGGTTTCGTTTTACTTTTTAGAAGTTGGAAAGAGGAGGGTATTATTGAATAGACTAAAAATGTAGAAATGGAGGTAGCATGAAAATGCCAAGAGAAACCCACGCAGGATGAAATCAAAGGGATGGCAAACAACTGTGTTGAGCATACAAACAGTGCTATTTGCTTGCACTATGCAGCGACACTGCGTGTATATGTAAAAGTTTCACTTTATGAAAAGCAACCAAGTTAGAATTTTTTTGTATTCGACTTTTTAAAGTAGGTAAGTATAAAGTTGAAAGGACAGGAAAACAATTTCATAATATATTTACTTACTTTTTTATTTTGTTATGTGCTTATAGAGTCAATTGTGAGGATAAGAATAACATGGAATAAAATTGTCTTAAGATTCAGATTTATACGCATCTCATTTCTAGTTTAAAAAAAATGTTAGTTGTTCAAAGCAATATTTCCTTTAAAACCCCCTTTTTGTAAAATAAAATAAAGGTTGTATGCAAAAGTTATTGTGTCAGTTTAAATCTAGAAAATATACCGTTTGGTCTGACATTTTTTTCAAAACACACTAAATTAGAAAATTAAAAAAATATAATATATCAAAACCATTTTAAAAAGAGATAGATCTAAAAATTTTACAACTCTTTAAATCAAAACCTAAAAAGATATTCTTAAATTAAGTCCTAGAACTCTTTAAATTTACAGTATTAATCACAAAATTTATTTTCAATAGGTTTTATATTCATCATATGTATGTACTATATTAACTTATTAAACTCTTTAGCTCACTACCGCAACTATTTTTCTTTACAACTATTCACACTAATATTAAGCAACACATTTAAAAATCTCAAATTTCGAGAGTTATTTAGCACAGTAAGGAAATATTCAAAGCTAAGAGTTTTAGGTAAGAAGACAAATTTAGAAACCTAACTGCCGTAAAAGTGTTAAATATAGGTTGCGACCCTTTAATTTAATAAGTTGCCATACATTCAAATTAATGCATTCTCAATTCAATATCCCATCTCATTTACCCCTTCAAACTGTAGAAAGACACCAGAACAAGGGATTGAAAGAGAGCCACAGGATCTTTCTATTTCATTTGTGCCATAAATTAGGGCTCCCTATTCAGTAGCCCCTTGTCTCAGCGGTCTGCCCCGATTTGTTGAAGACACGGTTTTAAAACTAAAAGCCCGGGGTTCCCAATTACGGAATGTAATTAAGACTTGATGGATTGGTGTAATTAATTAGCTGGTTCCTCTTCCTAAAGTTGAGGATTTGTTTGTAACCTGTTTGATACGGATTAGAATCCTGATACCTTGTTACGTGTGGGGTGGGTTAAGGTTATGGATGTGTAAAACTTTACCTCAAAGAAGCTACAGTTGTTTCCAATCTCGGTCATATCCACTTAATGTTTTAGGTGGTTATTTAAATGTTTTGTTCTTATTTTGTGTTTTTTGTTTGGTGTATATTGTGTTCATAATTAAATTGTGAGTAGTTTTGATTTTTTTTTTTGCAATTTTAGAGAAATAATAAGATGTTTTGTTCTTATTATGGATTAAGAAGAGATTTCACGATTTTTTTTATTAAATTTATTTTTGATGTAAAACACTTAGTGGCTTTGAGTTAGGAGAATCATTCCTATAAATGTTCAACTTACACAATTCTATTAAAAATGTCTAAATTGAGCCCTTTGGGATCATCACAGTAAATAACACGGTGTACAATTTTTCTATAACATACTTTTAAAGGATTTTAAATAAGTATCACTGAAGATTATTTAGAAGTGGATATGTAAACGTTTCACTTAACGAAGTATAAAGCAGTCATTCATAAAATTAAAGTATTAAAAAAACTTTTCAACGTTTTGTATGAACTCTATCCTTACCAATTACTCATAGGTATATTTTTAAGTTTCCAAACTAATAGAAGCATTTTACTTTAAAGAAGATAATAAGAGATTAATGTAGGTCGATGCGTTTCTCTATTTCCGATTGATTAAGATAGCAGAAAGTGTGAATTCAGCACGATAATTATAATCCTCAGACACATCTACATTAACCTAATTATATCCCAAGAGTCGGCTAACGATATAAGATGAGACAACTTCTATTTATAGTTAATCCGTTTTGTGTGCTTTAATGTAGTTAAATAAGTTTAATTATTCTTGTAATAGTTCTTATTAAGAAGGTTAAATGTCGTAGAAAGTTTTCATGCTTAGTCTTATAAATATTACAGTCCCTTTTATGTGTAAAAATAAATTATATTTAAGTAAATTGTAAGGATTTAAAACTAGCTCTAAAATTCAAAATTTACCAGAACTGAACGCGTTAATTTGTATTAAAACAATTAAATATTGTATTTGAGCGACGAGTTTGTTGAAGTAATTTCAGTGTTTGGTGTTAAATTTGCTGTATATGTATTTTTACAATTTCATAGCCAGTAGGCATTCTTTTTATTGCAAATTTCTCTATTCATTAATAAGATTTATAATTCGGTTCAACTATTGTCTGAGTTTTGAAAATTATTTTTTCATCGTTTTAATGTTGAAAAAAAACATTGAAGCAATTAACAATGTTAGTAAAATTGTCAGCTTGTGCAATGTAAATTCATTCATAGCTAATCAGATTTCTATATTATTAAGGAATAGGAATGGTAAAATATGACAAAATAACACTTTCTATGTTTTTGTTCCATTTAGTAGAACGCTTTCTATAGCAACTCAGCCAGAATAGTATCCTTTATACAGGTTTTCCTCAAAACATATTTTTCGAGTTAATGTTCCTTTTCTTAAACCATATCTAACTACGACTTGAAACTTTTTCTTAAGTGCATACCATACTATCATACAATAGATGGAAATTTATTTGAAAGTTTTTTTTTGATTTAATGAAAATATTTTTTATAAATTTTAAAATGGTAATACATAATCCAAAATAGGTGTTCCTTTGTGAAAAAATATAAAATAATTGCAACTTATTAAAAAAGGGGCCGTTAAAGTGTATTAGATTAATCTACCATGCGGCCATGAAAATTTTGCAACCTACCGCTCTTATATTCTTAAAAACAGGTACATAAAACATAGTATATTTTAAAAATGGGATGTATAGGGTTTAACTAAATTTAACAAACAATTCCTTGATAAGGCAAGGCTGTCTTCATCTTGAATAAATTCCTATTTCATTAAGATGCATACAGCTATATTTTAAATATAAATTCTCTAGGTAAGCGTTAAAGTATCATTTATTCCCATTTTGAAAATTGGCTGATTTTACCCTTTGTAAATCATATCCAAGAGTAGTATTTACTATTTTAAACTCACAGATAAATGTTAAATTAGTCACTAATAAGATATAAGCAAAAGAATATTTTTAATTTATCCCAAACAATCGACAGTTCCTTACAGGATTACAAATATTTTTTAGTAGATTGGTTGAATTAGAGGTTTGGTTACTTAAAATAATGAGTTGAAGAGACATATTGTTGAGTGGCTCATCCACTTTCAATCCCAAAAATATTCGCTTCTAAAATATACTCTGCTTGAATAACATATCACCAGTGAAGTTGGGTTCACAGACACGAGTAAAATATTTGCGCTAACAAGAAAGAAATTTCAATTAGTGGTAGTAAACTCCTACTTTCATAATAAGGCTTTCCAGGAGGTGGGAATAGCTATGAGGTTTCTGAACCCTAAACGAGCGCTCGATGATACGGAAACTAATGCCCAGGTTAGTTAATTTAAGAAGTTTTAGGAGAGGTAAATTTATCATAGAAGTAATGCGGGTTGATTAGAGGCAGTGGAATAACCTAGAGGTGAAGTTTCATACTTTACAGAGAGAGAGAGAGGAAGATAACTGAAGTTCTACTTTATTAGGTTCGGTAAGTTGATTACAAAACATAATTAGGTATTCTTTACGCACTGGGTATAACACAATGAGTTTCAGTATATTCAGAATTAGGTAAAGAATTATTTTTTAATCAAATATTATAAAAAGGTAGGGTCGAATTATTAACCTAATTTTTTCAAATTAAATTTTTAGATGCTTATAACACTTAACTTTTGAATACATTGTTCGTATTCTAGCTTTACAAAATTTTATTTTGTTTGGATATAAATTAAAGTATTTTAATTACAAAATGTTGGTATAAAATTTTATCAAAATAAGCAAATTAGGGGCTAAAATTTTTAAAGTTTTCTTCTGGTGGTGGTCCCAAACAGTTTGGGAACCTATGTCTTACTAGACAAAATAATATGATGTACCTATTTAAGCGACAAAAGGTAAAAATCTTATGAATATACTAAGTTGTAGTTAGTCAACAATATAAATTTATAATAGTGTCTCAGTAATATTACTTTACCATTTAATTAAAAATTAAGTGAGAAATACTAAGGTTAACAGTTTTTTTTAAATTGAGGATCATTCCAGTTACTTTGATTAACAAAGTTAAATTACTCATATATTCACTAATAGCGTCATAAACAAATGTTCAAATCCAAGACGAAATCAACGCTAAATTACAAACTGTTAAGCAAGCAGACAGGGGTTTAATTTGCAATCTAATAGTTAAGTCGTAAAGATAGAAAACAAAAATAGAGAAAAGAATTTGGTGACAAACCCATGCAAGAGATTGTTTTAAAACTCATCTAAACAAAACCATTGACACAATTTCCGCTAACATACTCTCATTACTTGGGAGAAAGATCCACACTGGAAGGTTCCTTTCAACATAACCAAGATGGAGGGAGCCACAAAATGAACAATTAGGCACGCTCTCGTAATAAAAACCCAGCGGAAGAAAACAAGCAGCCGTGATAAGCAAAAAGGCCTCTTAACTACATTAATTAAATGGTAACTGCATAAAACTAATTAGAGTACAAAGAAAGAAGGCCTGGGCTCTAAAAAAGTGGTGGGTACAATTAATGGTAGAATGTTTAATGGAAAATCGATTTTTGAAAGCTGGAGAAAGTTTTGATAATTTGTTGGCAACACTGAGGATGTAAGCTATCTGTCCACGTACTAAATTGAAAGAGTCATGAAAAGGAAGAAGCTATTACAATTATTTTTTCTACAAAATTCTTTCGTTTAATAAAATGATGGATGGAAGTTTTAAGAGGTCATAGAATTTGATTAAAAATAATATTTATGTGAAAATACATTGCATAGAAAATATCCTTTTATAGAATTTATTTTTAAAAGCCTAATTTATATAGTTGAGAGTTATGAATAACTAATTCACATTCGTTTTCTTATCACATTCTGTATTTGTATACTAAGTATTAGGTATATTTCTTAGTTACCTGGATGGGTCTGTTCCCCTTTGTAACAAATAAATCGCACTTATGTACCACAAAATATGCTTCAATTAAAGGTAATTTCCCATTTATATTTTATCCGTGACATCTTAAATACTTCAACAAAATTCAGTGATATTCCGTTTTCCTGAGTACTTAGAGATACAGTATTCGGACAGTTATACATTTGTTTCGGGTGGGGGAGGGTTCAACAATTTTTAGACACTCTTTTCATGCACACATAATTGGTTAAATGTAGCTTTTAGGATGTTAAAAGATATATCATATAAAGCAGTACTCTGAAACACCGCTAAGCATAATTATAATAACTGAAATGTTCTTTTTTCCCTACAATAGGGAACATAAGATGGAGTTTCCTTCTTTGAAAATCATATTTTCTGCATAGTTCATTTTTTTCCCCTTAATGCATGTTGGCATAAGTATAGTAAAGGCGGAAGCTCCTTTTCTATAGGAACATGCAATTTGTTACCGAAAATAATCATATTTTGAATCATCAGATTATATAGAGGCAAGTAATAAGTGCTAACGGTTTTCCCGTTAGCTTTCTTTACATAACAAGAATGTCCGTCACTATAGATGCGAAGACTTTACATTACATCAGTCTTCGCAACATGCTTATCAACAAGTTTTCTTAACGCTAATGGATAATCCACCTTTTGTTCGAGAAAACATCATTAAAACTAACATCGTTTTGCAACAGCTCCGACAACACAGTCTCTTTCAAAAGCTATGACCATTATCGAAATTGGGTAGAAAACCGAGAGTTTCACCAAATGAAGGCCTTTATATAGTATAAGATTTTCCCGTCCGAGGGTGCTCATAAAAGAACGTAATTGGGAAGTGAAAAAGCGATAATTTATTCAGTCTGTCATCCGCATTCCCCGAAATTTCCAGGATTCGGAGGGAACTATTAAGAAGTCGGAGTAATTTCCAAGATCCTTCTACAAAATCAGTGGTTCCTGCACTTGACGTTTCGATTTGTCACCAAAGTTATTAATAGATCTTGATGATTATCCGGTCAAGATGACTTCTGGGGACAGGGGTAATATTCGGCTAATAATGCTAGCAGTTCGATTGTGGTTCGGTGCCTGAAGGACCGCGGTAATTTGGGACCGAAGGGCAATATGATCATTCGTCTATAAATAGGTTTATTAGCAGAAGAGTTACATCCGAGTGGATTTAGCCGGATGTGGGGTTGTTTTAAGATGTAGGTTGCTCTATTGGCACTACAGAAGTGTCTTGTTAAACTAATGAGAACTACATGTTTGAGTGGAACACCCGTATTGTTTCAGTTGTAGAGGAGATGTAATAAGCTACCTTGACAAGATAGAGTAACAATTTGCATAAGAAAGCTTTAAATTGAAATTGGGAGGACTATTACTACAATACTTTGTTTCGTAGAATTACTTCCTTTATAATGAATGGGGCATTATGCACTGTGTGGGGAATACGTTTATTTTAATAAGCGTTGAACATGTGTCTAATGAATTTATTTGAATACCCGCCCGTTATTTTTGGAGTAATTTATGCCTTTAAAAATAAGAATAATAAAATAAGGAAATGAATGGGCACATATGCGTGTATTTTCGAATATAAGCCACGATAATAAAAATTTTCTTTCATAAACTTTCCTTAAATCCAATACATTTATATAACCCCCCCTTCTTCAAACTTTTAAAGATTTTATTTAATTTAAAAACTTAATTTGACAAGTACATTTACCATTTTTACATTGTTCATGATTCCGATGATTTAAAATTTTCTGCGCTTTCAAGAGTGGAATATTTCATATGGGAGCATCTTGCGAACTTTTGTTTACTTTTGCCGTATTTTGTAGTAGTACGATACTTGCACTTAACTAATTAGTAGTACTTATATCTTATTCGATATTTTATGAAGCTTGAAATTTTCAGATGAAAAGTTGCAATTTTTCAAAATTAGGCAGCAGCAAAATTAGCACACTTCCCCCAACTTAAACTTTGAAAATATTTTCAAAAATTCACAGCTTTTAAAAGTATACCTACTAATTCAAATGATTTTCTAGAAAAAAAAATAACATTATCATTTAAATAATTAGTTTAATGAAAATTAAGTAATTAGGAAGTATTCAGCTTTATCTAGGTAAACATTTCACTCATCACTTCAATAGCATAAGATATCTAAAAAATTTGGAATTGAACCTATATTTTTATCTTTTCCTCCCACTCTTTTAAAGGATAAAAGATAAACAAAATGTATACTATTATAAAAAAAGATAAGTAGTAATCAACACTTGTAATCCTTTAGAACAGGTATGGGCAACCTTTTCGAATCCGCGGGCCGGACTCAAAGATTATAATGTCGTGGAGGGCCAAAGAGTAGATAATAGGTAATATTCTTTAAGTAAAAAAATGAGGCCTTTTATTATATTTATGAAGTTTAATTCCAAAGTTAAAAATTAATCTGGACTTGTACAATATCTAGATTACATAAAATAATTATAATGAAGTTACATTAATCTGGACCAGGCGCGGATCCAGCACGGCTCCAATGGGGGGGAGCACTTCTTCAGACCATCATCTTTATCTTTTGAAAAAACGTCACAATTTTGGGAATTTTCTAAAAAGTATCACTCAAGGTCCCCTTTTGGTACCGCGGGGGGGTCTGGGGGTCCTCCCCCAGAAAAAATTTTGGAAATTTGACCTGTAAAAGTAGGTTTTTAACTCATTTTGAGTACTTTTTGGGCCTTTTTTTCGTACTTATGAATGATTTTTGGGTCCAAGGGGGGGCACTTTCCAGAGTGCCACCCCCTGTATCCGCCACTGATCTGGACTAGAATAATATTACATACAATAATTATAAAGTTAGTTACATTAATCTATAATAGATTAATATTTTGATTAGAAACAAAAATTATGTTAAAATTACAAAAATCTGGACAAGAATAATATGTGATTTTTGAGTACAATTTTTAAAATGTTCCGCGGGCCGGACCAAATGACGTGGCGGGCCGGATCCGGCCCGCGGGCCGGAGGTTGCCCACCGTTGCTTTAGAATAATATTCTGCTGTTATTTGAGAAGACTAATATAGAGTTTACTTAAAGATTTAAAGATAATTTTTAGTCCTATATTTTATTTCTTATTTTAACGAAACCACATTTCCCAAATGATCAGTCAAAAATCATGTTTTTATAAAAGTTGAAGAAATTTCTTCAAAAGCTATTAGCTAAAAAAGACGAATATTTAAATTATGTCCAACATTCCAATATTTTTAGTCGTAAGTTAATATTGATTTCCGTTCACAGATTACTCAAGTCTATAGTAGATATAGTACATTTGATTTCATTCAAACGTTATAATAGTTAATGTTCTGAAATATTGAGTATCACACAGAGTGTGTGTTGTAAGAATACTTAAAAATATTTATTCTAAATACATCGATCTAATATTTTTTTTGATAGAAAAATATTTATAGATAATAAGTATTAGTACACTGTAAAAAAATCCCTTAAAATTTACAGTTTTAAACTGGCAGTTGGGTTGGTTGTGGAAAACCGTAGAAATTACGGAGTAAATCCGTAAAAACAACGAGGTTTTCCCTTGCAAAACCAAAATCATGGGTTAAAATGGTAAAAAGCCGTTGTTTTTACGGATTTACTTCGTAATTTTTACGGTTTTCCATAACCAACCCAGCTGCCCAGTTTAAAACCGTAAATTTTACGGGAAATTTTTACAGTGTAGAGTAGCCCTGATATTTTAAAAAGTGATTCATAAATTCCTTACATTTTTTCAGAGAGTAGATTTAAACATTGATAACCCAGAGTTTCAGTTTATCTGTAAAGCTTTACAAATTTCCCTTGGGATATTAAAAGACGATTCAAAGTTTTAAAGTAGCTTTGGGAAAATTACTCCTCCTCAAATAATAGCTAAAGCACCTACTACTTCATGTCTCGTCTTAGTCTGGTTTGAGTATACAAGGTGTTTTAAAAGTATGTTTCACGACTTTTATTTGGAACCAATGTCTCCTAGATTTATGGAAGTATATTCTAATCTATATATCTATGTAAGCGACCATGGTGAATCCATTGAGATAGCTTACAGCATCTCTAGCAGCGAAATAAGAAAGTTGAAAAATTAATTAAAAATTAAAGAAGATCAATGAGAAAATTGTATATCATGACAAAGTTTCATAAAAATATTTTAAATATTCAAGGAGATATTAGCATGTGAAAATAGCAATTTTTCATGCCCCATAAAAGAAAAAGTTGGCAAATTTGCAAGTTTCTTTGATTTTTTTACTTGAAATTTTTCTTTATTTATCCAACCCCCCCCCCCCCCGCAAAACCACATAACACTAATAAAACTTGCAAATTGTTTTTTCACTTGCTAATATCGCCTCGAATATTTAAAATATTTTTATGAAACTATTTTCAACTATTTCAACTATTTTTTTGTTTTATCCACCTAACACTTATTGACCTTCTCGAATTTACTAGATTAAAATCAGACATCTTGCTGACATTATGACTACTAATGTGACTAAAAACCATGCGTTTGTTTATTTAGCCACTCAGTAAAAAAAAATTCTGGAACGTTACTTAAAAAAAAACTGGGCAGCTGAGTTGCCCATTTTTTTAAAGTAATGTTACTGGAAAATACCTGGAATGTTACTGAAAAACTCCACAGAATTACCAGTAAGCTATCTGTGAAATATCAGGAACGTTACCGTAAAATGCTGAAACTTTACACAGAATAATCAGAAAGCTTTCTTTGAAATATATGGAAGGATGCCATGCATGTTTCATCATCTGAAAACTGTGTTCTGATTGGTTTAAACTGTATGTCCCGCCCCCGGTTGTGATTTCCTCCATCGTAACTCTGGTTCTAGAGGGCACTTGTCAATTAAATTTAATATGAGTATGTAGTAGGTGTTTTGGATTAATTAGCACACAGGAAAAAGTTGCGAGCCGGAGACCATAATTTATATTTCATTGCAGCCATGGCCGTCGAAACATAAACTACTCTATCCAACTACCCCTTATTCCTTTTCTAGCGGAAAACGCCATCTGTCGGTCAAAAATTAAACTAATTTTTTCAGGGGTATTTCAATTTTCCCATGGTTCATATAACATATGTACCAAATTTCATCGACATCTGATCTCTAGAACCAGAGCTACGAGGGTTTTAACAGGGTAACTCATTTTATTATCACCCTGTGTATTTATTAAAGTGTGTTAAAAAAAAGCTTACCTTAGTTTCATCTATTTGATTTCTCGGCCACGTCGTTTGCGTGGCACCACACATATTACAGCGCCACCTAGCGTCCACGGGCACTGTAACAGTTCCGTTCCCGTCGCAAGAGCCCTCCTCGCAAGCCGAAAGTTCTTGTTGCAACTGCGGGAGGGTGTGGTTTTCCTCCACGTCCCGCCCCGGAGGCGGGGACTCGTGGTTGTTCCGCCTCCGCCGGTGCCGCCTTTGAACGGGCGGGGCTTGCGTGGCGAGGGCGTAGCGCAGCGGCTGCTCCGAGCTGGAGAAAGAGTCGGGCCGCGCGTCGCTGCAGCGGTTCATCACTTCCGAGCGCGCCCTCTCGCGGATCTGCATGTAGATCCGGAAGTAGGTCAGGATCATCGCCACCATCGGGCAGTAGAAGTTCAGGGTAGAGGTCGTGATTTTGAACAGGACGTTGTCGGCGAACTCGGTCTGAAAAATAGGTATTTTTTTAAGAATATAAAAAAGAAGAAGGTTATCTACATTGAAGTGTGCACAAATTAACAGATTTTGGGCCATAATCAGAAAGACAAACACGTAGAAGAAACGAGAACGGTACGGACACGGTGAAAAACGAAACGAGAGATTTCAAACTCCAGAGCTCTTGTCCGCCATATTGTTCCGAGATTCGAATCGATGCGGATTGCTTTTACACCTTTTGTGGTCCGTTAAAAAGTTTCAAAAAATCTAGAACAGTTACTTAATACCAAAAATAGTCCTCAGATATTAATATATTAAGAAAGTAATGGACATCTAGTGTTTAGTGTTAGCAGAATTTTGTTGTAACAGTGTATATAATTACTTGTAAGACTTTGCGATAGATGTAGCCAGCAGCGTACTGGAGAAAGAAATGTTAAGTTCAGAGCTCTCGTATGAAATCTCCCGTTTTCGTATCGTTTCCATCTCGTTTCTTCTACGTGTTCGAGTTTCTGAATATGGCCCTTAGATGACTTTTGCAATAGTAATTTTTAGAATTTCTTTTCAAAAACGTTATCCAATATATCATGTTCTACAGTTTTTCGAGTCTATATATAGGTTATCCGCAACCGCAACACAATAGATTAAATAATAACGAATCATAAATGAAAGTCTCCTAACATTGGAATTAGTACAGCTGAACCTGTTGAGTCGAGACTCCAGCATCCCTCTTTGAAAAGTATTCCAGTATCCCTCTCTCCCACCCAAGTGAAAAGAATTGGTTATTATCACGGGAAGGCAGGAGCTGAGAATGGTGACAGTGGTTTAAAATGCATACGTCACTAGAATTTTTTATGTCTATGTGAAGAGCCAAACTAAGTCTTATTCTACTAACCTTGCGCTTTTTATTTATGTTTGTAGTTGCAGTTGGGAAATAATTTGATGAAATATTATACCTCAGGATATTTACCCTCTGGTTGGCGGCATTGTTGAAAGTATTTTTAAAGTTGTTGATTGAAATTCTTATAATGGAATTATGTTTCTTTGAAGATAGGAATATTAAAGCTTTCAAAAGTTGAATAAAGTGTTTTGAATTACACAGTTTAGGCTGTTTTGTTTTTCTTTCTATCATCAACCAGTGGTTCGAGGGGTGTATTAGAGAAATAATATAAAAATATAGTTTATAATGAAATATCGCTATTTTATATCAAAAAGAAAGAAATCTTATATATTCGTTGGGAAGCCAACAAGGTATCTAAGTTAAAAATTTCTCACACAACAACTTGTTATATTAAAAGTTTAGTGTATGGGAATCTCATTTATTTCCATCTAAGTTAAACCAACAACAATCTCTCCAGAGAACGCAACGTCAATATTTAAAATCCCCATTCTTCCATCAAAATATTGAATTTAAGTAAACGTTTTGCCTCTCCCGGGACGCAGAAGGTAATTATGAATCGAACTCCCCTTGAAAATCTTGAGTAAGTTTAGACTCGCGCCCGAGGGGGATCCCAAGTCTTGGAGGCGAACTCGGAACAAAGCTCGCCATTGAAAACATATACGAGAGACGAGTTGCATTCGGATCCGGCGGTTTATTCAATTTGGAGAGCGGCCATTTCTCTGGTTCAGGTGAATGAATCGCATGGAGTTGTGTTTGTTTCGAAGCGAGGGTTTATGAAAGAATTTCGCCATGCGTAAAGATGAGCGGGGTCGAAGTAATTGCGCCTTCATTATGGGAGTGTGTTTGAACCTTTCTTAAGGAAACCGATGGTCTTTTAGAGGAGTTGGAGTGGAGTTTTATTGGTAATTAATTACGTTTGATGGAGAAATAGTTCTAGTTGTGTGTGTGTGGTTGAACTCTTTTTTTTTATTATTCTCAAGATTCCATTATCGTAGTTGTTTTAATATTTATCTTAATTAATTTAGGATTGCAAATAGGACTTTAAAAATCAGCAACGCACCTCTAACATTTGTATCGGATGTGGGGTAATCTTTCTTTGGTGATAAAATTTCAATTGATGTCAAAATTAATTTAATTGCCAAATGCTGGTTTACAATACGATGAAAATGCCAGATTAAGACCGCAAAACAAAGTTGCTAAAACAGGTTGGTGAGAAAAGGGGTTATATACTGCTTCGATTCCAAATGTCAGATGTGCTTAACCTTTTACTGGCCAATGTTCCCAATTGGGAAAATCATGTTTGAAAATTTATGAAAATTTACTACCATCAGCATAATGTTGAAAAATTTACCATATAAAGTTGAAAGATGATATATATTTTTTTAAAAATTGATACAAAGTTTCTACCTTTATTGAAAAAAAATACAAAAACTCTTGAAATCGGCACGAAAAAAAATCATTGATTATGAAAATTACGAAACCAATGGTGTATTTTCTTGTGATTTCTGTCAAGTTTCCAAGACGTGTATTCTTGGCCCCACGTCCTGTGTACTCTTACCCGAAACTTTGGGTAAAAGTATGCATTCATTTTTTTAATTTTCTTTGTGACTTTTAACATACTTTCGATAAAGCCAGGACTTTCTTTTTTTGAAGGTTGATTTGTGAGTCAATAAACTTACGTTCAGTAAATTTTTGGGGATCTGGCTTTTAAATTCTGGATTTTATAGCCCAATAAATTTTGTGCGTACTCTTACCCTCCTCTCCTAGACCACTGAGGTTTTTAAGAGGTATCTCTCTATATTAAAAAAAAGTAACAGTGACCGCCGCCGCGGCCGCCGCCGCTGCTTTTGAAAATTTTATTTTTGAACACTGAACACTTTGAACTCTCACTACGCAAAAACTATTCCACGGAAATTTGTGAAATTTTAATCATTTCTATTCAAATGTATGAGGATCGTTTTCGTTCTAAAAGCTAATAGATGAGATAATTAGTTCTAGAATTATTTAATGTCAAAGTCGAAAATTATTTTTTTCTGCTGCGAGTTCGCCCCCAGCAAAATCTATTAGCAGCAGAAATATGATTTTTTGCAGACACATACTCTTAGATGTGCAGTTTTGCACCACGTCGCCCTTTTTTCGAATTTCGAATTAGTTTTGGAGTAATTAATTTTTAAAGTTTTGAAACTTTTGACGATTTTTCTGTTTTTTCGTTATAAAAGCAAAACTAATCACAGTAGAACTATGATATTTTAAATACACATAGAAATAATTTTTATAAAAATATTGGCTTTTTGTTTTTTCAAAAATTCTAATTAGTTTTAGAATTATTAAGATTCAAAGTTTCAATTTTTTCTTCTCTTTCTCGCCGTTCACTAGAGAAACAGACGAGTTTTATGCGTGTTTTATTGATGAGTCTGATTTCTTTTATTTTCAACAATGCTTTTTTCTACAAAGTGGTTGATGGTTATTAGTAGACTTGCTGAATATTTTTTTAACATTTCAATTAAATTATTGATAAGCAAGAGAGAGGTATTTTCGGTATTACAAGAGGCTTAATTAAGCCGAGAAAAGGCTTCTGCTGGATTGTTGAGAAGTTGAGATGAACAAGCGAGCTCTGCTCGCTAAGATCGCGAAGCGATCTGAGAAGAACTGCGAAGCAGTTAAGAGGGTTGGTGAGCGATAGCTCACTATGTGTGATTTCTTTTATTTTCAATTTAAGTTAGGAAAGTAATATTTCAGCAATGTAGGGAGAGAGGGAGACTTAGAAATTGGCTCAGACCCAAAAGATTACCAAGATTATGTATAAAACATTTAATATGGACAAAAGGACAGTTACAAATACACATATACATTGACAAGGAAACCTTTTATGGACAGATACGACATTTACCAAAATCCGCGGGTCGCAAACACGCAACCATCGTTCCCGCTCTCTCTCTAACCTTTTTCTCAGTCCGGGGAATCCCCTTCTCTCTGTTATTGTTTTTCACTGCGCGCTCACAGTTACAGTTAGTGGAAGTCTTATGTGAAAGTGCACAGAGGTGGATATAAGTCACTGTTACAGCCTCCCCCTCTGACCCCGACGACGTCCCGATGAGGGGTCAGCAGAGAGAAGACGTGGTGGACGGGCAGGAGGCACAGCAGGGTCTATGCCAGGATTTTTGGCAGCAGGAGGTCTGCCCCTTTTTCTAAGTGGTCGCACAGGTACGTGGGAAGAATCTTGTGCGAACGGTGACAATGCCGAAGAATGATACACACCGATGACTTCACTGGGTTTGTCTCTGTTAACAACTTCGTAAGAGGTATTTTCAATTCCATAGTAACCCGCAGTAGGTGCATCGTGGTACTGCTGTAGAATTTTCGTCCATTCATATTGTGGAACTACTATTTGGGCTTCTTCGGATTCACTTTCAGGAGCATATCTGTATAGAATTCCATTATTCATGAGATATCCCCTTTCCGTCCAATTTGCATGGTTATCGTTGGTCTCGTCTTCAAAACATCTAATTATTTTTGCAAGCTGTTCATCCTTGAGCTGTTCATCTCTTATGTTTTTGGAACTTTTCGATGGTATGTCTACAGTTATTATGCATAGCTCACAGGATTCTTCCATGTGGTTACAAAATGGTCGGGATAACAAATCCGCAATGACGTTCTGTTTACCAGGGATGTATTGGATGTTTAGATGGAAGGATTGAATTTCTAATGCCCATCTGGCAAGACGGCCAGTGGGTGATTTTAACGTTAGAAGCCATTTGAGTGGTTGGTGGTCCGAGGCGACTATTATTTCTTGTCCCTCTACATATGCTCGAAATTTCTTAAGAGCCCACACCACCGCCAATGCTTCTCTTTCTGTAGTGGAATAATTTCGTTCTGCCGGGGTCAACAAGCGACTGGCATATTTAATGGGATGCTCTGTTGGACCCTCACCCTGCAAAAGAACAGCACCAATGGCATATCCGCTGGCATCAGTGCGAAGAACATAGGGTTTAGTAGGATCATTTTGTCCCAACACTGGTGGTGACACCAACAGTTCTTTCAATTTCTGGAAAGCAGTCTCTTCTACCGAGGACCATTTAAACTTAGCATTTTTCTTTGTCAAGTTGCTCAACGGACGTGAAATTTCTGCAAAGTTTGCAATGAAACGTCTGTACCATGAACAAGTCTGAAGGAAAGACTGGACTTGTTTTACCGTCTTTGGCGCTGCCATCTGCTGAATAGCTGCAGTTTTCTCATGGTCGACTTCCAAACCAGAAGGAGTAATGTAATGGCCAAGATATTTCACTTTGTTACATATAAAGTGACATTTTTCACGATTGGCATGTAGTTTGAATTCCTTCAACTTTTCGAACACAGCATCCAAATCGGCAATGTGCTGTTCAAAGGTATCCGACATCACAATGATGTCATCTAAATAAGAAAGCATCTTGACTTGAGGTAATGAATTTCTGAAGAGGTCAATGAGACGCTGAAAGGTAGATGGGGAATTCCGCAAACCAAACGGCATGCGTTTGTATCTGAAGGTTCCAAAGGGACATATAAATGCAGTTTTGTCCATGTGGTCCTGAAATACTTCTATCTGATGGTAAGCTGCTTGAAGATCGAGTGTAGACATAAACTGTGTATATTTAGCTTCATGTAGTAAATCCTCCATTCTTGGAATTGGGTATATCACTGGTACCGTAATGCTGTTTAGTTTTCTGTAGTCAACGCATAGCCGGAATTTTCCATTCGGCTTCGGTACAAGAACCACAGGTGATGCATATGAGGCTTCACATTCTTCAATAATATCCTGTTCAAGAAGTTTATCAAGTTCTTGACGAAGTATCTCTTTTTTCTTTGGTGCCATTCTGTAAGGAGGCACTGCAATTGGGGTACTCGTAGTGGTTTCAATAAAATGTTTGATTTTGGGAGTTGGTTCTCCCCCTGGACGAAACGTGTCACAATTTGTCTTGAGAAGTGAATTAAATAAAGCTTTTTGTTCCTTAGTGATTTTGCCACCTTCATCTTCCCGAAGATCTAACTCGCCAACTTCTATGGTTTGAACGTGGATTTTATTATGGAACGCATCTGGAACAAAAGGGAAAGCTTTGTTCTTTTTCTCATTAAAATGCCATGAGTTTTCTGGAATGTTTAGCGTTATTCCTGCCTTTGTTAAGAAGTCTCTACCAAGAAGGGTAGAATTGTTTTCAGCCAGTGGCAAGGCCAGAAGTGTGGTCGGAACTTTCTTTCCTTCGACCTCTATTTCAACTCTGCCTTCCTCCATGAGAATCATCTGGTTTTCTCCATTAGCCATCGTCACAGTGCGTTTCACTTCTTGGAATGGAATATCAATTTCCTTTAATTTTCGAAATAACGTAGCTCCAGCGATCGAATGACTTGCACCAGTGTCAGCACATGCTTGTCCTACCATGCCTTCAATGGAGATCCGAATTAGTGGAGGTTTCTCTCCTTCATTCCCAGGTACAACTTCTATGGCTCCAAAGGTTGGGGATGAGTTTTTCTTGCCACTCTTTGGACATCTGCTTCTAGTGTGGCCACTTTCATGACAGCCATAACACACTGTAGAGGATTTGTATTCTCTAGCAGACTCTGGAGGTAATGATGCACAGGACGGGCAATTTTTCTTGGTAAACCCAGGCGCACCGCAACCGAAACAGGTGGGTGAAAATGGAACTTCCCTTTTCAATGGAGTGTCCGCAGCAGGTTTACTGAGCTGATGGTCTACTGGACTTCTTTTGTCTTTGGGTTTATGCCATTTACGCAATCCAGCAGTTGATTCAAAACTTTTGGATTTTAAGTTGCGAACTTCTTCAAAACTGTCTAACTTTTCTGCGAGTTCCATTGGATCCGTCAGTTCACTCCAGCTATGCAAGAAATGTTCTTTGGCCTCCGTTGAAGCACGTTGCTTCAACTGCTCCGCGATGTGTAGGTTTTTTAACTGGTCGAACGTGGTTATGTTTAATTCTTTTAACCAACCATCGTGGAAATTTCTTATTTCATAGACATAATCCCGGAATGTATTTTCTGGCGATTTCTTATGTTGCATAAAGAGTTGGTGGAATTTTTCCGCACTCATCTTGAATCGCTTTAGAAGGATGTCTTTAACAACAGGGAATTTTTGGACATCTGTATCAGATTCCTGTGCGACCAACTTAGCAATATCACTGGGTAGGAGACCCAGCAAATAAATGACCCATTTCGAAGAAGGTATTTGCAGAAAGGACATTTGTTTCTCGAACAAATTGAGAAACAGACTAATATCATCATGCTTTGGGTTAAAATTTGGGATGAGCTTTTGAAGTTCTAATTTTGGGGTATCATTTGCTACTTGAGGGGAAGTTAGATTCTCCCTATTAGCTGTATAAGCAGCTGCCTGAGCTTCAAGTCTAAGCTTTTCAAGCTCAAACTGTCGCTTACTCTCATCCTCAGCTTTTTTCTCGTCTGCGAGGCGTTGTTCTATGATACCAAGGTAGAGTTCCTTAGTAAATTCCTCATTATAACCAGGACTGTTTTTTACAGCGTTAGCTAAAGTTACTCTATTTGATTTGTCAGTTAAGTTCTCACTCAGGAGATCAAGCTCCATAACGAGTTTAATGAGATCAATTTTAAGACCTTTTGCTAAATAAGTCATCTTTAAAATTATGATAAACCACAAAACGGTTTTTACCCACACTATAGATAATATAATATGAAGAATATATATTCACTAATTAATAATCTCAGATAATTTCTTACTGAAAAATTACCAATACCAATAATTAATATTACTATAATTATGCACTACTATTCAATGTTTCAAATTAAACACTAATCTAGATGATCATATGCACCTAAATTAATAGCATGAACAATCATTAATGTTTGTTAATTCCATCAAATTAAAATTTGAATAAGCAGAATTCACCATATATAGTGCACAAACAGTTCTTAAATTCACCAGAACCAAAATTTATAAGAATGGTAAAGAAATGCAAATGTGAATCAATTTCAATACTAATGAAACACCACATGAATATTCAAATACCCATATTACATCATCATACCAAATGAATATCATCAATCAAAGATATTACCTTTGCACAATATAATATCACTTCACTTTGATAAAATTAAATTTTATTTTCAAAATCACCACTCAAAATTTTCTTTTTCAAAATGAGCAAAAACAAACTGTATTGACCAACTTTCAGTTTTACAAGGAAATTTACCCTTTTGTAATGAGCACAGTATACCACAACTTTTTAAATGCAAAATTGTTAAGAATACTCAGACAGGTAATTAATATCAGCTTGAAAACAACAGTGTCACACAGAAAAACAAAATCAAAACTAGTTTTGTCAAAAGTGAAACCAAGATTTTACAGGTAATCTTAAACCTACCCTGTGTCACTTTGGTGAACACAGAAAAAAAAATCTAAGAATTGTTAAATTAACAACATCAACATTTGAAGCATAACTTCCATAAGCTGATAAACTTTATTACAGAAAATATCATTTCAAAAGAAAAAATCAAACCTTTTGTTGACATCAATTTGCTGGAATTTATTTTTATTTTTCTCACACAAAATTCTCTTTCGTTTTCACTAGGCTCATATATAAGAGCAATAATTACTTTGAGAAACTAAAACAGGTAAGAAGAAACACATTAGAAGAAATACAACAAAATTTCAACTAATACACAAGAAAATTATCCATTACAGCTTAAGTTTACGTTGGGCGCCAATTTGTAGGGAGAGAGGGAGACTTAGAAATTGGCTCAGACCCAAAAGATTACCAAGATTATGTATAAAACATTTAATATGGACAAAAGGACAGTTACAAATACACATATACATTGACAAGGAAACCTTTTATGGACAGATACGACATTTACCAAAATCCGCGGGTCGCAAACACGCAACCATCGTTCCCGCTCTCTCTCTAACCTTTTTCTCAGTCCGGGGAATCCCCTTCTCTCTGTTATTGTTTTTCACTGCGCGCTCACAGTTACAGTTAGTGGAAGTCTTATGTGAAAGTGCACAGAGGTGGATATAAGTCACTGTTACAGCAATAGTTTTTTTCGGGATGATTTGGATTAAATTATTTATCAGCAAGAGTGATAAGTAATTTCGGTTGTAAAGGAGCATTAATTAAGCCGACCAGCGGGGTGATTGGTAAGATGGAACAAGCGAGCTTTGCTCGCTGAGATCGCGAAGCGATCTAAAAAGAACTGCGAAGTAGTTCCGGGGGTTGGTGAGCGATAGCGAGCAGGGGGCAGGCCCCCTAGTAACATAAAAAAAAATTAACCGTTTTAAAATTGAAGTAAGAAAGTATGGATTTATTGGCTTTCTGCATGATCAGCAACAAAGAATTTAAGTTTTAAAAAAGTATATCACAAGGACAAAAATAAAATTTCTAACTCCGTTTATCCAAGTCTGAAAATAATTTAAATTAATATAAGTTTTCTCGAATAAACGTTAAATTGTGAAATATATATTCCCTCTATTACTATGAAAGTTAAAAATTTTGACGTTGGTAATTGTGTCTTGCATAATGAATTTTCCTCTTAGAAATACTTTTATTAAATGGTGCCTAATATTTCATGAAGGCACTCCCTGTTATGGCGAAGGCGTCGACTCCCAATTAAGAGATTATGCCATAAATATTGCAAGCTTAAGATCAAGATAACGAATTATCTAATCACAAAATGGCTCCCTGTAATTTCCGTTTTATTATTAGACTGCATTAGTCTCCTTTAACAAGTTTCAAGAATGTAGAATTAGTAAATGTAAGATAGTGAGTTACTGGTTTGACTATCCCAAATTGAAACTAGAAAAACGAGAAAGAAGACATTATTAAAAAAAAGAGAGACAAAAAAGAAGCTAACTAATTTTATAGATAATTTTTTATTACATTGATGTATGTTTATATCATTCAAACAGAGTACATTATATTTATTTATAAATTTGTACTCATTAGTTTTAGTTGATCATTCTGCACAGTTATTGAAAATGCATATGAATGTATTGTCTCCATGAATATTGTAAAGAGAAAGTTATTGTGGTCAAGGAATAATTAAGCATCAATACTAATAAAAAATCCTTTAAAAAGGATATAGAAGTATGTATACTTACACATTAAGTTTTTAAAAACTTTAATACTTTAAAGTTATTTAACCTCACAATTTAAAAATCCGTGCATCATAATCCTTTTATACCCTAACGACAGCAATTTGCTGTTAAAACGGGAGTAAACAACAGATTCCGCAAATTTTTAAACATATTGCAATTTCAATAAATCTGAAATTAATAGTGGGTGAATGACCTGTTCCCTAACCATCAAGAAACAGAAGCCTAAACCCATCAGTTACAGAAATAAAGTTTGGTAAGAACAAGAAGCAATAATTTCCTTCCTTATTCTGAAAGCTCATAACACCATACTTCCAAACAAAAGAAACGTTCACGCTTCCCAACAAAGTCAATTTTAAGCGGTAATTTTGCCACGGCTTTTACGAGGTAGCTCCAGGCGTTGCCGGCGGGTTTCATTTATTTGGGGGCTGAACATTCGGCAAGTCGTCGAGCTCATAACTCCATTAATCATCATCAAAATGAGTCATAAACTCGTGAAAGTGGCCGCGATTTCTGAGAGTAACGCTCCAGAAAGAAAGAACAGACGGAGAGTAGTGCTCCCGAATCTGGGATGGATGCATTCGTTGTGTGGGAAAAGATTCAGGAACCGGGGTTTATTATTAAGGCAAGAGAGGTAGAGAAAGAAATGCACAGAAAATTGAATAATGTCTTTGTAGTTATTCTTGAAACTCATAAAGTAAGGAAAAGATAAATAATATTGACTGTTGGCAACTGTTGGATTTAAAACTTATGCGGCAAACAAATTTTGGGTTCGTTTAACAGTATTTCATGTGTGATTTTTAGGACACAATTTTTAACAGTCAGCTTTCATTGCATATTTATAAGTATATGAATACTATGTAATATTCACACGTAACAATATAGAAATCATATGAATGTAAAGTGAAATTTTGGGTCGGCATTCCTAATTTCGATTAGAAATTTAACAGCTTTGGTATTTTATCTAAGTGTTTGGATTCTAAACACTGAGCTACAAGATAATAAATAAAAAAGAGTGAAAAAAAATAGTTGTTAAGATTTCCAGCGAAAGACCTTTTGGGAAGACAGATATTGGATTTCTTTTATTCTACAAGAATGTTGCTTTTTATATAATAGCGTTCATTGTAAGTGGGGATGATTATTAAATATTATATTAGACTTTCTCCAATATTATAGGTATATGTATACTTAACTTTTAGTTTAAGGACTATTGCAGCTTAAATAATCTAGAGTAACTTGTAGAAGGAAATTTTGAACCAAATTTACTCATCATTAAAGCAAAAAATTCAAACCATACTTTAGGGAGACTATTAGCTAAGTTAATGGACACAAAGCTGACATATATTTAAACCTACATTTAGATTTTACGAGTTCAGAATGGGTTGCAGTAAGTGCATGCATATAGTATTTAAATACATATGAAATATTTAAGATTATAATTTTGTATTCTTAGCTTATATGCTTTTGCTATTAACCCAACATTTATATAAAGCTACTTACTGTCAAAAGTAACTTAAGTTTTACAAATTTGAATTAACTAGATAATTATTCCAAAGGAAATAAAGTTTCACATGCACTTGTTTCTTTGGCTTAACCTACAATCTAGTTTAATATTTGATTACAAAGACATGCTTGCCATTTTTTATTGCTTAGTCTGAGCATTAACCATGTTTTGTTATTTTTACTCTACTAAAGCAGTCCCCAAAAGTCACTAATTTGGAAAAGGGCGTGTTTCCTAAAATCCATTGTCTAATTAGTGGATTTTTTCACGGGTACTAAACGAGTACTTTCACGAGTACTAAATTCTATGCATACCTTCGAAATGCATTTCATAATTAGTTATCTTAGTCTCTTCTAATTTTAAAAATGAAAATTTCCGGGAAAAACTTTAAAGCCACTCTAGGATGATTATAAGTCAAAAGGATTATGGTAACTTCCATTTTCAAGCATATCTTTTTAGCTACTTTCTCTGAATATTAAATTAGGTTTTTCTGCTTTGAAGCTACTGTGAATTTGAAGAAAGCCCGAAGAATTAAATTTCGAGCTAAAAGCATTTTCTAGTATGTTCCGTTCAATAATATTGAAATATCTATTTTGGTGAAGGATTACTTATTAAAAAGTGAATATTTTAGAATTACGTTGCAGAGAATATCTTGAGAATCAATGTGTGTATCGTGTATACTTTTATCTCTCCATTCCATGATCCTTGGTGGATTTATGTGGGCATGGTGTGTAGCACTTCTCACAACTAAGCCAGAATTTTAAACCTTGATTCCTAGGGACTCCCTTCAAAATACGCCCATTTGCATGCTGGAATAATTGAGCTGGTTAGGATGAAAGTGGTATAAGTCCACTGAACTTCGTTTTGTGTAATTGAAGGTTTTCTAAAAACATCCGCTAAAAAATTCAGGATTGCTTAAATTTTAACTTTGTGGGGTGGATTTGTCTTAAGCCATGGACACAATTTTTGCTGCGGATCAATTTTTATCAAATTTTTACTGGAAGTTCTTTAAATTAGCTTTAATAGACCTATACCACTTTCATCATAACAGTTTGAAGGGTTTCGGGAAGGAAGATTGATATTGAGATACAGTAAATATGTCTTCCCGAGCGACTGGTTAGTACAAAGTTTGATTTTAATGTTCTGTTTCATATATTTAAATGCGTAGATTACGAATATTTTGGTGGCAATTTTTTTTAGGACCGATTTTGGGGGTCATATTTAAAATGGCGACCGTGAAAGGTTCTTCGCTCGATATGTCTATGAAGTTTATTTTTCTATTTTTTTAACTAATGCTAAGGCTTAAATTAAAATAGGTTTTCATTTCTTAAAAACTTGTTACCAATGTGATTTTTAAGATGGCGTCCAAGATGGCCGCCGTTTATAAACTTTTGCAGTTTTTATGCTAGATACCACAGCAATATATCAAATTGATTGATTTTAAGTTAGAAAATGAAAATTTAAATTATATTAATAATAATTTATTAATAATATTAATATAATTATATATAAATATATTTAATATAATTATATATAAATTATATTTGGTTTTAAGTCATTATACCATTTTTTACATTTTTACGGTTATTACTTTTTTAATTTCGAAAATAATTAAAATTAACTTGATGTCAAGAGTATACACGCCTCGAAAACTTCGCTGAAATTCCAAACCAATGCTCCACTGCCATCGTAATTAGAAGATTACTCCCCTCTTGAACCCACTTCTTGTACAATCCATTCTAGATTCAATCATATTCAAAAATAAATAGCACAGTTTCTTTTCTACTCTAAAATATAGGGTTTACGCGTACTCTTATCCGTGGCTGTATTAATTCTCTAAATAGTACCAAATGAATCTGATTTGGCTCTAAGATAAAAAAGAATTACTATGAGAAAGGAACGATGCCATTTATAGATTGATTCTTGAAATATTTTAAGTACCATCATATGATATAATTTGAAATAATTTTTCGTATAGTACCATTTGTTTTCTCACTGCTTCAAAGGTCCTATCAGCTTATTCTGACCAGTGATTCTTGTTTTATGGATTTTTTAAAATGGTGAAACTTACTGTTTATTGTTTATTAACAAAACATTATACTCGGGGGAAAAAAGACATAAACCAAAAGCAGCTAAAAGAACAAAATAACATAATTTAGGTAAAAAAAAGATAGAAAAATATTTAAATAACATGCTAGTATAAAATCAATAAAAATAAAAAATAGTAAATGTTGACTATATATGTGATATCATAAAAGAAAAAAAAACTAGTACCTACCTAATATCCACAAAGCAAATTGAATGTGGTTTATTACAATGCGATTTAGATTTCTAAGTACCAGTTTGCTTACCTCACACACATCCGGTGGCTGCCTCCTCACGCCATCGTGAAAGAAGTTGTGCCACCAGATGATGGGCACGAGCCACATGAAGGAGCCGAACCACACGATGGTGATGACTATGAGCGCCCTCTTCTTGCTTCTCCGCCGCATGTACTCGAGGGGCTTGGAGATGGACCAGTACCGGTCCAGGCTGAGCACCAGGAGGTTGAGGATGGACGCCGTGCTGGCGGAATAGTCTGCTGACAGCCAGAACTGGCACACCACCAGTCCGAAGCGCCACTTGCCAGTCAGCACGTAGACCGAGCTGATGGGCATCACCACTAGGCCGACGGTGAGGTCTGCCACTGCCAGGCTCATGATGAACATGTTGCTGACCTGGGAAAAGAGGTGTACGGTATAAACATGAGGCGAAATCAGTAGTTTTAGGAGTAGGTACTGTCTATTTTGACGGCAAATATACACAAATATACAATTAAACTCTACTCTTATTTACACTGCAACGGCTGATTGGAGATCACACTAAGCGCCGGGACTGCTACGTAACCGCGAGACCTACGGCGCATGCGCCAACTGCCGTTTTTGCCGTCCAAATAGACACTTCCTTAGGGGCAACGTAAGTACCTGAGGGGGGAGGGGGTTTGCTGTTTGCTTACTTTTCCGGACAAGGGGGGGAGTATGAGTGATGCTTACGTGAGATGTTACAAACACTGCATTTTCGAAAATATCTTGTCTGTTGCATAAATAATCTCAAAATTAAACTAAAAATAATTTTATAAAAAAAATGAACTAAGACAATAGTTTTAAATATTTTTCATAAGGAAAGTTTTAATGATAGGTTAAGTGTTCATGGAGAACAATGAATTTCAGAAATCTAAGCTTTGCTAAAGATTTAGTACAAAAAAAAGAACAAAGGGGGGGAGGGCTGTTTTCTTACGTACTTATGAGGGAGGTTTGCGGTTTGCTTATCTTTGCTGACAAGGGGGGGGAGGGTAAACATGCTTACTTAATATTTTAACTGCCCCTACTTAGATGTGTATTATCCGTTTGAATGCGATTAAGTATCGCCAAAGATTTAACTGTTTTAGCAAGATTTTTTTGTTTTGTTATAACATTGACTAAGTGAAAATTGGATTATTTCCAATTATTGTTTTTCCAGTCAATGGTATGCATATAATACGTAAGTAACTTTTTTGGTATTAGTATTTGGCAATATGGTATATTTGGGAATGATCAGCGATTTTTTTTGTGCCAAAATTTAATCATGCTTTTGCAACAATCCAGGCCCGTAACTATACATTTGTTTCAATAGGGAAAATCATCCCAAATGTTTCTGAGATTTGAGCCCCAGCCCCACGCATAAAATAGATTAAATGTAAAACACAAATCCTTCTAGTGGGGTTCTTGTGTTCTCCTTGGATTTTTTTTTTTTTTGAAATTTCGACTCCTTAAAACCGCGTTTTCACAAGTTCAACACATTTCTAGAATAAATAAAACTGATATCTTGATTTAATTTTTTTTTGTCGTTTGAATTAATAGTATTAAGTTTTGATACCGAGTGTCATTGAAAACTCATAGAGGGCTACATGCGCCCAGCAGCTTGGATCACACTGCCTTAGCATATCGAGAGAACAATAGCAATAATGTTATAAGATCCTTTTTTTATGTGCTATTTACATATTAATGGGTAGATCAGGTATATAATCATTTACTTTGATTAAATACGCTTTTCTATTATCTACTACCACATTCCATGAAAAAAATAATATCGACACATCTACTGTAAGGTGTTCTAATTAAATGTGTAAAGTATCTAAAACTTCACATAAATTTTCAGGTTTAGTCATTCTTTTCATTAAATTTATTTTTGTTTCACATATCCTGCTTCAACTCCTGACTCAAGACTTAACTAGTTGGGTTTCTTACTTAACAAACACTCTACGGGATAAAAAGCTTAAAAATTCGAAAAATCTGAACACAATTTCTTTTTATCAAATTGTCAACTATATTTGAGAATGTCATGAACAACAGAAAAAAATCCCTTGAATGTTAAAAACTAAAACAATCCAATAAGATGTATATGCCGAAAGAAAAATAATAATACCAATCCCTCATGTATAAAGCTTTATAAAGAATACAAAAATATTTTAAAGAACTTCCCACCAATACAATAAAACATAAGGTAAGATTGGAAAATATCCTCATGAATATATTTTTGCTTAAAATCAATGCATCATATATTAGAAACATGATATAAGAAAAAACCGGGAGCAGATTGTATAGTATATTTTTTAACATTTTCGTATGAAATAATAAAGTAGTACATACATATTTATATTTATTTTCCCTCAAATTTAAAGGTAGACATGTTTTTATGCTATATGCTATTCTACACCATCATAATGTCTGTTTTTATGATGCTTCAAAACAAAACGGGAAATTTAAAATTGAAGACTGATGGTGAATAGAATACACCTTACGGGGGAAATAACTTTTTTTTGAAAAAACCATAAACGAAATTGAAGTCACCATACTCTATTCAGTTTTTTTTTGTTTCGAAAGACAAAAAGTAACTTTTTAGAGAATCTGTCCTCGTTTGAAATCTCTATTAAGTTCTAAAATGCATAAAAAAGCAATTTATAGCTGTTCTAAAAACAGTCAAATCGTTCTCACCACAACAGATGTAACGCCCGCTGTTTTTATTTTTATTTGTATTTGAAAATGAAATGAAACCACGCGTCTGTGATATAAATCCCACAGCTTTTCTTTCAGATCGAAAGAAAGGATTTCATTTGTGACGAAAAAATCCTTCGAAAGAATCCTGAAAGAATACTTTTCTAGATATGTTTTCCGTTTTTATGACATCGGGAATGTGGGTGGGGAGTAAAAAAAATGTTCGAATGAACACAATTTCGCCAAAATATCATTCTTTGAGCGCCATTACTAAGCCGTGAACTGCTTGGAGGGATTTACTCTTAATCACTTCATTTAAAGCAAAAGAGATCGTCTGTTGAAAATAAGAGTGAAGGGAAAGAATAGGTTGGCGTAAATATTATATTTTATTCTGAGACATAGAGTATGATTTGACCTTTCTCTGATATTCTTTATACGGTTCGTTGATGTATTGTATTTTATAAGAAACTATACCTGAGTAGAGGAGAGGAGGGTATTATGGAATACCATTTATATTTTTAAGAATACCCCTTCTGGTTTTAAATAAAAATCCACAATATCATTTTAGTACATACTATAACTAATGGTAATAAAGTGTCAATGTTAAAATTTTGTTGTTAAGAAAAAAGTACTTTTAAAAAAATACAATTAATATGGAATAGTCAGGCAATATGGAATAGTTGTTTACAACTATGGAAAAACTAATTAGACTTCAGAGAACATAATTACTTTTAACTATAAGAACAATATTTAAAAAATTACATTCTAACTATTTTGATTTTGAGTCTATTTACAAAAGGTCCCAAGCGTAATATTCTTTGTATTACAGTCAAGATGAGCTCATAGAGAACAACTAATGGGAATCCAAATTTTTCCTCATTGATCTTCGGAGAATTTTCCATTACAAAAGATACATTCCGCATCTTTGTTTTCCTGTTCTTTAGCTGATAGCATGAAGTGGATTACCCGACACGCCATCTTGGATCATAAACCATTTTACAGAAGGATAAAACACTGATAGCTAAAAAACGACTGAAGTATAAAAAACTATTATTCTTTTAGTGTATATTATGCGTAACAACAAAATTAAAGTATCATAATTACTGGTAGGATAAAATGTTTGAACACTTCCCGGCAAAAACTATCGAAAATCTCAAAACACCCTTTGTTTTGCAGCGACTGTTACGACAACAACAAGAAGTTAACTCATTATGCATTGTATCATGGGAGTCTTTCTGAAGTCTTTCATGGTATTCCCACGTGATGGCAGTGCGAGAGAGAGCTGAAACTTCGGTATTCCATATTCCCCGACTATTACATATAATCCCCTCCTCTCCTCTAATATGTTTTGGTTAAAATAATTAATATAGTTAAGATAAATATAAATTAGGGTGTATCGAAAAAACTTTTTATTTTATTTTGATAATGTGCGGAAAAGTTGTCTAAGGTGGCAAAGAGTACCTACTTGTGAATTTTTTCAGAATTTTCGGATAATATCTTGAGGTGCCGCAAAGGCCCTGAAGGTTCCCCATGTTAATCCTATAGAGCGCGCAAGCCAAAAAGGCCGAAAAATGCTGCCCGAAAAAACTTGAATAACAGCCTAAATATCTATATTACGTTTTTTTGTGTGCTCAAATTTCGTTGAAAATCACGCATTTCCTTGTTCAAATTAAGAGCCCACAATCAACGAAATATAGATATTTAGGCTATTATTCAAGTTTTGTCGGATAGCCTAGATCATATAGGGTCCATAACTCGAGTGAAGACATTCGTCGTGTGATTAGGGTAGAAATGAGGGGCGAAAAACCAAGTTTCGGCCTTTCTGGCTTGCGTGCTCCATATAGGATTAACATGGAGAACCTTCAGGGCCTTTGCGGCACCACAAGATATTATCCAAAAATTCTGAAAAAATTCACAAGTACCTACTCTCTGCCACCTTAGACAACTTTTCCGCACTAATGCATTATCAAAATAAAAAAAAAAGTTTTTTTTCGATACACCCTAATATAGATGTAGGTTATTTAAAAAAGTTGTTGGAAAAGTCTTTATACTATCATCAGGTATATAAGTGTAGTTACTTTTTAAATAAATCATATCAAACAAATTTTTAAAATATTTAAGACTTAAATGCACATTTTGATAACGTTTATATTACAATTGAACATGTTAAAAATAATATAAATCACTGATCACATAATTTTTTTGTTAACGACCTTTATTTGCTTTTAAATGAAAAGCACTCCATTTGGGCCAAAAAGTTACCCCATTTTAAGGTGCCTGGAGTAATGACTTCGGTCGCAGAGTGAATCCATTGGAATTAAAAGTAATAAATAAATATGTGAAGAGGTGACCATTTAATTTTTTTATCCGATTATTTTCAGGTTATTCAATAAATTCCCATGCTTCTACCATTTTAAGTTCTATATGATGACAAGAATTCAGTTAATTTAGAATATAAGTATACGTATAAACATTTTTGTCATTACTTTTTAGCATTTAAAAAAAAAAAGAAGATACCAATAAAAATTTATATTCATAACTACGAACATTTTAAATTTGATTTTATGGTTTGCTTTTCATGATTGAAGGAAAAAACCCAAAAGCCTCTCTTAGATTAACAATCGTCTTCGTCCCTAGAGTTCGAAGCTTTCTTTAGAAGAATATTCAAGAAATTTGGTTCGAAAAAAAGAAGGCTTTCGCTTGAATGCATGGTTTCCCCAAACTGAGTTTACGAGAATTTCATGCTACGAAGAAGAGATCACGGGTTTTATTACTTGTTTTCTGGAATAACTGATAATATCAACAATAGGAGAGCAAACCATGAAAACGGATATAAAAATACGTATGCTGAAATGGATAGAGGATGCATAAAAATTCCGATGGGTTTGTTTTTATTCTACTAAACAGCCCAAGTTCGTAGAATATTGAGATTTTGTGATTTTTCTTTAGTTGTTAATGTTGTTTTTAAGATTTGGGGATTTTTATGAAATTTAGTGTTTCTCAGAAGAGCAAGAGAAAGTTTTTTCATTAAGTTTAAAAATTGAAATAAAAATAAGCTGGAACTTCTTCAATCTTTAATACATTTAAATTCTTATTTAGCACCAGGAAATTTTCCTTGAACAAACTCTTCTACAAAATTAAAAAGTTTTTGGAGTAACTTGTTTGAGGCTATTATAAATATTGCAAAGCCATTGCAATTATAAGGTGTAATGTAATATAAGCACATTTATGCTTTTTTGTTAAATAGGATTTCGCATTCTAAGTTACTTGTTTAAAATGATGATTGGAAACAAAATTTATCATTATAACTTAATGAGGAAGTAAAATAAGTTATAGAAGGTCCAAATATGGACTAATAGCACTAATTTAAGGAATGAATTACTGTGCAGTAGCTTGTGTTTGCTGATGTTATATGTCTTATGTTTGCGGAAAAATGGGGAAGGAGGAAAAAAATGTCTACGCAATATTTGAACAAATTAAAGTCAATATTTAAATTAACTTCAGGGTTTTTTCATTACCCTGTAAACCACTGCATTAGAATTGTACAACATACAGGGTGTTCCAAAAGTCCGTTTCATGACTTTTATTATGAAGCAACGTCTCCTGTGGTCATGGAAGTAAGGTAAGAAGTATGGAAGTTAGTGACCATGCTGAGAGAATCCATGAAGACGACTTACATTTCTCCTGGTGGTGAAATAAGAAAGTTAGAGAAAATAATTAAAAAACTAAAGGAGATATAACGAAAATTTTGTGAAAAAATGTTTTGCAATATCATGAAAAATGCACAAAAAAAAAGTTTCTAGAAAATATCCTAAATATTCGACGAGATATTAGCTTGTGAAATATAGTACTTTACTTCAGACCTCCAAATTGCGAAAATTCTCCAATTTGCAAGTTTTATGACGAACGCGTCTGAAATTTGTCTTTATTTAACTAAAATTGTATAAAATTTCATGATAACAGTAAAAAACTTGCAAATTTGGAAACTTTTTCAAGTCTTGAAAAGGGCTATTTTAACATGCTTATATCTATCTCCTCGAATATTTCAGATATTTTCATGAAACTTATTTTGTGCATTTTTCATGATATTGCAAACAATTTTCTCGCGGAAGTTTTTCTTCTATCTCCTTTTGTTTTTTAATTAATTATTTAACTCTTCTTATTTTGCTGCTAGGGGAGCTGTAAGCCATCTCAAAGGATTCAGCATGGTCATTTACCTGGGGTTGCACCTTTTCATGAATCTAAGAGACGCTGGTTCCAAATAAAAGTCGTCAAAAGGTGAATAAGCACCCAGTATAATTGAATACAGTTTAACGATGGGAATACCATCAAATAGTAGTTTGGAAATGTTTGTAATAGTAGAATAGTTATACTCATAGTAAAGTGAAATTTTAACATAACAACTCAAATATCTCTTCTAGATAAATCGGCTTGATTTATTGATTCATTAAGAAACTAATTCCGTAGTTACGAAAGTATTGAGATTTACTGGAACCATTATTTGTCATTTCATCCCTGATGAAATCATTCGAGTTCAAGGACAAGGTAATGCAGTCGTTTCTGTTGCAACAGATAAGTAAAGGTACTACATGGTTTAAGGATCATGGAGATCGTTATGAAACACAGCTATCTCACAAGGGGATATTGTGTTCTGGTATTTTAAGGGAAGGAAGCATATTTCGTTATGATTACATTACGTAATGGGTTGATATTATGGTTGACATTAATTTGGTTTGTTCAGCATCAGTTTACAAAATGTGTTTAAATTACTCTTGAGATTTAACCGAAATCTCGAAGTGTGTTCATGTTTCACGAAATTACTTACGTAGAGTATTTTTAACTAATTCCATCCAGTACTAATTTATTTCGTATATTAGAAATTGCATCTTTATTAGAAAAATAAACTACTTGCACCAACCCTGATTACATTGAATAATCTATAAAGTACAATTCATATTAAAATTCTTGTTCCAAGAAAAAAATTGACTGTATATATGTTACGGGCAATGTGATAAATCCGTGCATCATCAATGATGCCGCGAATTCCGGACAAAGTGATAAATTTCAATTTATCACATTGCCCGCCTCAACTTTGGGCATTATTAATAACGCCTGGTTTATGACTTTGCTCGTAACTATAGGTATATTTTAAAATAACGTGTAATAAAAATCTTATAGTTAAAGTGTTAAATATTTTATAAATATTTTACAGTGCATGAGTTTAATGAAAATATGGAAGTATTTTTTAAAACTTAATGTTAAGGTTATGTTTTAAAATTTTGTTCATTGTACATTTTTAAGGTCCCTTCCCCTTCAGTGACACTAATATCTTTCTTTAAGTTTTCGTATCATTTCTTTAAGTCAATTCAAAATAAACACTATTAAAATATTCCAGTTGGCAACTGAAAAACTAAACTAAAAACTTCCGAAATACCGAATTTTTATCAAAAAAACCCCCCAAATTTCTAAAGAGGACATTTTTTCGAGGTATAACGTGAACAAGCGAATCATCCAATCTCTGCAAGTCCTACTTATTTCTGAACAAGTTATATTTTTTTTTACCTTTTACTTCTGTTAATTAAGGTTTTAGTTTTACTTTCCTCAGAGACCTGCAACACTTGGAGAGGAAAAAATGGCGCTATTAGCAGCCCATGCTTTTCCCCTTTTTCTTAAAAGAGACCAAAATCACGCAATTTGTATGCTTATGGCCTTTAACTGAACTTTTTCAAACCGGGAGATAAAAGTTTCGCTGGGGTAGTTGGGTTAAATGCATCCCCATTTTGCTCTGGAACTCAAAGTTTTCCTTCTACTTAATTTGAAAGTGTAAAAAATACGCCTTTTATGCTGTTCTAAGCAGAGAAAGTCTGCGAAATAGCTTTCATGAATTTTACGCTTATTGTATAGAGAGATTTAATCAGGATAGTGATTTCGGAATAGAATAACTAGCCCTGTTAAGGTTCAAATATATTTATGGATATTTTGTAAAAGAGCATTTTGCATTTTGTATTTGATGGTTATTCAGAAACGATGAATAATTTTGATGTTCACCATCATGCTTGTAAAATAATCTTAAAAATATCTTGCTGCTTTGTAACTTTAAGTACTTTTGATAGGTAAGAATTTTAAATTGTGTAAATCATTGACACATTATAATACCCTAGGTAAAGACAAATACTAGAAAGAATGAAAGTTGAAATGATAGTTTATATTGATTAGATTAAAAAACGTTTGCTGAGATTTTATATTTTATCACAGTACAGTTAAGGATGTACAGCTGAGGAAAAAAAAACGTTACAGTTATTTTTTAGGCTTGGCAATTTATCTATGATTTGGCGCTTCTTGCGTTTTTGTTTTTATTTACGCGTTTTCAAACAACACGAAAATTAGCTCAGTGCGATTTTTGACTTTGAAATTACTAATAAACTAATATAAATAAACAAAATTAAAATAATTTAATCATAATATTTATATGCTTATTAAAGCTTAAAAATTTTAAAAATAACATTATCTCATGTTTCGACATTTTAAAACTGAAATATTAATGAAAATCGGTTCACTAGTACTGGTAGGTTGTCAGAAATCCGTGTTTGGAAGTCGGGTGTTGGCGACTAATTTCAGGCTTTTAATATGAATTTTTCAGATTTCGACGATCTGCCATGGGTTTGTTTAACGTCCAAATTAAATGAAACTCGGTGATGAGGGTTAAATTACTATGATCTTTCATAAAATCGAATAAAAATTGAGGGTCACCATGAAAAAAGATTCAGTTTTCATTGTGCTGAACCAGAAGACGACCTCTGAGAGAAAAATAGTCAATAAATTTTTCCAAGCATACACAAAATCCTGAAAAATGACACCAAAAGCATCTTTCTAACCCCACCCGTTCTCCCGCAAAGTCTACTGTAACGTTTTTTTTTTCCTCAGCTGTACAAAAATTGACTTTGTAAGAAGCGATAGTAATATAGTTTGAAAAAATACACAAAAGCTTTTTTTTATAAGGGAGATTTCAATAGCTTTGTGTATTTTGTAGTAGGGCCGATAAAGGGAAAAAAACACCCGAATTGTTCAGATTGTGATAAAATCACCAAAATTGCTGGAGGTATAGTTTAAAACATGCTGAATCCAAAATCGACCGGAAGCACTCTGGCGGAAGCGTTGTTTTGGACTTCCGGTCAAAAACAAAATGGCCGCCCGCGGGCCTACTTTCGGTTGTTTTAATGATAAAAAGATAATTTTGGTGACGAATTTTATGTTTTAAAGGTCAAGGATCATGATAATGATACAAAAATGTGCAATTTATGTATAAAAAATTGATTAAAATTCAATAAAATCTCTTAAATATAGTGATAGAGTCAATTGGTAGGTTTTTTCTCAAAAAATTTGTAAAGAAGTTTTTATTTCGACGGTTTTACATGTTTTTGAGGTGCTGATTCCGAATATCAAGTTTCCTGTCACGTGGTAGGTCGGCTTTGTATAAAAAATTGCAAAACATTTCAGAAAATCTTAAAAAGTTTTTCTCTATCTTCAGATTTTTCTTATATTTCAAAAACTGTAACTTATTTGAAGATGGTCTCAGTTACAAAGTTAAAGTAAACCAAATTTACTATAAAATTCACTATTAAACTTCCATTTTCTGAAGAATAGTAGTTCAGTTATAGAGTAATGAAAAGCAGCTATTCCTTTCTTCTTCTGCAAAAAAGTCACAAACGTACGTTATACTAAGTATTAAAATTATTCAATTATTAATTAATTTATTAAATTATAGGAATGTTTAAATGTACTGTGGTATTGCATTTGTTTTCATATGGTGTTGAATCCGAATTTAAGGTTTATTTTTATTTAAAAGGTCACTTCAAATCAAAAATTGCCCCACATTTTTCTCAAAAAGTACATAGTGCAAAAAGTACAGTAAAATTTCTTATAACAAGCATATTAGTTCATCTTTCTATTTCGCCACTAAATCTCTAAATAAATAAAAATTATTTTCAAACATTTTATACCAAATGAAATAACATTTAATTTCTACACACACAAACGCGAAAATCACTGTTTATCAGAACGCTTAATATGAACATTTAACAACTCGTCAGAAAATAAAAATTAACCATAATGCATCTTACGTACTACTTTAATTTGTTGTACTGCACTTTTTTGAGAAACTATAAGTTTTGGAAAATTACGAAAAACTAATAGGAAAGTAAAAATTTTGAGGCAATTTTTTGATACCTAATATTTAACAATTTATAATTATTTTTTGAACAAACTGTCATCAATTGATCCGAAATATTTTTCCTTATGGTTAATACACCAAAAGTAAAGCGAAAATTGGAGATAAACAGTTAGGAAGGTCCGTTTTGACTGCAAGGCGCAAAAAACTTAAGTCACAATTTTCGCTTATCTCCTTCCCCCTTCTCAGTAAATAATAATGTAGGGCACTATTTTAGTGAGGAATGAAATTCTCTTTCATGTGGCATAAAAATTTGTGGATATTATTTGTTTTCTAGCGGGTGGAAACGTACGTTTGTCACTTTTTTGCAGAAGAACAAAAGAATAAGTGCTTTTCAGCACTCTATAACTGAACTACTATTCTTCAGAAAATGGAAGTTTAATAGTGAATTTTATAGTAAATTTGGTTTACTTTAACTTTGTAACTGAGACCATCTTTAAATAAGTTACAGTTTTTGAAATAAAGCAAAAATCTGAAGATAGAGATGAAAAACATTTTAAGATTTTTTGAAATGTTTTGCAATTTTTTATACAAAGCCGACCTACCACGTGACAGGAAACTTGATATTCGGAATCAGCACCTCAAAAACATGTAAAACCGTCGAAATAAAAACTTCTTTACAAATGTTTTGAGAAAAAACCTACCAATTGACTCTATCACTATATTTAAGAGATTTTATTGAATTTTAATCAATTTTTTATACATAAATTGCAAATTTTTGTATCATAATCATGATCCTTGACCTTTAAAACATAATATTCGTCACCAAAATTTTCTTTTTATCATTAAAACAACCGAAAGTAAGCCCGCGGGCGGCCATTTTGTTTTTGACCGGAAGTCCAAAACAACGCTTCCGCCAGAGTGCTTCCGGTCGATTTTGGATTCAGCATGTTTTAAACTATACCTGCAGCAATTTTGGTGATTTTATCACAATCTGAACAATTCTTCCCTTTAACGGCCCTACTATTTGGGAGGGGAAGAACACCAGATTGCACAAAAGCACCACCCGATATCGTTCTGTAAATACTAGCCTCTTCCAAACAACCCCGATGAAATATCGTCCAATATCGACTACATTGGCCAGTATCGGTTTTTACTGGCGAATATTGATTCTCCCTCATTGATTATAAAAAACGGGGGGGGGGATCCTATTTCAACTACTCAGGTTTATTTAATTCAAAAAAGTGTCTATAAGAATGTTTTTTAAACTTTGTTCTTACAGAAATTAAAAAAAAAAACACAAAATGCGTCTGTCCGTCATTTATAGAAAGTGGGAGGGGCCTGCAACACAGGGAAAATATATCATGTAAGTTCTCCAAAATATCTAGATTCAACAGGGGAGGAAAAATTATTTTGACTCTAGGAGATGTGTTTTTCCTTTGTATCCAAAAAAACCTTAATTAATTATCAACAAACAAAACACACTAAAATAAGTCAGTGAGAACTAACATCATTTAACTAATGCAAACATTAAAATATTGGTCAGTAAGGCAATAAGTATACTGGAACATACTTAATTATTGTCTTACATGTGCAGAATCTGATTTGAAATTTAAAAAACGTGGAAGACTAAGCGATGAATAATAGGTTCAAAAGAAATACTCTTCAAAATTCAAAGTTGTTGATGAGAGTGGTAAAACAACGTTTCCCTTTACGAGCAAAGTTTAAAAACGTAATGAAAGGTATTAATATTTCCCCCTTTTTAATAATTATGAACATTATTATAACTAGCTACAAGAAAAGTTGATTAAAAATTCTTCTTTCGCTTACGAGAAAAATTTCAAAACCCATTCCTTAAGTCAAGCTAAGAACGTTTACTTTCTTCCTTTATTAAAATACGTATTTAAGAAAAGCTTGAAAGAAACCTATTAACAAGGAAGGGATTAAAGTAGTATTCATATTTTACCTGAGATAGTAAAACTATATTAAATATTGTATACTTTGTTTATAGGTTAGTAGTAATGATTAAATGTATTTTTACCCCATTTTTTTGCGGTGATTACATAACTTTTAACTTTGAAGTTGTGAGAAATTTGTGCAACTTTGAAGTTGTATGAAAAATATTTCAAATAGGGTGATATATCCTATTATTGGAGCTCATTTGAAAAATACCAGGTTATGATAGAATTTTTTTTTTTTGCATTTTTTCTAAGTAATGTCGATTAAAGTCGAAGTTCCAAAACTTTTAATGTGATGCATGGTAGTGAAGCAAAAACGGTTTCAGGAGATAAAACTTTAGAGATAAAAACATTCCCGCTGTAACACATCGTATATTTTGAAGGTCGTAGCTTTTTATAGTTAATTTTTGCGGCATTAACAAGGGAGGGAAAGGTTTAGGTTTTTAAATACTACGTATTTTGGAAGTTTTACTCCGTAGTTTTGAAATTTTTGGCAAGCTTATTTTTTAATCATGTATATTAAGTTTTAAACTTCGAATGTCTTCCTTTAAAATTTAATTTATGATTTTAGGTATTTCAGATAGTTTCTAAAAAGGTAGTTAGTTAAGGATTATTGTTAGATATTCAAAAGGATATTCCCTCTCTAAAATTTACAAATTGAAGAAACTAATTTTATACTTCTAAAAAAGTATCCAAACGTCTTTGCAAATGCAATACATGAACTACAGTACGGGCACAGTATACTATGTATACGTAAGGGAATATAAAAAAGTGGTTGGCGATTGATAAACTCAAATTCATCGACTGATACAATTTCTGAGAAGTGAAACAGTGAAAGACTTTATAAAGCAAACTTAAATAATTTTGTCTATACTTCATGATAAGATACTGTCATTTGAAGATTATGGTAAAAGTAAAGCCCTTATCACGAAATATTTCCGATTCTGCTATTATACAGGGTGCTTCAAAAGTCCGTATCTTGGCTTTTATTTGGAACCAACGTTTCCTAGGGTCATGGATAAGTAAGGTGCAACCTTAGGTTAATACCCATGCTGAATTCATTGAGATGCTTATAGCGCTCCTAGTGGCGAAATAAGAAATTTAAAAAAATGTTTTAGGAATCCTGTTATTCTTATACCGAGTCTGTATAGTCAGGCAACAGAGAAATCGTAACCGATACAGGTGCCTCTGTACGCGGATTTCTCTTAAGTCTGACTACAAATTCTAAAATAACAAAAAAGAAATAGAAAAAACCTGTCAGGATTCCTTTGTTAAATCAACAGGTTATTTTTTAGAGTCTGTAGGACCCCTCCTCCCCACTAAAATTAGTGGCGTAATTGGTAAATGACCCCGTAACCATCTACGAAACTAACAACAAAAATATCGGTGTAAGTACATTTTGGTTTGAAAAGTACAGAAAATTTACAATCAGTAAAAAATATGCTAGCTTCTTGATGCATTATGAATCATTGCTCCTCTCTAAAACACCTCTTCTTTAGAAACATCCCGTCCCTTATGTCCGTCTACTCAGACGCACAACAAAGACTTATTTTTGTTTGATACCGCCCATATTTCCTCCCACTTTTCCTCCCAATTGGTTTTTCAGATGGAGACTAATAGCCAGTACAGCTGGAATATTTCGGAAATCAATCATCCACTGGAAAGAAATCCGCCTGTGCTGACGTCAGACACGAAGCAACGCCAACACACAGGAGGAGGGATTTCCTCGAGGGTTTGGATCCTTCGAGGGATTCTCTTTGTTCTTGGTCATTGAAAAGAATTTCGAGTATGTGCGTACATCAATAATGCGACACACAACGAGTGAAGAAGGATCTGCTTGTTTATAACAAAGAGTTGTCGCAGTTTCTCTATTATAGTAGCTTTCTTTAATGGGATTATGCGATTTGACTTGTTGTTGTTGCTGTTTGGATGGATTCAGTTGAAGATCTTCAAAACTAGTTTACGGAGTTATATGACTCTTGTAAGAGATGCATTTTTTTTACTTTGAGGATTGTTTTTCATTTTTGGATGCTACTTGGATTGTGGATTTGGTGTTGGGATGGATGGGGAAATAAAAATTTGGTTTGCTAAGAATAGTTTTGCATAATGACTAAACCCCTTTCCAGTCTTTTGATGGGTTTATTAAGCAAGTAGTTTTAATTTTTATGGGAGATTCTTTGACATTTCGTCATAAATCCATGGTTAGATTCAACATTTAAATTAATACGGAAATGAAAGTTATACCTTTACCAATCAATTTTGCTAAAGAATAACATTTGAATTTAACTAAGTCATGTAGAAGGAAGTACCAGAGAAGGGGCAAGCTACAGATTTTAGGAGAGGCATGCTGTCTTCTATTGCACAGAAAACATCCTTTACAATAAAAAAAATAGAATATCCTAAAAATACTATGGGTAATCGTTTCTCCCCCATGACCTGTAGTCCCTTCTTCTTCTTCTTCCTCTTCTTCTTTTGAGATTTATTTTGAAAATTTTTATTACTTAGAATACGTTTATGATAAAATTAACTTTGAAATGGAACTTATTCTTCAAATAAATTTTTGAACAGAAAAATGTTTTGTTTCGTACGAAAATATTTGATGTAAAAAGAAATTTGGAAACAAACAAAAAAAAAAAAAAAACAGTCAGGTGCCATTGGTACACCATCCAGTTTCATTGAAATTTTTGTCAAGAAATTTTAGCTTAATGGAAATTGTTGAGAATGGTTATGCGATATTTTTACTTTCCTAAAATCATATATTTAAAAGCTATAATGATCAATGAAATCATTATTATGTCATGTTAATTTAATTGTTGAAAATAAATTTTAGGGTGGTCAATAGTTGTAGAGAGTAGGATTATTTAATTCTAGGAGATTACAAATAAGCATTTATATTATGCTTTAATGAAGTCTTTATGGTACCTATCCATGCTTAAAAAAATTAAATTACTAGATTTGCTATGTTTTCACACACTCTGAAGCGTTTAGTTAAAATTGTTTATTAAATTTTAGAAAAATAGGTCGGTTTTATAGCACCTTTACAAGTCAATAATGAAATACTTTCATAAATTCATTTGATAAGAGTAGAGTAGTGGTTGGAATATGTTTTAAAACCCATTTATAAATGAATTATTTTATTACTAGGTAATAACATTAACTTCTTGTGAATGAAAATTATATTTTTGTGAGTGCTTATGAAATGAGATGCATAGTTTGTATTCCAATCAGTATAAAAATATTTTCCAAGAATAATAGAGCGATGACAGCAGCATAACAATTATAAAAACGAAACTTTTACAAATTACTAAATCACTAACAACCATTCACATACCCCTCATAAATTGTCTTACTAAACAAACCAGGCTTTTGAATCTCCACCCAATTAAATTTCAAACACATTGTTCTTAAACTCAGTAAGCTCACAGCCCTTTATACGACGTCGCAAACTTGACTTCCTTTCACAGAACACAATAGACGTTTACTCAATGTTTTTATAGAGTTCATGAAGAACAAACAACAGTTTCAGAGTTTACCGAAAGCAAAAAAGTGTTTTGGCAAAGCCTTGTTTTGAGGTTTACGCCTCATTTGTCTTTTAGACCTTAAGACGAGCCTCATAGCCGAGAAAATCCTTGTTTTTAAGAAGAGATTTACGAGGAGTTATTCATTCACATTGTGTGCCTGAGTATGTTTGGGTACGCAAGTTTTACGTTTCCTAACATAAATATTTTTAGACTTAAAAGGATAAGTTTTTTTGCTCTCTTTTGTGTAAAATCATTGGTATTTTCGCATACCAAATACCATTATTGTGCTTTTGAGATACGTCCGTGGAAACATTGCTATATTTTCTAAAATTACAAAGAAACACAAGAAATAGTTTATAAAAATTTGTAGTACTTTTATTGTAAACCTTTGTACATCTTTGCAATGTTTCACCTTTTGAAGGAATTGTGGTATTTTAGCTTCTAATTTTATTAAATTTGAAAGATGCATATATATTTATATTTCTAAATAATTTAAGTTTAAAAGGAACCTGAGGTTATTGGTCATTTTGATCTTAACTGTATGTCTTATAATCTTTTACTGATTTAGATGCTTAGTGGTAGAAAATATTCAACAATTCCTGTAATTTATAATAGAATTCAGGATGAAAAATTACATACTAATATTGAAAGTAAACTATTTCTTTCCATTAGAATTTTTAAAGCAACACTTCCATCAATAATTAAGTAAAAAATAAGAAATGAGACTAATAGTCTTCCTATTATTTGGGCAAATAAGTTTAACTAATAACCAATGCTCTCAATAACATATAAACTAATAAAACCTAATCTTCTCTTAAAAAGGTTCCAGAAACGCTACAACAAACTCATTAATAGGGTTCAAACTTTAATTACTTGTGGGGAAGCTATGAAGATAATGAATTTTTCATTTTCTTTCTAAAGATGATGTTTCCCAAGAGATGTATTTTAATTGAATTCATCTGTTGGTTGAGATAAAGTCGCCTTTGAAAACTAAGACAGATTTTCAGTCATTTCAATTAAAAATGTCACATAAATAATAAATTTAAATGAGGATTGTTGGGTAGTTAGTGTATCTAGAATAAAAGTATATTTTATTTTGAACATTAGTGGCTGTACATATGACGTACGTTTTTTTAAGAAATAAAACTTATGGGGCAGTAAAATTTGGATCTTAATTAAAATACTTGTCTACGATAAAATTTACTCTTATTCTCAACGAGTTTTTGAAATCTATTACCACTACCTAATTTTCTTAAGACCTGTTAATTGATATATTTATCAAGTGAGTTTATAATTTCAAACAAAATAAATAGTTTTTGTCACCAATATATAATACATATAGTTATAAACTTGTAGTGGTTACTGCATATTTTGAAGTAAACATTTAAGAAAATTTAATATTGATATTTTTATTGACGATGATTTTTGTTTTAAGTTATGAGATTTACATTATGATTTAAAAAAAAACCAATGGAATTTTCGATGTATTCCACGCAAGAAAAATGAATGTGCAGAGTTTTGGCGGACTAGTTGAAATACCTTGAGTAATTTTCCCCCATAGATACCTAACTTTTTAAATATCCATTTCAAAGTATTTATGATTCAACTTTGAGTTATTGATCGTTATGAATTCTTAAAATTGAAAATTATAATATTTTTTTCATCCTCGAATTTATTCCAGTTAACATTAGTGTATTTATTACTAAAAATCTCTAACCATTCATTTTATAAAGGACATGACGTATTTACTAATAAATTAAATTAAGTTACCTTTAAAGAACTTCAAAGTCAATGACACATTTATCAAATCTTAATTGACGAAAGGACTCTAAACTTATTTGATAAAATTTTGTATCAAAATAATCTCAATGAATATATAAAGAAAGGTTTTTGTAAATATATTTCAATAACGTATTATTTCTATGAAAACCGTCATCATTCAAAAAAGAACTTTTACAAATGAAGCGCCATTATCCCCAAAGACAAGCGATTACTGCATTTCATTCAACAGAATATTGCACTTACGATCAACAAATGAAAGATTATTTAGATCCCAATGCCCAGAGAACACGTGATCCAACTCAAAACCTCCACAAAAAGCTTTCAAACAAAAGAAAGCGCTTCATAAAAATACATTCAGAGGCACTATCAACGGTAATGGACCATAACATGAAAAGAGAAGTGGGAGATTAACGTTAACTAGGTTAGCGGAGACCTTCATCTGGACTTCCACAACCCCAAATTTCGATTTCTCTTTATTTCAGAGTCGTGTTACTACTCCGCGAGTTTCCCATCCCCCTTTTTCTACTTTTTTTTTTGATATTTGGAATTTCGTTTCAGATGGTCATCCTCTGGGGGCAAAGATCTCGGGGCTCGTTAATAGGGTTAGTGGTAATTTCCCTCCCTTTCTATTTTCTGGGGGTTAAATAAAGAAGGAGGACGTTTAAAAATTCTGAGACCGTTCTGAGTTTTTGTGGCGTGCTTTGTGTTTTGTTCGGGTTGTTTCGTTCTGCTTCAGGGAGGTAAGGGTGGAGCTTATAATCGGGTTTTAATTTCGTTCTTTTTAACTCGCGAGGCCCGGACACCTACATAAACCTTCATAAGAACTCTCCTTTACGAGATAAACGGATAACACTTCGTGTAGCTGCTCTAATCACCGAAAATTTCAAAAATGTTGTGATTTTATTTTCTGAGATAAGTGACTTTGCCGATAAAATAGATTTTACAAAACTTGGCGAATGAAGCCGTTTGGCTACTTTTTGACCTTTTACCAGGCATATGAATTTGGTTTTACCGTATAAATATTCTTTCTACCTATAGTAAAATTATTTTTAAATATTTAACTTTAGGTTTATGATAATTCTTAGTGATTCTCATAAAATGCAGTCTAATATTTGCACTATTTACTTATAGGTCTAATTATTAATCTTTTTGAAAATTACATATCTAAAAATGTTTCTAAAGCATCTTTAAATCATCAATTATAAATTTATTAATAACTTGCCTCCATAGAAAAATTATATTAAGTATTTAGACACTTTTTAGGGGTAAACTTTTTGCGTTTGGCCTGAGAGGTAAGGCACGCATTCCTGTGTAACGAAAAGGTGCGCGCGTCTTCCCGGGTTAAAGATTTTTTAGTTTGTATAATAGAAAGTATTTTGTATGTTTTAGTTTGTTCCGGAAAGCTTAAGGGCAGTAAGAAGCTTCATATGGTTAAAAATGAAAATGAATTTAAATATTTACTAAATATAAGTATACAATTTACACAAACCCCTTCGAGAGAACATTTAAATTTCGTTTTAAAATTTTGCAATGATTTTTTTATGCTACGTGATCTTCTTACACCAAGATTTTATTGAACATGATGAGATCAAAACTTATCTATTTTTTGCGTTTTAATGTAAAGAAGGTCCTAGATAAAGAAAACACAGAAATAAATATATTTTACGGGAAATTGGGATGAACTTAAGCAGAAAATAAAGGGAATTGCTCTATAAATATCTCCCTGTTTCAAAATAACTTCCGATATGTATATCCCCCTGAGAATTTGTGGAATACCGTTCATGAATACGACACTACGTAATAAATTTCTCAGCACAGTAAAACCGAACCAAAAGCTTCAATTGAAAGTCTCAACCATAAGAATCCAGTCAAAAGAGATGAATCCCCGACCATTGCCACCGGTCAGGCACTAAAAACTCGCCGAGTGTGAAGGAGCCCGGTCACGTGACACCCCTTTTTTAATGCCCCCACTCGAGACCAATCTCTTCTCTCCAGAGACTGAAATATAGCGGGATCAATAAGAATCAGCCATTGCTAGAAAATAAAATACACATCGGGGGCTACGGAATGTGTGAGGAGAAATGGAATAAAAATACATGCCCACGTGTCCGTTGCAGTTTTTTTCCGAGTTATGAAAAATCGAACCGATTTCCCGAGTCCCCCTGATGCCCCCTTCGGACATTCGGGGGGCATAACTCATTTGAAAAGCGATTTTGTTTTCGTTTTTGTTCGATCGTATTTACTCACACGTCACAGCCCTTGGAGAGAAAAGTGATATGGTTCAGGAAATTAGATTTCAGAGAGAATGGAAGAGAATATGACGCGTCAAGTTTGGGAAACTAATATAAAATGGGGGATAATTTATATAAGGTGTTATGAAAAAGACTCGGAAAGAGAATGTATGGAATTGAAAGGATTATAAGAGACAGTTTGACACGTTTCTATTTCTTCTTTTGTCTGATGGAAGGGCTTTTAAAATTGGAATTTCGTGAATAAATGGCAATAGAGAAAATGTCCAGATTAAAAAATTACTTTGAAACGTTATTGAATGTTTAACAGTTTAATTTTACCTTCAAGGAATAGAATATCGTTAAAAGACATTTCTTAATTATATTTGATATAGTAATAGTTTTCATGCGTTATCGAAGAATTTAATTTTGAATTGATATGGAACTTTCACTCCATTTAGGTTATTTGTAGTGAACGTAAAGTTTATATGATTGCCTTAGAACCGGTGCTAAAACATTTTGACAGAATCAAACTCACTATTATTAAAATTCAATCAATTCTTATTCAACGCATTTTATTCCATTTTTACACCATTCAGATTTAATTCAGACCTGGAATATTTCAGTTTAAATTTCATTTTTTAAACTAAATTCATGTAAATTTTTTAATTCTTACTTTTAGAGTTATTTATTTTAGAAAGGTATTGTTTAAATGAGTACTTCTTCATCCCTTGATATAATTTATTTACTTTTAATACAGCAGGCATGTATGAAATGCTCCATTATCATAAATAAAATCACTTATTTACGCAATACATATCTACATAAAAGTGACCCACCTTCCCTTTTAAAAAACTGATACGACCCCAGTTTAAAAAATCAACCTTATGCCACTTTCGTTCAAAACTTATGGGGTCTTTTCAAAACGATGCATTTCAAGCGACTTTAATCTTTTCCCCACAGCGTCCCCGAATTTCCAAGACATCTACTTTTTCTAGGTTGATATGTCAAGAGGGTGGCGAGTCTTACTTTGATAAACCGTATCGAGACTGCGAAATTCCAAAACATCTCAAGTCTACCTACTAGGCATCGGGAAACGATTTAAAGAACTTATTTTTACTCCGAGCTAACGTTGTTGGAAATGTGTCCTGGCCAAACAAATGAAGTTTATTAAGATTTGAAGATTATATAAATTCTCAATTGCTTTTGTCTATTTGCTTCCTAGGAGGTGGTTTTTCTGTTTGTAATCATTCGTCCACAGATAATTCTGCTAAAACAGAGGCCACTACTTTTTGTATTGAAAAAATAATAGAACGCTTATGACGTTTTTAGTTTATTGAGTCTTAAAACACGTTATTTTTTTTACTATTTTTCATAACATATGATTATTTAATCATATAATTATACTTGTTTACATTTTATATTACTGATTTCATTCAATTAAACCGATTATAAAAATAATATGATTTTTATCCAATTATAAATTCCCGTTTAGGCCTGCGTAACTAATGAAGTAATTGGATTAGTTTATAACTTAAAGTCTTTCAAACAGATGGATTTTTTTAAAGAAAAGGATAAAATTTGTTCAGAATGAGATTGCGCTTTTAAAGAAACCTTTCAATAGCATCAATCAAATATTTCATACTTAACTACAAAAATAAATTTAATTATTTTTTATATAACTTGAATTGAAAAGTATCATTTTAAATGATTTTCTCGATATACGTATTATGATACAAAAATTTTCAAAAGAACCATGGAAGAAAAATTTAATTTTAGAATGAAAGATAATTTTTTTTTGTGTGCAAATCTTGCACTATATCCTCTCCCCCGTTGATTTATTCCCTAGAATGTTGCTGTTGAAACGACTTTTGCTGGCGAGGGTGTTCTTATGATGTTACTTGTGTTCTTTTGATGTTACGCAACATCAGAATTCTGGCATAAGGGAAAATTTTCCCGAACAAAATATTCCTCTATTTGGCTTATACTATGTAAAAGGCAAAGGAAAAGTAAAAGTATTTTCCTTTTTAGAAGAAGTTTTGAAATTTTTGTCGAAATACAAATAAATCTAGTTTTTAGATAAAACAAGTAACATTAAATATTAAGTTCCACACCATAATTCTAAACATATAATAAAGAATATAATAATTTACGTAGCTATTTATGATTATGAAAATTACCAATATTTCTAAAAAGTTAATATTTTTCTAAAAGGGTTTTTAAAACTAGCCTTACTTTTCTAGTTCTACAATATTTGAGTGTAGTTTTGTTGATATATCTATTTTATGTTTATAACATAATCTCTATGACATGGTTTTCTTCTTTTTATCTAATCTTACAATTATTTTCTGAACTAAAAATATAAAAAAGTCTTATACTGAAATTTCATTAGATCGAATAATTTTTACTTATTTTTAATACATAAATAGCTAATCCAAGGTATGAATTTTAAAATATGGACTTATCTGCACCTTATCTGAAGTATCCTTTTCAGCACTACCTTTGGTTTCCATTCTGGAGTGAACAACATTTTTTTTTAAAGAAGGCATTATGACTTTGTTACGGGTGTCAGGAAAGATTGGATTTATTTAAAGAGTTTAACTGCTTATTTTTTAAAATATTTTACAATTATATTCAATCGGATGTTTAGAAATACTTTTTTTTGAATGTTTTAATTCTATCCTTTGCATTGAAGTTAAAAGAACGCCGATGTTTAGAAATAAAGAAGTAAGCGGAGAGAAAAGAGCATATGACGAAAGTGACACTCTTAAAAAAGACACTATGTCTTCTTTTAAAACAACTTATTGTTCACTAGAGTAGAAACCTTAGTCTGGAAAAAGGATACTTCAGATAAGGCGCAAATAAGCCATCTTTTAGAATCCATTCGAAAGGCGGCTCTTAAGTCTTGGTTGTAGTGAGATGCCGAATAATAATTCGAGACTTCGTGATCTTTTATGAGTGAAGAAATTTCATGTTCTACTTTGGCGAACCTTAGTGTTTATACATTGTATAAACGATACCGGAGGTAGTTTTATCCAAATAAAAAAATAACGTATGAAGCTTGATTTTCTAAATAAATTAAAAAATGGCTTTCGCCTAACATTTTTTTTTGTGTTCTTTAAACTATTTTTCAATGCAGTTTAATTTTTCTATGCAAAGAAATGACAACATGTATACATGTATTTTATGAAAGCTTAAATAAAAAATAATAATAAATTATCTGAATAATAAAAATTTTTTAGAGATTTCATTAAGTAAATCATGAATCTCTTAAAAGAATCAGGCATTTAAAAAACAATAATATAATTTTACAGGTTAACTGTTTTGAAAAAATGCGAGTAATTTTTCTTTATGAAACTGAGATTGTATCACACAGTGAATAACTGGAACTAAATTGGTAATATACGCTTTTTAATAATCGTTGTAAATTTACTATTTAAAAATCCTAAATAATAGTAATAAGCTTTATTATTTCATAACGAAAATTACAACAAAACTGACAAAGGAATATATTTATCACCAAGGGGACTTTTGTCCCGTTCAGGTGACAGATAGATTCAATATTTAATAAGATTACTATAATAAAGAAAAACAAACAATACAATACAAAAACAATATACAACAATTTAAAATCAAATAACAAACGTTTAATAATAAAACAAAATTGGCAAGAGGCTGGTTATTTTAGGTATAGTTGCTTCAATTTAAATATGAAAATGACGGTTATGTCGTCCAAATTTATTAGGAAACTAAAAAGCTCACTTTTAAATGTTGAATATATCTTAATATTTTGAAGATAAGAAGGCAAATGGTTATAGATTTTGGGTGCTAAAAAGTAAAAATGCTTCCGAAATATTTCTTTAGAAAAATGAGGAATTTTATATATTTCATTAGGTCTTCTTAGAGATACATTTAATTTTAAGTCACATATTGATTTCTTTCTATACAAAAAAAAGGGCTACACGGAATAAGAAGTCATATTTTAGAGGTAGTAAGTTCAAATTTCTAAAAATATAAGCATTTGACCATAGCCTTTCAAAAGTTTTACAACTCGTAAGATACGAGCATCATGCTTTAAATGTCGTTGGTGTATTTACCGAAACTATCAAATGAGAAGAACGACCCCATCATTACTGAATTTTGCTTTATCAAAGTATTCAAACTAAGTTGGATATTTCCCAAGACTAAAATAAAGTGGCAGTTCTTGCATGATTTGAACTACCATAAATCTTCGACCAAGTATCTTTCAACCACAACAAAATGATGCAATATTCGGTTATATCAATGCTAAATTGTCTTTAGAAACTAAAGCATAAAGGAAAAATATCAATAACTGTTTGCATAGAAGGAAGTTTTCCATCCTATGAAAACACTATTAAAACTCCATCTATTTCAGTCGGTTTTGGCTTCAAGTGTCTAGTCAGATGAACCCAGTTTTCTGAACTGGATATATTAAATCGTTCGTATATGCTGATGGAGGCTTCAGCACTCACTTAAGAGAGAGATCAAAGGCCACGATAAGATTTCTTTGGAAGCAAGCAAACAAATCGGGATGAAAAAGTAGAAGTTTTTTTTTTCGTTTAGTTTCCCATTTAAATTTTCAAGTCACATTCAAAAGAGATAGATGGGGAAAAGACGCGGTACCGATAACTTTCGTGAAGTGCAGGTATAGAATTAGACTGCTTAGGAAAATAAAGTATAAAGAATAGTTTGCTGTGAAAAAAGTTCCATTTTTGCTATCGTAAGTTTTGAGTAAGTGAAATCCTTTAGTTCAAGGAAATAAATTTTTTTGAAAATTTTTTGGGGAATTTAACTTTAGTAGTATGAAATGTTTTGATTAAGTTGTTTCTAGATAAGTTTATTTAAGAAATATTTATTTGTTCTTGCTGTATGCGTAAGTGAATGGGATGGTCCAGACAAATTTGGTTTTATTTAAAAAGCATTTTACTTTGTTACTAAAAAATTGCTATAAAAATTAATTAAAACGGTTAACTTAACGGTTTTCAGTATATTTTTTACTAATTTTTTAATTAAAGACTACATATAATTTTCTCTTCATTTAAACATCAATCTTTAATTAAAAAAATTATTATCTTAATAAATTAATTTAAATCTGTAAAACTTAACTTTATGTGGAAAAAGCAGTCCTTGCAAATTGAGGCCAAAAATGTCTTCTTACTTTTGCGTATAAATTCAAATTCATTATTTCATTACTTTAAAAGGAATTAAACTAGTAATAGTAAATAACTCGCAATTCTCTTGGCATTTTAACACATACGTTTTTGTTACAGCTCCAGCAAGGTGGGATCAGCGACGACGTTAGACGTTAATAACGATATCCTAGTATTAATTTGTAATTGACAGCAATTCGAGAGTCAGTAGAAAACTGAAGGTTTCATAAAATTAAAACTGTCAAAAAACCTTCCTTTTAAACTCGAGTCAAAATAATCAATCTTAAGAGAATTCAGCTGTTTTCCGATACATTTTACTTGTACAAAAAGATCATTTGAATCTCGTCATCGATTTGTTAATTAACACCGAGAAATCGATTGCATAATGAGTTTTAAATTAACTGGAAGGTGTTAAATTTGTCTATTGTTTTTAAAAATAAATTATCTAGTTCATTTTTAATTCTTCACAATTAGGCACTTACATACGAAGGTTCGCTTTTAATTGTGATTAGAGGTTTAGACGTTTTTTAAAAAAAAATTTGAGAGAAGTTTTAATTATAGCTAACTACAAAAGTAGTCAAATGAACTAGACACAAATACTACCGATTGAAGAGACCGATGGAGAAAATAAAATAAGGAAAATAAAAAGGGAACACTGAAATACATAAAATCTTCTTTTTCTCATTTTCTGTATCGATAACGTATCTTTCGAACTCACTTAACTACGCTTCGCAGTTGAAAATTTTATTATTATGCAACTAGTATATAATTATTGATTTTTATTTACTTCCCCCATTATCCCCTTAAAAACTTGTTTTTAAAAGTGATATTTTCAAGTAAAGGTCAAAAGGAGATTTCTTGAATTCGAGGGGATATGTAGTTGAACCTATTACACCTAAATATCACCCTTGGAGTGAGCAGAGAAGAAAGATAATTTTTGTTTGTTTTAACACAGTTTGAAAAATAAATTTCCCCCGAGCATTGGCGTGTTTATCAGCTGGTTAGTTATGAAACTCTACGTGAAATTACCCCTTAGATATTCAATATTTGGTACATTAATTTATTTACTCAAATTAAGTTTATGAAAAATTATTCAGGGTTTTCAACCTTAAATGGTAGATGCCCATATTGTAATGTATAATTATTTTATTTAAAATTGCAAAATAAAATTGTTAAGAAACATGTTTCTAAATTTTAATTTATTTTCAAGCAATTTTTATTGTGGATAATATTTTGAAGTATACTAACATATAAAAACAACTATAATTTATTACTCATTTTAAGCTAACAACAGCTCAATAAATGAATCATGAATAAAACAAGGTACATATTTTATTTCTCTCTCTCTCTCTCCCTAACTTTATCGTCTGCCAGAAATAAAAAGTTTCAATTTTTTTAAGACATCCATTCTCTGGATATTAAAAGTCAATATTTTGGAAATCTCGGAAAATTTCCAAATTAGATTTTCTTCCTTTTTCATTACCTTCTTGAATATTTGAATTAGGAATTCTTGAAATTCATAGCAATATTTTCAATACACTAACATGACAATATCAAAAAAAAAAAAATGATTTAAAAAATAATTCAGCATTATGGAGGTTCTATTGGTACTTCATAGCTGAAAAGATGTCAATAAGAGGTCGGTTTTTCGTACCCAGTATTTATAAATTCAAAGTTTGAATAAGATGTGTAGTAAATTATTTTATTGATCTTTATGAGTAGGTACTTAATTATAAATTTCATTTGGATTTCAATATCTACTTTGCTATCCACATGTTAAAGTAAACCATACTACACTCACATATGCTAATACAAATTTCTTTTCAAAAGATCATTATGCTTTATTCCTTAAAGTTTTTTTCTTACAGTGATATTTAGTGGATAATTTTTTTTGTTTCTTCTTTCTTTTCAAAGTATTTTAATTAACTTCTTGAGATTTTTTGTCAAGAAAGTTTTTTACGTGTTTGGAAATTGATTTTATTCTTAAGGTTTTATGCATGTATTTGTTCGTGAAAAGTTAACGAGAAGCTGAATAGATTTTTAAAGGTAAGTAACTTTACGAAAAGTATTTTGATTATTATTACAAAAGTATTGATAGTACCTACTATTATTGTATGTTGGCGAATATCTCTGTAAATAAACATGCTTTGACTGTGAAAATACCTGTTTTTTACCCCCAAAGCCGCCCTTAATTCAACGTTGGTATAGTATAAATTTTGTTTAAAACAAAAATCAATTTTATTTTTTTATGTTCAATATCCTATTTTTCCTTGTAAAAGTAATAAAATTTTATTATCTATTTCTTTAAAAATTACCACACTGTTTTATATGCCAAATATTCAACTCAATTAATCGAATTCTAATCGTTTGGTTTCTTATTTTTGGCCTTATTTCTTGTGTTTGACTTTCAAAACTGCTTGATGATGGCTAGTAGGATTAAATATAGGCAAAGTACCTAAAAAAGGTTTACCTTTCTGATTTTATTTTGAAGATTTAAGAAAAATTATTAAAACTGAGAAATAAGATCGTGATCCTTAAAACCATTTAAATTGTTAACGAATTTCTAAACCCTTCAAATAATACCGCCATTTAAAAATATTTGTAATTGAAGATACAAGAAGTTTATATCAGCTATGATCAAGCATTAGGTGAAGACAACCCTCCGTGAAATCCACTGGAATTGCCAGAAAATTCAAACATGTCCGATAAGGCTCCTCCCACATCAGAAGATGCAATTTTCGAACAAGAAGACTTCTCGCTAGGCCCCTTACTCCCACTAAATTCATCCCTTCATCAAGTTTTCGTACTTTTCATCGCAGATGCCAATTCCCTTTGTTTTCCCAAGTCGGCGTGGAAAAACTAATCGCTTTCCATACTCGTGATCGAAACGAAGTGAAGAAGGGAGCGAAAAGTAGGAGACAGGAGGTGATTCTAAGCCAAAAGTCATTTTCGTTCGCCGAGCGTGTGCTTCGAATAGTGATGGAGCGATAGAAGCTGTAATGCAAGACGTGGACGGAAGACGAAAAAGAGAGTGGAACTGGTGGGTCGTGAACTGTGCAAATGCTTCACCTAAGATTCCAACAAGATACATATGTATCACTTGTACGAGACATCGGCAAAATGAAAGAGTTATAGCAATTTTCTAATGAAAAACTGATTTCCTATAACTACAGTCAACTCCGCTTAATATGATCATGGTTAATGTTATCAATCGCATAATATTATAGAAATTAACTGGAACCGATCACTCCTATTTAAATTATCCCAAAATGTATCGCTTAGTGTGACCAGTATATCGTTTAATGTTATCAAAATTTAGTGAAATCCCTAAAAAAAACATTTTTTTATGTTGGAAGAGACCAATTTTTTATACATAAACATACAAAATGTGAATTAATGTAGTAGTGCTTTATGATTCGATCCTATATTTTTCCTTAGGAATGTTTGAGTTGATAAATACATACTAGAATATCGTTTTAAATGTTCAGTTAAAGCTACACAGTCGTGATTTTAATGCAAATAACACTCGAGTTACGCTGCTTGCCACTTTTTATTATAGAACCGCTTATTATTATTATAATCGAATATTGTTATCATTCAGTCGGATCTTGGACAAATGTGATCATATTAAGAGGAGTTGACTGTTTAAATGTTTATTATTGAACTAGACTTACTACAAACTTAGTGAAAGACGGATAACAGTTTGGTCGGTTCTTTCAATGTTATAAAGTCTTACACTTACTATCTGATCTCAAAATGGAAGGGTAGGAGTCCTACAAAATTTCACCAAATCTTACTAAGGTGAAGAGGGGTCAGTAAAAATAGCCCATCTTTTAATGAAGAGAATATAAATTCTTTTTTTTTTTTTAAATATTTTTTTTAAATAAAATGAAAGATATGGGAAAACCTGTCGTAGTTACTCGTACAATAATAGTGAAAATTATCATAAAATACTAATAATATAGGTGCACTCTAATAATACTAATAGTGAATTTTAGTTATGATTTTATGGAAAACATCATAATTACTGTTTACGTATTTAAGTAACATGGAAGTAAAATGCATAAGTTAACTAATGGAAATCTGTATAAATGTGTTAAAAGCGGGTAATTTAAGGTAATCAAAGAAAAGATTAACTTATTTATATCCAATTTATTTAGATTTATGTTAAATTTATAACTTTACATACCGACAAAATTTATTGATTTGCTTACATTATCTAATTTCTCCTCTAAAATGCTTTTGTTTATATTTGTTCCATAAAATTATCTTTCGATCAAAATTAAAATTTGTACATACACAGTTATTAGTTATTATTAACACTATTACTGCGAAAGTTATGATCGATAGCTTTAAAATTTTTTACATAATACAAATTCAGCTGCTATGAATATTGTGGTTAGTAACTATGAGTCAGGTATGATGAGTGTATCCTTTAATCGAAACAAATTTTACGACAAAGTTATTTACATAGAATTTAACTATTAAATTAAGGGAAGGGAATTCTCAGTATTAGAGCCTAATTTCTGTAATTATAAACGTATCAAAGAGATGATATAATTAGTTTATTTAGCTTTGCACTCTGTTATGTAATTTATTCATGTAGTGGATATAGAAATTCGTTTAAGAGTATGTTTGATTTGGAATTATGAATTTCTGAATCAACATAGGTTAGGATTTATAGTAGTTTGGTATTACAGTTAAATATATCTTCAAATAAAACTTTTGATATTAACATATTCTCTTTTAATACTTATTAAGATAAATAATAATAAAAAATAAATTTATTTTCATTTAAAAAATTAAAATAAGTGGTATAAAATTTATTACGAATAATTTTCCCTCATGGAAAAAGTTTAGCTTTCTTACCATACAAAAACTAGTCTAAAAAATTCTAATACATCAAAAGAATTGCCCCCAAAATTAAAAAAAAAAAACATTCTTTGGACTTCTTTTAAGTTCTAACTATTTTTTACTAAAGAAGCAACAAGAAAAATGCAGGAAAACTTAATTTAGGTTTATCCACACTGGACTGGATATGAAAAAGTATATTTATTTTCAACTTACATGGAAATAAGACGAACATATTGCTTTTCAAAATCGTCTAGGCATCAAACAGCATTAAAAGATTCAATTTTCCTCCTTGAAATAGCATTACCATTGGCTTGGAAATACCTCTACCCATCCAAACAACCACAAAACTTCCCAAAAACTTAAAAAGAACTCATTTTTTCCTTTGGACACTTCTGCACGGATGCATAGTAATGGAACTTGAAAGCCGAGACCCGAAGATTTCAGATTTCACTTCAGAAAAAAAAAACAAATTCGTATTCAACTGTAAAAATCTATCTATAGTGACTGAATACATTGAAATGTATTGGCTTTCCTGGATGAGAGAAATTTCCTTGCCAAACTATGGCAAATCGCGGAGTCAAATTTATGTCACTCGCAAAAATCTCATAGCTTTTGCTTGGTTTTATTCGTCAAGCTAAATTTAAATCGAAAAGTCAGGAAGTGAAAATAAAGGGGATCGTTAAAAATGATTGACTTATCTAAGAAGTCGGGGAGTCGAATATCCAAACGTTGCAATCTTATTTTATACTCTTCTGTCTTTTTCTCTTTTATGAGGAAATACTGCAATTTTTGTATTTTTCAAAACATTTCAGCACTTAGGTATTAAGTCTAATCCAATAAGCTGAATTACGTATTTTAAACCTTAAATGGATTTTAGTCTTATCCATTAAAATATTCAGTGTTATATCAAATTAAGTAGTACCGAAAAACCTTGGGATAATTATTAATAACTCTTAAGATTAATTTTTTTTCCAAAATAGTGGCTCAATTGTAGAATTTCCGCGATATTGGCTACACTCACTAAATTATATTAAAAGTCAAATTTAGATGAAAAGTTGCTGTTATTTAAACACTTGATCTGATAGGTCAATAAACTATATGATCTGCGCGACCAAGACGAATAAGTCATTATGTCACTTTTTTTAAAGTAGTAATGGCTTCTAATATCTCTTTGAGTTTTCCAATAAGATAAAGTTTTAAGGAAATTATTTTGGAATAAATAAAGAAAGTATTTAGAATTGAGAGTTTTAGCATACTGGAGCAGTATAAAAATAATCTTCTGCATTTTCATGAACATACCTCCAGGGCCGTGTTGTGGAAAAATCGCGCCCGGGCCGGATGGCTTTTTTGGGCCCCCCCCCGGCTTTTTTGCGCCCCCTCCCAAATATAATTTCTTTACATTATTCTTAGATAGATTCGCAAAAAAATGTTTGGGCAAAAATTTGGCGCCCCCTGAACACGTTCATCGTGGTTCCGTTGGAAAGTATTGAGGAATCTACGAAGTCCAATGCTAAAATAATTTTAAATTGCAAAATACTAAAATAATAAACTGCAAAAAAAAAAAAAAATTCGGGCACAAATTCAGCGCCTCTCTTGAATACCTGAATACTGTGCCCGGGGCGGACGCCCCCTTCGCCCCTCCCTTAACACGGCCCTGCATACCTCCCACCTCTACGTGATTGTAACTTGTATAACAATTTTTTCATCTTTTTTTGTAATTTTCATTTGAGAATGTAATGTAAAGGTGATATTTATGGAAGCTTAATATTCGGGTAAAATTCTATTTAATACTCCGGTATATACTTTGTAAAATTCATCTGTAAATTTAAGTACAGCTCATCCTTCCAACAAGTCTTTTATATATGAACACATTTATGATAATTTAATCATAACAAACATCCAGTGAATTATAAAATAATTAAATGAATAAATTTTTCATAGTTATTGGTACTTTAAGTTACTCGAAAACCAACTGAAAGCAAAATTTATTCCCAAAATAAACGTCCAGAGAGAAAACTAATATCACATCTCAAAAGAAATGTACAGACGTGTGTGGAGAGTTTAATCCTTCGAAAGTAATTTCGTTTTTAGTTATTTCTCTTAGAAAAGCTCGATACGTAAGCAAGAGGGACATCCTTTAAAAAAATGACATCTCTTTGTTATCTAGAAATGAATAGACATTTCCAAATTTTTCCGAAGACTGGATATTCTCCGGCAAAAGGGCTCCTGAAAAGTCAAGCATGCTATTGAATACCTCTTGCCTCCTGAATAATGTTTAGCTACACAACGCATTCTATTCCATGTCAAAAACAGATTGCAGTGTCAAGAAACCCTTTACATGCCGGTAAGATGTTCACTACTACTCGGGAATTTTGAATTTATTTTCCCTAGAAACAACGTTTTTTGTTATCTGTCGGGAAGTTAAGAGCGGGATTGAGGGAAATATATGCGATTTAATTTCCGCGGAGATGGATAAGGGTGTCATAGTGTAAGGAAAATCTTTTAATTCGCTGCTGCTTTTCAGTTTATGTTTTTCTTGTCTCTCTCTCTCGAGTTGCCAAAAATAGAAGTTGTGTCAGATGGTTTTGACGTCAAGTTCCCTTTGTTGAACTTGATTGGTTGAGACTTCCCTTCTCCGTGCTTCTGACACGCGAGTCAACAGAACATCGAATCCGTTAGTTGTTTTGCGGGAGGGAACCTTTATAAGTGTTTGTTGACACATTCGGGATTCTTATAAACTTATGAGAAAGTCAAACAAATCTGTAAGAAACTTACGACATTGTTATACAGCGCAGAAAATAATGTGGGATTTTGTATGAAGCAATAGCTTATATTCGCTTTGAGGAAAGAGTGATATAACATTTCATTTTGAACACCATGGATATAACAGATTGCGCCATAATTTCTAACAAACTTTAAACATTTACACTAGGAAAAGTAATAATGCAGGGAAAAAATATTAGGTTTTGCGAACAGGATCAGTGGATATAAATATATTTTTTTCATTTACGAAGTATAATTACAAATGTTTGCTTAGAATCTTATATATTAAAATAATTTGGTTTTTCTTTCGGCCGGCCGCCAGGCCGCACCCCCGTTCCGATTTGGACAAACTCGGTCTTGATCGAAAGCTCTCCACCCCTAGATGATCCAATAATATAACACGTTCCTTCAAAACCTTCCATTTTTAAATTATGCTGTTTTTTCGTTTTGCCCCCACGTTAACTCTATGGGGAGGTTCCGTTCGGCCGGCCGCCAGCCCGAACCCCTGAACCGATTTGGACAAACTCGGTCTTGATCGAAAGATTTCCAACCCTAGATGAGCCAAAAATATGTCACGTTCCTTCTAAGCATTCCATTTTTAAATGAGAAACCTTTTTCAATTTGCCCCATTGTTTTCAGTTAATATTTTTACCAACACAGGCAAAACGTCTTTTAAAGAGCGTGAAGAAAATCTACTTTGAAATGATCAAACTTCAATTTTTTGACGTTTAACTATGTAGATTTATCGCAACAGGATACCTACTAGGCATATAGAGTGTTTTCATGTGACGTCACAATCGGTTATTTTCTTTTAACTGTGTATCTTCTGTAGGGCTTTTAACTGTTGCTAAGGCCGTTGTTTATCTGTTGCTAAGGCGGTTTTTAGGTATGGGGTCACGTGATTGCAAATGCTCCAATAGAAGAATTCCACGGCTAGTCATTTTCTGTAACTGTTAACCTCTGTAGGGCAAAAAACTGTAACATCTTCTGTTGCTAAGGCCGTTGTTAGGTCCGAGTCATGTGATTGAAAATGCTCTATATGAAGCATAATTACTAAGAGGGAATCTTTACTATCTACGTAATGAAGAAGGATTTTATACGAACTAAGCAGCTTTAACATTATTGAAAGTGGGCGTGTGGAATGGAAATTTTTCAAAGCATATAAGATTCCTATTCTAAATATAGTAGCAAGGTCTAAAAATAACATGTATCGTTTAGGAATTTGTTAAGAATGGAATCAATGTTTATTTTATCTCATGCAATAAGACCGTTCCTTTAAAGTAAAAATTTCTAAATATTTGAATATCATATTTTATTTTTCAAACAAATAATGTATCTTATTTACTGTAGTTTACAGTTTTCTTTTTTTAAATAATATTAAATTATCTCTTATTACGTGAAAATAGTGGTGTACTTTTATATATTGTTTTTATTCTGTATTGTTTTAGTATTGTTGATAGTATTCTGAATATATTTGAAAAGTTTTATAAATGTGTTTTAAAAATAATATAAAATATGATAAGTATCTAATTCTGTTCTAAATTTAGATCGAAACGCTTATATGCCATGTAAGGAGTTTAAAAAAAAAGTTGACAAATTCTGGGAATCTGGTAGTTTGAGTTAAATGGACCAACCTTGCTGGGCTTCTCACCTGTAGTTGGTCGTCAATGTTTGTATTTGTATTTTATATTTTTTGTTTATGAAATTTATTGAAATTAATTGTTTTAAACCCTACCTTTTTCCCCATATGGCACAAAGCAATACAGTTACAATACAATCGCAATACAATAAAAACGCTTTTAGTTCGAAATGTTTATTATTGTGTTTACTTAGGTGTTGAAACAGTTTTTTTTTACGAATTTTCAGCGTAGTTATGTGATAACTCTTTGGACGACTCTTTAAAGAACCTCTTATATAGACTACTGAGATAATATTATACGCTGCCCTTTCAGCACATAAAATATTAATGCAGTTATTCCTAACCTCTGATTTTTACTCATAATCTCAAGAACGAAGTCTGTACACATTCATTCTTTCCGAACTATTCCTCCTCCATACAATATCTCTCGCCCTAGTTCACAAGTCCTACAACAACACAAAACGAGACAGCGCCCAAACGGGGAGAAAAATCAAATATAAGAGCAGCGAAAGGCTCTACAACAAACAAACCTATCTCCGCATACATATTCATGACTTCCACATTGGGCGGCATTTACGGATGTTTTCGCCCCATTTGTAGTGCTTTTTTGGGTGTACGGATTCAATGGCACAGAGCGGCGCATATTTGGAGCGGGAATGCGGCACACGTAGTGTCTCGCATATGCGCGGAGCAGCGCACGGACGTGCACAAATGCACAAATCCGCACGGATCCCTGGAGGTTGGTGGAATGCTATAGAAAGACGCCGCTTTTTACTTCGAGAAGCTACATAAATTTGTGATTTGTGCTGGGAGAGTAATAATAAGGTTTCTTTTATTTCTGAATGTATGAGAGGGGAGAAAGAAATTTTCTTATGTTACTGGGAAATATGTGAGGGGGAAGTGATATTTTGGATCGGTTAGGAAGAATAGGAATTCCCAAGTTCCTGAACTGATATTTTTTATGTTATGAGGGAAGGAATAAAAGAAAATATTTAATTAGTGTGCACTAAATCTATCTGCGTTTTGCAACATAATATTTTAGAAATAGGTACTGTATCTTAAATTTAAAGGCGATTATTATGAGGTATTGTATTTTAATATTCCTTTATGAAAGAAATTAATAAGAAATATGAGTTATTTTTCTTGATGAATGAATAAACTCCAGAATTTTATTCACATTCCTCCTACGAATAGCTATTTTCTGAGTTTGGTTTGAACGTAAATTAGGAGGTACTGTACTACAATTTAAACCAAGTAATAAGAAAAATATTACTTTATATTAAGATGAGCTGATTTTCTTGATCAAATAAAAAAACTCTCCAGAATTTTATACGTAATATTTCACCCACGACTAATTATTTTCTGTGTATGGCATGGACACATTTAAAATAAGGAAAATAAGGAATTTTTAAAGCAAATTATGAGGCGTTTTAAGCACTCCTTTATGTAAAAAGGTAATAATAAACACGGAATACTTTGCGTTGAGTAATAACTCTGGAATGGTATGCATATTTCACATACGAATAATTATTTTAAAGTTTATCCTTCACGTTAATTTAATGTAAATACCAATGATTTTTTTACTGGTGATGTGATGCAATTATGTTTTTTGAGTTTAGTTTAAATTTGTGTAAAGAATTATACGGTGTGAGTGTCCCGAAAATACCAGTCAATGTAAAAATCTATCAGTAATATACGGTCAAAAAAAATTTATATAGCTTTACTCATGTAATAAATTCGTTTTTTATTTATAGAATTTAAATGACCGGTTTTTACATTGACCCGTTTTTTCGCATAAAAATTTAGTTAATATACGTGGGTCATTCCACGTCAAATCAACCAAAAAAAGTACAATTTTGGACCTTTGGGTCTTAGATTTTTGCAATTTTTTGTATGCTTGTTGTACTCATCCGTAGGAGTATAACAAGACCAATTTCAGATTTTTAGGGCCGGTAGTTTTTGAGAAATCGACTTTTAAAGAGGCAAAAATCGATATTGGCAAATATTTTCTCATTGAAGTATTTCTTCTATCTCTTTTAGTTTTTTAATTAATTTTTTAAACTTTAGTTTTTCACCGCTATGGGCGCTGTAATCAATTTCAATGGATTCAGCATGGTCAATTACCTAGGGGTACACCTTACTTCCATGACCCTAGGAGATATTTTGGTTCCAAATAAAAGCAGTGACATGGACTTTTGAAACACCCTGTAGATATTTTACCACCCAATATTGCTATAGATAGCGAAATATTGTTTCATAATTATTGTAAATTAAATATAATTTAGTAATTTTTCTAGATAAAATTTGTAAGATTTCTCCTACGATTTTTTTATTTCTAAATATTGTTCTCGAAACGTAGTTATTCAAGCAATAACGATACTAATTCATTTCTTCACTTTAATCAATGGATAGTCTATGATAAAATGACATTTTAACTAAAGTTTGTTGTTATGTCGTTCAAATTTTGCATCCTAAGTAGTTTTGTTACTTTTATTTTTTAAGATTTAAGACTCACTCGAAGTATTTTCTATTTGAATAAAGATTGCAACGATTTATCCTCACAATCTTTTATGGATTTTAATGCAGTAAGCTACTTTTAAATCATTTATAATGTTGGAAGTATGTTAAACCATGTCAAGAGCTTCGAATCCAATTCCCAGAATACCTACCTTGTTATTCATTCTGATAGCATTATACTATAAATTTCCATTGAAAGGGTAATTCCTAGGAAAATTGAATAAAGTAAATTCACTTTAGACAAAAATAGAATGAAAGTGCAAGAGATGAATGGAGTTTTTACTTTGCATGGAAGATAAATAAGTGTATGTCTATAACTAAATTTATGAATGTCACATAATCACTTTAGTACAGTGCATTTATTTAATTGAATCTTGGGTTAATTTTATTCATAAATTATTTCCTTTTATAAAAATTCATATCCTAGATCCTTTGAAAGTTTAAAGACCAGCGATTATTATTGAGATATTACGTTATTTACAAGTAGGGATTGAACTCAATGTAGTATTTAGATTGAATTTTAGTGATAGGCATGTTTACTCCTCTCATTAGGATTATTCTGTTATTCTTTTATGATTGCTAATAAATACCCTTTTGAGTTGAGATTTTAATGGTATTATTGCAAATAGTAGGTTATTTATTTAATGCACATACTTTTGTTTTGTGATCTGTAGGTATTTACCTCCCTTTGTTTTCCGTAAAAAAAGGTTTATCCTATACTTATTTTACATAAATATTTTAATGCATCTTCTTTAAAATTTTGAGTTATTATTAAATAATAATTGAATTAATACAATTCAATAATTAAATTAATAAAACACTTAATGTGAAAAACTGATCCAACTCTTCATAAAAAGTGTTCCATTTAATTTAGTTATTGTCGGCCATAACTGCCGATAAGACTATTGAAGGAAAGCACATTAAAACATCCCACAAACACATGACCCATTGCTTTATATACAATCAGCCGATTTTTATTCTTCAAACACACAGAGCATCACTTTAGAGAAAGCTCCCGAATCTCCCAAAAGAGCAACATTAAAATAAATCACATTGACTCCGCTAAGCATAGGAATCAAGAGCAGTAATTCCCCCCATTTGTAACGTGTAGGTGGGATTTATTCACTGCGATTCAAGTGATGACGCTGCTACCACCCCCCATATAAAAGTCCCATTTCAATCGCGAACAAAGCTCGCATTTTAAGTTCCCATGGAATCCTCATATGGGTACGAACGAGTTTTTTTTCTGGAGGTAATGCACGAGCAATTTTGTCCGAGTCATAAAAACTCACCGGGACAAAAAAAGAGATTTATGCAGCTGCATTTCCAACTCTTTTATAGACTCGGGAGTCATCAATTTCTGGGTCCGGCAAATTCATTGATTGCTCAGGAGGGGCGTTTTTTTATGAGTCCTGTTTTATTCCAGAATCACGGTCCTGGTTGATAAAAAGTTAAGGGTATTAGCACTTTCTGGATTTTTTTTTTGGAGGTGTCTTCGGCGCCTCGTGGGTAAGGAGTAATTATCTTGGACGTTACAGAGGGGGTTGAATGGAAGTTTTAGGGTGATAAATTTGAGACTAATTCACTGTCAAATAGTTCTGTAAGGTACTTTAAGCATTTATTGGGAAGAGTAAAAATTAGGATTTGTCTGCTCTGAAGTGGTTTCTTCTTATAAAAACATTCAGCTAATAAGTATTTTTTTCAAAGGATGGATAAAAGAAATATAGTATCGTATGAATTAGAAAAGAAGTCATGTACTTAGAAGATATTTTATAAGTAATACTTTAGACTTATTTTGACGTTGGATAGGTAATAAAACCAATCTTATATGGTTGAAATAAAATATTAACTACGTTACCAGGTGTTAATTTATAAGCATTGGTAAAAGCCCTTCAAGGAGTAAAAAACTACAAATTTAGAAAATTGGGATACATTGTTTAAAAAATTAATTTGAAATCTAGACACTATCAAAAGTTTTTCTATCTTTTGAAAGGCATTAAAACATATTTCTGGTATAATTTGCTTCTGAAAACATTTTACTCATTTATTTTCAAAGATGCCATTCTTTCAAAGATACGGAGTTCTTGACCATATTTTGTGTGATATTTAAAAAAAAATACCAATCAAGGCATTTGCATTTCTAAAAACTGAGGTAGAGTTATTTAAAACTTAAAAGGTTATCTAAAGTTTGAATTGGCTACCATGGTGAATGGACTTCTTGGACTGTTTGGGACTCAGCCGAGAGGACTTAAGTTCAAGACCGCTTTTTGTCATGGACCATGTTCGTGTTTTCAATATCATGGATTTGGTCTAGCTCTGCTAGACGCTGGAGATTAGTAACAACAACAACATGGTGATAAATTATAAAAGTTATATTTTCTTGAAGAACTTTGTGTCAGTTTTTTTTTTTAAGAAGAGTAGGGTGTTCATTTATAAAACTGATAAAAAGTGTGAAGTTCGTATTTTGAATATAATTATTATTTATATTTTTAAAGGGGCCATTAGAACCAGGTAATAACGAAAAGGAATTTGAAATAAATCAGAGAACTTATTTTTAAAATATAAACCTATCTATGAGAGCTTTTTTTGCTGTTTCACTTATTCATTAATGACAGAAATATGTAAAGTATCCAAAGGAAATTATGGAACTCAGGAAACATAAATAAAAATTAAATGCAAAACCATTAACCCAACATTTAAAAATAAACCGACATTTCAAAATTCACTTCTGGTTTTAAAAAATAAAGTCCACTCACAGTTTCATTTAAGTCAGGTTCATTTCATTTTCTGAAAAGCGTTGGTTGCACCATTAATTACCTTTAACAATAGCCTTAACTATTAGATAGTCATTCTTCACACATTACTATTCAAAAGAAACAGTAATGTGAGAACGTTAATCTACGTTCTAGGGATTAGAGGAGCAATATCAATTCGCTTTGTAAGCTGCTTTAATGCACCCAAAGCTATCTCCTTAGCGTAAGTAAAAAAAGTGTCATTTTACTCACGGTGTTTCGGGTCGGTGAGAGCTTTGGGAATGCTGGTAAAGCAATGTATTTTCTTAAATCAAACCTAAACTTATTTTTCCTTCTAATAATAATGTGCTATTCTATAACTTCATCTTATTTTCTTTCCAGTTTCATAAAATTGATTAGGCATCTTGTCAAACAAGCTAAAACTACAGTGTATTAAGTTGCAAATTTGTCTAATTTTCTAATTTAATAAGGGTGTTTTAATGTTAATAAGGGTTTTGGCGAAGTAAGAAGAAGACTTTGTAGAAGTAAATAAGTTATAGTGATAGAACTATAGACTACATTTTCAACTCTATATTTTTAGTATAACTTATCATTTTTATTTAGTGTTTTTCATAAAAATCAACTGTCGGAATGCATTATTTCAATAGAGGGTCTGTAATATTCAGTTTTATTTCTTTCACAACATTTTTCTCTCTCCCAAATCTGATTAACAGAGATCACTTAGAGATCAAGTGCTAGAAGAATTAAATAATTTTCAACAGCATTCATACAACACATCTATAGAAAGAAAATTAAATTTAATTACAAATGCCTTCAATAAAAATTACTCGTTCTAATCTTTGATATTTTACAAAGACTTTCCTTTCTCCTATTCACCTTAAAAACCAATATTTGTTATGAGAATTTATATAAAAGTTACCTAGACCATAAAATGAGCGTCGAAATGGATATGTATAAAAAAGAAATATATTATTTTATACAGTAAAAAGTAATAGATTGTTTAAATTCTTTTCCAAAAATGTTTAGTTCCTTCTAGGTGAATGATATCAAAATATAGATTATTTATCTACTTTATACAATCATATTTGCGAACTACAAATATTTAATTGCATTTATAAAAAAGGTTGTTTTAATTATTGAAAATGAACTTTTCAAATTATTTATTCAATATCTGCTTAAATGACGACATAATATCTTTTAATAGATCCGTACAATAAATGATTTGTGAGTTTAATTTAAAAAAAAGAAGAAGAAAAAGATGAAGGAATTCGTTTTATATCGTTCGCTTATTGGCTTATCAGGGTGGAACTCCCGCGATTTAGGACGAGGTAACGGGTAAAAGACAGACGAAGCAATAAAGACTTCTCGATAGCTTAATAAAATATAAAAGCCACTGATTGAATGGGCCATTCATTTATTCCTAAGTGTTTTCTCAAATGGCGAGGCTATTAATCTGGAAAACGAAACAGAAAATTAACTCTAGTGTCGAGGAATCAGTGAAGGATAAGTAGAGGAAAAAGATAAAACATTGAGTCTTAGATTTAAACTTGTAGAGTAACAAATTTACTTGCCTTATAAGTAAAATTTAAAACACCATTTATTCTTTTTTAACACGTTTTTAAGTTTTAAAGAGGTGTGTAAATTATAAGACTCAAAGCAAACTTAATAAGACGCTTTTTGGCCATTCATTAAAAAGTATTATTTAAAATTGTATTTCAATACGTTATATTCTTACGGTGATATCCTTTACTGGAAATTATTAATTTTATACGTTCTAGTTATACTTTTCATCAAAGATTTGAAGTTATTTTACCTCTTTCTTTTAGTGATAAAGTTTCTTAATATTCTCCACATACAAACGCATGAATTAGAGATATTTGTTACAGTCACCTGAGATCACAAGATTCATGTAGGAGACCAAATAATTAGGTTAATAAGATAATATAAATAAGAAGTAACATTGTAAGGTAATGAAAAATAACAACACAATTGGTTTGGAAGATAGGGCCATTTTAATTAAATCGTACAAAATTCATAATATTGAACAAAGAAAAACACAATTAGTTAAAGGGATTATTATAAGAAACATAAAGCAATACATAAAAGGAAATTGGAATAACTATGAATCAGAATCAAAAGAAGTTTCCTTTTTTTTAATATAGTACAAAATTCTTTCAGTTTTCTTTTAAATAAATATTAAAATGCACTTCTACAATGTATTTCTATTGGTAACGTATTAAAATCTTAAGAGCTATATATATAACAAAAGTTCTTACAAATGATGAATGTTTCAGAATCAGGTTCATGATAAATTACATTTAGTCGGCGTGGGTTTATGTTACTACGCTTTGTAAATGAATCTGAATTTATAAATAGATAGAGGCAAATTTAAAATAGGAAAGCTAAAGGAGAGAAAGGATGTTTAATGATTGAAAATTATTTAAATTATTCGAATGAACAAGATTTAACTGAAACCTAGGAACCTTTTTTGAAGTTTATCAGTGAAGATACCTGATTCTTGCATTAAAGCTCTCAATTATTTTCTCCTGTATCTTTATATGAGTTGTTTTATTTTTTTTTTATGAAAAAAATCTCTTGAATGAGTTCTTGGAGTTTGGAGTTGGAGTTTTTCGCAAAATTTAGTTTGTTTTGCCCAAAGATCCTTTGAGAAAAAATTAAAAATACAAACATTCTGAATGGATTCAGCATGGTCATTTTACCATAGTTACACCAGGTTTACCCTATTTATCTGATTCTACAAAGTATTGTTTCAAAACTAAGGCCGTGAAACGGACTTTTGAAACATCCTGTATACTCAGAAACGTAATAGCTTGGTTTAAAATGAGAAACTTGGAAAAATTCCGCGTTGAGTTTAAACGTTTGCCCTCCTCTGTAAATAAACTATTGATTCTACATTAAGTAATAAATTATGGGTGCATTTTTAAGATCCAGGCAGTTCTATTTACTTCAAATCCTAAGAGCTACGTGTTGAATAAGGTGTGCTTTTAAATATACCATACACGTGTTGGTTTACAAGAAAACTAACCGTGACCTACACAAAACAAATAATTTTTCGAGAATTAACAATTTAAAAATAGGACATCAACTCCATCTGTGAACTTTACTCTAACTCGTTAAACTGAAAGAACTCCTTTCAGAATGTTAAAAATGGAAAATACAGGTTGAAAGTTCCTTGTAACCCCAGACTCAAGAACCATTTTATGATTCCCATTAAAAAACACTTACTCTTTGAAAACATTCTGGTTTTCCCAAGCAGATGGCTCTGTTGATGTCAATAACAGCTGACAAAGCTTTGTCAACTTGACGCATATTCCAATACTGCTGGTTAGGCAATTTTCCCAAGTACCGGGACATTTGCGTACAGGTATTAAATGAATTATTCGTGTCTCAGGTGATAATATTCTTGAAAGAGTTTTAATACTCTGCCCACGTAAAAGTTGCATGATTATAAATCTACTTATTCACCCTTTCAGATCCGACCACGATAAATTTTTATATAATTTTAATGGAAATCTCGGGCAGTCTAGGATTGAAAGGGTTAAAGCTCAAATACACATTAGTCAGATAATACAATGATATTTCATTATTATTCGGTTATTTCTCATTATGTTAATACTGCACGTTTGTTGTCATGTCTTCTTCTTACTTTTTTGTTTCACAATTACCACTGACGCAATAGACATTTTTGTTATCTGGTTGCTAACCTTGTCTAAACTTGTAGGGGAAATGTAAAAATGAGTTTAGATAGATAATAAAGCCTACTAATATACTTTTTACCTTTTATGTAAATATTGTATCGTAATCTTGTAGTAATTCAAAAATAATGTATTATTTTGACATTATAATCTTGTCCGCCCTTTATTTGAGATGTTTAGGAGTAGGTAACTCTAAAATAGTATCAAACTTAGTGAACTTCAGGCAAGTACGGATTTGAACTTTTTTAGATAGTTTTACATGGTAATTATCGTTAAGCCAAGAGTTCAACATTGGCCTGTAAATACCTTCGCTTAATAGGTCCGAAAATACCTTCTCCATAGGAATAACCCGGGTACCTTTACGAAAAAAACCCTACTGATTTCACTAAAATAGTTGGATTTCCATGCTTATTACCCACACCCACTTCGTAAGGATCTCGCTCCTCTTTCTTTTCTCTCTCTCTACAGTTTTAGGAATGATGTCACTACTGAGTTTGTGGTTACTCCATTAAAATTAGCAGAAGTGACGTCATTCCAAGGAACCAATCAGAACACCGTAGAAGGAAGGAGGATCGACAGACTTACGAAGTGATTTTGGGAAATATGTGACTCCGTACTGCTTTCATTCTAAGCAGCTAATTTATTGTTAAGGAAAATTTAGAGCGCTAACAAAATACCTCAGTACCTCATACATTATAACTAACATTTTACCATGTATTGTTAAGTTTGTGTGTAGTAACCAATTCGAAAACTTTTTTCCTTTTATATTTAATAGAAACACAATTTTTAAATTTTATATAAATAATTAAACCCCCCCCCAGAATTTTCAGTTTTGTTTTCATAACATACTTCAGAATAGAAAATCATCGTATAGAAAAAGAGCAACACATTAAATCCCTAAACCGCTATCCCCACATAATTTTTACTTTCAATAATTAATCAGCGCAAATATATTTCCGAATTAAAACTATTCAGCATATCCACCACACAAACTCATTTGATTGCATCCTCTCATCATTCATAACTCAGACGTACTACCACCTGAAATCAGCAGCTCCTCCAAATAATCCCATTCAAAACTATTCCCAGCATCAAATGTCCCAGACACGGGCATCAAGCCGAATCCCCCTTCACAATAACCGGACATACCTTATTATCAAAACTCACTCGTGCCGAAACACGTCCGATCCAAAACAAATCAAAAGGACCCCTCCGTCCACTTGGACAGTGACCAGGACCCTTTCAAACGGGACTCGCAAATGGATGTCCCGGTCCCTTTTTATTCAGTTTCAGGACCGCGTGAAATATTAGGATCGATTTGATGCCAGCATAATGACAAGCTCGGTCTTTAGATCGAGTTAGTATTGCTAGTTAGGCTTGTGCGTTAGATAAGGGGTATAATGGCTTATGGTGTCTGAGCTGTTTTGGAAACCAGATGCTGTGAGTTTTAGTTGGAGAGGAATTTAATAAAGGAGAGTTATGTGTGTGCGGGGCTATAACCGAAACTTCTCGTTTAAGGGGAAGTTAGTATAAATATGAATGGGAATTAGCGTTGTGACGAAATGAGTTTATGTTGTTGAGTTAACAACAATTCAAGTCGTTTTAATTAAATTATATGGAGAGAGGATGAAGTACTAAATCAACCGTTTTAGCACAGTTTATTATTTTTTATTATTATCTAGAAAACTCTTGCTCATCTTATTAAAATATTTAAAATGAATAAAGGCGTACATGTTTAAGAAGATTCCTACTAATTCGAACCCAATAGCTTGTTTGGTATTCCTGGCGTATCTTTACAAGGGGAAAAATATCTCAAAGTGAAAAATTGGAATGGGTATGGGATATGGAATCTAGATTGGGGAATGGATTTAAAGACCTTTTTAGACCCGATGTTAATGTTCTTCCTTCCTATCGGGAACATAAATATTTTTATAAAACCTCAAATTTTTGACCTAAGAAAAAATTGGTGGGGTGTTGCTAAGTGTGGTGTTTCGTGTAGATAGTGAGTGGATCCAAATTTAAGAACACTTTCAGATTCTATTTCAAATATTTTACTACACTACTTTTATGGATAAAACACATTTCTAACACTTATCAAACATATTCAGACACTACCACAACGCAATAAAGTGTTAGAATGTTCAACCTTGTGAAAGTGTTGCTAAGTGTGGTGTTTCGTGTAGATAGTGTTTGGATCCAAATTTAAGAACACTTTCAGATTCTATTTCAAATATTTTACTACACTACTTTTATGGATAAAACACATTTCTAACACTTATCAAACATATTCAGACACTACCACAACGCAATAAAGTGTTAGAATGTTCAACCTTGTGAAAGTGTTGCTAAGTGTGGTGTTTCGTGTAGATAGTGTTTGGATCCAAATTTAAGAACACTTTCAGATTCTATTTCAAATATTTTACTACACTACTTTTATGGATAAAACACATTTCTAACACTTATCAAACATATTCAGACACTACCACAACGCAATAAAGTGTTAGAATGTTCAACCTTGTGAAAGTGTTGCTAAGTGTGGTGTTTCGTGTAGATAGTGTTTGGATCCAAATTTAAGAACACTTTCAGATTCTATTTCAAATATTTTACTACACTACTTTTATGGATAAAACACATTTCTAACACTTATCAAACATATTCAGACACTACCACAACGCAATAAAGTGTTAGAATGTTCAACCTTGTGAAAGTGTTGCTAAGTGTGGTGTTTCGGTGTTTCGTGTAGATAGTGTTTGGATCCAAATTTAAGAACACTTTCAGATTCTATTTCAAATATTTTACTACACTACTTTTATGGATAAAACACATTTCTAACACTTATCAAACATATTCAGACACTACCACAACGCAATAAAGTGTTAAAATGTTCAACCTTGTGAAAGTGTTGCTAAGTGTGGTGTTTCGTGTAGATAGTGTTTGGATCCAAATTTAAGAACACTTTCAGATTCTAAAATATTTTACTACACTACTTTTAGAACACATTTATGGATAAAACAAATTTCTAACACTTTTCAAACATATTCAGACACTGCCACAACGCAATAAAGTGTTAGAATGTTCAACCTTGTGAAAGTGTTGCTAAGTGTGGTGTTTCGTGTAGATAGTGTTTGTATCCAAATTTAAGAACACTTTCAGATTCTAAAATATTTTACTACACTACTTTTAGAACACATTTATGGATAAAACAAATTTCTAACACTTTTCAAACATATCCAGACACTATCACAACACAATAAAGTGTTGCTAAATTGAGGGCGAAAAAAAGTGTTCTTTAATGTGTTTTTTAAAGCGTTTGCAGTGTACAAAAAACTACACTAGACTCAAGCAACACAAACGTTCAAGATTCGACTAATTTTTGTCATGTATGGCCAAATTTCGTTTACTTCTAGTTGCAGTTACGTAAACCCGGCATATTTGGCATATATAGCTGTGCTACTAGGGGACGGGACTTCTCTCTCACTTAGAGATAAACTCAGAATTCCTTTAACGAGAAGCTAAAAATAACTTTAAATCCGAACCATTAACCCTTCCATTCGCTTCCAGCAAATCAGTCACCATCCCAACAGTCCATACAAAAACAGCCCCTATGAAAACAAACGGTTCTTCTCCAAAAGACAATTCCCCTTTCCAAATCACTGGCCTCAAGTAGTCTACGGGAGCCGGGTATGACAGCGGAGAAACGGGAGTGATAAATCAAGCCGTTGGAGAGCCACCCGCTACCTCTATAACCCTTCGATGACTTCTCCCGTTTTATGTACGACCCACGATTCCCATTTCCTGATCCTGTTTTCCCAGATTTCTTGGGGGTGGGGGATCGTTTATCTTGGGGAAGGAGGGTTTTCGTAAAGAAACTGTATCGGGTTTCGGATGTGAGCTTCGGGGGTCTTTTTTCAGTGGGTGGCATCGGTTGAGGATGGATGGGACTTTTTTGAGGTATTATAGTGAGAATATGAATTTCAGGATATATGAGGGAATGGGTGAAATACTTTCTTTATAATTGTGTATACTTAACGGTTTTTTTTTCTTGGTGCTATATTACAACTGGGTGCCACTCTTCTTGGCGACTTTTTTGGCACTACTCTTGGCATCATAATCAGTATATCCACCGGGTTGCTAGAAAATTAATTATCGCCCTAGTTGGCAACGCCAAGAAAAAAAAGTGGCACCCAGTTGTACTATTAAACCATTTTCTTTTCATATGGTAGAAAATTTATGAGAATTGGTCCATAACTCTATAAAATAACCTTCATCCTAATAAAAAATTGTTACTACACCTAGTTAGATTTTGTATCAGGCTGAGAACATTGAAAGTATAAATCTGCAGCCTCTAAAGCTTTTATTTATAAAGAAATATAGCGTAAAAAATATAAAAATAATTTTAAAGTTTTAATTAGAGTTTATGAAATTTCAACATAGATGTTTGAGTAATTGAAGGAATGTAATCTCATTAGACATTGGAGCAATTTTATAAAATAAAAGGATCAATACTCATCCCTTCCAATACAGGATTTTAAATCTAAAAAACAGAACCCGATTGTGTACCCTATAACCCATACGTTTGATTTGAAAGCATATAAATTTTGAATTTTGCAAAATGTATGAAAACCAAAGGTTTCCATGAGAATCAACTTTTAATTTAAAATCAATCGCGGGGAGAAACCCAGATAATAGAAAGAACCTTCGATTATGTAAAATGTTATTCCTTATTCAGAAAGCAAGAAAAATTATTTCTACCGTCTTTCTGGTATTACATTTAAATTTTCCATCGATTATTTATAAAACTTAATATAATGAATACTTAAAAATGATGAAATGAATTCTTAACGGAATTAAAAAAGAACATAAATAAGTCAAGATTAATTCCCAAACATCATATGTTTGGAAAATAAATTCTCAGTTAAGTACATCAAACGCGAATAAAAATATTCCAGAGAAAGTAAAGTATTTTTTGAGTGATTTTTTTTGTATTTTTGTTGATAGCTTAAAGTTATAGAAAGGAAACATTAAGAGTAATAAAAGAAAATGTTAATGTTAATAGAAGAAAACCAAATGGGGCACATTATGCACATCTAGATCTTGCTAAAAAAATTTTCACTCCATTTGGATAGCCATTAATAGGAACCAGTAACCCCTTTAACCATGACCTCATCATTTTTTAGAAATTTTATATTTAGAAGAGTCAGTATACTGTGATTGTAGACCACTTTAATGCAGAAATACGCATCGTATAATGTTAACACTAACAGATTTAACAGAACAACTTTACTTTACTTTCTCAATTTTTGCTTAAAATCTCTTCCATTAGCCAATACTGCGGTATCAAACCTCTACTTATTTTCATACCTCTAATATATGCTCAGTCTAGACATTCCAATCCATCCCATGAGTCTTACTCGAGATCTATCTGCAATATCCCAGAATCAATTGAATGGTGGACATAGCTCTCTGAACTGTAATAATTGTCATGCAAAGAGGGTCTATTGTCCGGTTCATTAACACTGGACCTACCCCCTCATCGGGGGCCAGTGCATTTAGATCCCAGAGATAGTTAAGGGATTACCAGGGACTTAGAGGACAGATTTAGGATGTTATCTTCTTCAATCTCTTGATTAGAAAGCTACAGAAGTCCTTAATTAGGGGATATATTTTCGTGAAGTGGTTTCAGAGGGATTTTGATCTTTGGAGTTAGATAAGATTGGCAAGATGAAGTGCTAGTAAAACAGATATTCACCTATAGATCTCTTATCATATAAAAATTGTGTGCAATTATCCTTCTCTTTTTGTGTTTAAATTATATTAAGTAACATTTTTTTGTTAAGAAATCGTAATAAAGTATCATAACGCAAAGAAATGTATTTAAATTTTAAAATTTAATAAAATTTTCGATTTGTTATGTTTTACCTTTTGGATTTCAAAATGTTAATTGAATTGTTTTATTGATATTTTCAACAAGGATGGAATTATCAATAGTCCAGGTTTGGGAAGAAGGAGATATCTGTTGTACGAAAAATATCTTTTGAGTTTGAATGTATCATTTTTTACAATGTTTGCTTAGGAGAAAGTGTCAAACTATAATATAATTGCCTAATAATAGAAATCTAAGTACATAAAAAGGAATAAAAAAACACTTTTTTTGGTTCACTCAATTTGATTTTTCATACTTGTTTTTCAATGAATGTTTAAAATTCAAGACTTTATTATTTCAAATTCATAATTTTGGTTCATTAGAAATTTTTTAAAAAAATCAATGGACATACGAGAAAATATAGTACTTAAATTACAGTTCAACAGCATAAGAAAACTCCTCCTTAATTCATTTATTTGAATTACCTCATTATAACACTCCATTTCTTTGTCCGGCATCAATAATAAAGCCGCAGTCTAACACATTCGGAAACTGTAGACATTTTAACACCCCAACCTTCATTTCTCCACGACCATACATTCAAAAACCATTATCTTAACCATTCCCAAGCCTAAAACAACTTTCTAAAAGTCCCGCAAACCAGAACTAGCGCCGTCAACGCACCAAGAAGCCTAACCTCAATTTCAGCCAGCGAGCGCCCTCCGTCAAAAAGCACACTAATGAAAGAGTCACACGGCAACACGACTGATAATGGCGAACCACATGTTCCCGGGCACTAATTTTCATCACCTTCGTAATGAAAGAGAGGGAGAGAGAGAGAGAGAGTCGCTTCTCTGCAAATTACAACATATTAGCCAGCGCCAAAGTCCCTAATAGCTCCCTCGCAAATTGGGGAAAAATTCCAGCGACAGGCTCAATGATGAATGGCCGTTTAAATATTTGGATGCTCGAAGGTGATTGGACGAGAGTGTGATTCGCGGCCCCGCATTGGCTGAGGAGATTAGTTCCGTCGGTGATCAAACACAATCTCGTTATTGGTGTTTGGGACGCTTTGTGTCGCTTATGGAGGGAGGCTTAAAGGGTTTTGAGAGGACACCTTGAGAGGGTTGCTTGAGCGGCACGTGCGCCTGGATACAGTGTTAGCAGAATGGAGTTATTCGTGAGCTTTCCCCAATCGTTTTTGGTGCTGAAAGAGTCAAGACTGGTCTTTCGACGAATTTAGTTTGGTTTTTGGTTATTGTTTAATGGTGCAAGTCGAAGAATTTAAATTATTAATCAAAGAATTACTTATATTTTTATTTTATTGTTTAAGAACATCAAGGTATAAGGGCTGATGTGTAGAAGTTCCGATAATTTTAAGAGCTAATGTACGCATTTAATATACAGGGTGTTTCAAAGTCCATTTCAGGCTTTTATTTGGAAACAACGTATATTAGGGTCATGGAAGTCAGGAGTATCCATGGTAATACTCTTGTTCTCCTTGCGTCAAAATAAGAAAGCTAAAAAAAAAATCAAAAGGAGATATATAGTGAAAACTTCAGTTAAAAAAAGGCTTTTAATATCATAACAAACGCACAGAAAAAAAAACCTTTCATGAAAATATCTTAAATATTCGTCGAGGTATTAGTGAGGAAAAATAGCACTTTTTCGGGTCTCGTAAAATAAAAGTTTGCAAATTTGCAAGTTTCTTTGGCTCTTCCAATAAAAATTGTTTTTTTTTTTTAACTAAAATAAAAGCAATACTAATTTATATATGTAATACCTACCAAAACTTTTAAAAAACTCCATGTTTAGTAGGTTGAACGAAGAGGTCAATGTCTCCCTCTTTTTCTTGTAGAAAATGGGTGGTATGGTATGGAGAAATAGTATAATTACAAAACATGCAAAAATAATATATTGTTTAGTACTACAGTTGTAGACTACAGCTCAATCACACTTGCTGAATCTAAAGCAGAGTTTTATCGAATCCTCCTTCAATATATTCTTTTTTAGAAGCAAGAGACCTTTTAAAAATGCATTTTAAAAATATTCTATGTATTTAACCGAAATAAAAAATAAAATATTGAAAGATAAAAAAAACCAAATACAGAGTATTTTATTACTAAATCAACTCATTATTAAAAAAAATACTTATTTAAAATATCAAAAATGCAAAACTACATTGGTTTGAACATGGCAAAAGAATGCCATTCGAGAAGATATTTCTCAGAAACTAATGAGAAAGCTAAACGTTTACCCCATTCATCAGCTTACTTCCACGTTGTTTAATCTAACTAATTTGATTTAGGATCAGGAAACCTAATCTTAAAGTAGGTTAATCACTTTCAAAACACGAGCTCCGACAGTCATATTGTGAGCTTCGAAGTCACTCCTTATTCGTCTGGAATTAAAGGCGCTTAGAAACTAGGCGAGACAACATTGCCTCATGTTTACCAAACATCTAAAACAATTTACTACCTACATTCCGTTCTATTTACCATGAAAGACTTCGAGTATTTTGGTTTATACGAAGGTTATTGCTGAGTTTTATTTTTATGTGGGTTTCCATAACTATCTTAAGGTTGCAATATGGAGGCAATAAATTTATCTTCCTCTGTTAATAAATTTGCCTGATTTAAACCTTGTAAATTTGATTACGAGTCCTTTTTTGTTTGTACAAATACGTATTTACGTATTTGTACATGGACATCTACGTATCATAACTATTTATTCTTTAATTTATTTTTAAAATTTTCTACACTCGTCTTTGCTTTCTGTATTAAAAATACAGCAGTAAAAGTTCAGGTTTTAATGAAGTAATTTAGATTTTATATAAGTACAATTTATTATAGAATCAACTAAATCAATACTTAGTGCATGGTTAAACAAGATGCATTTTAATCATTTGCGATCGTATTTACTTTGAAATTCTTAGAAACACCTATAATTTACTCAGAAAACATCAAACAGAGTTGTTTGAATACATAGATCGAATTTGAGGTCTGCTTAAGAGAGGGAAATAAGGATTTCGAAATCAAGCAGAATTAAAGACATTGTTATATTATTCCATGGATTCAAGATGTATTTCTTAGAATTTCGTTTTCACTTCCATTTATTAATTATTTGAGAACTCGTATCATCAAAGAGTTTCAGGGTCAGATAAATATCAAATTTTTATTTAATTTAAAAAAGGATATACATTTTTACATTTCCAGCACTTTAGTTTCTCACCTGAAGTCTCGGAATAAGCTGATTCAATGGACTGCATCCACATAAAAATTATTACTTACAATATAATTAAACAGGTTCTTTCCTCCCCTTTGGATAACCCTATTCCCGCAGCGTGAGAGACCCTGTTTTAATACAACGTTATTGATAGCTTTGAAGTTATCTTTTCTTGTAAAAATTGACTATTTTAAGTTCAATTCTTTTTATGAACGTTATCTTCCATAGCTCGTTAACTTCTAAAAGAACCAAATGATCAGATCTTAAGCTGAATAGTTACTTTGATCATCCTGATTAGAAGTAGGTTTTGAGTGTCAAAAGATAATGTACTCTTTCTAATCTATTGAATCTCCTATTCATTGGATATATCGGAACTAAAATACAAAAGGGCGTACATGGATTTTCTCTACAGAACTCCCTGAGCTCTTTATCTTTAATAGGAAGAACTGCAACAGGGTTAATGATATATCTTTCCCATCAGATTTACATTAATGGAATATTAAATGAAGTTTCCTAGATAATGGTTAGGGATAAGACAGGGTTATGTAGGTTTCTCCTTTGTAAGTGTTAAGAAGAACGTGTTATAATAGTGTGACATTTTCACTACCTACATATCTTTAACATATAATTTTTATTAGATTTTATTAACAAGTTTTACGAATAAGCTAGTTGTTGAATGCATTGCATCTTTTTTCTTTTCTTCCATAATTGAAATTGTAACTTTAATTAAACTTAGCAACATATTTAAAAGATGTTAATTAAATAATATTCAAGTTATAATTTATAAGTTATAAACAGTTTGAACTATAATTTCTATTTTTTAAAAACATTTTCATCATTTATAATCATGAAGTGTTTCATAAACTTTTATTTCTTCGAACATATTTAAAAATTGTATCTAAGATATTGAATTTACTTTTAAATTACTTTTATGTTTTTTTTAGTATTAATTAAAATATAGCTTTGAAGAGGAACTATTATGAGGAAAAGCGTAAAAATATAGAACGTTTACATAAAGAATACCTATAGTGGCAAATTTTTCAAGATTTGTAGGATTCTTCAAGTTTGAGGATAGATTTTCCGTTAATTTTACAAGAATTCAAAATATATACTAATTACTAATAGGTTAAACTAGTGATATTCTCTATTGGATCTTCGGCCTGATAGGAAATAAAAAAAAATTTCCTTTTCGCATGTTCATTTATCAGTTTCTAAGAAACAAATAAATGAACGTGAACACAAATAAATTACATTTGATTTCATTTATTCACATGTTTTGTGAGTAGAGATATCATTTTATCTTACTTATATTTTAAATATCTTCAGTGTTTAGGGAATAAAATTTTTGAAGATATTTTGTGTCTTGAAATTGCTTGCATTTTTCTGTGGTTAAAATAATACTAAGACACGTAGAATTTGCTTTTAATTAACATGGAAGCCGTTATAAGCCGAGGAGGTCTTAAATGTTTCGCATAGCTGTTTCTTTATTTTATATGCAAACCATAGTAGTTCAAAATATTTTTAGGCAGTATTATCTTTATGCTTATAAGTTACTAATTCGTTAATAAGTTACTACGAACGTTACTAATTCTTTTTTTATAGTTAAGATGAGTCAGATACTTAAGGCATAATGGTAAAAAGGCTCCGTGCAATGCATTTTTCACCCTCAATTGAATAGCTAAATATGAAACTGCTTAGACCCAATTTACACTATACCAGTTGGTGTTCCAATAAAACTTTCTAGTACCAAAACGCCAACTAATAAAAACGTGTAAATGCTAGATAAAGCAAGAAAGCACGAGTGATAGAAGAACAAAGTACAATATTATTGAGGTTATTGACTAATAGCAATTTTATAGCTTAATGGAAACATCGACTGGTATTGTGTAAATGGGACTTGGCAAAAAAATCATAACATATCGGTAGGTACTTATACAGCGTATAGGTAGGTACTACTAGGAGTCTAAAGATAATGGTGACTAGATAAGAGACCTCTATAATTAATGCGTACAAAATTATAAAGAAAAGCAAACTAATTGTAACCACACGAGATGACCAACAGGTCAAGCGCATCCAGTGTTTAAAGCATGTCTGAGAGAATAACATATTCGTGTCTGAAGCACGCAACCACTCCGGCGAAATTGACATTCGGATCAATAGAAGGGAAACAGGCTTCATTTCCATATCTCAACCCGAGTCAGCATTCGGAAATGCAGTCGCCGTATCTTGATTCTCATCGGGTATCATTTGTTCCCCAGAAATGTCTTCCGGGTTTAACACCTGTTGGTTTCCCCCGTTCGATACATCCCTATCTGGAGAGGTTGATTGGAAGACCGTTTGGGGCTGTGAGTGCAATTTTGAAGCTTCGGTATTGTGTTCGGTTTGTTTAATCTCTGGGTTTCTGTACCACTTCGGAAGGGATAGATTGGATTAGGAGCTGGCAGAAAGGTTTCGGCGATTTGGATTTATCTTCTGAACCTAAGCCTATTATACTTTTGGATATTTGTTTTAATTCACTGCTACACGGTACATTAAAAGTGATTTGCCGGGGTCCTGGCCAAGTGGATTAAAGTATCAGAATCCACACTTGGGCATGGATGTTTGTGGTTCACCCATCTTCGTGGAAATGGATGAAAGAGGCCCCATTGTAAAACTGGGTTGTGTGAGTATCAGCTACATGTCCACAGGTTACCATGAACCTGGTAACTAAAAATATGCGATAATATCGTTATCGAATTGAGGGTGACTCCAAGATCCACCAAAGGAACAAATAACCCACTAAAAGTAAATTTAAACAAAATACTCATTGCAGAACACTTATTTGGATATTTAAACATTACGTACACCTAAGAAAAACACAACACAAAAGAAAAAGGAAAGATCATTAAAAGAAAGAGAAAATACATATATATATACTCGATGTATAGAAAATTTAACACTAAAAAAGCGCACGGCTCGTCGATGGTACCTAGAGATATTCACTTTGTTGTGACAACGAAGATGCATAAAGTCTAAAAAAATTCTGTTGTTTTTTTGGGGGGATTTTTATTAGTATTTATTTTAGTGGTCTTATTGTAAATGTTAATAAAGCTTCTAAAACAAAAAGGCAAAAACTGCCTTTTTTAGAATATTACTTTTTAATGACTGATTGTCATTTTTAATTGCTGGAAATAATTATTTAATAGTTTTAATGATAAAGAGTTTTAAAATATTCTTAATCATGCCAATTCTTCATATGTGTTTTCAAATTGCGACCTGTTTTGACCATAACTTCATACCTCAAGTAGTTTATTATTATTTTTTTTTGTACTTTTTGTTATGGAACATTTCTTTTAAAACAATAAAGGGTTCAAGCTACTTTCAGGAACATGTGATAAACAGGCGTATCTGTATCAGAAAGGGAATGCAAGCATAAGTATACAAATCTTATTATCCTAAAAAACATTCCAAATTTCAAGAAGTTTAAATAAATATATTATCATCTTAAATGGAATAAAATCATCCATCATGTATTTTCCTCTATTTGTCATTCTGAAGAATAAAAATACACATCATGTACTTTTGCCAAGAATTAAACCTTTCCGTTGTTGTTATTTTAAGAGAAAGTTCAGCATAAATAAGGAAACTATATAAAAAATCAGTCCTTTGAATTTAATCTACTTTAGTGAAAATGGAGTGAAAAGGAAGTTAAGGATTCTGAACAGCTGCCAAAAACTTTTAATCGGCATCTTTTTAACTTAAACATTCGACATAAAACTTGTTTTGGCAAACAGTTTAGATGATGTCAAAGTAAATATAAATTGAGACACAAAGTATTTAAATGTTTGGAAAAGTTGTAAGGAAAACGTAACTACGAGAATAAATATTATATATTTTTTGTTATTTGTGTCACAAAGTAAACTTATTCTCAACCTGATTCCTTAATACGTTGAAATGTTTGTAAAATTATTTTTCGACACTCGTTGATGGGTATACCTAGTGCTCTAGGGTGCCAATGCTCACAAAGAATTTGAAAGTTAGTAGAAAAATCCTTTCATTTGCCCAGAATGTTTTAAAGTTTTAAAAAAAGTTGTTTTTAAACAGCAAAAAAAGAGGAAATAAAACCCTCACACAATATTCAGGATTTTTTTATGACGAACAACTACTATTTAGACGTATAATAGTTTTTAACATCAAAGAAATATTATGAAGTTTTTTGTATAATTTTTTAATCATCTAAAATTCTAGAACTATATACTACAATCTAAAAACATGAAATTAGTTTCACTTTGTTTGTAATTTTGTTCTTTTTAAATTGATGTGCATTATGACCAATTGTAAAAAAGTATTTAATCGTTTCATTATTATTGCCTTCTTATAGTTGTTACTGTTCTGATGAAGATTATAAGGATTTAATGATAAATTATAAACTTTCTATCATTTTTAAGCACAGTTTTGATTTGTTACGTTTAACTCCATATCTTCTAAAATTAATGATGATATGAATATCCGTTCTTAGGTCGTTAACCTAAGAAAATGCAAAAGAATGTCAGATACTATTTATTATTAGAAAACTACCAAAGGATTTTATTGACATATCTTTGAGATACCGATACTTATGGCAGTGAATTTTAGAAGAAAATATAATTAATTTTGCAACCATTTATTCAAGCGAAAGGGTTTCCAAATATTAAGCTGAGTCAATGTCCATTACCGAACTTCGAGTACCTATTTTTCTTGCGTTTTACACATGCAATAAATCATGCCTATCCAACTGAATTTCTTGGAGATATTTGCTCATCCAAAAATAAATGGGCATTGGAAGAAATTCTTGCATTTTGATTCATTATTCCCTGCAAGCCCTTTATTTGATTTAGACTCCGTGCAACCACACAAAGGGAAGCTATTCATGAAAAAATAATGATTTACTTCATCCTATTTGTTCTTCGTCCATTTTGATTAAATATAATTATGATTATGACACCAATGATAAAGAGTTTTAAAATATATGTAAAGAAAATGAAGGTAGAGAATGGTGTACGGTATATTATTAGAATTTATATTCATTTTTTAAAATTTCTATTTCAGTTTTAATAATTCTCAGAATTATGGTAGATTAGACATTATTTAGAATATTTTTTAGGTTTCTGAGAGGCTTGATACTCATGGTTTCATAGATCTGGTTTGATGTTTTGATCAAACCAGAATGGCATAAGGAAAAACAACAACAACAACAGAACCTTTTCTACTCGTAGTTTTTAATAAATTGAGATAAAACTCGATATGTTAATGTAAAAAAAATATTTATTGAATATGAAATTGTTTTAGACGTACGGACGATATTTATGTACGGACACTTCAAGTGTATCCATGGGAAAATAACATTGTATAGTAAAGTTCATTTTGGAAATAAAATATTTATTTATTTATTATTTATTTAAGTTCATTGTAAAAAAAATCTAAGTAGAATGTGTAACTTTAACTACATAAAATGGTAGATTACAATCATGTATCAAATAAATCAAATCAGGAAAATTCGTGAGCTTTTTTTACGAAATTACATATTTGAATGGAAAAATAGTAAAATTTGTGTTTTTGTATATGTTTCCATATTTCTCGTACAACTTTTTAAAAACTGAGTGAATTTTTTAAGTAAAAAACAATAACTTGTGATATTAATGTGTTGTATTTATTTCTAAATAAATTTCTTTTGTAACTAAGAATTAACTAAAATGATATTGAATTTTAATATTTCATACTTACAAGCATGTTTTTTAGTAATCAAGTTTTTCATACAAAAATCTAAACACCTAAAAATTCAGAATTTTTAATTGAAAAGGGAAAGTTTTAATCTTTTGTACTTAATATTTGGTGAGATAAAACAATATAAATCAATACTCGAATTTGTTAAATTTGAATTTCGTTAAATAGAAAATTAATAAACTATTTGAATTTTGAGAAGATTTTTATGAATTACTTTGATAAGTAAATAAGTTTGGCAAAAAAAAACAACAAGAAATTCTGGAATAAACAAGATTATGAAATTTGTATCAAATGAACTACATAGGACATTAATAATTTAGAAATCAATAATTTTTTTTTATTGACTCAAACATAACTTTAAAGATATATTCTACACAGCATAGGAAATTTATTTATTTCAACGCCTTCCTCATAAGAATCATTCCAAACATTCTTGTTGATCTAACCAAAACCATTCCCAAAATAAACACAGTCTATTTACCGAATAAAAAATATCGTAGCTAAAATAGTAATCTTCTAGTCAAGAAAAAAAAACTGAAATCGATAGCTCCTTCACTCCAACATAAGGTGATGCGTGAAAAAAAATGTTAAAAGCACATACGCGAAATCTTTGACGTCATTTCGTTAAAATGAAAATTTGCCTAACCACCAACCTCCACGGTTTGTTTCTTCCAAAAATAGAAGAACTCAATAAGAATCTTCCGTCAAGGGGATTGGGCCCTCCCCCTTGTTTTCTAGAAGGGTGACTGACTGAGCCTTCATTTAAAAATTTCATTAAGTTAGTCGGAGAGTTATTCCTCGAAATTTTTTGCATTCTTTGTTTTCGGAGTGGCATCACTTTCGGAGATCGGGAAAAAGATGTGAATTAAACTGTAAATTTTCCCTTTCATTGGAAAGTCGTTGGAATTTCAACAATGCCCAAGTGATTTCACACATAACCAGATCTGTTATTTATGTATGAACAGGAAGGGAGGAAAATATTTTTGTTTGAATATTTTAGATGTTTATAGTTTATATCAATGGATATGCATATAAATTTAATACAGAACCTTCAAAATTTTGCCGCTGTAGTTCTAATATTTTACACGATATTTTACATCTGTTAAGATACTACATTGAAGGCACAAATTAAAAACTAGAAAGAAGAGGTAGAAAAATATGTTTAACAATTTTTACCATACTAATACGTGTTTTTAATCATCGTTTCATCTAAGATCGATTTAATACCCTAAATTTATTTATAAAATTAATTAACTTAAAATAAATTAGCAAAAAGCATACAATAGGTTTTTTTACTATTTTCGGGATTTGTAACAGTTGTAATAAAGTGTTTTTCTACATCAAGCATAAATGTTCAGCATTTTTACTGTATCAAAATGAAAACATGAAATTCGATTGCATTGAAAATTTAAAATACATTAAGTTCTTAAATATAGCTTTAGTTGATTTAAAAAAAATTGATTAAGACTTTTAATTTCAAGTATCCTTTTACAGATATCCAGTTTCCTACCAGAATCATCCTATCATTAAAAAATCCCTTATATCATTTTTAATAAAGTCTGAATTAATAGCAAAGACAGTTACGATCACTGACTTTAGTAATAAACCCGGCCTTTAGGATTCAGTAATCGCCTCTCCACCATTTCCATTTTAATAGCTCTCCAAGGAATATAAATGCATCGTTTTAGATAGAGGAGGAGAATAGCTAGCTATTGAGTCGTGAAAGCCCCGGATTGTTTATGTTTATGCGTTTCATGCTAAATAAAGGCACTTATTTTTGTTTTGCATTGGTTTATTTTGGTGTTTCATAGAAACTTTGGCTGACTTTCGAGATTTTCAATTTCGGCGAAGATTTTTATCTCGTTGAAAATTTTCAGTGTTACGAGATCCATTTCATAACTGAATACTTTGAATTTGGAAGTCTTTATTCGATTTCTCTTTCATTTGAATGAATTGGATGAGGTATTTGGGGAATATTTCGTTAGTTGAAATTGAAATCTTAATTTTGTTTTTAAGATGGCACGATAAATTAAATCGGGAATTTTCTGAGAATAATGATGAATGGAAATTTTAGTTAAATCACTTAAAATTGTTGATGGGCAGTAATATGAACATGAAATGAATATTTGAGAATAAAGAAAACTTCTATACATTGAACAAAACTTTTTACCCCAGATGAAGTTATTAACATATGCGATGATTGAAATTTCTTATTTGAGGATGTGGTTCGAAGCACCTCAACAGGACGAAAATTCTAACAATTCATTATGCATTAAATTAGATTTTTTTTTAATTTATTTTTAAAGATTCATTCTCATTTATTTTTAATGCGGTTCTCCCATTTCGGTTTTTTTAATTTAATCCATCAATGATGCAAAATGCATTGGAAACTCCGTATAAAAAAACGAAATATACGTTTTAACTATTTCGTTCAATCCCCTTGCCTGTTAAATACATTTAAATGAATTCTTATATAGTTTTCTCTTTTGTCGCATTGTTTATTCATTTTTAAGTTGTTACTTTATTTTAGTTAAGAAAGGTTGGTATGTTTATAAAATATATAGATAGGTATTAAGCATAGAAAACCTTAAACTCAGTATATGATTAGTGATTAAACTCAGTTAAAATGATGAGTTTTTGTGCCTTAGAGGAATAAACAAAGTAAAAAATGAAATAATTAATGAATTAAGAAAAATTCCTACCAGTTGGAAAAACTATACGTATATATTATATTTTTTCACTTCTAAGAGGAATTCACAACCTATTATTATTTCTAAAAGTGTTACTGGGGAAATAACTTCAAAAGCAGTGCAGTTCAGTTAAGATACACAATTATTTCTCTGTAGTTTGTATTTTTTTAGAGTAAAGGTCATATTGTTTACTCGATGCATGAAATATTTTTCACAAACTTTTGAAGAAAAACACACTGACTTAGCACACAACTAATGATAGTTTTTATTTTAATATTGGGATAACTAAATGCAATTATGGTTTTATTCCCTCATTAAAGTTACTTTTATAATTATTGTAAACTGGGATAAAAGAAAAAGGCATTTAAAAAAGATGGATTTCTTACAGGGATAATAAAATACTTCATGCACATCTATTCCCTCCAACATTGCATCTAAACTTAAAAACCTTGACAGTGGGTTATCCTTCTAAGATCTTAAACAAACTTTCCATATCTCAGAGAGGAGGGCTTCGAAATGCATGTAAACAAAATTTCCAATAAAATCCCTTTACGCGGAACTTTTAGAAATACTCTTGAAAGCGTATTATGCCATCTAGTATATAGAAAGGGTTATATGTATAGTTTAACGATGAAATATTCGTCTAGTGCGTCTCCAAAAGCTGAATTTATTGGGAAAACAGCATTGGATTTATGCTGTACTTAGAGACAGCCGTGAATGTATTGTGCTCTTTTAGGACACTGGATTTATATTTTTATGAACAACCGTGGGGTGACCTCCCCTGTTTTCATAAAGAAGCTAAGTGCAAATGGAGTTCCGATATTTAATGTTTTCTGATTACGGAGTAAATATTTATGAAACCCAGTCGATCTCACCCACTTTTATACGCGTTGAAATAAATGGGAGGGGTTATGGCCGTGTGGTAGTTAAGATGTATTGAGTTTTTCCATGTATTGTGCTTTCAATATTTGGTGAGCGTGTTTTTGAATTGAATGTAGGTGTTATCTATTTGGAGAGATAGATAAATGTGTAGACGATTCAAGATTTAATTTTCCGGTCGAAAAGAGATTTTCACATTATCAGATTTTTACAGAGATATGTTACCTTACTCTTTAGGATTTAATAATGTTACCCTTCTTATATTTCATTGGCTAGTTTCACATTTACATATTATTCTTATTCAAATGAGGATATTATATGTAATATTTATAATAGCTAATATTTTGTAAAAAATTGATCGCAAATATATTTTTGGGGTGATACTACATAATTTCATGTAAATCAGAATATTTATCAATCTTTACCACAAAATTAAAAATACGTAATACATTTATTGATTACACCGGAATTTATGGAATCCCCACTACAAGTTTCATTATCACCATACCCTAATGTCGGGAATACCTTTTTCAATCATGTTAGTTTAAAAATAAAAACTTAGATCTTCTATTTCCATATTGTCTATTGAAGTATCAAAACTCTAACTGAGTTCTATCTCGCAACAAGGCAAAGCACTTGGCGGTTTTGTGTTAATGGAATTGATTCAACGTTCTTTAAAGCTAAAAATAAAGACGGTGATGACTATCTACTATTATTTCAAATGAGAGATATTTAGTTTTTTTAAATATGTAAAGAAGAAAATCGATATGAATAAAAGATGTATAAAATTACGGATATCTTTTATCATAAATTTTAATGTTTTAATAGCACGCACATTTATTCAATCAAAATGAACATGTAGTACCTCCCTTTTAATAAAGAAACCTCATTCTCTTCCAACGATCAAATCTCCTCAAAACTCAATGGTAATCGCATAACCCTTTTTACATCCTCAAGAAAATTAATTTCAGCTCATTTCTTTCTGCCAAAATGAAAGTCCACAAAAGACTTTCGTAATCAATATGACAACCAATCTAGACGGCAAAGGGGGCAAAAACGGATTTTTTGCTCCTTAATTGCTCGTTTATGCGTATAATTACTTCCACCTAACTAAGCGCTGGGTATTTTTATAGGGACTGATCCAGCAGATTAAATGATGTAAGGTGAGGGTTTTTTTTGTATAGGACTCCATCAAAACGTGTGTAACCTTTACTTAAGCTTTACTTAAGAAAGCTATTAGTGCTGGTCAAACGTGCTGAAAGTAATGATAAACGAAAATGGTGAGGTCGGTTCTTGATAAGGGTTGAAAAAGTACTTAGGGGAGTTATTGTTTTATTTTCCTCTTTTTATATAAGTCATCCAGAAAGTTGTGTGACAACCAGTTAGCAGAGGAATTAGTATCGGAATAATTATGCATTGCTTTGTGAAGTGAAGCGAACTTTTTTTTCGGGGGAAAATATGAAAATGTTTGGGTTGGAGCAATCGAGTGACAGATTTTATCGGTAATAAAAAGTGTAATTGGGGTTTGAGGGGGAATATTTATGGGGTGAAGACAATAGAGAAAGTACGGTTACGGTTGAGATAATTGCTTCGCAAATATTTGTTTGGGGTATAAAATTTAATGACTAAGTAAATATTTACTTATGTTATAAAAAAAATTTCCAACTAAGTATTTTTTTATTATTTATTTCTTTTTATAATAAGGAACGTCAGTTTTTTATTGAAGTAATTCCCCACAAGTACATATTAATTACGTTGATGTCATTAGTTTTCAACTTTTGCCAATATACGAAAACCGTGTAACATTTCCCATTTTTAGCGGAACCTCAACTCGAGACTTTAAAAAGGAATAATAAATGTAATTAAGTTGAAATTTATCTCACATTTTTAAAGTAATTTCAAAAACCTAATGATATTTATTAATTGTTATAAACGTGTGCTTATACTATTATTTACCCTTAGCATTATATCTGGAGGCTGAGTGTGATTTTGCTTATGTTGTCACAATCACATATTACGCTGTAAATTAGTGGTTATGTTACGGGCAAAGTGATTATTCGGGTATTATTAATAATGACCAAAGTGGAGGCGGGCAAAGTGATAAATTTCACTGATAAATTCCACTGAATTTATCACATTGCCCGTAACACTTATACACTTTTATAATACTCAGTGATATTTCAAAGATCAAATGGAAAAGTTTAAAGTTTTTTTCAAAAGAAGTTTGGTTGCCTCCATCAAAGTATTGACACATTTCTTTTTACTACACCTGCCCTATAACACACTTGATATTAAATATGTATACAACTGAAAAACAATTATATTGTTTTCATCCTCCTCACCAAAAACAAATTACGCTCACAATTCTCGATTAACACCATCTCAAAAATCCTATTTCTCAGGCAAAACTACCTCCATTCATTCAACTTCACTCCGTTGTTATTCAAATCCCCAAACACCCCCGCATCGATGACACCAGACCCCTTAATCTGGGAATAGCGTGATACTGGACGCTTCGGACAGCAAGGTATCATTTCGTCTGGTTCACTGGTGTTTATTATAAGAAAAATCTCGCGATCCCTGTCCATTACTCAAAGGCTCGTTTTTGCCAGGGATGCGATATATTGACCGAGTCTTTATTTCTCGAAGACAAATATGTTTTTCTTTCGAAGCGGCGGGCGTTGGAGTTTAGGTGATTTTTCGCTGAGGGGGGTCGGATTTGTTATCTTTTTTTTTCTTCTCGAAGTCTGTTGTGTTTGTCTCGGGTGAGAGGGCGCCGCTTTAAGCGTGAAGCGTGATTAGTCACGCTTGTTTGTGAGCCGGCAAAGTGATGGAGTTGTTTTTCGTGTGAAAAGACGGATTGTTGGGGATTATTTGGTGGTGGTGTTTTGCGATGAGGGATTTGATGTGTCCTGTGCGATAAGTTGTTTTTGTCTGTGTTTGGTTACCTTTTCTCAAAAATATTTCTGCAGTGATATATGTATCCAATGTGTTGGGTCCGTACTGTAAAAATGGGCTTTTCAAAGAGAACTCCTGTTTTAAAATAACTTCTTTATTGCAGCACACTTCACAACGTTCTATACAGCACCTTCCAATCCATATAAACAACCATCATGACAACAGTTCGCCACGCACTCAAATAAATATACTCATTTTCTGTGTTGCCAAGAATAATAATCTCCTAATAATAATAATCATAATCTCCTAATAGCAAACATTAGTAGGAATGGAGCAGTTTACCTCACACTATGCTTAGATATCATGGGTCAAATTCAATTGTACTCAAGTGTTGATACGGATGCTTTAAAACTAACTTATGAAAAGAATAAGTGTCTGGTAAACACGGGCATCACAATTGTTTACTCATAAAATTAGTGTTTCGGTTTAGTCGGCATTTCGTAATGATGCCTTTAAAGAAGTTAAAAAAGGAACCCCCATAAAATCTGCCAATGGCAAAAATACTTTTATAAGAGTTTTGTAGAAGCCACTATTCGAAAGGCATTTTTTCTACTGCACGCTTACAAAATATACCGAATTAATTTTATAACCAACATAATTTTAGTAGGGATGCCCGGTGGCGTAGGGGTAGTGCTTCGCCCACTCAAGCCACAGGTCCAGGATTCAATTACCGGGTTCGGCAAGGCAGACGTATCCCACTATCACTTCATTCATCTGGAGTTAATAAAATGAGTACCAATTTCGCTTAGGGAAACATGGAACTCAGCATTAATCTAGTTACTCAGCTGAATGTGACTTTCATTCGCACGTTCTGACAAAGCACTGCCTACAGCCTCCCTCACTGAGGCTGGTTATACTGGAGTTTATAGGTCTAAATCTAAAATCTAGGAACTCCCTCAAGTATCTCACCTTTTTTAAAATTCTAATAAGGCGCCCTGTTGTTTTATATACCAAATTAAATACCTACTATATTATAAAGTACAGTGGGAAAATTCAAAAGTAAACTAGCACCCTTCATACAAAAATGTCTTCTAAAATTTAAATAAAGAGAAGCAAGTTTCTGAAATATACATTTTAAGTAATGAAGTCTCATACTTCCTAACTAGATCAACTTATATTATTATTTTACTACGTTGCAGAGTTCTGCATAAAAATTAACTGTGTCAAAAAATTAGTTATAAGCGATTTGGCAATCAAATAAGTGTATAATTGAATTGTATTTCCATAATTCAGATAGGCAATCAATACCAAGTGGGAAAACATGGAATAAATGCAGATAAAAATTAAAATATCCCACCAGTCTCCGCAAGCAAAATATTCATCGCTGTTTACAGAAAAATAAAAAAAAAACACTTTAATAAATCTGAAATACTTACTATCCACCCATAAGTGCTTATAAAAAGCTCCGAGCACGATCTACAAATCAAAACGCATTCCCAATAATAATTACCAACAAACACTCGAACCCCCCTCGTAAACCCAAGACTAAATCCTCCAATTAAAAAACACTCGGCCCTGCACTCCAGCAAATGAAACTAGCGTCGAGAGCAACTTTTTCGCCGTAACGAGCCTCCGATGAATTCCGACGACATTTCTGGCGAGGAATTCCTACAGCCAAGAAGAATCGCTGGAGTTTCTTGGCTGAATTACTTAATCTAATTTCCCCTCGCAGCCCGGGTGAAAACATTTCATTGTTGCTGAAAGTCATTATGAGGGCCTAATGAAATCACTTGATCACCTTCGTTTGTTACTGATGGGGGCCTCCTTCAAGTGTTATGGGAGAGAAGTTAGTGGCTTTTTAGTTTTGTGGGGGAGGGGTATTCTCACCCTCTTGGAAAGAGAGAGAAACAATGCTGGATGGGGCGAACTTTGGGGGTGACTTTTGACATTTTGTGGCCGTTAAAGGTTTTGTGCTTTGACTTATGATAATACCACTGAAATAATGGAAACGGCACGTATTTGTGTTTTAAATTAATCAGGAGAGTGTTTCGACAGGTCCGTCCAAACTTTTCCCAGAATATCCCTTGCGTGGAGTTGCGTGTTTTATTTTTCGAAACATGTGACGCCATATCCAATAGAAACTCAATAATTTTATTACACGGTGTACGCATGCATGAATATGATAAACATTTTAGCCCAGAAAATATCCAAATAACCCTTTTCACATTTTCCATAAAATTTTTTAGCCTTAACTGGATGTGACGTCATTCATTTTTCTCTCGCGTTTTTTCCTCGAAAACTGTGGGCCGTAAAGGTATAGTTCTTTGAACATTTTTACGTACCTTATGAAAAAAAGTATGACTGCACAGAGTTTGGGCCGACTGGTTGAAATGCCATTCATATTTAAATTCCATAGGGTAAACATTTGGCAAATCTTTAAATATTTCCATACAACAAATAGAATTTTTTTAGGTTAGCACAGAGTTCTCAATGTGTTTTATAGTGCAAACGAACGAAGTGAAAGATATACAGAGGGCACTGTAACAGATTTTTATACAGTAAAAAATCCTTTGATGCTATCATAATTAAATGCATTGAAAGAAAATTAAATTTCATAGTTAAGATTTATATGTAGTTTGCTTTCAGTTATTAAACTATAAATGTACAGATTTAAGGAAAAGGAAATTTGGAAATGTTTTTCCGACTTTCATTTACTGAACGAATACTTTATGAAATGGCGAATAAAAGCTCCTAATGAAGGATCAGAAATTTACATTATACATTATCAAAGCAACTTTTTAAAACTTTGGTCTCATATCCTTTTGATAAACTTTACTTTTCAAACATCTCAACGATTGTGAATTATTTTACCATTTTACCACAATTTTTCATTCTTACACCGGAACCCCTTCAAATAAAGTCTGAGTAGAATACTTCTTTTTCCTAATCCAATCGCAATGTTAGCATACACACATCCGAGATGAATGGAATCTAAAATTTCACAAAACCATTCTCCCTTACACAGGAAAAAAAAAAGCTGAGCAGAATTACTCTCAAAGAGATCCATGCCATTTAAAATTAGGAGAAGCCAGCCAGAAAAAAAATGGCGCTGGCCATGGTGGCAATTACCCGTGAAATATGTCTTCAATTCCTTTCGCTCTTTGTCAACAAAGCGCAAGGAGGTGGTAATTACGGAAACAGGAGGAAATATGACGAAAAAGGGAGTGAAATATGGTGGTTGTAATTATAGGATGTTATGGAGTCGGTAGGAGCATTTCGAGTTCGGAAGTCAGGAGCGGAAGTCAGTGAGTGAAAAAAAAAAGAAGCTCGGGTTGATAAAGAAGCTCCCGATTCGGGCTGCTGATATAATGTTTGAGCAGATTGTATCTGTATAATATAGAGGAAAAGGGCAGGGAATAGACATGTGATTTTTTATATATGGCTTTGTGAAGCTAACAAGGGGAATTTGCTTTGGATTTATGTTTTTTTGTTTTTTGTTTTATGAATTCGGAAGTTGGTGGTTTTGAGGGGAAACGTATTGGGATTTTTTTGTGAGGGAGCAGATATCCGTTTGCAGGATGCAATTAAATAAAGATGAGAATTATTGTTAGAAAGAGAAATTGCTTTTTTTAGAGGGGGTCAGCGAATGTAAAAAAACTTTTATAGCATAGTCTTGGTAGAAAAGAACAGCGCAACGCACTTTAGCATTTAAAATTGCGCTTATAATATTTTTTTTAATGAGTTTAAACTTTCAACCCCGATCTAAAGTTTTTATGTGGCCGAGGAAACTCTAATGTGAAAGGAAGTAATTATTATCTCGAAATGTATTAGGAAATGTAACCTGAATTCCTTCACATCTTTTATTATGGGAGAGAAATATAAATAGATTCGAGTGATCAAATTTTTAACATGTTTTTATACAGTTTTTTTTTAAATAACAAAGAGAAATTGACTCTAAAAAAGTTATCTTTTCTTTGATCAATCTACTTACATCTCAAAATCCAAACTCTGTTCGTTAGCTAAAATGGCTCGAAATTAGAGTAAAACGCTAAAACTTCTACTAATTGTACTGTGGTGTATTTTAAGGGAAAATATCACGATTAATTTTAATGTTATTGTCTTAGCCAGAAAAGTTTGGAGGAATATATTGGTATTTAAGGGGCATAAGAGGTAGTTTAGTCCTTCTTATGGTTAAGAAGGATAATTTCTGTTTTTTTAGGGGGGATTTATTCCCAAATCCACCTTTCGCCCGGGCGTGGATTCAAGGGGGCATGGAAAATGACACCTCCTTGGGCTGAAAAGATGGAAATAGAAGGAAAAAAGAGAAGAGTCGTAAAAACATTTGCACCTTTAGCATGAATTTGTTTGGGCTAAGAAACGTCACTGCATATTTTTATTTTTACCTGGATTCAATCAATTACAGCAAAACACCCTGTCACACAAAATCTACAATATCCTTATTCCATTTTAGTTGTACTTTTTATTGAACTGTCTGTCTAAAGTACATCCCAGAATTATTCATCGATCCAGGAAAACCATGTCCCGAAACCTAACTGCAACCTATAATCTCACCAATTCTTGCGTCAAACATGGATCCGCCGCAACTCTTAATTGAATCGTCCCTAGAAATCACGCAGAAAGACCAGCCTCCTGACATGCGAACACTCGAACCAACCTTTACCCTTTGTCCGAAAGACGTGTGCGTGCAGACAGTTATAGGTCGTCTTCTTAGACGCGTCGATAAAGACGTATGGTTGCGGTCGCTTTTAAGAAATGTACGGCAGCGATGGATGAATTAACCGCGCGATTGGTTCCCATGTTCTTTCTGGTAATTGTGTAGGTTTTTATGTGTTCCGATTGGACATTTAAGAAGCACGGAAAGGGATATTGGAGTAATGCATTTACGAATGCTGTGCTGCTTAGTACCTACCTATAAACATAAGCCAAATAATAAGAATAGTTTAATAGAGAATAAGGAATAGTTTTTACTGGGTAGTTAATGCGAAATTTCTATTTTTTTCTGTTAATTTGCATAAGTCTAATTTTAAGATATGGGGCCATAATCAAATTAACACAAATTTCAAAGGTTTAACTCTCTCCCCCATGTCACGTACCACAAACTGTCAAAAACCCGTCCTCATAACAGAGGAAAGGATGTTCACGAATAAAATTGGAGAAATTATAATTTCAAAATTGTGATTTCAAAAAGATAGGACTCTCCCCTCCCTCTTGTCTCAATCTATCACACATCCAGAATTCCCTCTCCTTTAAACGTTTTACGTAATTTGTGAATGACCCCTATGATTTTGAGGATTTCGTGTCCACAATGAGTCTAAATTGGGCCAGGGGCACAGATGTCAATGTCTGCTACCACTGTGATGATGACATGGTAATGGTTTACCCTCGTGTCAAAGGTATTGATATTAATGTATGGTATACTACAATATCATACAGAGAAACAACCCAGCTAGAAAATGTGTGCAAAAAAAGTGTAAAAAAATTGTGCTCAAAAAGAGTATCATTTTGGCCCATCTGTTTTTGCATAAAAAGTGTAAACTGAATTTTGCAAAAAATTTGCAAACTAAAGTATGCAAAATATATGCACAATTCATTTTACACTTTTTATGCAAAAACGGATGGGCCAAAATGATACTCTTTTTGTGCACAACTTATTTACACTTTTTATGCAAAAACAGATGGGCTGAAATGATTCTCTTTTTGTGCACAATTTTTTTACACTTTTTCTAGCTGAGTTTTACCAAACCTGACAAAAATAAGAACAAAATAAATTTGATCTTGTTTTACACACTTTATCACAATTTGTTCTTAAATAAGAAAAGTATTAAAATCAGTTTTAGTAAATTCTTTTTTAATTAAGTTCTTTTTATTTATAATTTTAATAAGATTATTCTGTTACACTTTTTATAACCCGACCATAAATTCAAGACCTAATTTATATCTCCAATATGGAACTCCGATATGGTACAGAATTTAATTAAAAAAACTTGTAGATAAAATATAAATCTAATATTACTAGTAAACAAATTTTTAGAATTAGAAAATTTTTTTTAAAGGAAATAAATTGATGAAGGTTTAAATATTTCTTAAAATAAATGTTTTTTGAATGTAAAAATTTTTTATTGTTTTTTTTCTTTCAATCTCACATATTCTGCTTTATGATGAATATATATAATACTCTATCTATATAAGTATAGAAAATAATGCTTAGGCTTTTATTTTAATTCTTAAAGTCACAAAATTTGGAATTTGCATGCAGGCACAATTAATTAACCAAATATCTGGTAAAAATGAAGTTTGCTTTTGAAAATGTAATCTACATTTCAGTACAAAAAAATGTAAAAATTTTACAAACAAATAAAATGGTTAATTATGTATGCAAATTTTTTGCAAAGTGTTTTGCAACAGAGAAAATGCACTTTATTTGTATGCACAAAATGTACAAATAATCTGCAGCAAAAGTGTATACATTTTTAGGTATTCATAAAATATTAACTTTTTATGCACAAATTGTGCACAGCAAAAGTGAATACTTGTTAAGTATTCAAAAATTATCCACTTTTTATGCACAAATTGTGCACAAAGAGCATTTTTTTGCATAAAAAGTGCACACATTTTCTAGCTGGGAAGGCTTGGTTGGCAAGTGAAGACATAGATGTTGGATAAAATATCATGTTAGCATTCAAAAAGAATTGACGAGCATATTTAGTTGAACGATTTTGCCTTTTACAAATATTGAGGGAGTTAAAATTGAAGAAAAAAAATCTCCACATGTTGTACAATGTTTTCTTTTCTAAAAGATTCGTAATGAAAGCATCGTAAAAAATTGACAGTGAAGACCACTTATTTAAGGTGATTTCAAGTGTATTATTTTTAAAATCGTTGATAAATTAAACATAAAATTTTAATCATTATAATATCATACTCATATTCAATATCAGGATGGCATCATTTTCCCTGAATTAACAATTTTTTTATGTAAAAAGAATTTATAGTTGTATTAAAAAAAATAACTGAAATATTAAAAAAAGAATTTTATCTCAAGATTATAAACATACTTTAAAACAACTATAAATCTGTTCAAGCATATTTATACCCGCGAGCACTAAAATAAAAAAAATACGCATGGAAATTGTTTATTTAGGGATTTACAGGATTTCTGCAGGAACAGTTTTAGGGTTTCAACGTATTCACGTTTCCTTAAACTAAAGCATTGAAAATTTAATGCGCCAGTGTTTATTGTTTCGTGTATTAGTGACATTAGCAGGTTGTCTGATAGGGTGAAAATTTAAAAGTGTTTTGAGAAACAAAATCAGGAAAGGACACTGTAAATGGTTCTGAATTCTAAATGAAGTTCTTACAGACTCAAAGTTGTAAACCACACTAATGGCGAGAGGTTTTCCCTAGAGATTTTCGGAACCGAGCATTGGTTTTCTTCTTCTTTACTTAACTTTAGTAGTAATTTAATATACAAGGCAATAAAAACCAAAGCTCGATAAGTCAAATTTTTAGTTCGTGCATGGGGCATTAAAATGTCCGAATTTAAGCAGCAACTCCGCAGTTGGTTTTGTGTGGGATTATAAATTCTCTTCCGGTGATTATGTTCCGAACGTGTCTACATTTGGTATGGAATATTTAATACTTTGAAAGTAAAAATTAAAATAATAAGTTTGAAGTATCTAAAAGCATAAGTTATTAATTTTATTCTATTTTTGAAACTTATTTATGAAAACAGGAAGTTTAGTCAAACACGAATAAAAGCCTAATTTTTTTTAGTAGAAACTAATAAACCTTTTATTAGGTTTAATTTTCAGTAAAAAGAAGCTTAGAAATTACATCAAAAGGATATTTACTTGTAATGTTTAATAACTAACACAAGTATTAATTACACGTTCTTATACAAACCAAGAAAAAATATTCTGGAAGAAATGTTTTGAATAAATTTTAATTACAGCACAACGAAATGGCTTCAAAATAAAAATGGCGTTTCTTTTGTGAAGTATTTAAGCATTTTCTTTAATATGCCCCATGTTTCGATATTAATAGAAGAGTGTTAATAATGGTATGTGTATACTCTTGATTCAGAATGGAAGTTTCTTCAGAATAAATATACATTAAAAACTAGCATTGTTTTTGAAAGAATAAAATATTAGTAAAAAGTAATTAATTTATAATATTTTACAATAAAAGTAAATTAATTTATTTTAATACGTTAGACCACTACGAACGTCAAATTTTACGACTCTAGTTTTAGAGCTGTTAAATACACATAACGCCGAGATTAAACGAAATTTTACTATTTATAGCTTTTATAGCTTTTAATCCCCTAGATTAATTTACTGGATTATTTTTAACCTAAGTTGTAGTTACCAAATGCTATCAATTAAGGTTAAACAAAGTTATGTTATCAATAAAGGTTTTTTTAACCATTGAAAATGCATAACTGATAGGTATTGAATTATGTTTTGATAGTGAAGCAATTTTTCTTGTCATGAATGAGAAATACGAAACAAAAATTTAACATTTATAACCAACAACTTATTCCTTTAATCCAAGTAACCCGAATTTTAATTAAATTGTTCGTTAAAATTAATTGCAACAAGTTGTCAAAAATTGAAAGGTTTTTTTAATACTTATTAAAATTTATTTCTCAAAACGTAATATAATTCTTCATTTAAGATTAAAATGCATCGAAGTTTTTTGATAGAAGTGCGTGCAAGAATTACTCTTCTAGCTACAAACATAATAATTTATTTACGTGATTTACAATGTTTAAAACAATTCCCTTAAAGCCCATGAGAACGTATCCATCTGTATCGGGCTTTTATAATAACAGATGGGATTTGCCACAAATTCTATTAACTGATTTATTTTTGAGCTTCAATTATTTTAAAACGTATTTATCGAAAGTTAGGGTTTTAATTCAGAAACCATTACTCATATCTAACATTTTTCATTTTATGGAGAAAGGAAAAACATGCACACCCCAAATGCTTCCTTTTTCCTAGTTGTAACACACACACTGATAGCATTCATTTACTTATATTAATATAAATTTCTCTTATTATTTTAGTAAGTGATTAAAAAATAGCTAATACGTAACATTTGAATTGGGGTTTTATAAAGTGTCCGAAAAGTTAGAGATCAGGGATCAGTTAGAGATCAGGATTTGAATTTTGTTCCATTACAACGATTATTTCTGTCATTAGTTATATTGTTATTGCGTAACACTAAAAAACAACGGGATTACATTGTTTTAACATTTTAAATTTCTTTAGATTTGGCTGTGTATAGTTATGTGTAAAATTTTGTCTTCCCATATCATTCAATTTAATGCCTGTGGGCATTGTTCTTCGAATTTTTTTGGAAGTCGTAGATTTTTATCCCAATAAGCCCAAAACAACAGATACGATTTCAACAAGAAAATACGAAAACACATGGCCGAATAAGATTTAGGCGTATCAGAAAGCATTAAAATTCCTAGACATTGATAACAATGGTATGACATTTCGCTATTAACTCTAGTTAATTTCACACACTCACACACTTATATACAACTTTTTATACAACCCAGTGTCCACCAGTGTATCGTGTCAACTTTACCTCCGATTTATCAATAAATTATTTTCATAAAAATATCTCCCAACAAATAATGTAACATACCGTGGGTAGTTAAAAGTAATGCAATGAAGGTATCTCATTACGAAACAATTATATGTAACTATCATTCGCAGTTTACGTTATACGTACTGTATGCCGTTTTTTCTCACATTTATACAAAAACGTATTTTTAAAACCCATTATCACACAATAGTATTTATTTTAGTTATATACCTACACTTAAAATCTTAGTTGGTAAAATTAGTTATGTTTTGAAATTTAAAACTTATTTTTAAAAACGTAAGTAATTAACTAAGTTTTATTTGAAATTTTTCGTCTAATGGCACTTTACAAGTCTACAAATAAAGTACAGTTAATACATCGTGTAAAAAATATTCTTTACTTTTAAAAATTATCATTATTTTTTAACAAACTAATATTTATTAAAACTATAACCTACAAACTCCAATCCCTCTAGAAATATATACATAGTTAAATTGTAGGTTCTTATTCTAATTTCAATAAACTACACGGGTATTTTGCAGGAACCAACGCTCTCACTCTCACCCCATGATCAATACCAGCCCTAAACACAAGCCATTACATCCCTTTGTGCATAATCCCTGAGCTTTGCTTCCCAACCCTATTCAATCCAGTGTTATTTAATAGGAAACGAGAGTTCATCAACTGGGGATCCTGTTTCTGATCATCATCGAAGCACTTTTGCGAAAGTCGGCGTCATCAAGGAAACCCGCTATTGCTATTGTTAGGAACGGGACGCATAAGCGCTTATGGCAGTTTGGGCCAGAAGAGCGGTTGCGGGGTAAGTTTGCATAAGTGCTGGGCTCGGGAAGTATTGAGTTTATTTAGTGAAGCATTTTATCCTTATGCTGTTCGGGTATTGATCATTGGGATGGTGGGTTTATCCGGATATAGTTATGGAGATAGAGCGCTTTAGGGAGTAATTGAGTTAAGTATTTTGTATTCTGGTTTGGAATTGATGGTTTTGATGGGATGTTTCTAATAAAGTGAATTCAAAAAATGAGTTGCTAAAAAAGTAGGTTTTAGTTTATTCTTCACTAAGATAAAATGAAAGTTATAAGACACTTGTCTAAAAACTGTAAATACAAGAGCTAGCTCTGGATTATCAACTAATCAACTTACGTACTAACTAAAAAATAATCTAATGATCTAATATAATCTAATAAAAGTTATAACTTTACTTTTTGTGTGTAATAAACATAGTATTTGAGTGGTGAAGAATTTCCTCATAACATTTTCAAATACCAAAAGTTTGTAAAAATTTTATCATCACAGCAAATATTTTTTATTTAAATGAAATTTGTCTGTGAAATATTTTAATGCTGTCAACTTTGTTGGAAGTTTAATCAAATCACAAAAATGAGCGTTAACAACTTCTTTTACTTGGTAATTTAAGATTAGCCGGGTGCAAATCTTGCCAATAGGACTTAATCAGCGACGTTTTACAAATTACACATAAAAATATAACAAAAGTTAAAAGCAACACTGCTAAATGAGATGTTATAAGTTTTTTTTTAATTTTGATATTCGATAACTACATTAGTCCATTCATTTATCATAAAACCTGGAGCTTGCGCCCGGCTAATCCGAAAGTACCAAATTCTAATTAATACAGTTAGAAAACATTAGATTATCGAGCTAAAAATTTCAACCACCCATAAATATACTTTTTTAAGTCTTTTAAAATAGCTTTGTGAGAATAATATACGTATTTGTATACATCCTATATATTTCCTTCTTAAGTATTAAACCAGTTTTAATGGAAAGATCATGAAACACTACTTTCATTGAGTCGTGTCCCTTTGAGGGACAGGAGGCAATAAGAGTTTTCCGTAGTTTCCCACCACCGAATAAAAATGCGCTTTTAAAGGGAAAAACGCAACAAACAGAGTTCGCAATAACCTTTAAGTTCTGACGAGCATAACTCCGGAGAGCTCATCTGAACATACCCGAACACTCTATCTTAACTCCTCAAAAACCACCCACCATCGAAAAAGAGAGGAAACAAATGCAAAACATTAATGGGATGACTGAGAAAGAGACACTGTGATAAACACCCGAGCGTCCCTTCACACAAACACCTCAGCTAATGTTTCTCCTTTTTTTTTTTCGCCCCCTCCCCCCAAAGGAAGCTTTTAGGGAATCTCGGCGGCAAATTACCGCGATGACGTCACGAGTACGATCGAAAGCCAGTCGTTCTGTCTCATAGAAGTAGTGTTAACTAGACAGCACGTAGAAATCTTTCCTTATTGAAGTGAACGTAACGTAGCAGTACCAATTGGGGAACATACATAAATCACTTTACTCAATTTTGAGATATTTTTACCTTTTTTGTCGCATTTACCCTCCCCCACTGACATTTTTCAAATGAAACCTAAATTTATTTTTTTTTCGTTGTTTTCATTGCTACTGGAGGGTTTGTAACTGTTATATTAATTTTAAATCAAAACGAGAACGAGCAAAAATGCTTCTTCACCATTATAGCAGCGGAAGGAGAATTTTCAGGTCACAAAGATAAATCTAGCCCTCTCCTCTTGTCAAATTGTGTTACAGATATACACCTCCTCTCCCTAAACTTGTAACATAATTTTTGAATTGCCCCTTACTCATGTTGGTTTTCATTTTATTATTTGCATCTGTTTTTTTTTCAGACATTTAGCGTGGCCTTAGTGCAAAAACTCGCAAACTTCATTTCCAGTTATGATTATAAAAACAACGATTTTGATTTGAATTCTGGCATAAACGAAACTCAAACGGCTGTCATTCAATTAAGAAAACTCGTTTTACATAGTGTTAAATTAATATTACTGAAATTTTCTCCGTAACAGCGGAAAACATCCTTTGAAGTGGTTTCTAAAATCACAAGTTCTAAATTCTTCCGGAATAAAAAATTAACTTTGATGAGGGATTTTCTCCTCTGCAAGATATATCATTGTTTTTTCTATGGCAAATATATGTTATGGGCAAAGTGATTAATCGGGCATTATTAATAATGCCCGAAGTGGAGGCGGGCAAAGTGATAAATTTCATTCATAAATTCCACTGAATTTATCACATTGCCCGGACATTATTAATAATGCCCGGGTTTATCACATTCCCCATAACATATACATGGCTCAGTAAATGCAATAATATCGCAGTGATTAAAGCGAAAAATATTTTTACTCCAAGAAGTCAGAGCTACTAAGTTTAGCGGAGAAAACGATAGAAAAACTAGATTATCCCTCCACCTTCATCGTTGAGATCACTGCTAGGGAACCATAGGAAATTAACTTCGCATAGTATACGATCGCTTAGGGTAAAAATGTACCGTATGTGCATACCCCCTTATGTAGGCAACTGAATTTTTTTTCTGGGATAGAGAGAGTGACTTTTAGCTCCAAAACTCCTCCTATAACCTTGTAAAAATGTTTCATTTAATAGGGTAAAACTTCCAATTTTCTATATAGCTTGTTGTTTTTAATAATATTTTGTTCTTCAATTAAATTGTTTTCTAAATTGTGACACAGATGCACGAATGGATATTGTTGCATATTCAAAGTTACGGATATATTTTAGCCACAACCCCACTCTCAATGTAAGTACGCGTGGATGCAGCTCTTGCTCGCTCTATCTAATACTCTGCCTATGTTTTGCCCAAAGAAAAGAACGCCGTAACGAACTTGTAAATGGAGGCATATGTAATTGGATGCTTGTTACCTGATGGACGTCAGGGAAAAAATGTTCTAGAACGTTTCGGGACGGTCACGACATTTCGTGTTGCGTTTTCATAAAGTGTGACAGAACTAATTTGGGGTTCTTTATGTTTTTGGTTCCATGCAAGGTGAGAAGGATACAGTTTATTATTTCCTTTGGGAGGTATTACCACTTTTTTGGTGGCAACGAACTTTCCGTACTGAGAAATGGAAGTACTATATTTGGTCGAAAAAACTCCTGATTGATAGAGAAAATTGCTTTGAGAAGTAATATTTTCAGACTCCTGGGGCGTTTCTTATAAAAATAGCTTAATATTCAGGACTCTTGGATCATTACGGTGATTATAAAGTACTTTGAAAGAAGTTTTGGTAATGATAAAAAGCTAATTAAAATTTCTTTTTTACATAAGCTATGGGAACAGAAGGAAATACATTTTAAAGGTGGAGAGATTTATGTTGATTCATAGATATCCATCTAAATGTTTGGTCACAGTATAAAGGTTATTTTATTTTATTTACTTACGCTTCCATATAGAAAACTGCATTTACATGGCAGAAACAAAAAGCCACACGCATCATACAAAGAACGGAACGAGTTAAAAGAACTTTAAGATCTCTTGTAAGATAAACTTTCCGTTTCTAGCAAGTTCCTTATTTGAAAAGCAAATTTTGTTCTTTAATTAAGAATTCCATTTCTGAACTATTTTTTGCTTTAAATTATGACTTACTATAATGTATGGGTGAATAACGTAGCAGACAAGAATACTAAGGTAAAACAATTTCTAAGATTTTAATTTTGTTATACGTATTTTTTCTTCGTAAATCTCACAAATCAGTGTAAAATTACTATTATTACTGGTATTTGAATAAAGTGAATATGGTTTTTTAATGGACTAATTTATTGACAATGATATATTTGCATAATGTAAGTTCTTCAGTTCCTTTCAATAAAGTATTCAAATTGAAGGTCCAAACTTGTCTCATCAAATACAAGTAATTATTTTACTTTTCAGTAACGATAAAACATCCATATTTAACAAACCTTATAAAGGGGATTTTCACAATTTCGATTAAACATTTAGCATTAGTAAAGTCAATTTTTAAACAGTAATAAATGTGAATTAAACTCAATTTAAAAATCACGTGCCCCTCAATAAATTGCTTATGAAAACTTAATAAAACATTCAAAAACAGCAAATATCTCAAAATACTTTTAAACTCTCTATTTACAAAGCTAGGAAACATTTCAACTGAGAAGAAAGTTACTCTCCATCATCCAACAAAATAACTCTCTCCCTAACTTAAAAGTCAAACACTCATAAACATCTCAAGAACATCATGCTCCCGAATCTCGTCGGGAATGATTTAATATGCAACGTCAACTCGAATTCCCATCTCCCGAGACGAATTTCTGGAACCCCGGGAAACCTGCCTAGTTAATAGAGCCGTCTGGAATCGCCGAGGAAAATGATAGATCCCGACCGATGATTTGTGAACCGGGCAGAAATAAATTACTTTCAATTTCCTGAGCGTATCACGCCAAGGCTTGTCATCCGATACCTTGCCTGGGTTACTCTCGTAAAAAAAGAGCCCTCATTAATGCATCTCTTGGGACAGGGTGGCAGGCTCGGACATGAAAACCCGACACTGGAAATGGAAAGCGAATTAAATGCCAAGATACTTGAGACCTTCCCCAAAATACTCTTCTTAACCCTGCTGTACTGTTGGGGTCTATTTGATCCAAATTTTTTTTTTCATTTGCTCATAAAAAGGAAACCCCCGGAGATATTGTCATGAAATTGCATGACTTTGTTGATAAAGGACATAAATACGTAAACACAGAATGATTTTCATTTATTTTTATTTACAACCAAAATTTTTCAACTTATTCTTAATGTACTGTTGGGGTCAATATGACCCAATTCTAGTATTTTTTCTTGTGCCTTCACACTTCCATATTTCTTGGAATCATTCAACGGAAACGAACAAGAATAACTACTCAAACATTCCTTTTCGAACTTTTTATGCTTATTTTTTTCTCGTTTTCTTTTGTGTTTGATCCACGGGTCAGGAAAGCACATGCAGTAAACTCCTCTGGACCAAACGGTTGGGATATGTGAAAATGCAAAGTTTTGGGATGTTTGTTTTTTGTTATTTTTTTATTTGTCTGTTTAGTTTATTGCTTTATTCATATATTTTATTAAATATAATTTAAAATATACTTATACAACTTAAGATATAATTATTTCCAAAATTTAACTTTTCATTTAAGTATTTTTGAGTTGTTCATTTGTTTTTTATTTCTATGTTTAATTTATTGCTTTATTCATGTATTATTTTATTAAATATCATTTAAAATATACTTATACAACTTAAGATATGATTATTTCCAAAATTTAACCTTTCATTTAATGGTAGAAGTGATAATATTTTAAATGGGGTCATATTGACCCCAACAGTACATGCGCGTAGCAAGTCGGAGCAGTGCAGCAGGGTTAAAGGTTGATTCGACTCTCATTATAAGTCTTAAAATTAAAATTTTTCTTAGTTTTCAGATCAGAGTTTCCCTATTCGAAGGACTACCTTATCCCGTTTCACTTTAAAAGTCTTTTTTCAACATAAAAAAATCATATTTCATATTTAAACCTTTTACACACATTTATGATGTTTTGATAAAGTTATTTATATTATTGTGTTTTAATTAGGTCATTTAAATGGGTAATGATAACTTTTCCAATATTAGTATTACTTTTTAAACCCTGGAAAGATATTTTAGTTGAATTCAAAAAGTTCTTAATTGTACTTTATTTCTAAATATAGCAGCGACATTTTTCATTACGTTATAATTGAGTCAACAAAATTTTTAAATGTAATTAAAAAAATCCAGCCCTCCATTAAAAAAGTAGAAACAGCTGATTTTAACTTGTATAAAGAAAATTTTAAAAATATATTTGGGATAGGGTGTAAAAATAGCTAGTTCTATGCACTTTATATTAAGAAAATAGATACTCTTTTCTCCTATCCAACTCATAACTTGGCACTTACTGCGTTTCCCCCATCCCAAACTTCGATTTTCCTGTGAGGGACGTTGTCAAGCAGAGTTTAATTAGCAAGTGTTCGTATTATGAATATAGATGACTGTTTTGAAGAAAAATATTGGCGATAGGCGTGATGAATTGCTACTGGTTATTATGTGTAATTGTCCGGGTCAGTTTTGATTTATTGTTGTAAATTATTACGCTGGTAATAGTTTCCGAAGTTTCGTATACTATTAATGGCATCGCTTAGTGTAACAGAATATAGTACGGTGATGTGGGATAGATTGTCAAGTTTTGGAATATTGAATGGTATATTCTTTAGAAATTAATATATTGTCAAAATGAAGGTTTTACACTAGTTAAAATGATGGAGGAGAAATGCAGAAGAATTTAACCAGAAAGCTGTCCTTAGGATGAAATTGTTGTGAATATTGCTTTTGACTTTTGTGGAGCGTCTGAATATTATTTATTGTGTTGTTACTAACAATTTGAAATTATAATGAAAGAAGCTAGTGATTCCAATGTCCGTTTCACACGCTTTTTGATTTGAAGTAACGCTAGTCATATAAGTAAGGTTTAATTATAGTAAAATAGCATTATAGTAAAATGCATAGATATATTTGAGAGCTATAACTAATATTATAAAGAAGATAGAACAGAATTTAATCAGAAAAATGTGTGCAATATCATTAAAAAGTAAAAAAAAATATTCATGTAATTATCTTGAGTGGTATTTGAGGAGATATTTTGACTGAAATGTGTACTTTTTCAAGCCTTAAAAAGAGAAAAAAATTAAAAATTGGTAAAAATATTTTCTTTTTAATTTGAATTTATCGTCATTTAACTAAACATACCTAAAACCTACATCATAACATCTGAGAAACTCATGAAATAATAAATTTGTGGAAGATAATTTTATCAAGTTACATAATGGTGAATTTGGTTTTCTTACACACTAACTACCCTAAAGGAAAAACACGTTTTACAGGTTTGTTTTCCCACGAACGACCTGAAGGTAAAAGTAACATATCGAGCTATATTTGAAGAGCTAATGAAACGTATGGTCCAACGAACACATAAAAATCCTTTCCCTGTATTAATGTGTTTTTGTAATAACGTATCTCACCTGAACTGAATTCAGAACGGCTTGTCCGTAAAAAGCTCTATAATAAAACAGACAACCCTGCTATTCCGCATGAGAATAACATGCATCGTACAACTAATCCCAGGTGAGGTTACCATCAGCGTCTATCAGCAATCATTAAGTGATACAATGGCCATTAGTAGTGTGACTTGATGCTCATGTTAAAGAGTTGCTATTTTCCCTTCTGATTCTACTGATGTATCTGAGTAAATGTAGTGGAGCAGAAATAACGTTAGGGTGCGAAAAAATTGCGACGAAAGTGATTCTTGTTAGAAACGGAAAGTAAAATGGTACTAATAAGCATACTAAAAGTATACAGACTTACTAGTGGGGAAAATGAGGGTTTTTTTGGCGCTATCTTGAAAAAACACTAAAAATTTTGTGAAAATGTCATGATGGGTATCAAATTGAAGGGATTTTTGTGCTAAAAAGAATATAATATATGTTGTTAAACGAATTTACGCACCGCCATTAAGAATTTTGGAAGTTATTTTGTTGGGTAGCGAGTCATATCTGCAATCACTACTATACCTTTTCAATAACTTCATAGAACATGCTTGGTTTGATTTAAAACATATTACTTCTTAAAAATGTTTTATCGTGAGCTTTTGGTATCTTTTGTTGAATTATGTCAGCATTTTCAGCAGAACCTGTGCTTCCCCTATCCGCGCTATTTCATTAAAAAGTTTCCCTAAATCACTTGAAGTGTCAAATGGATTGTGATCTTTGAAAAACTATATGACCTTTACGATGTATTAAAAATATCCTATAATTCTTGCACCAGTCAGAGCATTATATTGTTTGCTACCAAGAGAGTGGAAAAAACTAATATTTGTCCCACTGGTTAGATATATACAGGGTGCCCACCCTTAAAGTGACCCAATAACTAACTTCTAAGCCGCTCTTTAATAGATGCATACTTTTAATGACAAAAATGTTCAAAAAGAAGTAAAGAATCGTTTTTGATGGATTTTGGTTGAAAAAAAAAACAAATTTAACATAACAAATACAAAATTTGCATGCCCCTCCCCTGTTTTATCAATCGCATTTAGTAAAAAAAATAATTAAAATCATTATTTTTTATGTCCAACACAAAAGTTCCTTACTCCTTGTTGATGCATGTGTATTGAGTAATTTTCGGTACTAATAAAAGATATTTTATCCAAAACTATAAAAAATTAAATTAAACTAAATTCGTATAAATAAGATAAATTATAATAATTTATTTCACATTTTGAAAAATACGCCCTATGTTTCATAATACAACGCGAGGTAATACAAAATGTAAAATATAAGTATGAGTGCATTTTGCATGCTATTGTTTCTATTCCCTAGACATGTGCATTATTTTCTTCCTTAGAAGTGTGAATATAATGAGATTTCGAATTTCAATAATTGTTTGTTCAAGATACTACTCTTAAGATAAATATCCTCGTCGAAATTCAATCGATATTCCTGATAAGTTTTATCACCGAATCTATCTATACTGATACCTACTCAAAACTGTTTCATCGTCGACTGTTCAATACTTTATCTCTTTTTGAATAAAAAATTGCAATTTCAATACCTTAAGTGTTTCTCATCCTTCAAACACAATAAATACATATTTTGTTTATTATAACTCAATATTTTTATGATTAACACTATTATTTATGCAGTGTAAAGTATAGATAATGGCGAAATCCTTATATTACCTTCTGAAGTAGCGTATGAATGAAATTTGTCTTACGTTCCTTTTTAACATGAAAATATAAAGCAATATGCATTGTCAAAACTATAAGTACCTACTATTTGTGTACCGCGCCAGGTTTATTTGTATTGACAGTTTAAAAAATGGGGTAGCAATAATCTTCCAGGTATTAATTTTGGAATTAAAATAAACATCGATAAACTTGAATGACAGTGGTCTGTCATTCTGGTCGTAAGTATAAAATAAATCAATAAATTAAGATAGATGAAAAAGTAATAAAAAACGGTTCGAATTTGTTCGACACTCAAGATGAGCTTCTACCCTGCTCTTCAAAAAACTTCATACAGAAAAAAAAAACATTATAAAAACTTCGAGAGCTTTCAATACATTACGACTTTTCACCTTCAACCGCACGGGCTACCAACAAAAAGGTTGACAGAAAAGCTTTCCAAAATCGGGAAGAAAATTCATCTTATGTATCTCGCTCTTGACTTTCCGGTCGCACAGCTTTGTGGTGGGTGCGGAAACTCTTTCTCCGGTGCAAGAGCTTTCTTTGAATTTGCCCTCTAATTGCCTCTACCTTTTTTCCCTGTTCTTTTATATTTGTTGTTTTTACATCCTCTTATTTTTGTGTTTTAAGTGGTTACTTTAGCGGTCTTACTTTAGTAAAATTTATCAAAGCTATTTTATTTTTAATCACTTATGGAAAAATAATTTTATAGGCCAAAATATGGTTTAAGTGGAAAAATATAAAGCCAGGAATTTGAATTTCAACCAAATATTGAATTTGTTTTTATTTTAAATAAGCACACTGGTGTATATGAATAATCTAACATGCTTTCTTAATAATTTTCATGAGTTATTAAAGCCAAATGGTACTACTTCCCGTTGGGAGAGTTACCTCGTACTTGAATTGTGAACCCCATTTTAAATACCCACTCTCTGCAACTGAAGACAGTCATTCAGTTTTTACTTAAATATTTACCTTACTCTAAAGAATCTGAAAAGACACTAAAATTCTCACACTTTTCTCAAATTATATATTTCTGTCATTTTCAGTAGCTCTCATGCTGATATAACCTTTACAAAACCATGTTTCAAAATGACACTTTCAAAACGGGCACGCGCCCAATGCAATAAATATATGTATATGTCTAAATCTAAATGACACTTTCGCGGTTAATCCGAAAGTTTAAAGTGTTCTTCAGATTTATTGTTTACAAAGTTAAAAATTTACCCTCCATGTGGTTTACACATTTTTAAGAAAATTTGAGAACGGCTAAATCAATTCCACACAATGTGGTCAGGGTAATAGCTAAAAACTTGTGCTTCTCTCACAAACCACTTCTTGTTCTAGTTTGAAATATGATACACGATTACTTTGAAACCATCAATACTTTTGATTGCTTTTCTGTAACATAGGAAATCAATTTCGCACTTTACAAGTTCGCGGCTGTCGATATCTATGTGACGTTGGTTTTCAAAACTGGAGCCTCGTTTCTTTTAAAGGTTGAGACACATCCGCATGAGCTCTTTATGTTCGTAAGTCATTAATGATTCTCAATCAATCATTGTCAAATGTCACCTTCCGAATTATCGTGGAGTTTCAAAGCGATTATTACTGACAAGAGCTCGGATTCACGATGTTAAATATTAATAAATAATGTGACGGTGAAACCACTCTGTAAGAAAGGAACGAGTGACATATTTTTCATCCAAAGGACATTTTAATTCTAAAAAAATGTTGCTAATTTAAAGTTTCTATCAGACGGTTCATGTTTGGAAAGTTCCACTTTAACAGGTGATTCTTAATAAGCCTTATACACGATTTAAAAGCCGCATTTTACTTACCTATCTATGTTTTAAAAATGTAAGAGATATTCTTGACTATCTCCTAAGTGTAGTAGTAGTTGTAATGGCTTTTACTTTAAGGATATAATGAGCTGCTCAGGATAAAAGTGGTGTAAGTCCAAATATACAAAATTTGATATAAGAGTGGATTTGGATTTCTTTTAGGTTTATTTACCTAGCTTGGTAGTCGCCTTTGTTAAAATCTCAATGATTGGCCTGTAAGAGCTACCTAAAATATGGCTACTCCATAGGAGCAATTCAGGCGCGATTAGAGAAAACCTTCAATTACTCAAAACTACGTTCAGTGGACTTACACCATTTTCATTCTAATCAGCTCAAGTAATCTTTTTTTAGAGCAAAAATAGCTGGAAATTGAAGTTTTAAAATTGTATTTTAATTATTATAACTCCTCAATATTTCAACTCAAAATATCTAAAACTGCACATAAAAACCAAACCTTCACAAAACAAAATAAAAATACTAAATGAATCAAGCTACACATTCATCAGGAAATTTATTTAAAAACTTTACATGTTATAAGGATATTTTTCCATGTAATGTGTTTTTACATTTATATTCCTGGTTAATCGAAGCATTCCCAAATACTTATGCCATTTTAAAGTATTTTGTATGACTTTTAGTGTTCTATTAATTGTTTATTCGTATCTTTGGACAAACTCACGAGTAAATTTTAAAAAATAAATATTTTTTCCTTTAATAACAATTTTTTTAAAATCAAAATATCATATTCTATTAATACATTGTCGTGAATAATTTTGATACTTCATTTTCCAGAAACCGAGCTTTCACATAACAAAGAAAAATTTAACCACTTCGACTTACTCTGAGTGTAAGAAACGTAAAACTTCTTCCCATATTTTTACCCCATTCCATCCTCTCCCACTTCTTCCCTTCAAGTGTCTCAGACCATCGAAAGGGAACTTTTTCATTTGCGAATATGGCGGCTCTTGAAACGAAGGTCACTGTTTAAGGAAGAAGGTGAGAATATTTGCATCGTTATGCAGACAGGAAGAATTTTTTTATAATCTTAAAGTTCTATTTCTGGAAATTTTATACCCAAGTTTCGAAGTGTTGAGGTGAAAAAATGGAGAGAGATACTATGTGCAGACTTTTTCAACGACTTCAGGGAAAGAATTAGGTTTTTTTTTCAGATGGTTTCGATTTTTTCAATGCGAAAAGTTCAAAACGTCATAGTGAAGTTTTTGCATTTATGATAAAATATATATTAATTGTATTCTGCTGCTAAAAATAAAAAATGCTTCAGTCCCATATGATACTTTATATTTGAATCTCAATTTTATGATTTGAAATGTAATTTAAATTTGAGTTTATTAAAGAAAACATGAAGAAAAATGTTTGAGAATAGCTCCTTCAGACCCAAACATTTAACCATACAAATACAGAGAATTTAATGGGATGATATTACTTCTATTTTTTTTAATCATTCCATAGTTTTAGAATAAAAAAAAAACATTAACTAACGCACTTTACAAAAACTGGAATTCCTAAATTTGTATAATTCCACATTGAAATTTCAAATATCTTAAATATCAATATTGAGCTTCATTGATTCAGAAAATGTGTTAATAAAAAGTACCAAACCTTTGTAAAGGATTGGTGTGACTTGTGAACTGTAGATAGTGTCTCTAGCTTTTAACTCTCCAACTTACACTACATTTTAGCATTTTTTTAACGTGTAGAACAATTGAAACTTTTAATAAAGGTTGGTAGGCCTTTTATGTAACCCACAATAGAGATATAGAGAAATATAGATATAGGAGTGATATAGGAAAGAAAGAAAGAGAGAGAGGTCTCTTCTTCTCACATGTAACTAATCTAGGTCAGAAGTTCTTAAAAAAATACAATGTGTTATTTTCTTGCTTTTATTTTCTAAGCATATAAAATATAATAAACTTTTAGGGGGAGGAATTACCCGGTAACATGAAGGAGCGCAAGTCCTCCCGGGTTAAGTAATTTCGATAGTTAAATAGAAGAGTTACACAAATTTCACATAAAATAACTATACTTTCAAAGTATATTACTTTGAAAATAGTATGATAAAGTGCACACAAAAATTTAGTACCATATTCCATTACCCATGCCTGCTACATTTTTGATACACAACTCAAATATTTATCCCTCTGTATTTTTTTATCCAAATGGATTCGGCGAAAACATCATCCCAACCCCATATTTGAACTTTATCCGCATCAGACCAATATCACCTTGGGAATTGACTTCAAAAAACGATAACCCCAAAAAATAAGTACCTACCTGCTCTTAGGACCGTCGGCCGCACGGAAAGCAAACAAGCCTTCTTTTCACCTTCCCTCTCCTCATCTATTATGCAAATTCGCATAACTCAGCACCCACAAAAGCATGGCTCTCTCATAAAAACAGCTGTTATGCACTTTCTGGGGAATAAGTCCTCCCATACCGAGCTCTTAATAGCCAAAACCGCCAAATAGGATTACTCTCATTCACTATGCTGGAACGGTGACAGTAATATTTGGGCGCTCGGGGCTTCTGACTCCCATTAAGTTGCTAGCTTTTACTATGCTTGGCGAGAGTTTTACTGGTAGAGCTGAGAAAAATAGACGGCCCATCGAACATCTCTATTTTGGTTGAACCTATGACCGTGCTAACACGCTTCACAGAATGGCCTCTCTGAACTGGAATAATTTGATCGCTTTTTCGAACAGTCATTTTTCTGATTCAATATAAGACTTAGTATAAGAAGAGTAGTAGTCAGATAATTAACCTAATTAATAAATGTTCGATTTAAATAGAGACAATTTTACTGATTTCATTTACTGGTAAACTTCTTACTTATTTGATATACTTCTCCAAGGGATGATAATCAAACTGTTCAAATAATGTAAATTAAAATACTTAGTTGTTAAAAAAAAGCTGCTCAATGATAGCAGTAACTTAGTTTAAATATAAAGGATAAAAATTAATCTATAACTTATTTGTTTAGTTGAATTAAAGAAGAAAATAAAAAGGCTATAATTTATGTGCTTTCTTATAATAAACTGAATAAACAGTGGATTCTGGAGTTTTACAATTTTGCATATTTAAGTGAAGATTTTTTTTATTGATTGTCAAGTTATTACTGCAGCATGTTTTGTTTTCTTCACTCAACCACATGAGTGAAAGAATTCTCAGTGATTTCATTTGAACACTCCTTCATTATAAACATGCCAAAAGCTTTGATTTTTGGCTCAAAAAGCACAACCAAGTACGATCGTGTAGGGTACCATAAATAGAGCATAATATAATTATTATTTTACGAGATACTTTCCATAATTTTCTTTCTTTAAAATAATCATACAATGGTTAAAAAAGACTTCTTACATTGACAGACAACATGTGGGACAAACGGGGTTTCAGCACACTTCCCCTCTAGTTTATACTATCTCTTTGGGTTTTTCAAGCGTGTTTTCCTCCTTCGTTTGCAGGGAACGTGTCGATTTTTTGTCGCAGGGATATATTTACAGGGTGCGTTATTATTATTATCATCATTTTCCGTCTGCTTAAGCATCAGTGTGAGATTTGATATAGAGTGTGGGTCGTCTTAAAGATAAGACGCGTATTTTTATGATGGCGTCATTTCTTATTGGGTGTAAAGTAAACTTAGAAGGAGGAGTACACAGAGATGTGGATGTCACGTGATATAGCTTCGGAGTAATTAAGTTTAAGGGCCATTTATGGTTATTACCGAGAGTTGGAGGCACATAAGTCAAAGTTGCATTTGTTTTTAGGATGGGTGTTCTGAGTGATATACGGTTATTATTAAAGTTGATGGTATTTGTTATCTAGAGAACATATTATGGGGATGGTTTAACCCCACTAGGATATATCCTGTAGTATAGTTTAGATGTTATTTCATTAGTTAGTAGTACATGTTAAGCCTTGTATGAAAAATTATATTGTTTATTTTCACTATTAATGATTTTAATAGTGAAAAATATTAAAGAAGGGAGTAGATTTTTAACAACCGAGTAGGAAGTTAAAATGACTTACATCATTCATCAACCTTTTTATTATGCACAGTTCATGTAATCTTGGGTAATTTGCTATGTAAAATTTATAAATATCGTAACTTTAAGATTAAAAAGAGACTTCAAGTTAAGGTATAATTATATTTGATTTTGCAGGAATTTTTATAACATTTATAATGATAATGATAATGTATACTCATCAAAACTTCTGAAGACTTAAGAGTGTGTTAAACAGCTTAAAGAACCAGAGTTTTGGTCTAACATGTTATTAGTAGTTACGTAATGAGATTGTAGTAAAAACAAAGACACTTTATTTAAGCGAAGCTTTATTTCTAATAAAAGAACTACCGGAGCTTCAATGTTTTCAGTAGTTGTTGTTTTAGCCACTGTAGTGTATCCTTCTATAAAATACTATTCAGTATTTTTTAGAAAAATTTAATAAAATTTCAATTCATCTCTCAAATGAAAAATACTCCATTAAATTGGCACATAAGCCGCTCCTGAAGACGAAAGTATTTATAAGCTCCTGTGAACGATATTTGAATATTCATAAAATTATGGTAGTGTGAGCTGAGTCTCCGCAAAAATTAAGAACTGATCACCATTATTAAATAGTAGTAAATGTATAATTGGCCTCTTTCATAAAGATTAAATTTTTGAAAGTGTTCATCAATCATCTAATCTCACACAAGTAAAACGTTCAGAAGATTTTCAAATCAAATAAATTCATTCCCTTCATCACCCCCTAAAAACCCCATCCATTACAAACCGATTCCCCTAATCGTCATCAAGGTTCACAAACCACCGTGTTTACAGCATTACAGTTCTCGTACACACATGCCACTGCTTCGACCCATTCAATTAAAGCGCTACTCCCACTCACCGATGAAATGAGAGATAATAGCTCATAGCAACATCGGTAACGAGCAATCGTGTTCAAACGCATTAGCGGATTTCTCCGTAGTCCTCCCACCATTAGAGTTGGCCCGTTTATTTGTGCTGGAGGTGCCACGGTAAACAGGGCTATTGTTTAAAGCTCGTTAACTCGGTTACGTTGGGGTCGGTTTTTGCTCTCAGATGGAATACTTTCAGTTGATGGGCTTGGTTTTATTTGATTAGTAGTCGGGGGTTCCTTATGTGGATGTGGATGAATGAATGAGCTTTGGAAAGTTTTACTATTGTAGAACTACATATTAGAGGTCTAAATCTAATTTATGTAATGAGTTGGTAGTTAGTTTATTTTAAGGGCGAATGGTGATAGCCTTTGTGTTAAAAATAGTAGTACGTTAGAATCATTCCGTTTCTACTAAATCCTATTAAAACAGGTTTTTTTTAGATTCGATTTTAAATAGTTTTGCATTTTAAAAACTTTTAACTTGAGATATTTTTTCAGACAGCAATAAGTTTATGGTTTGTACTTTTATTTTATCTTTTTCAATTTTAAATCCCGTTCAACACGGATTGAAAGAAAGACATTTTATGACTCTATATTCAGGATCATTCTAATTGTAAGAGAGTTCAAAAAAAATTTCTATTACCTACACTTTTTATTAGTCTAAATCAGTGGTTCCCAAACTATTTTGCTTGTGGAACCCCCCCCCCCCAATTTGTTGCCAATGATCGCGGAACCCTGAATATTTTTTAATGGACGACTTTTCAAAATTTAATATCTGATATTAAATGAAGCAAGCCAACTTAATGTTAAAAAAGGTGTGATTAAGCGAGTTTCAAGAACCATCAGGGGGTCTGGGGGTCCTCCCCCAGAAAATTTTTGCAAAAAAATGTGACAATAAAAAGATGGTTTTAACTTGTTTTGGTACACCTAATCCAAATTTTGGACATACATTTTTAAAAATTTAATACATAATTTTGGAAGGATTTGCATTTTGATGAACTTAATATAAAAAAAACACCATTCTTTTTTTCTTTAAGGAAATAAAATTTTTCACGCGGAACCCCTAAATTCTTTCGTGAAACCCCAGGGTTCCCCAGAACCCACTTTGGGAACCACTGGTCTAAATCATCAACTATCCCTGAAATGCAGTCTATATTTAATAATTCACTTTATTGCAGAATTACAACCATAAAGAAACATAATAGAGTTTACAGAACAACAAACTAGTTTCGATGAAATGTTACGGAACAAATAATTTATGATACTTGTAAAGGAAGTTTCGGATACGGGAATCAATATACTAAAAAAATTAGGTGTTTTTTAAAAAGTTTTTTTTTTTTTAAATTGATATCGAAAAAAAATAGAAAATTTGTATTCTGTGCATAACGGAGACGTAAAGCAACTCCTTTGTAAAATTCAACTTGAAAAATAACTAGGTACTTATTTATCCAAATTAAATTTTAGATCTGTAGAGTTGAATATGATATTCTGGAAATCATACATTTTATTTGCGTATGTGTAATATATTGGATAGGATAACATTGAAACGAGAATACAGATAAAATACTTCTGGCAATCAATGAAAAGAATCATAAAACCTTTTTATTTTTATCACTAGAAAAAAATTGATTATAGATTACAGTCCTAACCTCGAAAATATCACATGTGATCCGCACGCAAACACACTGTGTGGTAAAGCCCAAACTCATGATTTTTGACGTGTTTGTTTCTGTGTTTCCTCAAAATTGTTGTTATTGAAAGCATAAATTGCTTTTGCAGTTTCAGGAAAACGTTAACAACAAGCGTAAAAGTTCACGATTTATTATTTACATTTACTTATTTTTGTAACTCGAAATTGTTTATTGATTCCCTTTTGGTTCAGAAGAGAAAACATATTTATCAAAAAATTCACATATATAATATTAGCATGTTGCTATAAAGTTTCTTAAGTCAAAACAATTTAAAAATAAATATTTTTTCTATTCCTAGGTACATATTATTTTATAAAATAATCGTTTTTTGAATAAAACAAACTTTAAAAAATGTGCCTCAACCGAATATTTTTATTATTCAACTAATTTCTAATTGCTATAAATGGACAGTTATTTTGATGTGATATAAATAATTATTCTTTATTGAACGATTAAATCATTCTTTATTGTACTATTATTACAAACGTAAAGTGTAAAATTTTTACAAGTGTAACGTTGGATTACATTTTACACGAAAGCAAGATGTAGTTTTTAATTATTTGTTATTTACTGTAGGTAAGAAATAATTTAATCAGTCCTATTATTTTACCCTAGGTATAAGTTGCATATAAATAATAATAATAATTCATTTTTATTAACAAATTAAGAAGAGCAAATGCATTTTTATATTTACTAAGGAGCATTGGTAATTTCCAGTAAAACAATAAAGTTTTATTACCCCATAAATTTACAATGCTGATATATTTAGTATACCTACTTTTAAAAATATTAACTATGGATCCATTCCAAGCATGGTTAACTAGTTCTATATCCGTTTTTATGATAGTCTAATCACTTATCTAGATTTGTTAAAAAATACTTATACTGGAAGGACATGGATGACATAACTAAATGTACATTTAACTGCACTTAAAAATTTCCATTGATTCGCTTCAATTGCTTGCTACACAATTTAATTTTTTCTGTCAAATATACCCACAAATCCCGAAGAACTTGACATCAATTAGACGTGTTTAACTACGAGATTATCTAAAAAGTTAAAATATTCCAAATCATTACCCCCATAATGCAAAATCGATACTCAAAAGTTACGTTCACAAATGCAGTATCGAGGTGGGTAGATGTATTTTTTACGATTCCTCTCTGTCATTTTCGCCGGACTATCTCCACCCTGGGGTTTCTTTTATTTTCTGCTCCACAGCAGTTAATTCTACAGAAAGTAGTTGTAGCAGTAAAAAGAAAGGTAGCAACTAGTAGTTCTTATATTTCAATTCGTAATTTTTATGAGACCCAATGACGTCATTTGATGGATCGCTGCGATCTTTTTTTAACCAACAGTAACGGATGGCTGCTGTAGTTCTTTCTTTACTAGTTTTCAAACTGCTTTTGGCTTCCGATCAGAAAAGTAGTTTTTGCGGTTTTTTTTTTCATCGAAACTGACAAATGCACTAGGTTTACGCGGAAATGTTACTGCGTTCTTCGAGGGGGAGTATTTTTCCTGTTTAACTTTCGATTTCGGTTAACTGTGGATGTTTAATTTATGTCAGTTTGACACGCAAAGTTTGCATGCACGACTTCCGATTAGTTTTGCTATTTTCATTTCGACTGAACAAAGATTTACGAAGTGAAAGGGGTGGGGCAATGGACTCGCCAAATATTTGAAGAAGAGTCAGATTAATTGTAATAGAGTAAAGAGTTGGTTTTGCTTAAAAAAGTGGAAATGGAAACAATCATTTTCTATTTACAAAGCATTAGTAAAAGCCTCACACAATTTGTCAAACGAATTTTGATAAATGAATTGACTTTTCATCAGAAATAAAAAGTTACCCTTCCAGTTAAAATTATTTTTGTTACAAAATTTTGTTAATAACACTTATTTAAATAAGTATTAATTCTTTTTTCATGTAGTATTAAAAATGGACATTTCAGTTTTTGCCATATTGATTGAATTATTTCCTTATTTGTATACCTGAATATCAAAAATTTATGAATGTTATTTATATAAAAATTAAAATAAATTATGGTTTATTTCATTTAAGGTCATTATCAAATATTAAGCACGTTGTGCTAATATTAGACTGTATTTTATCATTTATTTTAAGTTCATTATACATTCCCGTATCCAATATTCTACTAAACATAGCCTCCAATGATAAAATATTTTAAATTCAAAGAAAGTACCTCAGATGACAATTTAACTTTACTTCGAATAAAAGAACAACGCGAAGATGAATTCTGCAAATGTTCACGGTGAAATTCCCAAAGAGTCCCAAGAGTGCTTTCAAGAGTTTTGTCAATAGATTCATTATTCAAGACTTCCTTCAAAATTTTCTTGATTTCCAACAGTCATCAAAATCTTATAGAAAATACTACCTTCCAACAAGAGAGGTGTTTAAAAATGCCGAGTTGAGAATGAAAAAAAAGGTTATTATGTAACACGAGATGATAAATAAAAATAACAACCTCTATCTTCTGTTGTTTCTTTCTGACCATAAATTTAAAAGGAAATATTCGAAGAATGACGTACTTGAATAGTTCATTAACAGTGTTTCCAAGCCGAATAATGAATGAAAAGAACAAAAAGCTCGTGAAAATGTGGAAGAAAAAGTGACTAACGTTAGCGAATTTTTTTGAAAGGGCGCTTAAGATCAAAAAGCGGTTATTGCTCATTCAAAAAAAAAAACTTATTTATGAATGGAATATGGAGGGGTAAATTGCACATGAGAAACAAGTGAATAATTCACTCCACTGATTTAAAATGCGTATTTTATTTAGGCTGTTTTTTGGGTATGCTGTTTTGCTAGATTATCTTTTGTTTGTACGTGATAATAATCAACAAGCTAGTTTGTTTGTAAATGGTTGTTTTAAAAACAGATTTGAAAATGATCATGAAAAACTCAATTCCAGATGATGATGATAAAAACTTGAATTGTGCGCGCGCTGTTGTTTCAATTTACTTTTGTGTAACTTTGTTTAAGAGCGGCTTATTGCATTTATCATGACACTTATTGGCTTACTATTTTAAAAATAATTTAACTAGTTATTTTCGTCATAAAAATTTACGAAACCCGCTAATTACTGAAATTTCTTTCCCTACTTACTTTCCAGCTAAACGGTTAAATTTTTTGAACGTTTCTTTTATGAACTTCATTTGTGAACAAAGACAAATATGTGTAGTGTTGTTGGGTGGACTATCTTGAAAAGTTACGATTCATTCGTAGAACTGAATGTCATCGTACATTAATACTTTCAAGGCTTTTAAGACGAAAGAAGAATTCAATTTTTCAAAATCCAACGAAATCAATCAATAAAGTTGAATTGACAATTATTGTCTACGATTTTGCATTTCTCTTTGTTTATCACAGTAGTCAGTCAGCGAATTAACTATCCCTGAGATGATATTTTCATTGAACGAATGTTTCTATCTTCTTCTTTCTTTAACCAACTGAAAGCAACTTATCCGCAATTCAAAGTACTTAAAATTCCAAGTGGGTAAATTGTACTAACTTTTTGAAATAATCTAAGCTGTGAAATTGTTAATAAGATTTTTTTAAGCCATAACAAACCCCTTTAGATTTGTCTCACAGCCATCTAATTACGCCATTTACAACAATTTACCTAATCCTTCAATTACTGTTTGAAAACTCTACTAACTCTTTATCCTAGTTGAAACTCTGAGAGAAATGAAACGGATTTGCAATGAAATCAGAACTTGACAATTAGCAATACTGCCTCTCTTGGACAGGATAATGAACAGGACAGGAAATAAATGCTATACTCAGTTGCCAGGGGGGTTCTGGAGCGTAATGCATGGATGCGAGGTCTATTAAACAATAACTACTAAAAGACCAAATGAATGAAACTAGTAATGACAGCTATCAAAAAAAAATAAATTTATGAATTTTAATTTAACAATCTTAAGAAAAGAAAGAGGATTTTACACCTTAATGAGTTAAGTTTTAGTTCTGTTATTTTTAGGAATGAGATTAATGACCGATAGGGCTAAGCGTTCCGGACCCGGATTTTAATTTGCCGACATATATTTTTTGCAAAAATTACTACGTGAACGACCCACCCATAAACATTAAGTAATTATTTTCACCCAATTAAAAATGCACATTTCATACCCCTGTTATAAGACATTCATATCAGAAAATCCAAAAAAAACCCTACACTCTAAAGCCAGTTCAAATACTGTCTATATATATATATATATATTTCTTGGTAGAATGGCAACACCCTTACGACCATTTTGCTCGCACAAAAGCCACTTCCGGCTTTCACGAGCCAAGGCGTTAAGGACAGGATACTCTCCCCTCTTCGGTTAGCCACTGAATAAAACTTTTTAAAACGGGGTTCCAAGAACCAGAAAAATGGCGGAGGGTCATATAGTATAAAAATAACCTCACCCCTCTCAGTTGCTTCGATGAATGCTGCCTTCTTGTAGGATACATTTTTATTGGATACAAGCTTTAAATGGACGGCATCGAATGGAAGGAGAAGCAATTGGAATACTCTTCACGCTTGGGCGTATCGGTTATGTGCTGGTTGAATGGAATGGAAGATTTTCCTAGGGTTTCTTCTCCCTTTTACTTCCGATGTGGGAAGCTAGATTACAAATGGTGTGGGGGTGTTTGTCATTCTAGAAGTATTTCCTCCTATGTTAGATTCGACAATAAAATGAGGGTAGATAGGGGATTCTTTAGAGGATAGATTGCTTCCTTGTTTGATAATAGGGACTTTTGTTCATAAACGATGTTTTGTAGATTTGTATGCAGCTTTGTTGAGAATAAAAATAGAGCATGTTTTTCAAAAGGGTTTTCCGTCTTCTAGAAGTTTAAGAAATGAACGGAAACTTTGAAAACGCACAATATTAAAGGGAAGGTCTGCTGAATCAAGGGATTGATTGAGAAGTACAGTTTCATATCTTTTATAACCATTACAATTAATTAATTAAAATTAAAAATACTTGTCATGAGACTGTTGTGTTCAATATGTCAAAAGGAGGACACTCTCTCTTATTCAACTGATTGGCAGGTGGGGGTATTCGAGTAGATATAATATGATTATTGTTAATCTTCTATTACATGATATAAATACAAGGACCATACGATTTTTATAAAAAGAGATGAACAATGCTTATTCATTTGACTGTGAATTAATTAAATATAGAATGAGAAAATATAGAATATAATTATTATTTTCCAAATTTCATCGTCTCTTAACATTATTCGGCTTTTAAAGTATTAAAAGTTTCCATTTAAATATGAATTTAAAACGGTTAATTTAAGTGGCTAATTTGTCATAATCTTTATCATTATTTTATTATTTAAACTAATTTTAAGTAATTTATTTTTGAAAAAACTACTTTATTGTTCTTTGTTGTTTATGTACTATTTTACGGTATTATTATGATATTATTATAACTTTAGAAAATAACTTTATTATGCAGTTCTAAAGGAATATTTCTGAACATTATTACATGAAGAATAAAGAACTAATCTCATTTACGACACATTTTTTAAGGATTTAAAGCGTAAGCGTAAAAATAGAAAAAGCGAAAGTCGCTTATTTTACAACTAATTCATAATACCCCCCACCCAGTTATCAGAATTCCCACTTCATTGAAACATAAAGGGGGCAGTATCGATTCCTGATAACAGAGACTCATAATGAGCAGTTATAAAAATCACTGATCTCTTCCAACAATAAACAGCTGCTTCCCCTATAAAAAGAACAGAATTAACAGCTTTAAAAGAGAGAGCGGCCATTAAATAAATACATCTCGCGATATCCAGTCTCTTGCGTGATTTCACGAGGACCTTATCGGATAGCGTTGGTTTTTGGATTCGGAACTTTTTATTTGCAGCACTAACACGGTCAGAAAAATAAACCGGCATTCCGGCTGTCTGTGGTCGAGAGCTTTTGTGGCACACTTTTAATGGGGCCCAGTGGGCGAGGGGGCCTTAACGACCCGGACGTTAAAGCGCAGTATTTGGGCCCCATGGAGGCCGGGAACGATTACACCAGAAACTAGAGTCATAGATAAGAGACTGGGAATGTACTGTGATTTTCTCTTTAAAAAGAACTACTTGTTTCTGTTTTTTTTTTCTTTCTGAAGTTCAAACAATCGCGTCTGTACTCGAGGAGTCCTTTAAGACATTTTATGTTCGGAATAGTGTGGGTTATATCCTTTTATCGAGAAGCAGCGCTTAGCTAGTCTTAGGTCTAGACGTTTCGAGTTATTTCTGGAGGAGGTTATAACACTTGTCTTTAATCTTCAATGACTATTAGTGTGGACTTTGAGAATGTTATATCTGTACAACTTACTGCAGGCTTGGGGTTTAACAAACATTGTTTTTTGCGTTTAGTTTTTAATGTTAGTCTTAGAATCTAAACCACTTTAAACAAGGACTTAGAGTCTTTTCACAAGACATGTTTCTAGGTTCAATATATTTTGTTTAATCTGTCGTTTGTAATGTAGAAAGTTGGTGTAGGATTCTCAAAAGGAACCAACAAGTTTAATACGTTTTAAAAGAAAAGTTCAGTTTTTAGGAGTAAAAAGCATGCAAAGAACCTCGTGTAAGTTAGTTTAACATGTTATTACAAAAATAAATTAGATTTGATACTATATGTTATTATGACCATTATGATAAAACTGTCTACAACAATATTTTTCTTAGGTCTCTATAGTGTATAGTATCGTTATGATCGGGTACTATCATTGCATTATAAACTTTTATCTGACACAAATGGTTTGGTACTAAACTTTTGTGTGTATCATCAGCATTCTTGTTTAATCTTCTCTTTTATTTCAAAATTATCCTTTTGTAATATTTACAAACATTTCTGCTATACTCGACAGCAACTTTTCTTGAACCCAGTAATGTCACTACGCGAAAGGAGAAAATGAGTAAACGCAAAGCCTGTTGGGTTGCTAGGAGGAGTTACGGTACGCAAATCGTGATAAAAAGACGCTATATATACATGGGTTTAATAAATAATCATATTTTTAAATTAACGTTCTTCATTTCACTCAAAATTGCGACACCGCGATGGGACCTACTTTGTTTGATTGTGACGTCATGGGGTCAACTAACGTTGCTGTCTAGTATATTCAAGTTTTAATCTTATCCGCCTTATGATTTTGTTTATCAAATATTATAACATAATCATACTTATGGAGTGAGCAGCATTTTGTATTCTATTATACTCATAAACCTGAGAATGTGTATGTTCCTAAAACTTAGCATCAGAATTCTGTTTTGATGATACACAAAATTAGGGTTGAGATTCAACCCCACACTGTGTCATAGCAGTAACATAATTAGAGTCGTAAATCTCATCTTAGGGCCTTTATCTTCACGGTCATGTATAAATTTAGACCAGAGACTACATGTGGAAATGATCCTTGTTCCGTTGTCTTTTCCATTGTATTTAATTCGCTCTCGGAATATGCATTGTGTTAAATTTGGGTATTAAATACAAAAGAAATTGCATATATTTTTTCTAAACTAACTTCAAAAAGCTTATTAAGCATTTATAAAATAAACATATCGATGCCAGGAAATTATTTAAAGTAATGATTTCACAAAATATTGAAAACCTTTAAAATTTAAAAATGTGATCCAAAAGTATTACTTAGCTTGAAGATTTATTTATTCAGAGAATTTAATTAGAATCAGATATAACAAATATAATACACATTCAGAAAACATACGATAAAAATTAAATCTGTGCTTAACGAAATTTCAGTTAACTTGCGAAAAAGTCATTTTATTTATACAAATTTATTAATCTATAATTTAGATAATAAAAATCTATTAACACACAAAAGGCAAATTTTAAAGTTAAAAAAATATTATTTCTTTATTTTCGCAAAACTTTAAAAAGTAATTGTAACTATAGGTATACTTCAGAATTCTCAGTATTTGCTGAGTAGTATTCCTCTATGTTTATTTAATATTGATTTGGGAATTTCTTGGGTAATCCTAACTGTTCCATCAACAATGTATTACACATTTTCTATGGAGAAACGGAAGGAAAATATCACGTACCGATAAGAAGATTAAGTTAAGATTATCTTCGTAAAGAAAAATAAGTATACCTAGAAATGAGGTCCCTCTGTGCGGAAAATGTATTCTATGACTAAAACTTTAGTAGTGTTTAAAGGAAATTTATTTTCAAGGAGTTTTCTCAGGAAACTGAAGAGATGTGTAGTACACTTATTTGTTTTTTTTATAAGTCTATTTTTTTTTCTAAATTTATCTCTAATAGAGGTAATTTTCAAGAAAACATTTAAAATTCATTTCATAATATCAGGTGAAGTCGAAAAGAGTTACGTCGAAAATAAAGGTGAAAGTTTGATGTAATTTTTAAGAGAAATTTCTACGTTAAAAGTTATATATTTCAATTTACATTGTGTGACTTCTTCAATCATCTCTGTGATTGTAAATATGTATTCAATTGACACATTCATTGCAATGTGTTTTAATCAGTTGATTTAAGGATTTTCCCCGTTATCATTAAATAAATTTACCAGTAAAGTTGACTACTTTTAAATACGTTTTTGTACTTCTGAACCATTTAAGTTTGCAAATGAATTCATAAATAAAAATTATCTCTTTTTGAGGATTATAAATACTGAAATATTACAAGAACACTAACTGTCCATTCCCTACAATAAAAAATAAGTTTTTCAGCTTATATTTAATTATTTTTTTCTTAATTATAGTAAAACTATTATCCATGAGACAAAAATGACAATAATTTGAATATTTTATATCGTAATGAAATAGTAAACGCTTGCATTCATATTAAAACCTTATTCCTGTATTTTAGAGGTACTTGCAGTTTTTTACTTAGCATTATCGCCAAGCGGAGCGATTCGTCGCCAACTGAGGCGAATATTTGAATGCATGAGTGTTCAAGTTCCGAAAATTTCGATACTAGATTTTACTTTGAACGTGGCACCTTTAGCACTTGGCAACAATATATCGTTACCACCTCACCAAAACAAGAATCTGCGATGTATAAGACTAACAGATTCGTGTTTTGTCGTGGTGGTAACGATATGTCACCAAAACCCACCAACTTGAACCGTTTTCTAGGACATAACCTTATAACTCTTGCAATACAGAGATCTCTAACGCATTTAGAAAAAAAAATTCAAAACTTTATTCTTTTCTTTTACTTTCTTTAAGTATCTAGAAAAAAGACAGTGATAAAAACTAAGTCCCTATTTAGAGATTGAAGGGATCCGATGAAATTCCTCTAGCCCTCCATGTAAGGTCTTATGCTTTTGAAGCGGATTCTTTAGGGTCAATTTAATGCTCTAAATCTTGAAGTAGACGATAAGTGTCTGTATCAGATTAGTTCGTCTAAGCCGATAAATGATTTACCGATAAAACGTAGGGCTGAATGTTAGTGGCTGAAAAAGAAAGATAGAAGGTGATTTCTTGCTTTCATTACGGTTGTGTAATAGCAAGACAATCTGTATAGTTTAATCCAAGTGTTAAATGGATAAAAATATATGTATTGTTGATTTTTTTAAGTTCTGAAAAATATAGATAGCATGCTTTAATCTAATCAAAACCATCAAACGAGGTGAATCAATCGGTAATTTTTTAACTTTCAACGTAAAAGTAAGAAAAAACATTAATTTGGCGATTTTTTTATTGGAATATTTGGTCTTGTTCTGTTCTTTCAATTTTGAGCAAAATCAAAATGTTTGTAAGATTGATTTTTTTATTAATTTTAATGGTATCTCGAATCACCCCTCAGGTAGGGGGAATCGGAACAACTGTTAAAATTTCCTTTTCTGATTTGGATTTCGTAATAGCTATCAATATTGATGAGGGACGAAATACAAACACTTAATACTTTCTCTGTTGTGTTGGGAGTTGATATCCCAAAAACTTAGTATCACCTAAATTTTTAAAATACGAAATTATTTTCATCAATTAACTTCAGAAATGCCTTTTATCGTCCTTTTCGATAAAAGTAAGAAGTTTAATATCGAAATAGGGAAAGAGCTTTAAATAAATCCTGCAAATTTAATTAATTTTTGCAGTTTATAACTTTAGGGGTGCTGCATCCCCATAGTCCCTTTCCCTTGATTTTGCTCTTGACCCTTGTATACTGTCATACCGATAATGCATTTTCTATAACAAATCTTGAAGAGGACATTGTATTTCATCCTTTTTTCATGTTTTTTACTAATTCAATAAATTAATACTAATAGTACTAAATATAAAACACTTCTTGCATTTTGTTTGGCAAACTTCAATAACTCATATCCTTAATGCGAAAGCTATTATACCAGGATACAAGGACAAAGTCTACTTCCACGTATGAGATAGCCAGTAGACTGACTTACAGTGTGCAGTATGGTTAAGAATTCTGCAGAATTTTCAGGTTATAGCTGACAAGTTATAGTACTGTTGTTATGAGGTTTTTTCTAATCGATGGGTAACTTCAGCATGACGCAAAAACTAACTGTTCGGATTCACCCCGTTTTACGGTATACACTATACATTAAATATTGATCAGTTTAATTTGTGTCATCCCTTTAAACCGCGCATGTCTTTCTACATTTCGAAGTATACCTATACATCATGGAAAACAAGATTAGGGAAAATTGAATAAGTGATATAATAGATGACCTCTCCTGATGACTATTTGAATTATTAGAGTGTGATGAGACCACATAAGTCCAGTTTTTCAGAATTAAAGGGTCTTACAGCCTTGGCGTTTGAAAGTCCCTATCTCAAGCAGTTCAAATGTACAGTAGAAGCTCTTATAAAAACAGATGTATCATATTTTGAAAAAGTTCAGTTAGGTGAAAATCAATAGAATACAATTAGCAATGAATATTTGATTTTTTTTTTTGCTTAAACAGCATATCGCACCTAAAATAGCGCCAACATGGCTAGCGTTTACCGTTACGGACTTTCGCCAAACTTTCAAAAGGTGAGAGCTGGTTTTCTACTACGAGCTTCTAATGTATAAAGCTTTGTCATACACTTAAGATAAAAGCATGCTAAAATCTTGTTAGAATGTCTTTTGTTTAAATCTTATGAAAAGTAACTAATCAGTGTAACCCCTCAAGCATATTTGAGTAATTAGCTAACTTTCACTTAAACACAGTATAAAAAATATTACCCTCTGGGGCGTTACAAGTTTTATGTTGAAAATCGTCATGGCACTTTTTTTCCACTCTTAGGAAGTTAATCACATGTTTTAAATTTGTAACTTTCTTAATAGACTGTAAATAAAACCTTTAATATCTTATGGTTTATGGTTCCTTGTAGTAAGTTTTAAGTCCCCGGGAAATCTCTAGTCAGTAATAACATACTGAGTTTATATGAAAACGAATATAATTTCTCTCTAGGAAATAATTTTTTAACCAGGAGCTGAGATTAATACAGAGTTTAATACTAATTATGGTGGAAAATCACTAGAGTAAAATTATCAAGTCTCTGAGACGCATATTCTTTAATGTATTTTTGAAGTCATGGTATAACAGAGAAATCTACTTACCGTTTTTTCAATAAGTATCCTGATGACAATTTCTGTCATTTAAAAGCTTACTATTTCTCCATAAGACATAATCAAAAATTCCTCTATTTGTCAATTTGTTGACTTTATAAAATCGATCGTAATAAAATTCTAATTTTCTTTTTAAAGTACTTTTATAAATATATACTAGCTAAGAATGAGGCTAATGTTTTGTTAGAGTAATGAGATTCTTTAGCATAGTTATTATTAGTTAGTATTGTTAACAGCCCGCTTTGCATTAAGACGTGCAGCTTAATATAGTTTATTCAATAGTTATACGTACACTAGAAGGTAATGGATGCAAATTACCACTCTCGTCTGTAATTAAATTTAAATTATCCTTATCATGAGTTAATTAGGCATCAGCTTTAAGGGAAAAAATTAAAACTTCAAATGTACACAAAAAATATTTCATTTATTTTTTAAATGTGTAGCAATTTTTTATTTAACGAAAGTATCCTTGAAGCAATTAGGTAAAAACGTGTTTCCCCCAATCTCAGTTGTCAATCTTTTTCTAATTTTATCTAAATTTTAATAAAAACCTATTATATGTTTTCTGTTAGTCCTGTTCACCTTTTAAAATTAAGGAATTTCAAATTTTAGAATCGGAATAACTGTTCATTATACATGAATAAATGAAACTGATTTTTCATAAATACAAAGCGATAAAAGTATGAATATCATAGTTATCGATATAATATGAATAAAGTGTGATTAAGTTGTCTTTTAACAAGAAGCTCCATTCTTAATGAATTTTCAAAGAAATTTGAAATAGCTAATGAATAATTAACTATCAAAATTTTACTCTCCTCAATTAAGAAATGAGTCTTAAAAAAGGGAATAAATGTAAAACAAGTAATTAAAAAACCTCGAATAAATCAAATTTACAGATGGTAATTGAATAAGTTTAATTAGGTAAGATCCTAAAAAAACAAGGTAACAAAAACGTATCTTTCTTTTGAGTCACAGAATAAATAACATTATTTGTTTAATTGTTGAAGTTTCACAGTAACCCTTGAATTGATCACAGTACCATTGGTGTAAATCTAAAGTTATAAAGTATGAGATTGCAGATATTTGTGTTTCTTTTAAGATATTTATTTTAGTGAGGATATTTATATTTTATATTAAGATATTTATTTTTTAGTGACAAAGATAAAAGTTTAATGATTGGCCTGTAAGAGAATCCCCAAAAATGCCTTATACGTAGGAACAACCCAAATGCCGTTTCAGAAAACTTTCCGTTACTCAAAATTAAGTTCTGTGGACTTACGCAACTGTAATTCTAAACAGCTTATGCATTTAACTACATCTTGAAATCTTTTTTTTTTACCTACAGACTAGTGTAATTGATATTTATCTATTGTGAAAACTCATGGGAGTCACGAAAGTTTGGTGTATTATTCATACCCTAAAACTTTTAAGGAGAAAAGGAGATTATGAATCCTTAATGAAAATGGCACTTAAAGGGGATATTAAAAGGCAATACTAATAATTTACGGGATATTTTTTTTTACCTAAATTGTTAATGAAGAGTTCGTTTAAAAAAACTGTCTACTTCTTTAGTTATAAGTCTTTTGTTTTGAAACTCTTGTGATAAAGTTGAATATTGAAATTTTATACCTGAGAAAGTAGCTTCTATGTAATTCACTTATTTAATAGCTATATAAAAAATAGCTTTCTTATTGAGAATAATGTTTTTTTATTCATTGCGACTGAATGAATAATAGAATCAAAAGGTACAAACAAAGTTTCTAAAAAGAAATAAATTAAGTATATAAACTAAATAGTAACAGGTATAAAACCAACATACCATTTTTTTTCTATCTGCATAATAATTAAAGCGAACAAAAATAAATTGTTTAATAAGCTTCAATTAAAATAATACAATTTTTTTAAATTATTAAAAATTACGTTATTAAGACTCTTTTATAGATTTTTTCAAACATGCTATTCTCCCCTCATTGACACACGAAGAAAGCAATACATCAGAGTCCCAAGACGTAAGTAACGCATACGTTCCAGTTAAATGATTGATGCACTAGTATCATCAAAAAATCATGTGACCTTCTTCCAGTCCCTTTCACAACGCAAGTGTAAAACAACAGCCCTAATAAAGTCTCTTGAAAGGAAATTTGTTACCTCTCCAGGGTGTCTATCTGAAAGCTTTCACGTAAAAATGCATATTCCCTTTAGCCAAACCATTTCTATTAAATCTGAGACAGAGATGGCATTATCAGGGTTCGTATCTTTAAAGCGTTGTCATCACAGCCAACGTTAGAGGGTGAGGTGATAGATTATAACGTCGATGGAATATTAAAAAGCGAAAATGGAGCGATGCCATTTTTTATTTATCATCACTTTTGATGCATCGTTGGCGATGATACATTTTTCAAATGCGATGTTATCTGTGCTGCGATGATTTTTCTGCGCGTATGAGTTAGTTTCGTGTTTGTTTTTGGCAACGGCATGTGTAATTTAGTATCGTGCTTTTAAGTTTTAGTTTTATGGGTTAAAAAATGAAATAGCGCAGTTCGTGAATGGTTAGAAGGGAATGGAATTTTGATGGGACATAAAGCTAAAATGGTGTGCATTTTTGCTGAATGAGATATGGTTTAGGCTCATTTTAAAAGCATTTAAAGAATCTGATGGTATAAATATTTTTAGAAGAGAGCAAAACTTAAGAATGGTCTAAATCGTTTTGCATGGCTGACATCTTTTGGCGGCACATATGCCCGTTTAGATGACTGAAAGATATGTATTCAACATAACTGTTATTTTTTATAATGGCGGATAATTAAGGATAACATTTTGATGCCATTTCAAGCCGTTAGTAGTATATATGCTACGGGCAATGTGATAAATTCGGGCGTTGTTAATAATTCCCGATATGAGGCGGGCAATGTGATATTCAATGGAATCCATCAATGAAATTTATCACTTTGCCCGCTTCCCACTTCGGGCATTATTAATAATGCCCGATTAATCACTTTGCCCGTAACATATTACTTATAAGTTCTCTTTACCAGTTAAGTTCTCTTTCGGGCAAGTATATACTTATTTTGTCTTACACTGTGGACTGAAGCACGGAGGTGAGGTGTCCACGCCACACATTTATTCGCACGCACAACCCTTTTTACAAGGTGTGATATTCATCTATTTCCGCAGAAACAGGAACAAACCTCTATACCTAAACAGATATTGAAAACCCGGGATCTAGGGAGCCGGCATCTTCTAACTATTATTGTCAACACAGATTAAAATATTGTTCATGAACTTGTGATTGTGCTATGGACTAGTTTTCTAGTTTTTTTCAGTATTGAACATAATTGGCTTTAAATCAGTTAGTAGAAGTATTATAGTACTATATACTCTCAAAAAAGTTCTCTTTTGGTAAATTTTTCTTAGGCAAGATTTAAAAAAGAAAAACTGAATTAAATTCTTATATCATGTTTTCAAACAAAGAAACAATAAAAAGGAAGCAACCTACACGAAACCTTTTGTTACGTTGTTATAATATAATGGAACTTTTCAATTTCATAAAATCTCTGTTAGATTTAAACAATATATACTTTTCTACATATTAAAAATAACTTATACACAGAACTTTTAGTTACATTGTTATAGTGCAACTTTTCAATTTCATACAATCTCTGTTAGGGATTTCAACAATACACATTTCAAAAATACATCACTCCTACACCCTCGTGTTTCAGTAAAATTTAAGTAACACATACACGGAACCTTTAGTTACATTGTTATAATGAAACTTTTTAAATTCATACAGTCTCTATTACAACAACAATACACTTTTCGAAATTCAATCAATCCTACTGCGTCATATTTAACTAAAATTTAATTAATAACAGATTTGGACGAATACGCCATGGCATTCATAAAAAAACCTGAGAAACAAATATTAGAAAATGAAACCAAGCATGTTTCCTTCAAAAAGAAGAGACCTAATGACATCAACATCCGGCGCCCTGTCACTAGATCCATGTCCCGACAGCAATTGAACAAGATCCAACAGAAGTACTCGCACCTACTGGAAGGGACTTTCAAGATCCTCGGGATGCGCGGAGACGGCAACTGCCTGTTTCGCGCCTTGGCCTACCACACATTGGGACGGCAGACCAGCCACCGAACCCTGAGGGAAACGGTGGTGGAACAAATCTGCAAACACTGGGACTACTTCAGCAACTTTGTGGCTGACTCAGACGTCGACGGGTACAAGAGCAATATGCTGACCAGCGGCACGTACGGCGGGGAAGCTGAGATCGTGGCCTTCACTGACATTTTCGGCTGCAGCGTCAAGATATACCTGTCGAATGCTCCTGAGAGGGAACCTCTCTGTTTTGGAACGCCTGGCACGTCGTGCTTCCTCCTGTACAGTGGGCTCGCCGATAACGGACATTATGACGTCCTGAAGCCCATGTCAAAGTGCAAGTACAACGTGTACGAGTACAGACTATCCCTCTTGTATCTAAGGAACTTGATGAAGGAAGACCAAGGCGGGAGAAAAAATTACAAGAGAAAGCGAAGGAATTCGATAGTATATATCTAATAAATAATTTTGAGGATTTAGAAATTAATTTTTGCGTAATTACCTGTATGAATTCATAGAAACCTAAAATTATCCCGCTAAAATTAAGGTTCAAGCAAATGGACTAACAGCTAAAAATAAAAAAAAATCTACCGGAAAGGGAGCTATGCAGAGAAATAAAACCAATTGGAAAAGGAGAAAAGGAACCAAAAGAAACTCCCGAATCAAATATGCTTGGTTAATGAATTTAACACTCAAAGAGAAAATTTCGATACATAACTGTAGTTATCAATGTTCCGGTTTATACAGTTGTGGGTTACACACGCTGAAATTACATCTTTGCTGTTGGGACTAATATTCGTCGGAAAAACGTGGAATAAATATTCAGGAAATATGATGCTCTTAGTTTGAAATATGATGAGATGCATTTAAATATTAATGTAATTAATACAAATAAATATGATATTTTCTCCTCAGAGTGGTAAATCATTATCCAAAAGTAGTTAAGCATTTTTATAGTCTTAGATTATCTTTCTAACTACGAGATTATAAACGTTATTAGTGCGTAAAATATTGAAGTGATAAATAGGGTGTTGATGAATATATAAATAAATTTAAAGTTTTTCACTTAGCGCGATAACTTGATTATCAAATCTCGAAAATAGTTTCCTGGTTCCTGAGCATTATTTCTTATTGCAACACATAATAACGGTAAATATCTTAAGATATTTGCCGTTACTATGGTTTAACCTTTATATTCAAATGTGATTTTTAATTAATTTGAATTAAGTACTTTCATTTGGGACCTTTGTTTTAAATGCTAATAGAACTGATTTGTATCCATTTTCTTCTATTGAACAAATTTCTATTCATGATATGCTTTCCTATCTATAGCAGATCGTCCATTTGAAAAACATCGTCCAAAATGAAGAACAAACCTTTGTCCAAGGCATTAAGTGAAATTCCACGAGAGAAATATTGTTGGTTATCCCAAAAATGCGCAGCAACATGAATGAAATGTCGTTCTTGAATCGAACTTCTCCTCAGTGAAGAAAAGAGATTGGAAGACGAAATTCCATCAGTTGCTAGTGATTCGATTGGAAGGGTTTCAATTTTAGGTCTTTCTAGGATTCATCAGTTCCTTAGTACATCCGAGGAACTTAGTTGACTCAGAAAATTCCTTTTTCTTGTATTGGTTTTGCTCAGTTTCCTTAGCAATTTAGGTATTAATTTGCTGCAATATATTTTCCGTAATTTCTAAAGTGTTGATTTGTAGTAAAATGTCAAAAATAATTACGTTTATAAATTTTGTACAGTAGTTATATAAAAGTTGTATATTTGTGACATTATTTTAGTCATGATAGTTTTTTCTTAAATTCTTTAAATTTAATAGACAACAAAAATTTTTATAGATTCGTAATTTTTTTTAAAAGTCAGATAGACGTAATCTTCTAATATTACGTCTCTTCTAATATTTTTTCTGCACTTAAGTTATCAAAGCTAAAATTTTTATAAACACGCTTTTTTCCAAGATAATTTTAACGGTTCAGTAAAAGTGAAGCATAAAAACAATGTAAATGAACTCCAAAGAAATTAGCATTGTACCCTTAAAAACAAAATGAAGGTTCTAATTATTACAGAAAGAAAATTGTTTATAAAAAGAGGAATAGACCGATACTGCTAATTTTTTTTTCATATATTAAAAATATTAAAGTCATTAAAAATTGAACTTACCATACTTGAATGGCTCAGTTTCCAATTTATATAGAATGGCTAATTTTAATTATCTTTTTGTAATTTATGAGCTCAATATAGGGAATGAACTAAGGAAATCCTTAAATCTGCATTTCACACATTTTTCCTTTATGGAAATAATTTCCGTAAATAGCTCAGAATCCAACATGTGTCAAATTAACTCATTGTTTTAACCATTCTTGTGAAACAGCAACATATCAACTAAAATACCAAAGGTAGTTATTTTTAGTTATGCTTTGAAACTTTTCTATTTTATTTTGTTGAGACCCTCGTAAAATGTTTTTTTTTTTTGGAATTATAAAGAAATGAAAGAGTTAATGAAAAAGGAACAAAGAATACACAAACATTTTTCTATTTATAAAAAGCCATTAATCATAAAAATATTTTTTATTGTTTTATGAAGAATTTTTCTCAAAGCTAACGGTGAAAAAGGTCTTTTGTGTATTTATCCTTAACTCTCGGGCTCAAGAAAAAGTTTGTTATTAAGATTCAATCCCTAGTCATTTATTTCACTTTCAGCGTTCTTTTATGGATAGGTACAAAACAGATACAAGGTTTGATATTAATATTATTTATTCCTTTGCTCTGACATTTTTATAATTAAATAGTGAGAATGAGCAGGGAAACTCAAGGTTTTTTTAATTAATAAAACAAATGTGAATTTTTTAGGATCTTTAAATGTAATTAAATTGTGAAAAGTGACTCCAATGATGTGAAATTATTCTTTACCTTAAAATGTTTTAATTTTCAAAAATATCAGTAGTAATATTTAGTCACTTAAAATAGATTCAAAATATTTGTTTAATTATCTCAAATTGCGCTCTTATGTAATGCTTAAATATATATTTACCTACAGGAAACTTGATTCTATTTTAATACATGGAGTCAAAGTTACTCAATACTTCAAGAAATTATATTCACACACACCATCATTTTGATCACTGATGTCGTTGGTAATTAATTTCTTTATTAAATGTGATTATTCAATAGGATGCTATAATTAAAAGCTCTCAAATTTAAGAACTCATCATTTTCCTTTTTCAAAACTGATTATCTCGAATACATACAAACAAATAATTTAGAGCGATGAAATTCCATATTCTATGGCAATTTGAATAACTACCAAAAGAAAGAAGTTATTCATCATTATGTGACATGCGTTAAAATGTTTCTAAAAAATAGATTTTATATAATTGCTCAAGATTTTATCAAATTTTAGATAGTTTTTTTTTTACCTTTGTTTGTGTCTGCTTTGTATTTGTAGCAAAATGATTGTCAAAGACATTTTTTTATTAAATTTGTTTTTATGATATACTAGCTGACTTACCCGGCCTTGCACGGGTTGAGTTAATTCATAAATATTTTAAAAAGTTTTTCAAGTTATGTCTTTTCTTTTTCTGGATTAGCAGTCACTTATCATCCCGTCGTCCCCGTCGTCTTTTTCATCCCAGTTCCTAACTGTGAAAATACACCCTAACTCATCCCGTCCCGCATTTAAATTTGGCTGTTACCATCGCTGTAAAGAACAATCAAATTGAAATCATCAGGTTTATCAAGTTATATGTCTTTTCTTTTTCTGGATTAGCAGTCACTTATCATCCCGTCACCCCCGTCGTCTTTTTCATCCCGGTTCCTTACTGTGAAAATATACCCTAACTCACCCCGTCCCGCATTTAACTACGGCTGTAAAAGAACAATCACTTTTATAAATCTTTTATATACCTTTTTATAAATCACTTTAAAAAACTTAGGAAGTAAAAATCACAACCCTCTTTGAGCCCCTTGGGAATAATTTCCTACAGGATGTTACAAACCGTATTTTATGAAATTTCTATCGTTTTCTAAAAATGATATTAATTTAATCAAAAAATAATCCCGATGTGTAATTCAGTCAACAACTCCCACTGCTAAAGCAAAATATTTAACCATACCTAATTTAATCTATATTCAAAAATTATTAAGAATCCATTTTTTATTTGTATGATCCTACATCTCCAAAAATAAAAACATTTTTATCAAAATAATAAAATGCTTGATAAATCTCATTTTCTTTTTATCATGATAGCCCAACTTCTTAGTAAAAACGGTTTTCTAGTATTTAAAAATAAAAATTTAGTGAATGTATAAGTCTAGTAAACCATGCCCCATGAAACAATGAAATAATTTCAGCTCTGTTTCCATGGAAACCATTTATTTTAGCCTTTCCATAAATATATTTATTTTAGAAAAAAATTAAAATTACAAATAAAGGAAAATGTTGTTTCAAAATTAATTATTTGAATTTATATGTTTCCTGAAAATTGTTATAATTTTGAAAAAGAAATTTACACTGTGTTTTTCGTCTTAATTTGTTATAAATTATGAAATTTTTGAAATTATATTTTATCACATGAGGCCAGACGAAACCTCAAGAGAGAAATAAACCTACTGCAATTTACGCATTTCAACAATGCATAATGCTATTTCAATGGGAAAAACGGAGTAGAAAAAGCGCCGAAAAACAGGGAAGGAGTCGTTGGATTTTAAAATCGTTTCTTAGTGCGCGTCGCATAGCTGAGAGGAACGTCTCTGTCAAATTTCAAGCCTCTGGGTCCAGTAGTTTCGGAGATTCCGGGTTGAGTGTTTGTCACTTACCAGTGAGTGAGTCAGTCAGTCAGTGTGGTATTTGGCTTTTATAGATATAGATGTAATATGATTTTTCTTTACTTTTTACTGAACTGAATAGTAATAAATAATTAAGTTTGTTCGTATCCCCGTTTGGCATGGATGTTAGTTTCTGTCCTTGTGTGTTATGAATGAATGTGTGGCCCCCCTGTAAAAAGGGGCTGTGCCTGTGTGAATGTGTGTGTGGCGTGGGCAACAGTTACTTCACCTCCGTGGCTTCGGCCCACAGGTGCCCATCACTGGGTAACGCAAAGTAAGTACTGCTTCGGCATGACAGGGGTTGATGGACTTAAGTTACAGCCGTAACGGTTCAAACATTACCTGCCATTAGAAAAAAAATTTAGTTTGGATTTTAAAAATAATGTATAGAACTTAAAAGTTTAATTTTTATATTATGATTATGATTCTGAGAGAAATATTCCTAAAATTTTATATGTTCTGATATGAATTTTTTCCAATTGTAAGCAAGAAATAAAGATAATATTTTAAGAATTATTTTACATCTATTTTTCAAATTGAAAGTTATTCAAAATATTTTTGCACTAAACTGAAAGTACTTGATCTTTAAAGCTAGTTGAATTCACTATTCAATTCCTCTCTCCATGTTGTCTTATTCAGATTACAGCTTGACGTAATGATTACAATATTATTTTTATACAATTCTCGAGGAAAAATACATTACGCATTTATAGCAAGCATTACTACTATTATTAACGTTACATTATTTAATACATTACAATAGCATAACAAAGATTATCACAAAAAAATGAATTACAAATAATGGTTATATAAACTATAAAGTAATGTAAAAACTTAAAAGAAAGCTTAATGTACATTAAAGCACTGAAAGTAGAATGAGTCAAAGATAATATCATCACAGTAGACGTCTATGCTACGCCCTTTAGTACTTAGTCTCAACAGATTGTCTCTCCTACACTTTCGTTACGAAACTTGTTTTCATCCCTTCTAACACTTTTTAGGAACGATTCCTAGGATTCAAGATTGGAATTTCCAAAGAAAGTTAAGCTAAGAAGAAAGTATTAGAAAACTGGGGAAAAATATACGAACCGGATATTCTGCCGTCTCAGATATTTGCTATTTTTAAACTAAAGGAAAAATCATACTTTCTTGTTAACTCTATGAAAGAAAGTTTTTCTTGCATCGATTTCTTTTCTCCTGCCCTCACACGCTTAGAAAATTCATATCATGGCAACTATACATGCTGTCTATTGGAATAATTTCTAGAAAAAAAAAAGTGTAAGCAGTTATTGACTGGTTAGTGAGAATGACTAATAGATCATGAGTTGCATATGAGGCATAGTTTATTTTTTTTTCGTGGAACATGTTATAAAAAATCGTCAAGCTATTTTAAGCAACAAACATACGAAATGCCTCTGAAAATAGCAAACCAGCTTATTTAAATTTACAATACATTGTGTGGAATAGCAATAATCTCAAATTATTCTTATTCTATATTGTACCTACGTAGTTGTTGCAAAAAATACTTGATCCTTTTGAAAGGAAGAGGAAAAAAGCATGAACTTTGAAGTTAAATATCAAAAATATATATAAAAAAAATTAACTATTTATGTGAATACATGTGTGGTCTAAAATCAGTGGTTCTTTCGCCATTTATAAAGAAAAGTAATAGGTTCGGGTTTTTATTTACCTTCCAATAATTAAAACATCGCTTTGCACCTGCTGACCTACAGAATTAAGGTCCTAGGAGGAGTTTACTTCAAAATAATTTAATTTTCAAATCTACGTCTTTCTGGTTGAATTCGGATGTAGCCAGTTCTTGTACTTCAGTGTTATATGCGATGAATAGAAAACTGCAAGTTCTCAGTTAATTTCGTTTTTCGAAAAATTCAAAAATCTCAAGTATAAAAACGAGCAATAATTGAAATGAAAATAACACGTGGTACTACATTAAATTATGATTATAGGAAACTTATAAATATCAATAAAGTTTACTTTCTTATTACCTATTTCTTTAATTTAAAATAAAATCACTAAAAAAGTAGAATACGAAGAGTATTGAACCAAACCAAACAGTTTGGCATCTCCAAATTCGCAATGTTAAACGAGTTCGAATCGGTATGCAGCAATTAGAAGAAATAAAGTCTCTATAACATTTAAACTACATTAAGATTTCGAACATCTACCGAAGAAAACAAACACTAACGCATTCCGAAACCTCACTTAACTCAAACTCACCATCTCCTTAATGACTGAAGAGCAATTGTTTTAAAAGGACGATTCCCCCAAATTCAGGACATGTTGGCTGGTCCTTTGTTAATATCCCAACGAACCTTAGCCACAGACTTTCTTGATCGCAGAATCTCCTTGTCACGAAGTCTTCGTATTGATCTAAGGTCCTATAATTACAGGGGCTGGAACATCTCTAATCAAAGCAAACATTAGAGGGACAGATTAGGCGCTCCTTTCACTTCATTCCAAATGCGCATCGGACATTGATTCATTATTGCTGAAGGAAACTGTGTGCATAAGAGCGTTTGGATTAGACTTGCAACACTGTGTTACGGAAGGTCGAGTCATTCAGAGAGGAGTTGATTGCACTTGGAGTAATTTGGGCTTGATTGGTAATGGCTATTCTTCCTAAATGGAAGCAGGTATAATTGGTTTGCATAGAGAAAATTATGAAGTCCCGCCGATGGGTCACAGTTAAAAAAATGCTGTTTTATATTTAAAGAGATTGATTCATCTTTATATCATTATTGAAAATTCTATCTGAAAATCTTTATGGCAAAATACTGATTTCAGTAGTATTTAATATTCCTTATTATTTTCAAATGCAAAATTTTTATAAATGTCTTCCAAATGGCCCCTTGACTTTTGAAGGTTCTCCCTTTTCCAAATAATCTCCTAAATTTCTTCACAATTTTAATATCTCTTGAATTTTTTGCGTTCAGCAAGTTATACTATGCCCAACTAGACTAATAGAATATCAAACGTATTACGTGCGATAGGCGTCTTTTCTTCAAACCAATAAATAATTCCTATTCCAATTCATATCTCAGATTGAATTAGGTTTATAGAAAAGAATTATCAATCGTAACGTCTGAACGTCTATGGTGCGCTAATATTTCGAGCCTCTCTATCCTTATAAGTCTACACGGTAAAAAATAATCGCTAAGAAACAAAACAGAAAAGCTCTGGCAGAAAAGTTACAGATTTTTTCTGTACACGGTATTTTTCTGATGACTGAACTTTTCCAGTATATCGTGATCTTTGTGTAACTTTTGTAGACTTAACCAACTATCTCTAACAGTTTTGAATAAACTTATATTTTTTCTATGATTATTCTGAACTCTCAATAGGGTCCAGAATTTCCAGTACACATTTAGTGGTTATGTAACAAAAATTTCATTACTTACACAGTTGTGTTTTCCCACCAATTTTCTCAAAATTTGGTTTTTGGACTTATCCTCTTTTTTTAAACTAACGATTCAATGTACCCAAACCTCTTCCACGAATTCCCAACTTGGTCACAAATACAACCCTCTCAATCTCTGTCCCTGTCATCAGGTGGGCATCCTGAGCAATCCGCACTGACATGTCATACACGACGCAGACCCAGCGATATTAACGGTCCTCGCTTGGGACTCATTACTTAGAGACCCTACGTCACTAAATGTCCCGTAAATTTGGAAATGTGCGAGGCCGTATTAAGCCATAACTGCGGCCACGTCTTGCGATAGTGCAACGTCACTGGGTCAGTGCTGGGTGTGTGCCTGACTCAGGATCAAAGCCATTACTGTGCATTACGGGATATTGATGAACTGGTGGGTTTGTGTTTACATTGTCTGCGGGAGTGGGTGTTAAATTGTGGGAAGTGGGATGATTGGAGGGTTTGGTGGATTACTGGATGGAGATAGTTTGCATAGTTAAAGGTATACTGTATGAATGTTATTCAACTTTAAAAAAAGTGAGTCGGAAGCTAAGGGGTAAAAGTGACGATTTGTAATAGAAGAAGAACCTTTATTTATACATTCAAAATGCACAACGAAAAACTAAGAACAAACACTGAGGGTACAATATAACATAAATTCGAACACATAAAAATATATGGTTACCCAGTAGTCAAAGACCCATATGGGTAACCTATGAAAGATTATACGTACATAATATTTGAGAAATATTTAACACAAATATTTATAAAAATGGCTAATGTCACCGTAGGGAGATGTGTACGCAATGTGTAACAGGTTTAATAAATTGGAAATACTGAAAAATTATTATATTGGAAATACTGAATTCTTTTTTAAATTAGAAATACTGGAAATTTAATTTTGGAAATTCTAGGGTTTGATATTTTGCACTATGATTCAACAATGCTACTAAACTATCTATGGAAGACAAGTGAAACTTCTTATAAAGAAGGCACATGGTATAAAAATTTGTAAAGTCTGCAGTTCTTCATTTCACTCAAAATTCAGACACCGCGATGGGAACTAGTTTGTTTGTTAGTGAAGTCATAGAGTCATCTAACGTTGCTGTCTAGTATAGAAGTGACAATTTATATATTGCTTTAAAAACTTCATAATATGGGATTTTCTACTAATTATGCTTAATTAATGTGACGATAACCATACACTTCAAATTACTCGCAGCATTATTACACAAACCATTATGCCAAGATGCGTATTCTAATATGTCATAATATGCGAAATGGTATTAAATTTTCCGTAATATTTTGGCTCTTCATAATCCATCAGTTAACGAATAAATGGCGCTTTACAATACATTAATGGGTAAGCAAAGGCCCATATAAACCTGTGGAATTTATGGTGATATGATCCTAGAGTTAATCTTCGCCAACTGTTTGGAATAGTAGATAGTAATAGGGTGATTAAAGGGCTGTGAAAGACAGCTTGGCTGGGGTCATTTGACCGATTTCTAGCCATGTGTGATGGATTATGTCTGCAAACATATTCGGTGCTGGAAGACAAATGGCTTTTGCTCTAATCAGTATTGATTAGTGACACACAGTGTTGAGGTCACTTTTAAGTAGAGACTCCCTCTCAATTTAAGGGTTAAAATTTTAAAACCTCCTTTTAGTAAGCATGGACGATAGAGATGAATAAAGCCATAGTTTTAATAGATTAAAATTCATTCATTAAATAGTTTTGTGAAAGATATGATATTGTGGTTGGTTTTTTTTTATTTGTTTTATTTCAGTATAAATTTCAAGTGTATTAATAAAGCAATGAATTCTTTAACGGCCGAGTTGATAAGGAAAGGTGAATCTTCCGGATTGGAGGGCCCGGGGACTGAGATACGGGAATAAATGAAAGTTTGAAACTCTCTGTGAAAACCATCCTTAACAGGGTAAAAAAATTATACTTCCTGAAGGTGGAGAATTCATTGATCTTTCTTAAATTTAATTTTACTTAAATTAATTTGTTAGTGAAATTTTTCCCAAAAATTTCACTTTTACGTATGTAACAAAACCCTAATAAATAAATTGAGTAATTTATCTGGAACAATTGATTACTTATCTATCCAGTCTATTTAGAAAAATTTCATTTGTAGATTGAAGGATCTACTCCCCCAATAAAAAGGGTTTTATAATACAAATACTATTTTTTTAATGGCCTATTTCTTGAATTCAGACTTTTTATGATATTTTACGAATGTCACTAAACTCGTTTATGTAAAATAGTTTTTTCAAAAGCCACGATTTCTTATAGGTTAGTATATTATAGAAGTATAAATTTGCAGTAGTAACTCCTTTATGGAATTTGCCTAATTCTTAAAGGTTTTCTTTGGAAAAATATTGATTTAGTGTTTCTAAATTCCTGTGAAATAATAATATTTTAAGTAATTTAAATGAATATTTTTGTTAAATTAACTTTCTTTGTTGTTTACTCAGCATTTTTTGCAGAATCCTTCGGTGTTTATCATCCTCCATTCAAATACTAAGAAATCCGTATCTGTTTTTAGTTTTATTCAGAAAACAAAATTTCACAGATCAAACTCAAGAGGAAGTTACAAAATATTTACGGATTATACAGTAAAGTATTACTCAACAGTATACTGTGTTAAGAACCTTTACTTACCTTTTACCTGCCGATGTTCCCAAATGGGAACATCACTTTAGGGAATTTTTTCACCACTTAATTTTTCATGCAGGAATTTGATACTTGGTAGTAAGAAACTTAAAGATATGAAGTTATTTTACATGCAAAAGTTTTCCACGTGCAATTTAATCCTTTTTGTGGAATTTATATCAAAATAACAGATTTTTGGCTCTTCCAAAAGTTGCACAAGTTTCAATTTATGATAAATTTAAATAAATTTAGTTTTAAATAATTATGCTGTGTTTAGGTAGCTTAGGTACACATCTTTTCAATTGGCTTGGAAGAATAGCTCCATATTCCAATTTTGGAGAGTAATTACCAATTCAACGTATATGTTCCCAAATGGGAACATCGGCGTTTGGGGTATAGTTTTTGAGGGGATTTTCATAACATGTAAAAATTCAAGCTATTTCTTATTATCCTTAATTTTTTTAATCTTTTCTGTTTCAAAGGATCTAAACAGGTTAATCATGATGTTTTAAATTTCTAATAATTTAATTTTTTTCTCCTGATTTATGGAGGAATAAATGCCAAATCTTTATAGCAGATTCCTACTTTTGTATATTTTTCTAACTCCCTGACCGATTAATTTTCAGTAATTATTATTATGAGTTATGCAAAGGGCATATTTGGAGTACTTCTGAGGACTTGGGTACTTATTTTGTTCAAGTTCTCTTTTTTAAATAGAAATTTTAGGCATAAATTTGAAGAATTTTGAAAATAATGAAAAGTTTGTACATCTAAAAACACTTATCTAACGTAAGTTGGATTTGAGAGATATGTTGTTTAGTTTAGAATCTTCCATGAGAAACGCAGCTTTAACCAATCAATGGAGATAGTTATGATTATCACTTTTGAAAGCTAATTAAATTTGAATGCAATTCATGGATTTTATGCTAGATATCGAGATAGAACAGTAATTAAACCTAGTTTTTCACCCAGAAAGATAACTGCTTAGCTTTGAAACGCATGGGAACATTATTTCGTATTTTTTATACCGAAAAATTACCCATTGTGCAGTAAAAATGTACGGAAAAGTGTCACACATGTAATAAATATGTAATTTTTTTCTTATGAAAATCTTTAAAATTTTACCCAATCGTCCAACTATGGGAATTAAATATGAAGAAACAGTCCAATATGATAAAAATGTTCAAAACTATTGAGTAGAAACCTATTTCAGTAGTTTTACTTGAATTAATTTTGAAATATATGCCTTTTGGAAATCCCCCTAAAAACTACACTCCAAACGCCGATGTTCCCAAATGGGAACATCCTGAAAATACTACTTAGGATTTTTTTCTGCCAAAAAATGTCAAGATTGGTTTTAGTAATGATGAAACAAGTCATTTAAGCCAAAAATCAGAATCTTAAATTTGAAATTTGAATTGCGGCGTTTAAAAGGTTAACGAAACACATAACACTTTTCAAAAGTAATACAGAATTTTCCTAGTGTCAGAACTATGTAGAATGTTAAATCCCCCCAAAACAGAACCCCTCCTCTCCAAACCTTTCTCAACATACCTTCTTCCTTTACTTCACCCCTACACTCAATCCCCCTTAGACACCACTCGAGACGAAAGTTAAATCCCAATCGATGCCCAGTGTCCCACATTTTTTTATCTTTCGGAAGAAACTTCTGTTTACTGACCATTTCCCTTCTGAATAATTGAAGAACTTCTTCATGGACACGTCCGGAGAAGGTCCCCCCAATCCAACAAGAAAGTTAGAATGGAGTCTATCTCCCCTACAAGAAAAGCTTCTTTCCCGGTGCTGCGATAAAACTTCTGCAAGGAAGGAAAAATCTCGTATTTTGAGTGTTTGTTTTAAATATTAAGGGCAAGATATATACCCCCTCCAGTGTTTTCTTACTAAGGTGGCTGGAAGTCTGGAATTCCAGAATGACGGAACTTATGGAACTCAGGGGAGAAACTAATCTTTCGGTCCCCGATGCTGACAGGGCGGTGATGTATGGCCTATGAGGAATGGGTATCCTAGAGGAAAATGGGAATTGAATTAACTTTCTGTAGACTTTTCGCTGATCTGTTGTTTGGGTGCCTTTTTAAGGTTGTATATCAAGTGCTGGTAGTGTAAGGTCGCACAAGTGTTAATTCGATTAGGAAAGAAAAATATAGACAGGCTCATTTTACCCCTCTTTGGTAAAATATTTTCTTTTCTTATCTAAGGTATGAATTGGCACGTGTTTTTAGCTGTATTATAGTATTATTCCTCATCATCAGACTAACCTGTTTTCTTAAGTCAACAAACGTTTATAAAATTATAGGTTTTGGTATTTAATATTGGCGTTGTCAGTAACAAACTATTAAGAGAACAGCAGTTGACCAGAAGGATGATATTCCTTCAATTTAGAAAAGAACAATGATCTAACACAAAAAATAAGTATAAGTTGATGAAAATGTTTTACAAGCGTAAAAGACATTGTCTTTCTCATACGCACCACGACTTAAACCGATATTTGAAAATATAATTGACGTAAACATGGTGAAGACTCCAGATAATACCCCTCTATTTTCTTAAGAAAATTAATCTTACCTGCTCTACACATAAAATGTTATCATTAAGGTTTTTTGACAAACTATTTTGAGAGCGTTTGATTCGAGTAAATGAAAGGAAATGTTCACGACCCAACTTTAACACTAGAACCGCGGAGTGGGTCAATTTGACCCAAAACGAGTTTTGATTTCGTTTTTCTCAAAAAGTTACAAACGCTGACTTAAATAATTTTGTGACTTTTCCTGAATCATTGTTAATAGTAAACTGTGAAAAAATGAGGATTCTAGCTTTTACCATTTTTTTGTAAAAAACTTGTATACCTAATACCGCGGGGCGGGTCATCCTGACCCAAAGCGTTCTACCCTTATGAAATCACAGTAAAGTGCTCTCAAAAATTTGAAGAATCTGGTTTTATCAGTTTTACCCTCTTTTCTCACAAAGGTCAAGGTCACTATACCAGTTTGGGGTAATAAAGAATGCTTGAAACAGGTTTTTCGAGCAGTTAAGTTGCAAATTGCATTCCTCTGAATACAACATGGGTGGATCGGTAAAAAATCATGGAAGAGCTCGGTCCATTCCCTATTTTTTGAGGGTAATTTATTTTTCAAAGGTAAAATATGTTTTAAATGCAATTTAGATACATATCCTGTTAGTTTTCCTCCAAATTTCCCCTGAAAGCAGTCTAATTTTTTTATTTGAAGAAAATAATGCAAAAAATCATAAATTTATCTTTTTTGAAGCTCTGAACACACAATTTCATAATCTAGAGGTAGCTACAGCAGAAGAAATTTAGAACTTAGTAATTTCAGGGTAATCATGATTTTTGGAACCACCGATCTATTGCGCTTCTTTGCTCAAAAGCCTATTTTTGTGGAAAAATGAGAATTTGCAATTATAAAAATAAATACGATAAAAATTTCCTCAAACCGATACTATTTTAATAATTTCTGAAACTTAAAATAAAAGTATAGGGAATTTTATTAGTTTTTAAAAAGAAACGAATTTTTTTGAAAATTGACCAGCAGTAGTTTTACACGATATTTGGCAGAAAAGCCTGAAAATTGAATTGAAATTATGAATTTAAAGCTATATTTGCCATTAAATTATGGAATGCCGGTGATGTTTACAGTAAATTTATATTAAATTATTGTTATCTGGGTTTACTGAAATTTTTAGCCTCAGAAATATAATCATCCCCTGAAAAGTTCTAAGTCTTTTACACGTTTTTGGCATTTTAATACTTTAATTATAATAATGTCTACCTTTATTGACCTTAATATAGAACAAAGAAGTAAATGAAAGTAATTTCCCTCAAATAATATGATATATTCCATTAAAAGCTCAGTTTTATAAGCCGGGGTCAATTTGACCCAGGCCCGCGGTTTTAGTTATACCGAAAATGCCGCGGTTCTAGTGTTAAAGCCATAAATCCGATAACTAGATAATTTAGGGTAAAACCCGGGGAATGTTGCTAAGTATCAGATAAACAGTAATCAGAGAATAAGGCCTGTGTTGAAAAATCACAGTGTTACTTTTACAGGATTTTACATGAGTTAGTTTTCAGCTTCAGAGGGATTGTACGCTTTGAAAGATTAAATTAAACAAATTCATCCATTGTAGCACATAACTCTCATGCGGTAAAGAGTAACATAAATTATATGATTCTCGCTACAAAAAAAAATAAATTATCCTGTCTTTGCGTACCTACTCTTTACGCCGATGTTTTGTCCTTGAATCAATCCTAAAATTCCTCGCAGTTAAGTTCTAATGATATCAAGTTGTTCAGAAGGAAGTATACCTCACATTGGTATTCACTTTGAAAGCAATCATTAGTTCTTTATTTACAAAACATTAAGATTCCTTTACAAAAAACTAGATGCTAACTCAAAGAAACAATATTTTACCTGATAAATAAAATATATATGTTATTAGCTTATGATACATCTGTGCATGTGATCATATTAACTCCCTCTTATACTGTTGCTGACAGGCAATGCACACTATTATCCTCCTTTCCCCCCATGTATTTTTCTATTTTCATTAAATTAACGTTTTCATTGTTGCTTACAGTGTTATTGGAATAATTTATACTCTTACATGTTAACTAAGATGTATTTTAGTTTAAAAAAACCGCACATTTTAAGGAAAAAAACTTCCTATAAGTTATCGTATGGATCTACTCAAGATTTATTTGAAGTAGCAGACACCCGTAAATGCAATTTAGAAGGTACAGCTTAAAACAGCAGAAAAGCTTCCTCCATCCAGTTTATTTCCTTTTCGATGCCGTTCGGTGCAAAGTGATGTTATTGAACTCAAAAATCCTCTATTTCCTAAGAAAAACAAGAGAGCTTGTGTACACCACATGGAAGTCTTCTTTTCACCAACCCCTCCTTAGACATATAAATCTCAGTTTCGAGGAAAACCAGCTCTCCCCTTTCTTTCAAAAACCGCGGCTTTTCTCTCAGAACAGCGAATGTTTTGTACGGCTGCCTTTCACTAAAGCAAAATATGGAAAGCCCACGGAACTGAAAAAGCTGGAACTTGGTAAACTTTAAGCGAAATAAAGATGTTTCCTTTATCATGTAAAGACGTCTCAGACATATTACTTGGGAGGAAAACATCTATTTTAAAGAGTCTGAAGAGGCTAAAAACTTTGTTCGGTTAGACAAACAAAGTTGTGCTGGTAGTAAAGGAACATTAAGTAAGATAATTTTGGCTTTTGAAAACATTTTAGAAAAGTTTGGTTACTTACACCGAACTTAAAACTTGATTAAGAAATGTCAACAGGAGGAGTACTTATCTAATGCAATGCTGGTCTGGCTTCAATGCATGTCGGTTTGGGAAAACTTAAATTTTTATCTTTAAAGATCTGATAAAGTGAAATAGCTTTCAATAAAATCCCTATATAATAAAATAAATACTATTAATTGTGATATTTATTCCCAAAGAAATTCCCTATGTGATTATATTAGTTGATAGTTGATATTAGTGATTAGTTGATTAGATATGGTTGATTATATTGTATAATTACTCACTTAAAAAGTTTCATTTTTAATGTTGTAAAAAGTTTCATTTTTAATGTAAAAAGATTCATTTTTAATGTTGTAAAAAGATTCATTTTTAATGTTGTAGAAAGTTTCATTTTTAATGTTGTGAAAAGTTTCATTTTTAATGTTGTAGAAAGATTCATTTTTAATGTTTTAGAAAGTTTCATTTTTAATGTTGTAGAAAGTTTCATTTTTAATGTTGGCTGAAATACACTCCCGTTAGAGATACATTGTAACTAGAAATAATCTAAATAAACTTCAAATATCTATTTATTCTAATGGGGGATAAAGTTGAAAAGAGTCTACAATTGCCTGTGTCTCACAATTAAACTCATCTATACTCATATTTTATTTCATTTTTGTTAAGTTTTGTTAGATATTAAAAATGCATTAATGAATAATCGTACAGTTGTTTTCGCTGTAATGTCAAATAAATAAAGATAATTGAATAAATTTCTTTTAGCGTACTTCAGCCATAAAAAATCTTTACTTCAATTTGAATAATAAAAAAGTTCAAAAAAATATTCAACAGAGTAATAAAATAAATTTTACCGAGAGAAGAATGAAAGATGATTAGAAAGTGAAATATCCATACAATTTTTATAGCACCATTTTATGTTGAGACTATCTAATTGCTTTTTAAATGTACTGAAATAAGACATACATTACACATCGAAGAGATATAGAAACAAAAGAAATGTATCTTGAAATTCACGTATGTATATTAATCCTAACAAAAGAAAGTAGAGGTACAAAAATCTTCATCTGGCTTAAGCCATTTGGAAGGACATTTCTCTCTTAGAAGGTGATAAAAGCAAATTAAAATGAACTCCCGTTCACGGAAGAAGAGTCAGGAGCCGTGAAAAGGAAAGTTCCGGGAACTCCCGGAGGCGGGAAAAGTTGCCGGAGCGCCATTAATTATTGAGGCCCTCCGTTTAACGATTTGGACCCCGTACCGCAATGAAAAATCAAGGTTCTTTTGAAGAAAAATCCCCGGCGCTAATGAGCGAGTGCTGAAAATCATACATCCCATTGTAGAACTCGACAATTAGAGTAATTAAAAAGATGAAGAAGTAAGGGTATCGCAGGAAGGATGTGGGGTTGATTATGCGTTTGGTGAGGATGAAAGGAGGGAAACGTCTGAAATTATTTTTGAGAAGGAAGGATACCTGCAAATCAGCAGATTTTTAGGAAACGAGAAGGCTTTTGTTTCATATAATAATTTCAGCAATTTAAGTAATCATAACTGCTGTTCTACTTTTGAAAGGAAACGTTTACTGGAACTACATACTTTGCTTCAAAATTAAGCCAGGTAAGAATTACATATGAAAGAATTCTTTGTGGTGGCTATCTGTTCGGTAGTATGTAATAGGACTTTCTCGGTATAGAAAAGAATCTATTTATTCATGGAAGAAACATATAGTTTCCATGTATCAAATATGTGTTTCAAAATAATGTACCGTAAAATTCTAAGTAGAATGGGCATAAAATGGGCGTTTAGAACCAAAGAAAAACCTTTTTTTTACGTCCTCTCAAAAAATACTTTTCGCTTTTGTGTAGCTTCATCGGTAAGTTTTATGAAGCGCAAGCCGTTAACGTTAAAGTATATAAGAAGGATCTTTGAGATTAGTTTTTTTAGTTGTTTAAGGTTGTGTGTCACAAATAGAAGAAAAGTAAGCACTTATGTGGTAATTTATTGATTTTTTTATCTTTGAATCAGTTTTATACAGAGGTGAATCTAACCAAATTAAAAAAATACGACCAAAATTGATTAAAATAGCTGATTTTTAGTGATGATGAATGATGATTTTTAGTGATACATCTCTAGTTTTGAAAAATGAACAAGTGTACTAAACATTTATTATTCCCAATCTGAAAATTTAAAAAATAATGTCAGGTAATGAAAATTTTTTAAACTAGTTTAATCTTACATTTTTAACTAAAACTAAAAAAAAAAACCAGAATCTTTCTCGATATCTTTTTATAAATTGCAGCTACATTACATCATAACATGAATAATGAATTTAACTTCCCACAATGGAATCCCGAATAGAATGCCAGGAAATAACGATTCAAGTTTCTACAAATTACTTCTATTTTTCGAAAGAAAGGAAATAATAATTTATTCATGAAGAATGTTTTACATTATGGACACACAGAAATGTGATCCATCGTATTCCCATAAGGATTTGTGAGAGATATAGCCCTTCCAAAATTGCAACGAAATCATTTTCGAGAGAAAATTACATTTCCATACTTCTGTTACGGTTTAAAGCTTCGATATACTATTACGTCATTTATTAGACAACAATTTTCATCTTAGGGGAGAATGTATATAAGACAATCTTTCTTTAACATTCTATTTTAAATATAACAATGTCATATTTTCCAGTATTGCTGAAATATCAGTAAAGTTATTTTTCCAGTTTTTCTAGTTTGTTTTATAGGTTCCGTTATATTTTATTGCGGTTTAATTTTATGAATAAGGCATATCTTCATACAAATCTTCATTTGTGTTCATTTCCAAGATAAAAACACACAATAACCAGCCAATCACAAAAAAAAGATTACTATCGTGATCTTTCCCAAAACGCCTCCTTTGAAGTACGGTCAATAATCGACATTTCTCAGTATTGATTTTTGATGGTCAGTATCATTTTTTCAACTTTAATTATCAAAAAAGGGGAAAACTCAAATTGAATTTTTTAGGATTTTTTTTTATTCAAATAGTGTTTTTATAATATTATTAAAGTTTTTTTAACAATTAAAAATATCACAAAATGTTCGACATTTATCTACTATATTCATCGAGATATTGATGGACTATATTGTTACAATACTAATTGACGTTCCTGTGATACCTGGGGAAAATTTGGGGCGTCTAGGACTGAAAGGGTTAAGCAGAGTAAATATTTTTTTGTCTGATATCTATGAAGCTAACTGATGAAATCTAGAGTAACTCAATATGTTCTTGTAAATAGAATATGTTTATTTGTATAAATATTTGGTAGGATTCTCCCCAAAAGAAACTAACCGGACCGAAATTCCCTCCATAGCATTGATAAGCAGCGAAAGAGCTTGAAGCAGTCACAACATGGAATGATTCTTCGTTATTTGATAAATCGGAAACAGATATTTCTCCCAGAGTAAGTGATTTCTACGCTCGGTTAGAACAACAGAATAAAAATATTTCGGGTTTCTGAGGGAAAAAGGGAGAATATTCGATTATGGCTCTACTGGCTGACTGACATCGGATCCTTTTGGATATAAATAGCTTTATAGATTAAGAATGACCACCAAATACAGTAATTATGTTTCGAGCAGGATAAAAATTGAAAAGATTTTATCAATAAATCCATTTTTTTTATAAATATGTTTATTATTAAATTCCTATATTTGACTAGATTTTTACTCATTAGTGTTGTTTACGTGATTAAAATTTCACAGAGCAGTTCATGGTCTCATTTTTTAGCATCTGTCTTTATACTATAAAAAAGAGCACGCTCAACTGACTCATAAAGCCAGAGAAACTCAAAGTTGTGAGAAAAAAGAAAAGAAGAAAATTCATTCTAATAAAACTTTTGAGGAACTTCAAATATAATATTAGCAGAATTATTTTTTGTTAAAGAAAACCATAAGTAATCGCTACTTTAATTTCAATAATATAGTACTTGTACTTGGTAAAAATTTATTCAAAAAACACCTTGCTAATATTATTTGCAATGCCTTAAAAGTCTTGTTACAATTAATTTCAATAATTATTGAATTTAATTCAGATTAAAGTTGAGACCAAAAGTTGCGACAGAACTTTTATTAAACTTCATATTTTTTAGCTTCTAGTTGGATATGTTAAGAGTATAGCTTAGACTTTCTATAAGGTATAGTAGTCTATAAGGTAGCTTTATCAGCAGCAAAATTCAAGTATGATATTTTTTATTCATTTGATCAGCAAATTCGTCTTATTTTTCAATCATCCTCTTAAGAAACCATATCATAGAATCAGTTTTTCTAACTCTGTTATGTAGCTCTATCATATTAAAAAAAAAAAAAACTTTTTTTAGTGCACCTCGAGTAAATATACTATATAGTTTCACATTGAAGTTATAAATAAATATAATGAGTTGTTATTAGTATAAAATTAAGATAATCAATTATTTTCCTTCGAAAACTTTTGAAACACATAAACTATCTTTATCCATGAACATATTTAATATTCTGTAATACCGCATCGTTTATCATGATTACCAGTTACTAAAGGAGCATGAGTCGTTAATACTATAGTATTAAGCTTTGAAATATAACATTTTCCTGTTTCAACAGGACAATATTTCAATAGGTTCTACAAAATTTATACTCAGCGTCAAAAATTCTAGTCAACGAATATTTAAGACCGGAAATTTAAACATACGTTTTATATACTCAGCAATATCTAACTAAATTTAAGACGATGTCATAGCAAAGCCGTTCAAATGAATAACGACCAAACTTTAAAACTATTTTATTGAAATCGTAACATTTGAAATACGAGTACCTACCTAATCTTAATACATTTTATATGCATAAATATTACAACACAACACTGCACTAGTAAAATATGTCGGAAAGCGCTATTATCCCTTCAGAAAATGGGGGCAGAAATTTCGGGAACGCATACAAAATTCTCATTCAAATCATATAACCCCACTAAATCACGTAACATTCATCGAAGCGATACGCTTTCCATTATTTCAACCAAAAAGTGATTCCGTACATGGGAGCGATAAAATCCCGTTATTGGGGGATCGGTATATTTATAGCCTACTCTGTTTTAGCAAGCGTGTTTTGTAAAAAGGGGACTTTTTTAACATATCGTGCTATGCAGATTGATAGGAGGTTTTTTACAAAACGTGCTATACGTGAGAGTTCCCCGATGTGATTTTTCAGCTTTCCCCCCTTTTTTCCCCTTCATCACGTTGAGTGGGAAGGAAATTTTAACATGCATACGCGAATGTATTGTAGCATGCAATATTCATACAATGTATATGCACCCCATTTTTCCCTCTCATAGAAAGACCTGTGAGAAAAAAATTTAGTTTTATAGTCACGTTCTCTTTAGGAATTTTTTACCTTATTGTCTTCGATGCATATTTAAAGGAAATGACGTGGTCATGTTTGCGAAAAAAATTAATTCTGGGTTCTCTAACAAATGTGTGAAATGCTTTATTACTTGCTTAGCCTAAATCAGAAAAATACGGAATGAAACTATGGGAGTGATAACTTCGGCACATATCTAATAAACTTGAAGTTAAATTTTTATGGGATATAATTTAAAAGGCATTAGTTAAAACTGATTTTGTATCGGGCTAAGTTAAAAGGTTTTTAGTTTATGTAAATAGAAAGGCTGTACAAAATATTAAACTGACTCAAATAATTAAATGAAACTTTGCAGCCAAGCAGTAGAGTTTCTGTACACACACCGTAAATTTTTTTAAAAAGTAATATTTTAGTAAGACATATAAATATAAAATCATTCTTTTTTATATGAGGTGGAATCCAACCTTAAAGTTATATACTAGTTCCTATCAACTTTAAATGCAAAAAGTTTGGCAGAAAATAAAGCATAAAATCTTCGATTGATATGTTTTCTAAAGTAAGTATACAGATCAAAAAGAAAAATTAATTAACTGCGAAGCAAATAATACAAATGTAATAAGTAATAAGTAAAATTATAAGTAATTCATATCTTGAACTAAAGAGCATCAAAATGAAAAATATATCCACTAAAGATATTCACTAAAACCGAAAAACTTTTGAAAATTGTTAAATCTGTTTAGGTCTCCACTAGCTATAAATTTAACACACCGACTCCTTCAAAGGCTGTATGGTTCCCTTTGGAAGATACATCTCATTTTTCTGTAACGTGTTATCTTAAGTGACAATTTAAATGGCCCTCAATTTCTCTCTCTTATCAGCTATTTTTCAATATCGTAAAAGTTCTTATTGTTTTAGCATAAAGAAATATTCGTTTTATAAATGATAAAAATTTTGTGTTGAAGAAAGGCTTAGCACGTTTTTTTTTTTTTTTTAGAATTGCATTTTCTGCAGATTGTTGAAGATAAAGAATTGAATATAAAAGATAAACGAAAATTTTACTAGTTATTTTATTTCCTCTACACTTACTAATAAATCTTCCTTTGTTTTATTCTTTACTAGAATAATCATTCCCATTCCTCAAAGAACATGGATTCTACCTTTCCCCCATATGTTTAAAACTAAGTTTCACCTTCTATTAAAACTAACCATCTTCAAAAACAAATTAAGTTCTCGCTTTTATTTCAAAATGTATGATGAACAAGCTAAGGCCACTAACAGCAAGTTTCAAAAATTCATGAAAGGATAAAATAGAAAGTCAACAGAGATATAAGAAATTAATCTTTAGAATGAAAAGATGGTTCAAACATTAAAGTAAAATCTAAACCTAACATACTAATATGAATCTTTTATCAAGAAAAAGTCCCACTCACTAAACCCATCATTTTATAAGTTACTACGCGAATTTTATTTACTCTAACTCTCAAAACTTAATTTTTAAGTACTGAAGTGCAAAAACACAAAGAAACGGACTATAGAATAAAATACCTTATTTGTTTTTACAGACAAACCTCAACAAGTTTAAGGTATTCAATTCATTGCCCTTTCCGTTATTATCAAAACCTTTGAAAACTATGCTTTCCCCCTTTTTTTCTTCCAATATTTATGATATGAGGAGTAAGAAGTTCTTGGATGTTGTTTTTCTTTTTGAAAGAACACACGTTTGGTATTTCCTAAGGGGATTTTTTGGGGTCAGATATACCCTTCCTTTAGGTTTTTTTTTTTTGGGGGGGGTTCTGATTCAAACTCAATTAAACTTCGTAAAAATGGTGTTCAGTTTACTGATTTTGGGATCTGTGTGCCTTATCTTATCTCATTCATTCTTTTCTTCTTACCCAGCTAAACATGTTATTTTGGTTTCCATTGGAAAAAAGACAGACATATAAGGTTTTTTCTTAAAGATGTCAAAATATTCAAACCATCAATTTTTTTTTCGTTACACCTGGGTTTTTTTTATTCAGTTTGGCTTATTCTTTTCTTACATATCCCTTTAGTGCTGTTTCGGAAACTAGATCTTCACATTTTATTTTTTCAAATATGTAAAAAATAAACTACTATGAATAAAAATTCTAACTACTAATTATAGAGATTTTTTATTATAAGTATTTGCCTTTGTGCATTACATTGAAAAATGAATTTTTTTTATGAAGACACTTTTGAACAACTAATATTTTTTTTTGCATTTTTCCTCTTTGAGTTTCAAAAACCCCAAAAAAATCTAACTGGGAAAGAATAAACGATTCTTAACAAGGGGAAAAATTACGAAAATTGTTAGTATGTCGTGTAGTTTTCAATAATACGTGTTATGAAATTAGATAATTTAATAACGTATATTGAAGTTAAATTAAAATACAATATCTTTATGGTTTCTCTAAAAATGCGCGATATATGTACCTATACTTTAATTTAAAATATTTGAAATGTAGCGTCGTCATTAACACAATGCTTTATTAATTAAATAATATTTATTTAAAAACCTTACACCTCTCAAAATTAATTTCTTGATTCATCATTTTAAATTTAAAACCACGATTTTCAGTCACGGATTAAGTATAAAAATATTACCATTGAGAAGGAATTAAAATATTTATAAGTGATATATTTTCTGTAATGGTTAACATTCTTTGGTGATAGTGTACACATTTTTAATTTAGGCATCTAAAATGCTTGCGAAAATTATACACTAAGTTGTGAAACATAAAAATACTGTTGGATTTGAAATAGTTTAATGAAATAGAATTGAATTTGTAGAAAAAATATTTTAGATGCGAGAAATGATTAAAGCGACCATTCATAGTGTATTATTTTAAAACAAAGGCACTGCACTTATAAAATGCGGTTTTTTTCCAAGGGGATTTTTTCAGAAAAATACAGTGGTGTAAATAATTTATTTACCTAAATCTGTAACTATAAATACATGAGGATATTAAATAAAAACAACTTATAAACACACGGTTTTAACTTTCATTGCTTAAAAAACAGTTTAAAAACATTAAATTTAAATCTTGAAAAGAGAAATCAACCATGATGATATCTATGATTATCGCAGTTATACAATACCTTTTAATAAAACCAAATAATATTTTATTCAGTGTTTTTATATAGGATAGTATACTTTAGAAAGAAAAATCTAATCGGTTTGTATAAACCAATATTTTAATAATAAAATTTATTAAGTATACAAATCATCTGATTCAACAGCATATAATACGTAGCGTTTCAAAACGTCTACTCATACTCTGCACAGGCATATTCCTTGCGTTGAGTACATAAAAAATGCCGACAGAACTGTACCTCTAAGACCCATAAATATAAAAAAAAATCGCGAAAAATGTATGACGTCCCCTCAGGTTCCCACTAAAAAGGTTTAAGTATAAACGTGAATATAGTTTTTTGTATATGTTTGCAGATTGAGAAGTTAAAAATATCCACTGCACATGCATGCGCTAGCCGTAGAATGAAGTAATCAAGTTTTTATCAGATGTAGCGTCACATTTTTCAAAAAATCGACTCGTATTTCGACCCTGACATTTCTATATACTCCCCGCAAGGAATCTCCTGTGCAGAGTTTGAGCGGACTCATCGAAACACCCTCTATAATCTATAACGTAAGAGGACTCACCGTCTGCAGTCTTCTTTCCGTCCTGATAGCGTGAAGCACCACGGCATTTCCGAAGAAAGTGAGCAGACAGAGCATAGTGAACAACACCGCAATGGGGACTCCTATCAGCGGATGCTCCGTCAATAGCCCTTCTGAAGGGAACTCATCCAGTTCATCGCTGCTCCAGTTCCCTGCTTCCACTATCACAGTGAAATCCTCGTCATCCATAGCGATTCACTCTATCTGTTACCCAAGATTAAGAAATGTTCAAATTGTTGGAAGACGATGACAAAGTCTAATAACCATATAATTTATGGTTTGTGTAGAGTTGGAGAATGAAAAATCCGAATTTTCTCCAATATAGCGTGATTTTATCACATAATATCTACTGAAATGTTATGTAGCATAACAAGATAAGTTCGATAGGAATATGATATTAGTTAGAGAAAGATGAAACGGAAATTGTTAGCACATATAATGTGAGGAAAAGTATTTTTAAAATATTTCAACGAGAGTGCAAGTATGTTCCTATGTGAAAAATTCTAAGTTAATTTTAATTAGTGAGTTAATCTCTTTCAAGAAATTATTTACCTAAATAGGGAATGGGTAATTTGAAGACTGCGTTGATTACTCTCTAATATTGCAATCACTTGATATAGTATATAGAATTCTATAGAATAATAAGTTTCTCTTCTTATAAATTCTCTTCGTTATAAAAAATTTCTATCATAATTGAAGTTGGAATGATTTGAGGACAATATTAATGACATGTAATATCGCAATCACATGGTCGTATACTATAACTAATTAAATATATTTCCATATATAGGTGATATCTACTGAAAAATTCATAAATATACGTTTGTTTTACCCGAGTATATTTTTAACATTATTTAATTCCAAAAATAACTTGACCCTGATGTAAGCGTAAGATATTTCCAGAAACTAAATAAGAAGATATCACCAAAATATCCTTCGAGGGGTACCTTGGAATTAGTTTCTTCTCGTTTTCGAAAACTCCTAAATGCCAAAATAATTTTGAAGAAAAAATCTACAAATATTAATTTTATACGTTCACGTCCACCAATCCAATTATTTCCTAATCATTATCCACCGCAAATGACCAACTATCCCTCACGGAACGAATCCTTCCACTCACAAAGCGGATCCAACCACGTGTTGCTATCTCTCCTCCAACTCCCACCAACACCGCCAAAATCCTTCTGAACTTCACACACTCGACGATTTTCCAAAGTTTCCACTAAAGCGATCTGCCTCCGCCTTGACGAGAAAGACAGGGGAAAAAATGTCCTCTTCGGAAGTAAGTCCGGCAAGTCCCGGACACTCGGGGTGCGAGGTCGGAAGTGACAGTGAAGCGGTCCGGCCCGCTCCGGTGCCGGGGCTTAGGGGGCGCTGCGGTCGCCGCAACAAGCGCCCTTCCCAACTTTCGCGGGATCGCTGATGCTCTTGGTGTTGTGCGCATGCGCCTTCGCTCCGTCCCGTGGAAGGATTGCCCTGGAGTCAATGCTCTCCGCCTTCGGTTGGGGAAGGGTAATGGGATGGTTTCAAGGATCCAATTTAGAGCGTCAGAATCCAATTCCGGGAATCTTCCGAGGCTGTTTTTGAAGCAAATTTGAGCTTTCAGAGTAAATTTTGCGTCGGGTATCTGAAGTATTGTGAGTTTCTTCGAAATATAGAGGTTTAAGCTTGGAGCTTCAGGGCGGAAAAGTTTTTAAACATTGTGATTGTTGACGTTTGAAAAAAGTGGGTTAGTGGACTTTTTAAAAATTGAATAATTTTTTCGAATAGCAGTTATAAAATGTAAAAATAAATAGCTCAACTAATTAAATATTTCGATTTCAGTCCACACAGTTAAAAATTATTTAATTGATAGATTGTACTTCTGCTTACAGTTCCAAAATATAACTTGGGAATTTTTTTAACACTAATATTTAGTTTGTTTTTATATTAGTATTTTATTCAAAATCTTCAAATGTTTAGTCATTATAACTTAACGCTTTCAGACCTAGACCGCCAGAGATTAAAATTGAATCCTATGTAAAATTTGGGGCGGCAGGATTGAAAGGGGTTAAATAACTACATGCTACTTTTTAAAATCAAAGTTTTCGTACATACATTACGTTGTAAGGGAATATGTAGTTTTACACTTAAATTTTTAAAAAGATCCAATTATATGTGCCTTTTTAGTTAACAAGTTGTATGAATTCTAGAAATGTGTTTAAAGAAGATAGCTTAAAATGTAATTGCTTTGTTTTTCTTATTATTCTATTTTGAATGGGTATTAATCTTGGCTTTTAACTTTAATTTAGAGAGGTGTCTAAATTTTTTAAAATACTGGTTTTTGAGTTATCCTCAATTTTTTTTTTTTAATATTGGTAGATTTTTGATAGTTTCAACTTAAATTACGCATTTGATTAAAATTCTATCAAAGTAGTGTGTGTATTCTGTTAAACAAATAATAATAATCCTACTTTTACAATCTAAAGATATTGTCCAGATAAAGATTATGTCCATTTTATCTTTTATCAAAAAGGGTTAAAAGATAAAATGGACATAATTTTATTGAAAAATACTTGTATAATGAATAAAAAAACAGAAAATTTTCTTTTAAATTATTTTAAAATATGTATTGTACAACTCTATTACTTCTGATTAGCATAGGTTTGCATTATACCTACTAAATTTTATTTTGTATCATTGTGAAATGCTTTATAAAAATGTAATAAAAAAATCCTTTCAATTATGAATTTTATAAAAAGTTACAGTCTGGTATTTGAAGAAAAATAAAATGCGCTCCATTCCAAAAACTGTTTACTTTTCAAAATATAAGAAAAAGTAAGAGTTTTTTACCTATTTCTGTTTATATAGTTATCGAACATAAATTCAAAGCAAAAATTTCTGTTTTATACATTCCACCCTTAATATTTAACAGTTTTCACGTATCAACTACGTATTTCACAATTATTTTTACTGCATTGTTTCTTTCAGAAAAAAGCTTAATGAGTACGACGAAAGATTTTTGTCAAAATATACAGATCAGAAAAGTCAAAGGCCAATTTTGTTTAGTCTAGAAACAAGCACACACACACACGAAATTTCTTGGAAATTTGCAGATTGTGCATACTAATTCCCATACTTTAAAGATTGGAAAATAAAATTTCCCGAGTATACGTTTTTCCCAACCTTTGCCAATTACATACACAAACTATACTTCTGTTTCTTTCTATACTATTGAAAATCGTATATTTCCCAGAATACTTCTCGCAGCCGAACACTTTCTCCGTTCACATAAACAAAAGCAAACTGCTTGAGACCGGAAGCACCTTTGGAAGCTCAATATAGAAACAAATGTGCGGCGTTGAATGAGATTTTTTTTATTTTATTTTGTTGCTGGAAAGTGAGTTAAGAGTTATGGAGCAAAACACAGTGTAACGCAATATCTTACGCCCGTGTGATTTTCAAGATGGTACGGATATTTCCCCATATGATACATGTTTTGTATTTGTTTCTTGTTCAAAATACATAATGTCTCTAGAGAGAAAGAGGGTAAAGTGGATGCAAAAGTACGCATGAGATATTCTCATATATTTGTAAGTTTAATCTATTTTCGAGTGCACTTTATGTTGCATACTTTAAAAACCAAGTTATGTAAAATGGTATTTGGTTCTTTAACATTGAATGAGGTGAATATGGATATTAAAATTCGATCCTTATTTCGCAAGGAAAAGGCATGATAATAAAAAAAATAATTTATAGTGATTTATTACAAGATAACATTTTACATGGCCATTACTAAAATTTATTTTTATATAATTAGAAACTTGTTGCGTTTCATATATATATTCAGAAAAAGCTAATTTATAGTAACTCTTTCTTTTATGCATAATTTTATACTTTAAAAATTGAGTTTTATCATCACTATTATTATTTTTTCATCTTTCAATGTCATTCATTAGTTTTCTATTCTGAATATTTTCAGAGACGTTGAAGAATTCGTGTTATGAAACAGTATTTATGTATTATCAAAACTGCGGCCCACAGAATTTAATCTATTTTCATTGACGTATTAATTTTCATTGCACGTTTTTATTATATTTGCTTTTATTAGAGTTAATCGGAGCGGAATCTTGCATATATTTTTTAAAACGCCTCAAAAGACTGAAAAGGGAAAAAAAGATTTAATGGGGGGGAATGTTTTTTAAATTGATTTTGATAAATTGTTCTAAAATTTAAATTACCTTTTGGTATGTTTGATGACTCAATTTCTGATGAACAAAGTAAAAGCGAGAACACTGGTCATGAGTGAAGTATTAAAATATAAAAAAACTCAACTGTACTGCGTCTAAATTATACAATCATTTATCATAACTCTGGTAAATACTCTATACATAAAAACTACTTGTAAAATTGAATATAATAGCATTATGTAGTTATAAACTCATAGAAATAGGTTCATAAGATTTTGAAAGATATGTAATACTTTATGAAGATTTTAATTTTTTTTTATAAACTGACACTTTTAACGCGTACACATAACACCCAAAAATATGAAAAGAAAAAAGTTAATAAAAATACTCTGAGGGAATGTGGGCCTTTTCTCTTTACTGAAAAAAAAAGATATTTTCTCAAACTGTTAAGGAAAAATATCGACTTTAAAATAAGTCTCAATATCAATGTCTGGTGATCTGAAGATTTTTTCAGCTAATGGTTTCATGTTCCATTTGTAACAGCTGTGATAGTCTGCCTTGCGTTGGATAACATACTATGGATACTATAGTATTGGATACTAGAGTATTCTGACAATATCATTATATGACATTTATGACCCGTTTTATTGTTACTTTAAAGAATGTTCTAATATACCCAAGCATTCTCCTAAAATGTATGAATAAGAGGCCATCACCAACATTTACTTACAAAATAACTTTATTTACCTATATTATGTATTAACAAACGCTTATTAAATTCAATGTCTGACACATTTACTAATTTAAGTTACATAACCACCACTTCGTAGAGTCACCATCTAAAATTTCATAAGGTTTTGAAGTACCCAATTATCTAGTAAATTGTGCAGTGATAATTATTAGGGGGTGCAGAGAGCTTCAGATGTCCCTTGAACTTTATAAATTTGAACTGCAGCAAGTTCTTACATTTCTAGATGTATGTCTAGATGTAATTCGGATGAAATAAGTTAAAATTTATATCTTGGCTACTTTTCCGATACAGTTGGACAGTTTAGTGAGTCTGTAGTACCCGACCCAATAAATACTTAACTGTTTTCCATTAAAATGCTGCACTTTAACGTTTTGAGGTCGGTTTGGATATTTAGCAGAATACCACAATGAATCATGAACGTAAATATAATAAAAATAGCACCATGAATAAAGTGAGATAAGTCTTGTAGTTTTTATATTTAATATTTAAGTGATTAATTAAAGTTTGTAATTGAAAAGAATTTAAGCTTTTAACAGAATATTTGATATTTTTAGTTGAAATCGCAGTAGGTAAATTATTATGTTTCGGTAATGTAATTGAAATCCTTTCTGTATGACAGTAAATACTGTATATTTTATAAAACCTCATAAACTATTTCTCTTTAAGATTATTGCTGAAAAAATATTAAAAAGGACTTATTGAAAACTTTCTCGTTTAATTATGTACTATCATAATTATTAACTTTTCTTTTTTATGCACTACTATTAATCCTTACGACAGATATTAAACCCGTAATTTACAACACAATGCTTGCCACTGCTTATTTCTTGGTTTGTATTGTTCTTATATTATTTTCATGTATTGTTTAGTAATATTTATAATTTTATCACGTTTAAGTTTTTCTTGCAATTATTTTTGTACATCAAATTTGTAAATTACTTTTATGCATGTCTCCTACATGGATCGTTATACGATCCCAGGTGATGGAAAAATTTACTTTATTTGTATTCCTAAAAAAGTCCGTCTAATTTGATGTTCTCAAATTACATGGAAAATGGGTTCACCGTTATCGATTGTGGTGCTTGTTTAGTTCTTAACCCAGTGAGCACAGTACGTAGCGAATACGTCCAGATTACGAAATCGCTACATCGCGAATATCTCAACTTTTGGTAGTTTTTTTGTAGCGATGTCACCACCTTTTACATCGCCACGACAAAAATGGTACAAAAAGAGTACCAATTTCTGCTTTAGAGTTTACCTAATTGGGACGTATTCGCTACATATGTAGCGAATACGTTTCATTACGGACGAATTTCGTCTCTTATAGGTGCTCTTTACATCCCATTTAGATCCGTTCGATGTCAAAAATTCCAATCCGCTGCATAAAACAGACGTACGGTTTTAGTACGAAATAGGGACGATTTATGTACTCTTTACATCCCATTTAGAGCGCTCTGATGACTTCAGTCCCAATCCGCTGCATAAAACAGACGTACGATTTTAGTACGAAATAGGGACGATTTATGTACTAGTTACATCCCATTTAGAGCCCTCCGATGACTTAAGTCCAAATCCGCTGCATAAAACAGACGTACGGTTTTAGTACGAAATAGGGACGCTTTACGTACTCTTTAAATCCCATTTAGAGCGCTTTGATATCTTAAGTCCCAATCCGCTACATAAACCAGACGTACGGTTTTAGTACGAAATAGGGACGCTTTACGTACTCTTTACATCCCATTTTGAGCCCCCCGATGACTAAAATCTCAATCCGCTGCATAAAACAGACACACACATGGACAAATATGAAATGCATTAGTAGCGAGTACGGCCGTATTACAGCCGCTTTTAACCAACCCGCTACATAAAATAAACGTATACCTGCATTATATTTAGCAAGTTTTCATGTAAAATTTTTTTTGCCAAACCGAAATATTTGATCAAACTTAGAAAACTTGCTAAATATAAGGCAGGTTACGTTCGTTTTATGTAGTGGGTTGGTTAAAAGCAGCTGTATTACGGCCTTACTTGCTACATAATGCATTTCATATTTGTCCATGTATGTCTGTTTTATGCAGAAGATTAAGACTTTTGTCAATAATTCCAGTTAACAAAATGGTTGCACTTCCTCCACCCATTTTCTTCAGAATCTCCACCTGAAATGCACTGAAATGAATTAGCACACTCAATAATTATAAATAAAATTTATTTTATTAAAAAAGATTTAATGGAAAATAAAAAATAGTTGCATGAGTAGAAATCTAACAAAGACCAAGACTAAATTCAAAAAAGTAATAACAGCATGAGCACTAGGTTTTTGAGACAATAAAACAGTAGAGTTTGAGCTGTAGCGTTTCTTCTTTTTTTACAGTGCATTTTCTCGTCGTAATAGGAATGTCTTGATTACGATCAGGTTAGGACAACATTTGCTGTCCGGTTTTGGAAATTTTTCGCCTTAACTGGGATGAGCCCAATACGTCCACTTTTGGGCAACAATTGACATTTCGAAAAAAAGCAATTTTTGGTAATTTCTCGTCTTAAAAGCGATATCCAGATTTCATCCCCTTTATGACAACATTTGACGAACCATTTTGGTAATTTTTCTTCCTAAAATTGATGAGCCGAATTACGTACAGATTAAGACAACATTTGCTGTCCGGTTTTGGAAATTTTTCGCCTTAACTGGGATGAGCCCAATACGTCCACTTTTGGGCAACAATTGACATTTCGAAAAAAAGCAATTTTTGGTAATTTCTCGTCTTAAAAGCGATATCCAGATTTCATCCCCTTTATGACAACATTTGACGAACTATTTTGGTAATTTTTCTTCCTAAAATTGATGAGCCGAATTACGTACAGATTAAGACAACATTTGCTGCCCGGTTTTGGAAATTTTTCGCCTTAACTGGGATGAGCCCAATACGTCCACTTTTGGGCAACAATTGACATTTACAAAAAAAGCAATTTTTGGTAATTTCTCGTCTTAAAAGCGATATCCAGATTTCATCCCCTTTATGACAACATTTGACAAACCATTTTTGTAATTTTTCTTCCTAAAATTGATGAGCCGAATTACGTACAGATTAGGGCAACAATTGCCCTCCAGATTTGGAAATTTCTCGTCATAAATCGGATGAGCCCAAATACGTCCATTTTTGGGCAACATTTTACGTACAATTTTTGTAACTTTTCGCTTTAATAGGGATGAGCCTGAATACGTTCATTTTATGCCAACATTTGACATCCCATTTTTGAAATTTCTCGACGTAAACGTAGTCGCTACAAATCCGCGACAAAGTCGACGAAGATAGGACGAAAATGGTACATGTGTGCTCACTGGGAATTTAAATAAAAACATTAATTTCAGCCACTGCAACCAAAATTTCATTTTAAATGAATTTACTATAACAGCATAAATTTATATTAGTTAAATAGATTTTTTTAGTCGAGACCCTTAAAAATAGTCCACAATAGCAGAGAGTTCACTATATTAATTCGTAAGTAAGGTTTGACTGTGTTAAAGAACAGCCATAAGAGTCCCCATGAGCATGGGTTAAAATACTATGCCATCAATTATTAAAAAAAAATTAATAATATTAAAAATATTAAAAGTAAGAAGTGTATAAAAGTATTTTACAGTGAAAATTAAATTAGATTTCTTCTACAGCTAAAAAAAATTAAAAATGTGCTTTCATATTTAAATCCTTTGAAAATATAGTTTCATCATTGGATAATTAATCCTTACTACGTACATTGAAAGCTTCTAATCAAGACTTTAAAATATTTTATAATACTTGTCCCTTCTGAAAACAACCATGACATACACTTTAAGATATAATTTTTTTCTGAGATTAAATGACAAAAGTAAACTCCATAACTTAATTAATATGTAGATATGAAGATTCACTTCCAAAGGTTAATTTGCTTTATGTCCATAACGTATCTCAAGTTATCTAAAATAACTTTTTTATGAACCACTTCTTTTAAAATTAAAGATAAATTTATGAAAAAGGTAAAGGACAGTATAAATTAAGTGCAGCGAAAACTCAAAAACATGCTTCGAATACCAAAGTTAACACTAAAAATTAACCTATACGAAAATCTCCGGAATGATTCTAATAAAAGTAATTTCCAGCACAGTTTAAGAATTTTCGAAATATTCTACAATGCTATTTTTGCAGCAGTTCATTAACTAAAGGGATTGCATATAAGAAAAACGAGATTTTACTTTAACTTTCCTCATTTATTTTTAATGACAGTTATGTGCGGATACTACTTTCAAATAGGATGTAATAAATTATAAACGGAAGGAAGGATACCGACGATGAAAATTACATGCGTAAAGGTTATTGCCCATTTATTACTTTTATACTGTGAAAATATAGAGCTATTCTAATTTTGAAGTTTGATTTATTCCTACATGTCTGTTCGCTCATTCAGCTATTATAATTTACATAAAGCAAAAAGATCTTAATGGAAACGGGAGGAAGTGACTGTTTTATAAAAATGGAAATAGGAGAAGAATGTCAAACTAGTAAAAAATTAGTATTTTAACCCTAGAAAGGGGGAGAGAGATGAGAAAAAAAATCGTACCTTTTGAATACTTATTTAAACCTTTAATCATGTAATTTCGATTACATATTACATATTTTTTTAATAGTATCTACCGCTTTTTTATAATATGGTTTATTCCCAGTGAGCACACATGTACCATTTTCGTCCTATCTTCGTCGACTTTGTCGCGGATTTGTAGCGACTACGTTTACGTCGAGAAATTTCAAAAATGGGATGTCAAATGTTGGCATAAAATGAACGTATTCAGGCTCATCCCTATTAAAGCGAAAAGTTTCAAAAATTGTACGTAAAATGTTGCCCAAAAATGGACGTATTTGGGCTCATCCGATTTATGACGAGAAATTTCAAAATCTGGATGGCAATTGTTGCCCTAATCTGTACGTAATTCGGCTCATCAATTTTAGGAAGAAAAATTACCAAAACGGTTCATCAAATGTTGTCATAAAGGGGATGAAATCTGGATATCGCTTTTAAGACGAGAAATTACCAAAAATTGCTTTTTAGTAAATGTCAATTGTTGCCCAAAAGTGGACGTATTGGGCTCATCCCAGTTAAGGCGAAAAATTTCCAAATCTGGATGGCAATTGTTGCCCTAATCTGTACGTAATTCGGCTCATCAATTTTAGGAAGAAAAATTTCCAAAACGGTTCGTCAAATGTTGTCATAAAGGGGATGAAATCTGGATATCGCTTTTAAGACGAGAAATTACCAAAAATTGCTTTTTAGTAAATGTCAATTGTTGCCCAAAAGTGGACGTATTGGGCTCATCCCAGTTAAGGCGAAAAATTTCCAAAACCGGACAGCAAATGTTGTCCTAACCTGATCGTAATCAGGACATTCCTATTACGAGAAAATGCTCTGTGCAAAAAAGAAGAAACGCTACAGCTCAAACTCTACTGTTTTATTGTCTCAAAAACCTAGTGCTCATGCTGTTATTACTTTTTTGAATTTAGTCTTGGTCTTTGTTAGATTTCTACTCATGCAACTATTTTTTATTTTCCATTAAATCTTTTTTAATAAAATAAATTTTATTTATAATTATCGAGTGTGCCAATTCATTTCAGTGCATTTCAGGTGGAGATTCTGAAGAAAATGGGTGGAGGAAGTGCAACCATTTTGTTAACTGGAATTATTGACAATAGTCTCAATCTTCTGCATAAAACAGACATACATGGACAATTATGAAATGCATTATGTAGCAAGTAAGGCCGTAATACAGCTGCTTTTAACCAACCCACTACATAAAACGAACGTAACCTGCCTTATATTTAGCAAGTTTTCTAAGTTTGATCAAATATTTCGGTTTGGCAAAAAAAAAAAAAAAAAATTAACATGAAAACTTGCTAAATATAATGCAGGTATACGTTTATTTTATGTAGCGGGTTGGTTAAAAGCGGCTGTTATACTGCCGTACTCGCTTAATACATTTCATAACTGTCCATGTGTGTCTGTTTTATGCAGTGGATTGAGATTTTAGTCATCGGAGGGCTCTAAATGGGATTTAAAGAGTACATAAATCGTCCCTATTTGGTACTAAAACCGTACGTCTGTTTTATGCAGCGGATTGGGACATAAGTCATCGGAGGGCTCTAAATGGGATGTAAATAGTACATAAATCGTCCCTATTTCGTACTAAAACCGTACGTCTGTTTTATGCAGCGGATTGGTACTAAAGTCGTCAGAGCGCTCTAAATGGGATGTAAATAGTACATAAAGCGTCCCTATTTCGTACTAAAACCGTACGTCTGTTTTATGCAGCGGATTGGTACTAAAGTCATCAGAGCGCTCTAAATGGGATGTAAATAGTACATAAATCGTCCCTATTTCGTACTAAAACCGTACATCTGTTTTATGCAGCGGATTGGAATTTTTGACATCGGAGGGCTCTAAATGGGATGTAAAGAGTACATAAAGCGTCCCTATTTCGTACTAAAACCGTACGTCTGTTTTATGCAGCGGATTGGAATTTTTGACATCGGACGGATCTAAATGGTATGTAAAGAGCACCTATAAGAGACGCAATTCGTCCGTAATGAAACGTATTCGCTACATATGTAGCGAATACGTCCCAATTAGGTAAACTCTAAAGCAGAAATTGGTACTCTTTTTGTACCATTTTTGTCGTGGCGATGTAAAAGGTGGTGACATCGCTACAAAAAAACTACCAAAAGTAGAGATATTCGCGATGTAGCGATTTCGTAATCTGGACGTATTCGCTACGTACTGTGCTCACTGGGTTTATCTTTAAGTTCTAGCTTTATAGATAAATAAAGTTTCTATTAAGTACGAAAGTAATGACTTTCTTACGTTAAAATAAATGTAAGTTGATAGATTTTTTTTCGTGGGGTGGAATTTTTAATTTTAAGGATGATATTATTTTAGTAATTTACGTAAAATATATTATCATTATTATACATTTACGTAGTTAATTCTGTGTTTAAGAAATATCGGAATTTAAGTACTTACTATTTTCAATAATTATTTTGTTGTTCAGTGGTAAAACTAATTAATATAAAAACTGTTTCGTTATTCTGTGGTAAAATAATTTTTTTTTAATTTCTACAGTAGTAAGGGTCCTATCTGATATTTGATTGGTTATAAAAAATTTTCCAACATTTGATGGACTCCCCAACAAAGGGAGATGATTATATAATAAGGTTCTTATAAAAATATTTAGTTTAACTATTTTTTGAGTCAGTAAATTTCTTTCTATTATTTAAGGCTTTTTTTCCCCAAGACATTTTTACACATTAAATTGGTTTTAATTTTTTTATGAAAATTTGTTCCATGTTCTACTCATTTTCTCATGGGATCAACTGGGATCATTTTCTCAAGCTGTATTGTATGTTTTTTACGTTACGGACAAAGTGATAAATCTGGGGATTAGTAATAATGCCCTGGCATTTCTGGCGCGGTATTATTAATAATGCCCGGATATCACTTGGACATAATTAACAATGACCAGTTTATCACTTTGCCCATAACATTTATATACGAGTTTCTGTAAAATGTAATTTACTGCATTGAAAAAAAAATTAAGTAGTAAGGCAACATTTGCGCTTGTGACAAAGATTAGTTTCTGAAGGAAATTAACAATATCACTGTAGTACAATGTGTCCTTGAAAAGTTTATTTTTACTACATCTGGATTATGAAAAAGGGCTATGGAATATAAATGTTTATAATTATTCTTCTGTAATCTAAGCCAAATTTTTGCAGGTTGAACCATCAGTTTTTTCTTAGATCCACATTCGGGCGGTGATATCATCTCCATGGCAGCTCTAAAAAGATAAACTATTTGTTATAAAAAATAAGCAGCTAATCTTAGTTAGTTTTAATAGGATGAGCAATTAAGTACCAATTCAGTACTACAAATTGTACACAATTCTTCAGTAAATAAACTGTACATAATTGTTGCAGATCAAACTAAAATGCACTACATTTAATTCTTTCCTTACGGCCTAAAATCCCACGCATATTTGAACTAGACACAGTACTATACAGAATTGTTAAAAAAATTAAGTACCGTATTGAAAAATAATACTTTTATTTCTTCAACCTTACATTTTTCACCTAATTATTTAAATTCTTTATCTTACGAACAGATATTCCCTCACCAAATAAATAACCAGGAAAAACTACTCTTTAACCGTAATAGTTTCGGAAATTTTTCAACTCCATTAAGATCATAATTTTGGTAGATTTCTTAATCTTTAGGAATCAAGTTTTAAATGGATTTAAATTTTTTTTTCCAATCGCGTTTCAAATTAGTTAAACCTGTATTTACAACCTAATGAAAGGCTAAATAAGACAAAGAAATAGATCTTACCTCCTCTCCATCACTCACGTCAGGAACGTCAGGTTTGGAAGCACGCCATTCGGAACTCCATTTGTTTTCCTGTGAGTCATTCTTACTTTGAGAGGCATTCGATCCGGCTGCTCCATTTTTCTGCTTCTTTAGGATGATGGGGGCGATGTCTAAAAATAATAAACCCTACTAGTTTAGTGTCACAGTTATACTAGTAATGACGCGAATCTCTCATGAGGTCTACCAAGACCATAGAGCTTATAAAACTGTAGAGTGATCACGCTGTCGCGTTAGCTTGTAAACCGATCGGGAAAAATAGTCCAAACATAACTCGCTCTCTATTATCACTTGTCTTCTGGAGATGGTTTATGCAATCTGTTCTGTGAATAAAACATAAAACTTCTCTTTTAACACCATAAAGTCCGTCTTAATCCATAGAAGTGATGGAGTGCTCCTTAAAAACTATTTCATTAGTATTTGTTATTTGTACATAATCTTGATGTCTACAATTTAATAAATTTACATTGGTAGTGTTTTTATCCTTAAAAGAGTTTTTAATAGCTATACAGGTACAATTCCGTTAAATATCGTCAGGTTGTTTTGAACGCCAAATATTCAAATATCGCCAAATTTTTACGATTGTCAATGATATAAATTTATATAATTTTCAATGTTAAATTGAAATTTCTGGAGGTGTTTCTAATATTTGGCGTCCAAAACAACTTGGCGATATATAACAGGACAGTAACGGAATCGAACCGCCATACAGCTCATAAAACAACTCAAGATCAAAAATTCATTCAAGACCACTTACAGGCTGGAAGGTAGCAGAAGGCAGCAACGACAGTTACGATGGCAGGCACCATTCCTAGGAGGACCCCTTTGACTCCCATCCCCATGACGGGCTTGACCCCTCTATCGTTCACCAACTTCCAGATGCGGGAAAATGGGATCCACACATTGGCCTCTTTTTTTTCGGCGGGGGGCGCCGCTCTCATGCCAAGTTGCATCTTGCTGATTGGGTGCAACAAGTGGTGGACGGGAACTACGAGCTGGTCCGAAACGAAGCTCTTCACGGAGTCCATGTTCGGGGTGATTTTCAAGATGACGGCGCTGAAGTCGGGGGTGAGCTTCCCTAGGGTGAGGGTGAGGTTGAAGAGGGAATCCGTCAGGGCTGCGGTAGGGTCGATTATGGAAGCCTGGGAGAGCTCTTTCGCCGATAAGGTGGTTCCAGGTACTGTATTGTACATGCTCACCACCCACCAGTCTTCTGTAAAACGAAAAGGAGAGTCAGAGATGCATGGTGGCCCACACGAGGACCAATCGGAGTTTTGCAGAGTGATTGGCATTGGATTGGTTCTTAAGTGAAGGGGGAAATCTTATGCTGTAGGATTGGAAAATATGCGTCCGATATATATGGCTTTAAAGTAGCGATATTACATCAATATGCTTGTATGCTTGTAATGTAGTTTATTTTTCTATATTTCGATTTCTATGTTTCTATTTATGTTTGGTGCTATATTAAACCGGGTGCCACTCTTCTAGGCTACTTTTTTGGGCACTTCTTTTGGCAACATTACCCAATATCCAGTATATCCGCCGGGATGCTAGAAAAATAAATTATGGCCCTAGTTGGAGTGACCCTAGTTGACCCTAGTTGGAGTATGGCCTAAGATTCCATAATCGGGAACCATCGCCAACTTGGCGATATTTTTTAATAACTCATTTTAATAATTTTTTTAATAATATATTTTTAATAATAAATATATATTTAATAATAATATTTTTTAATAACGCCAAGTTTGGCGACTTTCCTTGGCGATGGTTCCCGATTACGGAACATTAACCCTAGTTGGCAACACCAAAAAAACAAATGGCACCCAGTTAGTAAGAAACCTTACGTTTTATCTGTGCTTCTATTAAGTGTGTGTATTTGATTATTATCTTTTTTCTTTGTATGACTTCGAGTATTTTTTCTTTTTTTCGTTAATATTTTGTGTACAGTAAGTTTGTCCATTATATCAAAGTATGCCTATGTCTAATATATTTGTATTAATATACATTTCAACTCAATGTTTAAAAAATTTGTGTGTGTTTTTTTAAAGAACTTGAACACTTTAAAACTGGAATTATATATGTGTTTTATCTTTTGGTAACACCTAGTTATTGAAATTGGTAAAACATACTGAGAACCAAACATTCAAAGGTCGCCAGTTGCCAAATTAGGTATACGAGTATAATAGGATATACAAATAAACATCTATAGTACCTACATTACGTATAATTATGTTGCTCTATTATTATTGTTTATATTTTAAATCTTTGGAACCTAAAATAGCTTGAAGATATTTTACGATATGGATAACATCTCCCTATTTCAAATAAAATCATTCTTAAAAGATTTTTATAAAAAAAAAAAAAATTCAAACCTTTTTCACGACGTCTTAAGGGTGGGAAAGGCGCAGCAGATTCTGTGAGAAGAACTATTGCAACCGTGAGAATAAGCACAGTTTTGAAACCTGTAATAACAAATAAAAATTAAAAATTATGTTTACTTTTAACGTTCACTACTGGATGTTTATTATTAAAATGGTCTTACTATTAAAATAGCTTAATAAAATGAAGATTTATATTCAGAATCAGCAGTCGTCATAGCAAAACTAATCCAAACGCGCCCCTCCATCTAATCTCCAAGGACACGACAACAACAACAAGCTTAATAAAATTCTAACACAGCCATTTAAATTAAAGTGCAAAAAAATCTCAAAAACAAAATAACTCTCACCTTTCATCGTTGAAAAAATCAATTTTGGAAGTTTTTAAAGCGTAGATAAATTTCGGGAAGTGTTTTTGGATATCGAAGTATAGAAGTGTTGAAAATTTATGAGTTTTATGTTAGGTATCATTGTTGCATATTTACATTATTTTTAAACAATGGCGAGAAACAGTTGCTAACAATAAACTTTTAGAACAACAATATCTTTAGCACATTTTAACCCTTGGTCAAGGTACTTTCTTCATTATTAAACTAATGATAAAACTCATAACAATAAATTTATAACAATACCGTATGATATGGCTTTGCTTAACTATTGTACATAAAATATAATTGCACAAATAAATATTTCAGTGCATTGATTTATAATTACTAGGACAAATTATTACACATAAATGTAGATTAATAAAATTTAAAAAATCTCGCAACATAAAGAAATATTTAAGTACAAAAGATTAACTATCAAATTAATTAAACTTAAATATGATATCTACTATCAGATTTATATTAAAATAGCGATTCCTAAAACCCATTTTAAACGCATCTATTACCAAAAAAAGATGTAAAATAGCATCAACCAATAGTAAACTAAATTCCCCAGTCTCACACAGAAAAAATAAGGGTAGATCAAAACTTCTCATAAGGCAGAAAAAGGAGGCAAAAGGTGCTCACGAAATAGAATGAGAAAAAGCTATTTCGTCTTTCTCTTTCCTCACAGTTAGATATTCTTGGGAGATTTTTTTTTCTCCACTGGTCTTTATCTTTTAGAAAAGAGGAATTTTTTCTTCCAAGCTTTTATCCGAGGAGCTGTAATCTCACTATATTTCTTCGTTTCAGTTCATTGTGCCCCAAACTGAATGCGACTTACTCCTCACAGCGCAAAGTATGAAAGTTTTCTCTCCTTTTTCGGTTTGATATTCGGATATTTCGGTGCGATTTTCACTTATTTTATGACTCGAATTGAAAAATAAGCTTTTGAAATGAAAATGTCAGGTTCAATGAGTTTCTTGTTGGTTTTATATTTTAAAATTTGAGTTGATATCTATTGGATTTAGTGTCGTTTAGAATTTAAGCAAGACAATTTATTAACTGCAGTATTAAATCTGGAATTTACACTCTGTTTTTACAGAAAATAATCCTGTACGAGTCTCTTCATGTTATGCTGTAAAATCCAAAATCTTTCTTTTAAAAATAAAACTTCCAATTCGTTTGCCTTAATTTCTTAGTATAACCAGTCTGTTAATGCGTTACTGCCCACATACTTGAAAATCTTTGACTTTTTTTCCCAAGACTAATTGAAAATACTTTTTTCTGTTCTAAAAGCAAAAAAGTAAGAATAGACACAATTGTCCGGAATTATATTTTTCTAAATTAAATCAAATCAAATTGTATAGTTATTATTATTATTATAGGTAATTAAAAAAACACAGAGTTGTGATTCGCTAGGAAGAAAACACCCGCTTTGGTGAAAAGAAAAATTACAAACTATTATACAAACACAGTGAATACAGAAAAACGAAATAACGAAATGTTTCCTAAAAAAACTTTTAAAAAATATAAGTGAAATAAAAAAGAGTGTTTAATTTTGTTTGTAGTGCTTTAAAATGCGTTTGTAATACTCTTTAGTTTAGACTTGCCATATTTTAGAAAACAACTGTTTAAAAAAAACTAATCACACAAAATTAAGGTTAAAAATTAAGAGTTCTATATACATAGAGACTATATGTTTCGAATTTACTGAGATGTGCAAAGAAGCCACACTTGCATGGGAAACATAATCTATAAATCGTTAATTTCAGGAGCAATAAAAATGTTTGAAATGAGTTTAAGTAGTCATATATTTCAAACTCCCTTTCTTTAATAACCTTTCTCAACCCAATAGTCAATTACAAGGAAGCTATAATTTTATATATATTTTTTTTATCATCCTACTTATTTAACGAGGTTTAGAGCACACAAGCAAAATTAATTAAAATTGAAGAATGACATAGGATTCGCCTCGAAATTAAATTTAATTGAAAATTCGCCGAGGGAAATCTTGACTAATACGTTTTAATCATCTTTGAAATTTCGCCGTCCCCTATTTATAGCGCCTCCTTGAAGATAATTCCATAACCGTTGGTATTTCTGTTGCATCAAACCTAAAATGCTAGCTTTAGAGCTTGGCTGAGAAATCCCTCGTTTAAAATTTCAATGTTTCTGCCATCTACAGATTAATGTTTAATTAATGTATTTTATCTAGTTTTGTTCGAACGAAGCCCATATTTCAGTGAATAGAGAAGATGGTATTATAAAGCAATTGCTTGATTTTGAACAAAGATTTAGCTTTCAAAGAGGAATGCTGTAGTTGTGATGTTGTGATTCTTGGTTAAAAGCTAAAAGGGCTTTAAAAATTTGATAAATGCTTCCATCAACAATAATAATTGTATTACAAACTTTTAAGTCGTCTTAGAGCGCTTTAAAACACAAAATTACTCTATTATTGGGGATTTGGCACTTAATACACTTTAATGCACAATTTGATTGAATCTTTAGTAATTACGGTGTCTATTTATAGTAGCTACTTAATTTTAAGAAGTTTCAATAAAGTCCAATTATAAAAGCAATACATGATCTGAACATAATATGCTTCAAAACCAATTTCATCTTACTTTAATTTAGAATCCAAACTTTATACTACTAGTAAAAACTTGTTACTCTCTGAAATAACTTTCGTATTTGAAAATAAAGCAAAATAATATTTTTCTTTGTTCATTTTTAATAATTTAAGTTACTAAACATATTTTTAAAAAATAGACGATGATGATAGTACATAATAATAAATTGTTCTTATTGATTGAAACTGTTTTTACTGTTTTTCAACTACAAATAATTACAGGAAATTTTTTATGCCTCTTTCGTACATTTAAAAAATTTTACGCAACAGTAAGTTTTAAATCTGCATACAAAATGATCCAGTTTCTATTGGTTAATTATTATTAATGATTATTTTATCACATTTCCTTTAGTGCATTTCTTTTTGAATGGAGACTGGTTTAAATTACTTTTATTTCCTTCTTGTTGTTGTTGTTACTATTTTTTTTAAAACTATTTAAGGTTTGCACTAAATAAAATAATCTATTCTAAAAAATTATATAGAAACTATAAGTGCTTACAAGAATATATTTTAGTTTATTACTACAGAATCGGTTAGTGAAGTTATCTATAGAGCCGTTTGAGCATTTCCTAATAAAACTGAACATTAATTATAGACTAGAGATGTTTATATGTCATTAGCCGACAATTTTCATCATCAAAAAGAGATTATCCCAATAACCAAATGTAGAAATAGAAGTTTGTTGCATTAATCAACTCTCCTATTATATGAATGAGATCATTAATATAGTCATGATCATTTATAGATGAAGAGCTCTAATGATGCCTTATGCTTTCCAAAATTCATACACATAATGCTGACCTACATATATTTTTTTTTAATATTGAAGATATGATTATGGAGTAAATTTTTCCTCATACATTGGTGCATGACCCTTCTTCTTTTGTTATTTTTGTGGATGTTGAAGCTACTTTTCATGCATAAATAGTTATTGTATTCAGTTATTGTGTACAGTTCTACTCTATATCAGCATCAACCCTTATTTTTACTTTTCTGCAAACGTAAAGGTAAAATATAACTAATCATATATTTTTTAATAAGTTCAACAAAAAAATACTTGTTTAAAAAAATTATCGAACTTTTTAATTAAAAATCATCTCTCAAAGCAAGTTAAAAAAATTTTATATCATCCAATCATTTTCAAATTTTCCATTTCCATTGTTTGTAATCTTAATTTTTTCTAAATGAGAAGGCAACTCAGATAACAAAAGATTATGATTGTGGAATAGAATCTGTAACATTTATATATATCTATGTGGGGGCCGAAACAAAAGTCTCAATCCAAAGTTGCAATCAGGCTGAATCAGAAGTATCAATCCAATCTCGGCAGAAACCTAAGAACTCGGGCAGAACCAGAAATCTCAATCCAAAGCTGCAATCCAATCTCGGCAGGAATCCTCAATTTCTGTGGGAAATATCCACAGAACAAACGAAACAATTCTGGTGTTAGGAAATTAAGTAATTTTAATTAATCTAGGGAACTTATGGGGCTGGCTCACTCGCTCTCTGACGGAGCGACCAGAAACACACTGATCGGCTCACAAAAGCCATAGGTGAAAGCAAAAAAGTAAGCGAAGTGGTTATTTCCACGAAAGTTGAAGCATGCGCAGTAATAGGAGTTTGTTTACGGTACTATTACGTGTTTTATAACAATATTATTGAACAATCCTGGCAACAGCACCGATGACTGAGTGGTAGAGTGTGCGTCTAGTAACCTAATGGTCCCCCGTTCGATTCCAGGCTGCTACTTTTGAGTATTTTGCTTTTATTTAACTTGTAGTTTTTCAGAAGTGTAGCGAAATTAGTTTGAGTTGAGTTGTTACTTTCGTGGAAATAACTAGTGCCAAAAGAAAATCAGAACAACAACTTAATAACTGACAAAAATATTCTTGAAGAACAAATAAAAAGAAAACGGCCTATTGTAAACATTCACGCGCGTGCGAAGAGAAAAAGAATCAAAATACAAACAAAGAAAAAAAAAGAGAGCAGGAAGACAGTTTGTTTTTATTCTCAAATCCAATATCTATGTTATACTAACTATTTATTTCTTTGGTCAACAATTTTTCCAACTTAACATTCTACAAATAAGGTGGTTTTCAGTATAAAATATTTCATACCAAAATCTTATCAGAATAAAAACTTAGAATAAAAATTTTTCTATCAATTTTTTTTTCGGAGCTTTTAAAGTTCGGAAGATCCGCATCAATGGACGGTTTTAATAAATTTGAAAAGTTCTCAATCAGACCTATTATTTAATTTAAACTACTGTTTTAACAAATTTATCCTGCAACACTTTCCCAAAAACTATTTGAAACTAAATTTCTCTCACGGTTTCTCCAGAGTTTCATAATCGACGAAATGCTTTCTAAGCAATCACAAACTTTTCTGATGCGACGATTATTTCTTCATCCCCAACTTCTTTCCCCATTTCTAACAATAGGCTCGTAAAGCCAAGAAATAATTTGAAACCAAAAACCTTCTAAGAGATTCTCTTGTGGAGGAATTTATAGGATTTAAATGTTGCCTGAAGTAAGATAGTGGATGTAATTGCTCACATAAAAAACTTAACAAGGTCTCAGAAAATATATTAACTAGCAAAATTTCATTTGAGACATAGTCAAATGCCTCAACCGAACAGGACTATTTTTTATGTAAGTCAAATGATTTTTTATGCTCTGTTCTTACAACTTATGGAAATAAAATAAGTTTTTTACATTCTTAATCTAAAACTGATGTGAGAATGTAACAATATTTTTTTTCCTGGTAATCATTTTTAAATACATTATTTAAGATAAGGATGTTACGTGTATTTTGACTTGCAAAATTTTATTTTCTTTGTTCAAATATTATTGCATAATTGCTTATTCAGAGAAACTTTATTAGGTATTTTAGGTGTTTATATCAGCAAATAATGGTTGAAGAACTTTATTTAACGATGAGATAAATTCTTATATTTTCTTGGAAAATTTTAAAAAAAATTTAGTTATCTTACTTTGTCTAAGAAGAGCTAGAAGGAAAGGAAGTCAAAGAAAATTAAACAATTAAAACACATGGTGTTTTTTTACTGTACATGATGAGATTGCATTGAAATTGTAGGTATATAGTGAGTAAAGTGGTCCTTTCATGACCAAAAAGAAGGATAAGATGGAAGGATAAGATAAAATATACTCCTGTTCATAAAAAATGCAACACCAAGAAGTAATTGTCCGATCAACATGAAATTTTCAGGGTATGTTCATTATGGTTTTCTATTTAAATTGATGCAAATTCAGAGTTATAGCGCATGCGTGAGACGAGCAGCGCCTTTTCAAACACTAATTTAGTTGTATATATGGGGGCTGTAACGGGTGGTTAAGAAGTTGTAAGAAGGTTGTCTGCCGCTGATTATTTTGTCATTAGAAGTCATTATACCCCTCATACCTTAACGGATGCCATATGAGCATTTAACAGTGTTCGATCGAGGATCAATGATTGGCTTTCTTGAAGGGTGTTTTCACACTGTGTTACTGCTGCTCAGATGAAGGCCAATAGGACAATAGTGATATGGGTGTAAAAGCAGAGGTCCCAAGATGGTCAGGCGAGTTGAAAATCAGGGGCTGAACGCCTCATTGTCATGTCAGCACGGGATCAAAGAGACTTCATTCGCATGACAGTGCCGGATCACTCAGCGACTTTTCGACATCTTTCAAACTGTCAAAACACTGCTGCAGGTCTATCATTGTCTGCTCCAACAGTTAATTGGTGGTTGCTCCACCGAATTCCGCGAATTATCGTCCTTTTTTAAAGAGCTCCATTGATGGAATTCCATCAGTGCATAAAGATACCATGGGGTCATCAAAAAATTTTTTTCGCGCGATTAATAGCAACAAATGGCCCTTTTAAACAAATCCAATTTCAATTTTCATCAACATGACACCCACATCGGCTTTTGGCGCTATATTGTAAAACGCCATCTTTGGAGAGTTTTATCTTGCGTTATACCGCACGAACACCCAGCCCCAGCGTTATGAGATAGAGCACTATTGAATATCAAGGGCAACCTTATGAGATAAGAAATGAAGGTGATCTTAACAGACACAATTGCTTTAAAAAATTTTTGGAGCCAAAAATTATACCCTACCTTTGAAGCATTCCTGAAGCTGTATTTGATCAGGACAAACCTTGGACACATGTTTTTTGGAATGTTCCGAACTTCCATTTTATCCATCAAAAGCAGTTTCTCTTTCAGCAAATTTCTTCACCCAATATTTCACCTATGGAACTTGACTGAAATTTTGTTGATTAGTCCTCATGCTCAAAATTCTTGTTCTGTTGCCAACTTTGGCAAACTTTGGGTTTCAGAAGAATCTTTGATGAAAATCTCCTCCTCAGGTAAAAAAGCAATCTGTTTGATTTAATGACGTGTCGGATAGAGGCTCTCATTGTAGCGCGTATGGACTACCTAAAACACTGATTTTCGATGTTTAATTTTGTTCCTTTGTTCTGAAAATTTAATCGTTTATTTGCACCTACAAAGGTCACCAGCTGTGTAAATTTCCTCAAAATCTAACAAGTCCTTCATGTTGTTGCATTTTTTATGAACAGGAGTATATTTAGAGGTAGCTCAAGACTGCTAAAGTTTAGTGATTTCACTTAAAAACAATTAATAGGTACTTAGAAAGAATTTAAGTAAAAGTAATAATTTTTAACATAACAGTAAATTAACTTTAATGTAAATAATTATTATTTAATTGAGCTTTTGAAAAATTGTAAACTTGAAAGAGTCCTAAAAAAGCAAGTAATGGAATATTCACGAATTCTTTTTTTTTTTCTAAGTTTAAAAAAATACAAACTTTCCAATTGTTTTTTGTTCTCAAATAAATGAATAAAAAAATTACATTCACTCTTAATACTAAGTTACAAAGAATAAAAAAAAATGTCTATTGGGTATTTTATTTTAAATACCATTGTACCTACCTACATACGGCCGTGCGTAATGTATAGTAATTATACAGTAGATAATTCAGATATTTTATTCCAAATTCTAATCACTACTCCAAATCTAATTCTAACACACCAACAATCGATTTATCTGATAATCACCTTAAGACAATTCGTCCCTTATGTACGCTCCATTCACTTCTTTCTTTGGTTAAACAATTCGAATTAAACGAGAAAAAAAAAACTCCCAAAAAGACAAGTTTTTTGTAAAAAAAACCCCTAGTTTTTAGGCTGGACAAAAACGAATTAACTGTTCAAGGTTCTGGTAGACTTGTTCCGGCAAGTGAAGGTTGATAGGATCCTAAGTGATAATACAATTTACCAGACTATTGGTCCGTATAATGTTAATCCGTTGGTATTTTTATGTCGTCAGCGTAATCCTTTGGATATTCGATAATTAATAACAAAGTTTTCCCCTAGTTTTGGCGGAGAATCAGGCGATATAAATTATGGTGGTGGGAAAATGCTAAAAAGATTCTGTGATACAAGCTGATTATATCATAGATTTACTCTTCTGCGGCGTTAAGACTATTTCCAAACACACAATGTCGCGTGATGTTACTTTTTTTTAATGATTTCGGTTTATAATTATCTTACTGTTTATTTTCAGTTTTCTGACTTCACTTGAGATTTTTCTTTACAAAAATTAAGTATTTGTAACAGAGGAGTACAAGTTATATGAAGTGCCCTTGGAAAATAAATTTATTTTACACCATTACAATGAATTTAATTCTTTGTAGGCTATCCTTTACTGGAAATTATTGATTTTAAACATTCTGGTATATTTTTAGCAATGAGTTCAAGGTATTTCAATCTCGGTGTCATATCCGCATAGTTCTTTGTGACACATTCGATAATTTTGTATTACATAAAGTTTAAGATCGAATTAAAAATAAAAATATTCTATAATCAATCACTGATACTTCAATAAGAAGATTAACATGATTAAATTGCACAAACCAAACTATTGAGTAAAAGATGGATCTAAAAATAGAAAAGAGTGAGTATAGCAAGTATAGATATTATTATTAGAGTATAGCAAGATTTTAATAGAAATGGAAATTATTCAAATTAATTTGAGGGAAAATAAATTGATTGAAGTGATCATACCATTTATTAATTGCAGTGATGAATACTTTTTGAGTATATGTTTTCTAATTTATTGAGCTAAAGTTAAGTTTCCTATCAAATCTTTCATCTTCTTACCTCTAATATTTAAACATAAATATTTTTCCATCCCTCTGATAATTCTCCTATTTTCTATATAAACTCACACAATAGCCCAAACCCCCTGTAAACATCTACCTCTCGCATGTCAAAATACACATTTTTAACTAACTCCCTTTTACACGAAAACACTTTAATCCTACACATTTCTCTCGGTTCAAAGGAACTGCATTAATTCCAAATCTACTTATTAAAACAAACCAGAAACTTAGTAAGCAGAGCTCAAATAATATCTGCGGTTCCAAACACCTAATCCACCTTCTACAACGGAGTCAACAGTCTACCGATGCGATTGACCACAAATTCGGAAGAATCGTTCACCCGGTCGCTGAAACCCCCTTTCAAAGGGTTTCATTTTCCGCATCACCACGTTTCGGAATAACAGATTAATCTCGTTTGCTGGTTCTTTTCTTTCCTCTCCAAAACACGTCCGATTGAAATCGAATCGAACGCGGCGGGTGACGTATCGACCCGGGGTTTGATTTGGGGAGGCGAAAAGGCTGAATTATTCGGGAGTTTTCTATATTGGGCTCGGGCATCGAACGCTCTTGTCCCATTCTAGGGAGGAGTCGAGGGTGTTATTGAGGCAAACGACACCTCAGAGCTGCAGTCGAGACTCGTTTTTACGGGGTACTCAAGTAGTTCGTAAATACAGAACATTTTAAAATGGAAAAAATGCATCAAATTTTGAGTAGTATATTTTTTTGTCATATTTCATCTTTTAAAAATATATGTTTTTGTTTATTTACGATTATGATGGAGTGGTACAAAATAAAGCTACTCATGTATGGTATGCGTGGGCATTACTACCTACGCACTACGAAGAAATGTCTAGTAATACCACTCAAGCACTAAGTTTAAGACATTTGGTTTTTCAAATGTTTTCCATTTTTTGTAATTTTTAATAATTATTATTATGAAATAAATAAATTGATTGATTGTATTGATTTCAACTTTTTTTTTAAATTGATAATTTTATCTTTTAAACTTTAAATTAGCTCATGATCTTACTAAACTAAACTAAACTCATTGGCGCAACAGCCCAGGTGGGCCAAGGCCTACGATGCCCATCTTCGTTCTCTTGACCGTGGGGCCCTGGGGTGCAAGGCATATGTCCCGGTTAGGTGGTCAGTCAAACGCAAGACCCCCAGTGCTTAGTTCCCAAGCAAGCTTGGTCCTCAGTTTATCGACCCACTGAAGGGACGAAACGTTGAGTCGACCTTGCCCAGCCCGGGAGCCGGGAATCGAACCCCAGACCTGTGGCACAGAAGAGCTATGCGCTACCACTGCGCCACCGGGCTTCACTTCATGATCATACGCCACATGAAATTTCAGAGCGTTTATTAGTTCAATGAAAATAGTTGCAATAAAAAGTTTCTCAACTGTTTTCACTTAGAATTAACCCCAATAATAACATACTAAAAATCACAAAATTGGACCATATTTTTTTTATTTTGAAATATAGCCGAAAATTATTGCCTTTAGTTTGAAAATAAAATTTAATGTTCCGGCAAATTCCGATGGAATTTACGTTTATTAATTTATTAAATTGAAATTGGTTAAATTTAGGACTAACTTCCAAACAAGTAACAGTCGAATACAGAGAATTCGCAATACAGTACAGAGAATTCGCACATGACGTCACACTTAACGACGTGGAGGACAAAAACAACGTTGCTAAGGCTGTTTTTAGGTACGGGAAATAGAAACATCCAATAGAAGCATTCGCACATGACGTCACTTGAGGACAAAAACAACGTTGCTAAAGCCGTTGTTAAGTCCGAGTCATGTGATTGAAAATGCTCTATTTTGGCATTTTTCAATCACAATTTTTAAAATAACAACGAAATTACATTAAAACAAATTTAAAAAAAATCTTTTATTTTTTTTAATTACAAATTTTAATAAATTTTAATATTACGATTTAAGCTAGGTAACACATGTTCATAGTTTAAGTTTTTCTTTTAATGCAGAAAAGCTTAATTAGCCCAGGCAACGAAAAGGTATAGAGAGAAATTCTTGGAGCACAATTTTTGACTTCGGAACTTTGTTTGGACTAGTTAGGAGGTGAATATATCAAAAGTCCTTTTGTAAAAAGTATCTTTTGTAAGAGTAATTAGCCAAAAACGGAAAAATGAGACTTTCAAACACCCCCCCTCACTTTGGCGGCAGGGCTACGGGCGGGGACTTTTGATATGTTCACCTCCTAACTATGTTCACCTCCTCCTTGACAAAGTTCCGAAGTCAAAAATTGTGCTCCAAGAATTTCCCTCTATTCCTTTCTTTGAGCATTCGTTGCCTAGACTAAATATTTTTGTACTAAAAATTAAAATATAGTTGAAAATTTAAAAAAATTTCAAATCAAGTCCCTACACTTGGAACAAATTGAAATAAAAGCTTTTTCAACAGTTTTCACTTCTAAGTGGCCTAAATAACAACATACTAAACATCGGACAGAGGGAAACCTATTTAAAAAAAAAAAAACCATGGCATTCTGAAATTATGAACAGTAATTTTTCCCTTTCCCCCTTTTTTAGGCTACTTTCAGTGTACTATATTTAAATCTGGTAAATAAAAATTTTTGATAATTGAACAGTCTTTTTCGGATTAAAATAATTTGTATCATGAAAATCTTTAAACAGCCCCAAAATATTCAAAAATTCCCTCAATAAACTTTTCTACGTCTCTAGTAAGTAAAATTTACAAAACACTCTATTTTTCCAACGGAGTTTTCGATTACAGTTTCCTTTCCAATTTTGAACTTCAATGTTATCGACTTCCCATCTCGTTAGCTTTATTCATCAGAAAAGTGTATTTTTTTTCTAAGAATCTTTAAAAAAAAAAGTAACTATTTCGATTCTAAAACGGATGTGAGCTTTGTGTACTTAATACGATTTACTTGTACTAGCCTAATCCGACTAAGAAGGACTACGAAAGTCTAAATGTAGATTTTCCATCTCTCTTTTTACTGTTCCATCTTGAATATTTCTTGAACTTTCTTTCAGGGAAATAAATATTCGACAAAGCTTATCTTGAATGGAATGCGGAGGGAGAATATCTGTATGTGTTTCAGAATTTGCAAAAGTTTTTATTTTCTTTCAGATTAAATATTGCCTTTTACTCTGGCAACACTTAAAATAAAGATTAAGCCGTAATGGAGGCAGTAGTTGTTTTAAGAAAAATGTTCTCCTAAATAGCTCCTTCTTTCAGGGTTTCAAATAAATAGTTTCTAGTGCTAAGAACGATATGAGTAAAATATAAGTATGTGGTTGCACTTCTTGGGTAATTTTTGGAAATTATGTATTTTTCATTTGAAACACATTTGCTAATTACCTATTAGTCAAGACTCAAATAAAAGAATAGACATTGATATAAGATTGTTCGGATTCTATATAGAAGATAAGGATTCGGATATTTTGAACTAAAAAAATTAAATTAAATTAGCTTTTACCAAGAGAATTCTTTATTCACAATCACTCAATCAGTAGAATAACGCTGTCTTAAAACTTCAAATAGTTGAATATTTTTTTGGGTTGCATTTTTAAACTGAGCTTTTTGAAAATAAAATGTTATTTAAATTTTGAATCTTAAATTTGGCAATGATATGCCTCTCCCAATCAAGCAGGGACCAAACACCTACTTTGGAATTTCATCACCATTCTCACTTGCAACAGAATTCTACCTTTTGACTCAATCTGTTCCTATTGTAATGGAACTCATCCTTTGACGGAGGCTGTCTATTCCAAGGAACTCTCTGTTAATTAAACTGCTCTCAATTGGTAGGGGGATTTTTTTTTAAACTTGTGAATACCTTTGAGCCTCTCAGGCTAATAATAAACTTATAACGGAATAATGAGTAATTAACTATATAAAAGGCATAACTATAGATGATAATCAACTATATAAAAGGCATAACTATAGATGATAATCAACTATATAAAAGGCACAACTATTGATGATAATTAACTATATAAAAGGCATAACTATAGATGATAATCAACTATATAAAAGGCATAACTATTGATGATAATTAACTATATAAAAGGCATAACTATAGATGATAATTAACTATATAAAAGCCATAACTATTGATGATATCAAAACACTTATTCATTCCTTATTTAACAGGATTAAATAAAATTAATAAATCCCAGTTTCATATAACTTTCTCTAGCGTTTGTTTTTAATTCCAATATAGTGTTTTTTATATATATCCTCCACATCAGCTTCATAATAATATAACATTAATGAAAGAACTACCTGATCTGTTAATTATCCAAGCAGTTTACTTCAAAAACAGATTATTAAGCTTTCAATTAAATACCTAATCATGTAGTGTTGTCACCATACACAAATTAATGAGCTTTAGCTCGTCTCGCTATGCCTAAAATAAAATATTTTTAATTGGTGGTTGCATAAGAGCAAATTACGAAGCTATTGACTTTTTCAGTTACATCTATGACATTTTGCTATTAGTGTTTCATTATTTTATATTTATAGTTCCAAAGAAAGCAATAGCCTTCTTAATGTATGTAAAAGTTATGATTAATTTATGACCATAAAGAATATTTTTTTATAGTTTTATACCCAATACAATAAATATTTCTAGGAGGTTTGTTTCAATTTTGGTTGTACTGACTTATTAGCAGTCTTAAAAAGTTAGTGATAACTTTAATTAAGAAATATTACTATACTATATGAGTGACTTTTCTTACTTTGATTTCATAACTAGAAACATAGAACTGACAAAAGAAATCGTTTCCGCTAATGAGTGACTTTTCTTACTTTGATTTTATAACTAGAAACATAGATTTTAACTGACAAAAGAAATCATTATCGCTAAGAATTACTATTACTATATAGAATATTACTATACTATATGAGTGACTTTTCTTACTTTGATTTCATAACTATAGAAACATAGATTTTAACTGACAAAAGAAATCGTTTTCACTAAGAATTACTATTACTATACTAATAGAATATTCTATACTTTATGATTGACTTTTCTTACTTTGATGTCATAACTAGAAACATAGATTCTAACTAACAAAAGAAATCGTTTTTGCTAAGAATTTGCACCTTCAGGAAACTATCGATGTAATTAAATAGGACATCTTTGTCTTCGTACGTTTTCCTTATCGTTTACTACAAGCAATGCTAAATCCATTACTCAAACTAACACTTAGTAAAACAATACAATCCCTTACAATCAAGACCATTGTTTTCTTTTCGTTCGTTCCTCTCCATAGCGTGAGCATCTCATCTCCAGCTTGTGAAGCAAAACAGGTGGTAAATAAACAACCTTTTCCGGTGTAAAAGACAAAACCGCTCCTTCACCAGGTATAGTATCCGTACACCGGTGTTTGAATGTAAACCTATTTCAGAGAGAATTCTAAAGAAGGAGGCTTGAGGTACTTTAGACCCGAGCGCTGGACGGTGCCCTAATGCGCTGGGATTTGAAAATCTCAGGAACGTGTGAAAAGTAGAGGCGCTTATGTTTAGTAGCTGGTGTCTTTAAATGAAAGGAAAATAGAGCTTGGTTTGAAACGGAAGGGGTTTCCGCTGCTTTCGAATAAATCTAGGTTTTTGTGCAGTTTAGACTCTGCTTTAGATTCGGGATACTCAGTTCTGGGTTGCATTGTATAGAAGAGGTACTACCAGTTAAAAGTTTTTACCCGTTTAATATTTTTTTGTGTTTTTGTTATTGTACTTAAATATGTTTCTATGTCTTTAATTAATACTTATTTCCTGTAAAAGAGTTAGTAAATATGTGCAATGACTTTCTAATAGCTTTTTATATATTTACAGGAAACAGAACAGAGCTTTCTCTGCTTTGGAAAAATCGAGTTCTAGGGTTCTGAGAAGTAAGAGTTTTAAGTTGGGTTTTTTTTGTTCTATTTTTATCAATAACATGCCAAATTTGAGTTGCTCAGGATGAAAATGGTATTAAGTCCAAAAATACTAAATTTGAGAAAAGCCTGGATTTGGATTTCTTTTAAAATCCTTTACCTAGTGTGGTAGTTTCCTAAGTCAAAAGCTCAATGATTGGCTCGTAAGAGCTGCCTAAAAAGGAACATCCATAGGAACAACACAGGCGCCGTTAGAAAAAACCTTCGATTATTCAAAACTACATTCAGGTGACTTATACTACTTTCATTCTAATCAGATCATTTATTTAATCGTTTAATATATGTTTCCTGCAATAATGTAATAATTGTAATGAATTATAACAGATTTTTATGTTTTATTCGCCTACTGGTATCATAATTGAAAACCTTATAATCATAACATATGCAAATAATCCCTTTATACTATATATGTTACGGGCAAAGTGATTAATCGGGCATTATTAATAATGCCCGATTTATCACATTGCCAGTAACATATATATGAAAGTACCAAAATATTTTTAGGTAAACCTTTGTCCATGCTGCTTTTGTTTCCCACAAATTCAATTTCAGGCATAAATTAACACAATTTTATTTTGGGACAATTTGTAGACTTGTTTGACATTAGTGTTTATGCATTAAACCTGATGATTGGTGATTTAATGATGATAAATTAAACTAGAGTTTGATTTAAGAGAAGAAAAAGATAATAAAATTAAAGGTTAAGAGAGAAAAAGGGTAATAATTGAAAATTAGAGGGATGTCCAAAATTTACCACAGTGTAAAAAAAAACATGCTTCTTAGAATTTAATTCAGTTTAACCCGGGAAGACGAGCGCTACTTTCTGTTACACGGGCACTCGCGCAGGGCCTCTCAGGCCCTGCACACGGTTTTCCGTTCTAAATGTTCAGTGAATCCAAAAAAAATTTTACGGAAAGTTTAAATATATAATATAATCGTTCAAAGTGCATAATAACTAATTTTTAAGTTGACTGCTTTTTATTAATACATAATATTAGACTATTTTGAAAAGCACCAGCTCTATCAGGAGGAATTGACCGAGATTATCTTATCTTCAAAGTGGGACCGATTTCTGCAGTTGATAGTGCTGTTTACCTAAAATTTCCTTTTTTGCAAGAAAAATTATAGATTCAAGTTACTTTTAGACACCTCTTTGGTTATAACTCGCGCAAATCTTCGCAATTTTCGAAGTATTTCATTAAAAACAACATCCTAACTCACCCACTCTATTTAAACTTTAGGATGTGATAGGTGGAAACCTTTTAGGCAGATACACGGGATTTCAGCATTTTTGATTCAAAATTAGAGTTTTTATGAAGGTTTATTCAAGCACGTCCTCGCGCGCGTCCTCGCGGGTTAAAGATTTATATAATTTAAGTTCGTTGGATAGAAAAGAATGAACTGCTAAAAAAATTAATAAACATTTACAACTATCATAAATTCCTATGTTCTACTATAAATTACTACACCAAACTTTATTTCAAAATCCGCACTCTGTAACTATTAGAATGAAGTAGTTACACTTATGCTTTTTTTTTTTAAACTCAACCCCAAAGTTTTCTTACAATTTAATTGCGAACACAGCTACATTTTCTTATGCCATCAAACATGGAAACCAGAAGCAAATTACTATGCATTAAATTCCGTAAAAACGAAAAAAAAAATAAGTTATTTCGTGAAAACACGGAAATTGTCCTCCCATTAACCATAGCTGACATCTTCTGGTAACACGAGTTCCCCTTCCAAAATTTCAATCACCATTAAAGACAAACATATGAAATTAAATCCAGTACTACTTGCAGTGGGAGAAGATACGAGGAAATGGCCATTAACGAAATAAATGGCGGGCAGTGACTTTAATTTTCGTAGAGAAAATTCTTCACGCAATCCTACAAGAGCGAAAAAATGAAAAACCAGAATCATTCAAATCTCGGTCTTGTGAGGTGAAAAGGTAATGAGTGTTAAGAGAATATTTAACATGAATTAAATCTCTCATAACTTTTGTGGGATTTTTTCTACAGCTAATATAAAAAGGTTGGTTTGAAGTTTTGTTCTTTAGCGTTGGAATCTGTATTGATAAAATAGTTCTGAAGCCATTAAAATTCTAATTTGGTAAGTAATAACGAAACAATAATGTAGCACCCACAAGCTTATCTCTAAATACATAGTTGAATGTGTGTTAGGTTATTGCTATTTGCAGTAAACGTTTATATGCAAACTGCATTTTATGGTAAGTACTTAAACCTGAATAGCGTGATTCATACGCGCATATTTACGGTTCATAATATGGCAAAAGAAAAGCACTTTCACAAACATTTACCGAAAACGGAAAGATGATGGTTATCTTTTAGTTGCATATAAAAAATATGTTAATGGAATTGCAGTAGTAATTATTGAATGAAATTCTCAATTTCCTTTATGAAAATCGCCACAAAAACTAAGCTTGTATAATATTTAATGATTAAAAACTAGGAATTGATTGAAAAATTTAAATAAAGGACAGATGATAAAATGATATTAATATAACGTAATTTTGCTACAAGACTTAAATCCATATTCACATCCATCAGCGTCGGTGTTAAATCCTTGGTTAAAGAAGGAATTCACCAATCAGAGACAGCGAAAAGCTAATTTTTCTTTCTTTAGCTTCTGGTTAACACCAACGCTGATGGCTGTGATTATGGCTGTTAAGAGTCGTTTACTCAAATTTCAAAGTGTGCATATTTTATGACATTTATTTCCAACTACTAATATCAATTCTGATAACAGTAGGATAGATGGGTTACTTGGGATTTTATGGCACAAGAAACAGTGGAAGAGAAGAGATGGGTACAAGTTACGGTAAGCAAAAGGTCTGTCATGCGTAGCAATTAAAATTGTAAGTAGTGAAAAATAAATTTAACAAGCACTTTCATTTTGATTTATCACTGCTATTAAACTTCCTTTAGATGTCATGGGAAAGTGTTACTTCTTATCAAAAACATACATAGTAATAAATTCGCACAGTTTGTAGATCCAGTGATACAGAAGGGTTGTAACTTATTATTGTGACTTGAATTGTAACTTGTAGTTGACTTCTAACCCCTCATATATACCCACACAATGAAAAAGTATGGAGAATTTTTTTTTTTTAATTTGGAAAAAAAAAACTTGGTATCAATTGATTCTATGTTCTCATGGTTTTTTTCTTCAACTGAATGAACATCATTGTTTATTATTTAAAAAATAAGTTTAGTCTGTCAGTCATAACAACTTTATTTTTGAAAATAAATAGAGGAAGATATAAAGTAAGGTTTCGTCCCTTTTCCTAACAAGGTGTTTATTTTTCCCAAACCTTCCTCTGGCACGAATGCAAAATTTTTAAGCTTCTCATGCTTAGATAACATTATGCAGAGCTATTCATCATGGTTGTGCATTTTAAGAATTGAAATTTCGCAAATGGAAGAACTTCACGTTACGTTCCTTAATGGAGCCTGTTATAAATGATTCTCTTTGATGCTTGTGAGCTGAAGACAAACTTTGGAGCGGAATTCGAATGGAATTCCTCACAAGAGTCGTTCTGATTAACTTGTGTTTGTAGCAACAGATGGGAAATGATATGTCATGCGTAAGAGTTTTCTCTTGAGGACGTTGTACAGAGTAAATTGGAATTTAATAACGCTCTTAAGAGGTCTGAACATTTGAGGGAAATCAGTCTGGTTTTCATTAGTTTGTACTGAGTTAACCATTATAATTTGAAAACAAATTTACTCCTAATTGTTTCTCTCTTATTAATCTTACCTGCACTTCTTCAACTTCCTCATAAAAGTGTCATTCTCTTCCTGTCTCTCTGTAAAATGGAGGCCTTTAAACTGCTAGTAGTTTGTTTGAAAACTGCAAGTGTTTGTTGAGGGTTCAATGCGTCTGCTTTATAAAGTTTATGTAAAGTAGAATTTATTTGTATTTCAGGCCGTAGCCCACATATATAACATTATGGTGGTTAGGTTACTAACGAATACAAAAACAATACAAGTTCAGTAAAACCAAAACAATGAAGTAAGAAAAAATAGAGATTAAATAAAAAGGAAAAAAATGAGTTCTGAAAAACCTAAATGAACATCAATATACAAAAAACATTACTACAAATTCCTTTATCGACATTTACTCACTCTGAAGCCTATATGGTAAAAAGAGAACGTCGCAATATCTTAGTGAAATAGACAGTAGATGTTTGTCCCTACGAGCGCGAGATCACGTGACCCCCCCAAAAAAAACGCAGAAAGAACTAAGTTAATTATTAAAATCAAATATGAATAAGTTTTACCTTTGTTTACCCACTCATCCTCCTTTCTCACGTTAGTAAGGACAAATTGCTCCCAAAATGTGAAAAAAAAATATTTTCACCTTTTATTAGTCCTTAAAAGAACCTTATTACCTTATGAGAACATCGTCTAAGAGCTTGTTTATATCCATCTGCCAATTTCATTTTTTGAATATAAAAATGAATGCAGTGACGAATTCGAAGATAATTAAAATTACGCCTCTAGAAGAGATGCAATTTTTAAAGAGAATTTTCATTATTATTATATCGATAAAATCCCCTTCTCTTTCTAAAGCTTAAAGATGAATTCCGAAAAAAAATTCTTTAATTTTACTGATGTATTTTTAACCTAAATTTAAACTTTAATTTCGTAATTTTAATATGATGGGTGTGAATCCCTTGAAATGCCGCGTTTACCCTACCACCTACTACCAAGCCTTCAAGCTAATGGAACACACATGCTCAATAGTGAAGTAGATGGTAAAAAATGATAAGGGAAGGCCGGTAGAGCTAAGTGATAGTGTAAACATGGCATAAATCAACCAGAATTGTTAGTAATTACTTAGATCACATCCATTATATAGGTGCTTAATTTCTGTATCATCCCCCCTCGAAACAGCTATCGTTTATGCATTCTTACGTGATTCTGTTAATGTTTCTTTTTTCCTCTTCCAAAAATATTAAGAATCAATACCACACACATCTTGTAAAATAATAGAAGTTTTAATATAGTTCCCCGTAGTTCTTATCTTCCCATCTTACTCTCAACATGGCTTTAGATTTAAACCAAAGATCAAGATTACTCAAACTTCCGCAAGGAGCAAAACAGATTAAAAAGAAATTAGTCACCGGCCCCCCCTCCTCCCCAAACCCAATCCTACACACACATAAAGATAAAAAAACTATGTCTGAAATCACGAAAAGGAAACACAAAACATCGACCCTTCCATTGAATTATTGCCAGATAAAGTCCCTCCACTTCAAACCTCTTTTATCTCAGCAGAGTACCCCTCCTGGAAGCCACGACGATCGTAATTCCCCTTTTACTCGAAAGCTTAAGCAGCCATCGATCTCCAAAAAACTCAACTTGAAGCCAAAAGCAACAAAGTAGACGGATTCTTTTTGATTAAACTCTCAAACACGAGAACTTTTTCCGTGAGATAAAGTTTAACGATTTTCCCTCCTTCTCCGGAGATGCGTCTGGAGATGCACAGCAGACGCTGTTTCAGACGATTTCCGAGTTTCATCACAAACACCAGCTGTGGCGTGTGTCATATTGAATCTAAGTTTCAACCTTCTTGAAATTAGGTTTTTAGATGAGTGGCATTCTATAGAGCTCGTTGGAAAAAATCAAAGTTATATTTTATGTAAAATATGCTGAAGTTTTCAAACCAATGTTTTGGAGCTAATACGAAGTGTATGAATTTACAACACAATATGCTATGCTTCTCTAGCTTAACTTCGTTGTACAAGTCATGAATTCCTTGTAACATTTAATGCTAGGTAGCATACGTAGAACCTGTAAAAATTCAGTGTGATTCTTTGTGTAAATGCATTAATTGAAAAGAAAGCTAAAATGTTGTAAAATGAACTTAAAATTATCCCTTTTCTATAGGATTCAATAACAATAGCAGATATGGCTTAATTTATTAATGTCTAACTATTGAATTCATACGAAACTTATCGTAATATGAAGGGTTAACTCGTCGAAAAAGATTTTGAGAAAAAAACACAGTTGAATAGTTTCTCAAAAAGGGAAACTCTATAGTTTGGTATCATTTTCTGAGTATTTTTAGAGAAAAAGAAGGCTGATATAAACATGAAAAATGTACCTGTTGATTTTCTATTAAGTCTAGATTTCCTTTGTATTCGGAAGGCCTAGTACCTACCTTTACGATAAACAACATTGGCATTTCGATTTTGTGAATGATAAAAATAATGTTTCTCTTTAAAAAGTAAATAAAGTAATAATAATAATAAAAGTAAATAATAATATTAATAAAAAGTAATAATAAATAATAATGAAAAACACATTTAGAACAGTTACGTTCGAAATTCCAAAAGAAAAAAAATGGAATAAAATGAGCTTACTATAGATAAATGAATAAGTTTTTTTTTAAGAAATAAGAAAAGGTAAGAACAATTTATTCTACTCCTAAAGAAAATAAACATTTCTTATAAAGGCCTAAGTACAAATGTCATCTATTAATACCTTTCCTACCGGTTTTTTTTTAATTCTATGAAACTTCACATAGAGTGTCTTTGTATTCATTTAAATAGAAGTGTTTCATTTCTTTGTGCTCTTTTACGACCTTTAGCTGCTCTGACTACCCTTTTTAACTGTATATAAACGTTGAGAATAACTGAAAAGAAAAGCCGAAGAGAACTCCAATCTCTAAAGCCATCAGCATCATTACTGCAGAACATGAAAGTTTGGGAAGGGTTTTTGAAAATGTGCACTTGATGCAAAAAAAGAACAGTTTTATGGTCATGAGAGTATGGTAGTGCTCCTTTATTGTTTCCCGAACGATGAAAATCATCATAATACGGGAAATAACTATTTCCAGATAATAGATAGAGTGTATAGATAAATGAGACAGAAAGAGGCACAATGTAGTACCTGATAGCTTCTAGAAAGGGATGTTACAATGGGATGCACAATGTTTGTTATTAAATTGTAGAATGATGCGATACTCTTGGATTGTGGGAAAATAATGCAAAACATTTCAACGAGAAGATATCAAAATAGAAAAGTAATTGAAGATGTGTGTTGAAAAAGGTGGTAGGTGAAAAAAAAGCTAAATTAGAGGTATTTGGCCTTAGGTTTTTTTGTGTGTAACTGTTATGATTACATACCTCCTTCATGACACTATACTAGGCAGCAACTTAAGTTGACCCTATGACGTCACTAACAAAGTAGTTCCCATCGAGATGTCAGAATTTTGAGTGAAAGGAAGAACGTCAATTTAAAAATATGATTATTTTGTTAAACCCATGTATATAATAGTGCTTTTCAATCACGATTTATGTACCGAAACTCCTCCTAGCAACCCAACAAGATTTGTGTTTACAGATTTCACCTTCCGCGTTTGTGACGTACTGGGTTCAAGAAACGTTGCTGTCGAGTATAGACAACTCTGTTAATAATGGTCCTAAAGAGATTATATTTGCATTAAAATGTAAGTCTGGTGAACTGGGTGATACTTTTTAATAGTGTTTAAAAATAATAGGGTTAATAAAATTGGGTTTTTAATAATTGTAAATAATAAATTTATGTAGTAAATATCTGTATAACCTTGAATTGGTTAAGGTATTTGAAATATATATATATTTTTTTTGCATATTTTTGACTTTTTATTCCCTGAAAGATTCTAGAACCAATGTAAATATTTGCTAATATTTTAAATTTTAAATATAAAGTATTAAAATTAAAAGAAACCCAAAAAATAATAATTGAGGTAAACAATATTAAAACACCCGATTTGTAATCAAACTATTACAGATTATTAGATAATTTGGAAACATTTCTTCCTTCCAACCAAAAAAATATATTATCCTTTGATTATCTTTCTCACGTAATGAGGCAACGATTCAAAGAGCTATAATGTGTTTTACCAAACCAAACTTAGTTTGAATAAAGCAGAAGTTCTCAGTCTTAAATCTACACTGCGGTAAGAAATAAAAGCAAATGCAAACTTTTTTATTTTTGAGTAATCAGTAATTAATGCTGAACCTTTTTTACAGATATAGAGAACATTTATGTTTAGAATTATTAATCACAGCAGAGGGAAAAGCATTTCGTGTGTGTTTGCATGTATTACATCTTATTGTTCAGAATTGCCATTTACTTTGATTAATTTAAAAGGATTAAGATCCTTTAATATACAAGTATAATAATATTATAGGCACATTTTTAGAGGACTTTTTTTATTAATTAACCTTTTGGAACCCCTTTCATATATATCTAATAACTATTATTATTATTTATTTTTACTAAACAAATTTTATGAAATATACTTACATGAGGGATAAATAGTCCATAATTTATAATTTATCATTTTATAATAGCACTTAATTTTAACTACTAATACTATTGCTTTATCATTCTAAGTACATTTTTATAGCAAATAATTATCTAATGTAATAATATATCAATTCATATTATAATATTTAATTCGCCTTTTAGGACAAACTTTTTTTCATTAATGTTAGGTAGAACGTGGAAATGACACACCCATTTTCTATTTTCCAAAACAAAATACACTAAATCAAAATATTTAGTGAACAGGATTTGAAGAAATATTTATAAAATGTAATAATTATTACTATTCTTTTAAAAAGGAAAGTAAAAATTTGGAATAAATTATTTTTCTGTGAAGAAAAATTTTCTTGCTAAATTGATAGATGTCTAGGTATTGATCAGCTTTTTAAACTTACTTGACTTTACTCGATCGAAAAATTCATGTTTTGGTATCCAAAATGTGGGAGTGCGTGACATCTTTTGAATCGTGACAAAATTGTCTCGCTAGAATAATGAGTTTATTGAAAACAAGGAAGCTAAAACACACAAATACTGATATATACGTAAAATTGGAAAATTCCCAGCAAAATATTTCCTTTTTTATAAATCTATAAGTTGAAGGAAAGCCTAGGACCATTAGGCCTACATCAATACACTGCTTCTCACAAAATGCATTGAATTTTTCCCTGTGCATGGTGAAATTCTTCTGTAGTTTCTTCCATCAAAATGTAGGAAACATTAGAAATCGATTTAATCGCTAGTAGAATAGAAGTATTGAATGACAATTCAATAAAATATTTTCCTGATTGAGTAAATCGATAATTCTATTATATTCGTTACAATTCCTTTGTACAGAGAAATTACCAATTTTAGGCTTGGTTATTACGTCTACACTTATGTTTACATATAAATTACCCTATTGAAGGAATGCAGTTTTCCAATACTCTTAGTTCCGAAATAAATTTACAAAATAAAAAGAAATACGCTTTTTTCTAATATAAATTGAACTTGTAAGTAAATTTTATTCTCTAATAAGGTTTTAACGGTATTTTATAGAGAAACTTTAAAACATTTATCATTATTTTGCTTTTAAAATAGAGTTGTTTTTCAGAAATTAGTTAAACAAGCAAAATTTGTTGTTTTCAGAAGAAAGAAAAAAAAACAACCTTTATTTTCCATGTAATAAGGTGGAAATTTAACATCTTGCTAACTTACTTTAAAAGCACAATTTATTATTGACTTGTATCTTTGTGCACTAAACACTGCATTTACAGCATCCCTTAAGAATCGCATAACACAATTAGGTAACCTATTTTTGAAAAAAGAAATAACGTTTGTGCCTGGATTCTGAAATAAACGGTGCTATTGATTAAGTCATTTAAAATTAAATACGGTATTATACACATGAGTAATGATGTTTTTATGGAAAGTTAACATTGTACCAAGTTACATTAAAGTTTCTTTGGTTTGTTATGGTTTTAAGAAAATTTTTAACGTATTGTTCGAAAGTTTATATAGCTATGTAGGGGTTTTTTTTTTTGGACAGATATTTTTTTTTTGGGGAGGGGGGATTTTAAAGAAGTGTGAAGGGGAAGTGAATTAAGTATTTTAGGTTTTCGGACCATTACATTTATACGAATGAGCCTGTTCTTCGTTGTTGAGTGTGTGCAAAGCAAGCTTTATGAGCTCAGTTCGCAAATCGATCTGTTAGACTGATCGCGCACGAGCGACTTTTGTCACGGCAAAAATTGTTGCCTTGGCTATTGAAACAAAAAGTATTGGTAGAGTGCGCGCACTAGGCGACGTGACACTTGGCCGATTGCCAAGAATTTCTTCATAGAGATCCATTGTTTTCTAGTGATATTTTTGATACTAGTAATCCTGGTCGCCGTGACTTTAGTCACTCGTGCGCGCCCAGCCTTAAGTACTGCTATTCCGGGGATTGGTGAATGATAGCGAGCTGGTGGAAGATCCGTTTAGTTATTAAGAAACCCAAAGAAGAAAAATCTTTGCATAATTGTTTTGGAGACACCAAGTTCTACTATACTTGGTTGCAATGTTTCTTGATCCTATGACGTCACTAGCCGGAAGGAAAAACTGAGTAAACAGAAAGCCTATCAGATTGCTAGGAGGAGTTTAGGTTGGAAAATAGTGATAAAAAGACACTCAAAATTCAGACACCCCTCTGGGAACTACTTTCTTTGTTTGCTCTCAGCTTGTTTCTCGAAGGTCAAGTAACTTTGCAATCTAGTATAGTGTAATTTTTTGCTATAAGTAATTTTGTTACGTTTTTTATATCAACTTATCCTCACAACCACTATAGTATTTGTATATAAAGTTGCAACCACAAAAAGAAGTTTTCTATTCCATCACCATTGGAGGTCTATTTCGCGATGCTTGTGCTGAATATTTCTCAGCTCCATTTATTTGACAAAACCATTTACATTTCACGTCTTCATTCTGTTTCGAGTCAATACAGCGACGGAGTATGCGCGGCTCTCGACATGTCCTGTTTTGCATGAGCCCCTGACAGCTGCTGCAATTGGCTCAGTGTCGAAGACTCGATATTAAATTTGCTTTGCTTCATCTCTAAGAGAGGGAATAGAGACCTTCTGTATGTCTAGTTTGAGTGAGTATGGATCGAGCCTGTTCTATTTTGTATTGAAAAAACAATTTGTGGTGGTTTATTGCGTGTTTTGCTTTGTAAACAAGGATTATTTACTATACTGTTGGGGCAAATTTCGCGTTGAATATAGTTTTCTATATAGCATTTTTAAATAAATATATTTTTGGAATGTTAAAGTTTATAGAAAAAAGGGGCTAATCCTCTTTCATGTTATGTTTAAAGCTACTGTATTATTTTTTATAGTTTTTTATGTATTATTTTTAACTTACTTTATTTTAAAGAATAAAATATTTATTTCTGAAAAATACAATTGTTCAAAATTGACATTAAAAACAAGCTAATTTTCTTTGCTGAAATATAATCAATCATTTATTAGATAGTCCCGTCTACTTTAATGATAGTATTCGGGTCTGAAGTAAAAACATTTTTGTGGGTTTTCGGCTTTCCGAAAACTTAACCAATTTGAAGTCAAAATCTAGAATTATTCCCTGTAATATTTTAAGGAACGTGTGCTATTATTTTATCAACTTCATAGAAATACTGGAGATCGACAACAAAATTTCCTAGCTTTGGTCTTGACGTACTTTTCCCTTTTCATTAAATAAAACCAATGGTCTTTATCTCATCCCGTCTAAACATTGGGTTGCGATTCAACCCTTCACCGTTAACGTCGTATATTTGAATAGCAACACATATAAAGGATAAAGGCCTTTTTTTCCTGAAAACAGATCCCTCAGCTGAACACAAAGAAACGAAACAAAAGAAAAACTCTTTATATCTACTGCTGTGGAGGCAAAAGCCAACGGCCAAAAAACCGCCTCAAATTGCTCAATGCCTAACGAACCTTCATAACCAGAAACTGTTGATCCAACCTTACCTCCCAACCACTAATATCATCAGGGGTCTGCCTGGGGGAAAAACCGGATAAAAACCGGAATCGCTGAATGAGAAAATCAAAGGGGTGTCGATTCCCCCTCCTCTCCCTTGAGAACGAAGCAACTCTGTTTTTTTTTCGATCCTGTATAAAAACAGGAATCACTCGACACGAAGTACCAGATATGTCACACAAGAAACCCCTGGAATACTTTTAGATTATGTCCGGATATCGGGTCTCATGTTCCCGGGAGACGGGGTCTCGGACACGGCACAAAAAATCCGGATTGGTAATGAATCCAGGAGTCTTGGGAATTGGCTGAGCTTTAACTGGAAGTCACATTGGCTTTGAGAGAGTTGAGTTTTCTATTGTAAAATGGGAGTTTTTTGGGGATGGGTATTAGACGATTGGGTTAAAGTTGTGTTCGGAATATTTTTTTGTGAGGAGAAGTGTTTGTTTGCTCTTCTTCTTTGGAGAAGAACCTTTTTTGTGGGATTTCAGGGTTTGAGGTAATGTTTTGTTGTACTGCTATCGAGAAAAAAAATCCGTTGATTTTCGTATTGTACTTCAAATATGAGCTGGTTAGGATGAAAGTGGTATAAGTCCACTGAACTTCGTTTTGTGTAATTGAAGGTTTTCTAAAAACCTGTGCTAAAAATTCAGGATTGCTTATATTTTTACTTTGTGGGGTGGATTTGTCTTTAGACAGGGACACAATTTTTGCTGCGGATCAACTTTTATCAAATTTTAACTGAAAGTGCTTTAAATTAGCTTTAATGGACTTATACCACTTTCATCCTGACAGATTGATGGGTTTCGGGAAGGAAGATGGGTATTGGGATGTAGTAAATATAGCTTTCTGAGAGACTGGTTAGTACAAAGTTAGATTTTAATGTTCTGTTCCACAGATTGTGATGAATATTTTGGTGTAAAATTTTTATAACCCATTTTGGGGGGTCATATTCAAGATGGCGACCGAGAAACGTTCTTCGCTTGATATGTCTCTAGTTTATATTTTCTATTTGCTTTAACTAAAGCTAAGGTTTAAATTAAAATAGGTTTTCCTTTTTTTAAAAAAAACTTGTTGTCGATGTGATTTTTAAGATGGCGTCCAAGATGGCCGCCGATTATAAAGTTTTGCAGTTTTTATGATAGATAGTTGAGCAATATATCAAATTGATTGATTTTGAGTGAGGAAATGGAAATTTAATTAAAATGAAATTATTTTTAACAACAATAAACGCTTTTTTAACCATTAATTTTAAAATGTTTAATTAAAAAAATAAATTTAAAATATTTTACTAATTTTTATTTATGACATTTGATATAAAGTACGCCACTGTTTGAATTATACTAGGTTATTAAATTCATTTTAACTTGTTATTAGGGTGATTTTCAAGATGGCGTTCAAGATGGCCCCCGTTTATAAACTTTTGCCGTTTTTATGATAGATAGTTGAACAATAAATCAAATTGATTGATTTAAAGTTAGGAAATGAAAATTTCAATAAAATTAAATTATATTCTACAACAATAACAAAATATTAACCATTAATTTTTATTTTTAAAAATTTTAAATTTTAAAAAATAAACTTAAAACATTTTACTAAGTTTTATCCCAAAACCAATATCAATACCCTAAGTTACTAGCAAACTGTAATTTATATAGAATGGTTGTTAAAATACATACAAGATATTGACTGCAAAGGGGCGTCTGTATTAGCCATGACGATTAAAGGATTAAAGCTTTCCCGCCTAATCTAATAAAGCGCGGATTTTATTTTCGGATATTTATGTACAAAAAGGGGTCATCCATAAATTTGTAATTAAATTTAACAAAAATAAAACTTTCTCCAGTAAGACGCTTTTTCATAATCGCACGGGCCCCGCCTTTGCAGTTGTGCGAGTGTCCTTGGGGTTTCTCTTATCAAAACAAATTCACTGAACGAAGCGGAGCAGTGGACTTATTCCACTTTCATCCTGACGAAAACAGCCGTTCGCGTTAGTAGTCATTTTTTGAGTCGCTCTCACGGGCCAACAAATCAACTTTTTCCTTTGCAAACAGCTACACTAAATAAAGGACCTAAAACTCTATCCAAATCCACTCTTAACTCAACTTTTGTCATTTATGGACTTATACCACTTTCATCCTGGGCAGCTCATATAGTTCAGTCAGTCTCTTGAGTATGAGTATTAGGGGTTAGTCTTATGTCATATTTTTATAACTGAGAAACTTTTTATAAAATATAATAATTATTTTTGTCTTTTGTAAATATAAGTTTATTTAATGATATAAACAGTTGTAAATTAAACTTATTAGTTAATTTTAAAGATATCATGGTGGCATATTGTACGCAGTCATTAAACTAAGAAGCAATCCTAACCAGCAACTATAACAATATAATCAGTGATTTTTTTGTCTGAAAATTATTTCTACCGATTAATTTTGCCAACATTTTATTAATTTTTACTTGGGTTGCGTATACTTAACCCCGTGAAACACAATAAAGATTTTTTTTTCGACCATGCGTTAAGTGAGGTTATGTGTACGAAAACGCGGAAAAAAACCGCACTTTTCTCGTGTTTTTTTCTTGTTATTTTTGTGTACAAGTTGTCATTTGGTATAAAAGTGACAATGCTCTACAACTTTATCACTGACATTTTTCTCGTATCTCTAATAGTTTTTGAGATAGACACGATAACTCCTAAACTTGCCGCTAGGGGGGTGTAAAAAGTGGTTTCATCGGAAACACCATAGGTGTTTTACTTGGGGTATCGTATCACGTTTATGGAAATAGCTCCAGGCGCTCAGGAGTAAAGGCCGTGATAAATGTTAAGACTGGACACCTTTTATAAACAATTATATTTCACGATTTAGAAGGTAAATTATTGAATAGTTTTGATGCGACAAGAAAGAAATGCTTACAAAAAAATAAATTTTTGGAAGCATGGAGTTAAGATAGATTTCATTGCCTTGCCTTTCACTGATCTGATATTTCATATTCCATTACGGTACAAAAATGTAAAATATTTATTATAATAATAATAAGTTTGTATTATTACTTACTAATAATATTAGTAAGTAAATATTTATTAATAATAACTTTCTAGATTTTACAAAAACACGTAAAAAGAACCATCTAATCCAATTCCATAAAAAAACAAAGATTTCAAGTATATCATCTCGAGCCAAAAGAATAGCTTGGTGAATTCAAAACAAGATTTAAGATTATATTTTAAGATTTGACGACTCTCTAAAAAATCTTTTTTAATGAATGACTTATGACAATAAGTTCAAAATGTTTTTTAGAGTATGAAGTGTAATTAATTTGACTAATATTTATCTTAAAGATACTAATATTTTTTCTCACTTGTATTTATATTCTTTGAAATGAGGAAAAAATATTGAAAACTAAACAGGCAAAAAATACTTTATTAAGACAATAAAGTAGATATTTTATGCCCTTTACATTTATTCATTTCATAGATCTTACTTGGGAGATTTAGAATCTTTTCAACTTCGAAGAAGCTAATCTATATTTTTTACTTACAAATATTTTTCTAACACGGTGAACATATTTTCTTCTATAATCATTTCAACCTATATAACTTATTTTTTCTTTATATTCTTTTTTCTTTTAAATTTGCTTGTTTAAATTACTGTATAAAATATTCTAAATTCATATTAAACACAAGAAGTACACTGCCAGTAAGTAGTATGTAATGTTCTTAAAGCAGGTTTTGTTATTTTAACATTAAATTATATATTATCCATATTAGGGCTAAAAAGTGAGCATTTCTTACCTTCCTTTACCAATTTGGACTACAGAGATGAGAAGAATCGACATGTTTATGTATCGATACCTATTTGGTTATCGAGTACTTTTAACTATTGAATACACATTTTAAGTAATTTTTTAATGTAATAAACTATGTATCACAAATCATCACCATTATAATTAAATAACTTTGTTTAAAAAGTTTTAAGATATTATTCCTACTTCATTAATCAAAACATTGATTTTCCCAAAAAAAAAAAATATTTTGGGCTATAAAATTGAGAATTTAAAAGCCAAAGCCTCAAAAATTTACTGAACGTAAATTACTACAAAAAAGGAAAGTTTTCGCTTTCACAAAACAAAAAAATATGAATGCGACGTGGCGGGTAAGACTGCCTTCGTAAGTAATTTTGAGAATTAAACACGGTTGCTTGTAGTGAAGTATTTTAAGAACCTTAACCGGTATTTGAGATTCTAAACGCAAATTTATCGAATACTTTTATTTTTACAAATTTCTATCCTTATAATATGTTATTTATAATTCTTTCTACGATCTGCAGATATTATCAGTAACCATTAAATTTCTACCGAGAATAAAACAGTTTTTAGTATTAAATTGAAGCCAATTCTATTTATTTCTACCTAATTTCACTCTTGCTTAGAAAATAGCTAGCCATCACGCTACCAATCTTTGATGCCTGATAAACCGAATTTCGATTTGGGAAGTAATTCAGTTGGTAGGCTGCTTGGGTACAAATTGCAGAATGAAGAACATGTGGTTGCTTGAAACGTGTCCTGAAAATAAATCCCCACAACTTCTTACCTTTCTTTAAACGTGAGTCGAAGTAATCAGGCCATATGAGGATAAAGGCAACCGTGTTTTTTACATTGATGATCTAGGGTTCATAGTGTTTTTTATTGACGGACTAGGGTCCATTGAGTTTTGTACAAGCGGATGCGTTGGTGGACGTGTTTATGAAGAGAACCAGATAAATAGTATAGTATATTCAATTTAATATAAATGTCCAGTTTTGGAAATAAAGGAATTACACTATACACAATTTATAATCTTGATAATAGTAGTAAAATCCATAGACAATAAAAATAATTAGAATGGATTTCTGCAGCCTTCTTAACAGTTTACTTTTCAAAATCCTACACTTCTTTATTAATTTAAGTAATTCATGAAGTTTTTTCAATTTCATATAACAAATTCGTACATAAAATTAAATTGAATTCTTATTTTAATAATTTAGAATAGGTTTTAAGTGTTTGCTTGCACAAACTGTAATGCGTCCAAAAAGTTTGGAAAAAGAAATTTATAATATAAACAGTTTTGTGTAATGTTTTAAGTGCCTACTTCTCAAAAAGGACGATATTCTGAAAAACCCTAAATTTTAAGTTCAAATTGCACCAAGTGACTACCTTTTCAGAAAAAAAAATCATATATAGCAAATTAAAATCCTTTAAAGAAGCAAAATTATATATTTTCACCCCATTGGAGTTTTGTTTTATGTAATAAAATGGTGACAAATTTCCAGATGTCTATTTTTTTTTTAACTTACTGTCAAATTTCTCATCTGAATGAAAAATCTCAACGCGTTGCAAGAAGATCTCTTTAAGGAAGTTTTTAGAGCAGTTTAGATTGAACGCAACTTTTTGAAACCGCAAGTGGAATATTGCGTGTGGTTCTTAAAAATTCTTTAATACACGCTTGATTTAATTTATTCTTTTTCTAGAGAGAACGCCTTTGAAAATTCCTCCATGCAAATATCTAATTTTCAGGATATACCAGAGATAGCGAATTTATTTCAAGTTTCCAAATCAGAAACTCAAGAGTTGCGAAATTGCAGTGAGGGAAATTAATTAAACTACACACAAAGAAATCGAACTTTTAAAATTGCTCCTTGTGGGAAGCGGCTTTGGAAAACTTTGGTTTGATGCAATTGCAGCTTAAATAGGGGAACAGGAACGGGGACTAGAGAATATGAGATTCTATTTTAAGTTCCATATTTATGCATAAAACTCTCAGCGCAAGAATAAAATATCGGTTAAATTAAACTCAGCTATTGCGTGTAACCAAAGATCTACTATAAACTGTTCATTCAAAAAAAAAAGAACCCTAAAGGATGCTGTATGAATTTACGTTATTATTATAATTACAATATTGCAAATTTGAAACAAAACATACAGGTAACTTTTAAGCTCATGATTCAGTGCTGTTTTTTTTAACAGGTTGCATGTTATGGATCCACACCCCCACATTACATAATTAAGTATGGACGTAACATAGTTAAATTTTAACTCTCTTTCTCTTAATGTGATTTTTGAATGGCTAATAAAAATTACGCATATAATCTGAAACACCTATCTTAAACATTTTTAAAGTACCTACTGAAAAATAAAGAAACTTTGACAAAAAAAAAGTTTGATAGTTTACTTAACTGAAACCATTTGGGTATAAGATATTATTTTATTTATTTACTTAATGAAATATGCATAGCAATTACTCTATAGTTTTCCTACCTCAGATAGTATCGTTGTATCTAAATGCATAGTATCTACCATTGTTATTATTATACGTATGAATTACATATCCTACTGTAAAATATAGTCATTATTACAGATATAATTCTTTTTAGAATTAAAATTGATTCAACTAAGATTATCTTTACTGATCGGGGTTGTTCACTTCACTTGTAAAACGTAGAAATTTTAAAATAATTGTTAATAACACCACAGAACTTTTCAAAGCTTTCCTTAATTAATGAAAAGTTTGAATGGTTATCAAATCTAGCTTGAATAAAAATAGCAGATGTAATGAAATGTTTTTATATTAATTTATTTAGCTCTCAAATGAATTCTTAATAAAGGGAACTCGATATTTCGCCAGTCAAATTGGAAATAATGTTTAATTAGTGAATTTAAAAGGACGTAATATTAGACGTTGTTCTGCTTACGAATCTCAAACATATTCGGTGAATAAACTTTCTGTTAAAAGACCCGCGGGGTGTGTCTCAAATATTTTGTTTCGTTAATCGAGAGTTCTGTTTAAAACTTTAAAATACTTTGATGTGATTAGTAGAGTGTAATGCATTTAACCGTTTGAAACTCAAGCCATGTTTCCTAAGGGGCATCTCTCCACGAATGATTCTTACATGAAACTATGCCCTGAAAATACAAAAGGGATAAGTCTGGGAGCTGTAACTTTTTTGACGAAATCTGACGTTGCAGTTTTCTCTATGGTTTTAAGTGCCTTTAAAGGTTTATCTACAATTTGTTTTTTAATTGCGACCTTTCCTCACAAAATTTCCTCACTAGGGAGCCTCATCATCTGTGCTCTTATTTATCTCTACAAAAGAATTGCGAGACTATTGTTGCAGATGAAATAGGCAGTTAAGCCATCAACTTAACAGTGAATGAAATTCAACATCATTTTTAATCAATTTACCATGTCTTTCTTCTTAGTTTTAAGGTTGACCTATTTTGGATTATTTCCTTTCTTGTGCACTTGATTCCACGTTCCCTATCTTCTGATTGTTATTTAAGAATATACTCACTGCACTTTTTCATCTTTTTTTCTTTTTTGTAAGATAATACAATTATAATACTTTTGACAATATTTTGATTAAGAATTCCAGAGAGACAAGCCGTATCCCACCAATAATAAGCATTAGGTGTAGGACATTAAGTTTCCAGAAAAGCTTTTAAAAAGACGTATTTTAACATATTGTCTTGACGCAATAAATTATCCATTAACAAACACTATTTTCAAAGTGTTATTTTTAGATTTTTTTTCCCCAGAACTGTATAAGAATAATTTTCAAACAATACACAATATAAAATAACACGATTTTAACATCTTAAAACTGCAATCAATATATAGTACCTATTATGAAATTACTAGTTTAAATATTTTCTACTTATTTCACAATGGATATACCGAGGTGAAAATGTACAAAACCTGTCTTTTCATACAAAATTTACGGAATGTATTTTTTTAAAAAAAGGCACAAAATGAAAATGATTTAAATAATATTATTATAAGATAATCATTATATCGTATAATAAACCCCAGTTTAAAAATATTTTTTAATTAAAAATTTCATCACAGGCTTCAAATCCTAAATATTATCTTGCCATGTAAAATATTATGATGACAATTATTCAACACTATTTTTACATTTTGACAAATTTAAGCACTAAAGTTTACGCAAAATCATAATTTATTTTAAAATGAGGAATTGAATTCAATACCAAAAAAAAATATCTTTAGTTTCTTAACTCGACAATTATATAGGCACACATGTAATTAATTATATTCTGAATATACAATGCAAACTACTTATAATGGAATTTTTTTATTCTGAAACTGGTTGCTAAGATTAAATATAGAAGTTCGTCAAAGATAAATTTAGTGCTTCTCTAGGGAAATTTTTTTATTGATGGATAAAGTGAGTTCCTTTGTATTTACCCGTATGAAAAGCTTATTATGATTACTATTATCCCATTTTCCGAGACTGATGGTCGTGTCGTTTGGACTTAAACTTCAAACGTTTCGTCCTCTTCTAAGTTAAAGGCCAAACGACACGGCCATCAGTCTCGGAAAATTGAATAAATAGTAACTTTTAATTTCGTGGAAGTTTACATTACCATACAGTTGACTCCGCTTAATGTGATCACTTTTATCCAAGAGTAGAATGATAACAATATCCGATTGAAAATATAATAAGCGATATGATACTAGAAAGTTTTAAACAGCGTAACCCGAGTTATGTATATGTTACGGGCAATGTAATAAATCCGGGCATTATTAATAATACCCGGGCAATGTGATAAATTCAGTGGAATTTATGAATGAAATTTATCACTTTGCCCGCCTCCACTTCGGGCATTATTAATAATGCCCGATTAAATCACTTTTCCCATAACATATATACAGTTAACCTATATATGTAGTTCTAATGGAAGTATTTAAAACGATTATCTAGTATGTATTTTGCAACGTTTACAGCCTAAAAGAAAAATATGAGAGTGGAACATATAACCCTAATAAATTAATGACTCATTTTGTATGATTGTGTATTAAAATTGGCTTCAAACGGGAAAAAAGAAGGTTTTTAGGGGAAACCAGTTTTTGATAACATTAACCGTGATCGCAATAAGCGGAGTCGACTGTATTATGATTATTTGGGTAAATAAGAACTTGTCTTCTAAATGGAATAATAACTCAGAGAAACACAAGTTTTGGCTTTTCTGATTTCCTTCCATATTTCTCTTGCTCCCCCTCAGTGAATTCACTCTCCAAAAAAAGCAGATAATCAATTCATCAACCGAACAAACCCTTCTTTTGTATTCCAAACTCTCACAGATGTAGAAAAGAATATTCAAATCTAATACTTTCACTTCCTCACTGCTGGTTCATTTCTGGAATATGCTCTACTCGAAGCGACTGTGATTAAATTCCCCGATTCAACCATCTCAGGGATTTTTTTTTCATATCTCCCTCTACACTTTCAGGAATTAAAGCTATCACTTGAGCTGAAAAAAAAATGTTTGCATTCATTTTGCATATGCGCATTTAAATCAAGCGAGCATGCTTGAGTGCAGGCCCTCCATTTTGAATTTTTCACTTCCGTGAACTCTCTCGGCTGTTTTCCTTCAAATTTCCATCCTCTATTTGATTAGATCTAAAAATTTTTTCGGTGGATTTGAGATGTTTAGGGATTTGTGGATTGTGAATAAAAACAAGTGGAAGTCGATATGATTGCGAAGGGGTTTTTTTGTTCCAACTTCGTTTCATCAAGAAAAGTTCCTTCGTGGGTTGATTCAATATTGTTTTATGTTGAATCGCTACATACTTTTCTTGAGATTGACAATGAATTGGATATTCTTCATTTGCATCCACTCAAAGTTTGGCTTTGCCAACACACTGAAAACAGATTTTATACGTTCGTTTTTCTTCAAGGTTCAAACCTTTTAACCGACTGGGAAAATTTTATCTTTACTATATCGTCTTCTACGCTTTATTTTATAGGTTAAATCCAGTCTCAGGTTTAAAGTAATAGGGGAAAGGAGGGTAAAAGTACACAGCGGTTTTTTCCCTGTTAGGAACAGTATAAGGGGGAGCAAGTATGATCACATGGACAGGACACATGTATCATAAGCTATCCTAAAAGACTGTCATAATTATTTTCCTACATTCTGTATTTTATTTATCAGGTAAAATATGGTTTCTTTGAGTTAGCATTTAATTTCTCTCCATCAAGATAATGCAATTTTTTGTTGCGAGAATCATAAAATTCATCCTATTCTTTACCACATGCGAGTTATGTGCTACAATTGATGAATAAATGTTTAAATTAACCTTTAAAAGCTTTTAATCCCTCAGTAGCTGAAAACGAGCTCTTGTAAAATCCTGGAAAAGTAACACTGTGATTTTTCAACACAGGCCTTATTCTCTGATTACTGATTATTATCTGATACTTAGCAAGATTCCCCGGGTCTTATTGATTCCCTATTATCCCTATAATTATTCCCTAATTATGATAATAAGATTTCCCTAAATTATCTTATTATTATTATAATTATTTTTTAAGAAGATTGGATCCTGTTTGGATCATACTTAAAGAGAGGGGACATGAGCGATGGATCTTCAAGGTGCGTACTTTTGGCCTCACGTCCTGCGTACTTTTAGCCACCACGTCGGCTAAAAGTAAGCATTCAATTTTTTATTTTCTTTGTGATTTTTAACATATTTTCGTTAAAGCCAAGACTTTCATTTTTTGAAGGTTGATTTGTGAGTCATTAAACTTACGCACAGTAAATTTTTGAGGCTCTAGCTTTTAAATTCTTGATTTTATAGCTCAAAATCAATTTTGTGCGTACCCTTTCCCCTACTGCTTGAAAATATTGTACTTGTACGATGAGTTTTTATGTATTTAACTATGTTAAGCAAAGCATTTTTAACTATCATAGGTATTAAGATGCAGAGTAATGTTCATAAAAGACATGTAAACGTAAATAATTGAGTTGTAAACTTTATTTCAATTCATCAGTATTCTTATTTTGAGGACCCCGGTGTGATTCTTGTGTCTAAAGGAAAGTAGATATTACACTTTGTAAATTGTAATTTACATACAAATAGCTATTAAAATAGTGTTAAATTTATACCTTCTGAACCAACAGTTGGTGAATGTAGTGAATCTGAACTTCAGAGCTTTCGAATCGGAATCCAATTTATTTTTTAAGCGTAATCAAAACGAACAAACACCAACCTACTTTAGGTAAAAAAAAACTCTCTAAGGTTTCAATATAAATAACTCTCAGTAGGATGATTATTTTTAAAGGTAGCACCGTAAAGAGAGTATATCTCTGTCATTAGTAGTAAGGGAAAAACGATGCTTTTGAGAATAATATACCGAACCATCGAGCTTATTTAAATTATTAATCCTAAACAAGAAAAAGATTTACTAAAGAATATTTAGATTTCAATGCATTTTAAGCCTTAAAGGAATAATTCTAAGTAAATTAGTGGAAACCTTAAGCTATTCTTAGTAATTATTCGACAGCTTGAATATCAAATAACAAATAATGATACCCAAAACTGTCAGTTTTACCGGTTGTTATCTCAAGATTATCTGCTTAAGAGATAAAAATATTGCACATTAAATTTTATGGAAAATTTTACTACCTACATTCAAAATCATGTTATTAAACACTTCCTAAACAACTTAACCTCTTTTCAAATCCAGATTTTTATATTTGATTGAGATTTGCAATTGTAGCTGACTTAAAAATAATTCATATCAACAAATAATACGTTCCTATGCCACTCAAAAAACACACAATTTCCCCGTGGGTATTTCAATCAATTTAAATAATGTAATATAAAGTTAATTTTATAAATTTAATGGATACGTGGGAGGAGCTTTAAAATAGCCTAGAGCTAGTTAATGATGACAAACATTAAATCGGATGAGATTGACTTATATGAATTAGATTAGTAATGTGAGTATTTTACTAAAGTATTTTAGTAAATGAAGTACTCAATGACTCATTGTAGTCGAATCTTAAAAATAACTCATCAGTTCTTAAATGGAAATCAAATCCTTAGTTGAACAAATTGTGTGTGGCAAAAATTTTAATAATTTGTGGCCATCAGTGAAAATTAAGAGCCCTGCTTTTAAAGTGGAATAGAGTTATTTTTAAGGCAATACAAAAATTTTGTAGAGTTAAAAATAATTGAGTTTATTTTTAAACGCTGTAAAAAACTTAAATAAAAAAGTAATCTTATTTTTGATGATAAAATATTGTTTGTAAAATCGTTTCAGGAATGCCAAATGCTTTAAACTGAGAAAATACCATTAAAAGGGTTGCTTCATGCATTATATTGTACAGAAAAAAAACTGTGCGTAATTTTTAATATTTGTTTTGAAAAACAATCTTTAGATTTAGTTAATTTATAGATTAATAGATAGTATTTTTTTATTTTTAAGATTATTGAAAACTTCCTATTTATTTCACTGCAATATTCTTTTAGTTTTATTCTTGATAATATTAATGTAATGCTCCTTCGCTTAATAAACGCAATAACATTAACATTTTTTTCCAGATCTTGGAGAGAAAAGCTAGGCGTGTTAGAATTGGGACTTAATTTAAAGTAATTATTGCCAGGAATTTTTTTACTTTTATTCAAACTAATTTGATATTTGAAAATAAATATTGAGTTCTAAACTGTATTTCAATTCATCAGTATTCTTATTTTGCGGACCCCGGTGTGATTCTTGTGTCTAAAGGAAAGTAGATATTACACTTTGTAAATAGTAATTATTTACTTACAAATAGCTATTAAAATCGTGTTAAATTTATACCTCCTGAACCAACAGTTGGTGAATGTAGTGAATCTGAACTTCAGAGCTTTCGAATCGGAATCCAATTTATTTTTTAAGCGTAATCAAAACGAACAAACACCAACCTACTTTAGGTAAAAAATTTTGAAGAAAATTTTTACAAACCATGTTTATTTTTATTAAAAAAAAGAGGTACATATTAACACCAAAGTTTTTGCAGACGTTTTGATGAACCCTTACCAACATAACTCTAAATCAATTTAATTCCTATAATTGTTTCCTTCTTCACACCTCATGGGAATAAATAATGAATGCATTTCTCTAAATTCTAAAAGGTGTATATTTGTATAAAATATCTCATGGAAAAACTTTCACTAGACATGACACTAGATATAGCTTTGTCTGCATTTATCCGACCATGCATTAATTTTTTCTCTTTTCGTTGTTTATTGAAAAACCGTTACGAAACTAACTTGATTTTGAATGAAGAATGATTTTTTTTGGAATAAAAATAAGGAACAGAAGTTTTCTTCAGTGTCATTGACCTTAACAATTGATAGGGAAAAAACTTTCAGGATTTTCCCCCATTTATCACTCACGCCAAGGGATTTGGGAGATTTCTTTAGGTAAAATATTCCCTTTTAAATCTCTGAAGTAAACGGAAAGAGAATTTCCTTGCGTTGTAGATTAGCAGCTTCTCCAACTGAAAATAATGTTTTTCCCCATGCCATTGTAATTTTTGAGATTCATCTATTATGTTTTATCAGTAGGGTTTATTTACTTTTTATCTCAAACTACGGATGCTTGTTTCATTTCATGTTGAGTATGTCTCGTTAATGTGGGTAAAAAATATAAGAAAAATCTTACAGTTCTATTCCGAGCCTAGAGAATCGATAAGACATAAAACTGGACAAACACGAATTATCCAATAGATTGCTCATAAATAATGTAAAGCGATAAGGGAAAAGGAGTACATTATAAAAATATAGGGGTTCGATGACTTTGAATACGAAGTTTATATGCTAATAAAGTTGTTAACTGAATAAAACTTGTCTAAATTTTGCCTTGTGTGTATCACTTAACATTAATTTCTTTTCCTTTATTTTTAATTCCCTAAAAATGAATAATTAAGTTATTATAATAAGATTGATTAGAAATACTTCATGTTGTGTTTTAGGGAATAAATTCAATTCCTAAAACTATAGATTATGTTTTTTGTATTTAGTGTATGAAATGTTAATTTTACTACACGTATCCTTGGGAAAACTTTTGAAAATGTGCTTGTAGCATATCATTTAGACAGATCATAACCACTTTTAAGGAGCCATAAATTTCCATACTTCAAAAATAAAGAATAGTAAGTAGTGTAGTTTAAATTAGCCAATCCGAGTTCACCCGATATAAAAATTTAAAGGTAATTGCTACGTTGGACTAGATTTTAATAAATAACTTTCAGTTCTTTTAAGATTTATCTGCTAGAGCAAAATACTTTTCTGAAGTAGTTCGTTCTCATACTAATAATGCTAATATACCTAATAATGTACATTCAGTTTTTATGATAACCTTTTCATGCGCTCTGTGAACACATACAGCATATTAACTAAACAGCTATTTCCATAATCTGGCTTAAAATAGACACAAGTGTCCCTTAACTCTTAACACCCTAAAAATAACAATACACGTAAATAACCACTCTATGCGCAGAAAAAGAGAGTTAAATCGCATGCATCCACGGCTGGCGATGCTACCCTAATTAACCCCTTTCATCTCTCCAGCAGGTGTTCTCCCTCACGCACGTCCTAACCGTCCACCCCCTTTATTATTAAAGCGTTTAGAGGACCGATGAAGCCAGCAGGCTTGAAAGGGGCTTTTTCATTATCGCTTGACTTTATATTTAACTCTGGCAAAGGCCTGCGGGTTCTGTAACCCTTCATCATCAATCTCGTATCCGCTGTCTTCATCAATCCCTTTTATGCCCATCGGCTGTTGTTCTTGAGGAGGGTGAATTGTGATTTGTCTCTTTCGTGCCGACGGTGATTTTGGGTGGTTGGTGGGAAGGTTTGAGGTGGTGGTGGTAATGCGGCAATCAGCTAAAAGGTTCTGATGTTGGTTTTTCTGTGGAGCTTTGGTGTATGTGTGGGAAAAAAACTTATGTAGTGATTTGTAACTAGATGTGAAGGTAGTCTAAAAGTCTAACGTAGCACATCATTTTCAGCATGAAAGCGAAGTTCAGGTTATGTAAAACTAAAGAGTTTTATGGCCGGCGTCAACAATAAAATAAAATACGTTTCTGGGTAAATGTTTAGGTTCCATCCTTATATTCCTGTAAATACATCATATTTCTTTCTGTTATTGTGGACACTGTAAAAGCAGTTGGATTCTCTTGTATTTAATGGGAAAACACTTTTGTAATGGTTTGTAAAGGAGTAGTGAATACTAGCTCATAGTCTAAAAGTCTAACACCTCATTTTCATCCTGAAAACCATTCATGTTCATGTTTTATTTTTGTATTATTTTTTTTATTACATAGAAGCATTATATTTTGGATAAAGAAGGCGTAAGCGGCTCCAAGAGAGCAAGCAAAGTACCTCTATACTACCCAACTCGTAACCTTATGTGTTCTTAAAATACATCATATTTCCATGGGACTGGGTGTAAACCAATTTATCGAAATTCCGGGCTAAGTGGAGAATGATAAAAAATGCATAAATTGTGAATTGTATAAATGGAGTTTTTCTTTCATAAAAACACATTTACTGTTTATGTATGAGCTTAATACAAACGTTTTGCTGTAAGGAGGATAGTAAAAGCTCAAAATATTCAAATTGTTTTCTGAAAAAGACTTGAAATTCGATTATTGTTTCGTATATTTTTTACCACGTAGTACTTTATAATTAATTACAATTGGTTAAAAAAGAGAAATGCGTAGGTTAAAAAGGAGAATGGCGTAGGTTAAAAAGAAGTCTACTGTACGTCATAATACCCCTCTGAGATATCAAGTGTCAATTAAGAACCTTTAAACATTTTTCAGAATGAGTTTCTCTAAGGTTAATAAATTATAACATCAAAATAGCAGATATTTTTTTTTTCAAAATGGAAATCAAACCTTCACTTTTACATCATTAAAAATAAATAAATATGTGACAAAAAAAGCTCTGAAAACAACTCTACTTATATTTCAGCATACGTTTACTTTTTCATAAACATTATGAATTGAATACTTCTTAAATCAAATTTTTCGACTAAAAAAATACCTCCTTAATTAAAAGCATTACATAATGAAGCATTATTACAAGGGGTCTAAATTATATCATTGCAATAAACCATCTTGGACAAAAGGCCGACTTTCACCTTTCAGCAAAGGAAACGGTTGAGCTTATGAAAGAATAAAGCTGAAAAAAAAGGACCTTAAAACTTCTGCGTCAAAGAGTAGGTGTAGGGATTACTAGAGATCTATCATTCTAGGTTCCTGAGACTTATGGGAGTCTCTTTATCTCTACTGAGCACTTTCGATTTTTCTTTCCGTTTTGAAGTTCGATGGCGTGTGGGGTTTTTTTTTTTGTGTCTCAGTGCCTACAACCTCTGTTCTGTCGAAAATAATTTTTAAGATTTTAAAATTTTTATGAAATTTGTTTATTAATGTAGTTATCCTTTATGATGGAAAGATGTTTTAAACTCTAAAATTCTAGTTTGGGAGAAAAAAAAGAGGTTGATTTGAGGAGTTTTAATGCAATGAGATTTATTTCTTAATCTCTAAGCCCGTCCCGTTTTCTTTGAATTCTTTAAACTACCAAAATTCCTATTTCATATTAGAAAGACATTTATATTTTCCATTGTGATAAATAAGCCAGTGATAAACAATAGAAAATGTATTTATAAAAATCCAAAATTGCATTTAAGTTGAAACGTGATCACACAGGGTGTTTCAACAAGTCTGCCCAAACTCTGTACAGAAATATCCTTTCCGTGGAGTACCTAAAAAGAACCAAAGAAATAGCTACACCTCTATTGCGCATACTTTTTTTATTTGAAAAATGGGACGTTCGATAAAAACTTGATTTTTTAATGCGCAATGGATATTTTTAACATCTTAGTCTGCAAAAATATCCAAATAACTATATTCAAGTTTTCCAGAAAACCTTTTTAGTGTAAACCTGATATGACGCCTGTCTTAATTTCTTGAAACCTATGGGTTGTAGAGGTATAGTTCTTCTTTGGGCATTTTTAATATACTCCACGCAAGGAATCTGGCAATGCAGAGTTTGGGCGAACTGGTTGAAATATCCTGTATGACTATTGGAGTCTATATCTTGGAGACTTATTTTTTAATTATTTATTTTCTAACTTCATTTAAAATGTAAATGCATGATTAGGCGCTCATATTTAGGGATGCAGAAAATGTTTTTACTTCCAAGATTTCCCCCAATCCATACAAAAATTTCCCCAAAATTTTAAAAAGTGATAAAGACCTACAAAATTCTAAATTGTCGTCGGTATCAAAAATATGTTACAAAGTTCTATCTTTATAATTCCATTGAATGGTTGAGTTCACCAATATCTGCATCATTTAATTGAAAAAAGCTTAAGAGTCTTTTGAAAAACTTGCCACCTTACCTTCTTTGATAGCTGTGTGGGCAGTCCTGCCTACCCTGAGCCCAATCTTTTCATGCTCTTCATTTATTTTCTTATCTTTAATTTTTAATGCTCTGCTGAAATCATTGCACCATTTGTGAGCACTATATTCCAGATAATCAGTTAAATGGTCTTTGAAATTTCCAAATTTTTGCTTTGATTTTCCTGAATTAATTGTGGCTCCTCAGGTAAGGAAAACTGACCAAATAAACTAGTTTTCAAAATTGCTATATCTTTTTATGGTGAGCATATAACATTTTTATGGTGAGCTGAGCAATACAAGAAATGCACTTAATCATTCCTGCTTCTTCAAGAGTAGTTACGCCTTTCATCGTAGCTTCTGAAATTTTATTACTGTACTGAAATTGAATTCAATAGTATACTTTTCCACAAAATTTCCCCAGATGGCTAAAATTTCCCCCGATCCTAGATCGCCGGATCGGACATATTCTGCATCCCTGCTCATATTTTTCAAGAATGAATTTGTATTCATTTCAAACACCATATTAATCTTTTCAAAATGATGACAAAATTGTCACTTAGGTTTTGAAAATCTGTGATTATCATATCCATTGAAATGTGTGAATTTCTTTTAGATCTTACAAATGTGTCATGAATGCATAAAATCCTAACCCAAAACTATGCCAAGACATTATGACATTTTTGACATAATCATACCCCTTCTTCTTCTACTGAGGAATCCTCATTCAAAAATACCGGAAAAATATCCAATTCGCAATTAAAAAATACCTTTTCAAGGACCTGTATAAAATGTATCGAAAACTCTCATTAGCAGCATAAGCATTTTTCACCAGTTCCTTCCAACGCATTAGCTCCGTGATGAGCCCATTCAGGGGATTCACACTCCAAAGGACAGCGATTCCCAATCATAAGCACCATCCAATCCCAATGCACGAAGCGAAACCCCCGCCCAATCGCAGCCCAACACTTCTGAAGATGATCGCTGTCTCCAAGGGTTCCAAAAAGAGACGTCGATCCACTTACGTACAACTCCACTCGAGCGAAGCAGTTATCGACTATTTTCAATTTCAGAGATTCCCCCATCCCAAAGTGCCGCGTTCGCTGATTCTTAATTTCTTGGGGGTGGGGGGGGGGAAGAGATTCACTTTAAATACCACTTCCTTCTTTAATTACCCGTTCGTTTTCGGGAGCTCATCAAAGGGTTCCGATTCGACACGAGATCGGTTCGAATTCCGGAGAAGAATTCTCGAACTCGAGATGGTGGGATAGCGTGAGGGGGTCTGTCGAATTTTTTTTGCCACCTGTCGGTTTTGGAACCATTCGTTTCTAATTCAGGAGTCGAGAAGAGGGTAGTTAGGGCATTCGGGCTGAGGTGGGTTCAAGAGTAAAAAGTTTAAAATCGGGTTAAATGTCTAATGAAGCGTAAAACGCTCGAGGCCTTTGGAAATTCGACATGGGTTAAAATTTCTATTTTAAAGACTCTGTATCCAAGGGATAGGTTACTGAAGTTTATTCATTTTACAGGGTTGGGTGCTTCAGTTTCATTTAATCCTCATTAAATACCTTAGATAAGTTGAATAAGCTTTGGTGACAAAATTTTTCAGATAGCTTGGAAACCCTATTTAAGAGCAAACTTTACTGTATTGGTATGATCTTTACTTTCACTTTCTTTACTATTATAGGTTCTAATGAACAAAGATATTTGATAACATTAAATTAAAAAGAGCTAGTTTGACTTATTCATATGTAATTTCCAGCTTTAAGATGGCAGGTAGAGAATATGAACTTCTTAGCAGTCATTCTGAATAGATATAAACCATACAAGGTAGGATTACTTTTAATATGACATTTTACATCTCATGACGTATGAAATAACCATCAATTCGAGTAACATGTTTTCTTTAATAAGCTTTACTTTGTTTTTTTTTAAAGAAATTATCTACATGTTTATTCTTTTAGATATCTCACTATACCCGATCAATAGTGTCTTTCATCAATATTCAGTGTGAGGATTACCACCTGGTGACAGGTATTCGGGTTTGATTAACATAGTGAGTGGAAGGTAATTTATTATGTACTATTATAAGTTTTTAGGGGTTTTTAGCATTGTTTTTATTCCAAAATTCATGTAAATAGCATGAAATATTTAGGTGGTTTGTTAGATTTAACGCGATATGGATATTTAGTATAGTTAATATTCTTGAATATTCTTTGGAGAGTCTATGGATTTTCTTTATCGCATTTTTAAGAGGATTTTTTTTAAACCTGGAAATACTTGCTTTTAATATAAAAGGGTATTGTATATAAGTCAACCTTTTATTAGAAAATGCGAAGAATATATTGAATAAACTCTAAAAGTTTGCATCCTTGCGAGTTACTATTATAATATTTTAAGCTGAAAAGAATAACTATGCTCACTCCTTCACAAAAAAAGTGTCCGCAGAAACGTAAAAAATAGAAAAATTGTTATACCCATTGTCTAAACTTTCCTTCAACTTTTTTCCTTTATTTTCCCTTTCCCTCATCCCCACTGCCTTCCTGGAATCTATTCGTTACTACCACATTCCCAAAAAACCTCAAACCCGAGCAATTCTCCCAGGCACACTCCCCTCCAATCCCTCCATAACTCCCCACTCCAGAGAACACATTTCGAACACCGCTGCGAAACGCGAAAACGCTCCAACGGAAACCACCCACAAATACAAAAAAAAAAAAAAAAAAAAAAACCGCCAACGTTTACATTTCCACTTCCCATAACTCAGCACCAGATTTGTTTCCACACTTCTATTCCTGTATATTTTTCCGGGACCCTCTGTCAAGAAGCCACCGCGGGAGTTTTCAATGAATGAATGAATGGGCTTTTTGAAAGGAAGACGGACTTCTGGACCGAACCAGGTGGCCGAACCAGGACCGCTGTGAATGGGATTGGCTTGAAGCCAAGATGTCGTTGGCGAGATCCAGTCTATCTATCAAGCTGCTTTTGGCGTCGAAATAAAAGACGGCAGGGAATAATGAGGGTGTGAAATATATCGGGTTTTGATGGTTTTACGAAGGCGTGCACAAAAGACGTTGTGAATTATGGAGTTTTGTTAGTTACACTGAAGGGTTAAACGGTCCCTTGGATACATTGTTTAGTGAGATGAAATAGGCATGGGAGAATTTTTGTGATTAATGAGAAAGTAATGGATTCTTAGTATCATTTTTCTGTATTTTGTCGTTATTTTCAAACTATGGAACTAAAAGCCTCAGAGAATAAGGAGTTTAATTAATTATGTAACCCTCCGTTTTTATTTAGTTTTCTAACAATGAAAAATGCACCAATTTATGTATAAGATAATAGAGATAGTTTTTTTTGTCGTACCATGGCTTTTTTTAATCGTACTACGCCACGGTTTGGGAATTTTTTGTCTCTATTTCAAAGGATAGATTTACTTCTCGACAAAGAAAAATTAATGGAATGAGTATTATTTCTCATTAAAAAAAATTCTAAAATTTAAAAAAACCTAGTAAATAAAGAACTTTTAATGACTGTATCAAGACCGCCAGTAATAGATGTTTCATAGTTTTCTTTTGTTAAAAACTTATTTTTTATCCCAGTTCTTTTAAATCGATTAATTTTGGAGTGAAATACGATGCAGTATTTTTGAAAGTGGTCATTCTTGATCAATTTATAATGTTTCTCACCTACCAACTTCGACCTATAAATATTTTTTCATTCTAAAAATAGTTTAAATTACCCTTCTCTTATTTGTTTGAAAAGAAGAAAAAACAAACAGTACTGCCCTTTTTTATTCAATATGCAATAAGATGTAGAACATCTAGAGATTTTAACTTTCATAATTTCTACTGCCTATTTATTCAAATGGATTAAATTAGCATGATTTATTTAGTGATACAAATTTATTCAAAGAGGTGAAATGCCACCTTAAAACCACGAATGTCTGCGACAAACTTGTTTACGAACTCTCTGTAAAAATGATAGAGGGGTTAAAAGGTGTCTAGTCTAATTTAGTCTAGACAATCATATTTCGAATAGGATCGAGGTGGCGGAAAAGCACCGTTTAAGTGCTAGGACGTAATGTAGTACGAGAGCGTTACAAAAAGAGAATTTTCCCAATGCCCATTTAAATAAAAAATAAATAATTGAGGATAAGGATTCATTGTATAATGTAGGGAAGTAATGTCGGCCTCTTGGTTCAGCCAAAGAATGGAGTCCAATTCTTTGATCTTATTCCAATGTGATCAGGCATCAAAAAGGAATTTCTTTGAGTGAAAGAAAAGGTGGAAGACACTAGATGAAAGATTGAGACTAAAGTATAAATGGCCCAGCGAATGGAGATGATATATTGCAAATGTTTTCCAAACTCCATTCTTTGACTAAACTCTCAATATTTCACTTTTATAACACATCCCGAGATTTGAAAAGTTTTTCAATTTTGATGAACTTTTTGATGAGAATAGCTGACATACTTCCCTACCTTATGCATTGAATCCTTCCCCTCAATTATATTTTACTTATTTCAAAGGGGCCTTGGAAAATTCGCTTTTTGTAACGCCTTCCTTGTACTTCATTAGGTCCTAGCACTTCAAAAATGCATCAACGCTCCCCATTCCTGTTCAAAATATGCTTATCTAGGTCCCCTCTACCAACCCTACCGTCTTTTACAGATTGTTCTAAAACAGCCTACTATACACAAAAAATCTCCTTTTTTACTAAGTTAACCTTTTCAGGTCCTGACCGACCCAAATGTTTCATAAGATTCAATAGTAAACTGAGACGGTCTAGGACTGAAAGAGTTAAGTTACTAAGGATATCCTTTTCTTCCTGCATCACTCATATCTTTTTACCACTTTTTCAACTACTAGGATATAATTGAATGAGAAGGATCTACTCTAGACATAATTGGTAGACAATAACCACAACCCGAATAACAACATCCACTAAAAGGGATATATAGTAGAATATTCGATAACAGAACTGTTAAGCTATCATGTCCACTTTATCTACGACTAGCTTCAGTATTATACAACTTGAGATATTTATTCTTTTCACTTGTATATAGAAGCAAACAAATGTAACTGGATTTGTTAACAGAGGATCTTTTTTGTAATTTTATTGTTATATCTGCTTTTCATCATTGGGAAACTAAATTTAACAAATACAATCTTTCAAAAAATTCTAACATGCAATCAATCTCTATTAAGGAAAGATTTCCAGACGAATATATTTTGCTGCTATGAAAGATTTTCGTTAACCTCGTATATTCGGGACATCTTTATCGCACAATTTTGGGTTGGTTCAGTAACTAGAGGTTTAATTTCTAGTGAAATCCTGAACATATTTTATTTATAATTATTGGCATTCTAAAACTTGCATATGTTTGTGTCTACTTTATTTTTGAATCAAATCCCGGTCCACGGGCAAGGCAGACTCAGCCCTTCATCCCTCCGGGGTCGATAAAATGAGTACCAAGGTCACTTGGGGAAATCAAGAGGGGGGTTAGCATCAAGCTAGCCACTCCTCAGCTGACCGTGACTTTCAGTCACACGTTCTGTACAGCTCAGCTCAAGCATCACCCAGTGAGGCTAGTTATACTGGAGTTTGAAGGTCTAACGACCTAGGTACTCCCTCAAATATCCCCCCTTGATTTTTGAATCATAACATGATTTAAAGTTTAGACAGTTATATTAATATGTGTATAGTGGATTTTTTTTAAATACGAAACTTCCTTATTGGAATCATATACACAACTTTATAGGATTCTATTTAAAAATTCCTTTTATTTCTTTAAATGTTTAAATCAAATATAACAGTATGATCAAAATTCTACGATTTTACTTTTACCTGGCTCCTGAGGATTTTTAGCTGAAACTATGATTATGTGAACTAATATACAAGATGATTATAACAGCAATGTTTCATGCATAAATAATAGTTTAATTCAACTTTTAAAGGCAACTATGCATTATACGCTAACTTTGATTAGTCTCTGGAACACTCTAAGACGTATATTTGAAATGCGCACTATTTCTGTTGGTGATAAAGTAAAATTTTATAGAGACTCAAGATTATCATTGAAAACACTTCCAAGATGGAACCAAAGCAAATAAAGTTTGCTTTAGTGGGTATTATGCAGGTGTTCTGCTCTAAATATTATTCCAATAAAAATTAAGCTTTCTAAACCCTTGATTTTTAAGCTTGGTCGAACTTTTTGACGAATATGCAAATAACTAAATAATTTAATAACGATATCCATCAAATTTTAGTGACATTTTCAGAAATTTTCAATTGATTCTAAAAAAAAATACTACCTCTCCAGACAGAAAAAAACGCAAGCCCCGAGCTCTTCTGTAATGGTAAGCGGTCCCATTGTGTCCTAAGGAATATTCCTCTCCGAATGTATGAATGTCACATTAATCAGAAACGAATGGTTGTCGGGGACATTCTTCCCCATTCTGAAAAAAAGGTTAATAACGGGAAGTAGAATTTAAATCGAAAAATCTGTTGAAAAGCCTTTTATATTCAAATCTTCCTTCAGGGGGAAATCTCAAGAATGGACGACAGAGAGACTGTTATGAAAGATAACGCTTCAACGGGATTGGTTCGTGATAAACCCAATTATGAGTATCCCGTTTGGAATTAAAGTAATGCGTTCTTTATAGATCATTTATCAAAAGGGCTAACGCCTGCATTTGACTAAGCGAACTTTGCACGGACAGAATTCCTGTAGACTACGTCGAATTATTCGATAGTTTAAAAGGGAGGAAATTCCTATCTCAACTATTTCGCTGAATCTGCCAAAACTTCCTTGAAATGGTTTTAGAAAAAAAATGTTTCGTTTAATTTTACGTGAGAATTTAATGCGTTCAGAGTTCAGAAAAATTGTCCATAAAATAAGAAACGTATTTTTCAAACCTGGCCAACTATCATCACACTGTTAAATGTTTTAAAGTTTATACTTTTCCATTTACACTCATTAGTATATCATGGAATAATTTCTGTAAGTTAAATATTTCTTTCTATGTCTAATAAAACTTTTAAAAGACCCATACTGTTGCTTAACGTTCATGTTTAAATTTATCATAAGCCCAATTTGTAAATATATAAACACCCATATTGTCGAGATATTAACCACAATTTTTTTTCCTTTCATTGAAAAAATCTCTATATGTTGTGACCAGACAGCTTTTATAGTTAATAATTTATTACTGCTTATAATAAATATTATGGATGGAGGTTATTCATGTTTAAGACTGAGTTTGAGATTTGATTTTCTTTTATGTATATTTTATCGTTAAAACCACCAATATACTTTTCAGAAGGGTTTCGAGAATAGTGCATTCTCTAAATATGTCGATAATAGGTGTTTCTATAAAAATTCGAACTGGATTGCTTAGTTTTCTCTAAAAATACACCTAGGCGAAAATCACCAAAAAAGCAGAGAGGTGGTTTTGACTTGGTGGTAACTATATCTTAATTTAATCTACCAGAGTATAGACGAGGGGTTTATTTCCCAAAAATCTCCCAAGAAACCCTTTTGACTGTATATCTTTTTTCCCAAACAACTAGCTTTGGTACTTCCAAAAATAAAACAATTTTAACTATGAAGAATGAAGGGACTACTTCCTTATATTTAAGCTCTAAAATTAATTGAAAAATATATTGATATAATTGAAAGGGTTCAGCATAGGGCTACTAAGGGTATTTCTAATTTAAATTATGATGAGCTTTTTAATATTTTCACTCTATAGAAAGAAGGGTTGGGGGTTGATTTAACTTTTTTTAAATGATAAAGCAAGGAGATGCAGAGGGTTTGCATTTCAGTATGTATATTAGAACGAGAGGTCACGGATTCAAATTGAATAAAGCACATTTTAAGAGGGAGAGCAGTATAAACATTATTTTTAAAAAGGTAGTGGTTGGTAGAATTAAGGAATAGGTTGTTCCATTGGAGTAAACGAGTTTAAGAACAAAATTGACTGATAAATAATTGGAATCCGGTAGTTTAGGTTAAATGGACCAAACTTGCTGGGGTTCAAGCCTGACGTTGGTCGACATTATTTGTATTTACAATAATTTTCATAATTTTTAAATTCAAAGTATGTTTAAACCTCCTATATTTTTTTGCTTTATTCATTTGAATGGATTAAGCTACTATTAGGAATTTTAATCATTTATTAAATGTTCAACTGATAATTCAACTTTTTATACTCCTCAGAAGTTTGTCTTAGCTATTGTATTTTGCATACAGAATACCAGTTTGGCGAATATTCCAGTAACAGTATTTTTTCTTGTTATCTTTGAACCTCATTTTCGTGAGGGAAACTATAAAAGAAGTTTATGGAGACTCTGTCTTCTGATTAGACTATCTTTCCCCATATGAATGCCTCGGTACAAAAAGTGGTCGCTGCCGCCGAAATAGCGATGAGAGGGATATAAGCACAGTGTCTCCTGCAACAAGAACTACCTTTGCAGTTTCCCTAGAAAAAGAAAAGTAGCAAAATACAATACCGTAATATGAGTTTCTTTTCTTTTTATATCGGATGGAAATACCTGTGTTTTGAATTGAGGCTGAGAATTCTTTTGTTCTCATGAAGATTTCAAGCAATAATCGGTATCGATCTTTTGGTCGTTACTTTTTTATGTGCGTAGAAGGCTCAGGCTTTGTATTTTTAGGATGGAAAAATATTAAAATAGATAGTAGCTGGAGTGTTTTATCTGTTTGATACATATAATTTGTGGGTATTTTTTTTTCGCTCACGGAAATAAGCAAAACCGTAAATTAAATCATTTTTAAATTTTTATCAATATAAACTGAAAAATATGATTAAATGAGATGACTATGAAAAATTAAATCAATAACAAATATTTTTTTACAACATAAATATCTTTAAGCAAAAAAAAAAAATAGTTTATTTGTACATTGAAGTGTTTAAAAGCATAAAATTCTTTGGAAATCAACAGATTCGGAATCAACAGAATCAACAGATCAACCTTCGCCTGTTCTTAAAACTGTAAAAAAACTAGACATGGTATTGTATTGGTATTTATACAGCAATATAAGGATTATTGTTGAAAATACCCGAAACAAACGAAAAGAAAAAACTAGTCAAATATAATCCAAACATATATACAGTATTATATGTTTCGGGCAAAGGGATTAATCGGGCATTATTAATAATGCCCGAAGTGGAGGCGGGCAAAGTGATAAATTTCATTCATACATTCCATTGAATTTATCACATTTCCCGAGCATTATTAATAATGCCCGGATTCATCAGATTGCCCGTAACATATATTCCAAACCAGTTGAGTTCTATATTTTCAATTGAAACATTTATAAATCATTTTATATGTTATAGAAATCATTTATATCAGCTAAAAATAATTATCAATACAGGCCAGTCATCAAATGGGGGGTAAGGTCAAAACCCTTAGCAAGTCAATTTTAATCATTTGAAAAGGATTTTCTAAAATTCAGTGTTATGGAATTCATACATTGAAAGTTTCTCAATTTAAGCATCCCTTGACAAAACTAATACTCCGATGGCTGGTTACATGCTTCAAATTTCTTGCTTTTTAGCCCAGGCAACGAAAAGGTATAGAGGGAAATTCTTGGAGCACAATTTTTGACTTCGGAACTTTGTTTGGACTAGTTAGGAGGTGAACATATCAAAAGTCCCCGCCCGTAGCCCTTACGCCGGAGTGAGGAGGGGTTTTCGAAAGTCTCATTTTTCAGTTTTTGGCTAATTACTCTTACAAAATCTATCCCCACGAAAAAGTTTCAATTCCCTTTTTTAAAGTAGATAAAATTATCAACAATTTAAGACCCTTCCCAGGTTTATACGTCCAATTGATCCCGAGTTACATCTCTTCAAAAATGGGAAATTTTTTCTAAAAATTCGAAAATTTGAGTAAAAAATGTATTTAAAGCAATTTATTGGCTATATTACCCATCTAAAAGAGAATTAAAGGCTATTACCTTATAATGCACTTATTTAGCTTTAATTTAAGCCCTGAATCAAGTATGTGAGATCAATAGTTCTCACGTTATCTTAAAAAAAAACAAAAATTGGGAAAATGGGATTATCCCAGTATAGTCCAGTCAAATAGTATTTATTTTGAGAAATATTTGGGGTAGAAGATATTTTTCTCTATCCGTATGTTTTTTTGGGGTGCTGAATCCGAATCTGAGGTTTGCCAACAAAATTTCGGGACGAAACATTATGAAAATTCGAAAAAATGGCAAAAATTCGCCCCTTTTTTTCGTTTTTTGCCCCTAGAACATTACCTTTGCACTTCTGAGCTAAACAATCCATACAAAAAATAAAGAACACAAACCAAGCTACAAAAAAGTCTATTACAACTTTTCTCTCAGGCGCGTAGTTTCGCCGATAGAGCACGTTGAAAAAGGGGTTATTTTCGTTCGATTGGTAGAAAATGTCACTAGTATCGCCAAAACGCCGAATTTTTGGAACATAATACTTTAAAAACTGCTTTAATAATATTCTTCATCAAATCGGCCATCTAAAAACTCTAATGATGATTAACTAAATGCATTTTCGTTGCGAGATTTCTCTTACGAACGAAAGTTCCATAGGAGATTATAGTATTTCGATAACTACATGTGGGAATCGAGCGTTTACTCTTCTATGGATGAGGCTGTAGGGCAGCACCTGATATTAGTGCGAGTGGCAACAGTCGGCAAAGCACGTGCCAACTACTATAAAAGAGCAGCGAGAGGAGAGTGAGGGGAGAAGGCTTGACGGAGCACGATGTAGCAGAAGGCTAGATTGCGGAGGAGCGTGACCGAGCAGACGGCTCCACCGAGGAAGAGATCGTGACCGAGCAGACGGCTCCACCGAGGAAGAGATCGTGACCGAGCAGACGGCTCCACCAAGGGAGATGATCAAGACCGAGCAGACGGCTCCACCGAGAGAGATGATCGTGGCGCGGAGGTGTCACTGCAACGTGAACTGTTCATTTTAGATTGATCCCTTTGGATTTTAGACTGAAGCCATAATGTGTTTTAACCTAGTTCAATGTCTAGTCTACAATAAAGTGTTGTTGTTTTAACCATGAGTGTGTTATAGCCTCCCCCTCCTCCACATACATATATGTTGCTTCTTCGAGATTACATACAAAAGTGTTCTTTTGACTATTTTATAAGTTTTTGGGGGTGCTGAATCCGAATCTGACGTTTGCCAACAAAATTTCGTGACGGAACTTTGTGAAAATTCCAAAAAAATGGCAAAAATTCGCCCCATTGCCCAAAAAAATTGCCATTTTTTGGAATTTTCACAAAGTTCCGTCACGAAATTTTGTTGGCAAACGTCAGATTCGGATTCAGCACCCCCAAAAACTTATAAAATAGTCAAAAGAACACTTTTGTATGTAATCTCGAAGAAGCAACATATATGCAGTTATCGAAATACTATAATCTCTTATGGAACTTTAGTTCGTAAGAGAAATCTCGCAACGAAAATGCATTTAGTTAATCATCATTAGAGTTTTTAGATGGCCGATTTGATGAAGAATATTATTAAAGCAGTTTTTAAAGTATTATGTTCCAAAAATTCGGCGTTTTGGCGATACTAGTGACATTTTCTACCAATCGAACGAAAATAACCCCTTTTTCAACGTGCTCTATCGGCGAAACTACGCGCCTGAGAGAAAAGTTGTAATAGACTTTTTTGTAGCTTGGTTTGTGTTCTTTATTTTTTGTATGGATTGTTTAGCTCAGAAGTGCAAAGGTAATGTTCTAGGGGCAAAAAACGAAAAAAAGGGGCGAATTTTTGCCATTTTTTCGAATTTTCATAATGTTTCGTCCCGAAATTTTGTTGGCAAACCTCAGATTCGGATTCAGCACCCCAAAAAAACATACGGATAGAGAAAAATATCTTCTACCCCAAATATTTCTCAAAATAAATACTATTTGACTGGACTATACTGGGATAATCCCATTTTCCCAATTTTTGTTTTTTTTAAGATAACGTGAGAACTATTGATCTCACATACTTGATTCAGGGCTTAAATTAAAGCTAAATAAGTGCATTATAAGGTAATAGCCTTTAATTCTCTTTTAGATGGGTAATATAGCCAATAAATTGCTTTAAATACATTTTTTACTCAAATTTTCGAATTTTTAGAAAATATTTCCCATTTTTGAAGAGATGTAACTCGGGATCAATTGGACGTATAAACCTGGGAAGGGTCTTAAATTGTTGATAATTTTATCTACTTTAAAAAAGCGAATTGAAACTTTTTCGTGGGGATAGATTTTGTTAGAGTAATTAGCCAAAAACTGAAAAATGAGACTTTCGAACACCCCTCCTCACTCCGGCGTAAGGGCTACGGGCGGGGACTTTTGATATGTTCACCTCCTAACTAGTCCAAACAAAGTTCCGAAGTCAAAAATTGTGCTCCAAGAATTTCCCTCTATACCTTTTTTTGAGCATTCGTTGCCTGGACTATTTGCACAACAATGAGTTTGTGTTAAGTGTAAAAAGCAGAAAATAGCAAAAAATTTGCTGATTGCATACGTCTCAAAATCTCATAAATTAATTAATTGAAAATGTAGATAATTTAATCGATAATAAAATGCAAAATAAAGTTACATGGTTAAAAATCTTACCGTTTGGTTGCTTTATCGTAGTTTATCAAAAAAGCCAAAATTTTTAACATTTAATTAAGCAGCTTTGATTTATGTGATGCTTTGCACTTTTTTACTTACTAAATTATAATTTTTATGAAGGGTACTTTAAAATTGAATCCTTTTCAGAACTACGTCTTTACAGTTGAATTCGCATAATTTTAAATATTTTTTTTTAGTTGAGAATTATTTAAAAGAAAAATTTACAGAAACATTTTCTCTGGGCAACAAGCCTCGAATTGTAAAATTGCATTTAGCGTTATTTAGCGTAATACTGAACCCCCAGAAATTTTATATCAAATAAAAAGTTATCTGGCAACACGGAAACAAAAATGCAAATGTCCCCATTCGTGTTCTCTTGTTTACTATTTCCCTAGGTTTTTTTTCTTAAGAAAAGCAGCACAGCACGTGTCTCCTTTAAAAAAAAAACTTCAGAAAAGCAGTGAAATTTAATCACGCCGGCATAAAACACAATCCTTCGAGAGAAGGAAACCACTTCAAAGGCAGCAGAGTTCCGGTTAAATATTCCGTTTCGCATTGTTCTGCATTCGATACACGAAAAAAAGAAACATTAGTTCGGAGTATTGATTACCTCGCTTTTTTTTTTCAAAGTAACAACGCTACAGATTAAAGAACTCGGAAGCCAACAAAATACGGAAAATTCTTCGACTTTTCCCTTCTGATGAAGTAATTTACATTGATCTATTATTTCAAAAAAAAAAAAAACATATCCGTGGATTAAACTTTTTTTTTCCATTTTCTTCTATGTAATCTGGTGGTAAAGGTTATGCTAGACACAAATCACAAATTTGTGGGTGAGAAAATGTCAATTCGTGTAATGCATTCTTCGATAACATTATTCACACCGTCCAACGCATATTACTGAACAAAATTATACCGTGTTCTCCTGTATACTTAATAAGTAAATGGATTGCAAAATGTTGTAAGGGAATATAATTTCCACAAAACTTTCCTTACATAGAAAAAAAGTCAGTGGAGTTACAACGGAAGATTTCTTAGCCAAAAATAGGTACATTTTTATATTAACAATGTGATATTTATAATCTTTTTGCGCCTTTATCGACACAGACGCTCTAATGAGTAGGTAGGAAGCCTAAGGGAGCTAGTGAAAATGCGGGACTACTTCCGTATAAACTTGACAAGTACCATATGTGTTTTTGGTAAGATTTTTCACTTTGCCCTGATTTCCAAAAGTAGTTTATAGCAATGTTAAATAAGAAGATAGAATATCAAACCTTCCCAGAAGCTTGCAAAATAACTCTTTTCAATATTTAAAATATTATCCACCACATATAGTAAATTTTTCCCACATCATCACTTAAATGTATGTTCCTTATGTTCCTGTATGTTCCTTAGATTCTTCCCACTCAAGTTTCCATTGTTTATTTATGGAATCCATCCATCTTAACTTAAATATGAAATCTTGTGAAAATAGCTTTAATTGTTTTACAGAAAATTTATTAACATTAGTATTCTTTTGCAGTTTGCTTTAAATTTTATCTAAAATAATGAGAAACCTCGTCACTCAGATTTTATAAATTTGATATTTTTTATACTTTTAGAATCCAACTTCCCAATCATGTAACAATCGAGGAAAAGTCTCAAAATTTTACTATAAAAACGAGAAAATTCCCAGAAGTGAAAAAGGTTCCATGGTTCCTTTGTGTATAACCACCTCACTCTCATAGAATAATTTAGTCGCATTCATATTTACATAAGTTTACTTCCTATATTCCTAATGCCGTGTACTTCCCTTTATAAACGTAAGAATAAATTTGGAAACGTAAAAACTCCATACATGAGTTTCTGATCCTAACAACAACCTGAAAAATACAACACGAGCGAAACAGTATTAAATACCCATCAATTTAAAACTTCTTTCCCTCTCTCTCCAAAACAAAGCTTCAGATCCAACCCATAAAGAGCCAATAAGTGAGTCCCTTATGGTGCAGAGATTTAAATTCGAATCGTGCTTTTCCGAACAAAATATTCGCATCACACCCTTCTTCCCAGGAATTAAATCCCCAATTTGAATGCGGACAGAAAGCGCTTGGCATTGACCCAGAACTGTTTCTTGAAACTTGACTCTCGGGTAAAGGTTGAATTTGTAAGGGATTAATAGTGTTTCGGAAAGAGAGCTTTAGACTTTGAGACACGTACGGATTGGGGGTTCTTTAAATGGTCTGTTTTGAATTCGCAGAGTTGATCCCGAATGATGGTTGCGAACCTGGAATCTAGTGATAAATGAGGAGAGTATCTGTGGTTTTGGTGGACAGAGAAGTATCTTTAAATTCGTGGTGGTCGATAAATTAACGCTGATGTACGGAGGTGTTTTCTTTATAAGAATAAATTGGGGTATTCAGAAAATTGATGTTTGTCTAGATTCTATAAGAAATAAAGGGTCAAAAGCAGCTTCAGGAAAACAGTTTAAAGCGTGCATCAACCGAAGGAACGTGGTGTTACATTTTAATTAAAAAAGTCAAAATATATAAAATCCAAACACTGATTGTGAAAGAAATTACCAAAAAATGTAAGAAAGCAACTGGAGTTGAATTTTCTGTGCCTAATAAAAGGGGGTCTCTGAACAATGTTTAACACACTTTTTTTGCCTTCAAATTAACAATACTTTAATATTATTGTTAGGTAGAACACTTATTGTAAAAGGGATGTAAATATGCTTTAAAAGTGTTGGAAGATGTTTTATTCAGAAATTTATTTAAAAATAGTGTTGTAAATGTGTTTAGATTCTGAAAGTGTTCTAAAATTTGGATCGAAAAACTATAAAAACACATTTTCTGTGCCTGTAATTTTTTAGCAACACTTTTACAACACTATCTTTTTCCTCGCACAACACAATCGTAATGCAATCAACACTTTTGATTAGAAGTTTTCATTACTGTGTTTACTTAGAGTTCCAAAAATGTTTCACGCATTTGCAGTCTACGCTTGTTTGGTTTACACGTTTTGTTACTTGGATAATCCGTTTTCCAAAAGATGCATTTATCTCGGTTCAAGAAACGAAATTTTACTTTCTTAACTTCTGATTACTAATTTAAGTGTAATATTTCAGACTTAAACATATTAGCTAATATGACTCTATTTTTTTTACCTAATAATAAAAAATATATTATTGTTAAAATATAAAATGTAATTTAGTTACCGTATGCATGTAAATAAATGTACCTGATTTAATATTTTTAATTTTAACAGTCTATAATTTATATGTAAAATAAACTGGCAAACATTCTCTAAAAACAAACAAATTTTCAAATAACCTAACAGAATAAAAATATTAAGATGTTTTCCAGAATTACTATTCCTTATCTCTTTTACAAACTAGCAAATACCATCGATATTTCACCCAACGTTTCCCCGCTTTCTATCTTGAAATCATTATCACAAAAGAATGCACTCTTGTAAACAAACTCAATCTTCCTTCCACTTCTGCAGCACAAAAAAAGAGACTCTTCCCCACTCTCAAACAAAAGACCCCTTTAATAACATCTAAGTGCCGCATTTATTTACGCCCGCAATCTCCATGATTTGTTCATGATGCACTCTGCAATAATTTTCGCTCTCAAACAGCGACTCGAGCTTAGAAAGATTGCGACCGTGATAATGACATTAACTTTTATTGGCAGTTCCTTTATATACCTCACCTACACAGGGGAGAACTACACAATCACAGTTCCTTGTCGCAAGATTCCCAATGACGTTTTAAATAGCCTACTCTTTCAGGTAGACGTCGTTAGTCGTAGAATAATGGCTTTCATTTTAGAAGGTTGGGAACATGCCGCCTCTTAATTGCTTATCGGTTGATGGTTCTGGTTACAGTTTAACGTGCATTGTTTCTAATAGTTACCTTTCTAAACTTCTTAAGAGCTGACGTTTGGTGGTCAGTGTGGAATATGAGGCAGCGTAGACTGCAATCAAGCCAAAAGGTTTTGTTGAATATTTGTGTTAAAGTTTACTGTCCCAAAAACTCACCAAAAGGTCTGAAGAACAAACTGAAGATGCCTATGTCTGTGAATGTAATATAATTGGACTCGATGACAAAAAACAAAGTTATTATAGAAAAATCTAGGGAGATAATGTCCAGGGCGAGATTTATCTCAGTGGATGGCGATATACTGAAGATTCCGAATGCTCATTATACCACGATAACGTGAGGTAAGATAATTTTGTTTTGTGAATAAGTATATCGTAGTGTTGGGACTGTGATGGAACACAGAAGATGACACACTGAGATGTGCCAGTAAAAACAATGTGTTGGAAAGAATCCCGATAACAAAGATGTCTACATTGCCTGCAGTTAATAATTCACTTTTTAATCCCCTTGGAATGTTGATCCCTGTCTCTTTGAGATATAAGATTCTGATGCAAGACTGCTTGAGATCCAAATTGTATTGGGACGCTACACACTATCTGTGAATTTTCTAGAAGTTTTTAAAATTGAAATGGATATTTTTTTCTTAACAGTTGAAAACCCTGTTTTGTTTCACGCAATTTTAAAATTGTTAAAATTTAAGAACTGGCAACTTTCTTGCTCTCCATTAGGTTTTTAAAAAATACATCCTTAAGAAATTTCCTTCTTTTCAATACATATTTGGTGATGCAAACTTATTCGTAATATAATTATTCTTTCAAATTTGAATAAAATGTAAATAAACCTAACTTTATAAACAGAAAAATTGTCTGTTTCTTTTTATTTGTGAAAGAATTCAAGAAAAGATTTCGAGTAAATAAATTTAACTTCCTTAACAATTTCAATTACTAGATTACAAATTTATCAGTTTTAAAAACTTCTAGCAAACAATTTTTTCACTATTTCACTGGTAAATAAACAAAAGAAAATACAACTTATCCTGTAAATAAAAGTAGGTATTAACATTTTTCCGAAGAAATGTAACTATAATAGTAAGATTTATCCACACTTTTTTGTAACTTTTAAAGAAATGCCATTTTATAATTAAAAGCAAATATAATGTTCCTTTGTTTTTTACTTAACTTTTAGCCTGTTTGAAACTTAATACACTGCAACTGAATAAAGAAAGTTTAATTTGTTGTAATTATTTTAAACCAATACTTTTTATAAATTTGTGAAAAGTTAACTTTAGCTTTCCGTTTTTTAAGTGTAGCGAAATCACAATTCTAATCATAGTTTATGAAAGTTATTTTCTAAGAAAACGAAAATTCTCAAAATTAAGAGATCATCTATTCCTCGAAAGCTTTTGTGTTTTTTTGCCATTAAAAAATATTTTAAGATATTAAAATAGGCTGTATTAGGTTTCCTTTTTTCCATGAAGTAAAAAAAAAACATTACATTCAATGCTTTGACTTCTTGCTGTTAAAATTCTCATTTAAAAAAGTTGATTTTTAACAGTGTTCATATTTTTCTTAAATAGTTTTAGGTATTTTGTTAAATTAAACCTTTGGTAGTTGATAAGCACTTGCTAAATAATTATTTTTACAAGTACCTAATTCATTAATATGTGAAACTATTAAAATTAATTACATTAAAATGATTGCACTTTAGCATTATACTGAAAAGGGGTAATTGCTTGGTAAAGGATATCCATTTGTAAACTTTATGGAATTGCATTTGATATGCAAATCAATTATCAAAAATCAAAGACCTCATTTTCTTTGAAATCACTCTAAGTTTTAAAAAGTTTCCAATTTTTTTATATTTATTAATTATAAAGTTCTAGGCCCCCACTTGATTTATTTATGGTTTATATCAATCTTGGTTGAACCATTATATTTTAACTCGTTTAAAAAAGCCCCTTTTCTGTACTAATTTATACCTAGAGCTTTTTTTCAATCCCCAATAAGTAAGCCAAAAACGTGTTTTATGCTAAGAAACAAAATTATGGATAAAATACTATAAAGAAAGATGTATTCGACGGATTTTTAAAAAATATTAAAAGAGCTAACTTCAAAATGTAACTTTAGACCTATTCTACTATAAGATAAACTATTTTAACCAATAACTAGCCACATCATACATCATTCTCCTGACTCGTTTGACAATAGTTGCTAACACGCATATTTTGATGCTGCCTCTTACCCAGTCAAGTATCAAAACTTGGAACTAAATCTTATTGAAATAAATTGGGATGACCATTGATGAATTGGTACAATTTGAATGAATGGGATGAATTGGGTACATGGTGACCCTAGGTACACGAATCTCCCCCCTACCTTTTGCATTGAAAGGGTAATTTTACACTATGCAATTTCATCACTACGGAAATCAATCCTTAACATCATGCACAACCTTCACGTGATTTATTATTTAAATGGAAGAGATACCTATGAAAAATAATTTATTTGAGAGAAACAATACATCAAGTAATCCTTCCCCTTAACTTTTCCAAGAAGGCCCAAGAAGTAATGAAAAAGGCGCAAAGCCATAACGCCTGATCAAGCCTGGAAGACAGATTCCCTTCACAAATAACTCATCCGAAAATCGATCAGTCACAGGTAGCCGTGAAATAATTTATTACCCGTTAGCGATTTCCAAGAAAAACAGCCACTTCCCCTTTTGCATAACAATAATCGCACCCCATAAAATTCGAACGCCTATAAAATTTGTTTAAGCTAATTATGGACTTTGCGGATAATCCATCAATATCAGAAATTGCCCTCGGGGATCCATTTTTGCTTCTAAATTTACAGTCGATAAAGATAACCAAATTAATGAGAGACTTCCCTTAAAGAGGGAATAACTTGATTTTATGTGAAAGTTTTTTTTTATGCCCAAAGGGTTGTTTCTTCGGATTGTTTTTCGGACTTCTCGGTTTGTGGAGAGACGTTTTTGATTGCGGTGAGTCACGTTGCTGGGTAATTAGATTAATTTGCTGTGTCTAGATTGGTTATTTTTTTCCTTCTAGGTCCATTGGTGCCTATTAGTTAGGAGGGATTTGTGCCGGTTAATTATGTTTTGTAATAGCACCCGTGGCGATCGAGATGTAGTTAGCTTGAATAAGTAATCTCGAGCAGTATTGACTTGTCTATCGTGCTTATTTAGACTAATAAACAAACAGAAGTAAAAAAGATGAACAAATAAGAAAAATAATATTTTTTTTTAACATCAACCTTTCATATCACTGCCATCAATAAGATTTTAATATTGATTTCTGCTATTTACTGTTTAGTTCTAACATAAATAGAATTTTACTCAAGTAAATTATACTACTCATGTCATCAGGTAGGATGCCATATTTCAATAGAGGTAATATATTATTTCATTCAGTTCCTTTCCTTTTTTAATGTTTATTTTACTAAAAAGTTTTTATACTACTAAAAATATTTTAAAAAGTAAGCTATTCAAATTTTGTTTTTAATAAATATTTCATGCATTTCTGTCAGAAATTATCTAAATTTAAAACGTTCGAAACCTAAATAGCACAGTATTTATATGTCTATAGTATTTTATAAATGTATGGAGCAATTATTTTTTTTACCATCAATATTTTCCTTATGGTTTTCTTATTTTTGTTTGTTTAAATCATAACATACTTATCATTATTGTTTTGTAATAAATAAAATGGAATACATTTTACAAAGAAAATTGATAAAATTTTAGTTTCATTTGAATCACACCGTTTTTTAATACACTTTGCTCTTTTCAGCAAGATTTGGTTTACTTAAAAAGAAAACCCTAAAAATTAATGCCTTATCTTATTATCCTATCATAAATATCATCAAATCGGTCATAGAAATCATAGTTTTTAGAAACATACATATTTTTTATTAGATAAGATACTATGAAAGCTTTTTAACGATAAGCTACAAAAAAATTTCTTGTCGTCTAACCTTGATAAACAGAAAATATTATGGATTATTTTCCGAGATTGTATACTAAATAGAAATAATTCACTTATGTATAATTATGTGTTAAATAATTAATATCCATGAATATGATAATGAAATACTTTTCCAACAATTTATAACTATTTAAATTTGTAATAGTTGTTCTCCAAAAAAATTATAAGGTTGGTAATTTAGAAAATTGTGGTACTCGGCTCTCATTACCAGAAAGTATATCATTTTAGTTATGCAGCTATATTTCCACTTTATTTGATATACCCATATCGTATTTTAATAAACAGTTTAATTTAAAACAGTATCTCTTTTCAACACACCATTGGAAACAGTTTCGGCTGAAACAAGATGTTTCATAATGTAATAGGATTTTATTAAAACGGTGTCAGAATATGTTTTCAAGTTTAGTTTTAAACTTTTACAGTCGAACTATTCAGTTAATGAATGAAGAAGTTTGAATGAAACTTAAAAATTGTGATACTTTATATGAGGCTCTAAAAGTACAAAGGGAAAATGGGAATGTGCTAATTTATTTTAGAAAACTAATTTTTATTTTATGGGATACAAAATGATATAGAATCATTTCAAAGAAACATTTTTTATCAATTTAGATTTTGTGTGTGTGGTCGAAATATAGAATATAGTTTATTATACTACTATACTATCGATTAGAATATAGTTAATTTATTCCTTTATCAGAAATTGATTAAATAAAAATAATTTTATTAATTTTATTGATTTGTTGTTAAATTAAAATATTTACACTGTCTTTTTAGCGCTAAACTGTTAAAGCCTAGTCTAAACAACAGAAATGGCAGAGTGTAAGATATATTTCTTAAAGTAGTACAACACACTAGACCTGTAAACACTCTTTGGAAACACATTTAATCAGTTTTTAAGAAATGTGCTCTAAGTGGTTTCTAGGAATATCCAAGTTTTATGCTTAGTATTTATTTAGTACTCGTATATAACAACTTGTAAAAACTTCTTTTGAAGAGAGATCTGAAAATAGTTTTAGTTTAGACTCAATATTTATACTTCCTTTGATAACTTGTAAATATTTTTTTCTCGGAATTGTATCGAGTTTAAGTCATAAGATAAGTTTAAATGTTACCTATGGCAATTAAATTGTATAGTTACCAAAGTTATTTTATTTTTAAAAGTATCACAATAGTTAATTTAATATAACCAATACTAAATAAGTATTGGTTTCTTTTATTTGATAGAATCATAATCTTTTTTATTCTTTCGTTAATTCAGAAACCGTATAAAACTTCACCAGAACTTAACTTCCTAACTACTAAGAATTCTGTTTAATATCCATGAAAGACTATCTGTTGAACTCCTTAATTATCGTTAACAAAAGTATTTTATAATTGTCTACTTAAATTAACAGATTTAAGATTTGAAATATTTCTAAATTATTGTGGTTTGAATCCCAAATAATTAATAATTTATTATTAGAATACTTGGATCAAGTCAAGAGATATTACTGAATAGCAGTATTAACTTACTCTCGGTCAGCTATTTTAAGATTTTAAATGTATTTAATACTTTGGAAGTGGCATCAAATAAATATCTTATCAAATTTATCACACTGTTGTGGAATTTTATATTCCCTTGAAAATAAAAATATTCTTAAATGAACCCACTTACTTAAAAAGTGTTTCTACAAGTCCTCTAAAGTTCCTCAGAATCAGATTCCTTACGTGGAGTTCTACCTCTACGATGCATAGTTTTCGAGAAAACTGCGACAGAAAATGGTATGGCGTCATATCCGGTTTACACCAAAAAGATTTGTGTGATAATAAAATTAAAACATAGTTATTTAGATTTGCTTGAAGACTAAGATGTTGAAAATATCCACTTAGCATGTATGCTCGCACCATGAAATGAAATAATCCACTTTTTATCGGATGTGACGTCACTTTTTTTTAAATACGCATTGTACAGTTCTTCGGGCATTTTTTTATATACTCCATGCAGGAAATTTTTCTGTGCAAAGTTTAATGGGACTTTTTGATTGGTTGATTGGTATGTTTTATCTCTGTATCAAAGTAAAATACACGAGAGATGTAATTAATTTCTATATTTCTTGTAACCAATACAAGATGTAAAATATATAATATCGTCAGTGAAATAAAATATTTTAAGGTTTCCATTGATAAAGTATTCATAGCTATATGCAGACACTTTCATTTTGATTTTCTTCTATATTACCATAAAAGAGTCTTGAAACTTATCCATCCAAGCATTCAATAACTTTAAATACATATTATTTTTAGTATTACAACAACCATTGGAGGTTCTTTTAAGGGCTATAAATTTTGTATAAACGTATGCAAGGGGTTTTAGTTAAATAACTAAAAGCACAATGGGGGTTTTATAAAAGTATGTAATTCTTAAAGTGCTTTAAAAATGTAATTTCACAGATGTACATGAAAACTGGCTGATCTTGAAGTTTTAGACATAAAATGTAAATTTTATGTTGAACATAAAAATGACTTTATCCACAGACACACATTTCTTTTTGTACTCTGCTGCATGAAAAACTAATTCAAATCCTATAAAACCATAAAATTTGTAAAATCAATGAAAACTGCAAGATACCTAAAATAAAACATGTTTCTCGGTATACTCACCTTAAAATGGGTTAACCCCATCATATAACTCTTACCTTCTTCGGAGCAGGATTATGTTGCAAAAACAAGGAAAGAATTACATTTCCGCGGAACCGAATATTAGAAACGAGTTTTCTGAAAGTTTGGGCGAAGCACTTTAATACCAATAAAGAGCGTATATCCCCGCATTGTAAATTTTATGGATTTGACATTAACGGCGCAGCAACAGCAAATCTGCAGAAGATACGTCCCAAGAATTCTTCCACTTTCTGAAAGTGCCCCATGGGTTGTTTTTTTTACCTCGTCTGGTTACTGGGTGGTGATTTAGAAAAATACTTGAATCCTCCAAAAAAATATCTAATGGATACGCCTCTTCTGCTGTGTGTTCTTTGTAGTAAAAACTCATTATCCTTTTTGGTATAAGTTTTGCAAGGACTGTATTAAAGAGATAATTGTTTGGGGGCAAAAGCGAAGGAATTTCACAGTGTGTTCATTGTTGTTTTTCGGAATTTTTTCTCTTCAAAAGGCTTTTTCTCTAACTCTTGAGATACTTTATTTTCTAGTAGATTCTATTGATATTCGCCAAACAAAATCTACTTACGAGCTAGAGAATGGATAGTAAACAGCTTATACTTAGAATATTGTTTTCATTGGCTTTCGCTATTGTATTATGTGTAAAAGATAATCTTTGGTTTTTGTGAAACAAAAAACAGAGATCTTTGTTATTGGAAATATATATTTTGTAAAATCACTAATCACCTTTAAGAACTTCTTTCAATATAAACCTTGTTTACCAAATGTTTCAAGGTTTGAAATTTTAAAAAACAATATAAAATTAATTTTGCTTATTATTTTATTCAAAAATTATATTCATAAAGCTGTACTTTCTCTCAATTTTATAATACTACTATAAAAATATAACGATGCAATTTTCATTCTCAGGGTTCAAGTGTTTATAAAATTAACATTACTTTTAAAATGTTTCGACGTAGGTTTACTTCTCTTCACGATTACTTAATAAAAATCTTACTAACTGTGATTACAAGTAAATATACACCTAATCATAAAAACGTTATTTAATTTTATCAGAGTGGTCTCACAGTACCGAATTTTTTTATTATCTACCCAATGACTAACTTAAATAAAGATACGTTCTAAAAACTTTGTCTAGCCCTCGGTTTTTTAATGAACATCATTTTTCTGAAAACAACTGAGTATTTCTATATATCCAGTGATCACTCAAAGATGTACAGAAATTCTTATAGTCTGTTTCTATAAAAGCAATACTCGTTCCCTGTCTAGGATATCTTGAATATTGTTCCGAACTTAATTGTTTGGTTCTTAAATGTCTGTTAGCTTTCAGTTGTTCGTAAAAAGAGTCTCAAATTTATCTTCATTAGGTTTTATTGATACTGTAGAACTCCAATTATCCGAATTGATCCGAATGTTTCCTTTTCATTTAACTAATTAAAAGCTATATTTCTTTAAAAATAGTTTTTCCTCACATTTTCAACCTACATGCAGTACCTAATTAATTAAAATGGACCTTTTTCGGAAAAAATCCATTTATCCGAATTTTTTATCATACGTATGGAGTCCGGACCCAACTGATTCGGATAATTGGAGTTCTTCTGTATAATCAATACTATTGACTATTAAAATTTTATGGATGAAAATGTAAAGCTTCGAAGTGGTAATTTATCTGGCCAAATCGTTTATTTTAATTTTAAAATATGTAGGCATACAGTAGGAATATTTTTAATGTGCATTCTTACTACCCATGAAGTTTTAAGACCCCTGATTTAGATTTAGAATGTAGCTGTACATCAGTCGGAAAATTCAATGTACTAAATGAAATTAGCCTTTGATGACCGCAGATTTGCTTTTAATTAAAATACTACCACAAACTCTTCCTGCAGTCATCGCATACATTCCGTATGGCTTACCTATTTCCAGCACGAAAACACATGCCTTAATAGCCTTTCCACCTAAACCCTTTGTAGTATCCAAAGTATGATAAATTGGGGGTTTCTCTCCTCGATTCGGACATACTCTTCCAGCTAATGCACCGGCTTCCCTATAATCAGACCGGCCATCTATAGATGGGCTCCACATTACCAGATTGGCCTCTCCGCAATATGCAGGGGTGACAGTAATTGGAACAAATACGGTTACCTCTGCTTGATTGTTTCAAAATATTTGTCATCGGGAAATAATTACAGGATGGCCTCTCACGCCATGGATCGAATGTATCCAATTAGGGGGTTCCGTATCGAACATCAGATGTCCGATCGAGGTCACCGAGGAACGCAATCTGTTCCACGGGGGAGCAAAACAAGGGAAAAGTGGAGCGGACTGTTGCTGTTTTCTTCTCTTTCGCTGAAGGCCGGTCATTTGCTTCTGTCCGTTTCATAGTTACGGTTAAATGGGACAGGGCTGGGGTAAAGGCGGTTGGAAATGCCAGGGACGTAGGGTGCAGTAAGTGGGTATTTTGGGATCTGTATACTAGGTGGAGTCGTGTTTATTAGAATGGTCACGCAGGGGGATAAGTAAATTAACGCTTTTATTTGCCTCAAAACAAATGAAATCCTTGGTTTGAAACAAATGAAATCACTGATGTAAGCACACTCTAAACATATGGAATTATGTTTAGTGCATACGGACCTTCTCTGTTAACAACAGATTATATTTATATTACTGAAAGGATTTCTCACCTAAATTAATTTTATCGGATTAAATGTAGCTAGCTTAATCAGTTAGTTTCAAGACACTGAACACAATTAATTCATAAAAAATAAGTTATTGAGGTTGTAAAAAAATTAATTAAAAATTAAAAAGAGGATATAATATAATAAAAACTACAATGCGAAGTTTTAGAATAAGAAACACAAAGAATAGCTATCAGACAAACACAACAAAGAAGAGAATGCAGCTAAAAGTTACAGAAAAAAATTGTATTTTATGTAAAATGGAGATTTTCTGTTACAGAACAGTAAAATGTTCAGATAAAAACCAATATTTTTTCATAGTGATGCTGGATTACAGATAAAATTTGTATTTTACGTAAAAATGGAGATACCCTATTAAAAGTATTGTTGAGTATCCTTTAAAACAACAGTTTTTCTTAGATTGCACAAAATTATTAAGTATGAGGTTAGATTGGACTGAGTTTATTTTTACATCCTTTATACAGTAGTTGCCTAAGCCCAAGTGTTCAATAATTGGCCGCCTGTGAGAGCAACCCCAAAAATGCCTCCTCCATAGAAATAACACGGTCACAGTTTACAGAAAACCTTCAAGTACTAAAACCTATATTTAGTGGACTTATGTCACTGTGATTCTGAGCAGCTCAATCGTTTATCGCGTGGGAGACTCTTGTATGTTTAATACTTTTGTATATGAAGGACTGTTGAATTCAAAGAATATGTTGTATTATGCATTTTAGATTGTTTATAATAATAAGAATTAAATGTACCCTGAAAATAGCATTATGTGTTAGTTTCGTATTCAGAATAAAATAAAAAAAAACATTTAGTCGATTTGTTGATTCAACTCTTATAAATATAAATTGAAATATACCCTCAGTTTAAATAATGTTAGTATTGAATTTTCCTGTTTTCCACAAAGCATTTCAAGTGATTTTTTAGTAGACATGAGAATATTCCTAAAACTGGTTGTCTTAAAATAGGTAATTCTTTACCCTGGAGACTAACAGTGGAATTTATTAGCGTTTCCATCTCGAAAATGCTTGGAAATACTGGAAAATAAAAAATAAAGTTAAATAGATTCCTCGGTTTAGAATGGAAAAACACCTTAGTATTAAATTTCTCTGAAAAATACACAAAGAGAGGAACATTGAAAACTTCAGCTTAATTCTAAACCGACCTAGGTACTAGAGAACTTTGAAGCAGTGTCGTATCCAAGGGGAGGTTAGGAATCATCCTCCCTCGAATTTTGAAGCAATTTATCTACTAATGGCTGTTTTCCTAAAAATCTTGAAAATTATGTGGTCCTTTATGAGTGTCAGTCACAGGGCCCCAAATGTGCAAAAATAAGTTAAAATAACACTTTTGCTATACCTACTTAAAAATTATGTGTATGGTCAGAGATATTTTTAACTCCTCTGACAGAGTATTTCACTCCTTGAAAATCGGAATTACTCTTTAAAAAACTAGACAGGAGTATTTTTACTCTTTGAATTTTTCACAAAGGTTTTGCTTAAACCTTCAGCCACAGTATCCTAATTATCATACTTTTTAATTGTGTTTTCTTATAGCAATAGTATTTTTTTTCATTTATTGTTCTGATGCTTAGATAGTTTTATCAAATCAAATAATTTTGTTCACAAATTTATAAAGCATTTAACATTTGTACAGATGAGAAAAGAAAAAACATTCAAGTTTGTTTCATTGAAACCCAAAATAGCATCCTCATTTTTCTTTTCAATTTCATTTTGTCCATTAAAAAGTAAGCGTTTTTAATAAAAATTTTGTCTTTGTGTAATGTAGTTTATGCTATTTCCTTACTTCACTCCTCATAATTGAATTTCACTCCTCCTAAAAAAGTCAAGGAGTATTTTTACCCCACCAAAAAATTCCTAGGAATAACACTGTGCATGGTACTTAGTATTATGCTCATAATTTTATCATTAAATATCAAGATTCAATTCCTTGCTGTAAATGTTCTAAAAAAAAGTACAGTGGAAGCTCTATTATAACGACCTGCTCTTATACAAATCCTCTCTTATAAAGACCCAAAAATTAGTCTCTATAAGAGCACAAAAGTGCTATTCTACACTCGAGTGTATCACTCGAAGTCTTTGCTCTTATAACGACAAAAAACTCGGTACGGATTAATTACGTTATAAGAGCTTCCAGTGTACATAAAATCGTAAACGAAAATCTAGTTTTGGACCTGCAATGAAGATACGAACCAGTCACCAGCTAAGGGGTTGTAAGAGACACCTCAAAAAACACGAACTGACCTCATAACTCCTCCGAGAATCGATCTTTAATCGCTATCGAACCGCAGCTTCGTTAAAACTTTCAAATCCGCAATTTGCGTCAGGAGAGGTCACGAAAGCGAAAACAAATCGGGTGCCATAAATCCCCTGCTTCGTCTGCTGAGGGGGGAAGACCGAGGGGGGAAGTGCCGATTAAAAATAAGTCTGGGAGAATCCCTCCGAGATCACCAACTCTGTGAGGAAAATGGGCGGTAATACCTGCTTAATGGTGCTTAGGTGCTGAAACTAATGTGTCAAATGCGGGAGGGGAGATTTTCGGTGTTAATTCGGGAGATTAAGTTTTTGATTTTTATTTGAGTGTGAAAAGTACAGTATACGGAATTTAAACTCAAGGATGACAAGGTGATGTTTATCTTATTTATAGAGAACCTAATTGATATCGCTCATGGGCGTAGCCAGGGGGAGGCAGGGGGGGCAGCTGCCCCCCCCCCTAAATTCTCAATTTGTTAATTATTTTTTAAAAATTTTCTGGAATCTACAAATCTAAATTATTTTTCTTACACTTTTTGTTGCTTTCAAAGTTAGCTGAGCAATGTCTGAACCTTGACCAAGGTCAAAGAGGTCAAATGTCAAGCAATGGCGGGGGAGAAAAGTTCTGATAAGACCATGTTTTCACAAGGAGGATGCCGTAATTATTGGTAAACAGGGGCGTCGACAGAGGACCTCCCCATGTTTATCTTGGAGTGTGGGCAATAGTTGAGCTTGTTTATCACCAGTGACACTTGTAACCTCCCACTGACACGCTTGAATGAACTCAGATGTGTCCAGTGTTGATACAGTGGAGTCTCAATAGCATGGGCGTAGCCAGGGGGGTGCAGGGGAAGGATTTTCATTTCTCCATAAAACTAGATTTCTTGACCTGAAAATTCCAGTAAAATGCTGTGGGCGGGCCAGGCCGTCCAAAGAAATCAATTATAAGGATTCGCAACGCCTCCTCTTGATCTCTTTATCAGCTATTGGTTCATTGTACGAAGAACCAATCCTGTGTAACTAATGAAGAATTCCCGGGTTTTTCACCCCCTTTCATTGTTAGTTTTTACGTGACCTGTAAATCTCCATGCAAGCTGTTATCGCCTGAGATTTTGTTCGACAGTATAGGAGAGATTGCTACAACATTGAATTAGAGAGAATTTACTCAATTTGAATCAGCTGGAAAATAAAAATTGGTATAATTTTTCTGGTAAGGTTCTAATTTATTTTAAGTATTTTATTGTAATCAAATAAATTTCATAATTTATTATTGTTATCAATCAACTGGGGGTCCAGCGTCGGGCTATTCACTCGACCTGGACACAAGCTACGTAATAAGCATCCCAGGCCCAAAGGCTAATGAAACGGAGATGAGTACCGCCTGATAGGCCACTAGGCCTGGGCAGAATTTGATTAAAGAATACTGTTGGAAATGGAGCTTGTGGCTTGTGGTTCATTGCCTGCAATGCAATTATTAAAATAGTATACAAAAAAATTTTGGGTAGCAACTTGTGGGAAAAGGGTTTTTAAAAAGATTTTGAATTTAAATAGTTTTGGTGTTTGTATGGTATTAAATTTGAAAGAGATGTCCGAAAAAATAATTTCATGTAACTTTTTATTCTTCTTTATTCTCTTCTAAATTATTATGTAATTGAAGCAGTAGCGTATCTTCCTAAAGCTTGATGTTTTTTTAACGTCCAAACATACGAAAGTTTCATCCAGTGACATAAAATAGAATAGATAGTTACTCGATTCGACTCGATTAGATTCTACAAATTATACTTTTAGTCATAAGCCACATAAATTTCCTTGAAAATTATGTGGCTTACAAGAGGTGGTTCTGTTCGGGCTAGAGTCTGAAAATGAGCTAAAACACTACTTTAAGGGGTCAATTTTAAAAAATTTTCTGGGGGAGGACCCCCAGACCCCCCCTTTTTCTTAGAGCACACATTTATTACACTATTAATTACGTTAAGTGTGCAAAGTGCAAACATTTCGTATAATTACTCTAAAATTTAACGTGTAAAAGTACTCCCCATGGGGTACCTGGGACCATATATGCCATGGGGCAAAGGGAAGTATCCTTGCCCCCCCCCTAACATGGGACCTGGCTACGCCCATGATATCGCTGGAATATTCTTCAAGACGATAAGAGAACAAGAAATGCTAAAAAATTAATAAAAAAAGAAGAAAATAGTTATCTTTACTTAGGTATAGGAATGTTAATTTATTTAAACATACATTAAGAGTGGTTCATTTTAAACACTTACATTGTTATCTCATATTTTAAATTAGAAGATTGTTAAAATTACGCTTTTTGAATAGTTGAGATTTCTCCTCTATTCCTTGCATTTCTTTACCTCTGTAATGATTTAGGCGAGAAATTGTCTTCATGCTTTTCCCTTAATACTACCTAGACCTTGTGGTGGTAATCTCTTGCTAACCTCTACTAAAAATGGACGAAATAATGTTCGGTACTTACGTATTAGCTCATCGACCGTCAGATTCAATGGCACAACTATAGCACGCTTTTTTTTTTCGAATTCAGCGGAACGGTCGACAAGTTAATACGTAAGTACCTAATTTTCTGTAAAAGTTTTGCTGAATTAATTTGGATCCTTGAGTACTTTTAGGATTAAAATTAAACTAAACTAAATAAGCACTTTTAAAACTCATTTCAACATCCTTTGCCTTCTTCCAAACCAAACTCCGAAAATGAGGTCACCATTTCAGAATTTTTAAGTTTCGAAAACATTTCAGAATGAGCAAGGCTAATTGGCTAGGTCACTCTCAATGATAAACAGAATCAGTGTCAGTAGTTTCTACTTTTCCTATGAATTAACAGAAGCATATATACTTTATCAGATTAATCGTAGTTTCTTTCTCTCCTCTTTTGGCGGATTAGAAAATGTATGAAATTTAAAAAGTTAAGTGAATATCTCCGTACAATTTTCACGCAGAGGCATCCATCCAAATAAATCCTTAGTTAGCCATTGCGAATAAAATATCCGTCCAACCAGATTCACCCAAACCAAACAGAATAAACATTAGCCACTGATTCAGAAATAAAAGAAAGATCTCACATGACCACTTTGGGTGACAGAAAGCAGCCAATGAAACACCAAACTGCGTCTTCGAGACTCCTAGTTGTCTGAGTGACAGCAGTTGACAAGAAATCCCTCCTTGTATTATTAACGAAGAGAAATAAAATTCTGGGCTAGTTTTATTCCCACTGCGGCCGTTGCTAGGCAACTGCACCCAAGCCGAATTTCGGCCTCTTATTACCCGGGTTTAATCATAATGATAACAACTTTCTGTTGTCGGATGTCTTGTCCTATTACTTTAGCGCTCGATAAACCCCGAGATTTATTAATATCGGATCTGAAGCAAGCCTCGTAACGGATTGGGATTAGGCTGTAAAGAGGGTGGTTTTATTTTCGTCTGTTTTGTGTAGGGCTAGAATCAATGGGTATAACGCGACTGTTTTGGATGCTTGGAATGAGACGTTTTTGTGTTTAGGATGAAGAGTTGAATTGGTAACGACGCATTCAAAGTTCAGTGGAATTTTCTACCATAATAATGTATGTATGAAGATATTATACTAAAACAATGTAAATAATTGTTGAATAATTGAATGTAATAATAATAATAATTGAATAATTTTAGAAACAGGTTCGTTGCATTTTACCCACTGAAATTATGTTTAAGTGTTTTAGTAGTTTATGAAAATTATAATACATTTTTGAAGTAACTTGCTTTTATATTAAACATATAGTTTATAACTTTCAAACACAACATTTTACTTTGAATAGCTAGTATCTTAAAAGTAATAAACGTTTCTTTATTTTAAGCAAATCGTTTCCTTGCCTTGTCAACTATTTTATGCATACATTTCTACGTTTTCTACCATTTTAAATAAATCATTCTATGTAGCCCATTGATCAATCTGTATTTTGTATGTGATAAAGTGTCTACGTCATATTTATCATAACTAACATTTGCCATTTCTAATAAATTTCGAAAATTCTGAGAGATTTTTAGTGTTCTTAAAATTTATTGAAAGTTATACATCACATACTTTTCTATGCAGTGAGTATTTCTTAGTATAATGTTAGTATCTGGTAGTATAATCTGGAGTATGATCTTAGTTCAAATTTGCATCAATCTCCTATTTCAGCAATCTCCTATTCAGCTATGAAAATTTACCGAACAAGTAGTTCATCAAAACGTTTCATCTTTCTGCAATAGATGCCGCCACGAGTTATTTCATCGATGATTAATGCATTATTATGGTAGCTATACGTGCAATATGGTGAAAGAGGAAGAGAAAGGAAGAGTTATAAGAAGTGAATTGTGGAATAAAACAGGGCCGTATCCAAGGGGGGGGGTTTAGGGGTTCAAACCCCCCCCCCCGAAATTTTGACATCAATTTTTATACTGCTATTTTTCTTGAAAATTATGTCTCACAAAGAGCGATATCCTCTTCGGGTATAACCCAAAGGGTCTCAAAATGAGTCAAAACCCTACTTTTAAGGGTAAAATTTCCAAAATTTTTCTGGGGGGGACCCCCAAACCCCCTCGATATTTTGAAATCTATTAAGTATACGGTTTTTCCTTCAAACTTGTGTGATTTGCAAGGAGTGGTCCTCTTTAATGTAACCTAAAGTGTCTCAAAATGAGTTAAAATGTCACTTTTAGGGGAAAAATTCAAAAATTTTTCTGGAGTAGGAACCCCAAAACCCCCTCAACATTTTGCCATTTATTACAATATACCTTCTTTTTACCTTGAAAATTCGGCCGCTTACAATGAGTGGTGCTCTATGGGTGTAATCTAAAGGGTCTCAGAAATGAGCTAAAATACTCTTTTGAGGGGCAAATTTCCAAATATTTTCTGGGGGAGGACCCCCAGACCCCCATTTAGTGCATCAAAATTTCAATACAGTGTTGTCATCTAAAACTTAACATATAAAAGTACCCGTAAGGAGGTACCTCAGAAAATATTTGAGTCAAACCCCCCCCCCCCGAAACAAAAGTCTGGTTACGGCCCTGGCAATAAAAGTTAGTCACATCTTCATTAATGGTGTATTTGAGTTTCATATGAAATAAGATGTTATCTTCTAATTAAAAAGCAAATTAAAGATTTAACTCTTCAAAAGTTTATTTTAAAACTTATTGCTCTTCATATAATTTAATACAAATGCTCTATTTATAATTCATTGGACTTCTTCAATATTGTCAATATGTTTTTTTTTCTACTAAGGGCCTATATTTATATTTATATTGCAATCGACACCTTTGCCAGTCCTTATAATTTGTAATTATTTATTTATATTTTATTTTCTTGTAATTAATTATTTTCTATGTATCTTGTATTTTTTCCTTGTTTTTCTTCATTATATGTATTAAATAAACAGTAAACAGATTTAAAACGCACTTGAACGGGATGTAAATCCCCGAAGTGTACAATTATTTTTTTCTCTTCATTTGTTTGTTGGTCCTGTATATGTAAATGAATAAAATAAATAATAATAATAATAATAAATAAACAATAAAAAAAGGACATGAGATCAACGTATTGCAAAGAAGAGATGAGTGATGAGCAAGCTCATTCATTTAGCAAATTTAATTAACGAGTTATGAAGCACATTGGAGGTGGAGGTATAATCATGAAAAATATTACTTTGAAAACTTAAACTTTCTTTAGCTTTTTTCAGAAGTACTAATTTCTTAAAATTAATTAGTTTATTTTTTATATTAATTTTTTACCCTTCGTAAATATTATCTTAACCCCTATATGCAATTACATGAAAGGGATATTACAAATATTATTTGTATTAACAGTGTATCATTTCCCACCAAACTTAAAACAGATAGGAAGTAGTAGAACTTCTTTCAACACTTTAGCGATGTAATTAATTAGAAGATGTAAAGTTTAAATGGGGATATTTTTATTATTTATTTACCTATCCTATGTTCTCTTGACTTTTATAAACAATTTTTATTATTTCGTTGACTTTCATTGAATTGTTGTTTCTTTTGAGTGTTTACACAGTTTTGAAAAAAGTATCCTTAAAAATATAATATTGAATATAGAAATTTTGTCAATAGCTCTCTTTGATGATTTTCTAAAACAGTTAAATACTTTCAGATAATACTATAAAAGATGAAAAGAGAGGATAGCTAAATATATAAATTAGTTACCATTACATAATAAACTAAAGCTTTTAAATTAAATGCTGTTTAATTATTTTTAAAAGACATATTTCATAAAGGATTTATTTAATAAAGTTTTAATAAATTATGTTACTTCTGTCAAATTAAAATGAAAGCGGCGTTGAATATATTTTGATGCACAAAAGACAGTTGTTGTCACTATCATTGTTTTTCTAAGTTGAGATAGTTCTTAACAATTTTCTCAAAAGTATCGTATAAATTAGTGAAATTAAAAGAATATATTTAGTCAATTTAATTTTAAATTTATTTAAAAGGTGTGAATTTAAAGATATTTTTTACATGCAGTTTGTACTTTGTTAGAGTAATAGAATTCGTATTTAAATGGGGATAAATTTTAACACCCTTCATTTTTTAATCAAGCTACATCACTTATTAAATAAATTAGTTTTCCCCTATTCATAAATTTATTAGCTGTTTATAAACTTAATATTTTTGCTTAAGTAAATGAAAAATCTTGATGGAAATTTTAATTAACTGAGTTAGCTGCTTAAGCAACATGACTTCAGAAACCTTCCTATCCTTAAAAAATTCAACATAGAACTTTTAAGCGATGCTTATAACTTAAAGTAAAATAATCATAACTTTAAATGGGAAATATCAACACAGATTCTACTAGGCTCCTTTAGTTAATTCAATATATTTTACGTTGTAATTTTATAAAGGCACTAAGGTTAGTGATTATGCACTAAATTAAAGGAACGTATAACAACGAAAGTAAACTTAACAAAAAGATATAAATGCAGTACAGAAGTTCTAAACACCTTGTTAAATACCCATGTTTCGTCCTCAGAGTTTTTTATTTGTCATGTAAATAAAAAAGAAAAGAGACAAGCAGGGATGTACAGAAAAGCTTTATTTCCGCTTAGAGACATCTGTTACAGAAGGTTGGTCCCCAGTTCTTTGGCATTCAGAAAAAGGGAATCTTACTTCCTTCTTATACCACTCGTGTCGTGCCGTTACTTAAGTTCTGGCACTTAATTTTTATTTCAATACAAAGACTTACATCAACAAAGAAACCAACTTATTTATCAGAAGGAGAATGTAGAATTGAATTAGAAGTAAAACCACCATTGAGAGTTTCCTAGTAATTTTTCCCTACTATGCCATTGTTTGGGATAGTTGAAAGATCGTATTTAGAAAACACTTTGAAACTAGATTTGTAGCTGGACATTTGTTGGACATTTGATTCGGCGTTTTCAAGTCAAATAAATGTCTGTGTTCAAATTGCATTTATCTTCATTGACTAAATTCCCTTTTTGCCTTTAAAAATCATTTTAAACCTTAATATATTTTAAAATTTAAGTTTCCTTTTTGAGGTATAAAAATGAATAAAATTGCAATGGATTAAACTTTAAAAGTATTTAAGTATATAGATATAAAAATAAGAAATATAAAAAGAAAACATTAAACCATGTAAATAAATGTATTTTGTCTAATTCTCAAATCTTTAATCTCGCTTTGAATATTTCAGCTTTTAAGAACATTTCTTGTTATATTCTAACCAAAGAGAAAGTTTAAAAAAGGAGTTGAGATACTATGATTTTTCTTGGCCCTTGTTTGTTAATTGCACTGAACTTAATTGCACTTACTTTGCGGAACGGAGCATGAAGAGTTGTGAAACAAATTTTAAATAATGAAAAAAGATCAATTCTTCTCTAGAATCTCTCTCAATATTTAAGTTAATAAACTTATAACAATTAGGTATTAAAAGTTTCATACCAAACATTTCAAATGTTCACAAAGTACAAGAAAGAATTTAAGTGATAAATTAAGTGTCACTCTATCTAAAGTAACCACGAGAATAAATTAAGTCTTTTCTCAATTGCATTTCACGTTTCTAAACTATCTTCAATTCAAATCCAGTCTTTTCACTTAAGAGAGAAAATTCAATTAAACTAAATTTATTTTCGGTCTCAAAATGCCACTTCCAGTGTTTTATCTTTTTGCCCGGTTCAAATTAAATTTTAAATGAACACGCTCGTTACAGACTGTAAGATATTGCATTTGAAGGGCATGATTAAGATGTTAAGTTACTCAATGTTGTAATATTTTCAATTAAATCAAAATTACTACAGAAGCCACTCATTGTAAATTCTTTTGTAATATTTTCAATTAAATCAAAAATTATAAAGGGAATAAGTTACTAGTATTTAAACATAATTGATTTAAATGCATAGGGAGTAAAATGTTAAGAAAACGTGCATGTTGTTAATTTCTGATCTTGCGGAGTTTTGAAATGAATTTCTATATTATGAACTCAACGCGTGTATTATTTTAATATTAGATTATTTAGCTCCATAATTAAACGTCAAGGAAATGGTTGGCATTTTACAAATAAATAAAATTCATTTTTTCCTCCGAAAATACATTTCAAGGTGTATCTTTGGTTCAATTCCGTTAGAGTCCCCGCTTAATATCGCTAATATCAAAATCGCTAAATATATCCAAATATCAACAAATTTTTATCAAAGACTTGTATTCATAAACTGAATACTTATTGATCTAATTAAACATTTTAATTTAGGATAGTTTGAAATTATTTATGAATATTTCTACTTTTTGTTGTCTAAAAGTACCGGGCGACATTTAGCGGGGAATCTAACGGAATTGTACCGTATCTTTTGAAAATCTTTTTTTTCCAATTAGCAAACATCAAAATTCCCAAGAAAAATATACCCTTATCGTTAAAATTTTTCATAAGTAGAAAATGCTGCAAACGTAAGAGGAAATAATAGATCTAAAATACAGTTTTCCCCCTATTAAACTAAGCACATCCAAGATCTACAAAGCTAGAAAACATTCAAACCAATAGTAATACTTTTAGGTAAGAAATATGAATGTCACCAACACCTCCCAATAATTACCAGGCCTCTGCCTAATAGGATGAAACTAAAAGCAGTGAAAATAACCTAAAAACAGGACAAATAACTAACACATATCTTTATAACAAAACCACGCATTTAAAAAATAATTATCTTTTTTATGTCAATTTCTTCTTAAATCATAAAAATAAAAAATTATTCGGTATTAATTTAGCATCGCATAGGTAATATAACTATACTTTCTTGATTTATTAGTGTATGAATCAAATACTAGTTTAAATATTTTGTGTCGCCTTTTTAATAATAACAGATTATTTTCATATATCATATTAAATAACAAATTTGTAATCTATCAGATGGAGGACATAACACATTATGTGTATAAACTCTTTCGAAGTCACACCTGGAAAATCATTTGTGTTTCCCATTTCCATACCTAATTACAAGTTTTCGTTGAACCCATACTTTTTTAACTTTAAAACTTGTAGTTCCCCACTCAGTTAAAGCATATAGTATCTATTGTCAAACTATTTTAAGTTTTACCATATTGTAGCAGAGTTCATTTTTACAAAATCTTAAGTCGCGTATCACAGACAAAAATAAATTACAAAATAAAGCAATATTCCATCTTACAACACAACAAAAACTGTACCATGATGGAGAAAACTGAGTGCCTGATTCGAATTTTAAAAATGTAATCCTAAATCAATCTTATCTTTTACAGAACAATGAAACAGTTCCTTTAAGTTATATAGAAAAATATTAATTAAAAACTTTTACTTACAGATAAACTAGATTTTTTTTATTGGATGAATTGTTTACGAAAAATTGGAAAGTTTCTTTTATTCTTTTAGTTAACCAAAGACACGTGTTTAGAGCTCGTGGCATTAATCGAATTTCAGTAAATTTGCTATTTTTCCGTATTAGGTACAAAATATATTAGATCAAAAAGTATAGTGAATGCACGAAATTTTGAATTTATGTTTGAAGAATAAATAAACACTCTGATCACAGGCAAGCTATTTTCACAGCATTTTCTCTCAACATAATCTTTAATTTCTTTATAGATGGCAAAAGAAATCCTTTCGTGAGGAACATGGGCCCCTTGAAGAATTAGTTAAAAACCACAGTGCTTAACCCTTAACTGCTGTGTCAAAAACTGTCACAGAACTACTGTGAAAGAGTCTCTCAGACCACTAAAAAGCATTTAAAGTTGATTAATATAATCAATTAAGGAAAGATTCTCTAAATAATTATCATTTATGCACCGACCTAAAATTTAGATTGTTTAGTTCTTAATGCGATATGGTAACATTTTATTACAACTTTGACCCAAAAAAAACCTCTAGTCTGAATATCGTCGGATGACGTGACTCACCAATCATACAAACCACTGTTCAACTATTCTACGTCCTACCAATTAGCAATCATCAGTAATCCTTTAATTAATATTTTTAGACATTTTAGAATTACTTTCTAATTTCCCTAGACAAAAATTCAACGAAAACGATGGCACAAATGCTGTGAAGGTGCAAAGGAATCTATGACGCCTCGTGGGAAATATGAATATTTGTATCAGAGTAGGAAATTGTTGAGGTGAGAACATCAGAATATAGCTCTGGCCTTTATATTCTAGGAAGTTACTGATAAGGACAAGGATCATTATTGATTTAAGGGGTTGAAGCTACTCATCAAAATTGAAGCGTTGTCTGTGAGACAACAGTCAGCAGGGTTAAGAAATACACTCTCCACTTCATACACTGTGCTTAAGAAACTAACTTCGCAAGACCATTTATCGCTTTCCAATCAAATCAATAATCATCAACATCCCAATAGGTAGTTTCCCACTACCCAAAATGGTACATCATCCCATTCTGCCCATGGCCCATCATAGGTGGCTGTTGCGGTTGCTGAGGCATCATAGCAGGTGCCATGGTGGACCCCTGGTCCCCTCCGAATACCATCCCGTTGTCCAGTTGGATGCCGAAGAAGAGCTTCTTCCTAAGGTCCATCTTCGGCCTCAGCAGCTGCCTGAGCATCCCCAAGGGGCTGGCGGGCAGCCCTGACCCCATCTGGATGGTGATGCCCTTTGGGGGGTCGGTGGCTGGGGGCATCATGCCGCCCCCTTGTTGCTGTTGTTGGTTGCAGCAGGGCTGTTGGGGATGGTGGTCTTTGGGATAGTATTCCGCAGAGTCGAAGTCACCGTGGCGGGGTTGGTGGTGGGTGGAAGGGTGGGGATGAGGGTGAGGGTGTGGATGGTGTCGCCGAGGAACTGTGACCTGGAAGAAAGGTTGGTTAAGTTTTCCGTTTTTGAAGGTGGGAGAGTTTTGAATACCCAAATTAGGGGTTTGTTTACTACAAAAAAAAATTATGTTGACATTATTCTATATACGTATCGTAATTGTTAATTTCCCTGTCTACACTTTTAATTCTTAGTTAGTTCTTTAGTTTCTTCGATAAATTATGTTGTTTTAGAAACTAAATATTATTTTATGATTACGTATTCTTGGAAATACTACTCGTTTCTGATAACCTTTGTCAGAATCAAATTCGTATTTTTAATAGTTTATTTTATTCCTACCTGTTTTATTATTTTATTTCTTTAGTTTAAATTAAACCATCAAACAATTTCTTCTGTTTAATAGAAAACGCTTGATTTTTACATGTTTTTAAAACTTTAAAATTTAAAACTGTAATGTTTTTGACTCGTAGCTAAGGTTTTAATTTTTTATAGCCTGGTCTATAAAAACAGAACAAAAAGGGTCTAATATTTGTTGACTAATTTTCAGAGTGCGTTCTTTGAAGTATTTACCTTTAATTTGAAATAAATTTTTCCTTATCGAAAAAATCTTTGATTGAAAACACATAGAAATTCGACACTTGACTTATTGTTAGATATTTTAAAGATTATTATATTATTCAATTTTCAGATTTTCTTATTAAGGATTTATCGAGTGTACCTTTTTCTCACTGATTTGGAAACCTTATACTTTGTACTAGTTTGTAATTTTACCATATTCTAGAATTATTTTTTTTTACATTTTTATCAACCTTGTGTGTATTTCACTGTTAACCTATTTCGTTAACTTTGGGTAACTTTTTGCTGACTACATAAAAACCGATCCCCTGTTTTGGTTTTTCATCTTTTTTAACACAAACGAAGGAGATCCATGTATCCCTGAAGCAATTGTTTGCTATTTAATTTCTGTATATGCAAATAAACATTGTTTTTGGATTAGACATAATACAATAAATCTATTTTTAGTTTACTCTAGGAGAGATAGTTATTTAAATTCAATTAATTGTTATGAATCTTCTTTTAACTTGTCTGAAATATCAATATAATCACCTGTTGCTTAATCTGTGAATGATCAGTATACTCGTCTTCATCGTATTCAACTATTTCTTTTCTAGGTTTTTTCCTCTTCCTGACTTTCTTGACTGATTGTCTTGGAGTCTCATCCTCATCTTCATCTTCTTCATTTGCTGCTGAGGGGGCGAATACCACAAACTGCGGCGTGCCCTTTCCTAGATCACAGACATAAATTATGTAAATTCAAATGCAAGGAGAGATTCCATTTTACTACATCAGAGTTATTGTTATACAATAATAACAAAATATTTTATTACACACAAAACTTAAATAAAATTAATGAGGATCAAATGAAAAGCAATTTATAAAGAACAAAGTATTGCTTTAAAATATTGTTTAAAAAAGAATAATTTCTAAAACTAACATTGAATTTTTTGGGAATGATATCCTAAATTGCCATATGTCAATGAACTTTATACAAGCAAAGTAATATTCGTTATGTAGTTAAAACATTAGTTGAATCAGCTTTAACTGGTTTGTTTACTTCACGAAATGATAACCTAATTTTTAAGATTAAGAAAAGTTTAATGTCTTTATTCTGTGTTATTTCATACAAACGTGTCAAATACGATTTCTCACTGTATTGATTTTAACCACAGCCAGGCCATAATACTCTGAGTAAGTCTCAAGGAAAACACGATCATCTCTTTTTGAAAGTGTGTTAGTCACCGTGAGAAATAATGTAAGGAAAAAATCAAAGAACGCGCAGATTGTGTTAAAAATTTCCTTTTAAACGCTTTGTCATTAAACTAATAAGGGAGCGTTTTTAATTTTTTGAGTTACTCTTTCAACATACAGTTCTTGTCTCAAAACTTCAAATCACCATTGACCTTCGAGAGAGCTAACTTTATTAATCCTGACAGTTCAAAATTTCAATAGGATTTAAGGAAATCTCGGGTGATTTAGGTTCAAAAGGGAGGTAATGTTCAAAATTTTTAAGTACCATGAATTTAGTGTAGACGATGGCTTACTGATAAAACGTAAAAGTTATTCCATTGAACATTTTGAAAAAAATTATTGAAAAGTCAGAATCAAGAAGAGTCTAGATTTATTTCTGAATTTAGCACTTGTAAATATTTATTGAACGTATGCCATTATTGAAAATTAAAAGTATTAAAATTTATTTACAATAATTTAAAATTTTAAAAAATGCCTATAATGTTTTTAAAATTTTAAAACGAAATGTTTTTAAGGCATTAATTAGTTGCTACTGAAATAATAAAAGTTCAGGATGTCATTTTATCTTAATGTGGTAAATGAAGGGATAAAAAGTTTGGTAACTACTCGTGTTTACCCACTACCTTGAACTTTTCTCTACCCACCTTTCTTAATATTGCTTGCCGACAATATCTTCGCCAGCATATCCGGACTAGGAGGTTCCTTGGAGGCCTTGGGAGTAGCTTCCGAAGCCCCTTGGGGCACATAGTGCACCACATACAGGGGGTCCTGTTGCTCAGGGGGTGGCTCAGAGGGGAGAACATCCCTCTCCTCCACCACTTCCGATCCCAGGACATCTTTGTTGACAGCGGCACCTATCGGCAGTTTCTGTCCAAAAGCCACTTCGTCGTCGTTTCGCTCGGCGAACCCATGATGGTCACGGGACCGGAACGGCGAGTGACTGCCCTAAGGGGAAAACAATGTTACAGCGTCACTTTTAAATCGATTACAGTTGTCAGACTTCAACTTGGGAAGTGGATAGGGACCTGAAAACCGTTTGTAAGGCGAGGATATTCTTCCATTCGTTCGAAAACAAAATTTAAACAACAAATCAGTCTTTTCTTTATGTGTGAGTTAAACATGATGGAATTCTTCGAATTTACGAAGCTAAAATGTAGAAGAAATGAATACAAATATATAGTCAATTAAAGCATAGCAGGACACTACATATCTCGCTTTCGTAAAAATTTCAGGAAGTACACTTCTGAACTTCTTTTTGGAACGTACACTTCTATATAACGGTATCAAAATTAGCGATAGAAGCAAACCAAGTGTTTATTCTATTAAAACATTCAATTCAGGAGGTTTAACATCGAGTTTTGAATTAAGAATTATGTCTTATTCAAAATGGCCGATATGCATGATTTTTCATGCTACGACAATGTATGGAGCTATTATTAATGTCGTTTAATTAAAAGAAGATTAATTTCCTAATTGAATATGTATGATTACTTGACTCACCAGAGACTTGAATACCAGGCAATAAGAATTTTTTGTCTCTTTTCATCAAAAAGTTAGGATTAAGAGTGTTTTAGTTGCATGGTTTCAATTTTATTTCAATTTTGTTACCTAAATATTATACAAGCTTCCTATAATGTACTCCCCACCTTTTCATGATATTTAATATTTTAAATGATAAAGGAAGTTTTAAAATTAATCTCTAGTAAATCCTAGAGTCTTCTTAAATCCGCAATGTCCCGAATGTCTCAAAAAAAATTATAGGTAGAGATAATGGTTAAAAAATTTTGAAGACATTAAGTAAAAATATTTTTAACCACACATAAAATTAAACCAGAACTTACAAAACTCTCAGGTGACATAGTATTGCTAAGAATTTTTCAAAAGACGGTTCCTAATGTTTATTTCTCAATGCTTAATCATTCCTTCATCCTAAATCTTTGTAAGTTTTTTGTTTTGAAACAACTTAATAGTTTTAAAACATCAGATAAAACCGTACCTCGCTCAGAAACTATTACACTTAAACATAAAAAAATAAATTTTCTTAACTTAACTTTAGTTGATTCGATCACCTTACAATAAAGAAAAATAAGTATCAGGAAAAGGTTCAACGAGCTGCTAAAAACCCAAACTTTCTCTCGAAAAACTTTCTTAACGTTCCAGTTGCTCAGCGACGCATAGAAACTTCGAAAACATTAACATATCGATTAGTGATGACAGATTAATTGTTTCCTAACGTTTTTGTTCTTACTTTAGTCTGCCTTTTGTTCATTTGGGTTGCTTTTGATTTTTACTGAAATTACAGGTTTTTCCGATTAGGTAAATAATTGCGATAAATAAGGAAATGGAGATTAACAAGTTTAGTTTCAGAATAACAAACTCGTTCTGTTTTAATTTAAATCTTTTAATTTGATGTCATGGTATTAAATTTTATATCGGGTAAGTAATCTCAGAGAAAAGTTACTAAAAGTGTTAACCCACTTAATTTATTTTAAATACTCTAACCCATTTAATGGCCAAGTAGGCGGTTACAGCCAGCAAACCAACAAAAAAAAACCATCGTATAAATAAGTAAAATAATCTATTAACCAAAAGTAGAAATGTTAGTATAATTTTATTTCATTAACAATAGTAGCTACCGACTCGACTAACCCAACATCATTTGGGAGTATATTCCTCTCCACAATAAGATGAAGAAAAATTTTAAAGCTATTAGTACAACAAAGACATTACTCCTTAATTGTACTCACTGAGTTAAGCCCCATACATAAAATCTCTCCCTTAAAATTTCTCATCCATATGATTGGCATTACTTCAGACAAATCCTCTAAGCTTCTCAAAATGTTCTCATAAAGATGAATGACCCCTTAACATCCCCAATACTTTCCCCTTCCACCCACATCACTCATAAGAATAGAAGTCCTCCAGAAAACAAGGGACCCTTCATTGAGTTCTTATCGTCCAGTATACTAGTTATCCCCCAGCTGCTTCGTTTATTGGTTTCTCAATGCTTGTGTGGAGGGTTAATCGTATCAGGTCACACGAAATGTAATCGAGCTTTGGCTTATGCATGGTTGGATGTTATGCTTTGGCACCTTGCCATTGACTTTTGTTGTCATCGAGTTTCCGGTCAAGTAATTGAGCTTTTGTGGGGTGGGGTATCAGTTTGTGAGGTAAAAGTTTAAATTTTTTTTATTGCACAATGAAATCTGGGTATGAAGATTATGCTTATAATTAAAACTTCTGTATTAAGATGCCATGTGTATGGTCCCAACCAGGTCAAAGACAGCAATAGAAAACTGTATATGTAATGGGTTTTTTTCTAGACACCTGCATCACCTTTATAGACCGGTTTTGCTTATATTTCTTTTGAAACGTTTAGATCAAGTTTAAAATGTTTATTATTCTTTATAGGTAAATAAATATTCCGAATATAATTAAAAGAATGCATTAGGCTTCTAATTTAGAGTCACTTACAGCCATATTCACAGCCATCAGCGTCAGTGTTAAATCCTCGGTCAAAGAAGAATTCCACCAATCAGAGTCAACGGAAAGCTACTTTTTCTTTCTTTAACCGCTGGTTAACCTCGACGCTGATGGCTATGAATATGGCTGTTAATGTTTTCTTCATAATTCTTAATACACAGCATAATAATACTTAATAATAAGCATACAAAAGAAGTACCCTTAAAAGTAGGAAAATAAGTATTTTTAAGCATTTTACATTTGTTGAATGAGTCCTTTTAATTAAATCATGATGAGAAAGCCCTCCTTTATTCATAAGAAATAATCCTGTAAAAAGTTTAATTCATTAAAATAAAAAACATGTAAAAAACCTATTACACTTTCACTTTGCATTTTTCTTAGTTTTTAAGTTACTTACTACTTAAAAAATTAATGATACGTTAATTTTTAAAAAAGAACTTAAAAGTAAACGTAAAGCTCTTGTTTTTCATCTTTTTTATACCGTTTTAGAATGGTGAATAATAGAGATATTACCACATAGTTTATTGTTTATTGAGCAAACAGATGTTTGAATAAATTAGTACAACCAAATAAACTACAACCATCTTCTATCGATATAAGAATATTACAATATTCTTAAATCGATAAAAATCGAAAGAAATATTTTTCCTTTTGCATTATAAATAAGCAAAACATATTGTTAATCCACTAAGTAGTAAACCAATATCAAAGTTCAATCAGAACTTTTATTATTTTACCTGAATTGTATTACAATCTAAGTTTAATTAAAAAGGTTTTCAAAACAGTTTTAGTAGCTTTCATGTGATTTTAGTTCGTCTTCTTTTATATTGCTCCAAGTCAATTTCTCTAGTTTCCAATAAGTGCCCTTGTCAGTGCCAAATCTTTGCAATCCAATAATAAACATCTCTTGCTTTGAAAGTTAAGTAATATAGGCATCACAGAAGTGTCGAAATAGTTTACTTTACGAAGTAAAATAGGTAATCTAGAAAGAATTTTTAGTTTTATAACGATAGTTTGGTAACTTGTTACAGTAGACAAAGTATTCAGAATTAACAAATTTCAGTGTTTTCTCCAAATTGAACGAATTTTAGAGAAATTATAAAAGAAGTTGAAAAGCAAAAGAATTAAGAATGATACTTTTCGGTTATCTTTCCCGTGATATCCTCTTGATTTTTGCGAAATAGATGTCAATACATTGTAATTAACATACATGTTAAAGTTGTTTTAAGTTATTTTTTCTTTCTTTTCTTATTCTTTGTGCTGTAAACTAAGGCAAAATAAAATTTGTTTTTAATTTAAAAGTGTTTTTACCTTTTTTTTATCTAGTGAATCTTTGACTCTATTGATATTCCCTTACTCCATTGATACTGTCTTAATGACTCAGTTTCATAATAATTTTTAGTAAAAAAGTAGCTTTCATATTATTTATAGATACCCTTCATTTTTATTCCTCCGAGTCAAGTGCCTTTTTCAGTGTCAAATTTCTGCTATCCAATAAAAAACATATCTTGCTTTGAAAGTTAAGCGATATCTATTTTCCCATTTTGTGCTGTGAACCAAGCAGAAATATAATTTAACTGTTAATATAAGGGGTTTTTAATATTTTTTCAGCTGAAATTTTGAAAGTTTAAAAAATGGAATAAGTTGGGTCAACTTTTTTCAACAGTGCAATATTTGTAATGTTCTTATATATTTTTCGATGACTGTTCTGCATTCTAAATATAGTAAGGTTCTGAATTTCCAGTAAAAATTTGTGGTTAAATACAATAAAAATTTCTTTATTTATACCGGGTTTCTTTTTTGATTTTCCTCAAAATTTGATTTTTGGACTTTCCCTTTTTTAAACTGGTGATTCAATTGCAAACCAACAAATAAAGTATTCATTTTACATTCAGAACAAAAAATAGTAAAAATATTCCATTTCTTAAGAGGTAATAGGGAATGTAAAGCTTTATATCTAATGGAACCAAGGCGACAAAATCAAATAAACAAGATCTTTATATTATTAACTTTTAAAATTTCAATCTTTAGTGTTTTTTAACAACTTATATATCCCTTAACATAAAAAAATAACTTCTCTGTTCAACTTTATGATATACTTATCATTATCGTCGTCTTTTGCAAATAAAAAAGAAGTAAAATAAAGTACCCATTTTAATTGTGAAAATAATCAATATTATATCCAGATAAAATACTTAAATACCGATTTTATCTGACTACTCTACACAACAAGCAACATTAAAAAATCAATTGCACGCTACTAAAACGATTTTAATAGATAAGCTATTTCTTTCTAGCAAATCTTCGAAACTTCGAGAAATCCTTATCTTTAACAAACCAATCCTTCCTTTAAACATAACGGATAATAAAACTTTCAGTTTCACAACTTAATCTCAGCTTGAAAGCTCAAGTGAAAGTGAAGTCCCAGCGCTTGTGTGCAGAAACAACGCTGCGGGCGGAGTTTTGTTGCGCGAATGCCGGGTTTCTGGATGTCTTGGGGCGTAGAACTGTCCCTTGTTTCACGGTCAGAGGTTTTTCCAGTAGGAAAACGTCACTTCAGAGACGCTTCCTTGTTTACTTAGTGACACACTGAAGGAACGACAACAGAGTATGTCAATACGATGTAGTTCGCGAGGAGAACAACAACGGAAAATCATTTTCTTTTCTGTCATAGTTTCATTTCTGCTTTGATATTACAGTCAAAGATTAAATTTTTGATTCAATACTATACAAGGTGTTTCAAAAGAACCTTATTTGGAGACAATGTCTCCTAGGCTCATGGAAGTTAGGTCTACCCTTAGATAAGTGACCATGAAGAATCCATTGAGATGACTTACAGAGCCCTAGCGGCAAAATAAAAAGAAAAAATTTAAATACTAATGCAGATAGAATTAAAACTTAAATATGAATATTGTAGCCAATAGGTATTATAAAAAACTCACTGGAAAAAAATTCATGAAAATACCGTGAATATCCTCGGAGATATTAAAATGTGAAAATATCACTTTTTCAAGCATCGAAAAAGAAAAAGTTCCCAACTTGGCAAGGTTTTTTTAAAAAAAAAATTATTAGATTTTATCTTTATCTAACTAAAAAACACAAAACTAAATAACGCTGAAAAACTTCCAACTTTACGAACATTTTTCTTTTGTAAGAAATTGGGTTTTTTTTTTAAAGAACACACATATTTATACTAACTGTAAGCTGGTTTCAAACTTAACCCTATGCACTTAATGATAAATTCCAATATACGAAACAGATTTTTTAAAACCTCCTTTTTGCGAATTCATTTTCACAGATTACCCGTATCAATAGACGTTAAATAACGCTAATCAAATTCTTTTTCGATTTTTTGTTCTGTATCTGTTCTAAGTTCCAATTACAACTAGTCGTAAATTTTGAATTAATTAAAATATTATTTGTTTTTGATTGTCTCTCTATATTAAAAAAAAGTAACCGTCACCGCCGCTGTCGCCGCTGCCGCTGTTTCAGAAATTTTTATTTTTGAACTCTTTGAACTCTCACAACGCAAAAAGTACTTTATTTACAGAAATTTATGAAATTTGAAATGTTTGTAGAGAAATGTTTGGAGAACATTCTCGAACGGAAAGTTAATTAATGTGACTATAAGTTCTGGGGTATTTTTAAGGTCAAAGTTGAAGTTTTTGTTTTTTCGCCGCGTAATCGAGTTCAGCGAAAACTATTAGCAGCAGAACTATGATTTTTGGCAGTCACATACTCTGATGTATGAAGATGTGCACTACGTCGCCCTTTTTTCAAATTTCGAATTTGCTTTAGAGTAATTAATTTTTAAATTTTCGAAAATTTTGACACTTTTTCGGTTTTTTCGGTCTAAAAGAAAAACTAATCACAATAGGAGTATGATTTTTTAACCAATTATGCTCTTATTTTTTAGAAAAAGATTGGCGTTTAATTCTTTGAAAAATTTTAATTAGTTTTGGAATTATTAAGCATCAAAGTTTCATTTCTTTCATAGTTTTACTAGGTCTTCATCAGACACGTTTAATGTTTATTGGAGATTTTTTAAGTTTTATTTTTGACGGTTCACTAGATTGTTGCGAACACGCGGGCACATTATAAATTGAAATGTTTCTTAATGATATGTTTTTGCTACAAGATGGTTGATGATTGTTAGTAGACTTCTGGATATTTTTTTAACATTTCAATAAAATTATTGATAAGCAAGAGAGAGAGGTATTTTCCGTGTTACAAGAGGCTTAATTAAGCAGAGAAAAGGGTTGTGCTGGATTGTTGAGATGAACAAGCGAGCTCTGCTGGATTAAATTATTTATAAGCAAGAGTGATATAAGTAGTTTCGGTTGTAAAGGAGCATTAATTAAGCCGACCAGCGGGGTGTGCTGGATTGGTAAACAAGCGAGATTTGCTCGCTGAGATCGCGAAGCGATCTTAAAAGAACTGCGAAGCAGTTCCGGGGGTTGGTGAGCGATAGCGAGCAGGGGGCAGGCCTCCTAGTTTTTTAAATAAAAAATAATGTTTGATAATTTTCTATTTAATAGGTATTGGTATTTTTTAATGTAGGATTTTTATTGAAGGGAAAATCTGTGCTCCTCTCCCCTCCCTCCTTTAAAGGGAAGAGGAAGGGGGCGAGGCATTTGAATAAAAAATATAAATCTATAAATTAAACGGAATACAAAAAGAATGTGTAATTTAAATTCTAAATGTACACTTATTAATTAAAAAAACACTTTATTTAGTAAAAGGAGGAAGTTTGATAACAATAGTCTTCGAATTTTACATTTTAATACCAATTTTAATTGTTTTTTGATTTTGTATTAAGATTCGTCGACTGTATAAGAAATTAATCACACTATAGTAAATTGTTCTAAAATATTTGCTTTTTAGATTTTTGAATGTAAGTTTTATTTACAAAAGGAAGTGTGTACTATAGGATTGTGAATGAAAAGTTTACTGTTGAGTTAAAAATACGTGTTTTCAACTAGATGCTGAACCCAAATATTTTTAAATTCTTGAATGACTTTTAACTAGAATTTTTAATGTATTGTTCCATCATTATTATTTATATTCTATCTCTAATATTTTAACATAAAAAAGGCAAATAATAATTTAATAAATTCAATAAACTCTTGTTACGTTTTTATTTTAGGTAACTATTTGACATACCAAGGGATATAATCTATAAGCGTTTTGACTTGGCATCCTAAAATAATCCATACTTATCGAATGATGGGCGGTCACATAGATGCTATATTTTTTAGGTACTTTGATCAACCAAATAACTTGCAAAATGATCATTTTAAAATAGCTGCATTAGCCTTAAATCTTCAAGAAAGCCCTAGACAGGACACCCCCAAGTTCTAAACCATCAATAACGCTGTCTTGGCTATGAAGGAATTTCCTATAGAGCCGAATATTACTCAAGCATGAAAATGGGCGGATGGATTTTTTTGTTTAAATGCACTCTCCCTTACACCTTGTGATGTATGGTTATGGCGTAACTGAGACAGTTTTGGTGATCGATGGAGATTTATGCAGTCTTTTCCCTGTCAGGACTTGGTTCGTTTTATGCACGCAAGAGGGGGTGTCGGTCGCGGGATTACATTTTCAGTAACGTGGGGCTACTGTGGATTTCGGTGTGTTTAACAAAGCGAGGGGAGGAGGTGTCAGGGAATGGTTAATTTTCAAAAGGCTGACGTATTATATTGGGTGATGTTGGTTTTTGAGGAGGATACTTTGTAAAAGCTAAGTTCCGTGTTACCAAAGTTTAACAAACTTTGCATTTTACTTTGCTTTTTGATGTTTGATTATTTTTTATTTTTATTTTTTAATTTAAGATTATTTTAAAGAGTTAGTATCTTTTTTTTTTCAGATTTATCAATTTAAGTTGTATTCTAAACAAAATTTACTTTAAAAAACTACAATAAATGGAAAGTATTTTATTTGTAGGCAGCTATAAAGCCCATATAAAAATACATACTTCTAACCAACAATTTATATAAATTTGAAACTTACATTTTAAAAATGTTGAAAAAGTAAAATGTAAAATTTTATCATTTTAAAAGTGATATTGTAACTTTCAAAAGTATACTTATGTAAATATCAAATTTGATTTTATGACTTCTCTGTTTCTTTTTATATATCGGGTTATATCGCACTCTGCACTTTTATGGAGGAAAACTATTTTACCTCTGTTTATATATTTTACTATAAACTTTATTCGTCGTCTTTTTCAAATTCAACTATTTTTAAGCATTCCCCTATTTTACACTCTTTTGTATTTACCCCTAATATTTTTATTCTAAAATAAAAGCTTTTTTTTATCGACGGTTTCCAGTATAAAAAACTAGTATATATGTTAACAAATACATGTTTAAAAGTTAAATGGGAATATTTGTTTATTATTTTTAATGCATATAATTATAAAATATTTGTAAAATTTGTTAGGCTTTTTCAAAGCTTAAGTTTGATGATAATCACGAGTTATTACTTAATAATCTGACATCTTTACATGTTCTATTTTACACGTCACGAAATTGCATCTTTATTTAGTCAAACCTTCATTTGAGCTTAACCGTGACATCTTCAAAATTTAGAATTACCCAATTCTCAAGGAACAAATGTTATCGCTCAGAATTTGTAACAATGATGTGGCAACATCGATGACCGAAATAATATCACGCGATGAAATAAAATGTAAATAGAATTAAGAGTCGGAATTCGAGATTGAATAAAGGCGGCGGTGTTTTTTTAAAGATGTTGTTCTTATTGAATTAATTTAAGCAAGCTCTTAATAAATCAGAAGTGGGATACGCAACTTACGAATAGCCAATGACGGTCATTAAAAACGTGTAGTGATCAGAGTCAACGAACGGCGCGCAACGACGATTACGGACGAAACGGAGCTTATGAAAGAAAACGGATGGTGATCAGATAATCGCAAATAACGTCAACGAACAACGCCGCAACGACAACGTCAAGGAAAACGTGGGATAGATATCCATTTAACGAAGTTAACGGGTACGTGCTCTTGTTTTGAATAACGTATATTTGTATTTTGAATTTTAAGTTACAGTATATTACGGGGAAAATGTCTTACTTGGCAAAAGCGAAGAAAGTGGATCTATTTGAGTTAGCTGTCGAATTAGGTGAGGAAGCTGACGATAAAATGAAAGTTATAGATCTGAAGGATTTGATTTTAGAGTCTTCACGTTATGAAGAAGAGTTTGTTAAGGCAATGTTGGAAAGTATAATTAATGAACGTCGAGAAAAAGAAGAACGGGAAGAGCGTCGAGAAAAAGAAGAACGGGAACGGGAGGAACGTCAAGCGAAAGAAGAACGGGCTTTCGAATTAGAAAAATTAAAATTGGCGAGAGAAAATGCGTCCAACGCTGCGGAATTTGGGTTTCAGGTTAATCCCGATATGACTGCTCATAAGCCAAATACTGACTTGCAAAAATTTATTCGCAAGTTTGATCTTAAAGATTCAGAAATTAGCCTTTACTTAGTATTATTTGAACGGCAAGCACGTAGGGCCGAAGTGTCTAAAGAGGATTGGGTATCACACTTGTTAGGTTTACTTCCTTATGAAATAACACAAATAATTGCAAGAGAACCCGAAGAAACTGCAAATGACTACGAATATATTAAGAAATTGTTACTAAAACGTTTCAAACTAAGCCCAGAGAAATTTCGGCAAAGGTTTTTCCAACTCCAAAATTCAAACAGTACATGGAGTGATTTTGCTTTTGAATTACAAAACTATTTCGAAGAATGGATTTTAGGTGTGAACATCACAGATTTCCAAGGGTTGAAGAATTTGATTATCACGGATCAGATGAAACGTAAAGTGCCTGGTGAACTCAAGGATCATTTCATCGATGAATGGGCAAAATTTGTGACGCCAAGGGATCTTGCCGATAAGTTGGATGAATACGAAGCAGTGAGGGGAAACAGATCGATGAATCAAGCATACGAACGTAGACAGGCAAGTAACCTTAATAAATATCCAGTTAACAATCGTTTCCAACGTTCCGGGAACATAAATCACATTAAATCGAAGGTACGGGCTCCACAAATGGAATCCATCCAAAACCGTGAATTTTCGAGCTACCGAAAACCTTTACGTAATGAGAAGGGTGAGCCGAAGTGTTTCAATTGTAATGATTACGGTCATTTGTCTAAGGATTGTCCAGAAAAGTCTCGCACTACTGGAAATAACGTGACCAACTTTACCACAAAAACTATGAGTAGTTCAAATTCTCTCGTATACCTTAAAAAGGCCAAGATTAACAATGAGACCTGGGTAAATGCCTTAATCGACACGGGAAGCTCCAGCTGTCTGATGAAACAATCAGTCGCTAACAAATTGAACATCAAAATCATTCCCGAAATAAACGAAATTTACGCCTTTGGAAGCCAAAGTATACCAGCCAGCAAAACTTATGGAAAAGCAGTGGTTGATTTAGAGATTGATGATGTTTTAGGAAAGAAAATAACAGTGTTCATTGTAGGTGACGAAGCTCAACCAGTAGACTTGTTAGTTGGAAGAACGTGGTTAGATATGCCTCACATAGCTTACGCAAGAGTGGGAAACGAATTGCATATTGACGAAGCACCTTTCAATAAGTTACAACTAAATTTGGATAGCACAAGAATAAATTTGAAAGCAGTTCAAACTACTGTGCTTGAAAGAAATACAGTTAATTTTGTTCAATGTAAAGTTGAAAATCATGAAGGATTAGTCCTAATTAAGGACAGTGGAAATGTCGACTATCTACTTGAGGTGGCCAACGGAAAAACAAAAGTGCCTTTCACAAATGCTCAAAATGAAGACATTATCCTGAAGAAAAACCAGTGTGTTGCAAGAGGCGAAGCAATAGCAAGTAATGAATATTTGGAAACGACTCATTCTACCCTTTCAATTCCGATTGATGTCGCTTCACGTTTGGACGGTTTTGAAACTTCGGATAGTCAAGTTCTGACAACTTATTCTCAAGAAATATCTTATACTAAACAGCCTCTAAAATCTGAAGACATAAAAACTGATAATGATGTTACTAATGGCCAGAAACAGCAATTAGTTCAGCTTTTAAACGAATATAGAGATTGTGTTGCTCTAAATTTAAAGGAACTTGGATGTACAGATTTAGTTACGATGGAAATCAAAGAAGTAGAAGGCAGCAAACCAGTTTCGATGCGACCCTACAGAACGAACGCTGAAGAACGTACAATAATAAAGCAAATTGTGAGTGAATGGAAGAATAACGGTATTGTTACGGAAACAAGATCTCCTTACGCAAGTCCAGTAATGATTGTAAAGAAGAAAACTGGGGAACATCGATTAGTTGTCGATTACAGGAAATTGAACCAACAGACAGTTAAGGAAAAGTATCCACTACCAAGAATAGACGACCTGTTAGAGTCATTGACGAACTGCAAAATATTTACGACGTTGGATCTCGCACATGGTTACCTACAGATTCCATTAAGTGAAGATGCTAAGCAGAAGACGGCTTTTATAACTCCAGACGATACAGGACAGTTCGAACGAATGATATTTGGACTTACCAACGCTCCCTCTGAATTTCAACGTATGATGCATTTAGCACTGGGACCCTTGTTTAACAAAACAGTAATGTGTTACTTGGACGACATTCTTATACCTGCAAAATCTTGGACGGAAATGATGGATAAATTGAATCAAGTTTTGGAATGTCTAAAATCCGCACATTTAACTCTGAAGTTATCAAAATGTGAATTTGGCAAGAAGGAAATTGAATTTTTAGGTTTTGTAATAAATGAACATGGAATTCAACCAGGTCGAGGAAAAGTTAAAGTAATTTCTAATTTTCCAACACCGAAGAATGTGCACGAAATTCGAAGGTTTCTAGGTCTTACCAGCTTTTTCAGACGCTTCATTCCAAAATATGCAACCCATGCTGAACCTCTGACACGACTCACACGTAAAGATGTCAAGTTTCAGTGGAATAAAGAGCAGCAAGATGCGTTTGACAAATTAAGAGGTGATCTGACAGAAAAACCAATTCTTGCACTATACTGCCCTGATGCAAAAACGGAGGTACATACTGATGCAAGCTCCGTAGGAATTGCAGGAATGTTACTTCAATATGGGGAGGATGACAAACTTCACTTGGTATATTGCGTCAGTAAGAAAACAACAGCAGCTGAATCAAAATATCATTCCAGCAAATTGGAACTGATGGCCATAGTGTGGACTCTAGACAGGCTACGCCAGTTCATTATCGGTATCGAGTTCACTGTTGTTACCGATTGCCAGGCTTTAGTATACCTGAACACTAAGAAAACACAGAATCAGCAAATTGCAAGATGGAGTAACTTGATACAAGAGTATAACTTTGAGGTGAAATTCAAACCTGGGGCAAAGATGGCTCATGTGGACGCATTGAGCAGATCTCCTATCTTACAAGAAGATGATACTTTAGGCGCAATAGTTGAAAACAACTTAGATGTTTATCAAACATTTACGGAGGATGAAAAAGTATTGATAATGCAGCACGCGGATAAAGAACTGAAAAGACTCATAAACATTTTCGAAAAGGATCCTCAAGACAGAACGATAGAAGAGAAAGAGAAAATTAAAAACTTTGACTATGATCAAAAGAGATGCAAGACAATGAAGTTCGATAAGGGCGAGATAGTCGTTGTTAGGCGATCACCCTTATCCTCAGGAGAACCGACTAAAACACAACCGAAGTATCGCGGACCATTAGTAGTGACGGATGTTCTGCCAAACGACACTTATAGAGTGTCTCAACTTGAACCTAAAGAACAAGGACGATTTTACACAACCACCGCTCATGTCAGTCAGTTAAAGGCATGGAGATGCGACAACGAAGACGGTGACATCGATAAGGAAATCGAAGACGGTGACGTCGACGAAGAAGATGTATCCTGTCCACCAAGGAGAACCCGTCCTAGACGCACTATTAGAGCACCTTCTCGGTACTTGGACTAGCAAAAACAGACTCCAGAGTTGGAGTAATTTATCATCTCATCGAGGACGATTGTTCATCAGGATGGTCGAATGTTATCGCTCAGAATTTGTAACAATGATGTGGCAACATCGATGACCGAAATAATATCACGCGATGAAATAAAATGTAAATAGAATTAAGAGTCGGAATTCGAGATTGAATAAAGGCGGCGGTGTTTTTTTAAAGATGTTGTTCTTATTGAATTAATTTAAGCAAGCTCTTAATACAAATAATACATACATCCTTTCAGGGCAAAGCATTGGATTAATTAAACTTAATTGGAACTTTCGAATTCCTCCACTCTCCCCGAGAACTGACCGCAACCATTTTTATCCTTGATTAATACGATAATTTCCAAACATTCCAAACTTCAACCCCACAAATTCTTAATTGAATTAACCCTCTCTTTTCTAAGTCCCATCTAAAGGCCCGGCTTTAATTTCTAAATCAGTTCGATTTGAATGGAATTGTTCGAACGTTCCGTCAAATGCAGGCACCTCCCCTAGGGCACACCCTCCCTCTGAAGGAAATGTTCCTTGAGATTTGAACAGAGCTATTAGACCCCATTCCCTCGTGCTATTGACCCAGAGTCATGGAAGTTAGGGTTGATTTCCACTTGAGGGAAGCTGGTTCCGTTTCAGAACCGAGAATTTATAATAAGTGCGGGATGAGAGAAATTATTTTCTGTAGTATCTCGGACAGGTGGGGTTGAGTTGTTTTAAGGATTTCAGTTTCGATCGAAACTTTCGGAGTGGGGTAAATAAATGGGTTTAATTTATTTACTCCTTTGAACTTCTTATTAATTAAAGCAGTTAACTATGTGAATAGAGAAATAAAGGGTAATGGCTAAATCGTGTAAAGAAATGTTCATTAATCACATATTTTTTAGGTTTTTTAGGTTCATGGTTGTATATATATTTAACAAAGTAAAAAGAGCTACAAAACTTATTTTTAGTTAAGCAGATTTTGGGGTTAATATTATCCAATTTATAGAAACACAAGAATCAATAGAAATTCGTTTCAAATTATCAAAATAATAGAAGCGTTATCAGACATCACATCGAACTAATAAATTTTAGAAATCATATGCGGTCGTTTGCTTTTATGGTATTACATTACAAACAAAAAAATTGTTTTTGCTTTTTGCATTGTTTTTTAATTGTGTCTGTAAAAATGTTAAATTCTGATTAAAATTGAAACTTGGTTTGTAAAACCTTAAGGATTCATCATATTTGTCCATGCTACGGAAATTTGCTTTTTATAAAGAATTCAAATGATAAGCTTTTAACAATTATTCCGATTCAATCTTCTTCATTGAAAACTTAAGTGATTAGTGTTGGTTCAAAATTCATTAAGGTACTTTAAATCAAAGTTCAAATAGTTTTAAGCATCTAAAACTTTTCAAAAATAAGTACCTACTCTTTTGTCACTCCTGTAATTTCATGCTAAAAGGTTCGTTTTACATTTATTGATATCACCCATGATATCACCTAAAAGTATTCATTACTTAAGTATCAATGTCAAAAGTATTCATTTCCTTATCACTTCTTTATATCAATAAGTTTTCAAAGTTTTTCGGTTTAGAGACCGACTTTATGAAAAAAAAATGTATTTGGATTAAGATAAAAAATTATCTTAGAGCATTTTAATAAACAAAAGTGTAGATAAGAAAGAGATTAAAATTAGAATTTTTTTAACCTCAAATATTTTTTCAGGAACTTAATCAAAAACACGAAGCTGCAAGGAATTATCACTGTTTCAAATGCCGAATGCATAAAATGACACAATGCAGTCATGACCTTAATAATTCCACTGTTGAACCGAATGATTCATTAATTTAACTGCATCAACAAATGAACCTCCAAGCATCGGTGCCCGAAGTTAATAGTCATATTTAATTGAATTAATTGTTCTGATTAATGATTCTCACACTAAATGGAATGGAAAATTACGTTCATCATAATGAGATACCCAGGAAGGATATATGTTTAGCATTCAGTTCCCCATAATGTTCATTTTTTTTTTCACGTCTGAATTGTTTCCCGTATAATTTGTCCACCTGTTACGCTTCCTACCGATGAGCTAACTAAAAAAATCTTCCACGCATATGTGGAAAAGAACAATTCAAATGCAGAGTAAAAAGAGTGATAACGGGTCTATTTCCTAGTAAAATGAAAGATCGACTGCACGGATGAGTTGTTTGGAGCGTGAAAAGGTACATAAAGCAGACAAATTGGAAATTATGAGCTATAATAAACCATCCACTTCTAGCTTTCACAGCTTACGTGAAAACGAAAAGAAATGACTTATTTATCACCCGGTGGCCTGTTTTCAGCGTTAAATATTGTTACTTTGTCACCTATAACTGAATGACTTCTTTGTGTGCTAATTTTCACTCATTCCTTTACGGTTTAAAATTGGAAGATTTGAAAAGCACTTTTTATTAAAGGAGGGGGGGTTGCGATTTTTCATGCAAAATTTTGTATGTCGTGATCTTTTGATGCATTTGCATCCTATAGTGTTTAATTTTTATTACTCTTCAATTTCAACTTTAATCACATTGAACGGAATTAGTTCTATAGCACAAAAGTAAACTTAATGAAACAAAGATAATGTTCTCTAAATAAATGACCCGTGTAATTTAACCCTACCGCCCGAGATCATAATATTAAATCGTATAGACATTTCTAGGCGTGTAGGACTTAAAGGGTTAATGATCTATCTATTCTCTCTAACAAGATGTAGAGATGTTATGTAAACATACACAGTATAAGAACACTTCAAAAGTAGTTTTCTTCCAGGATTTCCACACATTGAAAACTATTATTTATTTATTTACATTTATTGTCATACAGATATAAACTATCCATTTACATGACAAGAGAGAATAAAAACACCAAAAGGCAAAGAGAAATACAAATAATACACACAAAGATTAAATCATCAGATATTGTAGACAAAATATTGCGATGCGATTTTGTTAAAAAATAAAATAATTAATAATTTTCCTCTCCTCCTTAATGTTTAAAATAGTTCGTCTTTAGAGCTAAACGATTTTCTCCCGTTCCAGTAAAAAAAAAAATGTTAGATTTTTCTACATTCAATGTTAAAAGGTAAAAATAAATAAAATTGTAACTATCTAACGTAACTTAAAGAGAGCTTTTTTAGGTATTTTTTCATTGTAAATAAACTAAAATGCTTTTTAACTAATTATATTAACTTTTTTTCTATATCGAGAGAAATAACTAGGAGTGAAATTTTGAGTTCACTGTAACCATACTAATATTTTTAGTAGTTTGTTTAAGTTTAAAGCATAAAAATAACATTCGTTAAATAAGAGTTCTTCAGTCGGGACCAGTTATGACAGCTTTGGTCGGGACTGCTGAAAAAGATTCATAACCTAGAATAATTCGCTCTCGCGGGATTTAACTATTATCACAGGGAAGGAATTGTCACATCTTGTTTAAACTATAACTTTAAAATAAGTTTGTGAAATATATTTCGTTTTTAATCTATTTATTCTAGGCATTTAAGTCTAGACATACTTAAACTCAGTTAAGTGAAAAATCACTCTCTCTTTAAAAGTGAATGAGAAAGTTGTAAGATGAGCTTCTTCTGCCTCATTGTAATATGATAGAAATTATCTTTATTAAGTAGAACGTGCTTTTAGGATATCATTAGTTAATAAACCTGCCAATTTCGGGTGACAAAATTGTCGAAAATGTCTTCCTTAAAGGTTATATTAACGGTTTCCAAGCTCTAAGTATTGAGTGAAACTTTTACTCATACGATAGATGGTTCAGGAAATGAAGAGTTATGGTTTCAAATCAGCTGTGAACGATGAAGACAAATTATGTATTACCGAGAATAAGTGTGGAAAACTGGAGGGTTATTATAGCAGACTTTTTCCATGAAAGGAAAACATTTTATTTCATATATAGCACATAGATAATTTTTAACGGCTTTTGAATAAATTACAATTAAATCGTTCACTTTGTAAATAAATGGTAATAATACTTGAGTTTATTTTTGTAATGATTTTTTTTTATTATTGCACTATTGTCTAACTTAGTAAAACCGTTTAACTTATAACTTTAACTTTAAAGTAACATAACATATTTTAATAAAATACTGAAAGCTTCCATGACCTGAAAAGTTACTATTTATTCCATTTTCCGGGATTGATGGTCGTGGAGTTTGGACTTTAACTCCAAACTTTTAACCCTCTTCAAAGAGAGAGAAAAAGGACAATATAATATGTCAGGGGTTCTCAAACTTTTGAACATCGCGACCCACTTTTATGTACAAAATCTAACTTGACCCACCTCATCTTTAAATAATTTTCCCATTCCCCTTACAAAAGTTTAGCTTCGAGCGTGTTTACAAATTGCGTGCATGCATATGTGTTTATAACTTGCATGCATGCATAAGAGGTTAAATAATTAAAAGGAAGGATTTTATTATTATGAAATTATGGGATCAAACATTAGCTCCATAGTATAAAGGGGAGTCTGGGGTCCTACCCCAGAGATATTTTTGAAATTTGACTTAATTATTGTTAAGTGTCACAATATCACAAGGTAGTGCAAGTTGAAAAAAATCAAAAAAACATTTTTCTCTGTAAAAATATTTTGGAAATTTTTCCGTTACTTATTCCGTAAAAAAAAATCTCCCAGGATGTTTTGACGCCAAAAACTAAAAATATCGCCAAGCATTTTAAATCAACTTATTAAAATACACAGTTATATTGACGACGACAACAAAAGTCGGGCGATATTTAAATATTTTTGCGTCCGAAACAGCTCGGCAATTTTTAACAGGATTGAAAATGGAAGGTACCGAGATTCGCCACCCTATACTAACAGTTAACCTCATGAATTTTATTGCAATCACCTGAATTCATTTCTAAAGTGCAATGCCTCAAATGATGTTGCTTTGATGTAAAAAGCATCAATAGTACACTAAGCTCAAATATTTCCTAGTTGTTATAAAAGTGACACAACAAAGCTTAAGATGTGTTGCCACCGAAGCTGCACAAAAACTCCACTTCCTGGGAGGATCTCACCAAGGGTACTTCCAGTGGCGGAAGGCCGTCAAATCGCGACGGCTTTCGAAGGAAATCTCAAGCGGAAGTAATTTAAATGTCGATCGATTTGTGTGCCCCGCGAAAGAAGCAAGAGAGAACCAATTCCGAGATTAAACCCTTCAGAAACAAATCACATCCAGAATGAAAGTTCTCCGCTTCCCTGGCCTAATATTTACGCTGGGGAGTTTAGAGAATGAAAAAGTGTTATGCGAATCCGAGCGAGTGCTTACGGTGTTTAAAAGTTTAGTTTTGGAATGGGTTCCGAGGGAGTTCTGGTTGAGTTTTTTGGGGGATGAAATTACGTATTTTGTATGAAGTGTTTTCAGATGTAGTGTTGTTTTCGACCTTGGTCAATTCAGGGTCATGAATACTTTGCTGATTAAAATACATGTACCATAGCGTCTACTGAAAAGAAAAATAAATTCTAGCTTCTAAATATAAAACGGCTAAAAAAAATTATATGGGTAGAGTTTTCGTCTTTTTTCCATCGAAAATGCATTTTAAGTATATTCAAAATTGTGATACGAATATTATGATGACGAATTTTAAGATAATAGCGTGCGTCAATCCCTTTGTTCATTGAAAAGCTTTCCAAACTTCATAATTTATGTTAATTATGAAACAAAATATTAAGCGTACAGGTTTTTTTTAACAAAGCCGCTCAAACTCTGCACAGATTCCTTGCAAGAAGTACTTACAACATGCTCAATACCTCTACGACCCACAGTTTTTGAGAAAATTGGGACTTAAAATTGATACTGTTATATTCAGTTATGGAAAGCGTGAACATAGATATTTGGATATTTTTGCATACTAATAAGCTATTAAAATAATCGCTCCGTGGAATGAAATAATTAAGTTTTATCGTATATGACATTAATTTTATACAAAAAAGTTCGTGGTTGAGGTAAAGTTGGAACAAGTGATATATATCGCTAGTAATTGTAATTCAAACCAAGTTTATATTAAAGAAAAATGCTTTTTTAAATTTACAAATATCATTATACAATATCACTGGAATAATGCACTCACCGAATAAAAGGAACTGGCTTGTTCCCTCTTGCTTGCAGAATCATTGCTTAGTGTCCAAGCTGCAACACCTGGTAAGAGAAATTTTCTAATTTTAGAGATACATTCCCTCTAGTACATTTGATAGAAAAGAACAAACATAGAAGTTGCATTTCATTATTTCTAATTCTGTGTTCGTAGGGGAATATTCCTATAAGTACCAAATTCAAGTTTTATCTTGGTTTCAATTTAATATTATATAGATTACTCAAATGTTCTATGATAATTACTCTTTGACATTATGAGCCAAAAATTTGGAAGAGTATGTAATTTATCTTTTTGATCCAATAAAACATATTTGGTTGGAGAAAAACTCCAAAAAATATTGTTTAGCTGTGGTCTTATCAAGTGGTTAAACATATGTGTTTAGATACACCATACTACTATGCGTTCGTAAAATGAAGCAGACTATAGGAAATTTTTAATTAATATTGTTTGTGCTTTTCCTGAATTAAAAACCCATCTTCTTATATTATTTAAAATGTCTTAAAAGTTTCCCCAGAATAAGTTTTGATAGTTTAATTTAATTTAGAGTGAAGTTGAGCTGTTGGAAAAGAACAATTAAAATTAACGTCTGTATTTCTATCACACGTCACAATTTTGAGCTCCTCTGACCTTATGAGTCTAGTTGGCAATGATAAAACTCGTGTACTGTTTTTCAATAGATTTTATGGTAAGTTTCTTAGAGGTAAATTTCTTAGTCTTAAATTTTCAATACTTAAATACCGACAAAAAAAAGCGTCAAGAATCGATGCCAAGTAACAAAACATGCATATATAGCAAAATACTTTCATAGAGCATTTTCAATCACATGACTCGGACCTAACAACGGCCTTAGCAACAGAAATGTTACAGTTTTTTGCCCTACAGAGGTTAACAGTTACAGAAAATGACTGATCGTGGAATTCTTCTATTGGAGCATTTGCAATCATGTGACCCCATACTTAAAAACCGCCTTAGCAACAGTTAAAAGCCCTACAGAAGTTACACAGTTAAAAGAAAATAACCGGTTATGACGACACCTGAAAACACTCTATAGATTGCTGTAGACAACCAAGCGAGTTTTAAAAAGATTTTGGAAATTGTTTGATAACTTAAAAACCAATCACACCAAAAAGCAAAAAAAAAACCATCTACACAACCCCTCCCAGGAATCAAAATCAAACCCTAACGAAAACATCTCAATAAGCACCACCATCAAAAACCCAATCTACTCTTGATGCTTCAAAAAATGCTTCATCGAAGACGATACATACACTGTTTCACAAACGACACAACAATCAACAACACATAACTCGTCACGGACACTTAGAATTCAAATCATCTCGGAATGCATACTAGAAAGTGGACGCCCAATTTCTTCACTGTTGTCATAGAGACAGTGGCCAGCTGAAAGAAAAGTAATCATCATTTCATTCACTATCGCCAAGAGTAAACACCGTTGGACCATCTCCGTCTTACACTGGAGATCCAGAAGTCAGTCCACGCTTGGGTTCACCCGTTAAGTCCATGCAGCGACGAAGATTTTTTTTTTGCCGACTTAGTTGTTTTTGTTTCTTTTTCTCTAAGGTAGAGAGTGAGAGTCGAGGGGGTAGGAGTTAATGACCCAGGGACGCGCGTTCCACTTTCGGTGGAATGTTTTCTCAGGATTCTTTCGGAGTTCTGGTAATCGAGGAAGAACTATCAGTGAAGTCGCGATAGTTTTGTTTTATTGTGAGAGACACACAATGAGAATTTTGTTTTGGAAAATCGTCCTTCTTTATCGACGTATGATATGCTCGTTTTTACGAACTTTTTTTTTAACGAACACCCCCGTTTTTACAAACTGCGAGCGGAATCTGTAAACTTTGCCTTATAGACATCATGATGATGATTTCAATTGACATTTCCGAGCAAAATACTTTAACAAACAATTCGAACAAACAAATTGTTATTAAATTCTTTATTGCGATCTCCTTTTTACACTTTGCCGGCTTATTAACGTCACACAGCACAGAAAAATATCGCAAGTAATTCTGGGACCAATACCAATAGCAATTAGCGATTATTCTATAATGAAAAATTGGATTGATGTATTTTTTTCATTAATTACTTCATGTTGATTATTTACTTTCCATTTAGAATGAATGTAATACATGAAAGATAAGTGTTTATCTTTATTACGAATTATAATATTATAATCTTAAAAGGACAATTTTGTAAAAAACGAAAAGTTTGATGATAATAATAAACACAACATTTTACAAATTTATACCATTTTAAATGTTTTTTACTAACTATTTGAGTATTCCTTACCAGTCCATGAAAACAACTTTAGACTGTACTGAGTTTAAAGGTAAGTTTTTAATTGAAAACATTAAGAGATTAGTCTAAAAATGTATAATCTATTCAAATAAATTAATTTAGCTAATTGTAGATTGAAAAGTATCGGTATCTATCACCTATAATAGTCAACTCTTCACTATCTGCAATACAAAGTTTCTAACATGATACTCTTTATATTTTAGGGGCACTATAAGTATAAATATATATAGATTTTGTGATACAAAAAATTATTTATAAAATTTATTCATTCAGAGGGGTAAGCTTAGCTTTCTTAAATAAATTAAACCACAACGAGGTTTAAAAGTCATCTGACAAATTCCCATTTTATCGTCAACTTTGAAATAGTCTTTTTATTCTAGAACTTGATTTGTGTCAATGATGAAAATATATATTCACAGAATCATCCAGATACAAAAGACAGAGAAGAATTTAGTAATTCTAAAAATAATTTGCAGGCTACAGACTTTTGAGAGAAAGGAGGAGAAAACTCATACAACTCTTTGAGCGAAGAAGCTCAGAATCGGGAATCTATTTTTTTATTGTCAAAATTTGTATCTTGAAAATTCAAACGAGTTGATTAAACAAAACATGCATTTTCTTTCAGTAAAAACGAAAGAAAGGAGCTTTAAAGTGAGTTTCCAAATTCGTCCGATGGTTCTTGTATGTTTTCTTCACATTTTTAGAGTGACGTATGTAGTTTTAACTTAATTATTTATCAGAAACCTTCATAGAGCATTCGAAGATCTCACCAGTTGACAGTTGAATGTCAAAAGAGGATTCACTATTCGAAGAAATATTTTTCAAATGTATTACTAATTGTTTTTTTAATGTAGAAGCCTTTAAATTCCACCAAGATTTGGCAGTATTCTTAAATGACGTGTGATTCGAAGATGGAAACCTTGCAAAATAAAATGAGAGAAATTTAGATTTATAAACCTATTTTCTACAGTATAGAAAATAAATGAATAAACACATTTTAAACTCTTCAGTTCACAAGTAAAAGACCGACATGGATAATGATAAACTTTTATTCCATGAATCTACTACTTAATACCTACTTTGTGTTGGATCTTTAAAACAACTTATAGCTTGATTATTCATTTATGAAATGTAAAATCTGACACGAAAAAACTCGTAAGTGAATTTTTAGAACGAAACACTATAATATATATCAAACATAATTTGCTCTTGTTTGAAATTCTTCAAGCGGAGCAATTTCAATACTTGAAACTAAATAAATTCTCAGAAAATATTATTCAATTTGTCGTCGGGGGGGAGAATGTAACGCGAGATAACTTTATCTCTCTCCTAAAGAACGTTGCAGTGATGCTAATTTGAGAAGACCTCATTACTACTTCTCTGAGCACCCTAATGGTGTTCTGTTATGTGAAAGGAGAGAAGGATAGCACTCCCTTGACAAGGACAAAATGCCGTCTGGGCTAATAACACACACACGGTTAAGTCACGGTTAAGGTTCGCTGTGACTTTATTTCGCTGTGATTCATATTTTCGAAGCCCGGTGGCGAAGTGATAGCGTGTACCAAGTACGCTTGGCGAAATAAAAAAAAAATGGGCTTAACATCTGGCTAGCCACTTAGCTGACTGTAACTTTTAGTCACACGATCCGACATAGCACTGCATATAGCCTCACCCAGTGAGGCAGATTGCACTGGAGTTTAAGGATCTGACGATCTTAAGGACCCTTTGATATTTTACTACTGCTCCAACCGCTGTAAAACATGTCTCAAGTTAAAGTCCTGTTTTGATCAAGAATTATTTTGAGATAGAGGTACAAGTAAAACAGTAGGATTAGAGTATCATTTACATAGGTTTTCAAAACATATCAACTATTTTATGTAAAGTTATTTTAAACGTGTTCTTTAACTGTAGGATTTAGTAATGAGTATAAGTTGTACCAATATTACTAGGCCAAATATTACTTTTTTTTAATTTTCAGAATATTTTAAAATTTTTTGGTAATAGGTCATTGGTTTATTTTTGTATTTTAATAGTAAAGAAATAATTTGGCGTCACTATTTTAAAATTATATATTATAGACTAAAATTTATTAGTTTATTAGTTTTATTAGTCATTAGTTGCATTGCTAATTGTATTAGTTGTATTATTTCCCTTATTCTGATAATTAAATCAGTATTCTTTAAATAAAATTACTTTTAAAATGCAAGAAAATCACAAGTAAATATTTACAAAAGGAACTAATTTTCACTTAGTTAGCTAAGTAAATGCTTTTTTAACTGGAGCGTATAATTATTCCCTTTTGGAACAAAGACAAGCTTCAAATGTTTACAATATCATTCATGGTTAGTATAATCTGAGTAATGATTGAGCAACTTTAAAAAACACTTAAACTATACTCAGCAATATAACTACTTAGCAATTAAGTGTTAAAATATCTCACGAGTCACAAATAAATGTTTTTGAAGTAAAAACATTTATCAATTTAAGTTTTTAATTTGGTATGTAGAAACACATTTTCATAATTGGTCAAGTTCTTACATATTTAATATAGTACATTTGTATAAATACATTGTACAAATTATAAATTACAATTTATTGTTACAACTTTTTCCTTCGAAATAAAGTTAAGGGGACTCAGTACAGTACACAAATTTTTGTTTTCTCTAATTTACAAATTTCTTCTGTAGTGTCAAAACACTTGTAATGACCATTTAAACATAACCCAAGAAAAAAAATTTACTTTTAAAAAAGCAGTTTTTGAGATATTTTGAAATTATCAAAAATTTAAACCAATTCTTAAAACATTACTTCTTATTCAATTTTGATAATTTTGGTATCAAATTTTTACCCAATGTATACTAAGTTATTGTCTATAGAACTATGCATTCCGATTTTTGATGCTTATAATACTTTTTAATAAAAAAAAATTCTCAACCAACTCTAAAATATCGCAAAAATAAACATTGTACTCTAAATCCCTAATTTGAACTTTTATTGAAAGCACTGTATCTAATTATATGCAAAGTTTCAAGTGAAATAGTCCAGTAGAAAAAAAGCCTTAGGGTTTTAAATGCCAAAAAAGTAGTTTTGAAAAAAACATATTTAAAAAATCAATGGGTAACTAAGCTCAAGGAAAATTAAAGAATTATTATAATTAGAATTCGCGCATCACTCTGAAATGTACAGAATCAATTTAAGAGTATAAATTTCCCTTTGGGGGGAGAGCAAAATTTTGTGGTACCGATTTTTGGTACCGATTTTGTGGTACCGATTTGACAAAACCGATTTGAGGGTACTGAGTCTCCTGTACTAAGTCTATTGTTTCCTTGTTATGGTCATATTATCTCCTATCTAAATAATAAATCCAAATATTTTTAATTTAAATAAAAATTTTTATGTATTCTTGAAAACAGATATCCAAAGAATCTTCTCTTTAAAAAAAAAACATTGTCTTCTAAATTTACACCAAGATAAACAGGTTATAGACCATGGTGTAAATATCTTGTTTCCTTGCAAGGGGGTTGCATTCAGAAATAATATGATATTACTGATAACTGACCTAACTGAATACTAGCCTCGATATTATTTAATAACTGAGGTTTGCAGCAGTCCTATGCAAAGTACCGAAATATTTAATACTGATCCTAACTTTAAAACACAATTAAAGCTTAAAAATAACTTCAAGGGTACAACAAATCGTATATTTATTCATAAAATTTATTTTTTTACCTTAATTTTGTCATTTTTTTTCTTCTTCATTTTAATGAAACAAGTTTCATTTCAATTTTTTCTCGCATTTAAATTTGAATACTAAAACAAGAAAAAAGTTGTTGAAATGCATTTTGTACATAAAAATGAAATTAATTCCAATGAAATACCTGTAGCACTAATTGGATCTCTTTTGTTTTCATACAAATAAGGGGCCATTCATAAATTACGTCACTCAATTTTCAGATATTTTAAACTCTCTCTTCCTAATAGTGATGTTGTTTTTTTGAAACTTTAAAATAATCAAATTGAAGAACTTAAGTTTTATTCAACAGTAATTTTCATTACCTGGGAAATATGTTCTCTTTATAACTATAAAATCAATCCAAACAGTGGAAGAAATACCTACTAGAAATACTAGAAATACGGGAAGAGCTGATTTTAAGGTGCAAAGTTAGAACTCACCCTCCCATTTTGTGTCACTTACACAGGACCCCCTACCTCCCCCTAAACGTGTAACGTAATGTGAGAATTGTCCCTATGACTTATAGTAAAAAATACATAATAAATCACAGAAGAGTTTTTCTAAGTTTTGAGTTAAATATTTAATTTTTTTTATTTTTGCACTATTTTTTTCAGTCGCTGAAGGAAAAATAAATTAGTTTCAAAACTGTAAGAGCTGTGGAAAAAGTCATTCTTCAGAATAGCTATGGATTTTCAAATTATATTTTCTGTTGAAGTAGGATGATATCCGTTAATAAATACTATATACAGTTTGTAACCTACAGAATATATATTATTTTAACAGGTTCAAATTTGGTAAAACAGGTGTTTTACATCCAACGAGGTTTATCTACAAATACGCGTAAAATTAAAGTTACAATAAGTCTTTCTCCCTCTATAAAACAACTTTTTTTTCAGCCACGAGGTCCCTCCTTTTTTTCAACCTTACCAAACTTTAAAAATAAGTAGTTTATGTGCACAGTTTTTTTTTTCACGCACAAATACTCTCTGCTAAATTTGTAATCTTATTCCTAAGAAAAAGTAACAGAAATCGGGATAATAAAAGTGACTAAAAGAATAGTCAAGTTTTAATGGTTAGTCCTTTCTTCTAGTAGATGTTCGTTTAAAATCCAAAGTTCCTGAGTTCTACTCATGGGCGAATTTCTGAGGGTCATAGAGATGCAACACCCCTCCAACTTTTTGGGAAAATTCTATTTTTTTAATGGTAAATCATTCTTCCAGATCCAGGGACGGCTTTCCCCCTCCAAGTCTTCCACCGTGCCCCCCACCAAAATATGCCCCTGTTCAACAGCTCAGTAAATTTAATAAAATTAATTTAGGCTCTTAGGTTAGTGACCCAACCTAATCTTCATTACCTAACTTATTAATTACTTAAATCATCTTGACATTACGATAGAAGTAATTTATAGAAATCATTGCATTTATTCTGAAAACCAGACATCCAGAATCTCCCCAATTTACGATCATGATAATTTTCTACAAGGACAAGGAAATCTACTCAAGTAGGTGTACTATTGTCAAAACAGTTGGGTAAAACTCCTTTATATTCAAAGGTAGGGGCGGTTTTTAATGGATAAATAAACAGAAAACACAAAAATCAGTTAATATTGAAGAAGCTTCGACTTACCGATTACAGCAGCCAGAAGCGGCAAGATAATCCCAACGGTCACAACACACTTCATGTTCGATGACCGGCCCCCTCCGGCCATTCTGGAATGCTGCGAAGAACTCCTGCTCATCGCCAGCAAGTGTCCAAGTCTCACATCCAGCCGGGACTCGATCCCGATCGGTTCTGTTCCACCCCGAGAACTCACAGCAAACGATATCGGTGGGACTCGTCGCGCTTGGAGAACCACCAGCCAGAGGAAAGTGGAGACTTTCGCTGGACCCGCAGAGTGTCAGGGACCTTGGGACAGAATAAATTGTCTCAGGCCATTCTGGAACGTGGAAACGGAATCTTCTTTTTTCGCCGCCTTTTCGGTGGGATATGCTCGGTGCCTGGCCGTGACGGTCGTTTTCGGTGATTGGTCAGTGTTTGGGGATGGAAGAACAAAAGGTGTTGATTGGGGTTGGATACGGATTGGGGAGCTCTGATGTGGGGTCATTGAGAAGGAAAATTGGCAGGTCGGGAGAAATAACGTAATTTTCTGCATGTCTTTACTATCTAACAAGGAAACGTTCCCAGGCTAAACTCACAGAAATGGACAAAAATTTTACAGGCATAAGATGACTCAAACACTTATTGTGAAGAAATTAGCTAAGGAATTTCATTAGGAGAGGAGTGAATTAATTTTGAAAATTGAGTTCTGAGTTGCCAAACTCATTCAGTTTATCCTTCTTGGCGTCTTGGCGTAAATTTGATAAAAACTTTTTGATTGGCCGATTTAAACTGCTTTAGAGAAAACGCGGCTAGCTCATCTAAGCATTTGGCGCTTTCTCTGCATTTCTTGCCTAGAAGGGTTGCATTTGGAGTTAAAAATGATGATTTTTAAGAATTTTTTATGCAGCTTTTCTTCAGTAATTCCGAAGCTAATTTCTTTTACGGTAAATGTTTTGAGTCATCTACTAACCCACTGTAAAATTTGTGTCCATTTCTGTGAGTTTAGCCTGGGAACGTTTCTTTATAAGTATCACTCAAGTTAGATTTTCAGATGAACTGTTCAAAAGGACAGTGACGTAAGTCCAAAATTTGAGATAAGTATGGATTTGGGTTTCACTTCTTGATCTTTTATCTAATGGGTAGTCGCCCAAGTCAAAAATTCAATAGTTTTTCTGTAAGAGAAGCCCTGAAAAATGCCTTCACAGGAATACTACAGGCGCCGATATAGAAAACCTTCTATTACACAAAACTATTCTGAGCAACTCAAGAAGCCAATATAATAAAACCAAAAACAAATTAGAGACACCTTTTGCAACCCATATAAACGAGTGCCATGTGATGGAAATTCATTCGGCTAACAGAAGAAAGGCACTAAGTCATTCTGTCTCAACTATTTTCTGTGCAAGGTTACGGCAAATTTGGCGATACCCGATCACTTTTTTTCCCCGGAATGCACTTTTACCAGCCAACTGATCACCTTTCATCAGCTTGGCGAGATATTGGGAATTCGCTCGTTCTTTGGCGTCGTTCAACCGCTTTTAATAGATTCATTAAAAGTGATACTCCATTTCTCCTTTAATCCATATAAATTGATTCAAGTATGAATACATTCCTCATACATACTTTTATTTATCATGCTTGTTATCTTAACGTAGTTTGTTAATTTTTTTGTTTGCATATTATTCATTGGAGATCAATGGGAAATCTTGATACATCAGGAGTGTTCACCCTTATAAAAATTACTATATTCCTCTGCCACCAACCATTGAAGAGTGTTCTTTGGTAAAAAAAAAAAAAGTTCATAAACTCCTATTGTTTGCTAACATTCTGCAGGCATCAGGCAGCCGATCCGATCAGCTGTCTGTGTTGGGACAGAAATTGATAATGTATTTAATAAACCGGGTTACTTTTTTCACTCATCAACTGTGATAAATTGTGTTTTTCCATTTCTTTCCACAACAGAAGTCTCTCTTTCCCCCCCCCCCCATTTTTCTGGGACACCATAGGCGCATTCGAAGGTATCTTGCTGCTAAAGCCCATCCTTTGTAAAGTCTCTTTATTTTAAGTGTTAGGATAAACCACGATATGCGTCCAACACTGACACGTCCTACTATGCGTCCTACACGTGTTCTTCTATTGCTTCAGACTGTGTTTTCACTTCTCAACTCGCCTTACACCTTTCTGCTCCAGCCTTTTCCAGATAGTGTTGAATGAGAAATTCTTAAAGGAGTCATCGCTTCAGAGATTATGAGACCAGCCTTTCTGGGGGACGGATGGCCCGTTTTGTTTGCTCTCTGCCTTTCACGCCAGCAGTCTGCGCACTGTTCCTTCGTAAGTTCGATTCTTACCTCGCCCCTGGGTGTATTTTCCTTCTTTGTGTCAGTAAAAATTCTGTTGTGTCTGTCTTACTTGACGAAGATGTATAAGCGGATCCTTGAGATCAAGCACACATACCGGAAAATATATGTTACCCAAAACCCAACCCAACCAGCCTTTCTTTCATCGTCAATACTCCCAAATTCAAGTCATATTTGATTATAATGAATTACTGCCCATTCAACGGTCCTTCGGCAATTTTGCAAACCCCTCCATTTTTTACGAGTTTTTATAGTTATTCCATTAATTAAGTAGGTTTTTAGGTAGTAGGTTTTAGGTAGGAAAACCGTTTTTAAAAGATAAAGATAAAAATTGTTTGCGCCTTTAATGAAATATTGTTGGTTACAAATCATTAGTTGCTGTCCACTCTACAACTACTTTCTCATTCTGATTTTACATTGAGGTTGTACTAAATACTACTCTGAAATCCCTCTAAAAAAATATCGATTAAGTATGGTGTTTTATGAACTTATCTTTTCCGCTATACATTTCAGTATTTTTCCAATGTGCGAAAGAAGGAAAACAATTTTGTTCTTTGAACACTTGTCGATGGATTCGGTTAAATGACTGTTTAACAATTCCCCGATTCATCTTCCTTGAGAAATAGATATTATTTGATGGTTGAACGAGTAAGGAAAGCAAAAGGAGTAGGAAATCAAGGAAAAGGAGGGAATGATAGCTGTATGACAATAGAAAATAGTAAATAGTAAGGATCGAATTTTCTTTTTCATCGGATACAAATTATTAACCTCATTTAGATGTTGAAAATTGATTTAAATCAATATTTATTTCTAAAAGTGAGATTTCCATAGAAAAAAATGTCTTTTAGTCTAAAAATTTAGGGCATGCTACATAAAACATTAGGAATAAAGTATTAACATCAAGTTGATCAGAACTTGACTTCCCGTATATTAAAATATGATTCTTGGTTTTATCCCTTCCTTCCCAGTTCCTTTCAAAGATATTTAACAACATACACCACCGTTCTTTTAAAAAATTAAATAAAATACCCATTTTTATGCTATTCATCACATAATCATGTGTTTTTTAATTTTTATTGAAATGTCCAAGAAATTGCTAGTTACCTATAAATAATACTGATTGTTGGACTTTATCTTGTAATTGCTCGAAAAGACAAATTTTTCTTCTTTATTACTTGTTTATTTCCATTGGCATCGTCACCAACGATTGAGGGGGGTTTCGACTACGTCTTCCACCAAAGTTAAAAAGCACTACATACTGTTGATTTCAGGGAGATTTTACCTTTTTTATCAAATATCTCAAACACTAAGGGAGACATATCCCCCATGGGATCAACGTTCCTGATTATTAAAGTTGAAATTTAAATATAGAGGAAGTACTAGTAAAACGATTTAAAACTAAAACTGATCAAGAATTATATTGTGCTCTTGTAATTCCTGATGGGGTTCTCAGTATCAAACCAAGCTGCCAAAAAAGAAAACTATCCCGACACAGTTCGATTCAGTTAATTACCTTTTTTGTTTTAATAACACTTTGAAACACACGTTACGCTTTGTCGACAACAATTACCCCTTTGTTTAACTTCACAATTCCAATTAGATAACTGTCATCACGATGCAAAATTGCCTTTTGTCGGAAAAACGGGCTTTTCGCCGAGAATCCACTAACCCAGTTTCCGGTGAAAGCATTTGTCATATACTGTCAACGCAGGTAAGAAAGAGTTCTGGCCGAAGCATTCATCAAATTTGAAAAATTGTTTCATTTTGATTGCTCGAACTATAAACGGTGATAAAAAGGTTCAGTCTGAACCTTTTGATCAAACCTTTCGAAAGATTTATGGAGTACTGCACATTTAACATTTATATTCAAGAGGTTTTGGATATATTCACATTGAATGGGAAAGATTTTCACGTAATATAGTGGCCATAGTTTTAGAGTTTTATTCGTAACTTAAATGGAAGGGAATAAAATCCTTAACTTTTTTTTATCAAAGCATGATTTTGATGTTTAAATATCTTTTACATTCTTGTTTACTGAATTTTTGATCAGTTCTATAAATAATACAGATGAAAAAAGAATATTTTAGGTATTTTAAAATTTTAATTTTAATTTTTAAGAAAATTAACATATAAATTTTACTAAAATTACCATGCTAAACTAAAAATCATTTTTTATATAAAGAAAAAACTCAACATTTTTTACCAATTTCTTTTTAATTTCTTACAAAAAGTTTTAATAATTTAGCAGATTTCTAAAAACTAATATTTTAGAAAATAAATAGCTGAATAACTTCTTTGTGCTGTTTTAGAATAAAGAGAAATAGTTGTATTGATAGTTAAAAATTATTAGTAGCTTATCTCATTTTTGAACAGGGATAAAAATATAGGAATTTTGATTAATTGTTTTTTTTTTTAAATTTAGGTCATTAACGATAGGTTTAATTATTGTTTTCCAATAAATGGGTAAAACTTTTACTTAGTGAGGTAAAATTAATAAAAAAATTTCATATTTCTCATCATTTCAAAATATCTATTAGAATTTTTATTTCCTTTATTAATTCCTGACTATGCAAAATTTGGAATGAATATAGAAAAAATGCTTTCAATCGCTATATTTTTATTCATTTAATTTGTTTATGAACTTATGATTTTATTTCTTGACTAAAAGGATTTGGGAAACAATAAGAGAGACTGAAAATGGAAAACATTTTCTATGATTCATACATCTAGCTTTTAAAATGTAATAAAACCATGAGATATCTCTTTTAAAATGTTCTTAACCTATCAAAATGCACATTCAGCTGTAATGGTAATTGTTTCTTACATTCAAGATCATAAAAGTTAAACTATACTTTTATAATTAGTCATCCCTAGCTTCAGAAATAACACTTAAAATTTTGAATTTGTATTCTTATACAATTTATATTCTTACAATGAGACAAAAGATGAACTATTGATACTTCAGATTGTTCACTAAATAGAAAGCAAATTTTTTATCCTTAATTCAAATAATATATTTGTATAATACATAGAAAAGTAAAGAATAACTACAAGAGGATATCTCTATTTTTTATATTATGTGTAATTTTAGGCAAAATAATGGAAAATAGAAACGTAGTCGGGGAGCCCCTGATTTAGATTATCAATGTGAAAAACAGAAATATAAATAACCAATCACTTTAAGGAACAACACAAAAAAAATATTCCTTTATATTTAAAAAAAAAAAAACTGAAATAGTTTAGAAGTCAATGAAAACGTCATATGACGATGCGCGATTTGTCTATTAAATCCAAGATAAATTCTACCATCGTCATCCACTTTCACTCTGTATTACATTATTTGCTACCATAAATCTTAAATGTAACCAAGCGAGTTATTTATATTCGAGATAAGGGCCAGGAATGAAAAACGAACACGTTTGTGCAACTAGATCCCTGGTGTAATTTATAAGTGAATAAGTAACGTTAGAGGCGATTAATGTTGCTTGAAACTTTATGGGTCTTGAATATACACACAGTTTTAAATTCAAGTACTTAAAGAGAATCAACGAAAATTAATAGGATTTTGAAAAATGCGTTATTCCTTTAAACAAGAGATGTGACTAAACTCACTGACTTTTCTATAAATGACTAAAGAATGTTAGAGTAAATAAATGCTTTTATTCAGTTTTCCACCAAATCTATGAATGCTTGCTGGAGAGTTAAATTAGATATTGTTTTATTACTACTTACCTGGTAATTTTGGGATTATTTGAGGCGTGCATTTTGCATGCGTGAACATTCCGACGATTTTATTAAATTATTGAAAGAATAAAGTTATGTTATGTATTTCGAATAAAACTTCATAAGAGTGGTAAAGTCTTTTTTATGTTTTAGTATCATAATAAAATAACGAATGTCATAAATGCCCTTCAGAATAAACTCCAAAGATGTGGTGATCATAATTTGTATAATACTTATCAAACTTAATTCATTCAAATGAAGAGCGATAGTTCATTACAGATTAATACAATATCCCCACACATACAAATACTTTTATTAGTAATTAATATGAAAATTATCTGATTTACCATCAGAAAATTCAGAGTATAGAAAAATTAGGTTAACTTTAAATCTTTTAAGTTGTTTGATTTGTAAAGCACCTAAATAAAATTAAAATCTTTATTCTCTCTTTTCATTTATATTTAGTATAATATATCAGTAATTCTAGGAAGAGAAAAAGATGATAATGTAAACCAAGAACTTGAGAAACCAAGTTATATAATTATGCTTCTGCTGCCATCTTTTGGATACAAATATGACATTTTAAATAACAGCTCCCCTGCTCCCCATATAATAGAGCAATTTTATTCATCCGAGAAAAAGATCTCTGAAATCTTTATTTCGAATACCTCGAATATTTTCTCCCAATTAAAAAATCTGTACCCAATATTAAAAATAGTTTTCAACCCTATTATTCCTTTGATAGATTAAAGAGTACCAACCGTTTTCAATTTTAAAGCATCAAGAAACTTATCGTTAAAAAAATTCACAAACTTAAGCTTTTTCCTTTTCAGATTTTTGCACCAACATGCTTTTTACAATATTGCTTTTCTTTATTCTATATTTTATCAATAAATCTTATTTTATTGCTCCTTGACTTGAAGCAAAAGATGGCAGCACCAAAATAAACGAAAAATTTCTGGTTTTATCCCTTTACAGGATAAGGTTAGTTTTTCTCTAATAAAAAGTAATAGGTTACGATTAAGAGAATGGCCCGATTTAGACAATGTTCTGTAGCTTATGCTTACTTTTTCCATGCTTAGTTTTTCAAAGATATCCCCAAAAATTGCCTTAAAATCGTAACTTTAGATTTTTATTTTTACATTTTGAAAGAAAAAGTATTGGAATTACACTCTAAAAAAATATGAAAAGTAATTATATACTTAAATTTGTAGATAATTTTGAGACTTCGGGGGCCCCGTTCACGGGTCTCACTCTCTGGCTAATGGTAAATCAAGAAGAATGTGAGAGGTTTTGCCATTCAGAGGGCCCAAAAGGACTGCAGCTAGATTTTTGCACTGAGAGAGAGGACCCTAAATTGTCCATTAGCCCTCCCATGCATATACTTAATAGGTTTAAAGTAGTTTTTTAGTATATTTTTAGGTGGATTCAAGCCTTTCTGAACGTAATCTAAAAAAATTGGGAATAATTGAATTCCATGTACCAAAACGGGCAGTCTGGAGTTCTCCCACATAAAATCTTTAAAAATTTGACTCTAGAAAACAATTTTTAAACTCGTTGATGGTACTCTTGGCTGGAATTTTTTTTTAGGATGGCCACGGCCCCCCTTATATACGCCCATAAATGAGGTGTTAGGTTTGTTTCATGATTTCAGATACACTCTGTTTATTTTGAGGAAGAGGTTGTGAAAGATGTAAAGTATACGGTTTATAGCTATACGTAATTTGAAGATAAAAAACTATATTTTAAAATTCTTAAATTTTTAATTGGATCCATTTAAATTTAAATGCATAATTAATTTTAAAAAAGCTAATTAATGTTGAAGAAAACCCACATCCTCCTTTAGAAAAAATGTATTTAACTTTGAAAAATCTTTAAAAATTTAAGGGGGGGCTTAATTCTAATAAATACCCACTTTTGAATAAAAAGGTCTGAAATTGTGCACATTTCACTATAAATTTTTTAGAAGCACTCAGATTTGAGACGTTACTGATGCCAAAGGCATCTACCAAAGTACTCAATACCAAACTTTGTTTTCTAAAATTAAAAAAATATATATCAACCAATCTGATTTTTTTTTGCCCACCAGCAATAGTTTTTAAGACCAGTAACCTCTTTTCCTAAAGTACCATGATTCTTTTTCAATGTTTGAAAGTAAACTACTAAATATTTCTTTTTGGTTCTCTTTATTTATAAGAATTCAGATTACCCTTTAAGTACACAAAGGAGTTCTTATCTTAACAGCATCCACGAAGAATGGAGAAATATGAATGGGAATGAAGCTTCAAAAAAGCGTAATTTTTAAGACCGTTTCATAAGATAAGAAGAACATTATTAGCTGTGAAATAGTAAACAAAAACAAGATAAATCTTAAACTTTTCCTTTCAGTGAAGTTTATTTTTGTTTACCCTGAAAGAAAAATACTCTAATTAGTTTTAAAGTTATAGATTCCATCTGGATTCTTTAACCTTTCAGAGATAAGAGGAAAATTTTAACTACACTTTTTATTTTGATACAATGTTTATACAAATAAAGAAAACTTGTACTTAAATTGTATTAACTTGTAATAATTAAATTAATCCTACTTAAAATACCTATAGTTTTCTTAGTTAAATAAGATTAAACTTGAGAGGTGTCACAGAAATACAATCTTATTGTTGGAATCATGGGCTGGACTATCATTGGAATCAGGAATCATTTGTTGTATTCTATTAACTTTCATTATACGTATTCCCAAGGGCACATTTATAACTGGTAATGGCTCTCAATTTAAGTATACATTCGCTTTTAAACAATAGTAAAGCAATGCGTACTAGAGATACATGTTGCAAATTTTAAAAAAGTCACGAAATCACGAGTAATTTCAAATCACTCATTAAACTAAATAATAATTCCATAAAAAAGAACATAACAATATAAGAAAATAAAGAATATTTATCCTTAAGAAGCTACTGCTCGTCCGTAGATACGAAGATTTTCTATAAAATTAAGAATGCTTATAATTATTGCATTCAAAATGTGTTTAATCGCCATTCTGTATTAATATCCGAAAATAAACAAATTCAAAAACTAAATTTAGGGAGGGGATGCTTCTAACTTTTTTTTAATTCATCATTTTATTTCCCGGTAGCATGGCATACTTCAACTTAGAATTTACCTCCTCACACAGATATTGGACCTCGCATACACTGTTCTGTGCGAAATGGTTCATTACATGCTCCAGTGACCAGTGGACGATTCTGGTCAGAAGAAAAGGCTCGAAACTCTTCCAGCTGGAACGTTTCCCTTCCCAAACAACGCAGAAACGTTCGTATGCCAGCAAAGCCGAACATTTTTCATTCCCAGAGCGACGATTATGCATTCTTTATTTGTAATTGTATGAATATTCAAACGGGGATGATGTATCGTTACTTCTCTGGCTCATGTGCCGCGAAGAGTAGGTAACAAATCGGTATATTTAACTAAAAGGTGATTAATTTAAAGTATATGCTCCAGCTTTGCCGAATATTCATTGATTTGATGACAAACTTCCTTATCACAGGTTTTTTTTTATATTTATAAAAACCAACCTAGTTTTGAATACATCCACTCCTTGAGACCATTTATTTATTTAAAATTCTTTAGCATCATTATGTTTTTCTAAAATTAATCTTTTACTTATGAGAACCTTTGCGGTGGTTTCAATACTATTTAAATATTACTTATCGTTGAGAAGGTGATTTCCTTTTCTGACAAGGAAACGTTTTCAGGCTAAACTCACAAAAACGGACGAAATTTTTACAGGCATAAGAAGATTACTCAAAACACTTACTGTGAAAAAATTAGCTGCGGAATTTCATTTACAGAGGAGGAAATTAATATTGAAAATTGGGTTCTGAGTTTCCAAATCCATTCAGTCACTTGACGACCTGGCGTAATTGGCGATTTGATGAACCCTTTTTGATTGGTCGATTTAAAAACTGCTTCAGAGAAAACGCGCCCAGTTCATTTAAGAATTTGGAGGTTGATCTGTATTTCTCGCCTAAAAGTTGCATTTGGCGTTAAAAAGGATGAGTTTTATGAAATTTTTACTGCTTTTTTACTGCAATTCCGCCGCTAATTTTTCACAGTAAATGTTTCGAGTCATAAACTAACCCCTGTAAACTTTTCGTCCATTTCTGTATAAGTTAAGCCTGGGAACATTTTGTTGTCAGCAGAGTAGATTTCGTTCAGCTATACTTTATGGCATAGCATGAAAATTTTTTGAAACACTTTGAAGCATATATAGGAAGTATTCGTTCAAGTAATGTGAAAGCAAATTTGTCAAAATAGTTTTATATAAAAATAATTTTTTAAAGCACATTTCAGTTAAAGATATGAAGAGGTAATAAATAGTTAGGCACGAATGTTTTAAATTTCAAATAATTATTCCTTTCTTTAAGTTAGGAAGACCTGAAATAGGTAAGGACCTTCTATTGAAATCGAGACTTTAATAAAATATTCTAAACCCTTCATATAATGTAAAATATACCTTTCAAGCTAATTGCATGAGGGGTCTTTATAAGAAGGTAATAAGATGTTATAATATCTTTTGAAGTCGAAAGGTACCTTAAACATTTATTTTAAAATACTTGTATTACCCTCGAATTATTCAAATGATTTTTAAAGGTACTGGAAGGTTTTGTGTTATTTATCTTATTTTTTTCTGATCATCTAACCTGTCGTAACCACAAACGTAACATTTTTTATGATGAAACTCCATTCAATCTTGTGAAGAAAAACAAATTTTGCATTCCATATATTGGAAAAAATACTTACCCATCTATTTCAAATTTCAAAGAAACATAAATATATTTCTAACTTCAAACCAGCACATTTCTCTTCAAGTAGCTCTCCTTCTTCAAGACCAAAAACAAATTCACTCCAGCATTTATCATTTCGATAAAAACACGATACACACAACAGACTGTTTCTATTTAAGCCACGATTCTCCAAAAAAAATTATAAAGAAAGTCCCCAAGTTGAAGAAACGAAAATAAATGATGATTCCGCTCAAGTATAATGAATATTTCATTGAACTTTTGTTGTGGCTGCTACTTCCCTTGTTCGGTAAAAAACAAATCGATAGAGAAATGGAAAAGAAAAGATTAGGATAATTTTACCCCTGGTTCTTACTAGCTTTAAAGGTTGTATTTTGAACTCTAAGTTAAAACCACTCATTATTTGCTTATAAAAATGATAAACAAAACCAACTAAATATTATTCCTTTGCAAAAAACAATCCAACAAGTAGTTATCAAATAGACAGTTATTATAACAGTAATATGAAAATATTTTAGTTGTGTGAAAATGTTTTTTTTAAAAAGAACTCGATAATTAAATTATATTATATTTTTGAATATATATAAAGCCGAGCATTTTCGAAGATTCTCCTACCTAAAAATACCTAGTTTCTGGCGAATACGGAGACCAACGGCGTAAAAAACAAAAGCTTTGTTATTTTTTTTGCAAAACAATGCGTGGACAATGTGCATAAATATGAATGTTGAATACATACCTAAATATACAATATACATACAAGTGGCAAATGTGAATTTAATATTGATTTCTAACTTCTGTATTCACCACTAACTTGACCTAAGGTTAACCTGGAATCAAGCATTTTCGACAACTCTGATTGGCTTAAACCTTGTTTCCTTTTTCAACTACCAATTAAAAGTTTTGATTCCAGGTTAATGTAGGTTAGGTTAGTAGTGAATACAGCCGTAAAGCCTCTTTCACACTGTTTCACTTTCACTGTTCATCTTAGTCATTCATTCCTGTGAATCGCTAGTTCGCGTAGAAAAGTGAGGGAGTATAGAGTTAAAGGCCAATTCACACTTTTCAATTTGGATGAATCCTCCAAAATGAAGATCAAAAGTGAAAAGGCGATGATAGATATTTTTTTTATACTTCCTTATAAACGGATTTTGAATATAAGGTACTAAATTTTGGAAGAAAAAAATATACCCTCGCGGCTTAAGATTGGCTTACTTTCGGTAACATACCGTACAATAAGAGCTTAACTTCAAATTCCAAACATTTATATTCATCTAGAGTTTCTTGCAGCCATCCAAGTCTCCAAATTTGGCTGACTAAAAGTGCAGAAAAACCTATAGTTTATCGGGATTTCATTTGAAGCCTTTTTTTTTCAGATTTCTAGACATGACCGTGCTTTATTCCAATGCCGCACTTAATATGAAACCAAAGATGTTGAACTAACTTTTTTTGTTAAGAAACTAGGTGAAAAGAGGTTTTTTATACAATTTTAATGTCTTTTAAACATATTTATGTGATTTAGTTTAAGAGCATAGTTATTCTCATCGTTAACGAAGGTAAGTTTGCTTATTTAAGGATTATGTTTGCTTATTATCAGGACTATTGATTTTCTCGATTGTTTTTATTCCAGTTGAAGAGGTGCACTGTAAGTCATGAAAAACTACACTCGTGTCAAAAATTAAGGATATTTTTATTTTTTTGTGAATAATGACCCAAATCTTACTTCCTGTAGTGTAATTTTCAGGGTCCCCAGACATAAGTTGAAACAAACACATATGATAATTTCAAAAAATAGGATTACCACCCACCTATAAAGGATCCAAGAGCTACAATCCGCCCAAAATGAAAATTAAGGAGTTGTTACTTAATATCTCCTAAAAATCATATTTAAAGGTTCTCCAGCACTTAAAATCATGCTTGGAGTTACGGAATATCATATTCTTTAATACCTAATAAAATATTTTTTTTTCTAAATGATGTACCTTTATGTTACTGTTCCGAATGTATATGGAACTTCTTTACCAATGGAAGGCCTCTGAACCTCTTAAACTATTGTTAGGGTATTTGTATCCAGGACCACATATTTCCGCTCCTAGAAGATCTCATGGAGTGAATTTCATTCATAAGGAATTAAGATTTTTGTGATTATTCCAAAAAATAAATTATCCTTAATTTTTGAACACGAGTGTACATCTGCATTCTGTATCCTGAATTAGTAATTTTGAAAATATCTCCTTCAAAGAATCTCGTCAAGTAATGCAAACTTACGACCAACTCCAGTTCTAAAATCCCTCTACTTCTTCTCAACGAAATAAATCACTTTCAAAACATCAAACGATCCAGCGTATTTACAACCATTCAGTTTCCTTCACCTTTCCCAATTCACCCTTTCGGATACCCAGTCGGAAACATTGTGGAAAAAGAACTGGATAACTGCTGTCTTTATACTACTTTACATTTTTCGTTTTCTTTGAAAATACGTAGAACTTCGCTTCTCAGCATCAGCGGGAGATGGTTTGGAAAGAACGGGAGGAGATCCAGCGTATCACTCCATACAAAGACCATCCATTTTTTGACGATGGTGCTGAAAGAAAGAGTTCTCAAACCTGGAATTCTCTTCTGAGTTTCTGAAGTTGCCCAAGCTATGGGATTCCCTCGAGGGAAGGTTAAATATAGGAAGATTTTGGTGTAAAATTAGCAGCAATTATGAGTACTAACCGCCGTTCCGAGGTAAAATAAATTATTAATAAGCCTTAAGAAGGTAAGGTAGAAATTAGAAAACTGTTTATAATTACTTTAAAGGAAAATTTCAGTATACATCTGTAGTTATTATTTCCATTGTGGAATATTCTCTACATTTACTTCATGGACAGAACTTCTGCAAATGTTCAGTTCAATGCTGAAATTAATTAATTGGACTTGCATCCAATTCCTATTTTTTTTTAATTTAAATTTTGTTAATTGTTATTGATAAATGCTTAGATCCTAAAAGAATTCCATGAGCTTTGAAAAAGCTTCTTCTCGGAAAAATAAGTAAATATCAAGTTTATATCTTTAAAAACTGGTAAAATGCTTCCCACAAAGCTCTATTCAACACTATTGAAAATATTCAGTTTAAAAATTTAAAATTTTATTGCTTATAATTCTTAAGGAGAAACCACTTTTCACACTTCGTTTGATTTGGCAACAACTGCATTTCATGAAAATTAAAATTTTGATTACAGAGATAAACAAATCTCTTGAAAGATACTACTTAAAATTCCAACCTAGTATTCAACTTCTATACATTTTACAGCAAAATACTAGAAACATTTAGAAAACGTGTATAGGGATATAAAATAACTGCAATCTAAAGACAACCAGATATTGATCTTAGTATAGAGAAAAAAAATTCTCAATCATCTACGGGCATTTTGGAAAAAAACCTTTTTCTACAGTAAGTTTCTCATGAAAAAAATCAGATTCCTATGGAAATACGTCAAGCGCGCTTTCTCCGGATGTTTACGAACCTTACAAGGGATAGGGGCATGCTATCTTGTCGGATAAAGGGGGCGGGGATTATTCAGATGCTTAAAACGTAATATTACCTCCGATCAGCGGGTGGATATAACCCACAAAAACAAGTTGTATCAAAGGATGCAAAGAAAATTGCTGCATTCTCTTATTTCAAATGCCGTGAAACAAGTGGAGGATCATTTCGGTTAGCCCTGATAGCCTCATATTTTATTCCGGGAAAATAAAATGGGAAATAAATCGCAGGTATAGGGAGAAATCCATGAACTGGGGATCTTCGCCAAGAAATACAGGGATGAGTGTCTTCAATTGGAATTTCTAAGCTTCGAAATCGGTCATGATGCGCCGTTGTATAACTCAGAAATGTAATAAGATTTCAAAGAGGATAGTGTGTGTGGAATTCATTTTATAGAGGATTAAGAATTGAGGGATATATTTATTTGTGTAGAATTTTTATAACTAAGTGCAGAACGTGTGCTGTCTCGTTCAAAAAGAAGAACAATTCAAGAACGATTCCTTTTTAAATTACTTTTTACGGGGAGGCTTTAATATTACATTAATTATGTTTTATAAAGTTACAATATAAAGACAGGGGTTATATTTTTAGAACTTTATTAGAATAGGTGTTATTATTGTGAACATCGTGCTGAGATTTTGTGCTTAGGTTTATCACATAGATGCAAACAAAGCTATTCATAATCCTAAAATTCCAGAACAATAATCAATTGATGGAGTCCCAAAATAACTAACCATTAAGATGAGTCGAAAAACCACTTAGTGCGGATTTTTGAGAAAATGTAGCCTTAATAAAACGGGTAAAAATGTCTGTTCAATAAGACAATTGCTTCTTCTGCCGACTTGCGTCCAAAATTCGAAAAAAAAAATATTATTTTAAAATAATTTTTTTTAAATATTTTTTTAAATATTATTTTTAAAAAATTTATTGGTTTTTTAAATACGCTAGCAGTTAGAATGTATTTTGTGAAAAATGGTTTCAATAAAATGTTTAAAACGGTACAGCTCTTAATGACATTTTATCAGTCGTTAATATGCATCCCAAAATTATATTTTCCTTGATTTTCCAAATTTTTAGCTTAGGGCAATCACAGAAAAATCATTTCATAAGGGAAATTTTCATACTTACCCATTTTTCATCACCATATTTACCACGCTCTTAAAAAGAGTGTTTTATTCCTTTTTAACCCAATTAATCATAATCTGTCATTACAAAAAATTAAGTTCAGAGGTAATTTCATTTAAAAATTACGTAACGGTTATTCACTAAGTTCCGATTCTATTTACGATAATTTAATTTTTTAAAATTGTGTCAAAAATACGATTCATTAGAGCACCCGTGAAAATTAAACTACACGAATAAGTAATAAACTAAAAAAGTTTAAAAAGTACCTAATTAATTTTACCTTCAAAAGATTTTAAAAATCGTAAATTTATAAACATAAAGAAACAAATATACTTTTATTTATCAGAATATTTCCCTCACAATTTTTATTTATTTTCTCTTCCTTAAAAAAAAAAGAATAATTTTTATTATTCTACTACCTTACAACAAAATTTATTCTATCCAACACGGTATTATTTGATAATTCTTCAAATGAATATTTTGTTGGCTGGCTGTAAGTAAATCTACAATAATAAAGATGGACAAATATAAAGAAAATTCAATTCACTTTACCACAAATTACTTTCTTTATACTTTTTCTATAAACCCTTAAAGAAGTAATTTTAATTTAAGCGATTAAATTATCGAATACATTATTTGTAAAGGACTTAAACATTTTTAAAAATAATTTGCGGAGTTGTACATCAATTAGTTTGAAGGTTAAGGTATCATTTTTTGGAACGAACTTTGAACTCTACATCAGCATTGGGGACATCGATAGATATTACTACATCCCATGAAAGAAATTTCTTACTGAAATCATACACGCAAGCTTTAAAATTGCTTAGATCAAAAACCATGTTTATTGGGTGAAACACGGGAATGTTATCGAACTTTATAGTCAGTCACCCAAGTCTGGTAAAATTGTAAAAAAAAAAAATATTTTTTACGGATATATATTATAAAAAAGAAACTAAGAATAGTTTTTAGATAGGTGTGCTTGGTAATAACCAGTAGTTTTTGTAAAATTGATTTCTTTTTTTTATCCAAAGAAACATTTCGTACTTTCTTTGCATTGATCGAGCAGGTAGGCACTAGGACACAACTCCAATCCTCCACCAGGTGTCTCACTCTGCTCAAAGTTTGAGCGAGTTGAAAAGTATTCTAAAACTTCGCTAAATTCTGTGAAGTTGGCCGTTTTTGAACCGCTCTTTGAATGAATGAATTTTGCAATCTCTTCAATGTGATTGTTGGTTTTTTCCTATACTTAGCTGTCCTTCCAGGTGAGTGAAAAATGTTATAGTGTATTTTGGAGGGAATCACTTGCCCATAATTAGGATGAAAACGAATCATTAGGTAGTTGTTACGCACAAAATAGTCAAAGTAAAAACTGGTGCTTTTTAAATTTTCTTTCTCTTTAATTTTAATAAAAGTGTATTTAATAAAGTATAAAATTTATTTCTTTAATTTAAAATTGTATATTTTTATAAGAGATTCTTATCATCTTATTGCTGATACTTATGTGAATCAAATTATTTAAAAATGCTTACGAGTATTTTGGGGTTTTTTTGTAGAGCTTTTTAAAAAGATTTATTGAGTTATCTAAACGGAATTCGACCTATACAAGAACCTATCACACATGCAAGAAAAATAGTATTATTTCACGTAATTTTCCTTTTTCTATATTTCTGATCCAGCCTAAATGTATAAGGTTCGTTAATTCACTAATAATAATTCCGAAAGATAAATTAGTAATAAATGTGAAAAAGATAATATAAACTTTCACCGATGTTTCTGCAGAAATATTCCTTTTTACAAATAAAATTATTCAACAGTTTTCGCCTCCTGATACTGGATTGCACGTTTTTGTTGGTCTACTCTACTTTCAGGGGTTGGTCACGACCCTCCCATAAATTTGAACTACCAAACCAGTGAAAAATTTCTCCCTTCCCATCTTTTTACATTGTGTGAAAAATGCAGTCCCTATTCCCCATAAATGTAAAACTAAATTTGTGAATGACCCACAATTATTGAAATTCATGGGCTTATCTGCCTTATCAAGACTGGTTCTGTAAAACCCTCTTCTCCTGGAGGGTAGTTTTACAGCAGAAAAACAAACATTACAACTTGTCTGCAAAAAAAAAATGAACGTACTTAATTTTTTGCTTACAAATTTTACAACATAACTATCTAATTTAATTTACACTTAACATACACATAATGAATTTTAAAATACTGCTAACAAGTAAAAAAAATATTTAATTAATTTTCGAGAAACAAAATAAAAAAGGAACCTCTCGGACATATTTCATGAAATTTTGCAAAAAAAAAAATAATCATATATAATAACACAGATTCATTTCTTTTGTATCTAAAAATTGGTGCCTTTTATTATTTAGTCATAATAGCACTCAAAAAAATTTCAAGGATAAAATGGCTCACCTTTTTGTGAAATTTCTTTTTTACATTGAAAATAGTGAAAAAGTTAGTAATGGAGTAGTGGAGAAAAGTGCCATTAGTCTTTCAAGAATAATTAGGAAACTTTTAAGTTCTAAAATAATTTTTAAAACCTTAATTATACATAGAAATGCTCTAAAAAACATCAAAAGTTAAAAGTACTTTAGGAGTCGTTTAAGGTAGAGAGATATTTGTCATCTACTTACATCAAATAAAACTCTGTAATTTCCTTATTGTTTCCAGGAATTTTAGGTATTTAAGGAAAAATCTAAGTACTATAATATTTGTTAATTCTAATAATTTTATACGTTGTGAGAGAGAATTGAATGAAGTGGGAATCAACAAAGTGTAATTTGATTAAGGATATTTCTTTGAGGGATATGTTTTACTCAGTGAAAAATAAATGAATAAAAAAACTTCTCTAGATCAGAGGGATTCAGAAAAATTTTAATGGTTTTGAAGAAAATTAAAATGAAAAGTAAGATTTGTCATGGTTTTTCTAAAATTATTTTCAAATAGAATATTCTCTTTTTAAAAAATCCTAAGGATAAATTAATATAACATTATTACACATTAATATCGAATCAACTTCAGTTTTTCATAAATATTAAATTAAGATTAAGCGGATTGTGATAAGCATCGATTATGATTTCGTTATCATTGTTACCTAATTTAAATATCTCTTACAAAACCGTCGCTACTTTCCAAAAAGAGATATCCGAATCAATTTGTTTAAAGATGGGGATTAAAAGCAATGAAATTAATAATGTGTCTTTCTTTTACTACTGAGAAGCGCTTAACGGAAAAAATATCGTCCTATGAATTTGAAGACAAAGGATAGGAAATTAACTCTAGATAAAGAAATTAAAAGTAGGTTAATTTCCCCTTTTTTTATTCTTATTGCTTTTAAAAATTTTGTTAAATATTTAATCTAAATAAATTTAGTCTTTCACAATCAGATATTGATATACCATCTTTTTGAAAGAATTTAAATATAGTGTTCCTATAATAGTTTTGTAATGTAACATTTCGTGAAGTAAGTAACCTATTTTTGAACATAATTTAAAAATTTATCACATTTCAAACCATGTGAAGGTAATGTTATCCATCTTAAGACCTTTTGCTTAGAACCAATCCTTTCAAACCAATTAAAGCCCTAGAGTAGTTAAATCTGAAACTGGTTCACAAAGATACTAAAACGTCAAATAAATAACATTTTCTTTTAATGGAGTCGAAGAAATTGGTCCAGTAGTTTGTACTTAAATAAACATGCTTACACGTCGAATTCGCTCCTTCTTGTGTTGGTCAAAGTAAGTAGGTGGTTCATTTAAAAATTAAAAATTTTTAAACCTGGAAGACTTTACTGCAGATTCTATACACCAATACAAAAACGTATTTTAAAATTAAAGGTTTTTTAGCTTGTGACTTCATCGTACCTTTACAGCAGCAGTTTCAGAAGAGAAATGTACTCTACATCAACTACAGAGTTGTCTGGAATCGTGGCAGTCTTTGACTCAGGGTAGCGACTTAGTCCTAGCAACAAGGAGAGAACTAATATACGTTTGCAAGTAAGTGATAATCTCTAACTTAACAGAACTTCCTTAACTAAATATGGGGAATTTTATAAAAGATTTGTATAAAGTTCCAAAACTTTAAAATGGCCCTCATTTTTTTTCTATGAAAATCAAGGTAGAAACTATTCACATACAAAAAGGGGCGAAACATAAAAGTAATTTGAACACTTGAAAATAATGGATTGGTGTGAGTAATGCAGTGTATCCTTTTCTAAAGCTATGTAATCCAAACAAGCTAATACAGTACCAACTTGAACAGTTGTAACTTTTGTGTTTCTAATATTTGGCGTCCAAAATAACTCGACGATATTTTGCGGAACAGATAACGGAATTGAACCAAAAAAGCTATTAGGCTTTCATTCAGCCTTTACTTTTCCAAAAGAATACTAAAGAAGTAAAAAGTATAGAAACAGCGAAAATAAGTAAGTTTCACTTACATTTCAAGTGGGTAATTAGGAATGCTTTGATTGCCCTCTCATTTTGCAGTATAAACAATTTTACAGTATGGGCAATGTAGGGGAAGTTATGAAAACTAAACTAAATATTCTTTGCAGCATCCTGAAAGATGGCGTATGGTGCGTGGATGATCACATGAAACTCTGCTTTTCATCAATCCAGAGAAAAGTGTTCAATCACGTAGTGGAAGGAGCGAGGCAGTTCCTATCAGAGCTGTGTGAACCAGGACCGGCTCAAGAAGGTAACCAATCCATCGAGCGAATGTTTGGATATTCAATGGGGTGAGCTTTTAATAAGACCATGCGAGAGAAAATTAAAGGAGTAATAAATCATCATTAATTCATCATAACTATAGACATCACAGTCAAAGCATTAATGTCATATTTTTGTGGTATTTTGCAAATGAGTATTTTTCTTTAACCTGCATTTGAAACATTCAAATATTATTAGACCTTTAGAGGCACCTTAAATGTGTAGGTTAACTTACATTCCCATCTTTATTGACTATTATTCAGTTCAAATTTTCTTCAAAAATCTAATGCAGGGTTCCAACTTAATTTTGGAGATAAAATTCCCTGACTTTTCCATGTTAATAATTAAGCTTTTCAGGTCGAAAATCTATCTAACCCTCAGCAATTTTTTTTTCTTTCAAACAAATAACTTTTTAAAATAGCCGCATTATTTCCAGATTCAAAAATAAGCCGCAAACTTTAAAAATTTGTCATTTTCCTGGTGTTCTGTATGGGATAAAAATGTTTTAGCAAAAATAAGCGAATTTTCCGGACTATTTTTTATCAAATTAAAATTCCCTACGATTTTCCAGGTTTACCCTGACTTGTTGGAACCCTACTAACAAGGAGAGGATCCCAACGTGTCATCACCGATTTGGTTCATTTTTGGTGTGGAAGTAGTGCATGACTAGGACATCAATTTGTGAAAGTATTAAGAAGCAACTTTCAGAAATTTTGGAGAAAATCGCAATTAAAAATCTTAACATGTACTTATATATCTGATAAGATTCTAGTCTTGCAAGCGGATCGTGGTGTAGCGGTAAGAGCTGTGATTCCCAACCCAAAGGTCCCGGGTTCGAGTCTCGCTGCATACCATAATTTTTATTTTTGTTTTCCACGCAATTAAGAGCACAGATATGAAATAAAGTAGTACATATTTATATTTATAATTATCAATTTTGAAACATTTTTTATTTTTTTTTTGTTTTTGAAGTCTTTTCATTCCTTGTTTCTCAAAAAAATAGTTATTAAATCCAATTTTTATACAAAATTGCGTACTTTCTTTCGGATAGTTAGGGATAAATTAAGGTAAAACTTCATACATAAAAATATAAATTATTATTATTTTTTTTTATTTATTTATTTATTTATTTTTTTTTTTGAAAAAAAATCTTTCCATTCCTTGTTTCCCAAAAATATGAATTATTTATTAAATCCAATTTTTTATGATCCTATTGTACAGGGTGTTTCACAAAGAGCCCCCGATTTTAAAAATTAATAACAAAAAAACGAAAAGAGATAAAAATACGCCGTCTCCGGCATCCTACTTAAAAGACCAAAGAATTTTCGTACACAAATTTTTGAAAATTCGTAGTTCACAAATCAATTTATAGATGGAAGCACAACTTCTTTGATATTTAGGGAAAGCTATCCTCAAAGTCCCTATTTTCGTTCGCCATAGGGAAATCAAATTTTGGGAAAGAATCGATTCATGAATCGAATTAGAATCAAACAATTTGAAATCGAACCCTGTTTCCAGTTTGCAGAAACGGCTCTCAGCCAATTTTAAAGACTAGATCTCACTAATTTAGGAACATCAATTAATTAAGTTATAATCTAAGTTAAATTTTGTAGTAGTATTTCGTTATCTATCCCATAAAAAAGGACATTTTTAAAAGATAATAAGTGGATGGAGTACAAATTTACTAACATCTTAGATACAGGAATTTCGACATTTTAACTTCTAACAAAATCTTTGTAAAATGTAGAAGGTTTTTAAAATTTGTTAGCATTACAAACTACGGAGTGCTTCGAAGAGCTCAGAACGATTAGGTTTATTATCAGCGAATAAATATTATTGTACGATTGATTCATCTGATAGTTATTTAGCTAATCCTAATGTATTCTTTAGAGGAGAGGGTTTTCATAGTTTTGGAGTATCACAGATTAAACCACAGCCCTATAGACGACATTAGTGTGACGTCACTTGCTTGTTTGGAAACGTTGATTCTATCCGTGATTGGTTTCGTGATTGGAAGTAAATCCGTACGGATCCGTACGGAACCAATCACGGATGGAATCAACGTTTCCAAACAAGCAAGTGACGTAATGACTAGTGTCGTCTATTGCCACAAAGCGGAGTTTCCAAGTCCGATTCGGAGTTCAAAAAGGACCAGCGGAGAAGACAATTCGTGAACTGTTTAAAAAATTTCAACAGACGGGCAGCGTGACTGATGACTTAGTGGAAAATGTGGGTCCCAAACACTCTGTCGTAACATCTACTAATGCCACGACAATCGACAATTGCTGCAGCTATCGAGAAGAACCCAAACAAATCTGTGCGCAAACTTTCAGCTGAGTCCGGCATCAGCCCATCCAGCACGTATAGAATCCTTAGAAAAAAATTAAAGATGTTTCCATACAAAATTCAATGCCGGCAGGCTATACCTGTTAGAGCTGAACAACAACGAGAGGTATTTGCTAAAAAAATGCTCGAAATGATTGATGGTGCCAGTCTCGATGTCGGCCAAATTTGGTTCTCAGATGAAGCCCATTTTTATCTAGACGGGGTTGTCAACAGACAAAATTGGCGTTTTTGGGGAACTGAAAACCCTCATTTGTCTCAAGCGCAACCCCTCCACTCTCCAAAACTCACTGTTTGGGCTGCTATCTCGAGACAAGGAATTATCGGGCCCCTTTTCTTGCGAGAAACCATTACTACAGGCCGTTATATTGCACTCTTGAACCAATTTGTCGACTACCAACAAGCTTTGGACGATCATCCTGACACGGCATGGTTCATGCAAGATGGCGCACGCCCACACCGAACCCAAGACGTGTTTGACGTTTTGGAGGAATATTTTGATGACAGAGTAATTGCATTAGACTATTTGAAATTCAAAGGAAAAGGTTTCGACTGGCCCCCGTATTCTCCCGACCTTACCCCGTGTGACTACTTTCTGTGGGGCACACTTAAGGACCAAGTTTACGGCACTAATCCTTCAACAATCAACGAGCTGGAAAATGCAATTCAAAAAGCTTGTGTGTCGATTTCCCGTGACACACTCCACAAAGTCACCGAAAACTTCGTTCTTCGTTTGAGACATGTCTGTGCAGTAAAAGGGGCGCATTTTGAGTCAATTTTAATGTGATTGTTCTTTAAATTAATGTGTCACTTGTGTTTTAAATGCTTTCATCATCATTTTGAAATTATAAATTAAAGTTTGGAGTTCTTTCGTGAACCCTAGAATAAGAAATCAGTTTTTTAATAAACTCCTCCAGTACTAAAAAGTTTTAAGACAAATAATTTTTTACAAATATATCGATCGAAAAATTCATATTACAAATAAAAAGGGGGCTGGGAGGCTTAGTTGGTTTACGTGCTGCAAACCACGCTAGCAGTCTGCGCACTGTACCAGCCGTCGGTTCGATTCCAGCCTTTGCCCTGGGGGTATTTTCTCTCTCTCTCTGTGTCAGTAAAAATTCTGTTGTGTCTGTCTTTCTTAACGAAGCTTTATAACCCTTTCAATCCTAAGGTGCCCGAGATAACCATTAGATACTATGGAACATATGGGGTGGCTAGATCTTAAAGTGATAAGCGGATCCTTGAGATCAAGAACACAGACCGGAAAATATATGTTACCAATACCAATACAAATATAAAACCCCAAGACAAAGAAGGGTTTAAGTTCCATCTTCGACATTTTTAGGTCTGATCATTTATGACGAGCTCATTAAACAGTTTTAAAAAATCTGTAGGAAACACGAGCAAATTTAAAAATTTAGTAAAATAAATTTAAAGAAATATTCTGAACTACTAAGAAATTTCTGCAAGGATAAATTGATTATTGTATTTAAAACAATATATAAAATATTTGCTTTACAAACTATTGCATCTTATTTAAATTAAACTCAATATGCATTTTCTTTGATTATTTAGAAGCTTAATAGATCAGATTAACCTGTTTCTGCTGACTGCGGGAACAAAGGTTTGATTCCAAATTATTTTATTCTAATTCGATTCATGAATCGATTCTTTCCCAAAATTTGATTTCCCTATGGCGAACGAAAATAGGGACTTTGAGGATAGCTTTCCCTAAATATCAAAGAAGTTGTGCTTCCATCTATAAATTGATTTGAGAACTACGAATTTTTAAAAATTTGTGTACGAAAATTCTTTGGTCTTTTAAGTAGGATGCCGCTGACGGCGTATTTTTATCTCTTTTCGTTTTTTTGTTATTAATTTTTAAAATCGGGGGCTCTTTGTGAAACACCCTGTATATATTATGTATTTACCAAAAATGTTTTTACGCACAAGAAAAAATATTTTAAAATTTATAATTAAATATTATTATAAGTTTATTTCATATCTGTGCTCTTAATTGTGTGGAAAATTAAAATAAAAAATATGGTATGCAGCGAGACTCGATCCGCGGACCTTTGGGTTGGGAATCACAGCTCTTACCGCTACACCACGATCCGCTTGCAAGACGAGAATCTTATCAGATATATAAGTACATGTTAATATTTTTAATCGCGATTTTCTCCAAAATTTCTGAAAGTTGCTTCTTAATATTTTCACAAATTGATGTCCTAGTCATGCACTACTTCCACACCAAAAATGAACCAAATCGGTGATGACACGTTGGGATCCTCTCCTTGTAAGATCAATAAATTGTCATTTAAACCGCGTTTGGCACTCAATGTCTTAATATTAACCTTGCACCATAAGAACCCAAGTAACCTACTAACCAGGTTGCCAAAAGCCTTTTGTCTACATATTTACAAATCCTACCCACCAGCAAGATTTCTAAGGACCTATTAGAAGAGCAACTGGCAAGTGGGATTTGTAAATACGCTTTTAACCTTGGATCCGAAGTTGAATTTTACTTAACATAATAGAAAATACAGCTCTTTTTCTTCTGAAAATAATTTAACAATGCCTGTTCTTTAATTATTTTCCTTTCATGATGAAAAATAGCTTACCTTAGACACTCCACTTGCTACAAAAACGTGTCTCAGTCAGAAAAATGTGCTCAACAGTATCAACACCTTATTCGCTTCTCTACTAAAGTGGACGAGAAAGGAAATGTGGATGATGATATAAGACAATCTTGCTGGTAAGAATCAACTGCAAGTAACAGTATTTTCATTTTTTATACTGCGGATACGGTTGCAGTTATTATAGCATCCAGCAATCATGCATCTTAATATTTGCAAAATTAAAAGGGCAAATTTGACACCATATTTTAAGAAGAAAGGAATCCATTTCATATAAAAAAAAGTGTAATTATTCAGCTCAAATACTTGTAGAACTTTTACCCATGGTCAATTTGTCTTGAGAAACATTCAGTAAATAGGTTTAGGGATTTTCAGCGCAATGTGCATCTTTTTCAATGTCATCCTTTTAATTTATGAACTAACATCTTCTATATTTTCTTAGCGCCTTCAATGCATTCGTCCAGTGCAAGTACGACCACATAACTCGAGACTGTGGCGCAGATTCTGCAGTTTTCCTTCGGAAGCATTTGGAAAGCATTTCCACTCCACTTTTAGACGATCACTGTGCTCATTACACATATGCTTCTAACGCCTGTTCAACTGCCATTACCCCAGAACTGTATTCAACATCTATGTCCTGGATTGGATACTTCTCATGCATGGTTTTTAGAAGATGGTTGCAAAGACATTAAACCAAAAAGAACTGGCAACCTCCGATATGTATTAGGTATTTAAAAAATGTAAAGAAATCAATAGAAAATATTTAACAAGGTGGCTGTGTTTATAATCGTTTCAATCTCAGCCCATCCATAATCAACTTAAGCTCATCTCTATCAGTGGTTCCCAACTCGAAGTTAGAGGACCATTTAGGCTAAAATATAATCATACACGGATCATGGATTACCCATCTGTATCACTTACAATCATTTTCAGGATCCCATTGCCCCTTCGTGAGCCTCCCTCTTCTCTTCAGCACACTTTCTAAAGCTTATCATTATTCCCCCAATTTCTTCAGGTCATTTTTCTTCTCTTAAGCATCCCGTTGCTCAACATCATCCTTGCTATGAATGATTACTTGCTTGCCCTTCAGCGTCTTTTTGTTTCTCAGCATTTTCGCTCTTTTTATCATCCTTTTCTCTTTAGCATCTCTTTACTCTTTAGCTTCCCTTTACAACAGCCCTGCACTTCATACGCCCCGCGATGCCCCCCCAGCTTTCTTTTTGCGGCTCTTGAGTGATTCTTTAATTTTAAAAAGGTCTAGGAAAAAGTTATTTGAAAATACCAGTTTTTTCTGAGGTTAGCAATAGAATAACAAAAGAAAAAGAAAATGTTCATTTAAATTATTTAGAATTGAAGAGAAGTTTCAAAAGTTTAAAAACATCACTAAATTTCTAAAATATAGCAATTTTATTAGAATTAGTAAAACGTTGAAATATTTTTCGTACACACATTATGAGAGATCCAATTTTCTCTAATATGGAATTATTTGCTAATTCTCTCCATCTCTTGAACAAAAAATATATTTAGAATTATCTTTTGTCCCGCGAAATTTGCCCAGATCGATATTGTGGCCCACGGCAAGTTAAGAAGTGAAAATTTGGCTCGCATCAAAGCTAAAGTTGTGCACAGGCATGCTCAGGAGCATCTCTTTTCTAACATTTTTTACCTTAATGCCTTTTGATTCCATTTTATTTATACCCCTGCATGGTTCTTTCACCCAGATATCTTTATTTCTGTTGGCAACCTTTCATTCTCATAAGTTAATCACCTCACCTTCTTGCACGCCACTTTCAACTATCACACGGCCCACCGATTGGGAACCACTGATCTATATAGTTTCTTACTTAAGTTGTAACACTTTTTCGGAATAGTCCTAATAGTAGGTGTAAATAAAAAAAATATTATTCAAATTACATTCTGATTTCTCAATTTTAATTTTTTATGAAATAAAAGCTTACAACTACAACAGTAAAGCACAAAACCACTTTGCTTGGTTAGTTATCTCATGACCATGACTCAGAGTTGAGCCATTTTTACTCTTCAGACATCGGCTAATAATTGATTTCCAAAGTGGTCCATATGTATTTCGACGGGGTCCACAGCGACTTCCAGCGGGTCCATAAGCATGAAAATTCAAATTGGGGTTCCACGAGACTTAATCCCTTAAATATTAAAAGCTATAGAAATTTCAAAAACTTGTTCTCTATCTTCATTTTTAGAGCACTAATTAATTTACATCCCTTTTAAAGGTCAAATTTCAAAACTTTTTCTCTACAGGATAACCCCCTTTGAAATTTTGACATCTATATTTATACAGATTCTTTTCCTTGGAAATTCCGCCGGTTACAAGGAGTGGTCCTCTTAGGGTTAGCACCCAAAGTGTCACAAAATAAGATAAAACACTATATTAAAGGGGCAAATGTCAATAAAATATTTTAGGGGAATGCCCGAAACCCCCAGAACTTTGACCCCTATTTTTATATAATTTCCTGGATAATTTTGTAGCTCACAAGGAGCAAGTATATCTTTGAATGACTTTGACAAACTAAGAGGATCTCAAAATGAGTTGATGAAACACTACTTTAAGGTTTAAAAAATTTACGAAATTTTTCTGGGGGTGGACCCTTAGAAATAATGTTGAGTCAAACCTCTCCTCCATAAAACAAAATATTATGGCCCTGTAATAGGTCAGTAATTTTATCATTTCATGAAAAGCCAGACTCAACCATCTCAAATTTTAAATTAATACTTCATGTTTTACTGTATAATATTATTGTATAATAGTGTTCCAAAATGCCACAGTTCTTTATAATGTGTATAAGAAGAACTATCCTGAAAAAATGTATTTACCAAGCATCATATACATGGGTGCCACTCTTCAAAAACTGCAAAACTGAACTATCTTTTTAATCATTTTCCCCCAATCTAGCAATTTTTACAGGTCCTTAAATTTTAAGTTAAAGCTGTGTCTGAGTAAAACAAGCTAATTTGTAGGCATAATATGCGATGTAAAGTACTGAAATTTAGTACAAATCGCTGCCAATCGGTCGGCTGATACTGCATTTTATAATAAACCCAGGAACGAAAGAGTGGCCCCCATATACTACATTTAAAAGCAAATTCCATTGAATTTTGGAAATATGTACCAACAAGCAATCTTCTCAATTTACATGATTTGGCTCCAAGATATTGTTGCAGGTCTGAATCAACATGTTTGGGAACAGATGTTTACTATTATGAACATATAGAATCAAAATATACCTATTGCTCAATATTACCTAATATGCACCTCTAACTTGTTTTTTGAAAAACCTGCAACTTCAAAAGCCACATTCAGAGAAAGGCTTTTTTTAATAACTTAGAATTAAATGTTCAATTTTATTCATTTTTATTTTACACATGACCTAAATGACTGAAACTTTAAAAGTGTTTAACAAAATTTAAGTTAGTATAGCTTTGTTTTTTTTTTGTATTAAACTTTTTAAATCTTCACTACACAGATTGATTCAGGGATACAGAATATGTTCGAACGAGGTTTGGGGGAAATTCAGGTAACTGTAGCCCAAGGTAACTGTATTTGCCCAAGTTAAAGAAAAAACTTGACAAATCATGCTGTTATATATAAGAAATAAATATTTTGGCTAGTGACACTATCATGCCATACAAATTCTACGGAAATTTGGTGAAAACTGCAGAATTACAGATGTAGTGGAAACGGGGGGGGGGGGGGGGATTAATCACAACAATGTTTTTGACTAATAAAATTTAGCTAAAAAGATGAGAGTTTTACTGCAGCTAAAATTTAAAAGTTTGTACTTCATATTTTAAGACTAGATATATTTTTGAGCTAAGGTGACATGTGGATTGTGGATGAGAACGAATAAACAAAGTATAGTCTATAAAAATTAAAATTCATAGATTATTTGGTAATTACGGAACCTTAAAAAAGTTCAGTAATTAAGAAAACTATATTTGGTTGTGCTTTAGTAGTAGCACGGCTTACTAGATACTATACAGGCTAGCCAAGTTTTAAACAATGAAAACCATTTGACAACTTTTCCCGCTTGGATCGCCACAAGTCCTACCTATATCACCCACCGCCTTCAACACTGTGGATATGCTTTGCCAGTTTGTCAAGTATTGCCATCTGGATTTTTAATGATTTCCGTACTCGGCTAGCCTGTATAGTATCTAGTAAGCCGTGGTAGTAGCATAAACTTAAGTAAAAATATGGGAACATTTTTGGAAAAATTTTGGACAAAAATGTGTTCTGGGGAAATATTGGATTCTGAAACATTTTCTGCACCCCTGCTCAGACTTACTTCTAAGTTTCCCACTATTTTTGGTAAATTAAAAAATTTGGAAATGGCACCCACATTTTTTTTATTCCAAATAGGGGCACACTCTTTCAATAGTTAACTACCCCTGTCTTAAAGGAATCTGAATTTTCTACATACTACCACAAATCTATTTACTTAATATATTGGCACCGAGTTCTCTTTATGATCTTAACATGACATAAAAAAAATGATAAGAAGTTCATAGCACAGATGTTTTTAAAATAAATCAAGCTAAAATAATAAATTAACTTGAGAACAATAAAAGTAGATAAGATTACAAAAAAAAATATTTTATTATGACAAAGACATATTTACAAAGTATGAATAAAATTGAGAACTTTGTATCTCTAGTGTTACGTTTTTACTCCTTATTATAAAAATTACAACTAAAATTATTCAAATCAAACAAAATAAATGAATTACTTAAAAAATACATTCCACATAAAAAATGCTATAAAGTAAAATTGAGTCTATAAAATAGCAAGTCTTAAAAAAAAAAACAGTACTGGTGAGAAGATACATGACAGCTAAATATTTTCTGATTGGCTATACACATTTGCCTAGAATGAAGGTGTTATTATTAGTATGTATATTGAACAAGGAAATTTTAAAGATTATGAAACAGATTTCAAGTATTCAAAAGATTCAGGGCCGTGTTGTGGAAAAATCGCACCCGGGGCGGATGGCTTTTTTGGCGCCCCCTGGCTTTTTTGCGCCCCCTCCCAAATATAATTTCTTTACATTATTCTCAGATAGATTCGCAAAAAAATGTTTGGGCAAAAATTTGGCGCCCCCTGAACACGTTCATTGTGGTTCCGTTGGAAAGTATTGAAGAATCTACTAAGTCCAAAGCTAAAATAATTTTAAATTGCAAAATACTAAAATAATAAATTGCAAAAAAAAAAAATTCGGGCACAAATTCAGCGCCTCTCTTGAATACCTGAATACTGCGCCTGGGGCAGACGCCCCCTTCGCCCCTCCCTTAACACGGCCCTGAAAAGATTGGTAGATGAAGACAAACACAAGGTAGTACAGAGCTTGAAATAAATAAATAAAAGAGTATAAAAGCAAAATAGCAGAATAAAAATGTTACTAGCAAAGGATTGCAAATCTGAACATGTTTTATTTAAAAGGCCAAAATTTCTTTGACAGCTGTGAAGCTTATTGCATTGTCAGGGGTGCTACTGACTTGAACTCAAAATCACGGAAAACTATTTGAGTATCAAACCTTTTCTTAGGAATCCCAAATTTCAGAATGCTACAAAATCTAAAACATTTTCTATTTCTGATGTATTTTCCCCACAAAACTTATGGTGTACCTGATGAACCAATAAGACAGAACAGTCGGGAATGTTTTAACTACAGCAGTATTATAAAGGTGACTCATTTGTAGTTAGTAACAGAAGAGAAAAAGTTTTTCAGAATGGCGTAGCCACTATGCAATTGCACTTCGAACCGATGATAGGCCAGGATTCTTCATAAAAGATATTGTGAATGCTGCAGCCCTGCACTTTTTTTTAATTGGACTTAATTTTGCGTTATCTAGTTCAGCTTGAAATTTCAGGATTCGTGCTGTTAAAAAACGGATTTCCAAGCACCCCTACATTGTTTACTGAGAATTAAAGTTTTAAAATAATAACACAAGTGTTAGGTGTACATGTGCACATATTTATTCATAGAATGATGTTCCACATTTAATTAAGAACTTAAAGCATTCGCTAAACCTTATCTCTTTTGAATAGATGAACCAGCCATACAGATAATTTTCTATGAATAAACAATATTTTATACAAGTTTTAGAGAAGGTTTTTCTTTTGACATAACATAACACATTATTGTACTCAAGAAAAATTTATATTAGGAAAAATGTTCTGCTGCACAATGCACATTTATATTAGGAAAAATGTTCTGCTGTTTAACAAGGTTCTACGATAAGGCCTCAATCTTTCACTTCTTTAATAATATCTCTCATAATATAGGGTATTTGTGACCAGAATGGTACAAATTGTTCTAGATTAAAATGTTCCTATAAAAAATATTTTGCTTAATGAGTTTTGAATTGTTCACAATATTTTTGAACAGATTAAGCTGGTAAAACCAAATTTGACTAAAGTTTTAAAACATAAACAGTCATATCATTTTTGGTAATTTTTATATTGTTTGCATTTTTGAAATTTATAGATCATAGGGGGTTACATTTTGTTGTTGTCACATTCTTCTGCAAAAAAATTCATCAAACATACCTGACAGAAAGTTAGCAATTGAATCTTTGGAATAAAACCTTTTTGTTTACATAAATTGTTACAATTACTCCCTTATTACAAGTGGTTAATTTTTCATGAAGAAAGTTGATAAGACTGATTTACATATCTAGATGGGAGAAACACTTTTGTTAGTGACTGACCAAAGTTTAAAAATTAAATAATCCAAATAAAACCCAACTGTAGGATATTTATTAAACTGTGTAAACTCAGCAACTTATAAAAACAGGACAAGGTAGAACAACTAACAAAATTTTGTACTCTTTACCACAAAATTAAACATTACTTAAAAAATTACACAATTTTAATTTTAAATTAAAACAGCAGATACCGTTAGAAACTAATATTCAATACAAAACATAACATTGAGTAATTAAAATGGTTGGAAATTTTTAATCAAACAAACTTACCATAAGCAGATTAAGGGGTAGTCCCTTGAAGGGATCCCCTTTCAATTCTGTCAACAAGCCTGCGAAATAGTGGAGTTTCAGAACGTTGGTTCAGATGTCTCAATCTCAAGGTTAAATTACGTCGTGTGTTGGTACTGTTCTGTAAATTGCGATACACTCTAAGTTCAGGAAACATATCTGAGTGAGCAGCAGCCCCAAGTGCTGCAGCAACTCGATAACTTGGTGTGCGCTTCCGACCAGACTTCTTCAGTTTAACTAAAAAAACAGACAGCAAAGTTTAAAACAGCACCGTTTGTTTGAATGGGCAATTCTCTTATTTTTTTAATACAGAAAATATGCATATGGGTCATACCACGTCAAATCAACCAAAAAGAGTACACTATTGGACCTTTGCGATTTAGGTTTTTTTTAATTCTTGCTGTGCTTATTGTACCTATCAATAGGAGTGTAATATGTAATAGGAACAATTTCAGATTTTTAGGGCTGGTGGTTTTTGAGAAATACACTTTCAAAGAAGCAAAAATCATGCAAGTTTGACATTAAGAAATTTTATGTCAGAAAAAATTAAAGGAAAATAACTTAAATATTCAAAAATGCATTAAAGTGAAAAAGCACTTTTTCAGATGTCAAAAAAAAAACATAGTAAATTTGCAAGTTTTTCAGGGTCATCTCGTAGTTTTGAGTTTTTTTAGTTAAATAATGTAAAAATTTAATTATAAAATCAAAAAAACTTGCAAACTTTTTTCTTTTTAGAAGAAAAATGTTATTTTCACATACTAATATCTCCCCAAATATTTAGAATATTTTTTGGAAACTTTTTTCTGTGCATTTGTCATGATATTGTCAAGTTTAACATAATTTTAAAGCTTGTTTAAAACAGAAGAGAACGATACCTTGTTCATCATTTTGGGACAGATAGTTTTGAGCATCAGCTGTTAAAAAATGCCATGGTAATGACAAAAGTACACAATGTTTGCCTCTTTGAAAGTGAATTGATTTACAGGCTCCAAAATCTGAAGTTGGTCCTATTATACTCCTACTGATAGGTACATCAAGCACACAAAAAATATTGAAATCTGAATCCCAAAGGTCCAGCCCTATGGTTGATTTGACATGGCAACACTCATTTTCCAGTAAAACAAATAAGTCTAAATTTAAAAAATATACACAAAAATTCAAAAAAAAAATTAAATACTTCAATATTTCAAGTAAAAATTAACAAATTTAATTGGACTAGCAAACTTCAACTTTGACCCTTATATTCCTCCCAAAATAATTTTATTTGATACCTGAAATTTTACGAGCAATTACAATTACTTGTAATATGTAATTTAGTTTATGGTCAGACATATAAAAATGAATTCTTCGTTATTAATTAATTACAATTAAAATAAGTAAAGGTTAGCTTTTAGTGGATCTATAAAGTTTTTTATTTTAAAGTGTTGACAACAGAGTGCATGCTCTTAAGGTGTCATTCTGCTGACACCCATATCTCCTAAACAAAAAGTATATTACTGCAATTTGGATACATTAGAGGTAATACAGAGAGGATGGTCAAGCTGAGCAGAGGCAAGGAGAGCTGCGGGGGACAGGAGGGGTTGGAAGACTAAATTAAAGGCCTTATATGCCTCTGGGCATGAAAAGAAGTGGTGATGATGATGATTGAAATTCAGATGTGTTAGAGGTATCCACAGAGAAATATCCTAACAGAGGGTCCACGAGGCTATTTTCAAATGCGTTACTGATGTGAGGGCGCCACACTAGATTCTGGAACGTATGCCGGCCGCTTAAATCTCTCGCCAAATTAGAACTGAGCGCATGCGCAAAAAGGTGTTTTCGATCTCCCATAGGCAGCCGGTGAACGATTCAGACTGAATCCAGACGCTAGTGAGTTTAGTGCGATCCCAGCGCCACAATTCTCCCAACCTGTAACAAGATGTCATGATTTTCGATTTCCATTATGGCCTATGGCCGTGGACTCTCTGTTCTAGTACTCTGTGGAGGTATCAGGCTTTTATGAAGCATGGGAAATTTTAATGCATAAATATGAAAAAATAAATAAATGGCAAAAAAAATTAACTTTTCTACGTATCACTCTTAATCCTACAATGGCCGCGAGACCACTCTCCCGCTGATAAATGAACAAGCACATCACTATTAATAGCAAGGATCGAAAATCTAACTGTTTTTAAACTTCTGTTAGCATTCTAAATGTTATTAGATATCAACTTTGAGGTGTTTAACTAACATTTTTTGAAAATTCAAAAGTTTGAAAGAAGTTTAATCTTTAAAATTTTTGTTCTCCAATTTTCACAATTCTAGAGAATCACCCTTCTGTATGTGCATAAACTTTACTTTATACTTGACAAAAAGCAATGTACTACAATAAAACAAGTTCAAAACACAAATCAGACCTGTTTCAGCCTTTCTTCCTTCAATTAGCTCATTTCTTTTCATACGGTACATTGGCTCCAGATGTTCAACTACTTTGCTAAGATAACCATCTAGGACTCTAACTTCATTTTCACTTTTGATAGGCTCTCGACAATTTGGGCACTGCTTCTTTTTCTTTTTCCACACCCCAATACAATATTGACAAAAGATGTGTCCACAATCCAGAATAACAGGCTATTGGAAATTTAAACAGAAAGCTTGCATTAGATTTATTTATAGTAGAAAACAACTGATTCAGTTAAGTTAAAACTTGAGAAATTATAAATAAAAAGCAAGATTGTTCCAAAATTTCCAATAAATAACAATATTAAAGTCATTTACCAGTGAAGTATTTAATAAAAGCAAATAAGTAAACCTAAATTCTTTAAAATATAAAACTCTCACTGATTTTTTAGGATAACCCTCACAACCATACCTTAATTAATACTTCGGTACATATATTACAAGACAGCTCAGATTCTAAATCTTCAGACAGCTGCTCTCTTGAAACTCCTTGCCTGTCGTGTAGATCCTAAAATTAGACAAAAGACAAAACATGCTTTTCAAAACATCAATGTAATAAATGTTACTGCAGAATATTTTTCAAAGAGCTGTAGTTTTTAAATTGCAAATGACTAACACTATAGCTCAGTGGGAACGACAGAAGCGAAACTGTTTGTTAAGTGTCCGTTTAAAAGCAAAAAATACTTTGTGTAGAATCCGTTTTTAGCCAAAATATTTTGTGAAGGGTCCGAAAATGGACCCAAAAATTTTCTTAACAGACCCTTGACATGGTAGATTCAAAATCCATTTAATGATTCAGTGTTTTAGAGGAATATGACTGGTGTACTACATTTAAGTTTTAAATAATTAACTAAAAATTAAAAGTGGAATTCTACTACTGCTTAACTTTTAACATTATACATACTGCTAACATTATCAGTTCAATTCCGCTATGTTAAATATCGAAAACCTTTTTTACCCAAGATAAGGACTTAGGAATATCACTAAAACATGGAAACCGACTGAATAAAACAATAATAAAGTGACAACCATAAAAATTTTGGAGACTAAAACAGCTTTGACAATATTTAACGGGACTCCAATAGTACATATAATAGAATTAAACCAGAACATTTGTTTAAACTTTGGGTTTAGTGGTCTAGTGAGGTCTTTGATAATACAGTCCTTGAGAGGCCACCAGCCTTATTATTACCATAGATTTATTTCTTTAAGCTTCTTAAATTTGAAATCTTTTATGTATAATAGTTACCTGTATAATTGCCTGTTGTTCTTTGTTTTTCTCAAGAGCATTCTTTAGTTCTTCCGTTGCATCCATGACATTTTTTTGCAATTTCAGAACTCTATCCTTCAAATACTGGAGTGCATCAGATTCATCTGGCTTTGATGCACTCATCCAGTCTTCATTTCCTAGCTTATTGACACAGTCTTTGACTCCATCTTCAATATTACGAATTAAACTTTCAGAATCTTGAAAGTTTTGAGAATCCTATAGTGTTTAAAAAGCATTAGTGATAAATGCAAAAAAATATTAGATAGAATTATTACAAGTAGAGGTAAAGAGCCAGGTACCTCGACCAAAGGTCCAAGGTGCAAATAAACCATTAGATTCTCCTTAATAATTTAAACAATTCCCTTTTATCAGCTTAAGGATTGGAACATCTCTTTGTCTAAATATAACCCTAACAATCATAAAACTTTTAAAAAGTCTCAAGATATTACAAAATACCAAAAGAGTAAATGGTTGGTATTGTGGTTCAAATTTAGTAAGGCTAGGTTTGTTCAAAATTAATTTGAATAAATGAATGAAGAATCAATACTTATGCATGCAATTACTAATTAGCCATTATTATTAGTGCCCAGTCAGGTCACTGTTACTTACATTATTGAAATTTATGTGAAATGTCACAAAAAAATCTCCCTAAGGGTAATTTACAAATTGTCACATGTTAAGAGAGAGGTGAGGGTGTTCTCTGCATGTTGGGAACAATTTTGTTAACTGCAAAGTGATTTGTTTGTAACAGAAGTAGGGCATGTGTCCATGTGCAAACTTGGCATGTGCAAACTTGGAGACATGGCACTTTAAAAAATGTTCTTTCTAGGTTGTTTCAATGTTAAATGTTTCTTCCACTGGCAGTTTTGAAGCAATAGAAACCAGATTCATAAGGAATAGAAATAATGGAAAATTTTATTAATGCTAAAGTTTAAAAACTGTTTTTTAATTCTCTCTATTGTGTTAAGGCCGTATTCTACGCAAACCTTATAACGTATTATAATGTGGTTTACCTGGGTTTTTGGACTTTTTCATATTCTTATCCTCCCAAAAAAATATATATATATTATGGTATAATCTTAAGCGGGTAAATTTGGTTGGTAAGTCGTAGTACTCTATTCTCAGACAAAAAAATACTATCTTTGGTGAGAATGACACTCATTGGTTGCAGATGCAGCCATATCTATATGTCATGCTAGTCACTACCACGGCACACCTCTCGTAAGACCTGGGAGAGGAGGGTGACGTTTTAGATGGTTTTTTGGTTTTCAATAATAAATTGTTGTTATTACTCTTAAGTTACGGCATTGGTTGGGTTTCTTCCAGAAGAACAGTGGAAGAAACTGGAAAAATTGGAAGAAACGAAAGGAAGTGGAAGAAACCAACTAAAAGCTAAACAAATTCTCCAAGTTTTTAAATTTACTGACTACATAAATAAATAATTTAAACCATAATCTAAAAAGTAAAAGTTAGTTTAATGACTACTAATTATTTAAAATAATTTAATATGAAAAATAAGTTACTTTTAACACTAAATTTCAGGAGAAGACAGGCTTTCACGGCCGGATCTATGTACATAAAATGAAGGTTCCGGGTTATTATGCCGTGGTCTAGTGAAAGTAAAACTCCTTCCCGACGTTTCGCCGGCATTTTCAAAGGGTATTAACTACCGCTTATGTCTGGGTCAAAAGTTATAAGGCGCTGCTGAGTCATGTGATTCGTCATCAACCGGCACTAAAGGGAGAGGTGATTTGGTGACGTTTGATTGGTCTCTGTGTTGATGTTTTGCCGCTGCGTCATCAAGTTGCTCCGATGTCTGTGTGTTGACGATGTTACAAAGCCTGGTTTCCAAAGCCTGGTTACTTTAGTAAACAAAGCCTGGTTTCCGGTGTTGACAAAAAACATCGTCAACACACAGCCATCGGAGCAACTTGATGACGCAGCGGCAAAACATCAACACGGAGACCAATCAAACGTCACCAAATCACCTCTCCCTTTAGTGCCGGTTGATGACGATGAATCACAAACTCAGCAGCGCCTTATAACTTTCGAGCCAGAAATAAGCGGTAGTTAATACCCTTTGAAAATGCCTGCCAAAGATGCCGGCGAAACGTCGGGAAGGAGTTTTACTTTCACTAGACCACGGCATAATAACCCAGAACCTTCATTTTATGTACTAAATTTCAGGTTACTTAGTATTTAAAGGTGATGTTGGCTAGAAGGATTTCTGCTATTTCTGTATATAAATGTTACATAACCCTTCTTTATTTAAATATTATTAAAAGATTACATTTTGCAACACATAAAATAACTATAATAACCAATTATACTAGCATAGTGATTTTATAGAAACTCAATTACCTGAATTTTTGTAATTTCAATGGTCTATATTTAATGGGGTTTCTTCCACTGAAAGAATCCTACTTAAAATACTAGTGTAATTTTTAAATAAATTAGTACTTGGATAATAACAAATTACATTTTTAAGGTTGAAAGAAATTTTGACCAAAATAATAGAAAAGCATTTAGTATTATATAAAGCTTATTTGGTAAAATTCTTTAGCAAAAATTGGTTTCTTCAGGACACTTTTTTCCACTAAAATAGAAACTTGCCAACTCTAACTAGAATGCATACTTTATCCGATTCTACAAAAACTTATTATTTTGAAAATTTTTAAACTCATTTCCTACTTCATGCAATACAACCAAAACATGCATAACTAATTTTTCAATAAAACAATTTTTTTTTATAATCTGGTAAAAAATATTTATATTGGGAAAAGGAATTATTTATATTTATATTGAAAAAATAAATTACTTATTTGTCAAGTTCTTTGAAGAAAAAAAAAGTTTCTTCCACTGGAAGAAACCTTCTAGTTAAAACAGTGTTATAATTATTAACTCAATACAGTACTTGCATATAATTATATTTTAAATCAGGGTTCCCACTCTTTGAAAAGATTGAAAATCAAGGACTTTTCAAGGACAAACAAAATTTTTCAAGGACCTTTTTTAAGAGACCCATATAAAAATCCTAATTCTTCTGAAGCAATCGCGATGTTTCCAGAAACAAGCTTACTCTAACTTTTTTAAATTGATCAAGTGCCTCAATTTCTGACTATGCACACAGAAAACAAGTTTTATAATGAGATTTTAAATAATATAAAAAGTAATCAAAAATGAATTTAAATATTTCATGCAAAAACCGGGAACTGCGAAAAGAAATCGTAGATGAATCGACGCGCAGCGGCTGGAGTTTATTTGAAATTCAAGGACCTTTAAGGACCTGGACCATTTTTCAAGGACTTTTAAGGACTTTCAAGGACCGTGGGAACCCTGTGAATAGTTTAATTTTATTTGTAAAACATTATTACTTATAAATTAAAGCTTATTTGTAAATTGTTTTGAATAAAAAAGGTTTCTTCCACTTGGAAGAAACCTATTTCTTCCGGCCGGTTTTTTCCACTTCGGAAGAAACTTGCCAACATTGCCGGGCATTATAAACATTTTTATCTTAATTAGTTAAAATAATTTTTTCTAATTAAAGTTCCCTTTACTTTTTATACTAATACCTTAAAAGATAGAAAATAAAACAGTGTATTTGAACAGGGTGGAAAAAATTTATTGAGAGTATATTGGATACTGGTTTGTTCCCTATACCAGCTTTAAAACAGGTGGGAAATTTTTTTTCAATTGGAAAAACTGGTCACGGGGAGGGGATTTAATGGTCATTGTTTTCAGGCATTTTAACATTAGTAGAATAGGGTTGAAATTGGTGCCTATAAAATCTGATCGTTAGAAGAGGTGATCGTTGTATAGGGGGGTCACTCGAGAGAGGTCTTATAGTGCTACAATTAAGTACATTGAAAGAACACACTCACTTGCTCCTGTTTCGATTGCACTACCTTACATAATCTTCTTTGCTCAATCAAATCATCACTTGATAAGGAAGAATCCAATCCCTTAGTTGGGGAGTTGTCGAGGGATTGTTTTCCCCCATCTGTCAGGGCCCGGTTGGATCTGAGTTTTTGTTTTCGGATTCTCGTCCTGAGACTATCCATGCTGGATATGGAGCAATCGGAGTCACTCGCAGCAGAATCAACACTATCCACCAGCATATCTAACACATCAAATTCAGGTGGGTTTGAAGCATTTCCTCTTGAACTTCCGGCCTCAGATGAGAATGTTCTTTGAACAGATGAAGAGTCTCCTGCCAGTTCCAACACATTAGTCTCAGAAACAGTTTGGTTTGGGACATCAATGGAAATTACCTCTACCTCTCTGTTAGGGGAAGTCGGATGGCCAGGGTAAATACTAGAGGAGGGTAAAGTTTGGTTTGGGACATCAATGGAAATTACATCTACCTCTCTGTTAGAAGAAGTCGGATGGCCAGGGTAAATACTAGAGGAGGGTAAAGTTTGGTTTGGGACATCAATGGAAATTACATCTACCTCTCTGTTAGAAGAAGTCGGATGGCCAGGGTAAATACTAGAGGAGGGTAAAGTTTGGTTTGGGACATCAATGGAAATTACATCTACCTCTCTGTTAGAAGAAGTCGGATGGCCAGGGTAAATACTAGAGGAGGGTAAGAAAGGCAGGAAAGGATAAATTAAATCTGTATTGCTCCTAGAGGTGGATCTAGGAGTTGTAGTACTTGCATCATAAAAAACAGGTAACATCCTATCGTTAAGGGCAGACATAGAGGATGTATTACTCCTCTTTTGGATCATCATTTGCCTCAGCTTTTTCATTTTTTCTTTTACCCTTTCTCTGTTATCAGGCTGACCAGAAGGGCTTGCAGTATTAGCATCATAAGAAATAGGTAACATCCTATCATTAAGGGAAGACAAAGTGAGTGTATTACTTCTTTTCTGGATCATCATTTGCCTTAGCCTTTCCCTTCTTTCCCTTTTGTCTCTTTCCCTGTTATCAGGCTGATTGTTGTTCATCCAAGTTGGCCTCTCTGTAACATTATTTACACTAAGCATACTGCGAGAGGATGAAACATCATCTGACTGATCTGGTGATGCATCCAATGTCAATTCCATGGGAGTGCTCGAAGAGGGCAGACCTGGACTGGACGACAAAGGACCAGGAACTGAATCAGGGACTAAGCTTAAAGAGGAGATGCTATCGCCTGCTGATTCTGCTTGCTGTGCTGATACAGGAAGCTGTAAAAAATAATTTACCTCTAAGACAAAATACGAAAACGCTTAGTAAGTATTAAGAATTTAAGATAATTATTAGATTAAGAATTAAATAGTTATTAGATTTTTCAGAACATTTATTGATTTGGTAAACATAACAAACAACAAATCTATAATATTGGAAATAAAAATTAATAATAAATAAAACTACATTCCCATTTTGTTAACAATAGGAAGCATAACAACTAACTGCAAAGGTTTTGACTTAATACGAGTACCTATATCGTCGGTGAAGAAGTGATACCTCGTAAACAACAACCTTAGCTAGATTTACTATAGAAGAAGCTTTTCCGCCAAGGCGATTATTTGCCAATAAGGCACCTAAATAATCATAGAGTTACTTGATCTTGTAGTTTAGTCGAAGATTTTTAAAATTCAGACAAATCGGTATCTGCGACAAGAAATTTTAATTTTAAACTTTAAAGTGCATTTTTCTTTCTCTCTATTTTGGATGATGGGAAAGTTTTATGTAAAAACTAGATAATTAAGGATTTGTAATATTCAGGAATGCCAGTCAAAAAGCCTTAAATTTTTTCTTTGTTAAAATAGATACAATATTTGTGTTAGATCAAGAGTTCTGGACGATCTGAATTTCGGGGAAGCTCAATTTCTAAAATTTTCTCCTACAGGGTTATTTTATAAAGTCGTCTAATTTAATAATTATTTCTCGAAAACTGAGTTAGAAAATCTCCATAGTGGAGACTTTATACGGTGAAAGGACATTATGGATCAAGTGCGGACCTGGAAAAAGTGCCCGAACCTACGAACCTGGTTCGGGGGAAGCCCCTGTCAGCTCCAAAGGAGCAATACTACATTAGGTTCGGGTAAATTTTATTAGGTTCGGGGGAAGGTTAAAACTTTTTCCTGGTCCGATCAAGTGAACAACTGTTGTTCGATCAATGCAAATCGCCTGCTTCAAAATACAAACAATACCTACTGTTGGATTTTTGATCAGACAATTGCGTAGATTGACTTTTTAATTTCATTAATTATCCATCTCGACAATCAAATTTTTTTTATTTTACACTCGAGGGTTGTGACTAAGTATTCATCATGTTGTATTGGCGTGGTTTCATTAGTAATTCTTTAAAACCGAAAAAAGAACTTGATCTGTCGATCTGAACACATTACACAGACATCACGATCTACTACTATCTAAAAGACAAACGACTTTCCGAAACTCCACCCTGAACCTTTGAAAATATCTGATCAAAAATATAAACACCTACAGGAGCTTAAATCAGTCCTACCACCAGAGTACCACTCTTATTATGACAGCTTGCCCATCCTTGATCTAGACTGAAATTTCAAAAAAGCAAGAAGAAATGAAATAAAAAACCAGAAGAAATCAATTAAATAACCGACAACTCAAACTTATTGATCTTTTTCAGTTATATTGTATTTTGTTATTATATTATCTCTACCATAGAAACTATAAAGTTTCCATTTAAATATCAATTTTTCAACTTTATAAATGAGACATCAAAAATTATAAAAGATCGGATGGCCCTTTCATCACTTACTTTTTTCTCTAATTCCAAGTTCGTAGATAGCTATCACAAACTTTATGGCTTTAAACTTTGGCGCAATTAATTCGGCGCCAAAAGTTGCCATGGCTAAAATCACTTGCTAAAGTAAAGCTTATTCAGGTTGTCGTTTACGAGGTATCACTTCTTCATCGACGATATGTTATTAGGTGGATTACTGAGGTTTTAAGTTTCATATTAAATTTTTATTGATAGTAGAAATACTATTTAAATGAAGTATTTTTTCTCCCCAACAGATTTATAACAGCACCTTAACAGTGAAATATAACAGTGTTCCTACTGGTCAAGGAATACCTGGAAAGGTCAGGGTATTTTAATTTGACTAAAAAAGTAAGGGAAAGTAGCTTATTTTTGTTAAAATCTGCAAAATGTTTTTTTATTTAGTGACAATTGTATCTTCCCACGTCTTCTGAAATTAGGAGAAACTACGGAGTTATGGATGTAGAATGCAAAATTAGGGATCTACGCCGAAAAAATTTGTTTCCTTCCTGGAAGTTGGCTTTTCTTTGCTTTTTGATTGATATGCAGGGAAAACAATGCATCTGTAACTAGATCGGTGATTTTGTCTAAAAATCATGTTCTTGTTTAATTTAAACCACAATTTTAAAAAAAAAAAAAAAATTCAAGGCTAAACATATAACAAAACGTTTATTTTGGTTTTGAGGGGGTGCGGCACCACAATCACAGCTAATTATCCATTTTTAATTACTTTTTAAAAAAAAAATTAAAAGTACTTCTACTGCACATAGAATAATAATTTTGGTATCGTTCGAAGCGTAAAATGTAATACTACTTGCTAAAAATGCAAAAATTTAAAAATGTGTTTTTTGGTCGAAAGTTGTGCACCTACCCCCTTAAATAATTTTCTGCACCCACCGAGTATATATGTGGAATACATGCTCTTTAAATCTGTCCCATGGCCCAGGTGTCTGGAGTCTATTTCCCCCCTTCAGAGACATGATGGCAAAATTGTGGAGGTGGCGATAGATGGTGGTGACATCTATCATCCGAGGTTTAAGTAGGACTTCTGTCATTTTATAGGCCTCACTTTCTCAGGAGCCGCAACCCCTTTGCCTTATATACTGTATGCTTTGCGAGAGGTTGGTTGGTTGTTTTGGGTTTTATGGCGCAAGGTCCCTATATCGGACATTCCGCGCCAAACACAAGATTAATAGTTAAAAAGATATTTACATTAAAAGTCATGTATGTTTCCAACCAATATTAAAATATGAAGTTTATTAAAAGGCTTATAAGATGCGGACGTGAAGTCCGTAGTCGAGCGTAGTCTATACGCCATTTTTAAAAGGTTGATAGGTTAAAAACAATTTCAGAGATGTGCTTTGCGAGAGGAGCTTTTATTCTAAGTGGCATAAGAAACAACATGTGAACGGTATGATCAATATATCCCCATAATTACCTGAGCAGGGTTTAAAATTAAAAAGCAATAAACAGGGATAAAAACTTACACTTGTCAAAAATATAAATCCACAAGTTGACTCTTCAGGATCCCCAAGAAAAACAATTGTCTTGTCTTTCAAAACACGATAGCCAGATGATTCCATCTTTTGACCATTGAGGTAAGTACCATTTAATCCCTAAAATAAATCAAATTTAATAAGCTAAAAAAAATCCAGTGTGTTTGTTATATACTCCACAACTAGGATGTTATAATTAAGTACAGGGATCTTCTACCAAATACAATAATAAACTATTATCAGGGATCTGTTAAGGTTTTTTTTAAGAGGTACCTATTTTGTGAAAATTTAGTGGTAATTTGTGAAACTATTTCAGTGAATTTGTGAAAATATGTTCCAAAATCTCATGTAAATAATTTTTAAACATTAAAAAAACAAAAGATAATTCAGTCTATATAATGGCTAAAAAGTTTAATATTAAGGGAATATAGCTTCCTATAGAAATTTCTTTCAAAAATTTAATTTGTGAAGGTACCTTTTTACTAAAACTGAATTTGTGAAAGTACCTATTTATCAATTGGTGAATTTGTGAAGGTACCGCAAAACGGTAGTAAAATTGCCTTGCACAGAGCACTGATTATACTAAAAGAATTTATTGTTTCCACCGATGTTTATCAATTAACAGGTTAATTGTTCAATTCCCGATCATTTGTTAATGTGATAGGCTTTAAATTAAATTGTTTTTTTTTAATCTTTAATTTAGTGCTTTTAAGTTTGTATAAATCGATTAGACTTGATTTTTAGTTTAAATCTGGTGCCATTGGTACTGATAACACAAAACTAGAGGTGAGTCGAGAATATTCTCGGAGAACAAGAATATTCTGAGAATATTCTCCAGGGGCGAGAATTTTGAGAATTGTGCAATGGCTGAAGCCGTGATTATTAAGGATTATTGAAATTACCGTTTAAATTTAATTTAGGCCATATTGATCGATAGGGTAGTACCCCAGAGACAGTCTGAGAAGTTTATGGAAGAAGAACAATAGGACAGAGTATTATTTACATATATACAATTTATTTTTTTATCAAATTATCTAATAACAATTACACTGGATTATCTATATATTCACACATTTTATCTAGTTGCATTTCTTTTCTATTAATAATCCTTCTACCTTAACATTTGATTATCTTCATTCTCAAAATATCAAAATATTAATAATATTCAAATTTCTAATTTTAATCCATAGTTCTATGCATGCACACAATATTCCACTCAAATTCTATTCATTATCAATAATCTTCGTAAATTTAGATTCCAGGATAAATCATGATGAGATCAATAAACACTTCCCTAATATTCTTAACCTTTAAGCAATTTCACATAATAATCACAATATCAAAATGGGACTGAGTGAGTGATGGTATGAGAAGGAGGAGAGGGATTTACCTTTGTGGAGCTCTCAGCTCATGAGATGCGGTGCTGCTAACTTAATGTCCGAATTGAATGTTCACAAACACTGAAGAACACAAAGTTCACAACCATGGAAGTTCGAACACGAATAGGAGTTCAGAATTACGCACTCAGATAATTGTTACGGTATGCATGGGACTTGAAGGTCCAGGGGCAACGGCCCCTGGCCGGCGGATTTCTCTTCAATTTACAGTTTTTCGGGCACTAAAAAATATGTAACTGACTCACTATTTTGTCCCTTGCCGGACCTTATATATGGCACCGCCCCCTTTTGGGTGGTGCTACCTCTGGCCACTCCTGAGGGATCAAGGACACCCCCGTCTTGTCCCCGGGCTCCCTAACCAATCTTGGGGTGCCCCATTTACCCCTTCCTAACCAATGGTAAAGATAGCTCCACCCCTGGGTCCTTCTTTATGGATTTCGGGGTCTCATCCCCCCTAGCAATCCCAGGTGTGGAACTCATAATTTTCCCCCATTGTCCAGCTATCCGATTTTTGGCGCCTGCGTTCTGTTTCTTTTTACCCAATTCCCGGTCCCCTTTGTGCTCGTGGTGTCAACCTGTCCCATATTTCCTTCACTCCATAATGTCCAGCTTACTCTCTTTGTGTCTTCGATTTTGCCCCGGTGCACCTGGTGCGATTGTTACAGGTTGTTGTTGGGCCGTAGGGTTTTCAGGTGTCTGAAGAACTCCTGTGTCGGCAACCGCCCAACAGAATAATCGAGAATATTCTATTTTTTGATTGATAAATGGAAATAAATGTAAAAATGGTTGATATAATATGAAATGTTCATGTAGTATTAGTGTTAGGAACCCGAAAATAATAACAAATTCAATGAAACTTACCATTTAAAAGTCACCCTACAGTTCAGAGAATATTCTCTGAACTGTAATTTCATTATATTTCGCAAGATTTTTTTTAATAAGTAAATTTTATTGAATACAAAATAAAATATTTTTTTTAAATGTTAGAAGCAAGTTTTAGTGGGAGAAAATACTCATACAATATTAAAAGAGGATTCTAAATTCCTATCATATTTGTTAAAAGCAAATGTAATACCAATAGTTGTCAAACTGAAGGAGCTTTTGAACCTGACATTTAGTTATTTTTGATAGAACTTTTTAAAATTAGGAGAATATTCTTAAAAGAAGGGATATCACATTAGAATTATCTGTTGAGAAAAATATTTGTAATAATTCTTTAATATTTATTTTACAGAGAATAATTTATTGTGAAAATATTTTCAAAGAACTCTTAATTACTCAGTATTATAGATGCAGTTTAATTTACTTTCTATTGTACTTAAAATTATTTCTGAAAGAATAGTTTAAAATTTTTGTTTGCATAATTTAAAATTCAGATAGATTAATATTTCCCTTCTTGAGAATATTCTCAATAAAATTCCACAAAAATAGCTACCACCAGAAAATTAATACGTATTTTTAACTTTCTTCAAAAATGTTTTAATTTTATAATACATCAAATTTTCTCTCAATTAATTTATAACTTTAAGTGCATCTTAATTACCTTTTCTTAATGAGAATATTCTCATTAAAATTCTACAAAAACATTTCTATGTACAACATTATTTCCTTCAAAAGCGCTATTTAATTGTTGGAAAATCATAAGTTAATAGAATGTAACTGGCTTACCCTGCTTTACCTATCAAACATATTGTCTTATCAATTAAGTAGTAATTTTAAAGTATTTTTCAATTTAATTTGGCTTTCTTTTATGTATGATGACTTCTCACATTGTAAAACCTTTAATATTCTTCTAATTTGAAGTTAAAATATACCTTATTTTTTTTCTTCAAAAAATAAACTATTTTAGTAGCTTCTAGGAGAATATTCTCGAAAATTCTCTGCCCAGAGAATGTTCTCCAAAAGATTATTACCGAGAATTTTACATCTCTACACAAAACTATCAGAGTAAAGTTGGCGCCAATCCCAAACCCCCACTTCTGGGATTTTACCACAAATATTATTATAAAATATAGGGTTGGTTGGGGTAAGTAGGGCCCCTTTTTGGAACAGTACATTTTTGAAGCGTAATAAAAAATTCTTGAAGTGCTTAAATTTGAACTTATTGACATATTTTATTCAAGACTATATAATAAACAAATATGTATAATTAGGTTCTAAAATAATGTGTTCTTTAAGTACTGATATTTTTTTAAAAAATGAGATGGGTGTCCCACTTACCCCATAAGGAGGGGTAAGTGGGTCACCCCCTCTTTATTTAGATTGAAAGCAAGTAAAACTTAAGAGGGAGCAAGTAGAGCTGGAGGAATCTTCTTTCTAAAGCTGTACCTTGTTTTAAAATACTTTAATGAGGGCTGCAAAAGGTATAATTGTAAGGCAAACACCCTAGTTGCACTGTGTATATCACAGTTATTATCAAATTACTTATTACAGGGCATGGTTCGTACAGAAGTTCTAAGAGTAAAATTAACCCTTTCGGGACTACTGTCTCACGGGTGAGACGCCAGCGTAGTGCTTCCACCGGCCTACCGTCTCACGGGTGAGACGCCTGCTTTGAAAGGTCCAGGGGACAGGGGACAGGCGTCTCATATTTGATACACGCTTAAAACTTTATATTAGTAATTTTTATTCTCATTAGATATCGCTCTTTATCAGTTACAACGAAATTATTCGAAGGCAAACATCTTGACTTTCATTCCCATAAAGTATTTTATATTTTTGATAATTTGTTTCTGAAAAATGCCGAGATGTATTTATAATCCATTGAGAAGTTGAATAATGTGAATTTAGAGTGCTTTCTTTCACCATCTCAGCTAATATAAACCTTACCACGTGTTCTAAAAGCTTGGAAATACTTTTTATTTTCATTTGATGGATAAATGGTAGTTTTGATGTGTTTATTGCGACAGTTATGGGTATTTATTTCTTTTAGATTTCCATTGCGTTTAGGTGGAAATATTTATTGCTTAAACATAAATAATCGATATGTTTGGGTATCTAGTTGGAAATGGAGATTGAAATAGATAAATTATTTGGCATATTTCTTTTAATTAACAATGTTTCAACGATTTCCGAGCAGTTTGACTAGCTGCGCTCATTGCGCGTTTTCAGTAAAAGAGAAATTAAGTGGTTTTTTTCCAAGATATGTTTATAATGTATCTTTATGAATGAGTTTCTAGAAATAAAATCTCTTCTTTTTGGAATATTTTTCCCAGTTATATGAATCTCATGTTTGTGAAAAAGTTTGTTTACAAATTACTTGTTTTGAAAAATATGTAAGAAATTAATGGGATGTTTTATATTTTTTAGCAGTAACGTGTAAGGGGTTCTACTGATCATATGCCGAAAATTAGATATTTTGGACCACAATTTTGATTTTTGGGAATTTTTTTCCGTAGTTCGACTTAAACGCGTAAAACGCACGTCGCCTGGGGAAAGTTCTTTCTACTTGGATGCCGTCCTGTGAGAGAGGTTCAGTGGCTGAGGCACCCGTCGCGAAAGGGTTAAGCACTTTCTAAGGAATTTTGAGAAATTTTAAGGACCTTCTTTAATGCTTTTGAAAACTGTCAATACAATGTTTTCAATGACTTTTCAATAATATTTGAAAATGTTTTTGTTTCTTTTCTTTTTCAACCCACAAAGGATTGAAAGAACATTTACCAGGCATTTTATGCTCTTACAGAAAAGAAAACATAACACATCCAATCCAAATATAACAAATCGAAACTACGCGCGATCGGATGATGTGATAGACCTCATGCGTTGTAAGGGATTAGAGACATTTGTTTGCTCTTCTTCTGCCACTTTGCGTAATGAAAATAAAGAGGGTTGCGAGTTGAGTTGTTTGAATGAAACGAAGCATTTAAATAAATTCAAATTATTGAAGAATACGGCATAACTTTTTGAGGAAACAAAAGAAAATTTGATTTTTTGTGTAAAAAATAAGCACTTTTTAATGATTTTGGTTTAGAGAAAAATTTCTAAGAACCATAATAAAAATTAAGCACATTTTAAGCTATTTATAAGGGCCTTACGGACCTGGAAAAATTTGTAACCTTCCCCCGAACCTAATAAAATTTACCCGAACCTAATGCATTGCTCCTACGGAGCTGGCAGGGGCTTCCCCTGAACCAGGTTCGTAGGTTCGGGCACTTTTTCCAGGTCCGGGGCCTTATAAACTGAAACAAAAAGTAAGCACTTTTTAAGGTTTTTAAGCACCGTACGAACCATGCAGGGGTTGATCCAGCCAAAAATTGGGGTCGTTTTGTTGCCCCTTCACAAAATTCCACCTCCTAAAAAAGGTCCCTTCAAAAAATTCCACCTCCTAATAAAGGCCCCTTCACAAAATTCAAGTTCATAAAAACGGCCTTTTCAACGGCTCTTTTTCACAAAAAAGGGCCCCAAAAAATATAGGTAACCTGGATCGACCCCTGCATTATCAATCAGATAATTATCATTTTAATCTTTTTATTGGCCTTAACACCTGACCATAACAAATATGGGGATAATATCATCTGAATTTTGAAAAGAATTTCCTATAAATATATAATGTGCATAAGAACTGGAGCAATTTTAAATCTCACTGTAATATTCAGAGCTTATTTACATGGCACTTCAGATAAAATGAATGAGTAAACACTTACCCCATAATCAGTAATAATCCAAATTGGATCTTCATATCTAATTGAACAATGTCTACGAGATAGAAAAGGCTCTGATATACACACTGTATTATGTGCAGCTCTACCAATAGTACACTAAAATAGGACATAGTAAGTTAAAATTAAGACAATGGATACTAATACATCATATTTAAGTAGAATACTTTACGATGCAGATAAAACAAAATAAGTTCACAAAATTTAGCAGATAAATACTAACTCACCAATTCAGAAAAAAGAGGATATATTTTCCCAGCGTTTGAACCGCTTATCTTTTTTAGAAAACTATGAGCTTTTACAGAAGGCTCCATGATTTGACCACAATACTGTGGTAGATGCGAAGATCAAAACTAAACTTATAAAATCAGGGAATAGCGGATAAAGATCAAAATAATCTACAAAATTTCATGAATTCTTACGAATATAATTTATAACTAATTAGTTTTGGCTCTAACGACGATCACATTCGTTATTTTGAAAAACATAAATATATAAAGTTTAGTTGTACATAAATAGATTTTTATTCACAGAGTAAGGTAAAGAAGTACTTACTGTGCTCTCAATTTTCGCGCCAAATCTGTCTGCGCATGTCTGCGATATTCAGCGCTCCACTGGTAAAGAGAAAAAGCTTAAAATGTAGAAATCTTTTCCTTCATTGTTTTTAGTCCAATTTTTAGTACGATGCTATTTTAGACCTTTTCTAAAGGGAAACCATTGAAAAAGCATTTTTTTGCAATTTGTTCCATTTGTTAGGACTAAAAATTAAGTTTTTTATTTCAAAATTTTTAACTGCATTTCAATTATTTTAACAAATTAAAATATTTATAAAAATTTCATACTTTTAATAGAATTTACTTGTTATGTAAACATTATCTGTTTGTAACCCTTTGTTGTTTTATTACCAACTCATTCATAGAGTGTTTGCAGGTGACGTCACAACCGGTTATTTTCTTTTAACTGTGTACCTTCTGTAGGGCTTTTAACTGTTGCTAAGGCCGTTGTTTATCTGTTGCTAAGGCGGTTTTTAGGTTTGGGATCATGTGATTACAAATGCTCCAATAGAAGAATTCCACGGCTGGTCATTTTCTGTAACTGTTAACCTCTGTAGGGCAAAAAACTGTAACATCTTCTGTTGCTAAGGCCGTTGCTAGGTCCGAGCCATGTGATTGAAAATGCTTTATTACGACCACATTAATAATGTTGGTGCTAGAATGCAAAAACTAAAAACGGTAGTAAATATTCAAACCCCCGTGCACCCCCTCCAGAATGGAATATCAAAAAATCCAGAAATTACTTTCCTTAAAATACTCTTAAGTAAGTAAGAAGATAATACCAACAGGTCGCTTCGTAATATCAGCTTCTCGGTACTGTTTTCTAGTGTTCGGCACTAGTTAACTAGAACTAGTTGCAACTAGTAGTTAACTACCGATCAACTAGTAGTTTAACTACTTTTGGTTTAAACTAGTTTAACTAGTAGTTGAACTACTTTTTTTAATAACTACTAGTTCAAACTACTTTCAAATTTTCAACTACTTTAAAAAAAATTTTGTTTAAAATTTCAAAAATATTTAAAATTTTTATCAAAATAGTGTAGAGTGTTTTCAGGTGACGTCACAACCGGTTGTTTTCTTTTAACTGTGTACCTTCTGTAGGGCTTTTAACTGTTGCTAAGGCCGTTGTTTATCTGTTGCTAAGGCAGTTTTTAGGTATGGGATCACGTGATTGCAAATGCTCCAATAGAAGAATTGCACGACCAGCTATTTTCTGTAACTGTTAACCTCTGTAGGGCAAAAAACTGTAACATCTTCTGTTGCTAAGACCCATAGAGATCTAATAGTATATTAGAGTGGACGTCACGTGACTTTCACTGAATTGACAAGGCGCCATGTTTCCATCGGCCAGCCGTAATGTTAAGTCAATGGAAGGGGTCTCCAAAATGCATTAAAAAAGTTTCCCAGCTGAAATATCCCTTAAAGACCGATCGAAATGCAAATAGGACCAAAAAATACATCTTTTAACACCAAAATTAAATACCTTTCGTGCAGTTTTCTTGGTTTTTCATCTCGATTTTTCTACCGTAAGCCTAAAATAACTGTTTTCTCGTCAAAAACCATTGTTATGCAGATTTTGCCTCTTGTTAATTTGGAGGGCTGCAAAAATGTTTTTTTAAAAACACTAGTATAACGAAAATATGTAAGAATAAAAGTAACACTTTATGTAAGTTTTGTCTCTGTTTTATACACCTAAGGAATTTAATTTAATTAAATGTTAAGTTTGCCAGTATAATATTCTAAAATTCTTATTCTTAAGATATTATTATATTTTTATTCCTACTAGTGTTTTAAAATATTTCCAAAGCCCTCCAAATTAAAAAGAGGCAAAATCTGCATAACAATGGTTTTTGACGAGAAAACAGTTATTTTAGGCTTACGGTAGAAAAATCGAGATGAAAAACCAAGAAAACTGCACGAAAGGTATTTAATTTTGGTGTTAAAAGATGTATTTTTTGGTCCTATTTGCATTTCGATCGGTCTTTAAGGGATATTTCAGCTGGGAAACTTTTTAAATGCATTTTTGAGACCCCTTCCATTGACTTAACATTACGGCTGGCCGATGGAAACATGGCGCCTTGTTGGTTACCGAGTCTCCTATGCAATAGCATTACTGGGTCACGTGACGTCCACTCTAATATACTATTAGATCTCTATGCTAAGACCGTTGTTACGTCCAAGTCATGTGATTGAAAATGCTCTATACAAAAATTACACTGCTATTTATAACTACAATGTCATGGTAGAGTACTTAAATACCATAACCAGAAATAAAGCGCCGTTTTGAGCGAAGCATAAAGTTTTTTGTGATATAGATAAGAAAGATGGTATTAGAATTTTGCCAAAAATTAGGTTATGAAATTAAATAGACTAGTTAAATAGTAGTTAACTACTTTGGGAAATAGTTAACTACTAGTTGCAACTAGTCCCAGGAAAAAATAGCTAACTACTAAGTTGCAACTAGATTTTCCCAGACTAGTTAGTAGTTGGTAGTTAACTACTTTTTGACCACAGTTGCCGAACACTACTGTTTTCTTCGAAAATGTGCAAAACTTGGTTTATACTCAGCGAAAACGGGTTTTTGGAATTTTCAGACCCCTCAAAACTCGAATATCCAAAATCTGAAAAATACCTTTCTATAGATATTGTTACTAGGTATCTTCCTGTGAAATAACGAAGATCTAGGGTCCTTTATTGGGACGCATCGGGGCTCAAAAACGACGAAAACGCTCCAAACCTCCCTGTGGGTCAGAAAAAAGAAATTTCGAAAAATCCCTTCTTACTGCGCGTATACACTGTAAGGTTTTCCACCCTACCAAGTTTCGAGTCTTTAGCCCCCCGGTAGATTTTGCTGTGCGTTGATGAGTAAGTGTATAGAGGTGAGTGAGTGAGTGGTTAAGCTCTTTTATTATTATAGATAACATACTTGTGCAACTGTAATATAAACCGCTTTCAAAAACTGATATTTCTTAAAACACCATCGATTTTAGATTTTACAACAATGATACCATCTATACCAGACATGGGCAAACTTTTTAAGGGGAGGGCCAGATGAAATAAAAAAATTATCTACGCGGGCCGGGAACAAAAAATTAAAAAAAAAAAATATGAGTGATAATTTTTAAAGTTCATTTTTACATCACACACAACTCATATGCTACAATGGTAAAAAGCTTCGAAAAAGTTACAAAATTGATTGTTCTTTAGAAGAGTATGAAGGCGTATGTGACAAATGAAACTGTGGTACTGAGCTTCTAAAAGTTTTTCATGTTCTGGTAGAAACTGAGAGGAGCTGACTCACAGTAGTGTAGCTAAATGGTGGTCATATAAAAAACATTTTGTCCTATGTGTGGGGTTATTCAAATCCATGCCGCGGGCCGGATTGATTCGTCCGAAGGGCCGCACTTGGCCCGCGGGCCGTACTTTGCCCATGACTGATCTATACCATACTAATCTTTAAGGTTTACTTATTACTTACACTTTAAGTATTTTTGCGTTCAGAATTAATTTCTCATCCATATTAGTCCGTAGTCCCTTTTCTTTCAACTCATTGAGTAAATGAGTATTTCACTTATTTCACCAGATACCATGGTGCCCCATTGCAATGGGGCAAAGCTACCCCAAAACGAGGGCCAAAGTCACCCCAACGAAATAAAAATTTATTAATTTAGTCAAACCACAAAGTAAAACTATATAATGACATTGAATCATTGAAAATAGTTAGAAGACTTTATAATAATTGATTGAAAAATGGCACTGTCTATTTGCCCCCCCCCCCCGGCAAATAGTAGTAACAAATAGTAACTATCCGCTTTAGGAGAATCATTTCAGTTTTTGGTTTGGGGGGCAAAGATTTTTTAAGTGGGGTGGGCCACGTTTTAACCAGACTTTTGGGGGTTTGAAGTCCTCAACGTCCTTTTTAAGGTACCCCTAACGATTGCATTAATACGTTAAATTTTAGATCACTTAAAAGTAGTAGTACTTACTTGATTATATTTTCTTTTTTTTTTCCTTCTTTTTCTCATTGGCGCAACAGCCCTATGTGGGCCAAGGCCTACGATGCCCATCTTCGTTCTTTTGACCGTGGGGCCCTGGGGTGCAAGGCATATGTCCCGGTTAGGTGGTCAGTCTAACGCAAGACCCCCACTTATGTTAAAATTTTACAATGTGAGATCCAAGTAAAAATAGGGAGTCTGGGAGTCATCTCCAGAAATATTTTGAACATTTGCCTCTTAAAGTAGTGTTTCAGCTCATTTGAGTTATAAATAAACGTCAAATTTTCAAGGAGGGCCGGAGGCTATCTCCGAGATTTTTTTTTTTGAAAATTCCCCTTTAAAATAGCGTTTTATCTCCTTTGCAAATACTTTCGGGAACACCCAAAGGGAAAAGCTTCTTGTAAGTGGCAAAATTTTCAAAAACTCTGTATAACAGGCAATTAAAATTTTACTGGGGAATTCTCTCCCAGATTTTTTTTTTTAGAAATTTGCCTCTTAGAATAGTGTTTAAGCTAATTTTGAAGCCTTTTAGGATACGTCTGAAGAGAACAGTTTCTTGTAAACCACATAATTTTCTATGGAAAAAAGTTATAATTAAACGTCAAAGTTCCAAGGGGGCTTTGGGTCCTCTCCCAGAAAAAGTTTTGAAAATTGCCCCTTTAAACTAGTGTTTATCTCCTTTTTAAACTCTCTGGGGGGAACACTAATCCCCCCTTGCCAGGAAAAATTAGCAAATAGCAAACCCCCTTCCCCTCGTTAGGTGCTTACGTAATATACGGCCACTATAGACCGATTTTTAGTGTGCAATTTTTGGGGTCATTCCTAAGTGAAAACTGTTGAGAAACCGGGGGAGAGTTAGCCCAGCCGCGATTTAATTTTTTAACTAGTTTTTAGGGTTATTAAACGTTCGTATTTAAATTATGAATTCGACGTCGTGTATTTTAACCCAAAAGGTTAACCTATCAAGGTGTTGACTAATCTCTCTAAGTATTACAGAAAAAAAAGTTAACACACCAAAAAATAACTAAGCCAACTAACCCCGGTCTTCCATAACTAAACTAAAGTAATCAAATTTTCCAAAGTTAATTTTTCTTTGATCTTGTCACCAATGCTATTCCTGTTACAGGGGTGGAAAACCAAAAATTCATTTTTGGAGCAGCTTTAGAGCAGTTTTGGAGCAAGGCTAATCAATTTTTGGTGCAGTTTTGGAGCAAGGCTAATCAATTTTGGACCACCTATTTGTGTTTTCGTATCAGAGTATGATTTGAATTTTTGCAGCACCTTTTGGTGATTTCGTATCAAGCATTTTTGTAGCATTACACTTTCATGTTAATTCCCAGAGCAAAACGAAACTTTCGCGAAAGTCACGATTTTCCCACAATAACTCGTGATTTTTCATGGAAATAGTCTGGAAGGTAATATAGTAGGGATTATCTGGAAAAATAATAATTAGTTCGCGGTCCGCAGGTTGTGCATCCCTATTTTAGATGGAGGCTCATATTTTGTAGAGAAAAAGCGGAAAATCGCGATTCCGCGGATGGTAATCATGATGGCTGAAGATTGGCTCTTTCCCTGATGGTAGGATTTTCAAAATTTGAATCAAATTGAACGGAAAATCATGTTTTTGGAGCAGTTTGGCGCAAAAATGTGAATTTTGCTGGTTTTGGAGCAGATTGGAGCAATGCATCCATTTTGGAGCAGTTTGGCACAGTTGGAGCAGATTTTCCACCCCTGCTGTTAACCTCTTTTTGAAATGACATGCCGCTTTTTAACGATAGGATCTCAATATTTGGGCTGCAGACCCCTTTTATAATTTGGCTATGGGATCCTGAGATGCAACTTCGTACAACCACCTAAAATATATTCCTAGTCAACTCAAATGGTAGGTAAGGTACATCAAAAAATAAAAAGGATATCAAAGCCAAATTTATTCCAGTGATTGCTCATAAGGTTGATTGATGAAAAATACGGCATTCCTTCAAGTGAGCGGGCCAAGAAAATCAATAATGTATCGATATCTTATTATAGACGCATATATAAACCTTCTCTACACGTGGACGTTGTAAAGGGATTTATTAGGTGCCTTCTTCTCATTGATAGGAGTTGCTTTTAGTTCTGGAGTTTGGGAGAGCCGAAATAAAAAAAAATCAACTTAGGGGGATATGATGAAGTCATGGACATTGCGGGGAAAAGGCGATTGGGTATTTTCTCTTGAAACTTGTACAATGTATACAATCCCAAGGGCTGAAAATAAGAATGGAAAACTACTGGCTGACAGTAAATCGTAGTTAGGAGGTCCGTAAGTGGAATCCAAACTCTTATATCCAACCACAATAGCAGTCAACCACTGCAGTCAAAAGCTTGATTTGCTCATCCACACAATGCCATGTCAATAAGACGTCCACTTTCATCATTTCGTGCATTATTGGCTACCCTCAAAGTCTGTGGTTAAAAGGGAAAGATAAACGAAGCTAAACACCTTGAACGGACAATCCACTGATGCATACAGTGGGTAAATTTTTTGGGTGTTTTTTACAGTCTTTTTGTCTTTACAGTCAGTTTTTAAATGAGTAGTCTCCTTTTTTAAAGTAGTTTTTCAGACTCGAATTATAGTTAAAATTATGGAATTGCAACCCGAAATTTCCTATATTGAACAAGAGGAAAGGACTACAAGGACTACCCTAACGGAAAAAAAAATTTCCTTTTCATTCTCTATATATGTAACATGTAACAGTTTAAGTCATGTAAATAAAATATCCTCATAATTATTAACATGGTGTGGCGGAGATAGGCATTTCAAAATTCTTGAATGTGGTTTTAGTTAAATTATTCAAGTTCAAAGACTTATGAAAAACAAAACTTATTTTATTTCTCACTAGATTCAGTTTCTTCTAATTTCAGCTTAGTTCTGTATTTCACATAAGGAGAATATATGTCAAACCCAAAAGAAATAAAATTGTCAAAGAATACTCTGTATTTCAGAGGCAAGAGGTAAAAGTTCACAAATTGTGCGGGTGGCCAAATCAGCCACTCTGCAGTATACAGCTTGGATCCTTTTTCTATTAATTCTTGTTTTAACTGAGAAAGCGATCCTTCTAAGACTGCCACAGTTCCAAAATACACGGTGATGTTGACAGGTGAGAACAGGATCTATAAAACACAACAGTGTGAGATTATGTGATGGAAAAAATATTTCGTACTCTAATTACATAGGGTTTTGACACAACTTAATTTGGTGGTATATTTTCAACTAAAAGCGATATCCACCATAACAGGGAATCAAGAAACATACCCATTGAGTCAAAAATAATTCAATTCAATTTCTTCAATTGAAAAACATGAGCTTAAAGAGTCTAATAAAATTTCTTTAATTTAAGTGGCCCAGAACATTAATGAGTAAGTTAATGTTAATTCAGTAAAATTATGGGTAAGAACCTCAAGTTAACTGAAGGTGTTTCAAAAGTCCCTTCACAGCTTTTACTTAGAAACGTCTCCTGAGGTCATGGAAGTAAGGTGGTGACCCTTAAGGAAGTGACCATGAAGAATCCATAGAGATGACTCATAGCTCACTTAGCGGCGAAATAAAACAGTTTAAAAAATTAATTAAAAAACTAAAGACAAAAAGAAAAAGTTTCCAGTGTTATTATGTAGTTTTGTGTTTTTTTTTTAATTAACTATAAAATTAAAAAAAAAAAAACCTTGTAATTTGCAAACTTTTTTCTTTTTTCAGGCCCGAAAAAGTGCTGTTTTCCCTTGCTCCGCGGATATTCACGATATTTTCATGAACTTTTTTCCACTGAGTTTTGGGAGCTATGCACTAGGCCTGTGCATCAGAATTTGATTTTGATCGCTTCAATCCGAATCCATACCTGGTCGTAGAAGACCTTCTTGACCACAGCGCGGAGCGAGGATCCAGGCACCATGAGGTCGATGGCGATGTACCAGTAGTGCGAGAGCACCCCGGTGGTGAGCCCGGCGGCCCCCATGTGGGCCGTGCGGACGGCGTTGATGTTGTCCGCGCGATCAGTGAGGAGTTCGTAGTGCTGCTGCACGAGGTCCCCGGCAACCCCCATGGCGGCCGAGAAGGTGGCGTTGGTGAGCAGGAGGTGTTTGCCGAACAGGCGGTGTCCCAGGAGGGCTGACGCCCGAACTGCCCGCCGCAGGCAGGCGTTCATGGCAGCGGTGGCCATCGCCTGAAAAAAAAGAAAGGAAGCGGTTATAGAAAAGGCTGCGATGGGGTGGGCCGCAAGTCAGGTGGATAGTCTACCTTCCGGTAAGAACTGTAGGTGGATTTACAAGCTAAAAAAAACAAATTCCCCACTGCTAGGAAATATTCTTAAAACTTGGAGGCCAACCCCCCCCCCTAAAAATTCGTCTTTGCGTTTGTCTCAGGTAGCACGCTACATCAATATATATTATCCCTAAGGTATCAACCAATGACTTAAGTCATCAGTTGATGTAAAATGCTATAGCTGTGCTACCTGGGAAGGGTCATTAATCGGTGTTTTAACAGTGTTAACCAATATCTATAAAATAGACGAACATTTTTAAAAATATTTTATAACAGAAAAAGGTTTAAAAATATTCTAAATAGTAACCCTATTTGAATGAAATAAACCAATAAAATTTAATTTCTTTGCTTTTTTTATAATTAATGCTGGTGAAACGATGATATATGATAGAACCAAAAATCCAATACTGGGTGATGTCATTGATATTGTCTGATACTTAGGAGGGGTCATTTTAACAAAGACATTTTGGCCGGTGTACGTGTGCTACATGGGGACAAGCACTTAGCAAACATCGGTAGACTGGTTGGTAGGTGAAGGTTTTTAAAAGGCACGTAGAAAATATCGGAGGGGGGAAGGAAACTTGTTGATTGCTCTGTAGGAGTCAAAGCCAAAAAATTCAATACATTTTAAAAGGATGCATCCTAATGGACACAGTTGTAAGAAGAAGGACATTGGGAGGCCTGATTACTATGAATTCCTCTGTCAACAGTCTGAGAACCGTAAGTAGTCAAAGTAGTAAGGGCGATAAACTTCCATTCAATTTCTTCTCTCTTTAATCAAAAAGATTTAGTGAAATTGGAACCAAGATAGAGAAACTAAATATATAGTTTCATTCACATTTTTTCCTCTTAGCATGTTTTAAGTACATTTTGGAAAGAGATGTAAATATTCGCTAATTATTTCATTTAATTCTTCTAAGTTCAATAAAGAATTGTTGAATGCTTGGGTTTTAAAAGTATACGGCTGGATAGCAAGAGCATGAGGATATAATACATATTTCTTTCTTTTAAAACTTAAAAAAAAAAAAAAAAAAAAAAAAAAAAGATTTATCGATACTTAACTGAAATCAGAGATAAGTAGCTATGGAGATAAATTCTCTAGTCAACTCAACGTTTTCTCATACATTTAGCTAGCTATTCTCCAATCATTTTAATCAAAGCCATAATAAGGTTAGCGATACTTTAAAAATAAAGTATACATATCATTCCAGGGTATCCTACTTCAAGGGTAGCATTTTTCTAAAATTTTAAAGAAAAGGATAAGGATAACCAATCATTCTGTGTTCTAACAGTTTCCTTTTTAACCAGTTTAATATCTCGTTATGAATAAGGTTTATATTTTTCTTGAGACACAATGATGGTACATTTTCTACCTACCTTTTTACAAACAATCAATTACAAAACAAAGTAGGAATCAAGATGTGTCACACAGCCATTTTTACAAACCTTGATTTCCAACTTGAATGTGAAAAGACTGATTGGATCATAAAATACTTATTATGTTATTCTTTCATTAACATTTTAAGCTGAAATATATCAGAGCTTAGGTAATAGTCAGTAAGAAATTGCTATAAATTTGAGGATATGAGATCATATCAGAAATAAGGGAATCTAGGAAAATTTTAGAATTAAATTTAAACTCCTGTACCTAGTAGAACAAAATCCCACATGAATTTTCTGAGTGAGACCTGCAATCAGCCTATCCATATTTTCAGTCTAAATATTGACCTATAATAATTAATTGCCTATTATCGTCAAGTACCTAATTGCTTTACGTGATAAGTGGGATAACTTCATTTGTCTTAATTTGACAGCTTTCTTAACCTATAGTGTTTGAAGTCATTGTTTTATTTCCTTCCTTAAAAACTCTATTTCTTAAGATGCAACATGTTTCATTTTATAAATTGGTTTTGAAATCATAGAAATAACTACAAAGTGGTCATTTCATACCTATTTTACGATTATTAGACCTATATCCGGTCTCAGTGGCGTATATAAGGGGGGGCGACGATGCCCGCCCCCCCCCCGAAATTCTGACTAGGTGTCCTAAAATGGGTTAAAATCCTGTTTTTAGGGTCAAATTTCCAAAAATTTTCTCCCCCAGAAAATTTTTGGAAATTTGACCCTAAAAACAGGATTTTAACCCATTTTAGGACACCTAGTCAGAATTTCGGGGGGGGGGGGGCCCGTCGCCCCCCCCCCCTTATATACGCTACTGAGACCGGATATAGGTCTAATAATCGTAAAATAGGTATGAAATGACCACTTTGTAGTTATTTCTATGATCAAGATCCAAATCATGCCTGGAAAATATTAAAAAACTACATTGAATCTATTAAATATGCATGGGGGGCTTAGGAATATTTTTGGGTCCTCTCCCCCAGTGTGAAATTCTAGCTTTCGGCTTTTTAAAAGCTAATTTTTTTTTGAAGATATTTTGGGCCCCTCCCGAAATAAATTTCTATATACGCCACTGTCCGGTCTTGTTTAACTCAAGGGAGACATCAGTATTTTTGAAATATTTTTCACAATAAAATCATAGATATTTTTTTAAAATATTGAAAAAATATGATCTTCCATCTATAAATCTAGATTTCACAGCCTTCAGAATCTGATTCATAAATAGTTTGTTTTAAGGTATGCTTACCCTTTTAGAAGGGTCACAAAACTATTTGGTTACTGTTGGTCATGAGCATGACATAAAATGTAGAGATCCTAACAGCTGAAATATAAAATAATTTTAAAAATAAAATAATAATGTAATGATTTAAACTGTGATATTTCACCTGAAGATATTTTTCAAGGTTTAAGTTCTAAAAGAAAGAATAATTTGAATTGCTTAAAATATTTGACTCATATGCTCATTGACTTGAATGCATAGGGGAGAGTATATTAGTAGTATAGGGGAGAGTGTGGATGACTGGGACAATTTTCACATTTATACTAATATTGCAAAAGTTTCACATTTTTCAATTCTGTAACAAGTTTGAAACCAACAATTACACTATCGGTTACAATATAAATGCATGTATTCAATCAATTAGCCATCCATCATCAAAAGTTTTAATGAATGCATGTATTTTGTTCCATTTATTCCCTTGATTAACAACAATTAACCGTAAAATTAGCATCAACTGATGCAAGTCCTCTTGTTCTTTCAGTGGTTGAGGCTTGGTGTTATTTATACTTATGCTACTTGATCTTGATGGGTTTGAACATTTAGAAGTGCAAATAGATATTTTTTATGTCTGCACAAACACCCCTAAAAGCTATTCCCTTCCTGCAATTACATTTTCTGCCATTCAGAAGGAACTTTCTAAATATTGTGCATAAAAAAAACCTTGTTTGAATAATTGTTTAATCATAAAATATTTGATAATATAATCATAACATATTGAAATTAATAAAATGAGTTGAATATAGAAAGCTATTGATGAAAAGTTTTGACACCAGAAAATGAAGGGATGATGGAATTGTCCCATTCATTCCCATAACCACTCATTTAAAAAAAAAACCTAAAATTAGGCTTGGAAAATAACCATGAATTTTATCCCATTTAAATTGTAAACTATACTAAATACATTTCAAAAACTTAAAATAAATTGCTTTAAAAAAAAAACGCCTATAGAATTAAAACAAAATAAGTTACTTCTGGTATGGAAAATATATTTAGTAGTCCAATTGATACAAGCATGGAAGCTGATGCTTATGAACACAATTTGTTAAATAGGCTATCTATAGGAATATGTACTCTATCTCCTGTGTAAAATATGAAACAGTTAAAGTGAAGTTAAGATATAAAAAATTCACATAGTTGTCCTGTTCATCCCCTGTCCCACTCATCCCAACATAGTTTTTAATCCTGACACTTGAAAAATATGTAGATAAAGCAAAACTATTTTTTGACATAATTTTGAAGTAACTATATCATAGGTCTACTCATAGGAAGGAGTCCTAAATGGATCAGATAAGTCATTCTCCATCTCTTGAACCTGAAATTCCATAATATTGAATCTGGTTCCTGATGGCTAAGAGTTGTTCTTTTCCGTAATTTAAACTTACCTGTATTGAATAAAGTACACAATATCAAGCTTTTTTACCTAAGATTAATCAGTCAAGTTTTTAAGAGAATCAAATGAAATGCAAAGCAGATTTTTAAAATATCCTAAGTAGGTACTTCCAAATGTTTCAACTTCTGTGTGAGCAGGTTAATATTATTTATAATAAGACAATAGTTTCTTACTTCTCCAAGCATCTTAATATAATTTTCATTGTAAATTAACCTTTAATAGGGAATTTAAAATAAACTTGGCAAAAGGTTATTATCAATTTCTTACATTTAAATTTCCAAGTAATTTTGACTGGTAACGTTAGATCTAACCTGAATTTAATTACTCTAAATTAAGAGTCCAATATTAATGATAAAAAATATAGGAGTATAAAAATACATGCTCTCCTTCTTTTAATACATATATATCGACTTTAAAGACAAACAGAACTATTTTAAAGGTTATAAAATCAGTCATCCAAAAAAGTTCCATATGTGCAAAGACTTTAAAATGTCCAGCCTTAACTCTTAATATATTTTCAACAAGTTTTACTACCAATTTCAGGTCTAACAAGTTTTTTTTTTACTACAAGAACAAGTTGTTCTTAAAAATAAGTTTTGAAAAAAATTGGTTGCATTTTTAGTTTATATTAGGTAGTAGGATGTTTAATTTGAATTGATTTCAGTCAATAAGTTTGGGTACACAGCTTTTTATCATGACGGAAACTTTTGGATACACTAACATAGGCTTAATGTTTTTAAGCAAAGAAAATTTCTAATAGCAGTTCTAGAGTTTAAGAATCAAGCAGGGGTGTAACTCAGGTTAAAAGTTAGTACCTGAATTATGAAAAAAATATTTAGAAATAGTGTTATGCTTCTAAAGAAAAATATTCTGAATTGCATGCAAAATAAAAATCTCACTTGATGTGGTGCAAATATCTTAAGATAGAACCAGATTTAATTTTTAAAGTGATTTGGTCCCAGAAGGAGTCGTTCTATCAAGGTTCTACTGTAGCATAAAATGAATTACTATTTAAGATGTCAATAATAAACTATTTGCATAAATTTAAATAGATAATTTGCACTTTCATTTTTCAGTCAATCATATTTTCAAACTCCAGAAATTTTACTTTTTTTGTCATAAATCAATATTAAGTTTAATAATTTAGTATCAATGAAAATAAAGGTCAAATTTAAAATAATTATTATGATTGTTAACTAACACCAATATAAAGGAAATTTGGAAACAAAAGAAAATAAACATACAATTTACTCTATTTTGTTAAAATTTTTGTTATTTTCTGTAATCACTCCTCCATTTAAAAGAACCTGCAATAAATAAAAATAGTGAGGAAAGTTGCACTTTGTAATCGAAAAAAATGATAAAGATGTGAATAATATTATTTGTTTTCATTGTGCAACTTATCCGACCTAAGATACCAAATCATCAAAGTGTTAAGTAACAAATGATAACCAAATTTGGGTGTTTCAAACTTAAAAATTCCATACCAAAATAGTTTTTATGGAAAAACTTATAATACTATTAGAATTTATATTTGCTTTAAAGTTTAAATATGAAATTCTTAATTTTAAATATTTTTATATTGGTCAGTTCTCATAGAAAAGTTTGTTCAGAATACTTATCTTAATTATATTCTTATAGAGTAATAGTTCTTTTTAAATAAAGTACTACCTACTAAGTGTCACGACTTATTTCGTATAGAGTAAAGAGTAGCTGATAAAATTAATCTTTAAACATCAAAAATAGGCAAAAAGAAAACAAACCAATAAAAAATACAATTAATTTACTACATAAATCCTTGAGTATACATACATTAAGTGCAAACAAGAACAACACAAAAACAATATACTACAATGAAATTCTTAAGAAAGATCAATTCTGAAGTGTAGAGAAAAGAGCAGTATTGGTCTTCTAAGTCAAAAATACTTGCAAACAAAACATATCTACATACCTCCTTTCAGCATCATAAGTACTAATCAATAAGATGTCATGACTTAATGTCCAGATAAAAAAGAAAATGTTGTGGTTTCAATAAAAGTATAAATAATAGAAAGCAATTAAGTGTTTCTTTGTTTGTAAGTTATTAATTAAGTCACAACATATCATAAGGAAGATGCTTATCTTTGATGAGCAGCATTGAATCCAGGACTTTACCATTTTGATCATCAGATACTTGCTCCATGTACAAATGGGTTTTATTGATAATGTTAAGCCGAGTATACCCATAATCAGAAAACCTTGCAGCACTCCAAACAGAGGGGTTGGATACAAAAGGATCTAGCCTTTCCTGGCAGCCAGCAGACCCAGTAATGATATGAACAGGTGCTTTAGGGTTAGTGTATGGAGCATCGTAACTTCCGTTGTACACTTTCTGATCATACACAGGCCACATTCTCTCATACATGTGCTCATGGGCCCAGAATTCCAAATCAACACCATATTTGTAAAAGAGGTCTTCCAGTCCATAAGCGTGAAGGAGGGGAAGTCCTTTCCTGATGATACTCTCATTGAGCTTGCAGTCATCAGTATCATTAGTACTGCAGTACATGGGACGATGACCCATAGTTATGATCCATGGTCGCTCAGCACGGTTTTCATTTGCTTTCTTTAGATCCTTTTCCAACCATTCAAACTGTCTGGCAATTTGCTCCCAACCATACCAGACGTAGAAGTAAAACTCAGTTGAAAATGCAATAATGTGGGCAGGTCCTATATCAAAACTGTAAAAGTGGTTGTTGATGTCCCCCTCCAAGTTCATCATGCTGAATCTGTTGACATAATTAGAGAAATTATAAGCTGATTCATGGTTCCCCACACAGACCTGGTAAGGGAGGTATGCAGCAATGGTCTCAATCTGCCTCATAAACTCATCTCCGATAGCTGCATTTTCAGTATCCAAATTGTAGGCCATGTCTCCCACATGCAGTAAGGCATCATACATCCCCTTTTGAACTTCTTCCTGAATGCGAGGTAGAGATTGAGCATTGTAATTACCCAGGTCTCCATACACAACCAATCTGGGGCTCCAGTCAGTACCATTCTGCTTAGCAGTAAACCAGTACACTGCACTCCAACCATCAGTACTGCCACAGTGGTACACATACTCAGTACCAGGAATAAGATTAGTCAGCATGACCCTGTGAATGTATAGGACACGCTTGCTGGAGCCCCCATCGACGAATTTTGTGACATAACCGGTCTTGGTTTGGTCCAACTTGTGCTTTCCGTACTCAACGGTTGATGTGTTGGTTGGATCAAAAGTGGTCCAAGTTACCATCATCTGAGAAGGATCGTTTCCATAGGAAAGATGCACTTGCTCTGGCTGAGTGCTCAAGACAGCCAAAACGCTGGGTGCGAATGTACACAAGCACACCAGCAGAGCGCAAATAGAAGATGCAAGCCTCATGGTGAAGCACCGTAGCCGACGAAGTGAAGAGCGACGAATACCTCCCGGAACGATCGACCACTTTTATAAACGATAATCAGTTGACAGTCCGCGACGCAGGCACTGATAAAGCAAAACGATCACGAGGTACAAACACTGAAGACAAATGAGGATTACTTTTAAACGTGTATGGAGTAGAACTTAGTTACCGCCTTAGCGATATACTGCAATATAAAGGTTAGAAAATGACAGAAAAAGAATCTGTAGTTAAGAAATACGCAATGCAATAAAAGCGGGAGGTGAATCCCGTCGTGATTACCTAATTTCCATAGAATTCCGAGAAATCATAATGCACCTTTACCTTTACATATGTTTTTGTTTATGTAACAGTGTCACAGTGGCAGTTGCAGTTATACTTCTGATTTAAAATTTTAGTGACATAATTAATTTTAATACATCTTCTTTGCTTAATTTATTTAGATCCATGTAAACATTTAATTTTCTAATAATTGAAAAATGAATTTTCTCTTTTAATTCCTCAATTTCTACCAAAAAAGTTTGATCTTAGTTTCGTTGAGTTAAACCGGTTTAATTTAACTGATACAAACCGGGATTTCTCTGCGCACGAAAAGACAGCTGCCCCAGGTGGGAGGACATGGAACTAACGGCCTGTCCCATGCACTGAGGTCCCATGCCCCCTCTGTTTCCACCTTGCAAGAAGTGCGATGGGTCATAGTTTTATTTCTGTAGCGAATGTGTTTTGTGTTAATAATTTGCACAGAACACGCTCTTTCGACCTTCTATAAAAATATAAACAATAATATATTTCGTTGTTTTTATGAAATTTGGGATAATATATTTGGATTTGGGGGATTTAAGGATATATCCTCCCCCTAAAAATCTAAAATTTAGGTAGCATCGAAATCATTCAAAATTATAAAAAAATACTTAAAATATAAATTTATTTATTTAGGGTTTAATACTTTCAAAAAAATATATTACTGTAACGCATTCCATGCCAAAAAAAAAAAAAAAAATAAAGCTGAGATAGTAAAAAAAAAAACAAATTGGGGGGGGGGATTGGGCTTGGCCATCCCCCCACTTTTTGTTCACCCAATTCTACCACTGCTTAGAGGAATATAATTTTGAATATTTTGGAAATTAATTTGTCCACCTTGAAGGCCGCCGAAAATGAGTAAATTTCAGTTTTCAAGGGGAGTAATTCCAAACATTTTCTGATGGTACCCCAGATCCCCTATAAGAATTCATTACGAAATGGGGATAGTTCTCTAAAATTTCATAGTCAAGATAAATCATTATTTCAAAGGATCCTTGTCTTAACTTCATTTCAGAAAAAGTCCATCCCTGATGGGTGTTTTTCAATTGTGAAAAGTATCCAAAAATGAGTTTAAAATTTCTTTTTTAGGGTTCAATTTCCAAATTTCTGGGGATTCCCCCAGACTCTCTTTAGTGCTTGTTATATTCATCCTATCTATAATCAAGAAAACGAAATTTTTAAGTTTATCAAGATTCAAATCTTGCATAGAAATGTTCAAAAACTGCATTAAGCCTATGCATTTACTTAAGACAATTTTTGCCCCCCCCCTCAAAATAAGAACTTGGGGGCCGCTTCTCAACTTCGTCCTTGGGTCCCGGCTTGCCCTGGGGGCAATATGAATTTATAGGGGGGCAATTTCGTAAATTCTTAACCAAATTCCCCCCCCCCCCAAGTGGGGCATGGACCACCAGGTTTTATTTACTTTTCAATAAGGATTTTAGAAAAAATTAAAGGACATGGGGGGCATGGAAAATTTAGGAAGGCTTTGGTGGGGCATGGTTGGGAAAACAGGTTGGGAAACCAAACAGGTCGGACCAAAACAGGTTGGGAAACACTGGACACTGGTCTATAGTAAGTTGACGAAGGTTTATAAGCGGATCTTTGAGATCAAGCACAAAAGCCGAAGAATACATGTGACCAATCCCAATCAAATCCCTAAGAAAGTTCGCAATGTTTTCTTTTTTAGCAAAGTGTAAATGTCTGATTTGATGGTTTGGATAATTATTTAACTTTTAGACTTGTTTTAAAAAAAATTCCCATCCCTACAAAATGCTCTCTTTAAAATTTCAGATTTTTTTTTTACAAAAGTTTCGTTTGTGGAGATTTTTTAAGCAGGGTGGATATTTTATGACCACTTTAAAGGGGGCATATCTTTATATATTCTATTCCGTTGACCCAAAAAACATATTTCCACACTTTGGTTTTGATTAAATGAGCAGTGGATCTTAAGATACAACAAGTAGTTCATTCAATCCAAGATGGTGGCCATAAATTTGAAACGACCATTTTTCCAGTTGGCTCCCCATCTAATATGTTTTCTTACGTCCTTACGAACACAAATTATAAAAGTGGATTTAATTTAGAATTAAAGGAATTTAAACGTATAAAGATAATTCTGCATGTATTATACACAAAAACAAAAATAAAATATATCTTCAAAACATATTTATTACTTTTATTACAATAGCATTAATACATAAAAGTGTTATTGCTCAACGTTCCAAAAATATTAGTTGACTATTACATGTACAAAGTTTGAAGTAAAATGTTTGAAACTACTTTGATATACAATACGAGTTCAAAATTTAACCAAAAGATACAGATAATAAACAAGTATGAATAAAGAACCACAAAACCGCTATGACTAGAAAGCAAAAGGCCAAAGAGCTCCTCAAAACGTTTAATATATAGTACTCCAATAAAAATACATACCACAAAAAGTTATAAATAAACAAAATAGTATCCAAAGAATTTTAGAAGAAATTATACATGCAATCTGAAGTGTTCAGTATTAAAAATGGCTTTAAAAACTACACTGAGAACTATCAAGTTTGATTTTCATTTCCTAACCCCCAATAAAAAAAAATAAAACCAATTAAGTACAGCATTGAAAATTCGGATTCAAAGAGAACTGGATCACCATTTAGAATTTTCAATCAACAAATGTGCATATCCTGCATTCCGAAATTATATTGTTACTAAAACTTAAAAATATGTTCTTTTCATTTAAATAAGCTTTTAAAAACTTTAATGGGTAGTTCTGTATTCAAGCTATATTTTTATATACTTTTAGCCCGGGAGAACCTATAGGTATATCATTTTCCCATTCACCCAAAAGATTTAGTAATGGAAAACAGGCAAATTAAAAAGTAATATTAAACGTTTGGCAGTATCACCTTATTTTACACTATTTTTCTTAAATCTCTATAAATAACTGATATAACAGTTTAAAAACTTACATAGGCAGTAATGCAGCTGGTTACAATTTGCTTTGTTTTAAAGGTAAAATAAATATTTTACGCCCCAAGAACAATTTTTTAAAAATTTTACATCAATTTACACTAAATCATGATTTTTCATGATTATTCTGCATAAACGTAAACAAATAGTACTTCCTTAAATTAGATACAACACAAAATACACTAAACAAGCAAATACGACCCATAATAAGGAATGTCTTTTTATACACTCAGGTATCATTCCTGGTTGTTAGAACAGAGAGTAAAACACGCAACCGTGGTTTAAACTCGTGTGAGAAAGTGGTTTCAAACGTTTCACATAAAAACTATGCAATTAAAACGTTGTATAAAAATTGTTAAGGGGATATTAGTTAACACGACCCTCGCCACAAGTATTGGCTCAGAGAAATCTTTTCACATTGAGTTCTCTTTGTAAATTCCCGGTTCTCCTCTCAAAAAAGGAAACTGTCGATAAGATTCATTGTAAAACGAAGCAGCAGATTCCAATAGTCAACTTTATATCCTTCCAAGATTTTATTATACTGTTCTTTTAAGCTTTGAAATTGCAAGCATTCCCATTATGACACATGTATCTCATTTATTTAACATGACATATCTCACTTATGACACATGGAAAAATATAACTATACTTACTTCAAACAACATAAAATATTTCTTAAAAAGCAATGAGTTCGATAAAAATGAATGTAAAAACATATTTATTCTTTTAATGAGTTTAAAATGTGCCTATTTGAAAATTAATTCAAATAAGTTACATGATTTATAACATGAGAAAAAGCTATTATTTTTCTAAAAATGAAAGGATGAGAGAATGAAGCCTTAATATTCACTGAAACTTGTTTAGCAAAGACAACTTTTTCAAAGTTGATAGTAAAAATTATTTTTTATGGAAGTGTTTTACATCGAACTCTGCATTTTCAGCAAGTTAACATTGTACAATGAATGTTACCAAGAGGACGCATACTACTTGGTGATGACTGAGAATGTATAAATCAGATTAGACCCCCTAAAAAAGTAGCATATAATTATGGAAAACGCAGCAAAATAAAATACCAGTTGAGAAAGTAAAACAAACTTTCAATATGTAAAACGCGATTTTCCCATAAGTTTTCCTAACATAAGTATTCAAATATATAACACTGTTCGCAGCTAACATAATGGTAATTAGGACGTAAAGTATCATCGATATCTAAGCTTTAAAAATATTTCCTTTTAAGATTTTTTCACAAGTGAAAGCCTTAAAATTGAGTGTCTCTATTGTCAGTAAATGTAGCCCACTATTAAACAGCCCCCAATATAATTATACTCTAATATTAAAAGATGTTACATATTACCCTCGGTTTAATTTTGCTGCCATTTCATTGAAAACAGACGGTTTTTACAGAGACCATTCAAAAGAAATGGACTAATGTAGTATGACCTGAAAGCAGCGGTTGTCCGGAGGTATTTTCATCAATTATAGTATTAACTCTGCTAAGTTAACGTAATGATTGATGTAGTCATTTGAAGGTATGTAGAAATCTGATTTATACTCTTAGCAAACACACGGGCTTTACATAGTTGTAAACGAATATTAAGCTTCTCTCATAGCACCGGATCACGGTATCCGACTGACATACAGCAGAAACTAATAGGAGTTAGGTTAGCACAGTCAAAGGGATCAGTCTCAGCCTTGTGATCACCTCTTCCAGTCCACTTCCGTCTCGGTAACAGACTTTATCTCCTCTCTGTCGATGATGGCCCGAGGGAGAACGAGGTCTGCCCCTTGGTCCACCCTGGAGAACCTCTCCTTTTGGCGCAACTCCTGAACAACGCAGTCCATCTGCCTCCTCTCGGTGACCACGGAAGTGGCTCCAGACTGGAACCGGGAGGGGTAGTTGTTGTTGTCCTCCAAGTGGTAGGAGGACTGCTCGGCGTAGAAGTGGGACTGTTGTTGCTGCTGTTGTTGTTGTTGGTTTAGGTAGTGAGGGGGCTCCATGGTTGGCACATCTTCGAGGAACTCGGACGTGGACCTCTCGGCGAGGCTCCGCGCGGTGCGGTACGTGTACCCCGTGTCCACGCTGGACAGGGACTCGCGGTCCGCGTGCGCGAAGTCCACGTCCACTTCGGTCATGGACCGGAGGTCGTACTCCGGGATGGAGCCCGACCGGGAAGTCCTTCGCGAGGAGCAGTGGGGCAGCAGGGACTGCTCCGCGACCGGGGGCAGCGAGCTACGGCGGTTGCGGGGCGGGTCCGACTGCTTGCGGTAGCGAGGGGGGTTGCGCAGAGGGGGGTACCTGTCATCCGGGGTGCTGAGGGCGCGGATGATGACGTGCCACGTGCGCGTGTCGAACAGCTTCTCGTAGCGAGAGTCCTTGGTGATGCGGATGTACTCCTCGACGGTGGTCGCCTCCTGCACCAGGTAGCGGAAGGTCTCGTCGGTGGTGATGCACGTCTGCCAGCGCTCTTTCACCTCGGCGGTGAGGTGCTCCACCCCTTCAACCTGCGGCGGCTCCAGCACCTTGAAGATGACGCTCGTGTAGGTGGGGTGCGGGATCGTCTTGGTGGAGCGCTGTAGGCTGTTGTAGGGGCTGACGGAGGAGGCGTACTCCGGGGGTTGGCGGCGCGCGGAGGGGATCTCGGTGGTCGTGCTCTCGGCGCCGTCGCGGAACTTCTCGGAGTAGGCGTCCCAGTGCCGCTCCGTCGTCTGCCGGTCGTCCGTCTGGTACATTCGGTCGTCCGTCTGGTACATTCGGTCGTCCGTCTGGTACTGCCGGATGGTCACGTCCCACCCGGAAGGCGGCTCGGACGACGGCAGGGGAGGCGGCGGGGGTGGTGGAGGGGCCTTCACGTGCTGCGCGATGGTGTCCTTCGTCGTCTTGGTGGTGGTCTCGGTGGCGTGCACCTCCGTCGTCGTCGTCAGGAACACATCGTCTATGTTGTGAATGGTGATCTTGGGCTTTTTCGGCACCAGGGCCATGGTCGGGAGTTCCTCGACGGGCTTGTGCTGCACCGTGGTCGTCTTTTGCAGCTTAGAGATATCGTCTTCCGTCTCCGTGGTCCTCTGCGTGCTGAGGAAGTAGTCCGTGACCGTGGCCGTCTCCCGCTTGGGCTGGCGGACGTACGGCATGACGGCCACTTCGCTCTCGAGCTCGGAGTGCGACCAGATGTCGTTGTCGGGGATGCTGCCCTTCAAGGAGGGCGCGTACGAAGACGGGGGTGGCTGGTAGGCCACCGGGATGTCCTCTATCAACTCCGCCTGGGAGCGGTTGTCGTTATCGGGGATGCTGCCGTACAGCGAGGGGGCATAGGAGGAGGGTGGAGCTGGAGCATGTCTCGTGTAAGGCTGCGTGTACCCAACCGGAGGGAGCAACTCGTGGGGGACTGGCCTTACCGCAGCGTACGTCTTCTGCAGGGCTTCTCGCTGCAGCATGGCGTCTTCTCGTTCGGAAATGGTCGTCAGGACTTGCTCTCTTGCCAGTTTGGCTTTCGGAAGTTTCCTCGGTGGTTCCATCGGTTTCATGATCTGTTGCACCGGGATGGACGAGACGCTGGCAGCTCTCTCCTGGTCTTCTGGGTATCCAGATAAGACGCTGGACTCTTCGTCGTTGACGAAGGCAGTATTCTCGTACCTGGAAAATAAATATTGAAAACTATAATTATTTTACTTCTCATTGTTTAAATGTGTTCACTTAGATTTTACAGGTTCAAAAACGTCAAATCGAAAAAAATATTTTGCTATAAGAACCTTTACTGTTATTCAGCAGTGTGATCTAGACACCTACAACTTTACTGTAACGCCTTTGATGCACAATAAGTACCAAAATTAGGGAATGCTTTTATTGTAAGATTTTAAAGTACAGTCTTAAAGCCAGTCTAAAACTATATCACTTAAATATGAGAACGCTTCAGCGTGCACTGGAGAGTGCTCAGAAACCTTTTCCAAACGATTCAAGTTATTTCGAATTGCAATTTATGCTCCAGACGTCTTCATTTATGTTTAACAGCAGTGATGACCATCTGGAGGCCTATTACTATTCCAAACCACCTAAATCCATTGAAAAAAAGTTTCTGAGCAAGCGCTGAAACTTTTCCCACTAGATTTAAATCATCCGGAATAAATAGTAGACTGGCCTCCAGAAGGGTCATTTCAGTGACGTGGGTGGTCGTGTTTCTATACATACCTGAAGTGATCTCCCCGCATCTGCGACAGATCATTGACAATCATCCTCCTTCCTCCGGCCTCCACGATCTCCTCCACGTCGGAATTGACCGACGACGGCGACTCACTGGGGTAGTCGGAGGGGATGGTATCGCTGTGGTCCCCGGACCCGTTCTGCGATGACAGAGATGTGAGCAGCGCCGCCTCCGAGCCGGAGGTGGACTGCGCGATGGCCCTGGGGATGCGGATGGGGTCGAACATGGACAGCCCTCCCATGGTGGAACCGCTGAGCTTGGTGATCTCCGAGCCCGGGCCTGAGGAGATGGCCTTCCTGTTCTTGATGACCTTGATGTTTCGCTTCTTGAGGCAGTAGTAGGCGATGCCGATGCCCAGGAGCAGAAGGGTGAGGAAGAGCAGAGCGCAGATGATGAGCAGGAGCTCAATTTCGGAGAGTTTTGGGGGGACGATGACGGGGACGGCGGCAGTGGGGGGAGGGCTGGAAGAGAGGAGAGGGGGTTGTTATAGTCACTACTAAACAGTTGGCAGTAAAAACAGTCAGGAAAAGCAGATAAGTGCGGCATCCATGAAATTTGTATTGTGTACGGTCATCTGCATTTTCCATACAGATAACTCCGAATAACCCCAATTATACTCGAAATTGTGACCCACTCGTCTATCACTTTATTTCATTAGAATAATAATATTCACCATTAAATTTAACACTTCAACTATTTTTAATTCTCCATAATGTGAAAGAGGCATGCTTTTACGGAGCCCAAAGGCATGCCCAAAGGCTCATTCACACTGTTTCCCTTTCACTGTTCATCCTGAGTGATTCTCTCCTGTGAATTGCTAGTTTCCCTAGAAAAGTTACGGAGTAAAGAGTGAAACGCCAATCTACCAGTCTGAATGAACCTTAAGAGTCATGTAAAGAAAGTTAGATATTTTTATATTAATGCAAAATGTATTCATTGAAGATGTACAGATGATTCATTAGTTGTTACTCGCTATAGAAAAAAAATAGAGCTCATTTTCTTTACAATCCTTTGAGTTTCAAACTTGGTTATATACTCACAGAACGATAGGCACTTGTGTAGGGGCTAAGGGGGGTGGGTAGCGACAAATGATAGTTTTGATTTCATCTTCTTCAAGCTCCAATGAACGGTGGAAGCGAACGATGATGTTGTTGATGAACACTCGAGGAGCTTCCTGTAATAGAAAAGCGTCATTACTATAAGTAAATATAATACTATCCCATACTATTGAAGGTATTGTTTACATACAATAGAATGAATAGATCAAAATATACTTGGGGAGGATATGCTAAATTTGGTGGATTTTTGGAATGTCTTCTTAGGGTAAATTTCTGTTATTTTTGTTTTGGCGCCTTTCCCCTGTAATACGATCCCCCGAAGATATTTCTTTTGCATTGACAAAAAACTATTTGAAAATATTTAAGTTTTTTATGTTTCACACTTCCTTGGTACAACTTCATATTGCGATAGTTAAATTTGTTCTTTAAGTTTCTTATAAAAACTATTTAAGCGCGTGTTTTTACCTGCATTTTAAACCTGTTTTCCACTTGATTTAAACTTCACAAAGTAGATTTAAGTCTTTATTTTTTATCTCACAATTTGAATGAACGATAATTTTGTAAGAGAGGGTGGGTTCATTTAAAATAGTTCATTTATGACACCGCCACTCTATCTTCTTAAATCATCGGATAAAGGAGTGGTCGGACAAACTTCAACTCAGAAAAATTCAAATGAGCTAATTGCAGTAGTATCATCCAGAACTTCTCCCTTCTTAATAGCTACACTAAAGAAACTCAAACCGGGTGTGGCAAAGTAAATAAAAGGCTTCCAGGTGAAAAGGATTGAACTTCTTTTTATGCCTTTGTGAAGGACTTAAAGTTGATTTTCTTCCTTTGAAAACTGGGGTTTCTTTTGTAAAAATTTTCAAGGTATAGAAAACACAATTTTGTAATCTAATCTTTTCAAACGTAGATGATTAAGAGGGAAATTATTTTTTACAGATTCAATTAAAGGAAATCAGGCTGATAGAGAAAATGAAGCTTTTTTTGCCAATCTACAAAGTTGCCAAAAAACTTATTGTGTCTTGTAAAAAACTTATTTCTGTTGGTGAATTTAAAGATACATGCATTCCATGTATCATACAATGCTTTTTTAAAATGAACTATCCTGCTTAAGGATTTTTCCCAAAATAATTAGAAATAAAAAAATTCAGCGTATTGAAAGATGTTATTGGACGACTTCAAGTAAACCACTGATCCGTTAAAAAGATATTTTGATGTAAATTGAAAATATAACGATTATTTATTATTATCATCTATTGTTTCACTACATAAAAATACAAAAATTGACCTGAGAATAGTAATAATTATTTTGTTTTGAACTCCACCAACATTTTTTTAACATTACAGAACACCAGAATAAAAACCACTTAATGGTTGAAAACACTCAAAGCATAACTTTTCTTTACGATCCAATTAATATTTCAGCATCTGAAATGGACAATGAATAAATCAAGGTCTAACTTGCGCAAGGTTTTGCAGGTAGGAAATACAACTGAGTAGGCGTATTGGTAAAATGAAATAAACCACAAGCACTGTGGTATACAAGATGTTTCCTAGAAAAAGGCTGTGTTTCAAAACTTTTTAACCTCTTAATATAATTAATTCTAATCTAATTTACCTGAAATTCCTATTCAAGAAAAATATTTAATTGCAGATAACTATTATCTAACGCGATTAAAATCAGACCAGATATCTAATTTTATAGGTCTTTTCTATACAGTGATGTCATGATTTTATTTGTGATTTATTTTTGATTTTTAAATCATTGTTTGTAATTTAAAATAACTTTAAAAACTACGGCTCCACCCACATAGTACATTTTTATCGAACATAGAATTATATATATTTCTTACGCATTAGATAATGAACAAAATATTACATTAAGTGTAACAAATAAAGAGGGATTTTTGGTCCATGGAATGTTTAGTTGACATCAATCAGTCATCAATAAACGGGGATGAAAGGGGACGCGTTCTAAGGGAATGGTGGGAATTTCAGTAAAAGAACTGGAGGAATTTAGGGAATTTAAATAAGCTTTCTTCTTGATAAAAATTAAATTAATTCGTTGAAAATTTACTTATTAAATATAATTTATATTTCTTGCGTAAGATATTAGTTTAACGGAATGCTTTATCATTTGGGAAGGTTGATGTAAATATATTTGCTTCTCTACTACAAAGTGAATCAAAACGGGTGTGTTATTATTATGGATACATTACCTATTTCCTCAAATACAAGTACAATGGAAAAACCTTATAAATAATAAATATTTTTCTGTAAAATATCATAGATGAAGTTGTACTGGTCTACCACATGGGATTTCAAACTCCTTCTTATTTAAGAAAGAATAAACTGTTTTGTTGCTAAATCGGACTGGCATCAAATTAGATGCAAGGATAACGGATGGGGATTCAAGACTTCTTCAACCTTTGTAGCATCTCTAATGAATCACACCATGGCGGAAGGACACACATAATTGGCCACAAAGAAAGCGAACGATCAGTCTTGGGATGAAGTGGGCGTCGAAAAAAAAGGGCCTCTCCCAAGTTCTCAGCAGTTTCCGTAGCAATATGTTGATTCGGGCCCAGAGGGTCACAAACAAACCAGAGGATGCGCAAGGTCATCAACATAACTTGAAGACAACCAACCAGTTTGCTTGAATCCTGGAGCGTCAACCATATATTTTCCCTCAGAAAACATGAGTGCAGACTAGTGAAAGATAGGCGACAGTTAGGTCTACTGTTGACACTCTATCATTGGTGATATATTGTGTTTTTCCTGAAACTTGACATTTACCTCTACGTTGGAGAAGGTTGGTGATTGTTTGCGGCAATTTGGACGAAAGTGCATCATCGTTAAGTGGTGAGATTAATGGAGTTGGTATTTAATCAGGAAGCTATTTTCGTAATATATTACCCTCAAGGGGAAAGTTGCCGAATGTTTAAGTACTCTTTATTGACAGGTAAAGAGTGAGAGTGAAATAGAATAGATGAAAGATGGTTAAAAATGCCAAGATGGGATGCAATCTGCCAACTGAAACTCGTCATTATACGAAATTTTCGTATGTAAATAACTATAATTTAATTCAAAACCCATTTTATTAGCTTTGACATTATTAAGGATAAGAATACATGAAATGTAAATGGCGCCAAGTGGATAACCAAATTAATGGTTGCCATGAATTAGAATTAAGGTATTCAAGTGTTAACTCATTTTGAGAAAGTTGAAAGCAAAGATATCTAGTACAGTTTTCGATGAATTTCGACGAACTTTCCAACATTTAATAACCTTTACAGTGGACTATAATTGTAATAAACAACCACAGGTGGGGAATTGGAAAAAAAATGTTTCTCAGAACCCACAAAGAAACGATCGTAGGATTTTATCTGGAAGAGAAACTACAAAGAGAAAACCAGAGAAAGTATTTCAAGACGAATATTAAAATTTAGCAAAAGCTATTTATCGAATATAATATATGTAGGAAAACAATTGAAAAATCAAGAAAAAATTTACATAATTAGTTTAGTGCAAGTGTTTCAATGTATGTTTCCTTTCTGTACTTAACCCTTTCTTTCTACAATAATTAGTAGAAAGGATGAGAAACAAGAGAAAAAAAGAGTAAGGTAAACTGTTAGAACGAAATACAAAAGAATAAGAGCAAGTATCAAAGAGAGAAAATTTTAGTGAGAGAGATTAAGAGATAGTGGGGAAGAGAGAAATGAGCACTGATTATAATGACATTAAAGTACTTTAAAAAAATATGAAGTTTAATTTCCAGAAATTTAATGGAAAGTAGCCTTATACTTCTTATGGATATAGGTTTTTTTTTTCGTTCCATGTCCTTATTTCTTCAGCATCTCTTGTATCCCCTGAAGATAAACATTTGTATTAAAGAGAGCTTTATTACTTTTGAAAGTCTAAACTGTTAGTTTTACAGAAAATCTCCCTTTCCTCTGAATATTCATGATTTCAGATTTAAATACCTCAACTTCCTCAACACACAGCACATTCTTTTTCATTAAGCGATTCCCCACCCTCGACTCAAAAGCATTTAAAACCAGATCCAGTGCACACATACTTAAGATTCCCGCCGATGATGATCAAACAAAATCGAGGGCCAATGACTACATAATAATTGGAGGGCCAGGTGCTCCGAATGTGGGCGTAAGAGAAGAAGAAGTAGAAGAAGACGCGCGCCGGATGAAAACGGAGCATCATCATCAGCTTTCGATTTCTTCTGAGGCGTTGGTCCGACCTTGTTATTCAGCTGTTGAACCCAGAGAGGCGGGAACCGGTTCATGTGGGCGGTCCTTTGGAGAAGGCCGTAAATCGACGGACGGCCGCCGACCACACGTGGGCAGAGACGGTGGATGAGAGGAATTTCGGAAGGGTTGAGTTGTTTGTGTCCTTCTCGGTGAGTTAGGAATTTAATTGTAAACATTTCAAGCGAAAGCAATGACATTTTCTTTCTGTCAGGCCTCGCTTTGCTGGATGAAGGAATCCCTAAATTAGATGATTAATTTAAAATGGTACTTTCGGTTCAGATCCTTATTTTAGTTTAGTTTCCTTAGGGAGTTGTCATTGCGTAAATTAACTAAGAAATTGTAATTAAGTAATTGTGTAATAACTAATGATTTGACTGATATATTCCTTTTTTTCCTCGACGAAGGAATGAACAGGAAAAAGAGAATGAAATAGGGATAATCTCAGAGATGGTGAAATATAGAGAATGAGAGATAGAACGAAAAAGAGAAGATTAAAATAGATACGGTTAAGAAAAAGGAAAGAGAGTCACTCTTATATACTTTTCAGAATTCCTTTAAAAAGATCTTATTAGACACTTGGGTAAATAGTAGAGCCTCTCCATTAACCAAATTGCTATAGTTGGATAACTAACACACGAGAAACAGGTTTTTTTTTCTCAATTTCTTTTTTAACAAACGATATAAATGGCTGTTGGATAATAAAATATCAGAATAAATTAGACACGTATATCATGGTCTTTAATCAAAGTGATTTGGGTGAATTTATTGGTCTCAGAGACAAGTTTCGAGCGTTTGCACTTTTTCACTCTTTATCTCATCAAACAGGTAGGCAACTTGAGAAATGAGATGGTTTTGCGTAGAGGAATTTGGTTTTTTTTTTCAGGTTGCAGGATTCAGTGTTTGTGCTTTACTTTTACTGGGACTGGCGGCATGTTTGGGCTTTATCTGCTTGAAAGAGAGCGGTGGTGGTTTAAGTAAGAAGTCGTGATGGAAAGGGAGACGTGCATGGAAATGAAATTCTGTTTAAATAAAGTGTTGCGAGATATGCTGAAATTTTCTTAAAACTCTTCACGAGAACTTACACAGGAGAGAAAACTAGATCCATGGTATGATAAGGGACTTTCTATTTTTACATGGAGACGCCAGATGAGTCAATCATTGTGACATAAACCATGCATTAATTGTGTTTTTTATTTGGTTTTGAAAACTGACGCATCTTAGTTTCCTTAAAAATTGCAAGGAATATTCAAAAAGAGGGACATTCAATTCCAGTGTAACTTTTGCCAAATTTGCAAAAAGTAGCAAATGAAATCAAAAGAAATTATTTATGGGATAGTAGTACTTTAAATGGTGAATGTATTTTAGGATATTTTATCAAAGGATTCTAATCTGATTTTATTTTTGGTTGCAAAATATATTTCAGCATTTTAACTATGCATAAAAAATACCTTGATAGAGAAGCTATCAGCTAAATGCATGAACTAATGAAAGATACGAAATGCAAAGTTCTAAGGTAGTATTAAGTAAAAGTACAAAGTTTAAGGTTTAAGTGCAAACTTTTTATCAGTGAAATTTATATATCGAGTTGAATTTTTATGTTTTTGTCCCATCCAATCATCCAATACGTCATTGAATTGATTCAATCTTTTCTTCTAATACATTACCATGAATGTAATGTGTCACTTTAAGATTTAAGGAATGAATACGATGGATTCTTTTAAATCACACTTTTCAAATTACACTCTTAAGTATATTTTAGTTGTATACCTTCAGAAGCCCTTAAATAGTGATTATTGATATAAATTTTACAGAAATATATAAATTTAGAAATTAAAATTTCCTGTACTTGTATATCAATGTTATGTTTCCCAGTATAAATGTTCTTAGACAACGCTTAAAAGCTTCTCACTTTCATGAATTTTCGTCAGTTCATCTCCAGTTAATAAGGTTTTTAGGTCACTCATTAAAATTCAAGAATATCCCACTTCTTGCTTACCTTGTAAACCCAACGCCTACAAGAGTTCGTATTACCTTTCAGCTTTCAACTTCCTTCAATTATAATTGTTATAAGGGACATAGAAATTGATATCAGTAAATAAATCCGGCAAAAAAAAACACATTGTAATGTGTTTACAGATAAGTTTTCACAAAAAAAAGTATCTAATTTTTAATTAATTTCAAAGTTTATGAAGGTTTTTTAGTAAATTTAATGATTAAATCTTGATTTATAACGTAAAAAATTAAAACATTTTTCAAAACATAAAAAAAGTTTCGTACTTTAAAAATTATAAAAGTAGAATTTGTTAGTCGAGCAGTCGAGTAGAATTTGTTTTTAGAATATTTATTACACTTCATTGAAAATAGCAATAGGAAGTTTATTTATCTCAATATTCATAAATAAAAGAATCACTTTGATAAAAAAAAAGTTAATAACAAATCACATGCTCCCCATAAATACATTGCTATCACGTCCCCATTCTAAATAAAATGTCAAATTTTGGATTCCTGATTTAAAGTTCTATAAAATTTAAAATTAACAGGTTAAGTTATGAAAAGAAAACAAAGGAAGAAATTTGTAATAATAGAGAAATTTACAAATGTAAGTAACCTGATTGTAATTTATACTTTTACCATGAAGGGTATGATTTAAAAAAATATTTTATGAATCATCAAAAATATTCATATTACTTTGAAAGTAAAGGACATCATTAAACGAGTGTAATACAGAAGGGCGACATAAAACTAATTATATTAGAAATCATTAAAATTTGCTTTGATTACAACTAACTGTGTTGAAATTATTTTCACTCGTATACGTAATAGATTTATAAAACTAATTATAAAACTTATATAATTATTAAATGGTTATAGACCGTAGACAATTTTTAGAGTTCAAGGCTATAATTAAGTTGAATGTGATTTTTTTTTTCAGAGTTTTCTTAGAACTACTTAGCCTTGGGCATCCGAATTGAAAACGAATTAAAAACATTCGAGGGAAAGATTGATTGAAGGAAAGGACGCACATCATTAAACGAGTGTAATTCAAACACTAAAACTCGCTCGATCACTGCAACGACACAAGGACAGACGTAGGTTTCAACTCATTCCAAACCATTAGGCATGCCCACAGGTTTTTAAGATGTTCGTTCTTGCGGTAATTTCTTTATGCAAATATTTTGAGAGTGAAAGTGCTTTAGATAAAGATATTTTACTTATTATAATATTGAATTTTTTTCTTGTAAATTTATGAATTTTAAGTATTATTATCTATTTATCTCCATCTTTAACCAATAAGTATTTTTTAAAAATTAGAATAAGTTTCACAATGGGTATTTTTCCACTTAGAATTAATTTCTATGTATTTTTTTTTGTTAAATTTTTATTATTTATTTTATTTGGTTTGGAGGACACTAATCCTACTCTCAGTTGCTATCGATTATATTAATATTTACATTTTAATATTTCTCTTATGTTTGTAAATATGCTTCATTTTATATATACATAAGGGCATTAAAAATGAAATGTTAACTATACGAAGCAGTGTATCTATGATTTGGATTTGAGAGGGCGCTGATGACAAAAAAAAATATTTTATTTTAATGAAGGGGAGGATGAGATATATCTAAATTTTATTAATGGACTTAAGAAAGTTGTTTTTTAATTAATAAAAATATCAATTATGTAAAATCTTATTGATAAATTTGTTATTTACACTATTTTAACTAAAAAAAGAGTAAAAATAATGATTTTTAAGGGAGTCTGGTACACAAAAATCGTCAGATTTTCCACGAAAACGTTTTTGTCTCTAAAAAGTAACCCAGTTTCTTTTGCTAAAAATGTTGTCTAGATCTTGTTTTTATCCTAAATAGGGGAGAGAACCAGAGATACAATCCTTGATTGACCGGCTGCTTTGGTAGTAATCTAGCATCTACTTTCAAAATTCTGTATGATGTTTCTCATCTTTAAATTGATATTTTAAGTCAAGAACCGTTCAAGATAAAGAGTTGAAATTTGTACTCTTTTAAACATTTTACTTTAATTTAGATTCAGCAAATAAAATATTGATTTTTAAGAAAAAGTCACATGAAAAATTCAAGGAATTTTTTACTAAATTGTTTACATAATTTTTTAAACATTAAAATTTATTCAAATGATAAATCGCAATCAAATATAATATGCTTCTGTTTGATTTGGTAAAAACAAAACTTCGAAAATTGATGAGTAGGTAATATTTTGTGTTACATTATATCAATTTTAAACTACCCCTCTTCTTTCGAAAAAATTGAATTTAAAACATTTAAAAATCTTTAATCTTTTTGAAACGTTTTGAGCAGTGATTTTTACATTGAATTTGATGGTTAATCTTCAAAAAAAAAAAAAAAAAAAAAAAAAAAAACTTCAATACCACTATTCACATGATATTATTTTCCTATTAGAGCAATAATAAATGTAACAGTTTTAAGAAGGAGAGAGTGAAGCAACGTTTTCTCTTTTGAAATAAAGACCAAAATAATTAAAATAGTTTTTGGACGTTGATAGTGTTTCGATATCTACATTTATCTTTTTATGTGTAACTTATAAGGCACAAGTCAGCTACCTCATCAAGAATTAATACGAACTATCATCTTTTGAAAATCGATAGTCATAGTTTTGCATACCTGTTTAGTACCGCATCCTTTGAGAGGAATACGCAGTTCGTAATACTTGCTCCCATCTCCATAGAACTTGCAGGGGCTGGACCTGTCGTAGTCCGTGTAGGTCACTCCGCGGAAGGGTTCGGAGAAGTTGAGCTTGATGACCATCTCACCAGACGCGCAAGAGAGATAGGCTGAAACGTAGAGATCGTAACTTTATGGTGACAGATACTTAAAATGAGGATGGAAGATTTAAAAAAAAAAACCATGTGCAAAAGATTCATCCGAGTTTTCTAATTACGTAAAGAAACCCCCATTTCAAAGCATGGAAAGCAAATTACACACAAATAAAAAAAAATAGCTTTCGCCAAAAATTAGAGGAAATAACCCTAGGGTGTAATATGCAAAAAACCTCATTGGATTATAACTAAAGTAAAAATGAAACCTTTTTTTTTTTAACAATGGTGAGAAAAAACGTCCTTCCTGACAATCCGTTTTTTATTGCATTTTATCCCCCTAAAGTATAGAAATAGAGTGTTGAAACGATATGTACAGACACATGTAGAGTAATTTTAGTTATAGAAAAATATGTCATAGTATTTGAAGATAAATTCATAAGTACTATTAGACTATTAAAAATTATATTCATTCCTACTTCAAATTCAAAAGCTTATTTGTGGGAAAATAAGTTGTGAACTGCAATATTTTTAAGCTTTGAATTCAACTTAGGTAATAGCAAAAAGTATTGTATTTGTCTTGTTTTTAAAACTGAGAAGAACTTAGCACATAAAGTTGTGCAATGTGCATTCTTTACTGTCGTTATGCAATGTTTTCCAGAATTCACTGTTACCTTTCGTTTTGTTGGTGTTAATCTCACTGCTGAACTCATCTGCCACAGCTTGCCGGACGACATTCTCCACGTGGCTGTCGTCTCGTTTGCCCTCCTGGCTCAGAACCAACCCCAAAAACTGCGAAAAGAGAGACAACTTTTGAGAAAAATTCACACATAAAGTATGTAATACTTCTATATACTATAGTTCACCAACTATAAGCAAAGAGCTTACATAATTAACTCTCTATATAAAAACTTCAGTAGCACTGATCAAAGATGAAAAGAAAACTAAATATCAAACTGAGGAAATAATAGTTATGCTTGAACAAGGTATGGTTTTGAAAAGCTCAAGCATTCAAATTAACAGTGTATAAGGTGGTGAAGGGGTCTGAACAACCCAGAAATTTGAACCAGGTCGAAGTATAAATATTTTGAAAAATTCGTTTGTATTCCTAGCAAATCAAAACGGAGTTTAAACCAGCTTTAAGGTACACATTTTCAAAACTTTTCTCCAGGCCCCTTTTTTGCGGAATAGAACCCAGTTTATCTCCAAAATGTTTAACTTTTAAATTCATAAAAAAGGTTCATATTCTATCTTTTAACATTTAAGATAAGTACACATTACCTATTATGTGTGGTTAAAATTAGTGTTTAAAAAAACATTTGGCCAACCCCCCCTCCCTCTAAACAATAGTCTTGGTTGCAGACCTGTAACCTCTTGCATTTTAATCTAATAGTATAAATATCTACAGAGAACCCTTCCCTGGTATGAGCGATTGTGTAAAACTTCAGCACATCAGGGCCTGCCTTCTTCCAAGAGCGTTACCCCTTGTGGAGGAGTGATGAGCAATGCTTTGAATAGTGGGGAGGTGCATTTGGGGCGAAATGAGGAAGCCCTCGCCCTGTCTTGATGGTTTTAACGATCCCGGAAAACCCCGAAAAGTGTCAGAATGGGGCCGTCGAGAGATCCTTCCTCGTTGCTCATCATGGCCCCGCTCTTTCACGCACCTTTTAATGGCACTTCAGAAAGGTCAGGTGATATGCATAATGCATTACAGTTTTTTTATTTTTGTGAAATAACTTAAAGAGATAAGTTTTAGAGTGGATTGATTGAACTGTTAAGTAAGAGAGAGTTCTTTTTTTTAGCGTGTGAAATAATAATTATGTTTATAAGCATGGGAAAAGTCGTAACTTTGTTGAGTAACGTGTTCCTATCAGATGAAATGAACAAAACTCTTTAAATATCTAGGAAATATCCTATAAAATATTTTTTCTATCATAGTCAGAAAGATATATTTCTACCAGAAACTTATGGGGTAAATTCAATATCAATATACAACATTTTGGAAGATTTAAAAACTGTACCTAAAAGATAGACTTGCCAATTTTTCAGGAGAGAAGAATTAAGAGTGCTATTATAAACTTTGCCTCTACTACGGTCATAGTGTAAGTGATAAAGAAATTACTTAGAAGATGATTCTGCTACATAAATTTAAAAAACAAATCCCCAAATATTTTACATTTTGAATTATTCCCTTTTGGTTCAAGGTGTTCTGGCCTAGTGGTTCCTGCTAAGTCGGGCTCTCGTGATTCGAATCCCCGTTCAAGCATGATGTTCTTTACTGTCACTGTTAAAATGTGACCTTCCGTAAGGGGTTATGCTAGTGAATGTGTGAGGCACGGGTAACAGTATTTACCTCTGTGGCTTTGGTCTACATACCAAATATGTCAAGTTTACATAACTGCTACTAGAAGTAAACGAAATTTGGCCATACATAACAAAAATATGTTAGTCGAAGTATGTTTACCGATATTTTATGGATCAAGGGTGAGTATTTTTATAAATCCTACTCATACGTAGAGTTTGTCAAGACTCTTAATAATCAGAACGTTCCCTGAGCCGACTGGCAATCCCATAATAGGAAAGACATCCTCCTGGCATACATACCCAATCAGAGCTTGCGGAATTTAAATTATAGAATTTGACTAACAAAGCGACAGAATTCATGGACATCCCCACACTTAATCCATTCCATATAAATCTCACTTCCTTAATTTGCGGTGTATGCGTCCTCAATGCGGTTGGGGATGTCTTCGGCCAGCGCAATGCCGACTAATGACAGTAGGCGGAGGGGGCATTCGATGGATGACCGCAAGAAGCCCATTGGAACCCTCCACCCTGCTCCTGATGGTTCCATCGCTCCCGGAAAGTAAAAAATTCCAACGTCCTGGGCGTCCAGAGGTTCTTCCTGCCTCCAGAAAAGAACTGTTGGAGAGATTAGACCAACACGTTTCTATAATTTCCTGTCACTGTCTCAATTGTCGGCCCTAATTACACAGCTGGAGTAATTCGGTTTTGTTGGATATAAGTCTGGCGGTATTCTTCCGACTTTTCCCGCGCAAAAAAGATTCCATTGAGAGTTCTTTTTATGTGGGGTCGTTCCTTTCTTGGAGGTGTAGAAATCGCAAGGGTTGAGGTGGGCCTCCGGCAAGTTTCGACACGTTTTATTTGACTTCCATACAGCCAATTACTTGAAAGGGATGGCGAATTGCTTCCCATTTTAGCGGGTAATTTATAGTTTAGCCAGCTTTGGGAAGTGTTTCTGGATAAATGTTACTGCTCTAATATACTATATAGTATCTTTTTTTTGTGTTCCGGGTACCGGAACTCTGAAATGTATCTCTTTGTATTAAATTTTGTGGGAGGTCAAAGATGGGAACTAAAAACTGATGAGTGAACTGTAAAAAAAAGCGCTTGAGCTTCTTTCATTACTTGGGGTAAAATGAAATAGGAGTCTTTTATAATTTTTTTTAATTGGAATTTTTTTCTTGATTTAGAAGCGGGATGTTATGGCAATTACTTGATTATTATTTTAGAAGAAAACTATTCTCTAGAATGTTCCATTTCCACAGAATGCTTCTTCTGCACTCAACAACTGACATGTGGCGTATAATATAAAAAGATCCTAATTGTTTATTGTAACTAAAGTAGTGTTTTCCATGAGTTTTAGGAACAATTGTTCCTAATTAATTGTATTAGGAACAATTGTAAATTGTATTGGATGAACCATTGGTACGAATTAATTCCTCTTTTTGGCTAATTAGAAGTAATTTGAAAATTTTAAGTGGAGGAAAAATTACTTTGCATATCGAATAAGTATTTGAACCGAACCTAATTTTTGGGATACTAGTTGTTTAAAAACCTAATTTAAAGGTTACGTGTAATCAGATTACCCTAGCACAAAACACCCCTAATGAACTGAAATAAAAATTTAAATAATGTATCCCTTATAAAAATTATTGTGTTGTGTAAAGCAGAAAAATGTATAATCTAATTTTGTTCAAAACAATTTTTGAACATATGTATCAAAACTTTCACGATCGCCTTTTTAAGAACCCATGGCCAAAAGAATATTAAGAAAAGAAGAAATACTAATAGCATCATAATTTTCATACTTTTTACATCAGTAGATTTTGAAAACAAAAAAGGACGAATTGTATTGTAATTATCAATTTTTTTAGTCCGTTAGCTCATAATCATATAATTGAGCCCGATTTTGTACAGAAAAAAGTTCACCAACTTGAATTTAAACTTGTCAATACTAATTTTAGTAATTTTAAGGTACAAAATTATAGTTAAAAAGGTGCTGAAAGAATAGCTGATGTATGAGAAGAAATATTTCACTTCATAAATCATAAAAAGAGAAGCGAAATAAGCCAGCACGATAGTCATTACAACAACTTCTACAAAAAAATCTCGAAAAACTACCATCACCGAATTATCCATGCAAGAGTTGACACCAGAAACAATAATATAACTTTAAAAACGCCAAACTTTAATTGCAAAGATTTTCCAAATGCGAAATGGACTGTCAAACGAAATGGAAAAGTGTCGAGAAAAAAAAAGGCACGTAAGAGGTGTATTAGCTCCTTTTCACGTCTTCCTCCCAATAATTACACGAATTAAGACGGCTGCGAAAAATAACCCCGACACAAAAGCCGAAGAAGACAAAAGCAGGGCGCAAACTTCTCCACTCCACAACGGGTCATCGATTGTAGTAGGAAGAACAAGAGCACAAAGACTCGGCACGGGAAAAAAATGGCGGACTTGAAATCGGAGAAAACGGCCGGACGCAGCCTATAATTAAAAACACTTACCGTGTCAGGTTTGAACAAACCGCTTTTGAGTTCACGGGAAAGAGTGTGAAAAGATCAAAGTAAACAGTCGAGAAATTTTTTGCATTAACCTATCGGTTTGCTCGACCTTTACTGTCTTCTTTTCCGCAGTGTTCTTTCAGAGAATCTATTTGTTCTGCTCTTTTTTTTTTTTTTTTTGCCAACGCAAAGAAAAGGAGGGACGGGACAAGAAAAACGTGAATCGGACCACGACAAACTTGGCCCACGATGGTATACGGGGTCGTCTTTCCATATCATTGTTTTCTTAATTCTCAGAAAGCTGTAAGTTTATGCTGTCTCCAAACTGGTTATATTCATATTTTTCCTAACCTATACACATATTTTCGTAGATGATCTCTTTCTTTCTTTTATCGCTCTTTTTTAAAAGAGCGATAAAAGAAAGAAAGAGTTATCCATTTCCTAAAGGTCTATTTCCTTATAAAAGGCGGTAAAATAAATCAACTCATAACAACCTATATCAAGTTTACTCGTCTCCGAAATTCGAAACACCTGAACTCTAAAGCAGGATAAGCTTATGTAACAACTAATTTCATACATTTAGTTTCTATGATAATTTAAGCTCCTCAATATTGCATAAAAAAATCTCATCACTGAGGTAAAATAGTATTTTGTTTGAAGGTTTATCCATTAACTCAACTTTTTATAACAGTAATGAAATTTTCAATATCAATTAAACATATAATATAAGTACTACACAGTGAGAATTATTCTACGTTAAAACCAATTATGCACTTTTCCCTTTTCAAATAATTTTATTTAATGGAAGAAAATTATCCTATTTCTCCTCATTGTGGTTTAAAAAAAGTTATTTATACTCGTACAGAAATCCGTAAAACGCTTCCGATAGGTACGGTTAACCAATCCTTCTTCCATGATTCAGACGACTTTTCAAAACAAAGACGGAGAAAGTTAGATGAACTATTTTATGAGGAAACTCGTGATGGTCGTTGTTTTGAAAAGGGAAAGGTGTATAAAACAGTTCGCAAGCTGAGCAAATTCCGTTTTCATGTGACTCTTACAACAATGTGAATCACATGCTTAGAATTTATTTTTTCAAGGTTAAAGGCTTCTAGAAAAGCGATACGAAAGCGCATTACTTAAAAATAAGTCAAATAAACATTTTACTAAAGTAAATTATTTTCATTAATCGGCAGAAAATGGATTTTAGTGCAAGCTAAACATTATATATTAAAAATATCGAGAAAAAGCAATTTAACTGCTATAAAACTGAGTAAATTTTCATAACCAGGTAATATTTCTCATGATTTAGTTATCTTTAAAAGCTGATGTTTTTAAACCTGACCTGATAGATTAACCACAGATTTAGATTTGGAATGAGATTTAATGTTTTAAATGCTAAACATGACAGAGCATTTAACGCTTTAAAATAATTTATATAAAAAAACCTCTCATACGTAAAATAAGCATTCACAATTTTTTATCATAAATTTGAAAAGGAGAAATTGCAAAACGTGTTTCAAATTTTCATTATCTTTGCAAAACACCAACAAAAACATATCTATTTTCACTCTTTTTATTTATTGTGTTCACCGATAGGCAGAATACATATCGTACGATTTGATTGTCTACTATCTTCGATTATCTACCAGCGTGTTGAAATTTGACTCCAGAATGGGAAACAAAAGATTATGAAAGGTATAAATGATAAATTCTTTGGTTTTCTCACTCTTCCACGTGAGACATACATGTTCTGTTCCCAAGAGGGAAAATATAAACATTCATATGTATTTTTTAGTCGATGTCGTCATGTAGTAATTATAGTTCTATGAAAATGTTGTAGATACAAGCAAACTTATCCTCCCACCATGTTAACTTTTTTTTTACCATGGTATTTGAGTGGGCGGGTATTCTTTATGAATAACTTAGACGATAGTTAGTATTGAAACCTGGTTGTAATGAATGAGGACGTAAAATACCGTATTAAATTTACATTTTTAATTTGTTTTCTCAGAGAACAAACGTAAAACGTTCGGTTAATTATAATATCAGTTAGGTGACGTAAATTTTCTACATGTTTAATTAAAGTACGAATATATTTAGGTTTCTATGAGTTATAATAGGTAAGGGTTTTATCTTGTAAGTAGTTTCATTTAGTTTATTTTAGAGGGCGTAATTTAAAAATAGAGTCCATGATGTTTAGAATCTAAATGAACATGATAGGTAAGATACTTAATTTTTTTGCATTGAAGTTTCCAAATGGGTACAAAATTATTGGTTCAAGAATTTGCAATTAAGTTTTTAAAATTAATATCAATATATCAATGCAATAATTTTTGGAAAAGAATAAAAATTCATATTTATTCGCAGTGAAAATTATGTTTATACTTATTAACCTTTCATTAGATATTACATGAAATACATTGAAACTTATGATTTTAATGTACTATTACTAGAACTGAGATTAGTAGTTATATCAAAGTGAAAAGAATATTGAATGAACTGATAAAAGCATATTCTACAAATGCTGGTTTCTTAAGCTCGAATGTATAAGATATCCGTAGGATAGTCCTGCAAAAATACGGCCCGCCAGCCCTCATTTTATGGTCCGGTTTTTCTTGCATGAGTTTAAAAATTAAATGAATTGAGAAAGTATAATCTAAAAAGTTTTTTTTGTAACTTTTTATAAATTTTCAGAAGGATTCGTCCAGAGTAAAATAATGAATTAATTATAACATCCTCCACAAATGCAAATAAATGAGAAGAAGGCAACAAAAATTTTGAAAACATAAAATTTTCATTGTTAAGTATTACAAAACTAGCAGCATCTTTAAGAACTTGCAAACTATGTGATTTGTGTCTATCAATACTTGAGAATCAATAAATAAATTTATTTGCAAGAAGTTCATGAATCTGTCTTTTACTTCTTCACCAAACACTAGAGTTCTAAAGGTTTACATCATAAGAGATCCATCTACAGACTTCCCAGTATGAATAGACGCGGAAATTCCTTACTCGGACATCCTGAATCATCTCTCTCTCAACTCCACCAACAATTATTTTTTCAACAACTCCCGACTTCTGCGACTAACGACATCGCCAGTGAAAGTCTGATGACCCCCACTGTCGAAGTCTGACCCCACATAACAGCGTAGGCTTCGTCATAACAGTCGCCGATGGTGGGTGAACAGCAATTGGGACCGTGGGCACCACAGGAACGTGAACTTTCTCTGTTTCGACCCACTTCATGTCGGCCCACGAGGGCAGGGCCCCGGAAAGGTAAGGACTCGCTTTTGGTTTCGATATTCGAACGCCTTCGGATTGGAGAAAAATTTGGGAGGGGAACGGTTTTATGTCTGTCCAAAGAGACGATTGTGACTGGGATATTGCTCAGGCATGTTTTACAGATATCTACTACAGACTTAAAATTTATGTGATTAAGTAATAAGTTACCAGTTCCATAGGAAAAGAGACGCGTACCATTCTAGATGTCACTCTTCTGATAATTTATTTTAAGTGAGGCACTTTTGACACTTCAAAGGTCTTATATATAGCTGGAGAAAATTTTTTAAAGGAGCAATTTATATATCAATGAAAAGATCTATGAAAGAACCGTTATAGCCTCCTACACGCCGAATGAACCTACAAAAATAATCCAACTTTCCAAATTTAAAAATTAACTATGGGGCCTTTAAAATATTACGCTAGCATGTTTTGGGTTATTTTTGACACCCCTCCTCCCCTCTCTTGTCAGCAAAATTAGCAAATCACAAAACCTCTTCTCTCCACCGTTATTGGTCTCTTTAAACAATCGTCCAAGTCAACATTAATGTTTTTTTTTTTTTGATAACGATAATGCTAGTCCTACGAACATTACTTTTTATTCAAATTTAGTTTTCTCTTTTTGGCAAACTTAAATTTTTAGAAATGGATATTTTTACTTCAAGTTAAGAGAAATTTTCGGAAATAAAGTATACTTTTAATGTGTAACGTAAGCATCATTCATATGTTCCCTGCCTTATAAACAAATGGCAAACCCCTCTTTCCCGGATCTTACTTAATATCTGAACGGTCCCCATATTAGCCACTTGTTTCCCTTGTTTAAATTTGTATTGCCATTCAAAAAAAAACTCTTTGAAACCCCTTTGTTATTTGATTCGTGTCTAGCACTGCTAAAAGTTTCTGCTATGAATTTGAAATCTGCCTGCATAAATAATAATAGATATTAATGGAAATTTAAAATCAAATTTACTGTGCTTTCTCTTAAAACTAAACTGCTAGTCTAGTCACACTTTCAGTAAATCAACTTAAACATTAAATTTTTCCAGCAGGTAAAAATAATGGCAAGGACTCTTTTAATAGAGTTTGTAATTATTTTAAAGTGAAAACAAAGGTGAAAGTCTTTAGAAAGTGAAAAAATTACACTTATCAATACAAAAATTAAAAAAGAAAACAAGTCTCAGGCATTCGTGTGAAAACTTAATTGAAAATAGTGGTCACGAAATTTCTCATGACCTTGTGATACTGTGGGAATTTAATTAAAGATTGTAAATTTCCTTTACACATAATAGCAGTTGAAGTAAATGTTTCTTTGAATTGTGAAAATTTTATAGCAGTTGAAAAGAAGTTTTCAAAATTAAATTTTCCATTATGAGGTTAGCAGAAAGGTATTGTATACTCACAGCTTCAAAGATGAAAACAAACGTCAGAACTCTCATCGTCCTCCTGTTTTAAGAAAAAGAAAATTGTTGGTATACACAATAGGAAAATAACATACATTACATTCATATTGTACCATATAAAAAGACTACAAAATTACGTTAACAAATTATATAAAACGAGAAATTTTAGAATGGTAAGCATGTGGCAACCACACTAACCTCTATAAACTTAGCAAATTTAATTTTCAGTATAAAGGCCAGATGAAACAGATTTAATTACAGATTGTACTTTTAAATTGCAAGATATCGAATTGCATTTTAAAAAGTTACTGTTAATGTGGTCGCTACATCCGACATATTTACAACGTGACAATTAATGAAAAAAATACCTTTATGAGAAAGAAATGATAAAATATTGTAGTACTAAAAATATCAGGAAATATTTATATTATACCAGTTTCACGAAATTTAGAGGTGTTATGAGAGAAAACTTTTATAATTCTTCTAAAAATTTAACTTAATAACTTTATTTGCTCAAATTTAAACCTTTGTGAAAAACAAAATCCCTGCGAATCAAACCTCTTCCTCACAATCTATCCTGGTTTAAACCGGTTTAAAACACTATATTTATTCAAACACAAGAGCAGAAGTTACTTTAAGATCAAAACACACACAGACGCCAAATATCCCAAACCCACCCGCCTCTGTAAAGTAATCCAAACTTAAAAATTCATTAAACACTAGATAGTGTCCATCCCATACGTTCTTCTTATGAATGAAACCTTCCATTCAAATCCCGCTTCACAAAAGACCTTTCGGAGAAGAAAAAGTTCCAAAAAGTTTCTTTCCCTCGAAACACGCCTTTCAATGAAACCCAACAAAATGCCGACAAGAGCACGGTGTTCCCAACGGAGACAAAAACCGCCTCTGGCTCTCGCGAGTTGCAGTTAGTCCTCATAAAACTCCCCCCAAAGATTATTTTGATATTATTCTCAGCTGTCTCCCTTTGTTAAATTCCCCTCTGCATGCCAGAAACGCTAATAAAAGGAAGATGGCATAATCATAACGAATGAAAAACACCGCCAGAAAAAAAAAACAGAATCCAGAATTATGGGTTGGGGCAGTTTATACATTTTGGATGATCACCCGACCCTTAGGGCTAAAGTCTCAGTTTAGTCTTTATTTTTGTCTGGCATTGCGTGGTCGTCAAACAAAGAGACATGTGAATTATTTATGAAGGAGGGAGAGAGTGAAAGTTACGGGATATTACAGAGAGGTGTATGGCGGTTCAACCGGAAAAAAAATTGAAAACTCCTTTTGTGCCTGGATCTCGCTTTCTTCTTCTGGAGATTCTTCCATGGAACCTTTTAGCCAGGGTTTTATCACGTAGCGATGGGTCAAGGAAGTGTTCCGAGGAAGAGCTGAGTCGGAAACGCAGGTGGAATATTTTATATGGATTGTGTCTTCCGATGCTACGCACATTTCAAACGCATTGCTGTTCTCTTAATTGCTTTATTTGCACAATGCACATCCATATGGAGAGAGGTTTCACAGAAACATAACTGTATTTAAACTCAAGAGAATAAACACCTTTTAATGAATAACTAGTATAATCTTCAAATAAGTTATTGTATGGTTCTCATAAATAACTGTATTCTCTCAATAAATCTGTAGGATATTGAATATACCTGTATGCGAACTTCTAGAATAGCAACAGTTCTGCTTATTAATGAATTATTTAGTAAAAGTCAGCTTTTTACAAAATGAAATAAACTATTGAAGATGTTGTATGTAATTGACTGAATACTCAAAAAAAAGTTAAAACTCCAGACCCAGACACAATTTTTTGTTGTAGGCTGATGAACCTTTTCTTTAAATTAATAAAAAATTTTTATCCTTAATCTCTATCACACAATTTTTACAGATTTTACGATCTAATACTTATGCTAAATCTTCCGTAGATGGAAAACTAAAGAGGATTTGACTCTCACCACATGACAGAGATGAGAGAAAGGTCTTTAACCGAAACAATGAGGATATTAAAGGGAGTTTCAAAAAAAAAAAAAAGAAAAGAAATGCGGTGGGTTTTATTCTTTCATTTCACAGTTCTAACACAAATCCAATTAAGTTGTTATAAAAAGGCGAGACAATAGTACTTCCGAGAATAATCCTACTTGCATACCGTATTTCAATGGCTTTTGGGCTGTTAAAGAAAAATGCTTGGTTGATAATTAAATACTAATAGAAAAATAGAGTACAATTTTAAATAATGGATTTGAATGATTTAGATGGTTGAAAAATAAACTAATTACTATAATTTGTTTGTGATAAACATTTTTTGTATTGTACTCGTATAACGAATTCATGTTTTTAAAAAAAGTAATCAAAGTTAAAAGTTCAATATTTTGAAAGTAATTATGGGCACGAAGGAGAAAATATACCTTATATTCTACATTAAATAAAATTTTTTTTTATCGTGTCCATGGACAAAATATTTAAATGGCCTCGTGCGTCTTCAGAACTGTATCCGCTAGCTCCAATACATCCATGCTGTAGAGACATTAAATAATTAAGAAAAAAATATAAATAAAGCAAAATTTAAAAAATTTCATTAATTGTACGTATGGTTCCCATTGAACCAATGATACAAAATTTGATTGAAGACGATTTTTAAAATACCCCAAGCGTTTTTCAACCCGAGATTTTTAAACTTTATTGGGAAAACTATTGTACTTCATTTTCAATATGTGATAGAACTTAATCTTTTCCTTCAAGCAAACAAGATATGATAGAAAACTACACAAGTCTCGTACATTAATCTACCAACAAGTAACTCAAAAGAATTTTTTAAATAATTCATTTTACTAACGCACTAATAAATAGGTTCACTTAACTATTTTACCACTCGTACGTTAAATTAACAATCCACTCCCCTACAAGTAAAAGGGAAAAAATATAAGGCAGGATAAATGAGTTGTCTTCATTGCCATTCCTTATAAAATCTCAAATAACAATAACACAATATGGTTCCTAGACCCATCATCCGTTCGAACACCTTTTCGTCGGAACGAGCAAGTCAGACAAACGACAAGTCCATCGACTCCCCATGTCCGAAAGTAAGAGTTGACCTCCAAGAAAGGGCACAACTGATTAATTTCTAAACGACCTTCCACACGCAAAAGTAGACCTTTGTCTTCACTTTCACGACCCCAACACAAGAACCCTTAACGGTTTGTCCAGTAACGAGGCACATGGTAATCCTCAGTTGCCGTTCAGCCTTTTAGTTCCACTCCCTTTGTGTTGCCGTGATGGTAGTATTTTCTTTATTGATTCTTCTTTTTTTTTCTGGGGGGTCAAACGTCATACAGATTTCATAGCTAATTTTTTTATATTTATTTTTCGTGGAATGTCATGAACCCTGTCGTGGTATTGATGATTGGGGTGGACTGGAAAGTGAAGGTTAGCAGCGTGAGGAGATTTTGTGTTTTGTTTTGGGAGCTCAAATGAAATCGGTGAGTTACCGGAGGAAGAGGTTAAGCTGATATGACGTGTAATTATTATGAGATTATTTTGGGTGACAGGGAGGTTGTAATTCGATTGCCTCTGTGAGGAGGACTGGTTGTTAAAGGGCACAAAGTTTAAAGGAGAATCGTGAAAAGTATTCGGTGTGATTATATTAGCTTAAACCGTGAGAATTGAATAAGTCGAAGCTGAAGGTATGCCACAAAAATGTTCAAATTATCCAAAACTTAGAATTAAAGAAAGTAAAATTGATTAATAGGAAGATCGAAGCAAATCTTGGAATTACCCAAATAGTTCGCATTGGGTTATAAAATAAGATATAAAGATACTGGCTTTTGTTAACTTGAAGTGGTGATGCACTTTTTGTTTCAATTACTAAGAATGTCAGAGAAAAGTATTGGTAGATAAAGCATCGCTTTAGATTTTGTAATTCTAATTATTAATACATTTCCTGCTTTACACGGGTCTGCCTAACTTCAATCATTATTAGAAGGTCATGTTATGGCAACTAGATTTTTCAAATTACAAAAATTCTTTCACCCTCTGTGATAGAATGTGTGATAGATATGGGTGATAGAATTCTATCACATTACTGTTTATAAGATTCATGGAATTTCCCACACATTCAAGTAAACGACTTAACTAGCTTAGAATCGTTTTTAATTTAAAAATAACACGTAAGTATTGCCAAAATGAGAAATTGTAAAGAATTAACTTTAATCTTTTTTATAGAAGAAAGTAATGAAAAGGAATCAAAGAAAGTACAGATGCTTCTCCCCTCTGATATGATTTAATAACTGGAAATTGATATTTTACGGTGTTTATAAATGATGATTCCACCATCAATCCTAAAGATAGTTTAATTAAAAAAAACCCACACAAATGTAATTCAGAGAACGTCTTAATTCAGTTTAACCTATCAAACTTCCCCATAACATCATAAGAACATTTAACCCAACGAAAAAAAAACATGTTCAAAGGAAAATGGAGCAATTAAACTTGATTTCACCCTCAACCACCGGACTTAAACGTAATAAAATCCTTATTGCAACGTTTAAGCGCAAGTATCCAACCATTCATAAAAGACGCATACTACTCGACATTGTTTCATTCATGACTCTTTCCCTTCACGGTGCGGCTACGTGAAGGACAGGTGTTTGCTTTTCCAACGAATCATGCGAGAGGTTCGGTCAGGATGAAGGGCTTTTTTGAAAGAAATGCCCTTTTCCCCATTCCTTCTCTTGACCCATGAAGATTTTTTTGCTCTTATAACAACACAAATAGGGAACCGTAAGAGATAGATAGGAAAAAGAGCTGGATAAAAGATCCGCGCAGAATGCAGTAATAACGAAAAAAAAATAAGCCAGATGTGTTTTCGGAAGTTTGACATGTTTTCGGAAGCAAGGTTTAACTTTGGGATTTGTGTGTGCCGTATGGTTTCTAATTGAATGCATAGTTGCTTCTGGAATTTACTTTTTATGATGGAAAAACGTGTTTGACCGTATCTTGGATTCCAAGAAGCTAGTTTCATGACGCATTTCTGCGGGACTATTCGTTATTTCTGACAAGTTAGGGTTATTTAAGTGGTCGTTAAATAAATGTGTAAATAAAAAGTTATTAGATGAGTGTTAAAAATTCATCTATTACATTGCATTCCATTATATTATTTTTTACAAATACTAATTCCAAAACTCAGTCTCCCTCAGAAGCTTTTCTAGCACAAAATTTTTTCTAATTTCAATCCACGAAATTGAACTACAGAAGTAAGTAATGTATAAAGTAGTTTTGCATTATAAAATGGATGAAATTACCAAATAATTATCTTATGAAGAAAGATTCACTCAACATTGTTTGATACTCTTTTATCTTTTTCATAAGTTCAAGAGATTAGTAAAAAGTTAGTTTCATCATTAGTTCTTCTAGGAATCTAACTATATGATTTTGTAAAAAGGTAAAAATATATTATCTGAAATACAACTAAGAACTCTGAGAATGATATTTTCGAATACAAAAGAACCCCGATAGAGCGACCCCTTCTAGGACCAACAACATTCAAACGTTATGGACGTTATCACGAAAGGACGTTGAAACGAATGACATTTACTATTATGATAAAGCAATCAGTACTAAAATTACAGGTAATCTCTATTTTAAATCTCTATTTCATAGGGTAGAAAAAAGGGTCTATAAACAATCCTCAGTCACATACACCAAGATGAGGAAATGTATATTTACTTAAAATATTTTATCATAACAGAAATTGAATTATTTTAAAATGTTTAGCAAAAGTTACAAAAACCTAAGAAAATCAGTATATATTAATTGCCAAAGGGGACATCAGAATGTCTTGTTCAGGTGAAAAAGTATAAATAATATAAAAGTAAAAATTACGGAATACAAAACAAATAAGATGGAAAAAGTGCAACTATTTAACAAATATTTTATAAGTTATATTGGGCTGAAAGCTGGATAACATGAAACTAGTTATGCTTTAATGAAGTGAAAAATATAGATCATAGTGGGGTCGCTTATGTCATGTTTCGAAAAACTTTTGGCAGAAGCTTAGTGAGTGGTATCATTCGATTCGTAATGACGTCTACATTAACGTGGTACCGGGTGTTTTTTCCGAATTCCGTGCAGGGGATTTCTATGACGTCATGAATGCAAGATGGCCGCCGCAGGAAAAAAGCTGTAAATGGCGATTTAGGGATGTTATCGGAACTATTTTTGGACAAAAAGCTCAGAAATATATATATATTCATCGAATAGCTACAGAAATAAGCATCTAAATCGGTTAAAAATGGCGTTTATGACGTCAAAACCAAAAAATGGCTATTTTCACCAAAAATACAGTATTTTGTCATGTAATACTTTAAACAGATGCTATTTTCAACGTGAATGTAATGAAAATATGTTCATAATAAAAAAACCAACAATGAAAATTTCATTGATGGTCACAAAAGGCAGATATGACGTCAGAAATCCAAAATGGCTGTCACATAGAATAAAATTTTTTATTTTTTTATTCAAAAATTTTTTAATTGGGAATTATTACACTTATATGAATGTAATAAAGGTATTTTGAGGATAAAATTTAACAAAACATTTTAAAATTCCTGAAAATAGCATCGAAATATTAGGTGTGAAAGACAGAACTACAGTATTTTGTCATGTAATACCTTAAATAGATGCTATTTTCAACGTGAATGTAAAGAAAATATGTTCATAATTAAAATGCCAGCAATGGAAATTTCATTCTTTGTCACACAAGGCGGATATGGCGTCAGAAATCCAAGATGGCTGGCATGTGAAATGAATTTCTTTAGTTTTTTACTCCAAAATTTTTTAATTGGGAATTATTTTATCCTTAAAATGACTTTATTACAACATTAATAAAAGTATAATCATTCCCAAATAAAAAATTTTGGAGTAAAAAACTAAAGAAATTCATTTCACATGCCAGCCATCTTGGATTTCTGACGCCATATCCGCCTTGTGTGACAAAGAATGAAATTTCCATTGCTGGCATTTTAATTATGAACATATTTTCTTTACATTCACGTTGAAAATAGCATATATTTAAGGTATTACATGACAAAATACTGTAGTTATGTCTTTCACACCTAATATTTCGAAGCTATTTTTAGGAATTTTAAAATTTTTTGTTAAATTTTATCCTCAAAATACCTTTATTACATTCATATAAGTGTAATAATTCCCAATTAAAAAATTTTTGAATAAAAAAATAAAAAATTTTATTCTATGTGACAGCCATTTTGGATTTCTGACGTCATATCCGCCTTTTGTGACCATCAATGAAATTTTCATTGTTGGTTTTTTTATTATGAACATATTTTCATTACATTCACGTTGAAAATAGCATCTGTTTAAAGTATTACATGACAAAATACTGTATTTTTGGTGAAAATAGCCATTTTTTGGTTTTGACGTCATAAACGCCATTTTTAACCGATTTAGATGCTTCTATTCGATGAAAATATATATTTCTGAGCTTTTTGTCCAAAAATAGTTCCGATCACATCCCTAAATCGCCATTTACAGCTTTTTTCCTGCGGCGGCCATCTTGCATTCATGGCGTCATAGAAACCCCCTGCACGGAATTCGGAACAAACACCCGGTACCACGTTAATGTAGACGTCATTATGAATCGAATGGTACCACTCACTAAGCTTCTGCCAAAAGTTTTTTTTACACCATTGGTTTTTGACACAAGCGACTCCACTATCAAGGTCGTCGATATTAATTAATAATTCAAATAAATTTCTTTTAAAAACGGAATGCTTGTTAATACTAATAAGATTTAAAGGTAGACTGGTTGTATAATTTAGGTGCAAGATAAAAAAGAAATGTTTGCAAAATATTGATTTGGAAAACCTCGGAATTCGATAAGGTGCTATTGATCTAGTATTATTATAAAGCCTTTCTCTAATGTTAGAAAGATATTTATTGCGATAAAAGTAAAGTAGTGTAATACGAAAAAATGCATTACATCGAAAAAACAATTACCCAAGGGATTTAAAATTATATGGATAAGGTTTGATGATTTAGAAATTTAAAATCTTCTAAAAGTAGAACGAGTCTATCGAGTTTAGAAAGAGTCTAGTCTAAAAAGTAAAACTTCCCCATCCCAACTAATAACCTATATTAATTAAGGAATAAAACTTTAAGAAAAGTATAAAATTAAGCTCTGGATTTAAATGTTGTGAAAGCTAACACTTACCGTTCAGTCAGACATTTCTGGCAATGCTTTCATCTTTTTTTCAAAACAGTTTCGAAAGTCACTGCTTCTGAAAAGAAAATATAAATTTAATAACTGATGCATGTGGGAATGTTCATTAAAACCAATATTAAACCTTCAAATGTATAAAATTTGTGTTAGTTATATGTTAATGGAATCATCAAAAATATATTTGAAAATAAATCTGGTTGGTAAGACAATTTAAAAAATAATATTAATGTAAAATTCCATTAATTCATGTGGCGTCTTATTTAATTTCAAAAACATGAATGCGAGTTAAATTTGTTTTCCAGTGATTTTTTTGAAGAAGTTGTGAAAGTTTAACAAATATTATGGAGCGTTTTTTTAGGCAAAGTATTACGGGGGTACTTAAAAAATAATAATCTTTAATTACCTTTATAGTATTACCATAATAATTTTACATATTCACTTATACTTATTTAAAAAAGTTTGAAATCGGTTTTATCATTGCTGTTGGGTCATTAGATCGAAGTAATCCTTAGAATTTCAGAAACTCTAGGAGTACCAAGGGAAAAACAGACCTTGTTCCATTTCCGTGATGTTATTTTGCCTCTCAAAACTTTTAAAAGTAGCTTTCAATTAAAAATCTATTGTAGTTCTCTCAATATAACTAACACACATAATAAAAGACCAAATGGAGCATGAATGAAAAAATTTGCCATGGTTTAAATTAAGAATCTGGCATCGAGTTTGGTTTTGTTCCCATGATCACATCTTGAAATAAAGGAGGTCATGTATTGACCAATTATGATAGATGGAAAACTATATTCACTGTAACTGTATTGAAGCAGATGCAAACGATAACTGTTCCTTTCTCCATATTGTTCTACTTTATTTTTAGTTAAAAAGCAAATGGCTCTGTTCTGCATCGATGGAATCCAGATGAATGAATGATCTGAGACAAATTGTGTGTAATTTCTGAATGAAAATATTACATGCTTCGATTATTCGTACGATTGGATGGTTGGGCTGGTTTTGTTATTGAAAATAAAACAAAGACAATAGAAACATCTTCATATAGAATTTTGTAGCTTAAAATGGTGAATCGGATTTTTTTTACAGTAGAGGAAAATCTAACAGTGAAATTAACCTAGTGTGTTCTCATTAAGAAAGCAAAGCCATTCGCAGAGTCAAATTAGATTTTAATGATTTTGAAAATATTTACAGCATTTAATTAAGCGTAACCGAAGAACCATTTTTAATCTTAAACGTTTTTCATTGGAAACAATCTAATGATGGAAAAGTGAGTACAATTCATGAAATTTTATATATACAATATATTATTTTTCCCCGAATGCCTGACTAAGCAGGCGAGACCGATGTTTCTACTTATAATGCCTGCACTTAATTTTAGAAATAAACAAGCGGAAAATACGAAAATTGAAATGAAAAGATGAAATTCTTAACCCTCCGTCGGGCAAGGGAGGATCAGGTTAGGGCAAAATGTACCAGATAGCCCCTGTCTTTTAAAAATTAGCTCATTGATGTGAAAACAATTTTTATTTCTTTTAATTATCATGCATCATAAGCAAATTAATTAATTAATTTCAAATTGTTATTTACTGCCATAATCACAAAATTGGTTGTTAAAAAACAAACATTTTTGGGATCCATATAGAAAATTAAGATAGCTTTTCTCGCATTCGTATTTTTGACAATCTCTTTTTCGGAATGGTGTCATCAGTTTTCAGCTGAATACTTCTTGAAGGCTTTAAATTTTATCATTAGATTAACCTTACACTTACCCCCCCACTATTATTAATTTATTCAATTACACATACATTCTGAAAGTTACGAGTTCGGCCGCAATGTGCTTCTCTAACTAAAATTAATCACTGGCAAGTCACATAAAGATTCATAATATCTTTAATAAGTGTTAAAATTATAGAAATAATGAAAAGAATGACTATATTTGTAATTTATTGAGTGTACAATTGAAAATGTAAGACGTGTGCGTGTGCGTCTCAAGCCGGTTGAAAGTGTTGCTTTTTTATGTTTCTTTTTTAGAAAACCATAATTACCTACGTATGTACTTGACCCAACACTATAATATTTTGGTAACTCTTGTGTCACGAAATATACTAACTTCTCAAGTCACACGTCTGACTGATTACACATCTCATGCTTCGAGTAAAAAGTATAAAATTTCACGAAAGCGAAAACCCCACACTTTCTGTAAGAAGAATTTAAATTTCATGTCATTTATGTTAACCTCCTCTGAAAATGGCAGATACGCCTATTCAACCTACCACTCAAGAAAAAGAAAGTATTGGCCTGAGCCCACATTGGCTAGTGTGGAAACAGATAGATAACCTTGGTACGAGTGACTGACATGCTTTATCCTGATATTCAACGAGAAACCAGATTATATCCTTGAAAAATACCTTTTCAATTATTTTTAAAACGATATCATCTGGAGATCTTTTGGAGTTATGACTATGGAAGGGGAAAGAGACTGTGTGCTTTAAACACCGTTAAGTGACAAAAATAAATGTTTGTTAAAAGAATTCAGACGACAAATCTTTTCTACAGCTTAGACAAATTATCTAATTATGGCAGAGATCTCAAAAGAGGATAAAGATATTATAAGTGAATGTACTAAGTACAATGGACTAAACTTAAAGGTAACAGAAGACATCTAATCTTATATAAATTTAGTAAAGAAAATCAGTGTTGATAAAGAATAATACTTATTAACCTTCCAGCGAGCGGGCGTATCTGAGAAATACACTCGAGATGGATTTGGTTGTATAAATTTCGTTTAGAAGGTGCTACGAACTCTTGTCCTTAGCTATTCTATGCACTTCATTTCAGCTACTTACAGTCTTCGTCTTAAGTTCTTACAGTTAATAGGTCTCTAAAAATCCTCTGTTTGTATTTTAGAGATACGCGCAACCGTTCAAGGAAGTTTTTAGTATTTTTGAATTTGTTTTTAGTAATTAGAAAAAATTTGTTTTTCTGTTTTGGTCCTAAACATTATAAGTTAATATATTTTCAGTTGTTTTCAAATGTAGCTTCAGTAATACTTCAGCCAAAATACCAGTAATTGATTTCACACCTTTCAGGTTACTTCACATTTTAATAGTGCTGTTATGTTGTTTTTGTGTTTTATAACTACTCTTGATCTGCTCTTTTTGAAATAATATTGATTTAAATAAAACATACTCATTAACCATTTACTGATTAGAACTTTGTTTTAAAATTATATGCATGAAAATTTACATTTTACAATCGTGTATCTAAGAGATACGCGCGCCATTTCGTGGTGGTATATAGGGCGCGCCTGCTGGAAGGTTAAAGATAAGTTATTTATCTAATTATAACTAATATTAAGTTAATATTAGTTATTTATTAGTTATTTTATTATTAAAGATCAAGTAAAGCCAAAATAAAGTTCTTTGTCTTGAATTGTGCATAACAATGAACCTTCTTTATTTTAAACTATTTCTCTTGAAATTACTTTCAATTAAATGCAATTATTTACTATTTTATTTCAATAATACTAAACACTAATACATTTGAAAAGCTCGTTAAAATTCATTAAAATAATTATACTACAAATTTAGTTTTTTTTTATCTAGCTTATTTTAATACCTGTGTTTATATACGAACTTAGTTTAATAATATCGACCAACTAAATAAAGACGGCTAATTATTGTGTTGTCCTTTAAAAACTACCAATTTTTAATTGCTTCTCCATAAAAAGCTTAATAAAAAGAATAATTAAATATAGAACAAAGTAGCGTTGTAACGGCTCATACTCCCTAACATTTTAATGCTTAGTACTTTTAATTCCAACTCTGGCATTACAAATTGGCAGTCAATCGAGTAAGAATTTATTTGACCACTTGCTGCTAAAAAAAAATCCCCTAAAAAACCCTATGCATGAAAAAACCTCAAAAATTAAAAAAAAATCTGGTTAGCAGTTTTTTTTTTTAAGAAAAGGGAATAGTTAAGAAAATTACAACCAAATTTATAATGAATTAATTATACCTAAAATTAAAACTATGTTAAGTTTTTCTTCTTCTGAGGTCGTCTTCAAAACACAACGATGATAGCTTTTTTACTGTTATATTGTTTTCAGGATTTTGAAAACGGTTTTTTAAACACAAAATCTTAACAAATATTTTGTAAAAACGCTAAAACATGATAATTGACACTGTTATTTTATTTTAACCCACAACCATTAACTAACTCTCAATAACCCATTTCCTAATGAAATTTTAGTGAAATTCTCTCTTTTCATGAAAAATGGGTGTTTTTTAGTATCAGTTAGTTTTTATTAAAAATACTGAAACAAGCATTATATTTACACAATTAGTAGTATATCATGGGTTATATTAATTATTTTTCTGTTTATTTTACCATTTATAAAAAAGAAAACATTGGGGGTTCTATAAGGGTTTTTTAGGATACATTTTGGTGTTTTTGTGTTTTTTTAAAGGACAGTGCTATATAATCAAAACTACTGTGTTGACTACATTATTCAAGATCATTAAAGTTATAACATGTGCTTTTTCGAAAGATGTTGCTTTTACAATATTTTCAGTAATAGGTGTTTTTCCCCTTATATACTTGTTTGTTTTTAGGCTATATTAAATACTTTTGTAGTTTAAAAGCTAAAACAGTAATAATTCTCTCAAAAACATTTTGCCTTCATATTTTAACTGTCCAAAACTTATGAAAACTTCCTAATTTCCACAGAAAGACATAAATGCCAACCTTCATTGATTTAAAAAGTTCCCAAGAAACTAGATCCAGAAAAACCACTAAATCAACCACTTCCTCTATTCCTCCGGTAACCAACAGCAAAATTATTATAAAAAAGCTACTAAAACCTAAAAACCAACGTAGATAAAAACAACAACTTTCCCAGACGGGCATTCCATCTATCGGCTTACAACCGCAAACAAAAGAAGGGGATTCCTTCATTAACCGCGAAGCTGCAGTAGCGTGTTAGGGTCACACCTCGCCACAATAAAGATCACAAAAAAGGTGGAGATCGATAAGTTCGAACACGAGAAAAAGCTTGTAAAAACTAACGAGCCTCGGCAAAAAAAACCTACTCGACCGAAGAGACGAGATTTTAATACCAACGGAACAAAAAGTTCTGCCCAAGCTTCGCCTTCGGCCATTAGCAATTAGAATCGGAACACTTGTTCTTGTTCATTTCCATAGACTTCCATATTAGATCGTTGGTATTCCTTGGGATGGAGGATTCTCCAGGCTATCTGTTCATCTTCCCTCCTCGGTTTATAATTCTCGGGTGGGTTGTTTCCATATTCGTCACCTTTCGCGGCCATTCGCGTTATCTGATGAATTCGAGAAAGTGCACGCGTTAGGTCGTATTGTTTCTCGTTGAGAATCTAGTCAGGTCTCGTTGCACGTGGCTCTCTGTCAGAATGATGTGATTAGTTGCTAGTGATACCTTCAGCGAAAATAGCTTCTTTCCTTTTCTTTTCTAAAAATGAATTGGCCTCACTTTAATGCAGAGCAGCTTGACAGCTAATTCAATGCGAGACTTGTACTACATCAGTAATTTGCAACAGATATTTGCTCTTGAAAACTTAATTAATTTCAAATTTATGTAGTATAATTTACAGTGAATAAGTATGTTTAATACTTACAGTATATATAATATACAGTGAATAAGTATGTTTAATACATACAGTATATATAATATACAGTGAATAAGTATGTTTAATACATACAGTATGTATAATATACAGTGAATAAGCATTTTTAATACATACAGTATGTATAATATACAGTGAAATCTGTATATTACAATGCTGCAGAGACCAAAAAGTATTGTAACAGACAGGATATCGTTATAGACAGTTTGTAATCGCTGCCTTTGACTTCGCCGCCTTTGACTTCGCCAAGACCATGGAGAAATATCGTATAGACATGTAGATAGTATCATTATACACAGGTTTTTCTATAATAAACTACAGTTACTGTTAAAATGTAACACTCTCAAAGCGTTTGGGACAGTAAAACTTTGTATGAGCTTGTATTCTAAGTCATCCAGTAGCTTTCCTCGAAATTGTTCCAGCATTTGAAAACAAGGATAGATTAAGTACAATGCGTTGGGTTGGATATTGATAAAAAGAATATTTAAAATTCTTCAAAACCAAGCCCTTTAACATTTTGAAAGTGCTTCCTCCTTGTTAGGCAAATGATTTTTATGTAATAACAAAATATAATCTATCGTGTCTTTGTGGTCTTTTAACAAGATGAATTCGTAGAAACCATAGACTTGCTGCAATTTCAGTTATCCTTACATGGCTAGTTAAAATTCCATTCAGTGAAGTGACAATTCACCCACCCAACGCAATATGCAAGAAGCCGTAACAACGCTCTTTAAATGGGTTAAAATATATTGTAGATTATATGACATTGTGTGTGGTAACGATACAATTACGCTTATGACCAAAAAGATTCCAGTTTTCTTCCAAGCGTAATTATTTTCAATACTTTTTTAACGTCCTTACTTTCTGGGCTACAATTTAAAATGCCAGAAATAAAATAAAAAATCAGAAGTGTTGATTTAAAGAACCGCGTTAAGTGAATGCGTTAACCACTTACTCTCCTAGAAAATAACAACTCTCAGGTAAATATCCACCCGTTAGTTGCGTTATCGCCCACTTTAAAAATAAACTAAAAATCCTTCTTTCTTCCCACACTAGGTTATTTACTGCTACTCCTTTCTCATTCTTTTTCAGACAAAAAAACCCTCCCAAACTCCTAAAATGTTGCCAGATCATGCGAGGCTAATTACGTGGCAAACGGAATGCACAGTTCGATAACAAAGGACTTTTTAAAAGCAACACACGCGTTGCCATACAGGAGAAACGAATAATAAAGAAAAGAGCAAAATATTCTAACCCTCACGAAGCCTAACATAAAAAAATATAAATAATAAATCAAAATGGTTCCAGAATGCCGCTCAGAAAAAAAAAAGCCTCAGGTTAAAAAAAATGGGTAGATGATATTAGAAGATGAGGGTATCCGTTATTAAGGATGTTTAGGCTCCATAAAAAAAGAAACCACGAAGGTAATAACAGCGTGCTACTACACAATGCTATTACTTGAAAAGAAAAGTCAATTGATCCGGGTACGCGAAGGGTTTTTGGGTTCTTATGAGTTTACATGAGGTATCACTGTGGTGGAGAAAAGTGGTGTAAGTCGTCACAACACCGCTACGATGTAATAAGAACTATTCAATTAGAACTCCCAAGTGGTTGGATGTTGAACAAGGGAATTAAAAACGAGCTCGATTGACTGTACTACTTTTCGGAAGCTGTATAGTTTATATTTCGTACACGCAGAATTCATTAAAAACATGTTTACATTGCTTTCGAATCGTTCTTAGAGACTGTTATTGTATTTTCTCCTATGTGGTCCGTATTTACTACGCATGTGATTAAATCAATGCATTGTTATACAGAAAATAATAATACGAAACCGTTGCCTTTTAAAAACTGTACTAAACATATGACGGATAATGCTTATTGACTCTAGTACTTACAACTCCAAAAACTGTAATTATAAACAGATTCAAAGCGCTTACAAGTTTTTTTTAATATTGTTCCCTATTAGTCTACTCTTATATTGAATTTGGTTACTAAATAAAATACAAAATAGTATACTACTTTTAAGACAGTTAATTTCTCTGTAATTATATCTTTAATCTTAGAAATGGAGTAAAGAAACTTTCATACAAAGATACTAGTATAAATAATAAATAAAGTTAGTTCATATAGAAAAATTAAGTTAGGTTTTTACTGTTTTGTGGTACTTAAATTATAAAATTCTCCCCGAGTCTAATGCATTTAATATTATTTGAATGAAACCTGTAATTTATACCACACTTTTTCATACTATGAAATACAAAAAGCTTAAAAAATATATGTAATACAATGGACCTTATACCACACATTTTAATTTTAAAAGTAACTTAAAAATACTGTGTGGTTTTAATTCTGTTGATCCTTTCTACAATAGAGTTAAAGAGAAAAATGCATTTCTGCATAGAAAGACAAAGGAAGAAATGGTTAATTTTAAAATAAAAAATAATATAAAAGTGACATACATTTCCTTTAAATTTAAGATTTACTTCAACTTAAAAATATCATGCAACCAGGAAAAATATCTGAATTTAAACAAGGTTATTAAGTAAATCATGGAAACAAAATTTACACAAAGTACGTATTAAAACTACAGTAGAAATAAAACATTAAATGTTTTCCTAATATTGTATCGTGAAAGCTGCTGTTTAAAGAGCAAACTATAATTATCATTATCATGCCTATGTACGGTATATTCATCGAATATATTTCAACAGGATCTAAAACATAGACTATCAACAATTCTCTTTACATTATTGTGTGTATTTGGGCTTTGCTTCACTAAACAAATCCGGGATTTCTACAGTTCTCCCTGCAACTGTTCCATATTTTAAACGATGTTGCACCACTTTTCTTTAAACACCCAGCTTTTCCTCTCCCAATTTCGCTAACAGCGAAATATCATCGGTGATTGGTCGGTTTCAGTATATGAATGGGAAACTAAGTGGCACTTTTTACACGCAAAGTATCCGCGATTCACTTCACTCCAGGCTACACACGTTTATGAATTACACGGTACCATTCATTTATAACTCGTAAATCGCCACACTAATAGCGTTCCACGACGTAAAAGTAGGAATTCCGAGAATGAGTAATTTTAATGTAACAAAACCCTTACATTTTACATGGATTTCTCACGGTACTGAAAAAAAAGCCTCCAGAAAAGAAAATAACCTCCATTTTTAAGTCGAAAATATTAAAGTTTGGCAAGCATAGAAATCTTCGAATTCCATGTAACGTCAATCATACAATTTACGAAAGAAACTGAATACAGTTTATTTCATTAACTTGATTGAAGTAAATGAAATTAAATGTAATATTTGCTCTCTTCTATTCAGTAATACGTATAATGTGAAAAATAGTCCTGGAATCACATCATCTTACAATAGGAGAATGAAGGATTAGTTTCTTAGCCTCTCTTTTTTAGGGATCCTTCAAATATCATATGTAATCAAGAATCTTTTCGGTCATTTTTGACTCCTCTCCCCCTTGTCAGCAAAAATAAGTTAATTGTTAGCCTCCTTTTAACCTTAACCTCCAAAACGTCTTTCATACAGTAATAGTGTCTAAAAATGTCGAACTATATAATTTTTAAAAAAAGAACTACACCAGCTTTAATTCGGTGTTTAATTTTTTATAGTAATTAATTGATTTTCAAAAACTCCTTTTAAAATTAAATTTATTTTGCAAATGACAATAGATTTTCCAAAATAGTGGGGGGTTTTCTCCGAAAATAGGTCCGAATACTATAAACATCACTCGTATCCCTCTTAGTCTAAATAAGCAAATAGCTAACCTCTCTTCCCCTTAAGTGTTTACGTAATATTTAAACGACCCCTTACTTATTTGGGTATAATTTCCCCATGTTTGTAAAACATTACAAGTTCATAATTACTTTAACTTGTACTACATCAAATACATCAATCAGGTTGTTTGTTACTCCACTCCTTTAAATCCGAAGTCTCAAACGAATGCAATAAACGACTGTTCTTTCATTAAACCAAACTAGGGAAAACAAGATTACTTTATGTACCGTCTGGAACGACCAGTGTAAACCTCCGCTAACTAATTACGTAAAGACACCGAGTAACTGTGAAGGAAAATACTTAAACAGTCTCGAAATAAAACAACAAGACTATAGCGCTTTCGCCCAGGTTTTTTCTACCGTTCTCCTTTGAAAAGATGTCGGACCTGTTCTGATGTATGCAATTAGGGCTTGGAATATAACTCCCCAAGGACATTTCGTAGATGGCTACCTACCTGTGGAAACAGTTTTTTTTTCTGCGTCAAGAGAAAATTTTCCAGAGTCCTGTTCGAAATGGGTCAGCAGAGGACGAGGCGTTTACGGATCGCTTTCTTTTAACTACTCTGTTGCCTTTTACGGAAAGTGGTTCGGGGGGAGAAAATTTCGAAAGTGAAGAGAAAGTTTGAGAAAGTGCTCGTATTGAAGATGTCGGGTAGTGCCTAATAAGTTGGATATTTATACAATTTCTTTAAACTTCCTGAAAGTTTTAAATAATCTAGGTCTTGAGGCATATGAGTTAAATGGTCAAAATGTTTAGTTAATCATGAATACAAATGTTTGAAACGTAAATACATTAGAAATTTTAACTCATTAGTAAAACTATATTCAAATGTTGAACTGGTTCTAAATATGAAAGTTAATTAGTTTAAATGTGTTCAAGTCTAAACAAAAATAAAGACTAGTTAAATTAATTTAGTAAACTGCTTGAGCCAGTTCCTTTTTTTACAACCGTTTAGTACATGGAAGTTTAATAACAAACAAAATAAATAGTATATAAGATAATTATTAAAACATAACACATAAATCTGAAATAATCTAGTTCAAATTTTTAACATTTTTAAACCCAGTTTACTATGATGAAATGGCAGACAGATAAAATTTCAAAAGTACGTAAGCAAAATTTCATTTAATAAGCAGTTAATTATCTCACTAACTCATACGATCAAATAAAAATAATTTTAAAATAAAATTTATACTTATATGAGCACAGTCATTTGTGTAGTAACAAAACTAAAATTTTAACAAGAGGTTTTAAAAATAAAAATAATCTTTTTAACATGTTATAAGCGATTATTGCAAAATAGAAAATAGTGACGCGTTTAAAAAATAAAATAATAAATAATTAAATTCTGTTTAAATACGTAAGACATGGGTGGGTATAAACGTAATATTGCAATATTTTTACAATTTTACTCATACATTTTTAAGCTTTGCCAAAAGTTTAACACATATACCAAATTTATATTTTGAACTCAAATTAAATTGAAGGAAAGAAATCTATTTCTAAACCCATATCTTATAATTCTTCAGTTTACAGAACAAATCTTTACAGTATTGATTGAGTACCCTTGTAAATCCTATACACTAATTTCTGCTAGTTAAATTAAACTGTCTAAATATCAAACATGAAATTTCTTGATACTATTATTATTATAGTACTATACAGTTGTTTATTTTAATATAGTTATCAAGTACTAGCTTGTTAACAAATCAAAATACCAAATACTCCTCACAGTTACCAAAATTTTCTAAGTTTTATGGAAAAGATTAAAATTTATTTGTAACCTTATCTGCCGGACCAGAGGTACAAAAATTATGGAACGTGACCCCGAAAGCCCAAACGAAAAGCTACCTTAGGGTCGTAAGGTGTTAGCAGGGTTGAGTAAATATCGTTTTATATTTCATACGAGAATCAAAATATCTGATATTTGTAATGAGTATTGTAGTACATTGAGTAATTTGATTGAATCTTTAAATTCAGATGCAAATGAATACCACTATGTTCATAAAAAAGACACTCTCAAAAGGGTAAATATTTGGGGTTATTTTAATTATTCGGATAATTTATTCTTATAAAAATTATCGGTACATAAATAAAGAAAAATGCAAATGAATATTACGATTTTTCATTTCTGATGTAAAAGAAAACGTGTTGTACCCACAAATTGGTTCTTTCCACTCGTATATTAATCAAAACGATATTAAATTAAACAACCATGTCAATCCATGATTTTTAGATACATCAGAAATGCCATTAATAGTAGCTTTAATTTTTATGTAATGTTAACTTTAAAAATATTAAATAAAATATCGAACACGAGATGTCGTATTTTACTTTAAAAATAGAAATTCGTATTATAATAAGATTTAAAGAAAAATATTTAAACAAAACACATTTATCCAATTGTTGTTGAAAAATAGTTTTACCTATTATTTCCAAAGGACTTGTTTTTGTTGCTTATAAAGTAGTCAATTTCAATATAAAAAGTATTCTAACTTGCATATTCTAATTAGATATACGAGGTAGAAGAGCCGTCACAAAGAATTTACATTTAACTTAAAAATTCATTATTGGAAATTTTTGATGAAAAAATTTTAGTTTATTTCATTAAAATTTATAGACTTACAGCAGAGCCTAACGGTTTTATATACAACTAGCTGATATGCCCGGCAATGCACGGGTGGAGTTTGACATTTTTATTTAAAACTTTTATTACATTCCATGCCTTATTTTGTAGAGTGAAAGGTATTAAATCCGTCCAGTTATCAGGAATTTTAATATTTGATCGATTTCTACATTTTACCACAGCCACTGAATATTTAAAATACGGTTTAATAAGTATAATTTACGAGTTAAATTAGTTTTCTTTTTAAGATATAGATTAAAATCTAGTAATTGGCAATACAATTTAAATTTTCTCAACTTTTAAATGTAATACATTTTATTCCATGATTAAAATTAGAAACTGATTTTCATGAATCACTTAAGTCACTTCATTTAAAAAATGAGGAAACGACATTAAAAGAAAATTAATATCAAAATTTTTCCAATTAAACACCAAGTTACACTCTTAAGTGTTAATTAATAGCTATATTAATGGTTTATGATTTCTAAATTACGCTTTGAACAACTTAAATGATCGAATGACAATTATCCGTCTAATTTATAAATTGAACGGATATAAGACTAACTAAATAAAAAAAACTATTTTATTTTAAAAACTTCTAATACCAAAAGATAGTTTTTTAAGACTTAAGACTCCATTTATTATTACATGCAATTTTTTTTTACAAAAATGTTAATATCATGATAAAAAAATTTCAAGTTCTCAGACTTCAGTTATAAAAAGAATTTTAAAAGTAAATATCAGTTTAAACACATCTTATTTTCCCCCAAACAACAATAGAAATAAATTTAATTTTAAAATAGTAAATAAATTCGAAAAATTTAAATAGTTTTTTAAAAAATCAATTATAAATACATACCGGCATTTAGAACACAATTCTTCCAATGCCACTCATCATTATTGGCCCTTCCGAAAAATTAATTCCCAAATCCAAGTGCGGCACGCAACAATGTGCTCTTTTGGGGCGGCCCGTCACTGTGACCGAAACCTGTGATCGCTCGCTCTCGACTACTGAAGTGAAAATGAAGGGTAAGAGCAAACGACCATCTGGTTTCGGGCGTGACGTCACCGGGGTCGGTCTCGCGCGTGGTCCCGAACCAGAAAGCGATTTTCGGACCTCTCCTTGTTACTTTTGCCGCTCTTTATGAGGCCTATTTACTTTCCCATCCTGTGAACCCCCTTTCTTTTAGTTAATTTGTGTCCAACTTAACCATCAGCTATCTCAGGGATTTCCAATTGGCGGTCCGCTGGGTCATTCTGTGCGGACCATGAAGCCCCTTGACCCCCCCCCCCCCCGAAGTAGCTTCTTTTCTCTAGTAAACCTTCCAAAACCAAAGGTCTTAAAATGAGTTAAAACACTATACTTTCAAGCTTCCAATTTCAAAAAATCTTTGGAGGGAAGAACCCTTAACCCCCTGAAATTTAACCATTTTTGAAAATTCCGCGGCTTTCATGGAGTAGTCTTCTTGGAATGTAACCCAAATGAGTTAAAACACAACTTTTAAGGGGAAATTTCAAAATTTTTCAAAAGACCCCCATACCCCACTTTTACTATGGCTAACAACTCACATTGTAAGCAAAATTTAGAAGTATGCCAAAATTCAAATCCAAATCCGTCTTGTAAGTGATGTAGAACAGTAGAACTCAGCGTATAAAAGTAGTACTCAAGGGGTACTATTGTTTTAACCTTAGAAATAATGTTGACTCAAGACTCCCTCGAAACAAAAGTGTAGTTATGGACCTGATACCCCCTTGAAAAAGAGGGTACCCCTCCTAAACAAAATTCCTGGCTACGAGTCTGGTTTTATGGTCAAAGGAGTTAAAGTTCCAAAGCACATTTCCTTTTGTTGCTTTCCAGTTCATCTTAGTTCTCTCTTCTTCTACATAAACTAGTGCCTTTTTGAAGTATGATACCTAGGAAATCTTTAAAATGTTCTTTCCAATCTCAGTATCAAACGGTATTTTTGGAATATTAATTAAATTTAATAAAATATAATTAAGACAACGCAAACTTTCATGAATGAAAAAAAGGTACAGGTGAAGGTAAACAGATCCAAAATAAACTGAAAATAGTATAACAGTGAGAAATTCAAGGGCCTTGAATTTTTCCATGTGACGGCGCAATGTTATTACATAAGTGAGTTATTTCTGAGAACACTTTTGTACCTCTCATCTCCAAATGGCGTTTTCAAAATGGTAATAGAGGGTCGTGAAACAGACTCAAGAGCAATATTTCATCGGGACGCCCGCATTTATTTGTGTTCATCCAGTGCACTTCCTAACAGAGATTTATCGTCTATTGTGAACGTATAAACTAAGCTTCGCAATATTAGAGATTCCCGGGACTGCAGAGATGGATGGCTTCGTGTTTTTTGTTTGAGAGATGCTCACACGATTATCGTCAATGTTCGATTGATGTTCTGTTTCGAGGACATCATCTTGAGGTTTTTTGGTTCTTGGAGATCGTTTTGCGTGTTTCAATTTAAGGGTGGTATTCGTTTTTAGTGGGAAGGGGATATATTTTTGTCTTTAAGAGAAAGCCCTTAAGTCTGAAGTCATTAGTAATCATTTTAAGTGATCAAAAGAAGTTGAATGATACACTTCATAAGGAATTTATTCTTTATAATACAGAGGTTTTTTGTGTTTGACAGGGGAAACCGCTCATATGATAGGTTGGATGAATATCATGATATTCGTATCATTTATGAGATAAAAGTTTAAAAAGAGGGAATGTTAATTAGTTGAATGTTTAAATGAATGTTAATTATTTGATATATTTGTCGAATTAATTGTACTTTCTGAGTGTTACTTTAAACATGAATAAATATTTATACACGTTGTAATTGTAATGTTTAAAACTATCAAATGATCCTGTTAAACAAGGAACTTTTATTATTAGGGCCTCTTCCTGATAGTCCATTATCTTTAAAGAAAACTTATATTGTTTTGAGCTCATCAGAACGCAAAATTTTAATTTAAACAGTATAAATTGAGTAAAAAAAGGTGCATTATATTTTCTAAGGTAAATTCCTATTAATAAATTTATCGTATGCTTCCATAACTTGTGTGAAATGAAAACTAAAAACAATTAGATATTCTTAATCAAATTACTCAGGCTATATTAATTTATTATTATGCTAATTTTATTATTTTCTAATTGTTTGCAAAACAATTCAGAAATCCTTGGGTGGACTATCCTAATTTATCACAACATTTTAAACATAAATTAAAACTACTTTTAAAAGTAGACTTCGTGCTTCAACCCTTCAAACGAAATTACTTTCACATTTCTACTTCTTTAAATCGTATGTAAATGAGAGGAGGCATGTCAAAAATAGTTTCAGAAAAACCCAATTTATACTGTTAAGCATTTTGTAAAAAAGTAAGTCTTCTCCATGAAGTGATATTTTTGCGAGGTTATTTTATTCAAACTGGTTGTTTAAAAAAGACCTATTCCTAAATACCTTACTTTAAATTAACATAGAATAATATTTTCTATCCTATGGTTTAAAAAAACCCCTCTTTTTACAATCAGTCCATTTTGAAATCCCCAACCAAAATGAGTTTTTTCGAATATGCAAAAGCACTACTGCCGCCATCTTAACGACTAATTAATCAGCTCGTCGCAAACGATACCCAGGAAGCCCCTCGACCTCCACACCCCCTGCTGGTTAACCCTTTCACCTCAGCGCCCCCTGCCGCTCAAGTGGCGAATCTCCATCTCACGCGGCGAGCCTAATAAGCGCCCCCTGTCGAGCAGACGATATTTTTTTCTGGCGGAATGCGCCCCTGTGAGAATAGATTCAGACATGTTGCCGTTTGAAAGCGAATAAAACACAACTAAATGGATGAGGAAGTGAGATTTGAGGTCATTTAATTAGAGGTACGGTGGCATATAGCGCTAAAGCATCCGTTAAGTTGATCATTGTTGGGAAGTAGATGGATGTGTGACATCGTATGGGTCAGGTGAAGCCTTGCACTTGAACTTAAGGGACCAAAATGCAGGAGATAAATAAGGAAAAAGGTGATGATTTGATTGCTTAAAAACCGTAATGTCTCGGTAATAGTCATAAAAACTATCACTAATTTGGTGTACTGATTGTTTTTGTAACTCCCAGAACGATATAGGCGAATTTATGAGGGAGACCATGGGACGGGGGTGCAAGCTAGGAGATTTTAGAGGGTGTGCTCCCCTATTTGCTGTTGTTCTTTCATAGAAAAATCAGAAAGAAATTGCCATAATAAAAACAGAAAAAAAGATTTGTCCAAAAGTAAAGTATTTTGGTTGATTAAGAGAATGAAGAGAGGATTACCTTTGAGATTATTATGTGACAGGTGGTTCTGATATAACGAAGATAATCCGCAAAAATTTAGTAAAATATTTGTTTAAAGGTTATCACTCCCCCAATAAGAGATATTTTCAACCATAAGGTCATTCCCTTTTATCTTTGCTATTTTACATTTATCAAAAGACAGCTCTCACAAATAGAATAAAAAAGTAAAAATGTAGACAAAAACGGAAGAGAATGAATTTTTGTCTCATTTTACAAAATATTAAATGTAATTTTTCGGTTGAGTTTAATGTTAAATTTAATTTTACCCCGTCAAAACTTTTAAGTTTATCACAAACTATTTATGAAAACCGTAGCATTTTTCTCACGAAAGTTCTCAAAATGAAGAAATTGGCTGATTGCTACGCCTTAAACGAATCAACCCGAATTAAATCCAGTTGCAAAATTGAGAAACGTTAAAGAATTTTCCAGTTCGCCCACGCTACTTTCGCCAGTCCTTACAATCAACCAGTTTCTCTTCTGCGGTCATGGAAGGTAGGCGTGCTACTGAATATCGAAAACAATTACTGCTTGAAAGCGACGAGAGATCATTGCCTGCCAGAAACTTCCACTTTACTCTCATAAATAAAAAAAGAAAACAAGTGGTAAACACATTTTAACTGTATTGGTAAATATTTTTAACAGTCCGAGGCGGCTAAAAAAACTAAAAATGAAGAAAAAGTTGAAACTTCTTAAATTAGATGAAGACCAATTTTCTGTGAGAGTTAATGAATAAAAATCAGTTCCGTTTTCAGGAGCAATTCAAAAGTTCATATTGTTTCCGTGACACTAAAAACACAACTATGCTTTTCTGGTTATTTTCACTTAAGTGCATTTTTGGAGTGACTGAGGTATGCTGCGCACCCTTTCGGACTCAACAATCATAATCTTCATTAGGTTTTTCGAAAACTAAGCAATTCTCTAAGCGTATCTGAAGAAACGCATATAATCGACAACCTTTGAATGTGATTTTCTCGAAACTATAGGAAAAAGCAGATTGGCGGTTTTGGCGTGGTGCTAATTTGATTTTCAATCATAGACCTCCCGAGACAGAAAATTTGGACGAACCAGGAGTGAAATGATTTTTAAAGGATAGGTGTATCCGTATATTTGAACATGGGTGGAATTAGGAGGGGAAACCTGGGGGCTCTTGAAACATGATATAACAGTAACAAAATAAAAAAATGGAGAAAATTTCCTGAAAAAGTTTGAGGTGAATTGATCCCTATGACCTCCCCAATAACATAAGGGAACTTTCAGAAAATTTAAGTGGCATTCCTAACAATTTATTTGGGTGGCGACCCAAATAAATCCGCCCATCATGTATTTGAATTAAAGAAAACCGAAATCGAACTGATTTTTGGTTATCCATCATAACACGATAACTTTTTAAAAAGTTCAATAATAGATTATTAAAATAAAATTTTATCTTAATTAACCATTTCAAAACCTTAAATTAATATTTCTTTACTGAAATATTTGGTGCATCTATTATTTTTGCAAGGCATCATACATTTTTAAAAGACAAATCTGAATTGTTTCACTCTTCATTTTCCTAAACAAATAAACTTGAGTTGTCTTCAACTCCCCAATGTCTCGTGTCAACCAAGATCTTCTCTGATTTCGAAACAAAATCATCTCTCTCCCACACCATCCTTCTTCACAAGGAAGCCACAGCAATGACTCAAAACAACTCAACCCATCCTTCGCCACTTTCTCTCACCAGGTGTCTCATCCCCAAGGCCGTCCCGACGCCTTCTTCGGGTGACTGGCAACCACCCTGGATGGACGATCCAAGGACACTCACACCAGATCCCACTCAGCCCGCCTCTTCCAGGTTCGACCAACCCTCTTACGTTCGACCCACGCGGCCATCTCTGAGTGGGCCGTCGACACCAGACATTATCACAGGAATTACTCTCAGATGCGTCTTACCTTAGGTTATAATGCGGCAGAACCTATCAATTGATGGATAGATGGATGGACAATCATTTACATACATCGGTCTAATCAGAACGGAACACCTGCAAAAGATTTTGCCATGCGACTCTTTCTCAATCAGTAGCTATGCATCAAGAGCATGACATCCCCTGTATCTTGGGAAGACACGTCAGATGCAAAAATAACTTCATCAATTGAGCTTGCTCAGGATGAAAGTGGTATAAGTCCAAAAATGTAAAATTTGAGAAAAGCAAGGATTTGAATTCGTTTAAGGTCTTTTATCTAGTGTGGTAGTTGCCCAAGCCAAAAGCTCAGTTAGTAGCCTGCAAGAGCTGCCTAAAAAATGCCTTCTCCATAGGAACAACACCAGGTGCCGTTCGAGAAAACCTTCAATTCCTCAAAACTGCTTTCAGTGGACTTATACCACTTTCATTCTAACCGGCTCAATTAGTTGGATAAATGCTTATCAAATGCTATCTCTAATTTAGATTTTCGTGTTTCTACAAAGAACTATTTGAAAGTTTTATTTGGGATTATTGCCAACCCCATGTATTCAATGTGATCGGGAGAAAAAAAACCCAAAAATTGTCTTTTGAGAAACAGCTACATAATTATCAGAGCAATATGAATAGTTAAGGTTATGTTAATTTGAATCAACGTTGTGACTGTACTTCCATGTAGTATAGTCCACTGGAGTAACTTTGACTTTCAAAAACAACTTCATACCAACATCAAAAAGATCAAAGCATAAGCAACTTAAAATAACATGTAAACTTAAAATGCGAAAGTTTAGGCATAATAATGTCTAGTTGTTCTATACAGGCACAGGGTGCCCCTCTGTTCACTTACCATTGATTCAGTTTGAAAAGGAACTACTATTTGGTTATTTGGTAATTCTTGAATGCCATCTTTCTAACTCAAAAAAGAAAAGCTCTGGAGGTAGAACTCAAGAGAACATTCTGACCATCGCCCTCTTTTTATGTAAGGTCTGTTGATAAAAACAAATAGTCCCGCAATCTTATGAAAAAATTAGATGAAATGTAAAAAGGTCAGTGGTCTCAAATCAACTCTATACAGATGACTTAATTAAGTAAGGATAGTCAAATAAAAGCATAGCATAACAGTTTAAAAAAAAAACAATGCTTAAATTATTCTTTAATGAAGTAGAATTTGTAAACGAGAAAATTCTTAGGAAACGCTTGGAAAGTTATATTTTTATAGAATTAACCCAAAAAAAATTTGAATAACTCGTTTATTCATTTGATGCGTGTGAAAAAACTTAACTCGAGTAGTTTTTTTTATAAAACTATACTAATTAAGTACTGTGAGTAACAATATTACAGTTAGGCATTTAAATTATAATAATCTTACTTTTCATCGGAAACAATTCAATTGTAAGTTATTAGTTTTCGTTCGCTTAAATATCTTTTATAAATCTATAAAATATATAGTATGTTTAATGATATGTAATGTAATATATGTTTATAAATCTTCATAAAAAATGTCCCTGAGGGTTCTAAATTTTATAGGATACAATATAACGAAAGATAAGGGTGCATGGAAAATGTACTAAGACAAGTTATCTACCAGAGTTAATCTTTTTGAAATATTTAACATTTAAAAAAATTTCCGTGATAATATATTTTCTGAGGAGATATGACTGAGAAGTGATAGATATTGGAAGGAAGATAATAATACGCCATTGTGAGGAGGGACTTTGAATGTGACGCAAAATTTTATTTACCGTTCAAAAGCAGTTAAGGAAAACGCAAAATCAAGTGAATCATAATAGATAAAGCTACCCATTCCGATATAAGAGCCCTTAGTGTACGGAGAAGTAAATAAAAGGGGCAAAAGATTAAAATTTATCTCATTTTTTCTGACTTGGTATCAATAAATATGTTACAGCAGAAATACAGCGCCTATGGCAAGGGAACTTTTAACACAGACGATATTTGCGGATGGAACTTGGATATTCCAAGTGGCATAAGAAACAACAACACAGACAACAAACTCTTGACCGATACTACCAAAAGGACGGCAATTTTTCCGAAACTTTTTATTCATTAAACAGTTTTCCACAGACTTCCGTATTTTTAGTAAGAGATAGTTTTTATCATAGAGACTGGTCTTTAAGCTAAGGATAGCGTGTATAAAAAAAGGCTGGAATTTAGGTTAGTATTGAGTAGTTTTAAAAACGAGTAATTCTGGGTTAGAATCCTACGATGCTAGACAGATTTCTGTTCTCTCTTTAGGTAATTACAATATTAGGTCAGCTTCTTTCAAAACTTTTGTAGGTGGAATTTAAATGGGATTTACAAAAACTAAACCACAGTGTTAAGTTGGAGGATATGAATGAAATAGAAATGGAAAGTAAAGTTATTTGATAAAACTACGCATTGTCTTGTTTTGTATCCATCCACATCCACAATAAAAAAACTCATGTTAATAAAATAATCCTTAACTTTTTCAATTATGGTAAACAGAAATTAGTACATATCATCAATTAGTGATTAAATAATGAAGAAACTAAATATTAGCTTTATTTTAAAATAGTTCGTGGAAATGGTTATTTTTTTTTACATAATTTGGGCAGCATTATCAAAAATTATACTTTAGCTTTAAAATCATTACAATATTGATAAATGTTATCCAATGATTGCAATGTTTACGAGGAGTTTAAAAAGGATTAATTTTTCCCAAACATAATCTAATACAGTGCAACATGATACAGTGCATGATATTCTTTTCCAATATTAATTTTATTTTAAAAACCAATCTGCTTTGCTTTATGATAATTAAATTAATAAAAATAGATATTTGTATTGATATTTAGTTTTTGGGTACTTAATAATGATGCATGAATTAAAATTGAATTAAGCTTTAAAAACTTAATCACGTACTTTTAATATTTGTAAAAGAAATAATTAATAAAAACGCTCTTTCAAATGATAAAAAATATTTGAATTTCGTTTATGTTAATAAACGACCTTTTACAATTTTGCGATATTATCAGTTGTTACGCAAAAAATAAGGAATTGTCAGAAGAGTTTATCTATTTATACGTAGAAACATGAACTTTGCTTCTTTGATATAATTGGTCTTGTTATTTACGTAATGAAAAACTTGTTACAAAGCGGGTTTTTTATGTCAATGTTTTGATTAGAAGCACAAAAGTGTAGAGAGAGATAAGATAAAATCTAAACAAAAATGAGTTTGAAAAACATAATAGGACGTCTCAAACTAGAGGGATAAGTTTTATGTTCATTTCTTTGTAGGTTATCAAAAGATAGAATTATTCTTAAATTTTTGTGAAATGTTTTACAATACATCTGTTTAACTAAACCTTTTTAGCCAAAAAATTTCGAATTATTTATTATTCAATTCAATAAAGTAAATCTCGTAAAAAACGCCAGAAAAAGAAAAAACATTAATACAAAATTTTTATTTATAAGAATAAAACAGACCAAATTTTAACATTTTTAACATTTTTCCAGGAAAAAACTTCTTTGGATTGAAGAAAGCAATAAGAAATTACTAATAAAAACTTCGAAGATGTGAAATCTGAGAAGTGAGATGAAATTTTCCTCTCTACCTCCCTATAAAAAAAAGCTGCATGCGAGGTCAAAATTACCAGAAAAAAAAATATCTATGGAAAAAATGGTTCAATTTCGCTTTTACATAGTAGTTATTTGTAAATTACGAATATTTTCATGGGGGGAAAAAGAAAGAAAAGAAAATAATGCAACTTTTTCATCGCTATGGCATTAATATGAATTAAAATTATATTAGCTTTTAATTTGAATGAAATTAGCTTTAAAAAGGATAAAACGTTAAAATTTGAAGGAAAAATTCATTGGATGTTTAAAATTTATTAATTACTAAATTAATAAATTAATTGCAGCTGAAATTATTAATAACAAAAAAAATAAAAAATAAAAACATTTTTCATCGCTATTAATAGATTTTTAAGTTTTACTTTATTGGCAGAACAAGTTCTCCTCTCTTACTAAAGAAAAATAATTCTATTTCCTTTTAAGCGAGTAGTTCAAAGAACACTGATAGATGGCAGCACCACAAAAATCTGAGTGGTGCCCCTATAAGGACGAGAAACGACAACTCTTAGAGAACAACTCTTAGAGACTCAACCAGACGCATCCGCTCTGAAGAGAAATTAATTTTTCTCTCAAAATTAATTTTTTTGCTCCAAAATGTGAATGTTTTTTGTGAGAAAGTTATACATTTTAAATATGTCTCTTTGAAAAGAGTAATAAAAAATAACTTCTCTGCCTGATGAATAAATTAAGAAATAATTTCGTTAATTCGAATACTCATTTTTATAAAACTTGATTAACTGCTCTGCTAAACAGTTGTTTTAACTATCAAATGCATATAAATTGTCTTTATAATTAATATTGCTATTGAAATGTAGAGAAATTACTACTAATCCCCTTCAAGTTTTTTTTTAAAATTAATATTGAATAAACATATACAATTAGCTCAAAATCTTCTTTTCGGTCTTATTTTTCAAAACAGTATATCATTTTATTCTCGAAGACATCTTTAATGAACACTGAACTGAAAAGTATGTCAACGATATTAGATTTTTTTTCTTAGAATAATGACAATCGATTCTACCATCCGAAATTTATTCAAGGCAATTTGCTTAAAATTTACGGTACATTTCGAATGATCAAACAGAATGGAATGAATATAATTGAATAGTCAGATTGAAAAAGAAAATAAGTCTTTTAAAAAAGGAAATGTTTTGAGATAATCGAAAAAAACAAAAACCTGTATAAGCAATAGAATTTTCATTCTATAACCACCAAATTTTTACTGGAAATTCTTGACCCTATTTAGAATACAGAGCACTCATCGAAAAAATATATGTATACTCAAAAATATTTTACAGTTGAAAAAATCTGGGAAAGCAGCTGGGTAAAAAACATCAAAACTATTTTAATCTACAATTAAATTAAATTACTGCTTAGTTCACAGCACAAAATAGAAAAATAGAAAAACTACGACAAATAAAATTAAAAATTGTTATAAAAACGAGTCTTTAAGCCTTTATCAATGGAGTCACTGGATAAAAAAAAGGTAAAAAAAATAAAAAACCACTTTCAAATTCAAAACAAATGTATTTTACTTTAGCTTACTTTACAGGGCAAAGAATAAGAAAATAAAGACAAATCAACTTAAATTTCAAATTAAGTAAAAAAAATATATATAATGAACGGACAAAATCAATTGCCAAATTCAAGGGAATGTATCTGGCAATAGGGAGTAGTTATTTTTACCTCTTTCCACTTATAGCGAGGGTATGTATAGCGAAGCTTGGAAGCTTTTTTGAGCACAAAAATAATTTTGCTATTTTTAGTAACATTTGTTACAAAAGGGGGGTTAGAACTGGTGAAGACCCCCCCCCCCGTGTTAAATTCAACAAACCCACTTCACGACCTTCTAAAATTCTATCTTTAAAAAAAACCTTACTCTCTCATTACATTACACACACAAAAACTAAACCGAAACTTACCCAAGCGTCAGAAAATACCTCTTTTCTCTTCGGGCCTCCGACAACCCTTTGAGTGCGGATTCAAGGTTGCGGAGGCCCACCCAAAAATCAACACTAAAGGCGAGTACACACACGCCAACGCTCGCGGAAACGGAGAAAACGGGACAGGGCGGGATCGGGCTCTGATCCCGGCACAAAACCGCTAACCTCGATTCGGGACACGGAGAGTGGGAAGGGGCCTTTGAAAGTGATCCCCTGTTGGGTAGTAGAGTGACCCGAAATGGAGGTGCCTACTAGAGCAGGCATGGCCAACCCGCGGCCCGCGGGCCGCATGCGGCCCGCTTGATATAATTTTGCGGCCCGCGAGAATTTTCGTAAGTTTAAAAAAAACTTTATTCTTTTTTTTCGAGCAATAATTTTCCTTTAAGAACAATGTTTAGTTGCAAAAATGCCCCAAAATTGCCCACCTCAAATGTATATCCGAAATTCGGAAATCTTGTTTTTTTGAGTCAAATTTTCAAAAATTTTCTGGGGGAGGACCCCCATACCCCCCTTTGGTACTTGTTCCTTTATTAATAACAACTCTTCTTACATTTAGTTGTTCAGGGCGCAACTCTACTTAAAAATTTATTAAAAAGTTACATTTGACCTATTAAAAATGCGTGAGAGAGGCTGAGGAGTAATTTAGGGCCCCTCCCGAAATAAATTTCTACATGAGACACTGATCTCATCAATACATATTCTATATCTTAATTACTGTCACTATATCACACCAAACTTGCATTCATAAATGTAGTAATTTAGACGAAGAAATAAAGTATCAATTAATTTTGTTTTTATTTTTCACTAAAAATTTTGGTTTTGCGACTTCGTCTTCAGACTTGAGAGATTAATAAAATGACAGTAGTGCGTATCCACCTAACTTAGTTTCAAGTAATTCAGAATGTTTTTTTAACGGCACCTGTTTAATACCTAAACTCCCTAATCTAAATACTCATTTTATACTTTTCAACTTATGTCACTGTCATTCTGAGCAGCTCATACCTTAAAATTTTATATGCGGCCCGCGGGAGTATTGTGGTTTTCCAAAGTGGCCCTCAAGATCATTTGGGTTGCCCATCCCTGTACTAGAGGATCGAGAGTGACCCTTCACTTATTTGAAGTCTTTTCGCTTTTAGTTTCAGTTTATGAAAATAGCCTGTTAAAAATATCATATGTATATGTTATTCATTTTAATTCTGTAGAATGGGTTGTATTTAGGAAAGTATAACATGTACCGCAGCACAGGGTGTTAGAATTTTTGAGGGCAGCAAAAGTACTGCGAGTTGAAGGAATCTCATTTCATAAAAAAGAAATTGATAGGTATCACTAAAAATAAAGCTTTTAGTATGCATTATACTATTAAAACTTTAAGCAGATTCAATGGTGACTTCCTGTAAGTGGCACAAAGCATTATAATAGTGTAATTAGGTGTACAGATGTTATAAAGGGAATTCCTCTTTCTGTTTCATTCATTGTACGAAAAAATTAGGAGGAAAAAAAACTCCAATTGAAAAATTACCTTAAACATCACGAAAACGGATTGTTTTTAAATGTGCCCATCAATCCAAATTATTTAAATTTCACTAATGCACATGACTTCGACATTTCCCATCATGCGAACTCAAGTATAATGCTTTATTCTAATTGAATATTCCGTCTGATTGATGAGACAGTAATTAAATCGTGTTCACATTATGTAATCAAGCCGCTGCAAAAGCCTCGTTTTACGTAAAAATCCCCAATTACTGACATTTCCGTATAAAAAAAACGCTACTGAAACCTCTTTCTGGTGCATTGGTATTGCCAGATGCAGGGAATCCCGTGACCGTGCGTTGAAAATTGCAAACAAATCGTTTGCTCAAAGGTGGTCGATCGGGCTCACGAATTCCGTATCACCCACCTGTTAATCGTGAGGGGTTTAAATGCCGGTCAGATCAAGGAATTAGGGTTTAACGATCTCTGCAAGGCTGATTTCACTTCATTTCCTTTCGAACCATGTAAACGATTTTGTATGATGATAACATAAAGAAAGGAATTTTTAAGGACTGATAGAATCTTTTAGTGAAAATAAATCACAAGTTTTGAAAGTTGTTATCGTGTAGAAAATCGTGAGATTGTAATAGGAATAAACAAGTGTTTAACTTTTGAATACATGAATGAAATTTGCAGAACTTAAAAGTTGTGCTGTAAATGAAAGCAATATTGGGTCTTTGAAATAATTTTTTTTACCAAATAATGAGGTTTTTTGCTTTTAGAAAGGAATTACTTTACAGTAACTTAATTTGAAAATTCTGCAATATCGGAGTTTTGTGCTTAGGTCACGTTGTTTTACATAAAATATAAGAAGCGTACTCTAAAACCAAGTCTTTTATGTAGTAGTACTTCAGGAAGAAAATAACATACCTCCTGATAATAGGTTCTTCGTTACAACTATGTTTAGGAACAACTCACTATTCAGGAGGTATCTTCTTAAGGTTTTTTTATGAAAAGAAAAGAAATATTTTCTTTCAACGAAAAGAAACCCTACTTTAATATCCTTAACGAGTAATGGGAACATATAGTTAAATTTAAAAGCTGCCGAAGAACTCCAATAATGATACAGTCGACTACGCTTAATTTGATCACCTTGTCCAAGAGTAGAATGATAACAATAGCGATTTGACACTAAAAAGTTTCAAACAGCATAATTAGAGTTTTGCATTGTAATCACAACTATGTAGTCCTAATTGAAGTATTTAATACGATTACCCAGTTTGTAGTTTGCAAATTATACATTCTTAAAAAAAATTTGAGAGTGGAATATTTATTACTAAAAATTTGAGAGTGGAATATTTATCTCTCATATAAAAGCCCACGTCACTCACTGACTCACTGACTGATTCTGGAACGCTCGCACACTATGATGCCATCTCGCAATAATAATCATAATCATCAGAAAAATATAAAAGCCCACGTCACTCACTGACTCGATGCCATCTCGCAATAATCAGAAAAATAAATAAATAAAAGTAATTAAAATTTTAAAATAATATAATAGCTTTTAAATAAATATCTTTCAAGAAAGTTGGTTTACTTAATAAAGGTTAAAAAGTTACTTTTAGGGAAGTTGGTTTCTAATTCAACAATAATAAATTATTAAAGTTAAACTTCTTATTTAATGTATAATTAATAGGAACTTGAAGTAGTAACGAGCGAAGCTCGCATAAAAGGCTAGCCTAGCTGTAAGACCCGGCTTTGCCGGGTCGTAACAGCTAGTTACTAATAAATAAATGGCCCATTTTGAATTGAAATTGGCCTTCAAACGGGAAAAAAGGAGGTTTTTAGGGAATTCCACCAGATTTTGATAACATTAAGAGAAATGTTGATCACATAAAACGGTGTTTATTACATTGAATTAAATAGGAGTGTTCAGGACCAGTCAATTTTGATAACATTATCCGATTGATAATATTAACCGTGATCACAATAAGCGGAATCGACTGTATTAAGTTTCTATACATATTCAGATTTGTTACAGAAACGTCCATGCGACGAAACAGTAAAAAGTGTCAAATATTGGAAATTATAATCTAAAGCTTTCACTGCTTTCTCTTTCCAGCAACTCAAATAAACGAACAACCAAACCAAGGAGCAACAAGCAATCAACGCTCGCCGATCGGAACCACAGAACCACTCAGGTCACCGAATCCCCAAACACTTTCCCCACTCCCAACTCAAAAATAGAGAAGAAAAAATCTAATCCAAGTTCACGATCATCACCAGAGCACATTGTCTCCGTTTCTTTGATTAGAACACACATCCAGCGACCGCAGCGCGGGCATTGTTTAACCCGTATATCTCATTAATAGCCCTGAATTCTCCAACACGCGCTGCCGTTTAAGAATGAACGGAGAACCCCTAATTGTTCTACTTCCGGCATGGAACAAGTCCATTCATCATTACTATAATAAGGAGCTCTCATATTTGTCACTATTGTCACGCCCCGTGCGAATACAGTTTTTTTAACGGATGAATTTTTCGGTAAGTAAGACCTGGACAAAATATGTTATTTGTTTTGCCTTTTTATGAGGTTCCTATTGACTGCCTTTAGTTTATATATTATGAGTTTTTACTACCTGATTAAATTTGATGTTATTTTCATTGTCTTCGAAATTTTGTGTGTGAACTATTTCTTCTACCTAATACATGTTAATATGATAGAACAAGTATCCCTGATGAGATTTTTTCTTCAGTAAGGGAAGATACCTTTGGTAAGAAAAATATTGGGACGTTAGTTTAATTTTGTGATTTTGACATACTGAACAATAACAGAAATTATTTTAGTACATCAACCACTTCCATGTTCCAAATGGTTCCGAAAAACTTTTTTTACCTACGAAAACTGTTATTTATCGTAAAAACAGATTTCCTCAAAATACTTGATAAGGGTTCTCTGGTTTCACCAAATATTTAATATTATCTCTCTCAATTCAAGGGGTTAATTAACAATTATATACTTCTTTATAAACTTATGAAAACTCTTTAGTAATAATAATAATAATAATAATAATAATAATAATAATAATAATAATAATAATAATAATAATAATAATAATAATAATAATAATAATAATAATAATAATAGTAACATTAATACATATTTATTTATAAACGAATTGGAACTCTTTTAATAATAATGTATTTCTTTATAACTTGTGGGATTCCTTTACCAGGGGAACTTAAATCTTAAGCAAAATTATGATACTTGGCAGTGAAAATAAGTATTTAAAAATTTAATTTTAAAAATATTTTGAATATTAAAAGTCAAACACTCCCCATGACTCCATGAATCAAAGAAAGGCCACCAACCCTTCCAGCCAACCACAATCCCAAACGAAAAGACCACCCAATGAGAGCTCATGCGCTCTTGATTGACTGCAGACGTCACGCAAGAGGGCGGTACCCAAAAACTAAAAGAAGATGAGGAGAGAAAAGGGAACAAAAATCACTTTGCGGGGGCGAGGGGACACGCACGGCCGGACGCGCGCAAATATTTTCAGACAGAAGGGGGATTTGGGAAGCGAATCGTCGCTTGCGTGAGCCATGGGAAGGAGGAAGGGGCAATTGCCTGTGAAGTTCGAGCACCCCCAAGTGAAGGAAGATAATTTTTTTGTTAATTTCTTTAAAAATAGCTATTAAGATAAGGAGTTATGATATGTTGTGGATGTATTTCTCTTTAATAATATCCTCTATAATTTTTGCATTAATCTGAAAACAACCGAAAGCACAACCAAATTGAAAAGTGAAATTTTATTATTTGAAACCTTCCTTTTCTACAAGATGAAGTAATAGCAACTTGTTATAATTAAATAGAGGCAATAAATCATAAAGACAGTCTAACATGTGTGTGATAAAAGCGTTTCTAGGTAGAAAATCTTGACAATCATAGCAACAAAGTTTTTCAAAATAAATATCTCTGGTAATTTAAACTTTGGTAAATAAATCTCTGGTAAATAAATTTCTTATACTACAATTAGTTATAAAATCAGGAATACAATACGACCTCAAAATTTGCGTAATACGACCTCAAAATTTGCGTAATACGACCTCATCTTTTCCTTACTCCATATAAAACTTAATAAACAACAAATCACATATATATTCACTTAGTGAAATTTAAACTATGTTTCTTTACTTAGCATAGAAACTAAGTTCGCTTAAAATCTCAACATCTGTGTAAAGAATCAGTCATTTTAAATTGAAACTAGAGAAACTAAATACTTCCACAACTTTTTCAATATAATAAATACTCCAATTCATCAGGAAAATCTACAACTACTAATCTCTGTAATCCCCTCCTCGATTACTATCATTCGCCTAAACCGGAACTATTATTACTGTTTCGGGGTTCCATGTGTCGTAAACTCCCACAGTTATCGCAACACAACATTTTCCACCCTTTCATCCTCGAAACTCACAGCTCAAGAGAAAATCGCTCCGAAAGTGTATATTTCCGAACAGTCTTCGAGTGTGACGGATGGACTTTTCCAAGTGCAGCAGATTATGAACCTGCTTAAACATCATTAGATGGATGGGTTACCCGAAGCTGACGAAACGGCGTTAAGCGTTGACGGTATGGAGGATGACATTTGTGGGAGAAAGTGTTTCAAAAAGTTTCATCGAGTGTGCCACCACGTCGCTCAAAATGACACAAGATCGGCTTGCTTTGGGATGGTGTTTGAAGAGATTTCCCATGGAGTAATTTCTTTGGAATGTTGGTTTAAGTGCTAACGACGATAAATTCTGTGTAGAAAAACGACACTTACCTTAATTTGAGTTCACTCCTAAGTTGTTCACAGCTTCCATAGCTCTTTATGCGCAACCTGAAAAATAAAATTTTAAAAATTGAAAATTACAAATACGTAAAATTTTATAGCTTATTAATTATAGTTTCAGTGATATTTGGGTACTTTAGGATTAGCCAAGTTTTCTGAAAAGAAAATGGCGGAAAATATTCTAAACATTGAAATAAATAAAACATTTAAATATATCAACCTAGAAGTTTTGCTTTTAGTTTTTTAAAGGTTTTGATGTAAAATTAGTAAAAAATTTGCCGATAAATTGCGACTGACGATATTTGCGCCTGGCTAATCCTAAAGTACCAATATTTGCGATTTGTAATACAAAATAATTTAAGAAAGTTTGGCATAAATTATTAAAAAACTATTTCTAAAATAGTATGCTTATTTGAGGCCACTTAAAAATTTAAGTCACTCATTTTTCAGAGGATTCATACCCCTTCCTCCCCTATATAATACAAGTTCAGATAATTTTAATTTCCTCAGGTATGGTTATGAAGTTACATTTTAGGAAACTAAACATTAAACGCAATTTTAAACTTTTTTCTATCTATGTTTTCCCTAAATTATAACTAGAAGTAGAATAATACCTAACTCTCTAAAGATATAATATAAATCTCTTTAACAATATACTTATCTTTTGATACTTTAGGAGGTTTCCTTGAAAAAAAATATTCAATCAGTTAAAGGCAATTATCTTATTAGTATGTAGTATCCTAATAATAATAAAATGTTTTTATAACAATGCATCCAAAACGAAGTTAAATCTTTTTAATTTTCAATTATATTTATGTAATTTAAATATTGATTGGTGTTTTTTAATATAACTCAGAACGTTTAAAACAGTATTTTGATTTTTTTTAGCCAGATTACCTTCATCCCAGACAGTGTAACAAAAATAGAAGTAAGTCACCATATTTTTCATAACATCAACTGTCTTTATCAATTGTAATTGATTGATTGAAAATAACTATAAGCTTCCTGGAAAAAATATAAATCCTCTTTAAAACTATCAAACCCAATCATAAAAATGTATAATTTAGTTTAAATCCTTTAATATCTTTCGCTAACGCATATGTTCTTCCTCATTCATATCTCTTTAATGATAGGAACAGAGCAATCCGTACATTAACACTAACAGTGTTAGTTAAAAAAAAAAAAAAGAGTACAGAAATCATTCATTCAAAAAAGCTCATACATACGCGGATTAGGGGAAATTCCACATTGAAATGGTAAGCAAATGAGGAAACGGAAGAAGAGTTATGAAAAGCCAAATAATTCCTCTGAGCAAATTACCCGTCAGTATGGTCCTAATTAGTTCTAGCTGGTCGATTGAATTGAAATGTATTTTAGAGCAGTGTGTGAAGAAAGCTTACCTACCTCACTCAGTCAGTGAAAATCATTAGACTGGAAAGTAAGCGTAGATTCACTAATGGATTCATAATTGTTGCGAATATTCATGTTAATGGTCATCAATGACTATTTTAAACAGGAAGGGAAGTCAGTTGAGAATTTAATGAATAGTTTCTAAGGTATGTTATATTCATAAGAACATAACTTGAGACTGTTATTAATTTAAATTTAACAATCTCGAAAAAAATTAACATCATGTGCTTAAAGCTAGAAATTACTCTATCCATTGTTTATTATTCCTTTTTTTCAAGCATTAACAGACGGATTTTCTTTTTATCAAAATAGGAAATACCTATGTATCTCTTGTTTTAGCAATGATTATAGCTAAAACAGAAAATATAGATAATTAGGAAATTTTAATTATAATCAAAACAAATTACACTCGAGGAAAAAGCTAAATAGTATTACATTTTATGTTTTAAGGAATATGAATGCAGACTTTGAATTAAGTGTTAATGAAAACGGGTTTTTTTCATTGCTTATAGAAGGAATTTTTTACTCTCCCCAAGTCAGCAAAAATGACTTTTATTTCAATTTAACTTGAAAACTTAACCACTGGTATTATATTTTAAACTCATTGGAAATCATTTAATTCAGAGTAGACATTATTTTAGAACTAAAATAAAGCCTAAAGGTGTAAATTCGTATTTGTTTTGTATGACAACAGATTGACATTTTGAATAATAACTTACAGTATTTCCCACTAAATTATAGGCAAAAGTGTAAGACCACATCTCTGCTTTTCAATACACGAAAAACATATGATGTAAAACCACCTTTTTTCATTTCATTCGGAATTAAAAATGGCCCATTCCTAAAAATACGACATGTTACTCGGTCAAAGAGAAACCGAACAAATAAATTTAAATTACTATAATTAGCAACGCGCTTGCCAGCTTACACAAAAATAAAATAAATGGCTTCTTCCTGGTAAATATTCACAGGTGCGTGAATTCGCGACAGAATACAAATCAACAACAATTGTTTTCTGCAGAAAAAAAAGAGAGACAACTGTGTCTTCGGAATCCAAAGAAGGAGTTGACTTTCTCCCAAGGCCGTTCCTAAGGCCATAGGTGTGGTCAGTAATTTCAGACGACCTTGGGTCCTTCCCCCCACATCAAGAAGATTGACATTCAATCGGATCTATTTTGACGTAATCGGAAAGATATTATGACTCGCTTGACGCTGAGTTTCCTGACCATGACAGATTTAAAACTATTTTCTTGGCAGTTTTGTTTGCAGCAGCAAAGGGCTACATAAAAGTTGTACAAAAGATTGGATATTGAAACGATTGAAAAGATTGGATATTGGAGTGTATTAGTGATCGAAATTCCATTCAAAATATTTTACGATAGATAAACTAAGCTCCTCCCCATTAAATTTATCATCGTATATTCTGAAATATAATTCAATATAATTAAAAGTAAAAAATTTTACTTGGCATATTTCCTAAAATTATTTATGGAGTAGCTATCACATTTTACAATAGCTAATTTAAATTAGTATGTTTCTTTTCCTAGCATGTACTAGGGGAAACTCTTTTTATTATTTAAACACATTTTGAGGGATTGTTACAGCCAAATCCAAGTAATCTAGACGAGGTGCTTGAAAATTCTCATACATAGTTTTTATTTTAAAAAATCAAGCTGAGAAATTTAGTTGAAAATAATTTCAAAATATTTTCTTTTGAGTGTATAAATAAATAAAAGAATCTTTGATCTTTTAAAATGTTAACATATTCTACCGCATATCTGTGTAAAAGTTAAAAAATATCTTATTCAAATTAAGAAATAATTATTATTAACAAAAAACTGTTATATGCATAAATAAACGAAAGAGTTCATATCAAGTTATCGTACTGCACCTTATTCTATCGTATAAAAATGTTAAAAACTTACTTAAACTAAGAAATTATTATTTAGATCAAGAATCTATTCCTGAAAACTATAATGAACGAGTTTTCTATAAGTTTCATCAATAGGAAGACGGTGTAAAAAATCTAGATTTTTCGTAATTAAAGAAAAGATTTAAAAAACAGATTATTTGAAGATCTGTTATTTCCTTATAAACATTATAACTGTTTAACAACGCAAGTGCCAGTACGGTGACTCCCAACCATTTCAAAATTTTTAACACCGACACAGTATGGTATCATGTATGGTATACTCTAAATTTTTCTTAGGGTAGAAACAAACTTTGAATAATACAAAAGGTTAATGCTTCTCAAACGAAATGCTTACAATCTTTTCCTTTTTAAGTGAAAGAACACCTGAAGTCCTAAATTTTCATAAATCAATGTATTGGGATGAATTTTTGTTTTATACATCCCATTAAACTCGCTTTAAATATCCCTGGAGCGAAACTATAATCAGAAGTGATGTATACGAAACACCTGGAAGAAGAATTAGCACCACTTAATAGCATAAGTAAAAACAGGTGTTCTCAAGATCAACGACTCTAAAGTAACACATTCCTGATTAGTTGAGCATTTCAGTCCGTGATGTATAATCTATTAAATTAAGATTTGTCAAATAAATGCTTGCTAAGCTGACAGATACTCCTTTTCATAGAATTACATTTACTGCACTAGAATTCAAGAGTTCCAAACTATGCAATTTTTCTTATTAACACTCTGAAATACTTAAATATTTGAGATTTCCCTCTTTTTTAAGATTTAATGATATTTGATTTCACACAATACAAAATTTTGTTTAATAATGGTTGTTTCCAATGGGTATAAACCTGAATAAAAGGACAACGGAGAATGAATAGTCTTGATGTTCCGAATCTAATCACATAGGTTCTAACTGAATAGTATAGTAAGGCCTATGTAATCACATTGAGTTTCTGAGCAGCATACACATAAGCAAAAAACACTTTTGTAGATACGCACAAGTAAATATCGTTAGTAATAAGGGGAAAAGCCTTTTTAAGGGGAAAAGCCAAAGCCTTTTTAATCTTAAATAGTCTTTAAATTAAGATCCTACACAGTTTTATCAGTCTTTAAATTCCTTCTTTTTTAAGTTCAGAGGAATTGGAGGGTTATTGAATGAATGGCATCATAGCAAATCTTCTTCGCATTCGTTATAAAATAAATACTATTTTTTTTCAAACTATACTACAGTAGATTTACCAAACGTCGTTGCAGCGTATGTTTATCTGTAACTTTTGCCACCACAATAATTTTAAGAGAAGGTAAAATTTTAAACCTGGCACACAACATAAGGGAGGTACTGGTACTACATATTTTAACAATACTCTACTCATACAAACTTTTATCGTCGCTGAGATTTCACGTCGTTTGTCAATATGCTAACGAACTTTCACTTTATCTGCCCTACTGTAAGATGGATACCTATATATATAAAAGAATTACTCAAATATATTTTTCAAAAATTCAGAATTATCCTTTTTATTATCAAGGAAAAATTAGTTTGAAAGTCCCATAATCACTGAAAAGATAAATAACAAAAGTAGTGTGTTATCTAGGTGGGGTTTTACCAACTTATCTTTTTCTAGGATGTGCAACTTGCACACATCCTCAAAGGGGTTCGCACCTTAAAAAACAACCCTATCATTTTGCATTCCGAAAACTGATGTGGTTCAGTCCAAGCATCCTTGTGGATTCTAATGAGAGCTTCTTTAGCTTTGATCTGTCCACCGCTCTAAAGAGGTAAGTGGAACCTCATGCACTCGATACGGGCCGTTAGGAAGGTGTGTTGAGGCTTCCAAATAAGTCTGATTACTGTTTTCAATCCTGATATCAAAGGCCACTAATAATAGAGGGGTTGTATAAAGGGTTTCTCCAAGAATTGAAGCCTCGGTAGTTCTTCTGGTTGAAAAGTGTTAACGAGACAGATTGATTGAAAGGAATGAGTTACCTTCATAAGAAGAGAGCTGCTGGTAAAAATGTAGTCAGTTATTATTCAAGAGAATTTATCATCCCTCGTTCTTGGAACCAGTTTATGGTTTAATAAACATCCAATTTTACGATTATTTTTATTTTAAAGTGCTTTTGTGCTGGCGATAATTATAAGAGGTAGTGATCTAACATTATTAAAAAGCCATAAGCAGTTAAAAATTACTTTGATCTTTTTGTACCTCATTGTTCTAGGCGCTGACTAATTTCTTAAATATATATATACAGTGGATTTCTGTAATGACTATAATTGATAACAACACTATTATAAAGGCCGTAGGTACTCGTATTTAAATATCCTTTGTTGACTGTGTTTGCAAGTTAAAATAATTACAAAATTCCTAAATTTTCAGTGGTATTTTTTTTCTGGCATTAAATCTGTTTATTGTATGTAGGTTATTAGATGGGTTACATGCCGTTACCAAATTAATCTCCACAGAACGCATCTTTAAAGCAACTTGGCTCTTTAAATACAGCGTAGCACAAAAACATGGCTTATTTTGAAATGGTTTCAAGATGAATACATGGATGTTATAAGTTTTAAAAAGTGAATAGAAAATATTAACCCCAGAACAATACATCACTCTAAAGTTGAAAAAAGCATTTCCTTATTATAAAGCTTGGCCAGACTTACCATGAGAACACATGAGAGTTTCTCATAAACTCCCTTAAGTAGAGGTTAAGCTTATTTACGAAATAAATTCGAAAATTACCCGCTGCGTTCTTTAAAGAGAATCCAAAACATTCCATCGTGAGTGTCCAAAACGGCGTTCCGTTACACTCGAACAACATGGAGCAAAGAAGTTAAAGAATAGTTAAGAAACCGTCTTCGCGAAGGTCATGGGCGTAAAAAAAAAGAGGGACAATATTTTGTTTCGGAATATAATTACCGTAAACTTCACACAACTTCCGCATTCTACTATGGGACAATGCAGTTTTTAAGCTGCCCAAGGTAAACCCCGAGTTTAAACGAAACCGTTCCAGAAGCCCTAAACTTTCTCTGGAAACTTTCAAACGCGAGATTATTAACATAAACTAGACGATTGGCCTTTGTCAGCAACTTCCCCTCCCCTTAATTTGCAACGGCCCATCAAAGGCAGGCGGGGAATGGATTCGTCCTGGACGCAACCTGCAAGGTTAATGGACTCATTTTCTGCAGCACTCGCGAGAGTGTGCCATTAAAAAGAGGTGATGAACATTACCCTTTCGTGGCGAGGCAGCCTCAGCAGTGCGTTTGCACAAGCGTATCAACTCCTAATCGTCCTGGTAATTGCCATTTGGTTAAAGCTGCTGCTGCTGCTGCTGAAGGTTTTTCCGTACACAAACCGAGAGGTAAACAAACAATTGCATATATTGTGTGCTCTCGGATAGCGAGCGTATGCATGATGCTTCTGGATGCCCAAATGATGGTGAATTAGCCAATAAACAAATATCAGAGTATGACAAACAGCACCGAGTAACGATCGCATCTTCTTCTCGCTTGCTTTCGCCCGGGGTAACCGGCTACAATCCCAAACGAAACCTTTCGCTACCTAATGTCCTTGTTGATTTTAGACTTTAAATTTATTAGCGTATTCATTTATATTTCATTATTTCCAATTTTTTTACTTATATTTAAGACATAAATTTTTCAAATTGCATGCAGATGCAGGTGAAATTGATGTAATAAATTTTGTTAAGCATCAGACCTTTCTAAGGAAGCTAAGCTATGCAATAAATTAATATCAAAATCAAAATTTAAAAAGCAAATATTTATACTCTGTAAAATATTGATCTTAAACTTTATATAAATTAAAATAAAAGCAAAAAAATAAGGTAATATAACATGAAATTGGAAGTATCAAGACTTCATAAAATAAGAAATAATTGTTTAAAGTGAGGAAAGATCAATTGGATGATTCGAACTGTGTTCTAAATCCCAATGATATCGTTTTCAGGTTGATATTTCCTCCAGACTTAATAAATTAGTCTACTAAAAATACATCATTGAGGGAATCGAGTCCACCTTCCCGAAAAGCATCAAAATTGATAGTTTAGCTTAACGAGTTTATTGCTTTTAAACGAGTGATATTCTACATTCGAGTGTATCACTCGAAGTTTGCTCTTATACCGACAAAAGACTCGGTACGGATTAATTACGCTATAAGAGCTTCCACTGTATAATCATAGTCAACTTGGCTAGGTTTGACATAAATTGGATAAAATGACCCCCAATAGTTCTACTATATCGGCAAGCATCAGCAACTATGAACTTTCGTTATGAAACAAGGGATCTCTGGAGTATTTCAATTAAGCACAGATTTTTCGAAATATAATAGACATTACCAAAATATCACCCACATACTAACTAAAAAATATAGAAGCTGATTAAGCTGTAACTATGGCCAGATACGAGCTTGACTTTTTTGGGAGAGCACCGATGCAAGATTTTCATCGCACTCTTACAGCAATTGTACGGTAATTTAGTAGATGAAGTGAAGGAAAAACTTGCTTTTTAATTAACTTTACAACTTATGAAAATTTAGAAAGTACTAGGAAAGGAACTAGTATACCAAGTGGCCACTCTGTGTGTTAATCTTTCTTTTATCCACATTTTTTGTTCAAGCAAATGTATAGAACATTTTAATTGATTTTTTCCAACATATGGCCTGGTACATAAAATTCTAAAAATACCATAGAGTAAATTTCAAAACAAGAAAAATAGGTGGCATACTTTGTTGGTCCTTGAATACATCTAGCTCAATTTCCCTGGACACAATCATTGCATCTACAAACCGCTAGATGGTTAAATTGGGCCCAGTCAGGGCTTAATCAATTCAATCTAACCAAATCAAAACTGGCATCACCCAAATCGAATAGGGTTGAAATCACCGACCATGTTGCCATTCGAAGTGTTATAAATAACACCAAACAACATGCTTAACGACGTGAGACTGTTTCCAGTAATTGTTTCTTGGCATGGACACTGCTATCGAGCGAGGGCATCTCCGACTGTTTAAAACGAAAAGGAATTGTCCGTTTCAGAAATAGCCTTCGTGGGCGGCCTGGGTGCTTTGTCTGTATTCCATTTAACTGTGATCGCTCATCAGTGTTTGCTTCACAATAATGGATTTCTTTTTTATTGAAAACTAAAGGTGATTATTGGTTTGGAGGTTTGCGCCGTTAGTTGACCGATTTATAGAATGTTAGAAATCATTTTTTTCTATTTCAGGAAGTGGTCGATGCTCTGCATGAACTTTATCAAAAGGTATCCATTGCTATCGTAAGATTTATAAATTATCGTGATGGTTTGAACTGTTATTTTTCGTGGTTCGTTTTTGAGAATGAAATTTTCATGCAAAATGTGTTACTACTTGTGAAATATCATGCATGGAAGATGAGATTTCTCAACCAAAGAGTTTGTAGAAAAAAAAAGCAAGGCAGGAGTTAAGCTTCTCAATTCAGTCTTGTTACATGTTTTGATTCTAGGGATGATATGACCTCACGTTGCGTAAAAAGTTATTTTGTCAGAAGACATTTCAAGAGATTTCGGAGAACCACACATATTTAACTCTAAATTTTGATTGTACTATTGAACTATATAGCTCAATTCTTGGCGCAAAATGTCGCAATAGGGGTCTAGTGCCATAACAACCCAAACCAAAATCTCCCTACATTTTGCAGAAGTTTTAGAGAGTATCTTTGGTCAGGGGATAACAATGACTAGAGTATCTGAATATTCTTTTAGGACATTAAATATTCTATTGTAGTTCCATACAGCAGGTAAAATATCTGGATTACTTTTCCAAAAACCTCATGATATCATTTCAAAACAAAGAAAAAGCTATAGAGAGTAAGAGTAAAAAAAGTATTTTAATATAAAACACTCTTAATTGATTAGTACATACTATGTATTTTTTTTTTTTATTTTTCATGTAAGAATTTCTCCGGCTCTCCAGGAAGTTGGTCAACAGTCTTCAGTCAAAATGTTTGAGGATCCTTGTATGGTAAAATACAGAGAAGAACAGAGTAAGATTCAGTTAATTCAAAACTGAAAACACCACTGAAATAAACTTCGAATTATCTAAAACTTCCCCGAGTTAAAAAAGTGTTTTCAAAGTTGTCTTGTATATTTTTTCATAAAATTAAAATCTAAACCTTCTTTGGGAAAGAGAAATTAACAAGAACGTAAACATGTCTATGGGAAGCGCAGTTGAGCGATTTCGGATTTAATAGAATGATTAAAAGCAGCGTTAGAAATTGGATAAAAGCCCCACTAGTCCTGCAGACCAGTGCTTTCCCAATCTTACTGGTCCGCAACAAAAATCACTTGTCCGACAAATTAAAAAGGACCGGTTTAAATATTATTATAAAGTAACTATTGGACTGAATGTGAGTACCAAATAGTAGTGTTAAAAATTAATACATATTCAATAATATTTTTCTTTTTCGCCGGGGACACCCCTATCCCATATAGCCACATTTCGGATTGTCAAAAATATGCACTTGCTTCAACACCAAATGCAATCTTCCAACTCTTAGCGAAAAAAAAAGCTGCTAGAACTGGAGGGTGGGATATTTTTTCACCACACACACTGACTGGTCCGGTGGACCAGTGATTTTCTGATTCCACTGGTCCGAGCCGTTTTTCAGTTGTCCCGGACCAGCAAACCGCCCCAATTTCGAACGCTGATTAAAAGTTTAAATATTTTTTACGCCAGATGAATATTGTTTATTATTATATCTACATCCCTTCTCTTTCCCCAAATTCTACAGGTACACGTAGTGAACAAAAGAGACAGTTCACTTTACCCTAAAAAAACCACCTCCGAAGAAGCAACACCTGAACACTTTCTGACTTAGCACACTCTCAAAAAACTCTCCATAAATTTCCCCGATGCACAAAACCATGACCTCTCCAGGCACTCGGCCTAAGTGAAAGGCCGTCATCTTCGGCGTTGACGTGATTACCGAAAATTGTTGACGCTTGTCACCTCTCCCGGATCCACATCAGGTGGGGGCCGAACAATGATCCAGGGATCAAACGATGCTGCATCCGGGATGCGGGAGGGACGAAATCTTGATGGATGCTTGTTGTGTTCTAATCAATCTTCGCTTTGGCTTCCGAGGAGAAATGATCGCCATGATAAACGGAGATCTTTAACGAACGTTATTTTGTGGATTTTGTTGGACATCTGAGGACTGTTCTTCTCTAAAGAGGTTTATTCATATTGGTTGACCATGTGTGAGCATTGTAGTCCATAATTATTTTGTGAGAAATAAATCATACAAACGGGTGAGGTAAAATAGAGATAAAAAAAAATCCAGCAATGAGTTATCAAGGAGGTACAGACTCATAATGCTAGCTAAAGAAATTAATACATATACAAATAAAAAAGCACAAACAAACACGAAAGTCCAACAAAACAACAACTGTATGCCATCCATTGATCAATGTAAATTGAGCGTTAATTTCAAGTATGTGAATAGCTATAAAACTATAATACACAAATATTATTTAAGTTCATTTAAAAAGTCATCATTTATATCAAATTAAATACTACTTATGAAATTTATTTCGATTATTGATACTTTGAGAATAGTAAGAAAGAGCAGCCACAATATAGAAATTATACTTAAGAAAGTTTTTTAAATCATATTTTGATGATATTCAGGGGTTTTTACTTTATTCTTTAAATGAATCGTTAAGAATTTGCAGGGGAAATCCTCAGAACAAGCTCTGTAGTGCAAGAAAAAAGAAACATCACTCCCAGTATTTTCCAGATTTTGTCATCATACCACCCAGGATGCTGGAGACCAGCTTGGAATGACAAGTACGAGCTTATGCAAGCGGGATAATCAAGGTGAATCTTGATGAATGTTTCTGGGTTCTAATCAATCTCCACTATTACTGCTCTTATAAAAATAAATGGTCAGTTTCTTTGATCAAATGTGCGGTTTTTTCACTTAATGATTATGACTTTTCTTCAGTGGTCGTTTTGAAGAATGCCGCTGATTCTGTCTGGGATATTTTTAAAACATTTCAACAACAAAAAAAAATACTAAATAAAACGCATACTGCTTGAGGATCTTAAGTTGTACTTCTCTCTTACCAAAGGGTTAAAGACTACTTTTAACTGTCAGTTTTTTTCCTACCAGAAAGCCTATGTGATTAGTCTTTTTCTTCCTGGACTAGTCGTCAAGAAATGAGAGAAAATGTGTTTATAGAAATCTTGACACCATGTTATTTTTTTACGGTTTACAGCAGGCCTCATGAAAAACAACTGTCAAAATTCTTTCTTCATGGGCAATTATCACTTAATCCACACGAGTAAAGCTATTCAAGGTTCTAAAGAAAGAAATAGTTCTTTAACGCGCTTTTCGCATATTCCGGGGTTCTTTTCATTCAAAAGTAACAACCTAGAATGTAGTTTAAAAAATCTACAAGAGTTCTATACTTGCACAAAACAAAATATCCAAAACTAGTTTCATTTTACTTTTTTTCTTAAAAAATTTCAACAGATTTTGAAGACTTTGACATTTTTTATTTTTATATAGTTTTAACGCATAAAAGAACCGGGTAATTAAATATTTTAGAAAAAATGAAGTAAAGATAAATTTTTGCAAACTTTGCAAACACATTCTAGAAATTTTCCATAAAAATGATTCGAAAAGCTTTAATAAAAAATACTAATGACTGCCCTAACGAGACCTGAAACTTGGAACCATGGGTACTTTTCAAATGGATTCGAATCACGGTTCCTTCAGATTTCTATCTCACGTCTATCAATCACTGTTTGGGAAAACATCTCAAGATACGATTCTTCTATTGTTGGTAGGTTAAGGTTCATCGTAGAATCATCTTAGATTCTTACTGATATTGGAATAAAACATGACAGGTACGGACTGTCTTGCCGAAGAGTTCTTCATAGAAAGAGGTTTAGAACAAATATGCTTTCCTTTTCGTTGTTCGGAATCTTATTCATATGTAATATCCTTGTAAAATATTCCAAATTTTTTTTCTTAAATTTTACAAGTGTTCTTACATAAATCTAATGTTGAATAATTAATGTTAGATAAACTTGTTCAAAACCAGTTATTGGTAAAAGAAATTATGCTAATGTTTACCTAGCATTGCTGTTCAATGTATTACATACCTTTTGCAAATTTTATTGCTGGAAACAGCTATTGAAAAGTACAATTTTAAAACATTCAATTACGTTTTTATGAATGGGAACGATACAGGTAGCACAAAAACATCGGAACAATATCGTTCAGTCAACATAGGTCTTTGTCAAAACTACTCCCTCTGAAATATCAACCAATATTGACAGAATTGGCCAGTATTGGCTTTTACTGGCCAATCTCATTTCTCTGGCATTGATCATTTAATTTTTACAGATATATTTTACTCAAATTAATTTATTTAGAATGACTTTGTTTTTTACAATTAGGGGCCATTCATTAATTATGTAAGGGTCCCGAGGGGCAGGGGGGGTTTGAAAAATCTCTACATACCCTTACTTGGGGGGTGGGGGGGGGGGGGGTCAAACGCATCCTTACGTAAGATTTTCCAAGTTAATGTGAACAAATTCCAATTATTCTAATCAAATTTAATTTGATTACAGATTTAGAATATTACTTATCTGTTAAAAATAAAAATCTTTGATTTAAGTCAAACTGAGAGTATTAGTGTAACTGATCCTTTTCTAACATTTTATTACTTTGAAAAACAAAATGGAATCTTACGTAAGAATAGGGGGGAGGGGTTTGAAAAATCTTATGTACCCTTACATGGGGGTAGGGGGGTCAAAAATTGCCAAAATCATCCTTACGTAATTAATGAATGGCCCCTTACACAAAATATCCGATATTTATCGATATTTACTAGGTTGGCCAACAATGCTACTGCACTTATCATTGATGTTCCTGAGCTATCTCGGGAGGAAATTTATCAATAATGGTTTAACTTTACTTTTGTTAAAAAAACACTGCTGAAGGAATATACTAAACACCTAAAACTCTCAGACAATTTTATTTTTCGGCAGCCTAAATGGCCTAAATTCATCTTCTGAAAAAAAGATAAAGTTAATGCGATAAATAGACTCCTGAAACAAAACCGTAATATCTTAGTTTAAAAAGAGAAGTAAAATAATAGAACAGAAACAGACATCATCAGAAAGAGAAAGTCCAACCAAAGACCTAACCACAAGTCGTTTTCTCAGCCAACTTTTTTAAAAATCTGCCGAACGAAACACAAAGAGAAGTGTAAAAAGGGCAGTAATTCTCCTCATTTGTCACACGTTTGCAGTTAGGAGTTTTTCGCACTTTGTTGTAGATGCCACTAGCGACCCGGGATGGGCGATTAGTGAACACATAGTCTCTCTCTCTCTCTCTAGGATGTTCGGTCATGGAACTTGCAGAGACTCAAACGGATCTCCTTTAAGGTTAAGAACGCCATTTTGCTAATGTCAAAAAAGACTTAACTGTTTTAACTGGAGACTTGTTTAATGGAGCGGGAGGTTAATGGAAAGAGAGCAGTTGGAAACGATTTCGTGATATTTTAAACTATGTCCACATTTTTGTTTGCTTCTCTCGTTGAGTTGAAGTATTACTATGAAGCATGAGTCGGTAAAAGGAAGTTAGGACAAATTGAAACTGGAGTTTTACTGGATTTTAGTCATTTATTTTACCTAACAAGTTCCAAAGAAATGAATCACGACTACTGGAGAAACCAAGAGATAGAAATAACAAAATGAAATCATGGTCTCAATATTGAATGAATCCAAGTTTAAAGAAATATTTTATAATTTATATTTTGAGAAGTTACGATGTTGTATAATAATTAACTATAATAGACTACAAACAAGCTCAAACAATGTATTTGGAATTAAAATAATAAATACCTACTTTTTAGGGGAATAAAACAAACTTTTCAAGGTTTTATATCACTATCAATTTTTATTGAATTTTTCTTGAGTAGAATGTAACGTTTTTCAAGTTTCTCTCAACAACCAAAATTTCTGATTTATTTTAAAGTTATAGAAGGACAACCTTCATGATATCTATTGGCGGAATTAATAAACAATTAAATTTTCAAGCTTACTTAATGCATAATTCATACATTATAAAATTTTTATTGCAATGCAAATTAACTATCTATACAAAGTAAATGTGGCTGAATTTAAAGAGATTGCCTGGATTGACAACCATTTCATAATTCCAGAAACTTAGAGCGTGATGGGTTTTCTGAATGTTATTGTCTTTTCTTTTACCCACATTTATATCCTCAAGGCTTAACTATGTCCATCTTAGGATTCTTATTTTTTATGTAGTAGGGAGATATTTTGTATTTCTTATCTGTTTTATTTTCTTTTTCTGTTGGGTAAAATTCTGAATAATTAATATTCTCACTTAAGCAAACATTTAATTGGGAGAGAGAAAGGACTAAAGACTAAAAATAATTTTATCTAATAATAACACTAACGTAAGAACGTCAGATAAAAGTAAAATTAATTCATAATCCAATTATTAAAACAACAAACTCGTAGGAGATCCGTTTATATGTACAATCATCACATAAGTTTATTTTAAATTATTTTAAACTGTTTTTGTAAAACCAAACTAATATTTTGATAAACCAACACTGTTCTTTTAAATATTATTTTGATGTTTAAATTATTGTTTATTATCGATTATCTATTTGATGCAGTTATAAACTCTTCCACAGTTTTTTGCATGAAATAATAACCTCAACACAATGGAATTTAAAACGCTTTAATGGAATTCCTTAAATGGACAGTTCTCAGCAAATCCTGTCAAGCTCCGCCGTTCTACCACATTTAATGGCATTCCACCAGGAAAAGTCCTCACCCTTTATCTATAACTATTGCGCCAGAGGCCAATTTATTGCTAAACCGGACATTCATAATTATTGCAAGTCGGCAGATCTTTACAAGAAACTCTCTGACCTTCGATTACGGCATTCGCATTGCGAAAAAACCACCGGCTCCGGACTTGTGAAACTCTGCCTTACCTTTCCCAAACACTTCCATCGTCTTAACAAGGAAGAGGCGTGTCGTTCTAACAGTTCTGAACAGGCAAACGGACCTGCCTGAAATTTCACAGATCGCTTTGCCTACAAAACAAAGAAACCGGAGGCAAACAATCAGCCCGACGGTTCTAGTTATAGTCGTGAGATCCGACGAAATGATCACGTAATTAAAAGGCTTGGATGATAGTCATAGCCAGGTCTGGGAATAACGTGACTCCTAAAGATGCTTTCGATCACTAGGTAATTTACAGCTCTTCAAATTAAGAGTGGTGTTTAAGATGGAGATCATTGTTCTGCTGGTTTGTCGTCAACACTTTATTAGGAGTTTGTTTGGCACTTTTTATGAGTACATATTTAGAGGCAAGCACGAATTGGTGATTAACTTTTTTCCTCTCTAAGAATACCCAACTGAACTTTTCGAGTAGAAATAAATAATGGTAGCATTTACAATGGTATTTTTATAAGGATCACACCTCAAGGATACAATATAAAAGTAATAGTAAAAACTAGTTGTTGTTATAACTAATAATAATTTAATGTTTAGTTCTCTTATTTTTTAATGCATTTATTTTAGTTCTCATCCCATTTTGCTTCACATAACCAGTAGTAAAACATTATTATTAAATTTTGGAACGTATAGTTCTTTTAGATGAAATAATTAGGTTACATGCCTTACTTAATTATTAAAAAACAAAGGTATTGAGAGATTACCTAATTTTTTTTCGAACGAAAATATAACTAGCTAAAAAAGAAGAAAATAATGGTACATTTAACATAAAATATATTTAAATAAGAAAAATATCGATCTTTCCAATATTATCCTAGCAATGCCCGTCGATGAGGGAAGTTTTCTGACGAATCTTTTTATATCTGTACTCAAGGATTTCTAGATTTTTTTCCTTGACAAAAAGATAATTTGCAACTAGGCATTGTTATTATACTTTCAGTTAACATACATCATACATATCCGTCCGTAGTAACGATATTTGCTTCGGAGCCTAGAAATTTTGTGATGTAAAGTTTTAGAAAGCAACATTATGAGGGGAAGTAGGAAAGGAAGGTTGAAAAAGTAGTGAATAAAGTTTCAGACTAATAATAATTGTGTATTTTTTCCGTTTATTTGACTACCTTTCTCTCTTTCTTAAACTAAATGGCAAAGATGAGGATTTATTAGTCATCAAAACTTTTCTGATACGAACAAATTGAACATTTTTAAGAAATAAATGCCTAATATACGAACCTAATAACCTAATATACGACCCTAATAACCTAATATACGAACCGCAGGAAGTATATGCACAAACCACACCATCTAATATAGTAAAAGTCAATGTGTGTGTGTTTGTTTGTCTTTTATACAAATCTACAGTTTTCTTTCGTTATGGTTTATAATATGGTATATAATATGGTTTAAAATGAATAAATTTATTCAAATATTTGAAATGTTTTGAAATTATAATTATTTCTTTACACTTTTAGTTAATGTTGAAGAAGTTAGTAATTAGTTAGTAGTTAGTTAAAGAAGGTGGATAGTTTTTTAAAGTAAAATTCAAAATTAGTAGACAATACGTTATGAAAAAATGCTTTGTGGTAAATTAAAATTTGAAGCTACACGTTTCTTCAGATTTTTAACATAATGTCCAGTTAAGTATTATGAGATAGTTCTTGCTTTTTTACATACTATATACGATCCCTAAATTTTTAAAAAGGGTTACATTTAATCAAACCAACAAGTATGACTTTTAACACAATATTCTAAGATGAATTAATACAAAGATAATGGTTTTGTGAAACAATTTCTGTGAAAAGAAGCGACGTGAGGCCCATGGATCGCAAATGGCAAAGAGAACTTTACTATCCAGGGTTTTTCAAAAATTCCGTCTAAACTCTCCACTGCCAGATTCCTTGCATGGAGTAGGTACATAAAAATGCCCCGAGAACTATACCTCTACAACACATAGTTTACGAGATCATCGCAGCACAGCAGATAAGGTAATACGTCTTACGCTAAAAAGGCTTATGAAAAACGTGAAGTTTTTAGTGCTTATTTTGACTAATCTACATTCCCTTCGCTTACCTTGTACTTTATTACTTCAGAACCTTTATCTAAATCTGTGTTCAATAAATGGCGATATTTCGTTTTAAAAGTAATAATTTCAAATGTCAATGCTACTAAAGCTGTACAATAGCCAAGCAAAAGAACAAACAGTGCTCCAGATATATCATCAATCGAAATCACATCAATAGCAGAAGCATAAACTTTTGATTCATGAGACCTTATCCAACCTTTATAAACTTCGTCTTTTATAAACTTTTCGTATAAGCCTGATTGTTTTACTCTTTTAATTATTAAATCAAAGCTTTTCTTGCAACTAGAGTTCTTCTGCAATGCAATTCCAATATCATCCCAGACTACATCTTCATTAGACACATATTTTGTGATAACATGTGGCATAGCTAGGGTTAATACCCACCCTAACCTACTTCCAAACACTGCTTGTTTGCGCTTGAATTTATTAGATCTAAGTCCTACCATCTGCTCCCGAGTGGTATACCATTCATTTTTCTCAATAATATCAGCGATTTCCCTCGCTATCGGGTCATAACTGCTCTTTAATTTCTCCACTCCAGAGTTTCCCTGAAATGTGAAAACGGCATATTCTCCTCTTTTAGTCGCCTTCAGTAATTCGTCAATGGTTCTTACCGGGGTTTCCGTCAATGGAACGGTCAGAAAAGACAATATAACTGCGGAATAACTTAAAGAAACTACGGAGAACAGTATCCATAACATAGGGATTAACAGGTGCCTGTGGAAAGTTCCGTCAGATGCAGGTTGGCGCAAAATGTTACCCCATATTGTCAGAAGCACGCTCCAATAAGAATCTTTCGTGTTATAAATTTTATGAAGGACGAATGGTAAGTAAAATAGCATCACGAGCAAGCATATCCATGTCCAAATGTCGAATGGGTACAGGAATAAATATTCCCTCGGCAAAAGCTGTGGTATATCTGTTGTAAATGTAATGGGAGAATTCCAATAGGGAACACTGAAATCAACGGCTTTTCGTCTTTCTTCAGTAATGCTTAGGTAACTGATTCCAATATCCGCCTCTCCTTTGACAATCATACCGATCATACCAGTCCATGTTGTTCCGTCTTTAGATAATCTTCCCCACTCACCGTCAGGAGGTAGTACCAGTTTGTATCGAAAGCCTAAGCCTTGTGAGAGGAGTTTCAGGAATATTGCTTCTAAACTTGCTTCTTCTGTAACTCCATCGGGGGTGGTTGAAACTTGAAACAAACTGCTGTTCTTCGTGGTCACCATTAGAAAGTTTGGACATTTTGTCTTGTTCATTTTTTATTATTTGGACGGAGGACGTTGAGTTTAAACGTTGTTCGTCGCTTTAAAGGAAAAGCGGGATTTAATAATTTCAAATAGCTAACGTGCAATGCGATAACTAGTTTATAAATGGAAGAATATTTTTACTCGGCTACTTTTAAAGAGAAAATCAAGCTTCTCAAATTATTGGATATTGATTTACTATTGATTCCCTTTACAGATATTGCTCAGGATTTCATTAAGATTATTTTGTAAATTAGTTTAGAAGCTCTCCTCAATTGAAGCTCAGTGAATAGAATAGAATATAATTTATTGGACATAAAAACATACTTCATAACAAAAGCCACAACATCCACAATAACAGAAACCCCATACACAAATAGAACAAAAAACACACAAAAAAACACAGAAAATAATTTTGTGATACCTAAAGAGCACAAAGCTTGTCCTTGAAATCATCAATCAATGGAGTATTACTGGAGTTAAACGTTCACTGGATAAAAAAAGGTAGTTGGTTTCTCTTCTTTTAAATGAGAAAATTTTAACTTCGTCTAATGTATTCAGTAGTATTTAGTAGTGTTCGGCACTAGTTAACTAGAACTAGTTGCAACTAGTAGTTAACTACCGATCAACTAGTAGTTAGCTAGTAGTTTAACTACTTTTGGTTTAAACTAGTTTAACTAGTAGTTGAACTACTTTTTTTAATAACTACTAGTTGAAACTACTTTCAAATTTTCAACTACTTTTTTAAAAAACTTTGTTTAAAATTTCAAAATTATTAAAAAATGTTATCAAAATATACAAAAAATTACACTGCTATTTATAACTACAGTGTCATGGTAGAGTTCTCAAATACCATGACCAGAAAAAAAGCACCGTTTTGAGCAAAGCATAAAGTTTTTTGTGATATAGGTAAGAAATATGTTTGGAATTTGGGCAAAAAATAGGTTATTAAATTAAATAGACTAGTTAACTAGTAGTTAACTACTTTGGGAAATAGTTAACTACTAGTTGCAACTAGTCCCAGGAAAAAATAGTTAACTACTAGTTGCAACTAGATTTTCCCAGACTAGTTAGTAGTTGGTAGTTAACTACTTTTTGACCACTAGTTGCCGAACACTAGTATTTAGTAATGTAATATTTCGCGTATGGCAGTTTATGGTGTTTCCCCTTTTTACCCCCATTCCCCTTAACCATATTAAACTAATTTAGCTTCTTTGGGTGCCTAGTGTTCGGCAACTAGTGGTCAAAAAGTAGTTAACTACTAACTAGTCTGGGAAAATCTAGTTGCAACTAGTAGTTAACTATTTTTTCCTGGGACTAGTTGCAACTAGTACTTAACTATTTCCCAAAGTAGTTAACTACTAGTTAACTAGTCTATTTAATTTCATAACCTATTTTTTGCCCAAATTCTTATACATCTTTCTTATCTATATCACAAAAAACTTTATGCTTCGCTCAAAACGGTTCTTTATTTCCGGTTATGGTATTTGAGTACTCTACCATGACATTGTATTTATAAATAGCAGTGTAATTTTTGTATATTTTGATAAAAATTTTAAATATTTTTGAAATTTTAAACAAAAATTTTTTTTGAAGTAGTTGAAAATTTGAAAGTAGTTTCAACTAGTAGTTATTAAAAAAGTAGTTTAACTACTAGTTCAACTAGTTTAAACCAAAAGTAGTTAAACTACTAGTTAACTACTAGTTGATCGGTAGTTAACTACTAGTTGCAACTAGTTCTAGTTAACTAGTGCCGAACACTATGGGTACCTACATAAAAAAAGTATAATTTATTACACGAAAGAATTCTGCGCAAATCTTCTTCATTTTATCTTATAATTTGGAACGCTTCATCCACTAAGAGTGGAAAATTATTTGAACCACTATCTTTTGGAATTCCCTCAACAACATTAAAATAATTCATTTACTTTAAAAGGTACCCGAAGCAGAATATAGTTAAACTCTTACATAGATAACTATTTCCTGCCATTACCCTGCATCCCATTACTTAGAATTCAGATGACCTTATTAGACAATGGTCATGCCTTATTACACTCAACCTTGAAAGAACTCCTACCTTGTTATATCAAATAATATGAACAATTATATTTTATCATTGGATATTCTGCAATAAATTTACATCCTAAACAACACCATTTCGGGGATAAGTTTATTGCAGAACTCTACTCAATTTGTCATAAAAAACAAGGAAATTCGTTGAGGAAACATATTAATTCAAGAACCAGTAACTAAACTATTACATTAACTTTTAAAAATCTACACAAAGATTTCAATCTATACAAAAGGGAGTGCACATAAAAAAATTAAACTAGCCCTTCCTGTATCCTTCTTATAATAACCTTAGTCTATCTATGAATCTTTTTTATATAGTACAATTTTTAGTTAAAATCATCTCTTTTAGAGCAAAATTTAAATACGTTAGTAAAATTTATCTCAATTTAGTATGAAGTAACTTCATAATAAATATCCTTTAAAAATGCATTGTTTAAACTGATTTGTACTGTTTTCCGTGCATAAGCAAAAATAATACTTTATTTTAGTAAATAGGTATCTTGTGAAAGTAAAGAGGAAAACTATTAAAATAATATTTAAACATTTTCAATCATTAATAAATGAATATTGCTGATATTTTAATTTTTTACTATTCCAAAAAGTTCACTGAAAAAAGATTTGATTAAATCGAAGTTTTTTTTTTATTTATTGCAAAAGCACTTGACTTTACATCATTGGCATCAAAGATGCATGAGATTGGAGCATAAAAAACAAAAACTAAGCCATTGAACAAATTAATCAAATAGAAGTAGAATTTGAAAAACTATAAGACTCTCTTTCAAATTTCAAAGGCATTTTCATGTATACATCTACGAAAAATAAAAATGGAGATAGTAGAGTAACGGAATGAAAAAAGGATAAAAGTACGTATGCTGCCATTCTTAGAGCATTAATCTTAAGCCTTAAATTACAGTGACCCCTCCCGCCACTTCACTCTCTAAATAAAAGTAACTTCCCTCTAACGTAAGTCACGGTTTTAAACTGGACTCATGACTGTTGTTCTGTTCAATTCCGTTCGTACCGTTTTTAACACTTAGTATTCTCTTGTTGCCAATCGAGGACAAGAAATTTTGGAGTTCGCTCTGCTTGAGTGGTTGGGCACATGTTATTTTGAATCGCGAGTTGTACGTTGGGTACCATTCGAGCTTGTTAGTTGGTCAGAAAACAGATAGGAAAGGATTACAAATGAAATCCCGTTTAGAGTAACTGGAAATGTTTCTTTATTTATATCCTTCGTTTATTGAAGTAGAAAAACCGGACTGTAGGTATATCGCTAGAGTTTCGCAATTTTGTTAATAAAGCTAAACGGGTTTTATGTAATCAAATTTTGTTTATTTACTCTCAATAGGAAACAAGGTTGCGGCAAGTTGAATGAAAGGAGGACATGCTTTAAAAAATACAACTACTTAGCATTGACCTTAATTAGAAAAGCAGATTTTGTGGGGGTGTCAAATGGGAATTTATGAAACCAACATTGTTTTTTTTATTATTATTTTGGCCTTAAAAACCAGTTTTAAAAATATTTAGAGTTGTTTTCTGTTGCTCTACCATTTAAAATATTACATGGATTTTGTAATCTTTTTTTATGGTTTTAACTGACAATATACCAATACATAACATGTTCGGTTCTTCGTCGTTTTAAGTGACTTTTTTTTAATAATCGGGTTATCTCGAAAACTCGCTATATCGAATTTTTTTCTGGTGCCTTTTATTTGGAGACATCGAGGTTATATTGCAATTCGAATCACTCTTATTCCACCCAAACCCATTCATCTATTATTATTTTACTCCACAGAATTCCATTACTCATCGCACTGTAAAATATTAAACTTCTGATATGTATCCCCATCACTGACAAAATATAATAGAGAGTGCTGGTGGTTTATCATTACCCAACTCGATCTAGTATCTATATTTGATCACCGAGGAACAAGAAGAAGATGGGAGACACGAATCCTTCCGAACAGACGATCTAACTGCATCTTTCCTCGATCCGTCCTCCCTCTCAGCACGACTGGGGTGTCGGTGGGAAACAAATCCAGGAAGAGATTTCGAATGACTTTTTTTTTGTTCTCTCAAACGGTGATTCGGTCACGACTTAGGAAGGACGGTTAGTTTGTCCAGTCCTGATCCAATAGCTGTCCAGTGTGTGTCCAGTTCTTCTATCTACTTCTCAGCATTACGAATTTTATTGCTGTTTGTGAGTGCAATAGTTGGATCAAATCCGAATGCCGATCAAAGAACTGTAGAAACTACTTAGTAAGTAGATTATTATCAAAGTACGATACATTTTTATGAGGCCGAGTTTAAATTATAGATTGCTGGCATGTAGTAAGTTGGTTGGCAACAAAAGAAAATACTAGCGATAAGATATTTTTTAGATTTTTGCACTACAAATTTAATTGTCATTTTTTGAAGAAAAAAAATAATGTAAACCTATAAGAAACAGACATATTCCAAGAGGGATCCCACCGCTTATTCCCAGATCCCACCCCAGTGTCTAGCTTAGGCAGACAGAAAATCACATGGGCTACAGTAAAAAAATTAAAAGTAAAAAGAATCGTACCAAATGGCTAAAGATGGCTATATTTCCTTTTCTAAAAATTAGAACTGAAAATAAAGAATTAAGAAATGAAATATGATAATTGATCGTCATTTGGGAATAATTCTATGGGAGTTCGAATGAGTGTGTATTTTATTTAGATAACGAAATAAAACTAAACTAATTAGCTCATTATAGGGCAAAAGCCTATGAAGTCCATATGCGTTTAATAGATAAATTGAACTAAAAATGCATAAATGCAAAGGCCCAATCATGATTCATATACATTGCTTATCATGAGCAGAATTTTTATAAGTCACCATTTTCTTCGGTTCGCATACGCTTAATTTCGCTTAATCCTTAATACAGCTGGGTTAAGAGTTAATTATGTTAATTATTCTGGCAATTCCGCGATGGTACATAAAAAGCCGTCGACCACGGCAATTACTCGTTGGTTCCTGGTCGTTTGCAGTGATTTACTGGCTAGGGCCCTTCGAAGCGTGGTGCCCAGGACGGACACGAGTCATTGCACGTGCCCACAGAAGACACCCCTCCAGAAGATAGCGTCTGCAGTGGTGTGATTGCTGCTGTTGCCAAACTGGGGAAGCTTAATACCGTCATCCAGCGTTTAGCGGTTGAGTAAGTTGAATAAAGTGTAACTGTGATGAGAGGTCCATAAACGCGGGATATAAATGGATTCTTCTTTATAGGGAGGAGTAAACAAATCTGTAGGTTTTTTGTAACGGCGGTGGGTTATGGCAATGATCAGTTTCACTCTGTTGGCTTGATCGATGCTTGTTTTCGTGGGAGTTTCCTATGTTTAACATCGATTCATGACTTTAAAGGATTCCTAAACGATTCCTAATTATGTAACTTGAGAACTTCATGGGTCAGAGTGTAAGGTTGTTTTATGGAGGGTTTTTTCGTGGGAAGTAAGTGAAAGAAAACGTGTTTTTTCGTTTAAATGTATGCATTTAAGCATGTTTTTATAAGGCTGAAGGAGAGAATAATCCTTTCCTGAATGACAACACAGTTAAAACCCTTATACTACTATATCAGGTATGTTTATCTAATGAATTTAAATAGTTTAAATACAAAATTTCCATTTAGAGAAATCTACTTTTCTTGTTCAGCTATCGATATTTTGAAAAACATTTTAGAATTTTTCGCAACTTGATCTTACTTTATCCTTTTTTGCATAAAACTAATCAAATCAATCAAAAAATATCTTTTGCTTTAATTCTTTTTTTTTAATATTTCAGGAGACGTCATTAAAATTTAACTCAAATTCAAAACTCAAACTCAAGTTCCTAAAGAAATTCGTTAATAGTGGGACAAACCATAGAACCAGTTGTTCATAAATGATTTAATCGCTGCAGAAAATGATATTAATATTAATTTATTTATTAAAATTTCTTCAATATTAATTTTTCATGTAATTCTAATATCTTTTAATTATTTAAACGATACAAGTATCTTTTCTATGCTGCATTTGATTAGTTGATGTTTTTTGTCCAATTATTCCACAGGTAAACGTAAAAATACAGGTTAGTCATTCAACTACATTTGTCAACTACACTATGTAATTTAACATACATTTTCTTAACTTTCATTAGTTGATGTAAGAGCATAATAATGTTCTTTGCTGAGTCAAGTCTACTAAAAACTAACGCTTTCGCTCATAGATGCATCCTACTATTTCTTCTTCCAAACAACCGAACCTCTTTGTATTTGCCCAAACCCATCTCCAAACACGAACTAAAACATCTCTCAGAGCAAGTTCAAGAGGACTTTCCCCTCTTCCATTTATGAAAGTAAAAAACACACCGAAAGAAAAGATGTAGTCAGTCATTCCGAGCAAAATGGACAAGCGGTTCCTTTTGTACAGGCTCCCCGGACCATGTAGATCGCACACGCGCAATGTTAACGTTCTCCGCGGCTGTTGTGTTTCGCCCAGGGATTTACAGAGAAGTTTTGCTGACAAACAAACGGAACCGTAATGCATTTGACCTCGAATTATCGTTTTATCTGGAGATTAGAATAAAAAGCCTCTCTTAACCTTGAATGACCAGTATGAATGCAAACTGAGTGCATTAGTTTTTAGTATTGGTTACTGAATATAACGATTACGAATCGAGTACACCAACGCATGAAAACTATTTATCTGATGGGAAGTGTAAAATGTGACTTCGGGAAGCACTAACTGGGCCAAAATCGGATCAAAGTTGAAGGTGAAGGTTGCATCTTTGATTTGGCCTAACTAGATAAGAGGATAGTAGTTTCCACAGGCATTAAATTGTGCCAAATTATTTTTAAACATCCCTGATAACCACGATTAAATGCATGATCGATTGCATTTGAATTGGATCTGTCACGAACTTTGCTAAATATTGCACATTGAAAAAAAGACCGGTACAACTTAAAAAATCTAAACGAAAAGATTGGAATATTTTTATGTGGAAGAATACTACAATAATGTGCTTAGCACATCTGGTTATTAGACTACATATATGTCACTGCTGTCTAACGAAACCTTACATAAGACTTAACTGAGATTTTCTCCAAGCTAATTTTGATGAAACTAGTTTCAATAGAGGGATGAATTTCAAACATACCACTCGAGAGATTTTTGCACGTAATGTTTATTTTTCATTTACAAATAATATTGACAAACAACTTAAAGATCACTCAGGTTAAATTAGAAAAGGAAATGTTTCTGAGGTACTTTTGAAGTACTTGAAGTGACTGGAGAATAGGAAGAGAAATTTTCTTGCAATTAATTAAAAGCTCTGTTCATATAAAGAAAGGTTCAGATCATTTAGCTAAAATTACTTGCTATGGCTACACCAGATCACACATCTCAGTAATCACTCTTACCTAATGATAAAGCTTATCCCATGACAAATTCTTCGTTGCGATATGACCTTGTCACTACTACTTAATAGAGCACGACACCTGAATGATCCATCCCTCTGAGAAACACATCCATAAAAACTACAACCCGAGAAAAACGCACTTCAGTTACACGAATCTCCATCATCCAATTACCGTTAACAGGCCGTAATTGACGAAGCAAAGCGCGAACACTAATTGTCACCCACCTCAGTGGCTGGTAAAATGCGGATCGTGACCCAAAAATCTTCCAAGACGCCGACCCAGAAAGAAGGGATGAAACGAACTACCACTCACTCACACAGGTGGTTTTCTCTCCTTTTTTTAAAGAGGCTGATGTCCCTTTCCTTTAATGATGCCCGTAAAGAGGTTGAGGTACCAAGGTCAACTATAAAGGTTACATTGTGTTGGTGAAAGTGGTATCGTACGGTGAGAAAATGTGGAAAGGTCCTTATATGAGCTGAGGGAGGATTGCAAAGCCTTGAACTGGTGTTTATTTTTCAGTGTATTTATTGAATGTGTTGCTTGGAAATATTGCGAGACTCAGAGGGGTGAAAATAGAGAAAGGAAGAAAAGTGTCCATTATAGGAGATTAGACCGTGAACTACAAAAGAACTGAGGCACTTCCAGCAACGAGTTAAACTTTAACAGCTTACCTCGTTGTGTTGATGCAAGCACCTCAATTTTCGTTCAATGCGCACATACTTTCTCCCAAAAAATTATCTTATAGTTGTTAAATGCAATAATAGCTTTGATGCATGCATAGTTGATACATTTTATGGTCAATGTAAAGCAACATTATCTTTGAGATAAATGTTATTTAGAAGTTCTACTTTTAATTATTTTTTTCTCCAAATCTTGGTAAGTCTGTTCATTTTTGGAAATTCTTACAATATCCATATTCCTTTGCAGAAGTTAACGTTTATTAAGGGTACCTTCGTTGTTCAAGATGTTTAAAAAAAACTATAAGATCTTTTAAATTTGTAATATACACTTCATTTATTTTTCAAACCCAAGTTAAATACTAATTCAATTCGTTCCGTTCTAAAAATATGGTATAATAAAAACTAAAATCATGAATAAGTGATATACTTTAACCATCTTGATATGAAACACGTTTAACATTTTAAACCATTCACACACAAAACAAATTATCTTGTAATATAATTATAATGCTTATACTATAATATCATCACTAAAATAGCATAGACAACGAAAGCCATTTTATAGAAGCTGAAAGCAAATTAGCAAGCTCATAATGAATAGAACGTGAGATTGATTCACAAACTGATTCTATGTTCTCAATCTTAAGTACCGCATTTCAAACTGAATGAAGCATTGTAAAGACCAGAAGCTTGTTGAGTAAGTGAGAAAGCAATGTACTCTAAACCCGAGTCAGATGGTTAGAGGATAAAAGTTAATCGATTCTTTAAATAGATGAATGACAAAGTGTTTCTAAGTGATTGATGATTAAATGTAAATTGTGTTTTGTAACTCCAGGAGGTATGCCAATCAATGTTATAACGCACAGGATAGAATGGGAGTATGTATGAACAAAATGAAATTTTAATAGAAAATTTAAAAGAACCGATCCTAGTTGGAATGAACATATTTATTTGAATAAAAATTTAGTTGAAGATAAGAAATAAAATGATTTTTCATTTATAATACCTTATTATTGGATCCCATTCATGGCCTCTGATATTTTCTAAAGGTGTTAATTTTTTTTTACAAAAAATATACAATTAGTGTAAAAACTTAGTTACTTAATGAAAATTTCTAAATTTACTATAGATAATCTCATACCTACTCATAGTTCAATAAGAAAAAATTAAGATTATAATAAAAGATACATATTGAAAATGCTTGCTTTTAGTTGGATTAATATCAATAATAACATTCTCACGCTTTATCAACTAAGCAATGTCGATGTTCCTTGGTGTTTCAGACTTAAGAACTTCATGTTTATTTCTTTAAAATTAAGCCAAATTTTAATGAATCTAAAATTATAGCACATCATGATGACTTTCATTTACAATGGTATAGTTTTATATCCATTAACGTGAATTAATATTCAATATTATCCTTATAACATGCGACTGGACCAAGAGGAATAAGTCAACAGCAACAACAACTTTTGCCAATTAACCATCAAAACTAAGAAAACTAATGAAGGTATCTTTTAACTTTGTTTAGGCACATAAATAGAAACAAAAATGTTTACAGAATTTCCCAACTAATCGAAAGATATAAATTTTAAGCTTCCACCCAAAATTATACGTTAAACAATTTTTATGACATGTATATATTAATTTTGAATACACAAGAATTTTCAGTACTGAAAATACTACATACCAAATTAATGTGTTAAGTTCAATCAATCATAATACAACTGCTAAATACTACAGGATTTTTACCGTCTGTATTCAAATAAGTCTGAAATTTAAAATGTGCTTTTTATTCATATCATCGCAGGTTTAAAGAAAAACCAAATCCCTCATTCCACTTATCTAAAACGAGAAAATCTTTCAAAAACAAACCTATTAACTAATCAATCGATCAACTTCACACAAAAGAGGCCCTCTTCTACTATATAAACCCATTCTACTCGAACAAGATTCCCTTTTACAACAACACATTCAGATCTCCCGATACTCAAAAATAATAGCCGATTTTATCCCCTCAAGAGAAGATGTCGAATCCAAAATAAAACACCTTTCTAGTTAAATAAAAGAACAAAAAAAACTGGTCAATCTTCTCGGCAAAAGACCGATCCCCAATTAAATGCTCCATTCTCTCCGAACCCTACCCTGGTCAATTACATTCCAAAGGAGGGTAAACAACCTGCAAGATTTCCATCGATTAAGGATCTCATGCAAATGCTTGCTACCGAAGCCGCGTCTTAATAGCCAAGTGTTAATGCCGGGCGATTCGCAGGTGGGGAGGAGCGGGTCACGAGCTTTACAGGGTCAGCGGGTCCTCACGAAGAAGGGTTATTGGAGTTCGTTTTTGCAAGGGGTGGTGTGGAAAAAGCTGCTTTTTCGTCTGTAGCTGTGCTCCAAGGGATTCTCAATCTTTATACCGCCAGTCTGGTTGGTACTAATTCCTTGGAGAGCGCGAAATTTCGTTGTTTTTCGTTCCCTTGACTTATTGGTGGGGAGATCCATTGGATTGGATGAGACATGGCTAATGAACATTGCCAAAGTCTGGAGAATAACCTGTTTTTACATTGGTCGATTTTCCTTCATGCATTTCATTCATGAAGTGCTTGCTGGTGCTTTCGCGGTCAAGTTTGCAAACACTGACTTAAAGAGGAAATAATATAAAAAGATTGAGTTTAAGAAAAACATACTATGTTTGTGGTTATTTAGAGACGGGAAAATTTATATTTATAGTAATAAATACATAGAGGTAATAAACTTATCTTCTTATTAAACCCACTGGTGGGGTTTACGAATAGGATTAGAATTTAGGTTCAGCAAGGAATAAAGAGACTGAATACGAATGATCGACTCACCCAGATATGAAGGTTGACTTTTAATGACGAATTGACTTACAGATTTTTGATGCTTTTGAAAGGACAGATTTGTTTACCAACACGTCTTCCGTTCGTTTTAGTTCTCGAATCGAATAGTCTCAGGATCCTTGGTGGCGCCCTCTTCCGCCAGAGTCTGGGTGCTCCAGAATCGAATCTCCATACTCCGGGGCGCGAGAAGAAGTCATCGGCAATCGAACCAATCGATTTATGGCTCGCTTGGTTGTCCCAGACATCATTTGTAGAACAGCAACTCGATGTATGCCATCCGTACCAGGAACCAACTCCAGAATTCTTGCGAGAGGCCATGACAGTGGAGGCAGGTGGTCGTCCAGGACTATGACTACATCTCCGATATGAAGGGGGGACGTACTTCGGTTCCATTTTTGGCGTGATTGAAGCTGATGGAGTACGTCTCTGGTCCACCGGTTCCAGAAGTGTTCTTTCATCTGCAGGAGACTTTTCCATCGGGAAGAAAGAGGTAATAGATTGGAGTCGTTGAGTCCTTCTGGAAGCTCCAGCAGTGGTTCCAAGGTGGACCGCTCGTGTTACTGTACAGATGAACAAACAGATATAAGACTTGAATTTAGTTGGTTTTCTAACATGTTGACACTTTGTGATGATGGGTCCCGCAAAATCCACACCAACTCGTTCAAAAGGCCGGGATTTAGTGATTCGACCAATGGGTAAATCGCCCATTTTAGGATTTGAAGGCTTGGAGTTGAAACGAATGCACGTGACACAGCCTTTGGTTTCTCGACGAACCGTTGAACGTCCATCAGGAATCCAGTATTTCTGCCGAATGAGTGATAAGACTAAATCAGGTCCTGAATGGTGACTTGACTCATGAAAATGCCAAATAATCAGACTAGTGATGTGATGCTTCTTGGGTATGATGTAAGGGAATTTTTGATCATACGGGAGGGTTGGATGTTTTGATAACCGACCTCCGACTCTAAGTAGACCATCTTCATCTAGGAATACATTCAGCGAAAGCAATTTGCTTGACTTGGGAATAGGTTTGTTCGATTTTAAGCATTTAATTTCAGTGTAGAAATCAGTTTGAAGAATCTTGACCAGCATCTTTTCGGCAGAGTCTATTTCTTCTACTTGAAGTGGACCTTTAGACTTTTCCTTCGACTTGCAGTTTCTGATGAAACGATGGATATAAGTAAACACTCGAATCAATTTAGTATAGCAAGAGAATTTGTTCCAAAGGGAATTCAATGGATTAGAATTCATTACGTCTGAGGAATGTTGCGATTTAGAATTGGACTTCTCAACTTGAATGTTCAATACTTCAACTGCTGGTGTGACTTCAGTCGGACTCTCTTGAGTTATCCACTCTGGACCATTCCACCAATTCGAGGCGAATCTTAGCTGTTCAGGGAAAAGTCCTCGAGTAGCACAGTCGGCTGGATTCTGTTTTCCCGGAATGTGATTCCACACATCAGTTGAAGATAATTTTCGGATTTTGGTTACACGATTTTGAACGAAAATGTTTCCTTTCGTTGGAGGGTTGTTAATCCAACTCAAAACTATAGTTGAATCAGTCCATAGAAAGAGTTCCGGAATCATATAGGTTAGTGATTTTCGAATGCTAGTGATGAGCTCGGCAAGGAGTAGAGCTCCGCAAAGTTCCAACTTCGGGATAGTAGTTTCCTTTAATGGAGCGACACGAGTTTTTGCACAAACGATTGATACTTTGTCTTCTGTCTTCAAATAAACCACGGCTGCGTACGCCTTGGAAGAAGCGTCACAGAAACCATGTAACTGGATACTAGAATTTTTGTGAATGCCGAGGAATCTAGGAATGGACATCGATTTAAAGTGATGACTTTCTCGTTGAAATTTACACCACGTTTCTAGAATGGCTGGGGGAACAGTATCATCCCAAGAAACTTTCGACTTCCATAATTCTTGGAGCATGATTTTGAGAATTATGATTGACGGAGAGAACAGTCCTAGAGGATCAAAGGTCTTGGCAATTTCTGATAGTAGTTGGCGCTTCATTTTGATTGTTTCATTGAAGATGACTTTAACTTGAATCGAGTCTGTTGGAAGATCCCAGCAAATTCCCAGGACACGCTGTTTGGATTCTCCATCACCTAACGAATGCTTGGATTTTGAAGCCACAAGAGATTTGTCCATTTCTTTCAGGATACCTTCATGACTACTGGACCACTTGCGAAGAACGAATCCTCCAGACTTCATCAGTTCTTGAATTTCGGCTATCAGTTGCTTAGCTTCATCTTCCGAGTCAGCTCCTGCTAAGAGGTCATCTACGTAGAAATGATTTTCAGCTACGGCTGTGGCTAACGGAAATTTCTCTTTTTCATCCAGACACAATTGCTGTAAGGTTCTCAAAGCCAAGAATGGTGCGCAGGAAGTTCCGTACGTAACAGTTTGAAGCTCGTATGTTAATAAAGGGGCTGATGGTGCTTCACGCCATACAATTCTTTGATACTTGCAGTCTTCATCAGACACCAGAATTTGACGATACATCTTTTCGATGTCCGCTGCAAACGCTACACGAAATGATCGGAAGCGTATAAGTTGGGTGAAGATTTCTGTCTGTAGCTTTGGACCTGTCTCCAAAACATCATTTAATGATTTTCCATTACTGGTTTTGGATGATGCGTTGAATACCACACGGAATTTTGTCGTTTCTGAATTTTCATTCTGGATCATGTGATAAGGAATGTAACAGTTCGGCGATTCCTTTTCCCTTTCTGTTGAAATAAGTTTCATATGACCAAGAGAAACGTACTCATTCATGAATTGATTAAAATTTTCCTTTAACTTCGGGCTTCGGTTTAGTTTATTTTCTTGTGCGAGAAATAGTTGAATCGCTCTAGTCTTACTTTCCCCTAGAGAAGAACTTTTCTTGAATGGAAGACTGACTACGTACCGACCTTCTTCCTTTCTCTGCACAGACTCTTGATAGAACAGTTCACCAGGATTTCTGTCTTCCTCCTCCGTCTTCTCAGAAGGGATGTCTTCAATCGTCCAGAATTTTGTAAGTTGATCACTTAGGGTTGAGTTAACTACCGAATCTTGTGGTTGAATAGTTGAGATTTGGCCTGATAATAAATATCCTAATTTCGTGGGAATAGCTGTGGGTGTCCCTGATGGTCCAACTATGGGAAGTCCATCTAAAAGGATACCATACATATCTGCTCCCAGCAAAATGTCTATTTCTTGTGAAATATAGAATTCAGGATCAGCGAGTAGCAGTTTATCTAGATGAGGCCAGTGATTGATTTTGACATTAAAGTTGGGTAGAGGTGAAGTCACTTTATTCACAACCATTACTTCAAGATTGAACAGGCTTGAGGAAAAGTAGGGAGAGAATTCTATCTGGCAACTGTGGACAGAAGTTTCGGCACAAATACCATTAATTCCAATGATTCTATGATTTCTATTTTGTAATGGCAACTCCAATTCGTCTGACAGCTTTTTTGAAATAAGAGATAATTGTGACCCATTATCAATTAAGGCTCTGCATTCAATAAGTTTTCCCGAGTTCGATTTCACCTTTATTAAAGCAGTTGATAAGAGTACTGAGGTGATGTTTATATTCGGTTGTATTTGAATTCCTCTCGAGACTGCTACGACGTTTTCCTCGTTAATTGGATGGTTTACTTCATAAATATGCAATAAAGTATGATGCCTTTTTTTGCAGACTTTGCACCCCAGACTTATTTTACAGCTCTCAGTACAGTGATTTCTTCTTAGGCAGTTTTCACAACAGAATCCTTCAATCGCTTTTATACGTTCTTCAACTTTCATGCGATTAAACACAGGACACTTGTACAGCGGATGGTTTGAATCTTCGCGGCATAAAAAACAAGAAAAGAAGGCTTCTTTTTTATCTGCGGTAACGTTATGAATCATCGCTGGCTTGATTTGGTTTTGCCGGTTTTGCGCTCTTCTATTTTCTTTTTCAAAATAAGGCAATCTTCGACTGTTTGGAATGAATTTCTTTTCAGCATTACCAGATGTAACTTTGTTTTTTATTGCTTCCGGCGTGTTTAGTGATTTCGCTTCTCTCTCAATGAATGTTTGAAAGGCTTTCAGGGTGGGGAAAGAATCATGGTTCAAGGTCAACTCCCAGCGGTGAATGATATCTTCGTGGAGTTTTGAGACGCAATGGTTTATTATGATTAGTTCGGTTAATTGATTTGTTTGCAAATCTAAAACACTCAGATTTCTTACACATTCGTTGCATGTATCCAAAAGCTCATACAGTTGTTTTGCAGAATTAGCTTTAACTATTTTCAAACCAAATAGTTTATTTATTTGAGAGTTCACTAATTGGTTTTTATTATTAAATCTTTCACACAGCACTTCCCAACAGTTTTTAAAGTTTTCTTCTCGAATTGAAAATCCCCGAATTAATTTTGACGCATTGCCTTTCGTGCATGCAACTAAATATTGTAGCTTATCAATATCTGACAATTCTGAATTGTTAATGACTGTTGCATGAAATACCTCTTTGAATGAAATCCAATTTTCTATATCTCCGTCAAAATAAGGTAACTCAAGTTTGGGCAATTTTTTCGATAGCTGATTCTTCATATTAATGCTATCAGCTTGAGTTAGAGCTTTGTTTTTAAGATTAGCCTTTTCCAATAGTATGGTACAATTAAGTAAAACATCCTGAATATCCAAATACATATCAAGCTTTCCATCACTACTGTCTTGATCCAATTCCGTAAACAACGATTCTACCTTTTGCTCAAAATGACTAACTTTCGTTTTCAAAACACTAAGAATGGCTTCTGAACTATCTGGATCTTCAACCGCATTTTTAATTCTGGTTTTAATTCTTTCTACTTCTTTACACACGTTATCAAAGTTCTGAATAGCTTTTAGTATTTTCGTTTTAGACGACATTATCCATAGGGCTCTTGCTTCGACGGACCAAAATATGGTGGGGTTTACGAATAGGATTAGAATTTAGGTTCAGCAAGGAATAAAGAGACTGAATACGAATGATCGACTCACCCAGATATGAAGGTTGACTTTTAATGACGAATTGACTTACAGATTTTTGATGCTTTTGAAAGGACAGATTTGTTTACCAACACGTCTTCCGTTCGTTTTAGTTCTCGAATCGAATAGTCTCAGGATCCTTGGTGGCGCCCTCTTCCGCCAGAGTCTGGGTGCTCCAGAATCGAATCTCCACCCACTTCATACTATTAAGTTAATATTAAACTTAAGTTCATTCTGTATGTAAAGAAGACTCGACGGTTGAATGAAATAATTTTTTTTTTCTCACGTTAATTTTGTACACCATCATGGGATTAAAGGAAATGTCTCTACAGGGAAAGAAAGATTTTAAACTTCTTTCCAACTTTTCTGAAGTACAGAAATCGAATGCAAAAAGTAGCTAGATAGGTATAGATTTGTTTGAATTCAAGTTCAAACGCAACTAACTGGATGAGGGAGATTGTAGTTGGCACGTTAATAAATTTTAACACGTAATAACAATGTCTGAAATGTGGTTTCGATTGATACCACGAATAGGTCACTTAGAGCTTGGTTTTAGAAACATCATAGGAAAGTAAAAAAAAAAAAAAACATCTGTAAAACACAAAAGAGCACTCTCCTCCATCCATAACCTGTGCTAAAGAAAACTGAATCTGACCTCGAAGTGAAATCAAAGCGCAGTTACACACCACTTCTCCGACACACTGTAACGCCGTCCGAACTTGACCCACTTTGATTTGAGCGAAACAATATACCTGAATCAAAATCTTATCATTTCAACTACAAATTACAAACCATCTCTTTTTCTCAGACACCCGCTTAAGGGAAATAAAAGTGGAAATGGTTACGGATCAGAGAGAAATGGTCCTTTAATTCTAATACTATTAAGTTTTCTACAATATTATTTTGTAGTTGAAAATTTGATTCTTCGTTGATCCTTGCATTAAGTCTATAAGTGACTAAAAGGGAACCATTCAGGGTAAGTTGTTTGGGGAATGAAAAACTAGAAAACATCAACTCCCCCTTAATAAACCAAAGCCCAAAGAACTCAAATTTTTAAAAGTTACAACAAATATTACTTCTAAAATAGTTATTCACTTCTAATTTGAACACTGAAGCTTACATCTCCCCCAATGAATTAAATAGTCTCTTCCAACTCCAATCCTTAATCCTTATGTCCATTGTTCTCCCCAAATAGATATATTATCTTACACTTAGAACTAGTAGTACAGTCAAATTAGGGTTTGAGGTAAACATTTAGAAAAACAAGCAGAGACCCTCTGGGATGTATTAAGGGGGGTCTGAGGATGCCTCACCTGAAAATCCCAAAAAATCCGGTGACGGGTTTTCCGCCATTTTGAAAAATAAGTCGGCCATATTGGATTTTTCCATAGTTCATAAAAACAGCTATAACAGGCGAACTAATTGGTTTAAAATGTTTTTTCTTGTTTTAAAATGCGTAATTCAGTGCGTTATTTAAGTTTCATGCATCAGTTATTGGTTCTAAACCATAGATTTTTTTAAAATTAAGCTAAAATAGCAATTTTTTTGTAATTTTTTCGGTTGTAGTTTTTTCGTTTAATACTGTGTCGTAACTATTGTAAATATCAAGACCGAAACAACTGGAACTTGTTAAGGAGAGTCTTAGGCTATACCATACCAAATTTCTAAGAAATCCCTCCATTAGTTTTCCGCCATTTTGAAAAAAACGGCAGCCATACTGAATTTTCGATATTTCCTAAAAACAGCTATAACAAGCGAACTTATTGGAATAAAATGCTCAATTTTTTTTTTTAAATGCGTGCCTAAGAGTCTAAGTGTAGTTTTTTTGAAATATCATGCAGTAAGTTAATATTCTTGAAGATTTAATTTTAAAAACTAGGAAAAACAGTAATTTTTCGGTCTTTTTCTGTTGTAGTATTTTTATTCTTATTATTGAAGAAGGTATTTAAAACAACTGGGTATGATGCTTTGGGATTTGTTTAGGAAGGTCTAAGGATGCCCAATGTAAAAATTTTAAAAAATCCCTCCACTGGTTTTCCGCCATTTTGAAAAAAAAGTCAGCCATATTGGATTTTCTTAAACGACAATTACAGACGAACTAATATAGATAGAAGGTTGATTTTTTTGAAGCACGTGTTTATAAGTGGACTTTTTTATAAATATCATAAACATATTTAGGTTTAAAAAATTTAAATAATTGAAAAAATTTAAATTTTAAAATAATTGAATTTTAATGAATTGATCCATAATTTTGATTTTCCCTTTTTTTGTAGAAAGGTTCTTAAAAAATTAAGATAGATATTAAAATAAGTAGTCAAAATAGTTCAGAATTCGACAAAAGAGGTTTGAAAAAGCCCTGTATAAAAATTTAGATACCCCTTTTCGTATTTCCCCCTAGTTTGAAAAAGAAATAATACCCAAATGTTTTCAACAATGTGCATAAAAGTGCTTGATAAACTACTTATATTGAATGATTAGTATTTTGAAATACCTTATACAGAATTTTTTTTAATAAACTTAAGTCTTACTAATAATAATGAGGTAATTAATATAATATAAGTCTTATGTTAATCTGTTAATAAAAAGTAAAAAAAGTTAACCTTTTCAAGTTTGGTTATGAAATCACCACACAAGATAATATTTAATGTCCTTTTATTGTATGAAATAAACTTAAAAAATTAATGGCAAAGTTAAAGTTACATTGATGAAAAAAGGTACGAAATTCTTATGCATCGTTCGTCCTTTTCTACTTGATAAGTTAGAATTTCTCTAGAATCATTTACTTTGAACAAGGAGTTAATTGACTTCATCTAAATCAGTTGAACTTGCTTCTGATTCATCAGCTGTATCTGCATCACATTCAGTTTCATCAAATATTTGGGAACTGTCACTGCGTCCTGAACCAGCACATTGTCCAGTGTCCACACATAGAATAAGAGCACTCAAGTCCACTTCTTCTACAGTCACAAAATCTTTCACAAGAATTTTTACAGTTGCATATAACTAGTTTTAACAGTCCATCTGGAACAACATTTCTTGACGGCGGAATTGGAAAAAAATTACCATCAGATAGATTCCACCCCCATTCCGTTGGCAATAGACCATTGAACCTCCACTGCTGGACCTGAAGATACACGCGTAAAGAATGCTGACGTGCAGCATCTGAAGTAGGTGGAAGCACAGCCAAATTGAAAGTACTGCTCACTTTTTGTTTTCCAACAGTGGATAAGTATAGGTGATGTCTTGCTTTGTTTAGATTTAACGTCCCTTTCGGCACCGTACATGGCCAAAAAGAACTTTTCTCCGTCTTCCGAAATCGAGTCCGATGAAAATGAAGCATTATTGAAAACATCCATCTGGCCACGAAGAGGCTGGTCTGAAGAGAGCAAATAAAAGCTTTCTTCCCTTTTCTAAATGGTGCAGATGTAGAACCGCATCCAGTAAAGGCGTGCAGTACCAACATGTACTTTCCTAGACTCTTCTGAAGTTCTTGAATGCTATATACTCGATCATATTTGCCTTTTTTCCCTATTGGAAAAATTTTCCCAGTGTTCCATAAACCAGTATCAAATTATACTGGATCCAGTATAAATGATACTGGATCCAGTATAAGTGATACTGGAACCAGTATAAGTGATACTGGATCCAGTATGATTTGATACTGGTTTATGGAACACTGGGAAACTTTTTCCAATAGGGTTACCAAGCATTAGTATGTAACATTCTTTTATTGCATGGGCGCAATCCCTAATGCAAAAAGATCTGAATATTCTCCAACAATTACAGATGGGCAGGAATCTGCTATTTTAATAGCTTGAGAAACAATCAAAGTGTCAGCTCAGCATCACCGACTGCTTGATTAACATCACATCCGGCAGATTTCAGATAAACTTTTAAGAGCCTAATAAATGAGAATTTGTTCTTCTCATTAGAAAGAAAATCATGTTGAGATGCAAAAACATCATTGCATTCTCCAACATTAACATCAATTGATTTTTTTAATCACCCTCTTCGTAGGTGCTCCACGTCTTTTATACCAGGACCTCCATCATAGCCGTCAAATACCACATATCACTTTCAATAATGTTGTAAAACAATAATGTTGTAAAACATAGGAAACGAATTGCTCACATATACCGTATAAGTTGCTGGACGTTGCCTTACAACTTTGTGTAGTAGGTGTCCCCCATCAATGACATACGTACGATTATTGGGGATTGGATACCCCACCAAGCAGTTCGAGGAAATTTTGTAGAACATTTTAAACATGTTCTAAACCCCTCTATGGTCTCAGTAAAGTTCAACGAAACATGAAGGTCAAACGCGATTTTCAAATGGGGTCGTATTACAGGAAATTAGGAAAAACATGAAAAGGGATTTCTAAATTTTTATACGTACAAGGCGTTTTAGAACCTCTTTTATCGAATTCTGAACTATTTTGACTATTTATTTTAATATCTATCTTAATTTTTTAAGAACCTTTCTTCAAAAAAAAAGGGAAAATCAAAATTATGGATCAATTCCTTAAAATTCGATTATTTTAAAATTTAAATTTTTTCAATTATTTAAATTTTTTAAACCTAAATATGTTTATGATATTTATAAAAAAGTCCACATATAAACACGTGCTTCAAAAAAATCAACCTTCTATCTATATTAGTTCGTCTGTAGTTGTCGTTTTGGAAAATCCAATATGGCTGACTTCTTTTTCAAAATGGCGGAAAACCAGTGGAGGGATTTTTTAAAATTTTTACATTGGGCATCCTTAGACCTTCCTAAACAAATCCCAAAGCATCATACCCAGTTTTTTTAAATACCTTCTTCAATAATAAGAATAAAAATACTACAACAGAAAAAGACCAAAAAATTACTGTTTTTCCTAGTTTTTAAAATTAAATCTTCAAGAATATTAACTCAATGCATAATATTTCAAAAAGGTACACATAGACACGCATTTTAAAAAAAAATTAAGCATTTTATTCCAATAAGTTCGCTTGTTATAGCAGTTTTTAAGAAATATCGAAAATTCAGTATGGCTGCCGCTTTTTTCCAAATGGCGGAAAACTAATGGAGGGATTTCTTAGAAATTTGGTATGGTATAGCCTAAGACCCTCCTTAACAAGTTCCAGTTGTTTCGGTCTTGATATTTATAATAGTTACGGCACAGTATTAAACGAAAAAACTACAACCGAAAAAATTACAAAAAAATTGCTATTTTAGCTTAATTTTAAAAAAAATCTATGGTTTAGAAGCAATAGTTGATGCATGAAACTTAAAGAACGCACTGAATTACGTATTTTAAAACAAGAACGAACATTTTAAACCAATTAGTTCGCCTGTTATAGCTGTTTTTATGAACTATGGAAAAATCCAATATGGCCGACTTATTTTTCAAAATGGCGGAAAACCCGTCACCGGAATTTTTGGGATTTTCAGGTGAGGCATCCTCAGACCCCCCTTAATACATCCCAGGGGGTCTCTGCTTGTTTTTCTAAATGTTTACCTCCGGCCCTTTTTTCGCCTAATTTGACTGTACTATAGGGGTGTAGCTACAATGGAGAAACCGGGACCAGTCCCATGGATCAATAAGTATAAAAGACCAGCAAGGGCGGATCCAGGTTTGACATTTTTGGGGAGCACCAGAATTTTTAAAACATTTTCCACAAAAAAAAATGCGATATTTTTGAAAATATGGAAGGGTAGTTTCTATTTTGGCCATAAAGCTACACATTGAAAGATTTCAAAATTACGATTAATTTAGAAATTCTCTTCAGACCTACTACTTAAGAGACTTTTGTCCTGAACTTAACTTGTTCACTAAACTAAAATGGCGTAGCCAGGAAAACATTTTGGAGGAGTTTCCAGAATTTTTGGAGAGATATGTGGGGTATAAATTTAAATAGTTTCTTCAGTCAAAAAAATTCCGATTTTCAGAGACAACAGATCCCCAAATCCCCCCTTAGCTATGTCACTGTCCTAAACAATGGGGTATCTTTATTGGTTTTCTATGGCCAATAACTTAACTTGGTTCTTGGTTTAAAATTAACTTATCTTCTACTCTCCCTAAAAACACTAAAATTGAACATTTTCAATAACATTGAAAATGTACAATATTGTACTAATATATCTAATATCTAATGTGTCTAAAATATTTTAGTGTCTTCGTTACTGTTGAATACATCCATCAGACTATTACTAAAACTATACGTTAGTTTGGTAATTATGCTAACTATTTTAGGCTTTTGCAATGTTGCACATGCAGGATTACATTAGACGATATATCAGCTGATTGATTCTGCGTAACGTGATTCGATTCGTCACTTCCAGCAATAGTTTCACCTGCTTTGCGTACGGGCCGAAAGGAAACCGGGCTCGTCAGAAGTAGGACACAACCTCCCCGACCCTGGAGCCGCGAACGAGGACAGCGAGTTTCTTCTCTTTGTTCGATGGCCGGCGTTTGTTTTCATTTCTTCATCAACCCTAGCCAGGAGAAATGGATGCCTGTCCTACTTTGAGAAACGAAATGGAAGTGAGTTTTATTGCCGGAGAAGATGGCACTGCTTTGTCGGAATTCCTTCGTTTTTATGTCGACTCGTGGGAGATTTCTCAGATTGTTTTGATGGGTTCGCCGTTTTTTTTTAGTCGGTGGAGGCCATTTAGAAAGGTTGCCCATGTTCCATGGTTGAAGGATCGACAGGTTCGTTCTGATTGCTCTTTAGTCGGTCAGAGATGGGAAGGGGGTTGAGATTGTTCTATATTTGGAATTGGGGGAAGTAGGTTTCTGGTCAGTATGCTTTTGTGGGGGTTTTGTGAGGTTTTGAATGAACTTAAAGTAGGAAGCATAATGAAGCAATTTGTTGGAATGAAAGAGAATTTTGTTCTTAATCCTTCGTATCAGATAAAACCTTGATATAGTTCACGCTGGTACAGTTCAATGAAGTTAGAAAATTATTTGGCAAATCCTCAACTTGATTAAAGAATATTTCTGATATTATCTTCATTGAGAAAAACAAAGTTGTTAAGATTTCTCAAGAAATATATTTATTTATTCACGCATGTACTGTAAAGCACAGGATACAAATTTCTTGATGGGAGACACAACAGGGCCATTTCTTAAATTCCCATCTTCAATTAGGAAAGTTATGCGAGGTATTTTCCTTCCTAATAAAAAAAGTTAGAAAAAATAGCCGAATCCAAGTTTAGTAAAATTGAGTAATTTTAATGTTATGGCCTTTCAATAACAAAATATTAGTTTTGAGAGAAATACTCCCTTGCTAAACAGTAGTTCAGAAGAAAGACCCAATTCGGTCATGGGTCATACAGGAAATTTTATGACAGTACAATACAGATAGTGAATGACTTGGGTGTCGTGAGAAAACTACTATTATTTCTCTTCCGAGACTTTAAGTTTGGGAACTCCTAAACAAAGAGCAAAGAAACTAAGTCTAATCAACCAGCATCACGAAAGAAAAGGAGCATTCTTCTAACCAAACCAATGGAAATTTTCAAACGAAATCAATTCAATCCACCCCTTCCACGCTCAACTAAATCCTATACCTACAAACAAACCTAAAATCACTTCTCCAATCGCGTGAGTACTTCCGATTCAATTACAACTGACCACCATCAACCTCGCAGCGTTCAAGGAATGTTCCTTTGTGCTTTATTAGCCCCAGACTTCCTCATTTGAGTTCTGTGTGTCATCATTCCAAAGGTCTGGATTCCATCCATGGGTGACCAACGAGCCGTAAGGGTCTGATGGCTTCTTAATTGCCCAGTTTTTGACCGCCCGCATTAATTTAAACAACATTAACGTTCGAACACAACAAACCTTGAGTCGTTAACTTCTGAATCTGAAGGCAAAAATCAGGTTTTGTCTGAGCTTCATGAACATTGAACATCAATGAGGAAGGGGATGCAATAGAAAGATGCTAGAAGAATATGTACATTTAACAATTTTCAAGCTCTTATTACTTTTGGCCATATTTGATAAATTTCTTATTTTTCTTCTAACGTAGGAATTCTAAATCGTTCTCAGCTGAAGCATTGTAAAAACTATGAAATACAGTAAAGGACGGCTTTCTAACTCTGCCCAAATTGTGACCACTCGTTAATTTGTATGTTGAAGAGTTGATGCTATTCTGGTGGGAAAATTTTGCATTTAATTTTATGCTATACCAATTTCAAAAATATGAGTTAGTGTTTCAAAATATACTCCAAACCCAATTTTATTATACTACTTGTTATTAAACAAAACATAGCATGTATTGTGGGATATAAACTTAAATTGGGATTTTGATAAATGACTCTGGAGCAAAATAAGAAAGACTACTAAGCTCCCCTACCTAAAAGTAGAGAATTTATAAAATAGAAAATTCTCCTTAGAATTTCAAATACTAGTTCTAATTGTCTTCTTTCCAAGAGTTCTTGAGTTATCATTATGTTATTGGGAAGATGTTTTCCAGAATCCATACTCTCAGTGGAAAGTCAATATATCCGCCCCCATATCAACCAAGAAACTTTTAAAGTTTATGTATAAATGCAGAATTTAAAGCAATTCAACTATTCAATGTCATCCAGAGTACATAACATTAAATAGAACAAGCTATTTGTAGCATGATATTTATTTCAAAATTATTCTAATACAGTTCCACGAAAGAAATTAAATCAAACAGTTCTGCGAATAGAACCATTTTCTGTATTCAACAATTCCTTTTCTTTCCCAGCAACTGATATAAACACTCATTATGGAAAACAAATAGAAATGAATAAATACTCTTACTCTCGACCCAGCTACCCCCAGGTGCCGTAACCTCATACACCGATGCCATTCCGGGCATCGTAAAAAATCAATATAGTGCATATTAATGAACCCGTGATATTCCACTTGTCAGAACCTGTCACCGATTCTGGCGAAACCGAAAAGTAATGAGGAAATTTCCCACGACTCTCTAGAGTCAAGGATCGCTCGGTAAAAAGATTACTACAAAAAAACTCGTCTAAGCTATGATAAGAGTACATAAAAAAATTCAAAGCGTAAATTAAGAGAGATCTCAACCCCGCTTTGATACCTGGAAGAGTGTTATTCCTCCCTTGATGTCATTAAATACCGCGCATTCTTCCCTTGCTTTGAAACAGCTCATTAAGATGGAGGTAATCAAATGATGGAGATGCCCCTTTGCTTAGTATGACAAGGAAAAGGAAGCCGACACGGCAGCCTTAACGTATGACATCAACATAAATAAGAGACCGGTGTTAATTTGTTGAATTAAAAATGAATGGTTCTCTTTACTTGAGGACATTGGCTACAAAATTGTTTATACGTTAAGGCTATTATTAACTTCATGTTGCAATGTAGATTGATGGTTTCATTTTTCTATTTGTTTGATAAAACAAATTACTTATCTGTCTTTGAAAAGAATGTTTGTGATTACTATTTGACTTCTCCCTTTATCAATTGAATAAGATTTAATTTTGGGAAGAGCGAAAGAAAAAGGAAAAGAAAGATAAAAAGAAGATTTTTCATTTAATAGAATAATTGACATTCAAAGATGTAAACTCGTGTGTATTTTACTCAGCCGTTTTTAATTTTACTATTTTAATGGAATGTTTCATGTAATTAAATAACGCTTAACAAAGTACATAATGAGATTTTGTTGTTTAAAATTAAATAGAATTTCAAGCTTATTAAACACAATCATTTGAATGTATTAACAACACATTCAGTAAATTCTGAAAATCAATGAGTGGTATTTTATTCAAAATAAATTTAGCTCTAAAACTTTTTTTATGTTGACTATGTTTTTTATGTTTTTTGTGTTTTTATGTGTTTATGTTATGTTTTTTATGTTTTTACTGTTGAGGTTTATTAAGAAATAGTCATACATTAAAACTAATTTTATATATTTGTAACTGCTTACAAAATTATCGATCAACTTTGCTTTCACATACATACCTTGTAGTCTATAAACTATCTTCATTGTAAAAAGAAATGTGGAACTCTTATTAAATGATCATGTCATAAAGTACAAAATTTATAGAAGATATTTTAGCATATTTAAAATATTATTTCAATTAGAAAAAAGTTTTTTTTCCAAATTAAGGGCGTCGACTGCCTTTAAAAAGCCTGAGATGCTCAAGGAGAAGGGAGCAATTTTAAAATGGTTTGCTTCACTAAAACAACTTAAAAAATTTGAATTTTTGGAACTATTGCACTGAAATCTAGCTAGGTAACTTATTAGAATAGTTTTGTGATCTCAATCCGCCATAACTATATTTTTTCAAGTTTTTCTTACTTGAAAGAACATTTGGAAAAAAAAAACTGAGTGGATTAGTTTCCAAAGATGTTTAAGTAGCTGTGATAAATCACAGTATACAGAATATCAACCCCCTCCCTGAAGTTACTTAAATTAAATATTCATTGATTAAAATTTTATTCACCATGAATAGTAAACATTTCACCCATTGTTATTTGCACACCTTGACTTCTCACCTTATCAAACAAAAACCTATAGTACTATAGTCATATAAAAATCCGTTCCTATAACAACTGCAACAATATTGCAAAACGTCAAAAGTTTTTCTCCTAGTGGTGTGACTATACTATACATCCGGTCTTTTTTTTTATAAAATATCGCCATGCATGTTTAAAGTGCAGCAAGCATTCTACAAATCACACCCATTCTACCGTCAATTCAAACCCAATCTCTCTTATTTCCAACTTCAGTTTGATGCCCGTCGTTGCATAATTACTTTCTTCTCCATCCCTTCATTTTAAATAATCCTTTCATTACTCGAACACGAAACTACCCAAAGAAATTATTCGACTCTTCTTTGGACCAATTGTCCTGTCGAACCACTCGACACGTAGCAGAAACAAGAGGGGACCGAATATGTCCCTTTCACTGATGTCACTCCGAGGAAGATGTCACCACGTAATCCCCTTGCTCATTGTCATGGGTCAGAGGACACTGATGAAGGAGGAATTGGGGTTAAGACCTATATGGAGTGCTGTCAGACGGATGTCAAGCACTTGTCACTTGACTCATAATGATGCTTACTTTCTAAACTCTCACCTTTCGACACAGGGCAGTTTGGGGAGAAAGGAAAGTTTAAGGGAAGGAACTCGTTGATATGGTTTGGATCAGGACTGATGCACGACATGCGGCCCCGGAGGTATTCTTTTTATGGTCCAATTTATCGCGGATGATGAAAAATATTGAAGAAATTTAGATAAAATCTAACAAAAATATCCTTTTATAATTTGTAGAAGAAATCGTCAACAGAAAAATGATGAACTGTTCAAAATTTTACAACTGAAAATAATGGAAAAGGCAGATTTTTAGAACTATTTGTAAAACGTGTATTTTTATAAAAAGATAAATTTCAATGAAATAATAATGGAAAACTTTTAGTATGTTTTGAAACAACTTCATATTCTTTTTCATGATTTCTCTGTATGACATGAACAAACAAAAGTGAATTTAGATCGATCTTTTGGCCCACGATATCTGCATAGATAGATTTTAGGAAGAGTGCCTGAGAAGGGCAAGAACGAGAGAGTAAGGTTGTGGTCCGTGAATGGGTGAATTGGGTCGCATAAAAAATTGCCAATAATAATATTTAAAACAGATGTGCAGCCCTTAAATTTTCGTTACGTTTTAAAATGGGGTAAATGAACTATCACCTTTCAGTTTCGGTTTGTTCGGTAAGGATGGTCCACGAATAATATCATTTGAGGCTTAAGTGGTCCACGGGCTTTTTAAAGTTGGGAACCACTGCCTTCATAAAATGCATCAGGAAAAGAGATAAAAACAAAATGAACCTAAAAGATCGATGAAAAGCTTCAATGAAAGACTTTTCGTCCTCTTCATTTTCAAGGGCTCATAAAAATAGAATAAGAGGCAGAATGCACTCGAGTATTACCTTCGCATACATGAGCCGTGGCATAAGAAACATTCATTCTTTCCCTTTGGGTCTCTCGACCTGTAACTTATTGACTCTTCCGTCGTAAAAGTAAAACAAAATCGGCCTCCCGAGTGAAAGTAACCCATCATTTCCTCTCCCTTTTTTGTGACATGCGTGTCATAAATTCTGGGATCCAGAATCGGTACGGAATCCCTCTCACTTTCCATTGTTCCCAGAAGTATTTTCTACCGAAGGCTTGTTGATTGCGGCGTGCCGGTCTTGTTAGGGGCAACAATAGCCACGGAAAAGTTGAGAGAAAGTTGAATGACAAACAGCCAAGCTCATTGTAGTACGTCCGATACTTCTTTCTTTGCTTCTTTCTGTTTTCTATCTTCGGACCCGAGTCCATGCGGACGGACGGAAAAGTCGGGGCTTTGTTTATTGTTTTTCGGATATGGTTGCAGTTACACTTGCCCAACAAACAATCCGATGCGGAAACGGGAGGAAGGAATTTCGATAGCATAAATTCAATTAAACTTTATTTGAATGAGGAATCTAAGAAATCCATTAACTCGGGAAAATTAAAGAATGAAATTTCGGACAGTTCGTGTTGAAACTCACAAGGCGGAAATTGGATCGTGACGTAATATTTCATTCACTTTTATGCAGTTTCGGATTTATTTTAGTAGGTTAAAATATCTTATCGCTTGAGTTTACTTTAAAAGCATTGTTTCGTGTACCAGAATATGAATTTGAGGTAAATCGCAAAAAAAGGTCAATTCTAGATTCACGTGAAATATTTTTACAGTATTGCGCTACGTAATGCATTCTTGTATTATCCGTTCATACAATGAATGGAAAAAAATATAAGAATGAAATTATTATCACATAGTTTTCTCTAACGCAAGCAATATTCTATGCTTTAGACAAATGATATTTACAGGGTATAGAAAAGAAATGAATATATCGCTTTAAAGTAACGTTCACAGTGTTAGTATTATTTTTAACTATATGGAATAGGTCAGCTCTCAAAACCCATTCTTTTTTGGATGATGGATGTTATATCTTCAAAAGCCAAATCAGAGTATATTTAACTCTAAACAGCATGAAAATTAAAATTGATTACAATGTCTGAATGGGAAATTTTGCAATTGAGTTATGTAAAGAAATTAGCATCCTAATATATTATACTAACACAGTAATTCTATATTCCAACTGTACTTTATATATTTTAAGTTATTACAAACCATTTAATAACAAGGTCAGAACTTAGGGAAAGAACAGTACAAAAGTTACTGGTAGTGAATTAAATGAAAACCCATTCGTTGAACATTGAAAGTGAAACCAAGTTTTACAGAAAAAATGCAAGTACATCTTTTTTTTTATTAACTGGCTGTGATTTGCTGCCTCCTTGTGGTATAGCACATGTTCGTCCACAGTCCTGTTCAAAATAAATATTTTCTAGTATCTTTTACAAGACCAAAATAAGTCATTGGAATCTTTACAACACAAAAAATTACTACAGAAAGAAAAAGGCAACGACCTTTAACGCTGCTGAAACCAAACGGTAACTCCCCCAATCTTTTCTCACATCCTTCAAAGTCAAACCCTGGGACATTTCATTCCAATTAAGAGGGAAATAAAGGTGAAGAACTGCGTGAACCCTCCCTCATATAAGTCAGTGGTCGAAGGTTAAGCCCGAGCTACTGTGCTGGGCACGCAACCACCTGATTGAATCACTGGTCCGCGGGGCTGCCCGCCTTTGTAAGACGGGGCTTAGTAGAGCGGAGCGGTCAACAGGGCTGCTTACGAAGGCTTGCTTCCGACGCACGAAACATCGCATTCTGAGCTCCCTCTTATTACTGCCGAATGCAATGGCCGGACCTCTTCTTGGAGAACGAGTGGCAGACAGTTCAGTGTTACCCAATTTGTGGGAAGGAGGTTGTAGGCATCTAACAATTTGGTGCCCAAAGGCATCGCTAAAACTTTAGAAATGAAAAATGAAACTGCTCAGTGATGCCAATGTCCACAAAGTTATATTGATATTTTTGTGAAGAGCCAAGAGGTTGCAAAGAAAAAATACATTTTCAGGTTATAAAGGTATTCTTTTTAATATTCAATAGAACTAAAAACTACTTTAATTAAGAAGGCTCAGCAGAAAATGTAAGTTATAAAATGCATTGAAAGTTATTTAACTAAAATTTTTCTTAAGAAACATTTTAGTTAAATAACTTTCAATGCATTCAATTTGCAACTTTCAAATTTGAAAGCCCATCTGACACAATCAAACAATTACAAAAAGTTCCAAATAACTCTTACCTGAAAAACTATTTGCGCACTTATATGAGAACTTCGGTGATTCAATAATACCTTTTCTACAGATAAATCTCTCATTAAAATTATTTCTCACAAAAGTTATTAAGTATTAACCAACGAAATGGTTTGTTTATTTCCCATGCTATGCATGCGTGTCATGGAAAATTCCCACGGTAAACTATTTAAGTAAAAGCTCGTGCTTCGAATTCAAAAAAAAAAAAAATTCTTAGTTCTCAAAACGGTTCAAAAGAACCAGCCCAACCTCTTCGATTACGATTACAATGCAATATCATTAACCCGAATAGCGACAGCCAGGATACATTTTTAACGAAAAATAAAAACCAAACAAAGAGCGTCAAAGAATTTGACAATTAAATAATACGGTATCGTTGCAGGCACGACTGTTATATACAGCGCATAAGGAAAGAAAAAAGCTACACGCGCATTGTAAGGGAAATGGCATGAAGACAAAAGGCGGACCACGTGACTTTGTTCCTTAATGATTACTTTCAATGGGCGTTACTGGGACAAGAGAGTTTCCGAGGTGTTACTCAGAATGCAAATGTTTAGATTTGCTCAGCGGACCGCGGCTTCAGAAGTCACCGCAGAAAAGGGACCCAATCAATAAGGAATATGAGCGGGCCGCGCTGAGGGTCAAAAAACTTGGGCTGGAGGTGCCTTACGTTCGATTAATTGCGTATTCCGAGCGCGTCAGGTGGTTGTGTGCAAAGCCGTTTTGCTCGGGGTGAAGTCGGCATTAGCCTCGGTGGTGGTCTCTTACTTTCTCTCGACCGGCTCGGTTGATTATATGATACGATGATGGGTTCCCTTCATCAGATAAGGAGAGGATTCGAACCGCTGTTTCGTGGGCCCCCTCACGCATTCTAACTGAACAACCTCCGCATTTTTTATAGTAACAAAGGAATTGTGAAAAGATTAGTTCTGTTCTATGGTGATTCACTAACTGATTAGGTAATTCAACTATGTATCGAACTCTTAAAGATAAATGGAATATGAATATCCTAACAGTATTTATTTAACCCTTTCAGTCTTGACCAACCCAAATTTTCTTTTGGATTCAATGGCAATGTCGGGCGGCCTAGGACTGAAAGGGTTAAGCTGTGAATTCAAACCTAAAAGCAATCATCTGGCCCGGATAATATAAATAGGACAATGATAATGATTTCCAGGTTTTCTATTAAATTTCTGAGATATTCAGAAGTTTTCAGACACTCTTTCTCACTGAAAACCATTTTCACATTAATTTTAAGACAAATTTAACATTTATAAAAGTTTTGGGATAGCTATTTCCCATAGTCTCGGCATTTAGTTTTTTCTAGGATGGTTGCTAAAAATAGTAAAATAGTAAAAGGATTTTTTTTTTCAGTTATTTCGTGTTTAAAAGTTTAAATTTTCCCATCTCTATTGTATTATATTTCTTCCTTTTTTACTCTATGGAAGGGATTCATAAGAGTTTGCCTCACAACGGTTCAAAACTATAAGTAGACTGTAACAAAGTATATAAAACTGATAAATTAAAGTGTGAAAATGTTTAATATATTTTACCAGATAGTAAGGCAGGGATGGCCATCCCGTGACACGGCGGAGTTAAAATAGTATCATTGAAAAATTTGGGAAAAGTAATAAAGTGAGATTTTAAATGAGGTTTCAGTGCTCATTCCATCTCCTTTTAACTTAGCTTTCTGAGAACTTAACTTTTTAAATATTTTCTGAAGTTATTAATTCTAGTGATTTTCAAAATAACTAGAGTAGTAAAATGCTTCAAAAGTCCGCTTTAAGGGAGAATCCTTAAAAATTTTCAGGGGGCACCCCCTATATATCTTCACTTCTCAGACATACTCGAGAAAAAAATGTTTAACTAGCTTAAAATTTCCACTATCAATCTACTAATAATATTTTTTACCTTATTTTTTTGATAAATTGGAAAAAAGTGGAATTGACACCTATATAATTTTTGTTTCCTAAATAGCGACACGATTCCAAAAAAAGGTTGATTTTCCCTGCACTAGGGCCTTACGGACCTCTATGCCTAAAAACAAATATACAGCATTAACTTCCATTTACACAACGTAAACAAGATACTCCCAAAATCTCCATTTCACAGACTCTTCAAAACAATGGCCTGCATTTCTTTCAATCAGGAGTCCATCCATTTCCCATGGTAAACTAACGGATGAAAGCAGAAACAATTTCGCCTTTTTTTGCCGGTAACGGCTGGCCCATCCTCCTCGTCAACCCACAAGATGAGTATCTTAAGCAAATGACCACTGGGGTTCTCCAGCCTGATTACGAAACCGAAAGGGTTAACGTTCTCATTTGTCTTTCGATGCTCATTGAGCACTGCAGAACATTAATTGAGCCGATGCTGTGTTGGAACAGAGATTTGTTTTTATGGTCTGCTTGGCGGAACTATTTTTGCTCCGATTTCCATTCGTTGTTCTTTTTTTGCGCGTCGCGTTCGGAATGAATTAGTAGGAATATAATCGGTTCGATTGGTTGATAGGCTGCCAGGCGTGATTTGATTTTGATCGAGAATGGGGATGTGAATTGGTCAATCAGATGTGATTATAGATCTTTGTGTTTCCACGATTTATCAGTCTTCTAGATATTAAATCATTTGATAATGCTAGAGATGGAAATTGAAGGTTTGAAAATATTACTATTTAAATTGGACGATTTGATAGAGGATTTTATTTGATTGCTTATCAATTTGATTTGATTGCTTATCTGATACTATTGATAAATAAAACTTGATTTGGATGTAATTATGGGAATGAAAAGGTTTCAACAGAAAATCTTTTATGGATATTGGTTCACAGTTTCTTACTTTTCCAGGTTGCTTACATGTCCAAATTCATTCGAATAAACAACAAATTCCTAAACATGGTACAACATGTAAATAAAAGAGTTTCGAATAACTTGCATGAACATGAACATTATCATCACAGAAAGAAGAGAAATAAATAATTTTCCAATTGGAAGTCATTCTGTTATTCTTTCAGTGAACTAGCTTCTTTTATCGTTTAATTCTAGGAGTAAATCTATCACAAATTAGATATTAAGTATTTTGGCATGCATAACTTATGCAGCAAAAGCTAATTAACAATAGAGCTGCGTAGTTCAAAATTAATATGATAAGGAAGAGCGTTTCATTTGCTCAGGTCCTCTCAACATTGGATCATGAGTGCGTGAAGAGACAGATAACAGCAATTTAAATAACCGTTTCAGATATGTACGTCGTTCATTTCATTCATAAGAACTCTCGAAGGTACGCATTACCATTTGGGAAAGTTATTCAACTGGAAATACTTTTGTCCTGCAGCTCCGAAAATTGCTCAAAATTCTCCTCCAACAAGGTTGTTTATCAAAACACGATTCAAAACATGGTGGTTTTCAACTACTTACGTATGAGAGATCAGATAAGCTTAAACGGAATGTTTCATCAAACCAGCTTAACACCGGGCAATGGCTTGATCAAGTCTAACGGAGTAAGTCATGATGTCTTTGTTTTGAATACTGATGCTCAGAGGATGAGTTAAATGGCCATGGTAAACCATTTTAAGCATTTTTATTCAACTTTTGAAGTAAGAGCAGCGATGGATTAGTTTTGAAGAGAGATATGAGATTATTCTTGAATTTAAAATGCACTCGGCGGAAGTTGTATTCCATCATTAAGAGATAATTTGTTGTACTTCCAGGCAGTTCACAGAGGACATAGCTCAGGTGACGTCTTGATATTAGGTTCAGTTTACGAATAAAATACGGAGGATACTTGAAGGCATGAATTTGAACCAGAACTAAGTCGGTAGAACACAGTTCTCATAGGAAAATGAGTATGTAAATCATCTCCTCTTTGATCTAGTACTCTTACTCAATTGTAAGAGATTACTGTACCATCTTTTCGGTGTAGAGCACAGAGTTCATGTTTATGACGGGAAGTTAACTACACTAAAAGTAATTATTGGGAGGACATGGAAAACATTTCTTAATTTTGTAAAATCTCAGAAATATTGAAGATGATATCAATAAATGGTATGGAATTTAATTTAATTCAATTTTTAATACTTCAAAACTCAAAAGTAGCTTTAAAATCCTTAATAAAAATCATATTTTTACAATAAATATTTACTAGGGCTTTTAATGCAGGAAAGACTACGATTTTAAAAAAACACTTGTTTGAAAAACGTAATTTGAAATTCAATTTTTTACAATAAAATAACTAATTATTACAAGAAATGTAAAAAATGAAATACAAAGAGGTAAAATACAATCTTTAAAAAAGGAGATATATTTTCAACAAGAGAATATTTTGTGACGAATACTTTTAATAACCAATTAATCGTATAAAATCATTAAATACTTTTAATTAGAACACAAAACATTTAATGATTTCCCGAGGAAAGCCTTTGTGGTGGTTCTGATTCGGCACTAAGTACAGGGTTTAGAGATGCAAGGCTTGCATAAATTATCAGATTTTTGTGAAGAACTAAAATAAGGTAATTATATATTTAGACCTTTAAATTTTATGTAAAAAATGCATAAGATTTGTTAGACGTCTTAATCCACTCCAATATTATGAAATATTTTGAACAACTTGGTTCACATAAAAGTAGAGTTTATGTGGATAAATGTAAACACCTCTCATTATATGCTTTAAATATTTTGATTTTATTTTGTTTAAATTGTCTAAAAAATGTCTCTAGAATTCCCTATTTTTGACAGATGTTTATATTTACCATCCATTTACATTCATTCTATTGTTTTACATAATCCCTCCTTTTTAAGTTGCTGAAAAAGAATGATTAAATTTCTAAATTTCCCTTTTTTTAAGCAATCACTGAAATTACCCTAGTGTACTATCACCTCTAGTACATTAAAACCACCGGCTTGATGAATCCAGGAAGAAAGATGCGCAGACTTAACCACCTCGAACAGGATAAAAAAGATGACAGGATTCCTGCACACATCTGATATTCCGTTGGTCAATAATACCCAATGGATAATATGCAAATAGAATAGTGGAACAGAAAAAAAAGTGAGGAAAGGAAGGATGGTGCGGAACCACACTCTAGGATCCGAAGCGTGCCCGGACAAGTTCAACAAATCCTCCATCGAAGCGAGGAAACGGAAGAGGGGATTTATTTCCAACGCACCACCGGAGTTTCGGGGAGTAAGCTCGCACAGGCGCAGTTTACACTGCAAACATCAGGAAGGACTTACGAGAAGGGATTTTATAGGATAGCTAGGCTGTGAAAGTGATCAGAGTCGTGAATGCTGAAACACAAAATTTTAAAAGTTTGGATTTATTTGGACAGGGATTCACAAACTTTTTCAAGTCCCGGCGCACTTGAGACTTGAGAACGAAAAACTTTTTGTCACGAAGCACTATTACAGTTTTAAGCTTCTAAATTAAAAGTTTGATTATTGGATGGGGAAATGGGAAATTGCTCCTTTTATTCTTGCTTCAGACGCAACACAAGCGTCAAATGCAAAAAAAAATCTGAGAGTAGAAATGAATTTTTTAAAATTCAACTGACAAAGAAAAATCAAATCTTACAAGAAAAAATCTTTTATGAAATTATAGACCGAGTTTTCATTTATGTTTCTCTTTCACGGAGTAGGACTCTGTAAAATTTTTTGGATAGGTGAAAAAAATGTCATGGCTCCTTTGCAAAAAATTCAGAACGCCTATGGAGCACAGCTGTGAAACAACTAGTGCTGGTTATTGATACATCTTTTTTATACTATGTAAAAACTCGATTTTACCTTAAAGAATTGCAATGAAATAATAATACATAATGTTCATGTCATTTCCTGGATAAATTTAAAAATGCTATTATTGATACTAAGTGCTATAAAGGATTTTTAATGTTTAATGGGGAGTTTCAGCGACGAATATAAGAGGTTTGCGTTATAAAAGGCTACAGTACCCTTCAAATATGAACACAAATTCTTTAATTTGATGATCATTATAAGCCGGTTTGTATTTAACCTTCTTCTTGTTATAAAAACATAACATAAATTTATTAAGGATCATAAAAAAAACTACAATTAGAAATCTCTCCCACGACGTTTAAGAGTTTTAACAGCTTCACCCCCTCCCCAATAAAAATCCTGTATTAGCTTTTATATACTAAATATCTTTATGAAGAATAAGATAGATTTATCCGATGAATATGTCTTATTTAGAAAACTTTTCTTTTGCACACTAACTTGTTGTACGTGAAACAAAAAGAGGCGAAACATTATGTATCATAATTATCAGGGGGGAATTTGATTTTGGTTATAAATATACAGAGGAAAAAAAATAAGCCTTACAATATTAACTTTCTTTAAAATATTTTAGAATAATTTAATGCAATTAATTAGAAATGCTTATAATTCTCAAACTAAAACTTTAACATCTCTTATTTTTTAAGTAAAGTTCAGGTTTTATTAAAATTTTATAACCAAGATACAAAAGTGTCATTTTAAAAGAAAAATACCCATTTTTACAGTTAAACTACATTTTTAGTGTATACATTATTACATCTATTTATACTGCTTTTTTTTAAATAGACATAAAAACTAAAGGATAACTTTTAAAATAAAATAGTACATTTTACTTTTTAAAATCTCATCTAAAACTGAAACACTTAAACGAGATTATCTAACCATATTATCTTCATCAAATGCAAAAAGAGTATTTGCAAAGATGTTAAAAGTTAATAAGCAAACAAGAAAAGAAAGGGATTAGATACTTATTGAAGTAAATGCGTTTAAAATCGGGTTAAAAAAACTTTCCTGCAGACAAATCCAACTGAAACAATGCTGTGAGATCTAAGTAAAAGTTGATGAACTGGGTAAAGGTAGCACATTCAACATTAAAGGTCACATACACAAGAGCAACATCCAAACGATGAAGCACTTTCTATCATTACACATCCAGCAAATCATCACCGAGAGGTCAACTCTAATTCATCGATCATGTTTGAAGAACGAGGTAGAAAGTGATAATGCTAAGAAGGAAACCGGTATACTTTCGTTACTTCGTTAAAGTATAAGATAAATATAACTTTTTTTTTTTTGAAAAATGCTTTGAAATGTAATAAGTAGAGGGTTATAATTCATGGTTATGAATTTTTATATCCTTAAAAGAAGAATTTATTTACATATTAATAAAATGAAATACAGCTTTTTTTAAGAGATTCTGGTTTCTTTTTAGCAATTAATTTTAAGCAAAAAAAAATTTTTTAAATATTCCTAATTTATTCAATTATATTTACTGATTAGGATTTATTTTTTATTTTAAGTGCAATTTATTTTATACGTTTTAGCATTCATTTTCCAAACCTCTCATAGTAAAGTTTTAAATTTAAAAAGGAAATGTATTAAGTCATAAAGTTATTTATTTAGTTTTATTAAACAACTGTAAGCACCAATTTAAATAAATATTTTTTAAATTAATCTTTTTCTGATATTCTCTATAGAAATAAAGCTTTTTGTATCTTTTTTACTTAAAACCTATGAATTGTTATTTTTCAAAAAAGAACATAATACTTGTACTTCTATTAACAACTGTTTAATATGTCATTTATGATTTTGAAGAACAATACAATTTTTGATACCAAAAAGCTTAATATGAAAGTTAAACTAGTTAAAAGTTGAAATAACTAAAGTATTCTTAAATTTAATTTCAATAGTGTACTAATTGTAAAATTGTATTGTGGTAAACATTAGACCAACATGTTTAGTATCATTGAGAGTCACTTATACATCTAAATGTGCTAATGAATTTATAGAATGCAGTAAAATGTGTTTTACTCATGAACTATTGCTTGTGATTAAATTTATTCCTTAAATACATTGTCCCCAATATCTCCTGAACTTTCCAACATGAAATGCACGCACAAAATACATAGACAAAACCTCTTACCTCTCCTGATGAAGACATTAAATCCTTAAATCCAAAAATCAAACACAGTCGACGAAATCCAGCGGGAAAACTCTCAGGGAATCCGGAAAAAAAATCCACCGGTCCGTATCAGATCAGAATCCAAACACTGAAACAATGTTTACATCCAATAAACACCACCACAAAACCAATCAAAAGGAGGAAAAACTCCCGCGACTCTAGCGCTCTCGACTTCCCACGCAAAAACGGAGCGAATGCGAAACCCGAAACATCGCGGCTCTCGCGCGTCTCGGATCGGAGCCAGTGCTCATGCGCCGTGGGAGCCGGAGCGTCGCGCATGCGCCGGAGAGCGGTTTTCTGATTCCCGAGGCTCTGGGAGCGAGAGTGTCGGGGAATTTCTCTTTCATCCTTTCTCGTTTTTAATTGTTCCGATCGCTCTATTCGGATTTGGTGTAATTAAAAGGGTTTAAAAAGGAATGCTTGGATCGTAAAAGGGGTAAATGCGGTTTTTTTTTAGGGAGTTGACGATAGTGTGGGAAAATTTTGTTGGGTATTTTTCCATGTGTACTTTACAACGAGGATTGATATTTTGGTATTCAGTGTCTTCCAAGCTAATAATCAAAATGTTAAAATTTCTCAAAAACAATCAGATCCATCGACATTTTTCTAACTATGACACTACTTTATTTTCAAATGAATATGGATTTTCACTGCAGATAAACTCGAAAATCAAATTTAGCTCATGAAACCCCACAATTAGCTTACTCAGTGTTGGCTTAGTTATAATTCTAATATAGTAGTTATATCCATGACATAAATAGTAAAAAAAAGCAGATTTTATTGTGGAATCTCTTATACCTAATATCTAAAAAAAAGTGTAAAAACTTTACTAAACATGTGAGCGCATTCTCCCAAATCTCCATGGATTAATTTCTTGTACTTTAATTTACGTTCTGTACCTTTGTAAAACCAATAACAACTAGGAAAATTCACTGAATGTAGGATAATAATATGAGAGTAAAGCTAGGAAGTTCGAAATAGGAATAGGTTAAAGTTTTTAAGTCAATAGTGATTTAATGAAATATTTTTACTGCATCTGTCCAAAAGTGTTCAGAAAAAAACGATGATTCTTTATTATGTTGATAATTCCTCAGAAGTCTAATGCATTGAAGCTATAAGTGGGACATTAAAAAAACTAAAAACAAAATTTTGGATTTTTCCCACTTTATAACTTTTTGATTAAATAAATAAAATAATACAGTTTACATTTCTGTGAAGTGTATACTGTGCCCAAGAATTTCTTTTCCTGAAACTATTATTTCGGTAAGAACTCGCATTAAAACATGTCGAAAACATGTTACTAAAGCAACTAATTTCGCTTGTTCAGTTAGTAAACTCTCTCACCTCCTCATTTGTCAAATCATAAACAACTCTTGATTTTTACCATTGGAACCGCTTCTCCCAAACCACTCTCATTCGATGCTAAGCACGACAAAACAGTTGGAGCAGTTAAGCTGGTCACTAGACTATTCCCCGACACACTTAACCGGTGTCCGGCGCGGTATTGTGTTCGAAATAATCCCAGAGGAAGCATTGTGTCGAATGGAAGAAGCACTCTTTAGCCTGGACATTAGGGTGCGAAATGGAAATAGATCACAGCATTAGCGTCAAAGGGTGCTTTGGAATTGTTTCCTGGTGTTGTGCTGAGGCATGTATAATGAAATGTTAAGAGAAGAGTAGTTGTGAGATTATCTGCAAGGATCCAGCTATCTGAGCTGTAGTAATGCAGTAATAATATCCTATTGTTTAATTTTTATTACCAGAAAGCATCTTAAATTTGTCACAAATATAATTACAACTCTATACTGGTCTATAAAGTAGCCTGAATTCGAAATACTAAGGGGTCAGAAAGATACATTTCCTTTTATGTATAAACAAACAGTTTAATACAAGGATTCAAATTTTTGCAGCAAAAAAAATGCAATCGTTACCAGATGCAAATTTTAAATAGCCCATAATAGGGTAAATGCGCCCTATACTGATTTAATTTTTTGTATAGTGTGTACATGTACATTTTATTATGGATATGCTGATATATTTACTACATTTGCACTAATATAAATGTTTTCAGGATGGATTAAGGTGATCGGAAACTGCCGCACATGGTTGGTTATTGATGCACCACTTACCCTATATGTGAAGCTCTGCACCTTATGTTTTCCTTGTTATTACAAAACTCATTCGTTAAAGATAATAAATTTTTTTAGTTAAAGAACATCGTATAACGTTGACTTCTACTCAAAAACACATACATGGCCTGTATATAGGCATTCCATTTTTTAAAAAACAGATGATTATTTATTTTACAACAAATTTATTTATTTACAATAAGACACATAAAAAGCATACACACAAGAAAAATAATAATAAACAATAATTACATGGCTATCCCAAAGGAGCAACTGCTCGTCCGTGGGTAAATGGCATATCTAGTATATTAAAATCCGATCAAAAAAACAGTGGAAGAATTGGAGAAGAATTTATTTTTATTTACGTAGAAAGAAAAAAAAAATAAAATAAAACGAGAATGGCTTGGCTGGCAATTATATTTATATTATAGAAAGAATGAGAGAACAACATAGATTGAGTGTAAATCTGACAAATTAAATTAGGGTTTCAACATTATTTTGGTCAAGAATAAAAGCAATACAAAGTTTTTTAAATGATCTGATATTAGATTCTGTTTGAATTTGGCTTGGTAATTTGTTAAATAAAATAACCGAATATGAACCGAAGATGATTTTAAATTCAAATGGGACCCAGAAGAAACCAAGATTTCTCCCAACCGAAATCTCCCCTTGAAAACTCCCCGAACTGTAATGCTCACAAGAAACGGATGGCGAGATGATTCTCATTACTCCCTCACCAAAGACATTCCGCTGTAAACTGTCAAATACAGTCATTGAAATTATCTCGGTATGCCCTCCGTTTCTTGTGAGCATTACAGTTTTTTTTTTTTTTTTCAATGAACCAGATGCTTATTATTCATGAGGATGGTTATTTCAACTACTTATAGTGAACTTTTCAGATTCTTTCTCACTTCTTTCTTTCTCTCTTTTTCTTGGCATTTCTGTTTTTCCCCGTTCGTATTAGATAAATATACAGTAGAGCCCCGATTATCCGCGAGTGCCATAAAAAGGTTTTTTAATTACGAACCTAATTTTTGATAAAGAAAAGGTGTTTCCGAAGCAAAAGCGAGTGACTGATTTTTTAAAAAGGCGTAACTGAACACTTTTTGTTAACAATACCGCTGTTTACTGTTCTTTATTTTAGTGATTTAGATGTAGAGCAAAGGTTTCTGCTGTACTGTACATATTTTAAAAGTTTTACATATCATGTTTTTTGTACAATAAAACTAGTTAGTTATAAAACTTTTGTACAATAAAACTAAATAGTTTTTATGCTGAAATATTTTTTTTAGTGTTTTCCCCTCATTTTTAGTCTTTTTTCGGGTTATCCGCGATTTTCACTATCCGCGGTACCCATGCCACCCAATTCCGCGGATAATCGGGGCTCTACTGTATGTATATCAAAAGTTAAATAATAGAATATAGTTCTATAACATATTGCCATAAATGCACTCATTTAAAAAATGGTACAAATTAATATTTTCTAAACTAAATCCTTTACTTCCAGAAGGAATCTTTACCAAAATCTCCCCCACAACAGATCCAGGGAAAAAAACTGTACCGCTCTCAAGAAACGGATGGCATACCGAGATAATTCCCATGCCAAAGTCACTCCGCTGTCGAGGCAAAAAAGGACAAAGTGGAAATATTTGTAAAAAGCAAGAAGACCAAACAAAGGCAAGAGAGCGCTCTCCGCTTGAGTTGAGAGCGTGATTTACGAACTTTCTGCCTCTTTTCGAATCTTTTATTATGGCCTTGTCGACTTGCACATGCCATCTACCCCTTAATAATGATCACGCGCTCTCGTTTCGTGCGGTGACTTTTCAGGGTTGTGCGCAAGTGATGGAGTACGCGAGCAGTCTTCGCCCTCCGAGGTGACTATGTCAAGTCTTGCCAAGTTCCTGTTGAAGTTGAGTCTTAAAAACTAACACGATATACCTGGCGTAGCACGCATTTTTTATGCATCTTTTGTTTTAACATTCAGTTCTTCTTAACCCTTGCTGATGTTCTCACAGCACTCGACCATTTCTTACTGAGTGTTTTAAATTACTTTATTTTCGGGTTTTTTTATTGAGGTTTGCGAGATAAATTGTGATTAAGATTATGAACATCCTACCTCTCATTTAATACTACTGGCAATTACTTTTTGCTACTGCCCATTATTACCTCTCCTATTACCTTCTCAGGACTTTATTTAGTAATTCACTACATTTATACTCGACTGCAACGTTTCTTGAACCCAGTACGTCACAAATGCGGAAGGAGAAATTGGTAACCACGAAGCCTGTTGGGTTGATAGGAGGAGATTCAGTACTCAAATCGTGATTGAAAAGCACTATATTATATATATATATATATATATATATATATATATATATATATATATATATATATATATATAGTACCCTGTTATCCACAACTAAACCCCTGAGCGGCGCCACCTGGCGGCCGGCTTACTAAATTCACGTGCGGCGCCACCTAGCGACCGACACTCTCTCGAGACAGAGTTGGTGAAGACACGAAGGCGAGCGGCCACCGTGCACCAAGCTCCAGCTATTTTACCAACTGCTACGAGACCTCGAGCAGGAGGCTCTCCATCGTCCTTTCTATTATTACTATTATATTAACTGTTCATCGTATCGTCCTGTGATGTCCCTACCTTATTGTAACTTTAAATAGAATATAGATTGATGTCATCAAAGAACTGTGTCTTTAATGATCTATCTGAACTCAGGAACTTAAGCCCCTAGACAGTCATCCGACCCCACAATGTGTGGGCCCTGCCGGGATTGAATTTTTTTTTTCTACAAGAACAGGTACGTTTTATCATGTATAAATCTTTGAGGAAGGAGGACTACCGTTTCTTGGCGTTGGAACTGGGCGCTCAAGTCCCAGATAATGCCACCATTGTTAAGTTGAAAGAACTCATAGAACAAACTCCTACATTCCTTTCGGACAAAGACTTTGTCAAAACATTAATTGAAACCATTTTGGATGACCGTCTTAAAGCTGAAAAGAAACTCGATGAAACTCGTACTGTTGAGCAATCTGGTACTCCTCTTACTTCACTTGAATCATTTATTAAATCTATGAAAATTCTCACTATACCTGTGCCTGAAAATCCACAATATTTGCATATGTTTTTTCATTCTCTTGAAAATGCCTTTAATATTAAGAGTGTACCGAATGATTATAAGCCTGAAATTTTACTATCATTGTTGGGTGAAAAGGCTAATCCTTTATTGATATATGCTACTGAGAAGGAATTGTGTGATTATGATGCTTTAAAGTCCCTTATACTGAAAGAAACTCAACCTACCCCTCACGAGTGCTTAAATAATTTCCGTCGTGCCCATAAACTTGAGCATGAGACATTTTCACAATATGCATCACGTGTATCATCTTTGTTTTCTTATTATCTCACTTTACGTAATGTGTCCGATTTTCAATCCGTATGTGATTTAATGATTCACGATAAACTGTACCAGTGTTTGGATAGAGAACTTATCTCTCATCTCGCGGCTAAGCACAGCACTTGGTTACCGCCCCGCGAAATGGGAAAAGAGATAGACCTGTTTCTCTCCCTCAAAGCAAAACCCCCTTGTGACTATCGCCCTACTCCTCGGACCTTTCCCCATCAGCATCAGCCTATGAACTTTAATCGTAAACCTGAACCTTACAGGCCCAACTATACCAAGAGAGAAATCAAAAAACAAGTTGATTGTTTTGTCTGCGGCGGCAATGGCCACTACGCAAAAAATTGCCCAGATCGTTCCCATAAAGAACCTAAACATTCACCCTCTCTTGTTGCCTCTACAACCCACCCTACTAATCTGGAGTACATAACCCTTCTTATCGATGGAAAAGAAATCAACGCACTTGTCGATTCAGGCTGCCAAATCACGGTCATCAATCGTACCCTTTTCCCAAGCAAAAACACATCGGACCACATACCATTAGTCAGCTGCTTCGGTGAAAAAGAAATGGCTGCAGTTTCCGAATTTAATTTTGCTCTAACCCCTGATGTTACACCAGTTCACGCTAAAGCTTGTCTGTCTGATAAATTAGTTACCGATTGCTGTATAAATCCAAAACTCGTGGAGGAGTTACGAGCAGCAATAAAAAACAAAAACGAAGAACCGAAAGTAGAATTTGAGCCTTTCCTTCTTCATATCAATGCTGAGAGCGCCGACCTTGACGTTGTTGATGTTTCAAAGATCGCTAATCCTTCCATTCGGGCTGATGTTCAGTCGATGATTCATTTCTACCAACCTAATAAAGTAAAGCAATCCGAAATGCAGATGAGTCTCATTCTTTCTGATGATATTCCAATTTGTGTAAGACGTTCCTTACGCTTATCAGCGTCGGAAAAAGAAGCGGTTTCTTCAACGATTCAAGAATGGCTTGAGGATGATATAATCCAGCCGTCAACTTCCAATTATGCTTCGCCTATCGTTTTGGCGAAAAAGAAGGATAACTCCTTGAGACTTTGTATTGACTTTCGCGCATTAAATAAGAAGATCGTAAAAGAGCATTTTCCCCTACCAAGAATTGATGAGCTTTTAAATCAACTTGCGGATGCTCGTGTTTTTTCATCCCTTGATCTAAAAAACGCCTTTTTCCATGTTGATTTACACCCAGAGAGTAGGAAATATACTGCATTTTTAACTTCTGATGGACAATTCGAATTCAAAAAGTGTCCTTTTGGTCTGTGTAATAGTCCTATTGTCTTTCAACGATATATTCATCACATATTCCGGGATTTAATTAAAGATGGTATTGTCCTATGCTATTTGGATGACATTTTGATCCCTTCAGTAAATGAAGAAGAAGGTTTACAGCGTTTACAACTTGTTTTAAATATTGCATCACAGTATGGACTTGAGTTAAATCTTAAGAAGTGTCAATTCCTTAGACAAGAGATTGAGTTTTTGGGACATGTTATCTCAAATGGTACCATTCGACCCTCACCTCTTAAAACAAAAGCTGTTCAAAATTTCCCTGAACCCAAAACTGTTACTCAACTGCAATCTTTCCTTGGTCTCAGTTCCTATTTCCGAAAGTTTATCAAGAATTATGCCAGTATTGCCAAACCCTTAAGTGACATGCTCCGGAAATCTGTTACATTCAAGTTTGGTCCGGAACAAAGACATGCTTTTCAAGCATTAAAAGATTCCCTTTCCAGTGATCCTGTTCTACACATATATCGTCAAGGTTCTAACTTGGAACTTCATTGCGATGCTAGCAAGTATGGATTTGGTAGTATTTTACTACAGTACTCAGAGGATGGTAAACTTCACCCCATCGAATACATGAGCTGCAAGACTTCACCACAAGAAGAAAAGTACTCAAGCTATGAACTCGAAGTCCTGGCGATTATCAAGGCTTTAACTAAATTTCGGCACTATCTCCTAAATGCAAAATTTAAAATCTTCACAGATTGTCAAGCCTTTCAACAGACAATGAGTAAGAAGGATCTTACACCCAAGATCGCTCGTTGGGCTCTGTTTTTAGAAGATTTCCAGTATGACATCCAACACCGTTCAGGAACTCAGATGAAGCATGTAGATGCTCTGAGCAGAAACCCAGTTTTCCTGATAACCTATGATGAAGTCACGCAGAAAATTGCAGCTTTACAATCCAAAGATGAATTTACCCTTTCCATGATGAAGATGATTGAAGACAACGACCAGACGGAATTTTTCATAAAGAATGGAGTGTTGTTCAAGATGCAGGAAGGAAGAGAACTCCTCGTTGTTCCTGAAGCTATGAAGAGTGAAATTGTACGAGACGCTCATGAGCAAGGTCATTTCGCTGTAGCTAAAACTGAAAATCTGGTACGGCAGCACTATTTCATTCCCAATCTGAGGAAATGCGTGGAATCAGTGGTTACGCATTGTGTCAAGTGTATCCTGGTCAACCGTAAGCGTGGAAAACAAGAAGGATTCTTAAATCCAATTCCAAAAGAAGATGCTCCCTTTGGAACCTACCATATTGACTTTATTGGACCATTGCCATCTACGAATAAAAACTACAACCATATTTTTACAGTGGTAGATTCTTTTACAAAATTCGTATGGTTGTATCCGGTCAAGTCAACTTCTTCTAATGATGCCATTCAGAAACTACAACAACAGCAAGCTGTCTTCGGAAATCCTCACCGCATTATCTCCGACAAAGGTTCAGCATTTACTTCTCACGAATTCCAACGTTACTGCGAAGATGAAGGAATCCAACATCATTCCATCACTACAGGAGTTCCTCGAGGTAATGGACAAGTGGAGAGAATTCATGGCACCCTCACACCTATTCTGGCGAAACTCTCCATTGAGGACCCATGCAAATGGTACAAGTATGTCTCATCGGTCCAACGCATCATTAACAGTACAGTAACTCGAAGCACGAATATGTCTCCCTTTCAACTTCTGACAGGTGTTGTCATGAAGCACAAGACAGATGCCGTTATATTAAAGACACTTGAAGAAGAATTCCTAACTTCCTTTACGCAAGAGCGTGAGAAACTTCGTCTTGAAGCGAGGAAGAATATACTGAAAATCCAAGACGAGAATCGTCAAACCTACAACAAAAGTCGAAAACCTCCAACTGCTTATCGTGTCAATGACTTAGTGGCCATCCAACGAACCCAATTTGGAACTGGACTCAAGCTACGCCCTAAATTTTATGGACCTTACCGAATCGTAGCGGTCAAACCCAATGATCGCTATGATGTGGAGAAGGTTGGAAATCATCATGGACCCAACCTCACTTCAACGGCTGCTGACATGATAAAATCATGGACTAATTAACTATTAATTTTTTGTTTTTCAGTATTTTGATTATTTTATTTTGAATATTTTGTTCGTCTTTCTCTTTGTTTTTTTTTGTATCTTTTCAGTCATCTTTGTTTAACCCCTTGGACCAGTTGAGGGACCAACTGGGTCAGGATGTCCCGAGTATAGTACCCTGTTATCCACAACTAAACCCCTGAGCGGCGCCACCTGGCGGCCGGCTTACTAAATTCACGTGCGGCGCCACCTAGCGACCGACACTCTCTCGAGACAGAGTTGGTGAAGACACGAAGGCGAGCGGCCACCGTGCACCAAGCTCCAGCTATTTTACCAACTGCTACGAGACCTCGAGCAGGAGGCTCTCCATCGTCCTTTCTATTATTACTATTATATTAACTGTTCATCGTATCGTCCTGTGATGTCCCTACCTTATTGTAACTTTAAATAGAATATAGATTGATGTCATCAAAGAACTGTGTCTTTAATGATCTATCTGAACTCAGGAACTTAAGCCCCTAGACAGTCATCCGACCCCACATATATATATATGTTACGGGCAATGTGATAAATGTGATAAATTCAGTGGAATTTATGAATGAAATTTATCACTTTGCCGCCTCCACTTCGGGCATTATTAATAATGCCCGATTAATCACTTTGCCCATAATATATACATAAGTTTAACAAAATAATCATAGTTTTAAATTGACTTTCTTCATTTCACTCAAATTTCAGACACCGCGATGGGAACTAATTTGTTTGATAGTTACGTCGTAGGGTCAACTTAAGTTGCTGTCTAGTATAGGTAAGTTATGCTATCATAAACATAGTATACACAATGCTCTGGAATCTGGAATACACAATTTCTAAATAAGTAACTACTCCTTGAGGTAACGCTATTTCTAAAAACTTAGTTACCATCTGATTTTGAATGATCTTAATATAATAAGTTTTAGACTTCTTTGAAACATAGTATTAGCCGGGAATATTTTTTTAACCACAAATTCATCATGAAGGTAGTATATGTGAAATATTTAGTCACCCCCCTTAGAAAAGACAAAATTTACCTTAAAATAGGATATTATGGACAGATAATTTTTTAACAACTAACGGTCAATAAAAATAAGCAAACAAACTATTAAAAAAGAATAAATGTAATTCCATTCTTACCAATGTAGAACGAATCTGTCAAGTTTCTATATCAATATTAACACAAGTGCGTTGTAGGTTGTTATTTCAGTTTAGCAAAATTTAAATTCAGACAATGATTTGAATAAAAAAAATAAGAGGAATTATGCAGTATCTTTTAAAATTTAAATAATTCTTTAAATTCCACTTATTTATCTAAATAAAACAATTACAGTTTAGTTTCCTAAAGTATATAATTCTAAATTTGAAAAAGTGCAAATTTAACTTTGGATATTCTGTAATTTGCAAATTCAAAACAACTCTGAAGGTTGTATAACCAAAAATTTAGTATAAATAACGGTAGGAATGTAGAAAATGTTCCATATTCGTGTTCCATGTCATTCAATACATCCAGTATCCATGGCAACGAAGTTTATTTTTCAAAGAGAGCATTGTTTGCACGCCTTTTGTAGAAAAATGTCATAATTCTTCAGCTTAAAAGGGAATTCAAGTTCAACATCATACAAACAAATGGTACTCTCATCAATGAAATCGTTTTTTATTCTTTTAAATATATATAATCTACGTTCTATTCGAAATCTTCATCCATACTTGATATTTTTAAAAACTGAATTAAATTACGAAATTACCTGTAATTTTCTAATACAAAATATAGAATTAACAAAATTTCGTATAGAATCAAAAGAAAAACAGCTTATGTATGCAAAAAAAATATGCGTTTCCATTTCCCACTAAAGAAATTCTACCGACTTTTCTGCTACAAGTATTACTCTAAATTCAAGAGTCCAAATACATAATTTATTAATCTCCACCAAAATACTCCAAGATGGCATTTTGATTACCACTTAATCAAAACATAAATAAATTTAAAACATTTTATCGAAATCTTTCAGAAACTGCAAGGTAAACTAGTTTAATTTTTCAGTTAATCAAATGGTAGGTATATTACAAGTTTAAATTAATTTCATTTTCATGTTATAGGCCTGTTTTCTTTAGAGTCACTTGTTAAATAAAATTTGAACAGCACTCTTGAAAATTTAGGATTTCATTCTAAATTTGGCAGTTACAGATTTTTTGGTCGAAAATAGAAAATAAATAAATACATAATATACGAGGGTAGTTTGAAAAGTTCTCGGCCTGACCATGAAAATGACAACTTATGGTTTCAAAAATGGTTTATTTTTCAACATTGCCTCCTTTTAAGCTGCCTCACTTCTTAGAACGACAGTCCTGTCTTATTTTACATTCTTTTGGGGGTTGTTCTAGATTTTCGTGAAAAAACCTATTCATCTCACAGTTACTTCTTAATTCGAAGAAAACCGGTGACCAGAGAGAAAAGTTTTCACTTTGGAGGAGAGAGGGAAGTTTGAAGATACCAAATCACGGTAATAGGATAGGTGCTTGTAAAATTTTTAACCCAAATCCCTTAGTTTTCCCACCGCAAAAACACATTTGTTAACAGAAGCACTGTTCTAATGAAAAATGACATTTTAATCTGCTAAATGGGTCTTTTTTCTCGGGTATTCTCATCAACAGGTTAGATAAGTATTCTGCTATTATATTCATACCATTCTCCTTGAAATCCATTGACAAAATTTCCCTGAAATCCCGGAATTCTTACGCCATGAATTTTCCAGCCGATAGCACGTTTTGGTGCTGAAAAACTGACTTTTATCCATTGCATTGATTATTATTTTCCTTAAAAGTTCTAAGTTATGTCTATTTCTTCATATAGACGTAAAAACACGCTTTTATTTTGTGTAAATCGTGTCAAAATTCTCAATGAAGTCGTCATTTCAATGCATTTTTGAGCCACAATTTGGATTCGCGGCACCCATCTTGTCCAAATTGGTTTCACGCGCAATTCCTCGTGCAAAAAGTAACTTATGCGCTCCTTTGATATCCCTAGACTATTAGAAATGTCCCCACCTTCTTTCATCATTATTCTAAAATCATAGAGGGCACTTTTCGACGATTTTCGGTATGGCGGCTCTTTTTGAACGTTTTTCACATGGTTCTGTAAGAACACTCTCACACCCATGTTAAAGCTTCAACTCTAATTTTTTCACGGGGAAAACAAAGGTAAAGAGTCTCCTTACACATTTACGATCATAGAATTAATTTCATTTGGTGATATCCCTTCTTTTAAAAAGAATTTTATAACAGCTCGATACTTGCTTTTCTCCATTATTGAAAATAAGCTCACCTTAACTCATTCAAAAAATTCCCGACAGCAGAATTCTGATCAGAACAACCCAAAAATTTAATTAGGCTCATTTGAAGAGTTGTTCTAACAGGAGAAAAAAATTCGGGCGAATTAGAGCGCGTGTTCTGGGTGAGGCCGAGAACTTTTCAAACTACCCTCGTAATTAAATCAATGATATCATTAAAGTTTTAAATTTCATATTAAACTAATTTTAAAATATTTTTTTTAGATTTCTTTTAGTTATATTGCTTCACAAAGTAAAAGAAATATAAGAATAGTTATTTTTCATAATTTGATAAATACATAATTACGTACTGGAATTTTAAAGTTCACTTAAAGAAGTTTTACAATTATTTTTCAGTGTTTTATTATTCGAACTGTATACTGCACTGTCTATTTGTATAATATGTTTAATCTCTCTGGTTCCTTTTCACAAATAATATTCAAATATCCATAAATTAATATTAACTTAATATCCATTTACACACACTAAACACAACTGTTAATTTTCAAAGATTTAAGTTCTTTAAAAAGGGAAAAACTGTTTTTGACTCCTTGAAAACGTCCCTAGTTTAGTTAACTCCCGCACATTTTACAGACATTTAATATAAAGAAAACAACAATATTTTGTCGAGTTTTGAATCTTATGTGTCAAATATACCATTTCCTTCAGTAATATAATATAACTCAAAAACCAAGTTACCATTACCATACAACCAGAGATATTTTTAACTCCTCTGAGAGAGTATTTCACTCCTTGAAAATCGGAAATACTCTTTAAAAAACCAGCCAGGAGTATTTTCACTCTTTGAATTTTTCACAAAAGTTTAGCTTAAAAAATGCACCGCGTGGGCCCCACCGAAATCAACAAAATAATATTTTTCTACTCAAAACACCAACTGACATTTCCGCCCGACTTCTGGCCAAAGTCAATTGCCAAAAAACCATGGCACCCTAATTATCACAGTTTTTATTATTATTTTTTTTATTTATGATTGCCGTTTTCGTATTTCTGTATAGTAGTTCATGCTATTTCTGTATTTCACTCCTCCTAAAAAAGTCAAGGAGTATTTTTACTCCTCCGAAAAAATCCTAGGAATAACACTGCATACAACCCTCCCATAACTGTTCCCTCTCACAGAGGAAAGGGGTTAGGCCAAGCACTCAACTTTCGTGAGAATCTACAAAAACATCCGCTATCTCTTCGCCAGATATTCACGAACCTATAAAAAATAACTACTCAGGCTCCCGATCTTGACCACGACCTTAACTGGAATCCATCCTCTACCAATCTCTCACGAAATCGGCGCATACCAATTTACCCCCTCCCAAGTATCTTATTTACTACATCGTTAGAAGGAGCACAACGGTTGTATTCATCGCATCAAACCCCTGCCTCCAGAGCATTACGTCCAAAAACAGAACCAGTTCCATTTTCCATTAACTGTAAATAAAGCGAAACTATTTCTTTGCGGTATGATTTTTTCTTCTCCCGTACATTGTCTTGTGTACTTTAAAGTCTCACCATGAAGTGACCTTAGATGAACGTATAGTAAACATATCAAATGTTTTTTTATATCCTGTCAAGTATAGGGTGCTCCCTAAATAATAGTACTATAAATTCTAGGAATGGTTATATATAAGACAGTCCAAGGACGATTCGCAATCACATAGGAAAATTAGGATTATAAACACATTATTAAGGTTCTAGAGTACGGATGTAAATTTACATCAATAGAAGAGGTAGTGGACAAACAAATTATGGTAAAAACAAAATTCAATTCAAAATTCTTTTGAAATTTTTAAAAATTAATCAACATATACAGAGAAAGAATTGTTACTATAACAATCCTAATGAAGATACACAGTAAGCAATAAAAATATAACTCCTGCTACATAAAGAAAATAGTTCAGTTGTAAAACCTTGAGAACTAGCAAAACGTAAACCTTGTTATGAATTAAATTTTGCAAAATTAGCAAAGTAAAAGCAAGGTGAATTCAGGTACTAATCAAAATCCCAGTTCATTTTAAGACAGTTCGTCATTGTTACTTTTGCCGGTCACCTAGCAGTCAAGTGCAAGCAATTTATTGTCCTAAAGTAACTTACCTACTGTTTTGGGAAAGCAATAACGGTCTAAATCGTGAGAATGCCCAAGCCGAAACAATTTCAAGGCTATTTTCCTGTTGCTGACCTCTCATTGAGGATACAAAGAGAAATTGGAATGGAGAATGATTTCCATTTCCATATTTTCCCTTAGGACAAGCGGTTGCATTTATCCTTGGAGTCAGTGACAGAACTTTTTCATATAATATCCTGTATATGATGTGATGAGTATATATCATGCAAGAAATATTTGATTTCGTAAATTTCATAATAACAGATTTTGAAATGTAATACAGTTTTTTTTCCATACCTCAAACTTCGGTTTATTGAAAACATTGTTATAAAAAAAAAAATACACTTAACTTTTGTTTGACCTTCAAAATTTAGAATCTAGAATATTTTCGCAATTTTTTTTTTCGATCTTGAGATCGAATTCGATCTTGAGATAAAGAAAACTTTAAAAAAATGTAACTTGTATATAGGTGAAAATAATAAAGAGACTAAAAGATTTTCTCTTTAAATTGTTAATAATTTTTAAAACTGAAAAATCATCAAAACATTTTTTAAGTTTTCTATTTTTCTGGGGTGAAAGGTGAGTAAACTAATTTGAAGAAACTTAATATTTAAGTATATTTCTGACAAAATGAACAACAGATACATTTTTTATGATAATCCGGGTTTAATAAACCGGGAACATACAAATTAATAAAAAATTTGTTTACTTTAAATTTTAAACCCCTAAGAAGAGGGGTTTTGAAACATAAAACCTAACATAAGCACAACATTTTGAAACATAAGGGTGTTTTTCAGAACACCATTTTTTCTGACATTGTATTTTAGAAGAAACTCAACGGTTTTCCCTAGTTTTCTCTATTTATTTAAATCAATGTAGTTTCTTTTCTGATTAGTGCATGATCGAATCCTAATTTCTTTATTTGATTTCGAGTCTTGGCAACACGACATCAAAGGATGCCGCCGTCTGTGACGTCACCATTCAGCGGCCAACCAGGTGAAGCCGTCGGTATCGGACTGTGAACGTGACCGCTCTTGTATTCCACTAAAGCTCATCAAGGAGGAACTAATTCTTGTTAAGAAGTATCTCAATCCAGGTGGACATCTTTTTCTTCTCCCCCTTCATTCACTTCGCCAAACATTTCTTTCGGACGAAGGCCAGTTCAAACAGAACTTGAAAAGGATCGCCGGTCTTTTTTTTTCTGCAGTGTTCTTTTTTAACTAGGGGAAAGAATTTCCAAGAAAGATATTAAATGGACCTCCCAAAATGGAGCACGTCTTTTTTAGAATACTACGCGAAGGAGGTGGACGGTAACTGTTACAAATTTAAAAACGATTGAGCGAATAGACAATAAGCAAATTAGGTCAAACTTTTGTGATGCTTTTTGAAACAATAATTGAAATTTACTGTAGATCATTTATTGAAGTAAAAAGTTAAGTATAAAATTGATCCAAAACTTTGTAAGAGGCATAAGGAGAGATTTGGGATGTGGGATTGAGTACTTCAAATAAAATTCCTTAAATACCATAGTTAATGTTTTTACTATTCAGAATTAAAATCATAAAAAATTGAAAACTTCGATCAAATCCCTTAAAACAAAATTTATTTCTTGCAACAATTTGATAAGAGATCTAAACTGAGAACCCTCTACTTCAGGTGAGGACAACATGAAAATAAAAGAAACATGAAAGTGGAACTAAAAAGCAGTGTTGTAGCATACAGTTTTCTCGGTAAAATCACTCTCTAATCCTCCTTTAGTGTCAATGCCTCAATACTACATTCTATCAATTAGGAAGTAGAATAGAATTGGCATAATTAAAAGGTGATGGGCTTTATGGAAGCAGCATACAACCTTTGATGAATAACTTTAGAGTTCCAAGCTTTACTGAATCCGCGATTACGCGCGCAGGGTGAAAATGTGGAACAACCGACAAAAATTAATAACCGCGAGACCCTGACACATAGTAGAAATATTCACTAACACTCTCTTTTTAAGCATAAACATATGAAACTATGTAAAGCTACCCTTAAGGCTACCTCCAATAACCAAAAATATGAAGCATGTAAAAATAATATTTTCTGAGATTAGATATTTTACTTCTGAAATAGAACTTTAAAAAACTCGGCGCGTGAAACCGCTTGACCACTTTTAGACTTCTTCAGGCATATAAATTGTATAAATAGAATCTATACTACTACACAAAACTCAAACTCCATATAATAACAAAATCACCTTAAAATAATTTGTCATCTTTCTGAAGATTTTTAGTGATTCGCAAAAATGTAGTCTGTTATTTGCTTTATTTACTTGCAAATCTCTTAAAATTGTTTCGGAGACCTCTTAAAATGACACATTTATCAGCTATTTATTTGATTTCATAAAAATGTTTACATTTACTTTTAGGGGGAGTGGGGTCCGGGCTTGAGAGGCCCGTTCATTTGCATTGTTGCGTAACAGAAAGAAGCACGCCTCCTCCCGTTTTAAGATCAATTTTTCTAAATAGGTTGGATTGAGTTGGTGATTATCCGAAGAACCGCCTCGTTGTGAAAAATTTATTCGACGCTTTTATAAAATGTGAACAAAGATAGAAAGTTAAGTGATAGATAGATTTTTTACTTCTTGTAGCTTAAAGAGATCTTTTAGTCCATGCAGAAATAATTTGTCTGGGTGGTGTCTAACCCTTTATCTACAAATCCTTTTACTAGACAGAGGGAGTAGACGTGAAGAGATCCATCTTCATAATGTCCAAAAAGCAAACAAAAATTGTCTGGGAAGATATTTTTTTAGGCTCGGCGGAGTATCTAGAGTATTTTTAGCGTTTGGCGAATAATCTATCTGAAATAAAACCCGATCCATCACCAGAACCGGTGCATCATAACCTGCATATCCACATGAGAAGCAGCGGCGCGTCTGATCCAGGAAGCCGATCCGATCCGTCAGAAAGTCAGTCAGACGTTCGGTCAGTGTATTCCGCAGCCCATTTTTATCGTTCATCTTCACGGGGCGCTGCCTTGTTGCTACCGTGACCCTCGCAGTTTTGTCGCGTTAAGTGTCCGGCCGAGGGTCGTATAGCGATGGGGTTGTCATCGAGAGAAAGTTCGACTTCATATTGATAAGATGGAAATCTTAATTAGTGACCAGTAAGACAAGATCTGAAGTATCCTTTTCAATTCGGGGCACTTTGTATTATAATTATATCATTAAAAATGAAAAGAACTTGGGTTATTTCTAATGGGATGCGTTCATTTGCCTGACAATTCTCCCTCCTTCTTTCCCGTTGTATCGCATTGACAATGATGATGATGAGGATGATGATGATGTCGGGATTTCGAACCAGACCAATTTCTAATGAACAAGTATAAAACCTCTGCAACTAATTTATTGTAACTAAACATCGAATGAAAAGTATTAAAGAGATACTAGTCAGTGGCGTAGGTATATAGAAATTTATTTCTGAAGGGGTCCAAATATCCTCTCATAAAAATTTAGTCCTTATCATAGCTACATTTTTCCACCGGAGGAGAAGACCCAAAATAATTCCTAAGCTCCCTATGCATATTTTATAGGTTCAATGTAGCTTTTTAATATATATTTTAGGTAGTATTTGTACACTGTAAAAAGTTCCCTTAAAATTTACGGTTTTAAACTGGCAGCTGGTATGGTTGTGGAAAACCGCAAAAATTGCGAAGTAAATCCGTAAAAACAACGGCTTTTTACCAGTTTAATCCATGATTTTGGTTTTGCAAGGTAAAACACCCTTGTTTTTACGGATTTACTCCGTATTTTTTACGGTTTTCCACGACAAACCCAGCTGCCAGTTTAAAACCGTAAATTTTACGGTATTTTTTTACAGTGTATCTTGATGAACTTAATATTAAAAAATTTGTGACTAATTGAGTTCTAAGTACAAAAAGAGGTTTGGGGGTCCTCCAAAAAGTTATAGGAAATTTGACCTCAAACAGGGTTTTAACTCGTTTTGGTACACCTCTAGCCCGAATTTGGGGGGGGGGCGCAACACTTTATATACGCCCCTAATAGTATAGTTCTTCGTGCATAGCGCCAATTTAAAAATACTTTGATCACTTTTATTGAATAAAAACACCAGGTATCTTAAGGTCTACCATGCTTTGCTATGGTTGTTGTTATTTTCGTGCCATGGATAGATAGCGTAGGATGGATCAGATAGCTTTGCCATGGTAAAAACTGAATACACTCCCCTGCTTTTACCTCATCCATATCAGTCAACTTAATATACCATAGACCCATCTCAGTCTAACTGCTTATTTATTTATAAGCATTACATGCTAAAAAAGGGGAGAAAGAGCAATTCACCTTAACTCTCCCTGTAACACACACAGCCATCATCCATATAAATGCCCCTTTCATCATGTTCTACCTGGAGGATTAAAAATCTGCATACAATCTTACCCTCTCCACTACTTACTTCAACCCATGCAAATTTTCTTCCGATTACAAACCTTCCAAATTCAAGAACAATCGAATATTGGAGATAAAACCCCTTGTGACAACATCCCTTGCACAAAAAAAGAAGACACAATACCCCAACAGAACCTTATGATATGAAAGCGTGATTTTTCAATATGACCGTTCAGAAGAGTGATAGCCCACCAAAGGAAAGCAGGAAATGATTTCCCACACAAAAACTGATGAGATGAGTATCTGAGAAAGTAAGCTTTTGTTAAATTTATCTCTTAAAGTGCTGAGAATCAATTACCAATCGATTCGGTTACAACAGGAAGTAAAAAAGAACCTAATATGTGTAAAGGAGATTGTTGTTAGCAGGCACAGCGGTTTATCATATTGTATCTCCCCGACCTTTGAAAGCATCATAAGACAGTATAAGCTGGAGAATGTAGAAAATATAAGATGCTAAGGGCAGTGTTTCTCGATCGAAATACACCGTGAGCGTTTTTGACAAATTAATAATAATTTATTGGTTTTAAACCTTTTAAACATTTATTACTATAGTCACTTAAAATGCATTTGAAATTATTTTTTCTCCTTTTTATTTAATGTTTTTTTCTTGCAAGCGAAATTGTAGTAAGTATTGAGAAACTTTTAAAAGCACCTTCTAGCTTCTAGCAGGCCTCTATTGACTACGATTCCTTTTCTGAGATTTCTAAAGGAGCGCGAATACTTTTCCGAGACATTCATGACTTCTTTTTCACATTAACTGTAATTGTAACAAATAAGTGGTACTACATTACATATTTTCATGATTTTGAAACATATTCTGTACAAGTTTTAATTAATTAATATCCCTGTGAGTAAGTAAATTATTGCCAGATTAGGCCATTTTATGCCAAGCAAGATGAAGTGCAAAAGTTGGATACCTTTAAAAGATCGTTCATGCCTATTTAAAGTTATTTCACCCAGAAATGCTTTCCTGTGGTACTAGCTGCAGGAAAAATGAAAACCCTTTGTCTTCCGGTTCAGGACTATTTTCTATTACAATACATCCTTAAAAAGCTTGCATTATACTAAATTATACAACTAAAATCCAAACTGAGCAGAAAATACCATTTACTGTCTCCTTTATAAATTGGCCACGGCCCATTGGTCATATTCGCACTGACCAACCTTTATTGTTCCCGTCTAAACTTGACCTTCCGAAAAACACGAGGAACACATAGAAACTAAACGGTCAGTGATCTGGATGAGCCTCGTTATTTCCTCAAAAGGCGAGCTTCGTTAACAGTGGGGAAGAACAGCGAGAAGCCCGATTTACATGATGACCACAACGAAATCGCAACTGCCTGGTCATTAGTTATGGCGTCTGGAATAATGATAAGGGAACAAAACGCAAAGGTTTTTCAATTCTGTGGAACCTGCCCTCTCGTTTAATATTTCATGGTCGGTGCACATTGTAGGCGAACTGGCAGACGCGAGACTAAACTCGATCTTAAAATTGTTTTTTATTGCTTATCAAAAATCTTACGCGGATGAGACGGTAATAGAGGGCAATAAAATGTTTTTAAAAAAAACTCCATTTCATTTGAAATTTTGTACAACATTTAAAGATTCTCCACTGCACAGCCATAACTAGACTTTTGTTTCGGCGTTGGTGACTCAACATTATAATTGAGGTATTACCTCCTTAAAAGTACTTCTATACGTTAATTTTTAGATGACTTACACAATCATTTTAAATTTTGGTGCACTAAATTTCACAAGTTGTGTAAACAACATGAATCTCTAGTAAAATTGGGGGTTCTGGGGGTTCCTCCCCCAGAAGAATTATGGAAATTTCCCCCTCAAAATAGTGTTTTAGCCATTTTGAGACACTTTAGATTACACCCAAAGAGCACTGCTCATTGTAAGTGGTAGAATTTTCTACAACTATAGTTTAAGTATAACAGTATAAGAACACAAAATTTCGAGGGGATTTTGCCGTATAGGTAGTGTTTTAACTCATTTTGAAACTATTTTGGTTACACCACCCAAAGAGGAGCACTCTTTGTAAGTCACAAAATTTTCAAGGAAAAACAGTACACAATAAACCTTGATTCCACTTCAGAAAATATTTGGAATTTTTACCCTTATATTACCCCTTTGATTTATTTTTAGACCCTTTGAGTTATTCCCAAAGAGCAAGCACCACTCCTTGTAAGTCACATAATTTTCAAGGAAAAAGACAGTATAAAAATTTATATCAAAATCAGATATTAATAGTATTTCAACCTGTCACAAATACGCGTAACCCTTAGATAATTTAGACGAAATAATTCAAAGAATGGTAGGTATATTTTAAAACAGATCTAACTTCCTGCACACGTACCATACAATTGTAATTTTAATGACGTACTACCAGAGCTGATTTTTCATACTTAAAACTTGGAATAAATAAAATTGGTAGAGATTTTAAGCAATATTACATATTAGGAGAAAAAAAATCAAAAGTACAGAAATTTGCGATTGGTCATATTAAACGTTAAAATGTTCATATTCATTATTTTTTACACCTTATATGTATAATATATTATACTACAGAGACTTAGGGAGACCCAAAACTTATACCTTATATTTTTTCATCACTGCATGATTTTTTTTTCGTTTAAAATTGTCTATTATCAATGTCATTCTTTTTATTGTTCTTAAATCTTGTTTCTTTCATATTGCAAATACAGTGCTAAAATAAAAATTAAATTATTATTATCTTTGAATTTAATATTAAATTTCCATCTATTTAAATAAGTAAATTGATTTCCCTTTTCCCTACAAACCGTTCTTATTTCTTTTGAAAAATATCGTAGCTTCATTGCTTCATTTATACTTTTTTGAAATGATAGTTCAAGATATCGCGTATGCAATAAATGCTGAAGTGTATAAAATTCAAAACTTATAAAGTATAATAAAACGTTAAGTACACATAGCATAGTACTATACAGTAACCAAATCTGCTTTACTTAATCTAACTACTTACTAACTTACTTACTAATAAACTTTAAATAAATAATAAATAAATAAATTTTCTTGAGTAAACCTGAAAAAAAATTGTCTCCAGTGATTATTTTTAAGTTGTTCCACCTGTAGAGATTTAGAAAATTCATGTTGCCAGTTTTCAACTTAAATTATACTTTTGTTTTATACAAATACATATACAAAGACTGACGACCAGCTACAGGCTCAAAGCCTAACAAGGCTGTTTTGTTTTAATTGGAATGAAATGGAGGTTTTCGAAAGAATTCTCTCCTTGAATTTACTTGAAGTTTTTAGGGTACTAAACTTTTTTACGTAATTAAAAAAAGGGGGATTGAAATTTGCATTATAAATTAAAGATTTTTCAAACATTAGAATGCTCATCAATTGAACACAGATCAGGACGGACATTGTGGGAAAAAAACTTTAAATGAGGACACTGAATCTAATTTTGTTGTATAACTATATTCTCAGAAAATTAAACTTGTAATATTCAAAATTTAAAATACACAGCTTAGTCGCTTAGTTCCTTTCTCCTTTCCTTTATCATTAATGACTGTGCTGTCATCTGTATGCAGACAGCCGTACTAACTATAGCTCCCGGCTTTTGATCCTGCTCCCGGAACATTTGAAATCACGCAACAAAATAAAATAAACTGCATCCTTCAGGGGCTGTTTCAGGGAAAGGGTTAAGGTATGGGGCTACGGCCTTCAGAGAACCCCCCCCCCAAAAAAAAAAGCTTCACAACTCTTTTTGGAATGAAGACTGAAAATCTTCCTGGGGGAGGACCGAGGACCCCCTTCCCCCGTTTTCCTTGGGCTTAGGATATGGCAGGCGCAGATCCAGCACGGCTCCAAAGGGGGCACTTCCAGACCTTCACCCTTACTTTTTGAGAAAAAATTGTCAAAATGTTGGAGATTTTCCAAAAAATATCACACAAGATCATGGGCGTCATTTAAAGGGGTCAGGGGGGGGGGGGCAATTGCCCTCCCCTTTTATGTGGAAAATAGCTACAAATCCCATGAAAATTCTGTAACTTCCACTAGAAGAATCGGGGGAAACCCAAAAAGTCCCACAAGGAGTTAAAACGCTACTTTTGAGGGTCAAATTTTAGAAAATTTTCTGGGGGAGGACCTCAAGCCCCCCCCCCTCGAAACTTTGACTCTTATTAAAAACTTTTCCCCCTTGAAAATCTTCAAGTTTAGAAGAAACTGTTACTTTCGGAATCGGATGTAAGAGCCTCAAAATGAGCTGAAACAATACTTTAAGAGGCAAATTTCAAAAACATTTCTGAGGGAGAACCCCGAAACCCCACTCTAAAATTTCGATGTCTGTTATTGTTCCTGCCTCGATTTGGTAAGAGGACTGCTATAGGAAATTATACCGGTGTGTGGCTCGTGGTAGAAGGAAGGCAATGTAATTAAAATCATTCCGCTTTATTGCTGGCATAAAAACATAAACAAGTAGAATGGCAAATGATACAGATAAGATAAGATAGCTGCTTTGAGCTAACAGTAAGATAGCTGCTTTGAGCTAACAACAGTTCTCGGATCTAATAGGTTGCTGCTTGGAGCAATCACAGATCATAAAGTAAAAGGCAGCTGCTTTGAGCTGAGAAATCATTAAGTAGACCGCTTCTTGGAGCGAGAACACATCATCAAGTGAAGTCGCTGCTTGGAGCGAGATCACCTCTTGAAAAAGTTGAATAAAAGGGACAGACAACAGTTCAAAGCAAGCGAGGAAACTTCGGGTAGGCAAGGTTTAGTTGTCGGTTGCCTACTGCGCTCCAACATTCTCCGGGCCTTGAAATCTCTAGCTTGAGATTTAAAACAAATTAGGAATCTGAAAAACTTAATATTAATTAATTGGTAAAACACAAATTTTCGTTATTGGACGAACTAACACACTGTTTTTAGTGCGAACAGTCACCACTCGAGTTAAACCATCTTGACCCTTGTGAGTATCTAGTACTCGGGCAAGCATCCACTTGGTGGGAGGAAGATTATCCTCCTTGATTAGAACTAGAAGATTCTTTTCTATGTTCGGTTTCTCCTGAAGCCACTTCGGACGTGTTTGAAGTCTGTTCAAATAGTCCTTTTTCCAACGTTGCCAAAAGTCTTGGTTCAGCTTTTGGATCTTTTGCCACCTATTAAGACGATTGTCGGAAACAGTTAGCAATGAATCTTCTGGGGGGTGTCCAGGTACTGTATGAGAAGGAACTTCCTCCGATTCCCAAAATTTCCGCACTTCGGAGTGTAAATCCAAAATACTGTGCATGTTAACTAACTTAGTAGTTATATTAGTTGAACTTAAATTAACTTTATTGAATGTCATTGGACCAAATAAAACCCATCCAAATCTAGTGTTTTGAGCCATAGGGGTATTCTTAGGCCCTCTTACTATCCCATCGATTATTATGTCTGGATAGACATCTGCTCCCAAGATGACCTCGATTTTACCAGAATTGGCAAAGTTAGGATCTGCTAGATTTAAACCTTTAATATGATCCCATGGGGCTTCAATGCGAGGAGAACGATGAGAGTATGAGCTGAGTGATCTCAAAACTAGTGCTTTAACTTCCGGGATCACCATTTCAGATGTGGCGGCGGTTTTTATTCCTATCGTAGCGATCTTCTTGCATGTGTTAATATTAGAATTTCCAACCCCATTTATCTGAATTGAAGTGGGTTCTGTCTTAGCTCTTAACCTTTGTTGCAATGATTCGGAGATGAGAGTGGATTGTGATCCTTGATCAAGGATTGCCAAACACTTAACTTCGTGCCCGTAAGAATCAAACACTTTTATTAGGGCAGTACTGAGTAAAATGGTAGTTCCTGGCTTTGATTTCACAAAATGGGAAACAGGACCATCTGAGGGTAAAACTGTGGAATTAGATTCCGCTTGTTCAAAGTTAGTAGGGGGAAAGGGTTGTGTTACAGCTTCGTGTAAAAGAGAGTGATGTCTTCTGTGACATTTTATACAATACCCTTTACTTTGACATTGCCTAACTGAATGTAAATTGGACAGACAGTTGTAACATATTCTTTTTGATTTAACAAACTGTAATCTTTCATTTGGTGATTTGCTCTTAAAGCTTGAACAATGATTTAAGAAATGTTCACCTTCACAAAATGAACACGAATAGTTAGCTGTGTTATAAACCTTAGTTTGTTTATGTTTGGTACTTGGTGTAAATTTTGATCGTTGGGGAATTGATTCTCCTATGAATTCTAATGATCTAAATCGTCTTTCAAGGAAAGTTTTTAGTTGATCAAAAGTGGGAATATCTTTCTTTGAAGATAAACTTTCTTCCCATAGAAACATAGAATCATTAGATAACTTTTGGGTTATCAAGAGAACCAAGATCACATCCCAATGATTCACTGGAATTTTTAAGTTCTTTAAGGCGGACACACATTCTAGTGTTGTATCATACAACATCTTAACATTTGAAGAGGTATCATGTATAATTTTTGGTTGGGAAAGAAGGCGTTTTAGTTGCACATTAACCAATACTCTAGTATTATCATACCGATCTATCAAGACATTCCAGGCAGCTGCGAAATTATCATCAGTGATATTAAAATGCTTAATTATCTTTTCTGCTTCACCCTTTACATGAGATTTTAAATAATACAACTTTTGTACATCTGATAAATCACTTTTATCATAGATCATAGACTTAAACAAATCATGAAATGATTTCCAATCTTCATATTTACCAGAAAACATAGGTAAGCTAATCTGGGGAAGTTTAACATATGATTCAGAATTTTGAGACGCTTGCACATTATTCAAGTTATTTAAGATACTCTGATTGTTTTCTGTAGCGATCTCTGGCTTAGGGGTTTCAGGTGGGAAAGCTTCATGCATTAAGAATTGAATTTGGGATAAGTTATCCATATAAAATTCTTCAACCTGAGAACATAAGTCTCCCACAATATATGGATTTTTTTCATCAGCAACATACTCAATATGAATATGATTTGAATTAAATTCACACCACGCATCAGAAAATGCTTTTATCCTTAATTCGAAATATTCTTTAGTCTTACGAGTAACTGAGTCTTTCTTGAAGTTACGAATAGCTCTAATCATAGAACCATGAATAGCATGTTGTTTTTTAATCAATAAGTCTAATTCTGCCATGCTTATTTCTAAATCTACTTATCACTAATTATAATCAATATACAACAAACTTAATTGTATCAAACTTGTTATTCTTAAGAAATTCTTTGACTTCTTAGACTTGAAATATTACCAACCTTCATCCGTGAGCGCTCCGGCTCGACGGACCATGTTCCTGCCTCGATTTGGTAAGAGGACTGCTATAGGAAATTATACCGGTGTGTGGCTCGTGGTAGAAGGAAGGCAATGTAATTAAAATCATTCCGCTTTATTGCTGGCATAAAAACATAAACAAGTAGAATGGCAAATGATACAGATAAGATAAGATAGCTGCTTTGAGCTAACAGTAAGATAGCTGCTTTGAGCTAACAACAGTTCTCGGATCTAATAGGTTGCTGCTTGGAGCAATCACAGATCATAAAGTAAAAGGCAGCTGCTTTGAGCTGAGAAATCATTAAGTAGACCGCTTCTTGGAGCGAGAACACATCATCAAGTGAAGTCGCTGCTTGGAGCGAGATCACCTCTTGAAAAAGTTGAATAAAAGGGACAGACAACAGTTCAAAGAAAGCGAGGAAACTTCGGGTAGGCAAGGTTTAGTTGTCGGTTGCCTACTGCGCTCCAACAGTTATACAGTGTTTTCCCTTGAAAATTCTACAGCCTAGAAGAAGCGGTTCTGATTGGATGTTCCCCAAAGAGCTTGAAAAGGAGATAAAACAGTAGTTTAAAGGGGCAACTTTCAAAACATTTTCTGGGGGTGGGGGAAGACCCCCAGAAAATATTTTGAAAGTTGTGGTAAACGCAGAAATTCCCCCTTGAGTATAGCAAGGGGTTAAGGGGACACCCGGACTTCGCCCAATAAACTCGCAGATATAAAAAATGAATTAAAGAGTGAACCACAAAGCCTTCTGGTTTGAGGAAAAAATAATTCTTACTTCCAGTTTAATACAACTGGGGTTTGTTATGACACTGCCAATAATTCTCTCTAACTGGAGTTTTGAAGCAATCTCCATTGGTTTTTAATTAAATTTTTAACTTTCTTGTTAACGTTAGGGGCGTAGTTTCCAAATAAAAGCCACGAAAGGTGGCTCTAAGCATCTTTCTCTTCTTATTTATTACTATGTGTTTTAAAAGATTCTTTCACGTGAAAGAATCTTTTGCATTGAAAATTGTATTGCAAGTTATTCGTATGGGATTTAGAGTTTTAAATTTATTTAAACAGTCGTGAAAGAATCTTTTAAAACACATAGTAATAAATAATAAGAGAAAGAAGCTTAGAGGCACCTTTGGTATCTTTATTTACTATGTTCACCTCAAACAGTCAAATAAAGGGCTTTCTTTTACTTTTTCATTTAAATAATATTTCTATTGACTGTTTAAATAAATTTAAAACTCTAAATCCCATATGAATAACTTGCAATACAATTTTATTTTACTTAAACTCTCTCTATATATACTATCACGGACGTAGCTATAGCTTTTACAAGGGGGGGTCCAAGAAACTTCATTCAGGGGACACTGAAAATGTAGCTAAAACAGGGTTTTCCAACTGGCGGGCCGCATGCGGCCCGCCGCCCGTGTCATTTGGTGCGCCCCGCAAAGCTCCATGAAAACCCCCTAAAAAGTAGCTTCAGAAGACTTTTTAGCATACTAAATTGTAAGTATTTTTGGAGGAGAACCCCTGAGAAACCCTTATTTACCCCCTATTACATTAAGGAAGTTCGAAGGGGTTCTGGAACCGCAAATGCGTTTCTCACAGTTTTCCCTTTTCGAGTAAAATGTAGGCCAAATGTGAATTTTTACGGTTGGTACATGCTCTAAAGCAAAAAAGAGGGGTCTGGGGGTCCTCCCCCAGAAAATTTTGTGAAATTTGATCCGTAAAAGTTGTATTTTCACGCATTTTTTGGATATTTGGGACAAGAACCTTTCTGTTTGGCTGACATAAGGTTTGGGCTAAGGGGGGGGGGTCTGGACCCCCTAAACCCCCCCCTTATATACGTCCATGTATACTATTATCATTTAACTTAATGAACATTACTTCTAATGACATACCATGAAATCAGACAGTGACAGAAGCATTGCACGACCTAGTAGAAACACCATAAAAAGTTAAATGCCTTAATTAATGGATAAATTGAGGAAGTGGAAGGAAGGTTTAAAATTATTTTGTTCCCGCATTTGTCCACTTGCAGTAGAATGGTTCTATTTCATATATACCAGAGGTGGCTCTAAAGCTTCTTTCTATCTCTTTAAAATTCTTTAAGCATACCACTCTATTTTTTTTATTTGGTTGGAGCAAATAATTGGCCTACTTGGTAAGTTTTCGAGAAAAAAATTATTAAATAGTTATAAGTGACTTTAAATCCCGATTTTTTCTCTAAAATAATTTAAAATTTACATTTAAAAAACGTAAAAAATCTGATCAAACGGAAGGTATTGAAAATATTGAGTTGTGTTTTCCTTGGGGGAAAAGTTGCATGAGAAAGTAATATTTTCAGTTTTCCAGTGGACCAGGAATTAAAGCTAAAAGATGAAACTACTTTAATTCCAAGTTGTGGAAAGATGTTAGTGTTCCTTTAGTATTCACATTTCAATGCCATAATAAGTAATTAAATAAGCTGTTTACCATAAGTATATACGGCAGATTTTACTTTTAGAATTTCTTTAATTCCATTAACTTTTGTTCTGTTAAAATGTATAAAATTTAAAAATGTATTATACGAGTACCAAGCAGGTATTGAGGAAATATATCTCAATACGCTTTTATTCAGTTGGACTTGGAGAAACTCTCGAATTAGTAGTTAATGACAGGGGTGTTAAAGTTATTAATAAATATATGTAGAAACTTGGTGAACATGAATGATTTATTAACTTTTTTTCCAGTTTTTTGAAACCTTTTTTACAATTTAATAATGTCTAATGAGTTTTAGTCCTTACAAAGCATTAGACCCTTCCAAGATCTTTAGCCCCCTGCATTTCTGCCGCCGCCGCTGTTTCAGAAATTTTTATTTTTCAACTCTTTGACCTCTCACAACGCAAAAACTACTTGACAGAAATTTATGAAATTTGAAATGTGTGGAGAACATTCTCGAATGGAAAGCTAATTGATGTGACTATTAGTTCTGGGGTATTTTTAAGGTCAAAGTTGAAGTTTTTGTTTTTTCGCCGCGTAATCGAGTTCAGCGAAAACTATTAGCAGCAGAACTATGATTTTTTGCAGTCACATACTTTGATGTATGAAGATGTAATACACTACGTCGCCCCTTTTTTCGAATTTCAAATTTGCTTGAAGGTAATTAATTTTTAAATTTTCGAAAATTTTGACAATTTTTCGATTTTTTCGGTCTTAAAGAAAAACTAATCACAATAGGAGTATGATTTTTTAACCAATTATGCTCTTATTTTTTAGAAAAAGATTGGCGTGAATGAATTGGCGTAATTGAAAAATTTTAATTAGTTTTGGAATTATTAAGCATCAAAGTTTCATTTTTTTCATAGTTTTACTAGGTCTTCATCAGATACGTTTAATGTTATTTGAAGATTTTTTAAGTTTTATTTTTGATGGTTCATAGATTGTTGCGAGTGCGAGCACGCGTGCACATTATAAATTGAAATGTTTCTTAATGATATGTTTTTTCTACAAAATGGTTGATGATTGTTAGTAGACTTGCTGGACATTTTTTTAACATTTCAATAAAATTATTGATAAGCAAGAGAGAGGTATTTTCCGTGTTACAAGAGGCTTAATTAAGCGGGGAAAAGGATTGTGCTGGATTGTTGAGATGAACAAACGAGCTCTGCTGGATTAAATTATTTATAAGCAAGAGTGATATAAGTAGTTTCGGTTGTAAAGGAGCATTAATTAAGCCGACCAGCGGGAAGATGAAACAAGCGAGCTTTGCTCGCTGAGATCGCGAAGCGATCTTAAAAGAACTGCGAAGCAGTTCCGGGGGTTGGTGAGCGATAGCGAGCACGGGGCAGGCCCCCTAAAAATAAAGATGTTTTTAAATTACTGAAACCTTATTTACTAGTAAATGTTAATTCCGTCCGTGTTTAACGATTTTTTCTCTGTTTCTCACTTTTTTATCTTTCTTTCTTTTTCTCTCCTTTTCTACTATTTTCTCTTTTGCTCTCTTTTTTTCTCTTTCGCCTTATTTTTCTTCCTTCTTCCTTTACTTCTGTCACTTTCTATATCCCTGTTTTGTCTTTCTTTCGGGGACATCCATAAATTACGTGAGGTGTTTTTTCCAAACTCTGGACCCCCCTCCCCCTTGGTGAGATTTAGTGAGATTTTGCCGAACTCCCCCCTCCCCCCCACGTGAGATTTATTTACAACTTTTTAAAAATTATTTTCCTTTCTCATACTTAAAAAACAAAGAAAATCGTTTAATTTCTAACTTAAAAAGTTGACGTGAGATTTTAATCGACCCCCCTCCCCCCTTGGTGAGATTTTTCCAAACCCCCCCCCCTTTTTGACCTCACGTAATTTATGGATGTCCCCTTCTCTTTTTTCACTTTTCTCTCTATCTCTCAACTTCTGTCCTTTCTCTTTTTAACTCTTTCTTTCCCCCTTTTTTATCCCTTTCCTTTTTACTTTCCTTACAGTTTTTCCCTGTTCCTTCTATCTTTCTCTCATCACTTTTATCTTTATTCTTATTATCTCTTTTTTCTCTCTCTATTTTAGTGATGCACATTGCACAACCTACGGCCCGCGAACTGATTTTAATTTTTTTCAGATAACCCTTTTCTTAATTAATCTTTACTTTCCGGATTATTTCCAAGAAAATTACTAGTTTTCGCGGAAAAAGTCGGAAAAATTGCGATTTTTCGCACAAGTTTTGTTTTGCTTGCGGTGCGGAGTGTTCCGTTTCTCCCGCGACTGCTTTCTCGGTCGGCCGCGGGTGCCCAAGTTGAAGTCGGCTTTTGTGTTGCTATTGCGATGTAGAAAAAACAACTTTACAGTGGTCGCGAAAATTTCGTTTTTCCGGAGCCTAGTTGAAGTGCGTTGTCAGAGGAAGGAGCCTTATCTAGTGTGACACCGCTCAGATTGCATTTTTGTTGATTTTAGTCAGTATTTAATTTCAACTTTTATTTTAAGGATTTTCCAAGTTGTAAATTCTAAAAGGTCACTTTGAAGCAACTTGGTAAGATAATAAGGCAGAGGTTTTTAAAAATCTTGTTAGGTTATAACCTGTTTCAGATAGGATATATAAGGGGGGAGCCAGGAGACTTCCCCCCCCACCTCAAAAAAAAATCTCACTAGGTGTTCAGAATAAGTTAAAACCCTGTTTTTTAGAGTCAAATTTCACAAAATTTTCTGGGGGAAGACCCCAAGACCCCCTTTTGTATTTGGAGCTCTCTTATTTTCAACTTTTTTATATTAAGTTTTTCAAAATGCAAATCTTACCAAAAAATTTCCGAAATTTGGATAGGTGTACCAAAACTACTAGGTATAATACCCTGTTTTTTAAGAGTCAAAATTTCAAAAAATTTCTGGGGAGGACCCCTAGTAGAAGATAGTTTGACATTGAATATAATTATTTGGAGGCTGTAGTTTTTATTTTACAGATATTAAAATTTCTGACACTTCTCCTTATTGCTACTAGATTAATGTTATTCAAATTTATAACATTAACATTTTGTTTACATATAATATTCTTGTGACATTCTTTAATAATTTTAAAGGTTTGACATTGCTTTATCTTTTAAAAATTGTTTATTTTTTAACCTTCACAATATTGTTCATCCATTTCTAAAGATTTTTAAGAAACTTTTATTTATATGTTTTGAGTAATTATTTTTCTTAAACACATATTCAGTTTTTTAACAACGGTACGTAATTTGGTATTAGCTCTATTATTATTTTTTGTAACTTTGTTTGTGGCCCTCCATGTCTCAATCAACAATGGGAGTGGCCCTCCTCCCTAAAAAGGTTGTGCATCCTCTATTTCTATCTCCTTCTCTCTTTTTAACGCCATTTCCCCCACTTTTTTCTTCTTCTGTTTGCTTTTTCTTTTGTCCTCTGTTTCTTCTCCATTTTTCTTATATTTTCATTCTTTATATTTCATATTATATTTTCTATTTCACTCTTTCTCTATTTTCTCAGGATCCCATATAAAATGTAGTAAAAAACAACACAGTTGACGCTCTTAGAGAAATCACAGATGCATCGTCGGTCTTTATACATAGGTGCAGTCAAACAACCCATTCCTGTGCTTTGCGCAATTGACTCTATCCAGACGAGGAAAAAAAAAGAAGCAATCGGGAAGAGAGGAGCTTTAATGACCAGTACAATTTTGCCTGATTTTTTTTGTGATTGGAACACGAGTGAGTTGACAAAGCGCGCCTTCTAAAGAAAGGTGTGAAGTTCAATTTTAAACAATGAACCAAAAATATTTTTAATGGGTTAATAGAATAAAATTTTTTTAAAAGTAAAAAATTCTAAGGTTTTTTTTCAAAATTCTACTTAAAGTTTAACCTGTCAAATCGCTTTAAAACTGGCCCTTCTGACTACAAGGATGATTTAAACAAAGAACTATTCAATTATTCTTGTTTGATCTTAGAAACTATTTTTAATATTCCTATGACGTTTTAGAAATAGGGATTTGGGCTTTTGTTCTTCCTTAAACTTTCGATTTTTATTACTCCTTGTTAGTCTTGTTGTTGTCCATAGTTACTCTATGTTGCTGTAAGCACCTCAATAATTGTAAAAAACGTATTTCAATCTATTCTTGTCGGACTAGCGGTGGATACCCTTATTTTTGTCGGACATTGTTATTTCCGGGGAGGGGATATACTAAACTATCATGTAGTATCTTTGTCCTACAGTTATTAATAAATAAAAAATCGTCGTGGAATTGACATTTTCCGAGTGTAGGACTGGGAAAACCTATCCCTTAATTTGTAGGACAATATAGACATTTAATTAATCAAATATTTACCAAGCCGGTGTAAAAAAATCAGATCGTTATTAATAAATATTTTTAACTCGTTATTCGGACATGTTGGCAGTGGGGGACTCTCCGTTCATACCCCCAGTTTTGTAGGACACTCATTTTTTCGATATATTTATCACATTATCTTAAGATTTAACTAAAAAAGAAAACGTTATTAATAAATATTTTACAACCACCCAATCAACATGTTTCACCCATGCGCAGTAAATTAGCTACCCGCTTTCGAGATTTTTAGCAGAGTAATGTGGGCGTCTCGACGAAACCAAGCGACCAACGAAGATTCAGCCTGTTATTAATCAATAAAAAATTTCAACGGGGGCCTGTAGACTAGATTCTTTGTCTTTGAAGAAAAGAAGAGGAATCTTCCTGTAGCTGTACCTTTCGTATTAGGATAATTTTACAAGCAGCAACAAGAACGGCTTTCTTATTAATGATGACGTGGATTACGTTTCTATACTATTAAAACTATGTCCCAGTAAATATGTTTATTTGTTAATTCCATTCCATGACACGCACGCACTAGTCAAACTGCCAGGAGAATAACTTTGGACGACTTGCAACATTGGCATCGGTAATTCATAAACAATTAGCAAACGTTTTGTGGAAAATCTGCGTCTTAGGATGAGAACGATAAGTTCTTGCACTGGGAAAAAGCCGAACAGAGGGTCTAAACCGTCATTTTAAATGTCCTCTGATGGAAGAGGGTAGTTTTGACAATTATATTTAGTAATAAAATTTAGTGGTCACAGCTGGGATTGACTATTACATGATCATTCAAACTGTCACTTTCGGAGAAGACATTAAATGATCGAGAATTTTTCTCCGCCTCTCGTGACGTGACATGAATTTCATGAGTAGTGGATGCAATATCGTCCCCACCTGGGTCCCTTATCACTAGGCACACCCGTAGAGGAGAAATAGAAGAATACTACACGTATTAATCACCGAACGGAATAGGTAGTTAATTGGTGGTGAGGACAGTCTTCAGGATTACAATTTTTAATACATACGGCCATGAACCCTCTGTTCTGGTCAAAGGGATTTTATTGCCGTTTTTGCCTTCACCTCCAGATCGTATTGCTGCTTGAAAACATACCCTATTTATCTTATGGGTACCAAGTACAGCAGAACTCAAATTATCCGAATCAACTGGAATCTAACTCCATTCGTAGGATAAAAGTCCATTTTAATTAATTACTGCATGTATGTTGAAACTGGGAGAAAAACTATTTTTTTAAAGAAAGAGAGCTTTAATTAGTTAAATGAAAAAACATTCAGATCAATACGGTTAATTGAATTTCTACTGTACTTCATGTTATGATGTATCCCGTTCCAATAAATATTGCTACCACACCCACCGAGGAAGGGTACTTTCCTCCCTCGGTTCCTTCAATATATTTTTATTTATATACCAAATTTTAAACGATTTAAAATTATGTGATACATATTCAACTTATGCAGATGTCTTCTTTAATACAGAAGTCTTCTTTAGTACAGATGCTTGATCTACCATTCCATACTATACTTTCCACACGAACACTGTAACAATCCCTAAAAAATTAAATCATTATCATCCAAAATATTACATCATGTATGTAATGTAAAATACTATAACCCTACTTTTTTAGCGATCAATAAATATAAATGACTAACATATTTTCTAAAAATGTTTACAAAAGAAAAACCCTTTTGATTTAATTGCTTGAAAATTCCCCTACGCCAATCTATCTCTCCCTTTCCTTTATTCCTTATAAACCTAGTAGCACAACTCTTACCAAACCTCAATTTTACGTAAATGAAACAAGAAGTAAATAAAATTCTCCCCTCATCCTTTACACTTCTCCATCTTTCCCATCATTTCATCTTCATCTTCCATCTCCAATCGCGCATGTGTAGGAAACCACCAGAGGCAGCACTAGCGCTCAAAGAGGATCCGGAGAATTTGGCGCAAATACAGTTTCTCTTTATCGCTCCATTTGCGGTTTTGGTGATAAGTCTTGGAAAGAGGTTTTACGGTATTCTTTTTATAAGGGGGCCAACAAAAAATAATAAATAAGGATTTAAAAGGGCAACTAAAGGCGATTTAATGTAATTATTATTTGTTAACTTTAGTAATGCTCAATTTTCATCTAAAGTTGTAATTATTTAAATAAGTAAATGTGTAACCACAGAGAAATATCCTAACAGAGGGTCCACGAGGCTGTTTTCAAATGGGTTACTGATGTGAGGGCGCCACACTAGCTTCTGGAACGTATACCGGCAGCTTAAAACTCTCGCCAAATTAGAACTCTGCGCAAGCGCGAAAAGATGTTTTCGATCTCTCATAGGCAGCCAGCGAACGATCCAGACTGGATCCAGACGCTAGTGAGTTTAGTGCGATCCCAGCGCCACAATTCTCCCAACCTGTGACCAATGTCATGCTTTTTCGATTTCCATTATGGCCTATGGCCGTGGACTCTCTGTTCTAGTACTCTGTGTGTGTAACCTTCGGTTTGTGTGTTATATTTTGTCGTTATTAATCTAATTGTCTTCCTAATCTAATCTGTCTTTAATTGTCTTGAGCTTTCAAGTAATACATTTTGGCTGGATTTTAATGGTCTTTCAAGCGTCAATTTTTTAAATCTTTTTTATCTTAAGTAGTTTCCGAGTAATAAAAACTTATGAAAATTTATAGCATGATTTATGTAAAATAATGTTTCATATAATACTTATTTTAAAATATAACAACTTTTAAATAAATATTAAATATTACAGTTTATAGTATTTAAAAATTCAGGTAAAGATGCAATAACATTTGTAAAAATTGATCTTCTAGCAAAAAGAGCCGAAAAATATTTTGAGATTTGATATCACCATTATTTAAGCGTTTTAATCAATTATTGGCCCCTTTAAGTTAAATTCTATGAGGACAAAAATTTTTCAAGGAATAAACATATGCATGTAGAACTAAAAATTAAAAAAGCTGGCTTCCTGTTCCATTTCATTTGTTCTGAGCATCATTTTGTTTCTTTTCCCTTTCAAGCGTTCTTCTATAGTCGGCTGGGAAGAAATTTTGGCCCAGGCATTTTAAGTCAAAGACGAAAAAATACTTAATTTTTTATGATGGGGATCATGTAGGAAATGATTTTTCTATGCTCGAGAGGGGAGAATAGTTTTCTAAAATTTGTTGGTCTTGAAAAGCTTATTCAGCTGTCGGCGCTGCAGCTCAAAAAACGGCCTTCGACGAACAGCTGCCCACCACTAGATCAGCCCTGTCTGATTGTTTATTTTATTTTTTTAATTTGTTCTAATTCGTAAGAACGCAGATTCGTATTGAGCGCCAAATCGCCTAAGAACATAAACAATGCAAACCTACAGTCTTCAATTCTTATTGGCTCCTCACCGAACGTCACACTTCCACGCTAGGGCTGCCTCTCTCTAGTGGCTTCCTACACGTGCGCGATTGGAAATACGCGCCCCGGCTAGGCCCGAGTGGCAAACCCAAACGGGGAAGGCCCATTCTCTTCCAGGGTTGGATATGTATGGAGAGAGCGCCAAACAGGTATCTTCGCGACAAATACTCCACCTCTCTTCCCTCACCTTCGAAGGCCAATGGGGCGCTTAAGTAGCCAAGCCAGCTACCCTGATTTCCCGCACCCCTAAAAAAACTTGGATTTTCCGTGTTTGGGGTTGCCACTCGTGCCTAGCCGGGGCAGACAGACTTTATCACTACTCCATATCCCTCCGCCCCTCATAAAATCTCACCCTCCCACCTTCTCTCCCTCTGTCACGCTTTACATCTAGCACTTTTTTCCCCTTGCCCTCTCTCCTTCCCCATCACTTTATCCCCTCCCCTCTCATTCTTCCTCTTTCGCACTCTCTCCCTCCCCCTTTCACGTCCGCTCACTCTCTCTCCATTTCACCCTCTCAATCTCTTTCTCCCTCTCTCTCTCCCTTTTTTTCCCTCCTTCTTTCTCTCTCCCACGCTCTCTCACATTCTCTCCTCCTCCCTTTCATACACTCTCTTCCACCACCACTCTCTCTCTCTATTTACCCCTCTATCGCTCCCTTACTCTCCCTGTCCCCCATCTTAACCTCTCCCTCAGTCTTTCCCTCACTAACTTTCTCTCCTTCACCTCTATCACTCTCGCTGTCTACCTCCCCTTCTCTCAACTTCAGTTTCTTCCTCCTCACTCCCTCTTTCACCCTCTCTACCTAACATTTTATCTCCCTCCCTCTCTCTCCCCCAACTTACACTCTTTCCCTCTCCGTCACTTTCTCCCTAACACACTCTCTTACCTCCCTCCCTCTTCTCATACTCACTTTTTCCCTACTTCTCATGCTTGTATTCTACACAATTGAGTTAACCGTGTGGTAAATGAAACCCTGTGAGACTGAGTTTCAGACAGAGTGAAAAATCGATATTCTACTTCCTATATTCAACTGAATTTCACTTACTCTGGTGGTAACTTGTGCGACCACATGCGATTGGCTACTCAGCCAAGTGACGTAACAAACAAGATCAGATCTGTTCCAAGCGCGGCAGCGGACATTTTAAAAATTGTTCAAAGTCAAAATAAAGAATGGCTAGCAACAACGTACAGAAAAGAAAGCAAATCGGAAAATCTTTAAGGATTATGAGCGACCTTTTTTGATTGAATGTGTCGACAGATGGAAGAATGTTGAATCTTCAACTTTGAAAATTCGTAGGTCCCAAACGGAGCGATGTAAAATTACGAAACAAGTCTCTAAAAATAGCCCGGTTACCATATAATAGCAAATTAAAAGGAATAATTCGAACAAATTCGTTAACTATTAAAAAAAAAGATATTTAAATACTAGTCTAAAGACGAAAGAGCGAAACCGTGCTGCCATCTATCAAATAAAATGCGAACATGATTGTCAACCAATTTTTTGGAAAAACTAATTGGCATTTCTTTAATAATTATCGTAACGACGCCATTTTTGGATATAAAATGCATCATTGAACCCTCTTTAAGAAAACTCGAAAAAGATTCTTAAAGGGTTCCCAAACACTTCGTTCTGCAACGTCTGAAGGCATTACGGCTTTAACCAATAGGGCGTCATTTTCGCCAAATATAGTCTATCACGCATGCCCGAGAACTGAGTAATAGGACTGAGTTCGACGTACCACCCAAATTTGTAGGGTTACATTTTATTACATGAAACATGGTCTTATGGAGGAGTAGAATACGAAAAAGTCCAAAAAACAGGGTAACTCACATGGTAATGAGTTACGACGTTTGTGTAGAATACAAGCATCACTCTCACTCCCCCACCCTCTATCCCTCTCATACTCTGTCTCGCCTTCCCCCTCACATTTCTCTCCAATTTCGTTACCCTATATCATTCTACCTCTCCTCCTCACTCTATAAATGTCTCCCTTCCTAACTCACCCTTATTCTCTCTCTCCCTCTCACTCCTCCTTCCTCTCCAGCCCTATCTCTCTCCTCCTCCCTCTCTTTCCCTATCTCTCTCTCTTCCTTTCATTTACTCTCAATTTCCTTCTCCAACCCTATCTCTCTCCTCTAACTCTCTTTCCCTATCACTCTCTCTGTCTCCCTCTCCCATCCTACTTCTCTCCCTCCCCCTCAATCTCATACTCTCTCACACTCCCTCAATCTCATACTCTCTCACTCTCCCTCAATCTCATACTCTCTCACTATCCCTCACAATCATTCTCCACATTCCTCTCGATAACTATCCCTCACTCTCACCATCCCCCTCTCTCTCATCTTCCATCCCACTCTTCCTCATTCTCTCACTCAACCTTACTCTAACCCTCTCCCTCATTCTCTCCCCTCCTTGTTAATCACTCTCCCTAACTCTTTCTCCGTCTCATTCTCTCTCCTTCTCCCAACCTATCTCTATCCCTCTAATTCTCTCTCCCCTATCCTTCCCTCTCTCTAATTCTCTCTCTCCTCCATCACTCTCACTCAATTGTACTCTAACCCTCTCCCTCATTCTCTCTCCCGCTCTCAACCTATCTCTATCCCTCTAACTATCTCTCCTCTATCCTTCATTCTCACATTCCCTCTAATTATCTCTCCCCTATCCCTCCCTCTCTCTATATCTCTCCCTCCCTCTCACTATCTTTCCTCCCTCTCATTGTTTCTCCCCCCATTTCTTTTTCCCTCATTCTCTCGTCCTCTCCCTCCCTTTCTATAACTCTCCCTCCTTCTAACACTCAGTCTCCCTCCCCCTCTCCCTTACTCTAACCCTATCTCCCTTTCACCTTAAATCTCTCTCAATCTCTTTCTCGCTCCCTCTCCTAATTCTTTCTATCTCTTCCTCCCTCTCTCTCCATCTCGCACCCTCTCATACTCTTTCAAACCCTCACTCTCCTGCTCATTTATATCTCTTTTTTTCTCCTTCACTCTCTCTCTCTCCATTACTCTCACTCACCCTATCTCTTTCTCCCTTTCCCCCACACTCTGACTCCTTCATTCTCTCTCACCGTATCTTTCTCACTCTCAATCATTCTCTCTCCCCCTTCCTCCCTCTCATTCTATCTCCCTCCCAAATTCTCCCTCGACCCACTCATTCTCCCACACATTCTCTCCCTCTACCACCATCCCACCTCTATCTCTACCTCTCTCTCTATAACTCTCTCCATCCCCCTCTCTCTCATCCTACTTCTCTTCTTCACTCTCTCTAACTCAAACCCTCATTCTCCCTTCCCCTCTAACCCGCTCTCCCTAAATCTCCATTTCCCCCTCCCTTACCCTGTCCCGTATCTCACTAACCCTCTCCCTCCATTTCTCGATCCCTCTCATACTCTCTCTTCCTCCCTCTCATTCTTTCCATTTCTTACTTACCCTCTCTCGCTTCCTCCCTTACTTTCACTCACCCACCTAGTCTTTCCCTCTCCCGGTTTCTCTTACACTCTCTCACCCTCTCTACCTAACTCGCTCTCTCACTCCCTCCATCTCTTCTTAATCAACCCTCATTCTCCTACCCCCTCTAACCCTGTCTCTCTCTCTCTCCCTCCCTTATCATTCTTCCCATCTCTCTATCACCTCCCTCATTCCCACTCACCCTCTTTCTCCCACCTTCTCATATTCTCTCTCATTTCTCTAACTCTCCCTCCCATTACTACTCTCCTCCTTAATCTCTCTCTCCTTTGCTCCCCGCTTACCTATCACCCTCTCATTCTCCACCTCTCCATTACCCCAACTCCCTCTCTCCCTATCACTCTCACTGTCAGTCACCCTCCCTCTCTTACTATCTCTCCCTCCCTCTCTGATTATCTTTCCCTATCTTTATCACTCTCGCTAACTCTCTCTCTCTCTACCACACTACCTATCTCTACCTCTTATTCCTACCCTAAATTTCTCCCCCTCCTTAACTCTCCCCCATCTCTCTCCCTTTCAACAACCCTCCCTTCCTCTTAATCCCTCACCCCACTCATTCTTCTTCCCACTCACTCCCTAATTCTCTCTCCTTCCCCCCACCGTATCTCTCTCCCTTCCTAACTCTCTCTCTCCTCTCGCTATCTCTACCCCTCACCCTCTCCTACCCTATCACCCTCCTTCCCTCTCACTCATTCTCTCTCTCATCCTCTCAACCTAGCTCTCCCTCAATCTATCTCACTCATCCTATCACCCTAGGTCTCCCTAACTCTTTCTCTCCCTACCATATCGCTGTCCCTCTCACTCCCATTCCTAACTATTTTTCTCTCCCTATTAATCTATCTCTCACTCTCCCCCATCCCTCTATTTCTCTCTCCTCTATCACTCACTCTCACACTCACTCTCTCTAACACCCCCTCCCTCTGTCTCTCATTCACTCTATCCTATCACCCACTCTCCTTCTCTAGCCGCGTTCACAACAGCCATTCTATCGGAGGAAAGGCGGAAAAAACTGGTTCTTCCACCGCTCTCTCTACCCAAGGGGGAAAGAGTCACCTGACCATCGGTTGGAAATTCTCCCCTGGGCAATAGCAGGAAGAAATGTTTTAATTTTATCAACCTCCTGTAGACGGCGCTCTCGCTCGCTTCCCTAATGCATTTCTCGTTTGTCACGTGATTCTTTCTACCGGTATGGCAAGTGCTCTTGTGAACGGGCTATTCAATTTCCTCACGGCTGGTTTTCGGAGATCCCTTTTCCCCTACTTCTTTAGCTCTTTCTCCGCTTGAACAGGTTGGCTGTTGTGAACGCGGCTTCTGTGTCATTCTCTCTTTCCCTAACTCCCTCTCCTACCCCCTCCCTCTGTCTCATTCTCTCCCTTTTCTTAACTCCCTCTCCAACCCTATCTCTATCCCTCTCACTCCCTAACTATTTTTCTCTCCCTATCACTCTCCTTTCTGTCCCCTCATTCTCTCCCTATCACTCTCCCCTCATTCTCTCTCAACCTCCCACTGGGTGTCACTCTCTCCTCCACTAACTCCCTTTCCTACCCTATCTCATTCTCCCTCTGCCACCCTATCTCTATCCATCTCACTCCCATCCCTAACTCTTTTTTTCTCCCTATCACTCTCCCCCAACCTCTCTTCTTCTCTCCCCTTTCTCACCCTTATTCTCTCTCTCTTATCCTATCACCCTCGCTCTCCCTAACTCTCTGTCTCCCCTCCCTCTCTCTTTCCCCAATTCTCTCTCCTACCCTTTTTATATCTCCCTCTACCACCCTATCTCTATCCCTCTCACTCCCCTCCCTATCTATCTCCTCCTATTTCTCTCTCCCTCCCAAATTACTCAATCTCCCCTCTCACTATCGCTCGCCCTCTCCCTATTATTCTCTCTCGCTCCTACCCTATCTCTCTCCCTTCCTCTCTATAACTCTTCCTCACTATCACCCTCCCTCCCTCTCACTCATTCTCTCTCTCATCCTATCACCCTCGCTCTCCCTCAATCTATCTCACTCATTCTCTATCGCTCATCCTATCACTCTTGCTTCCGCTATTACCCCCTCCCTCTCTGTCTCACACTCTCCCTTTCCCTAACTCCCTCTCCTACCATATCTCTGTCCTTCTGACTCCCCTCCCTAACTATTTTTCTCTCCCTATCCCTCTCTCCCATCACACCCGCTCTCCCTCCCTCTCTCATCCACTCTATCCTATCACCCACTCCCCCTCAATCTCTCTCCTTCTCTAACACCCCCCACCCTCTCTGTTTCACTCTCTTTCCCTAACTCCCTCTTTATTCCTATGTCTTTCTCCCTCAAACACCCAATCTCTATCCCTCTCACTCCCTATTTTTCTCTCCCTACCACTCTCTCTCACTCTCCTTCTCTCTGTCCCCTCATTCTCTCCCTATCACTCTCCTCCTCTATCATTCCCTAACTCCCTCTCCTACCCTATCTCTTTCTCCCTCTGCCACCCTATCTCTATCCATCTCACTCCCCTCCCTAACTCGTTTTCTCTCCCTATCACTCTCCCCTAACCCCTCTTCTTCTCTCTCCTCTTCTACCTCTCCCCTATCTCCCCCTTATTCTCTCTCTCATCCTACCACCCTCACTCTCTCTCTAACTCCCCTCCCTCTCTCTTTCCCCAATTCCCTCTCCTACCCTTTTTATATCTCCCTCTACCATCCTATCTCTATCCCTCTCACTCCCCTCCCTAACTATTTTTCTCTCCCTATCACTCTCCTCCCATTTCTCTCTCCCCACATCACTCTTTATCCCCTCTCCCTCCCCTTCCCTATCTCTCTCCCTCCCCTCCCTAACTATTTTTTTCGTCCTATCACTCTCTCTCCCTCACCCTACCTTATCACTCTCCTCCTCATTTTCTCTCATCCTATCACTCTCCCTAACTCTCTATATCCCCCTCCCTCTCCTACCCTATCTCTCCCCTCCATAACTATTTTTCTCTCCCTATCACTCTCTCCCTGTCACACCCGCTCTGTCTCCCTAACTATCTCCCTCTCTATGTCACTCTCTCTTTCCCCAACTCCCTCTCCTACCCTATCTCTCTCCCACTGTAATACCCTCTCCCTGTCTGTGTCACTCATTCACTCTCTCCTATCACCCTCGCTCTCCCTCAATCTGTCTCCCTCTCTAACACCCCCTCCCTCTGTCTCATTCTCTCCCTTTCCCTAACTCCCTCTCCCTCCCCTCCCTAACTATTTTTCCCTCCCTATAACTCTCCACCTCCCTCTACCCTCATTATATCACTCTCGCTCATCCTAAATCTCTCTCCCCCTCCCTCTGTCTCATTCTCTCTTTCCCTAACTCCCTCTTCTACCCTATCTCTACTGCTCTCACTCCCCTTCCTAACAATTTTTCTCTCCCTATCACTCACTCTCCTCTAATTCTCTCTTACACTCCATTCACTCTCTCTCCCCTCTCACTATCTCTCCCCCTCCCTCTTTATAACTCTTCCTCACTATCACCCTCCATCTCTCCTTTTCCCTATCTCCTCGCCTACCCGACCTCTCTCTCCCTCTACCACCCTATCTCTGTCCTTCTTACTCCCCTTCCTAACTATTTTTCTCTTCCTATCTCTCTCTCTCCCTCCCCTATCCAATCTTCCCTATACTTTCTCTTATCACGCTCGATCTCCCTTAATCTCTCTCTAACACCTCCTCCCTCTCTGTCACCCTCTCTCCCCTTCCCTAACTCTCCTACCCCATCTCTCTCCCATCACTAACTATTTTTTCTCCCTACCTTATCACTCTCCCTCCTATTTTTCCCTCCCTATCACTCTCACTCACTCTCCCCCTATTTCTCTCTCCCTCCCCTCCCCACTCTATCTCCCCCCCTCACCCACTTATTCCCTCTCCCTCTCTATCTATCACCCTTCCTCCATGTCTCACTCATTATCTATCTCATCCTATCACCCTCGCTCTCCCAAACTCTCTCTCCCTCTCTAACACCCCCTCCCTCTCCCTATCTTTCGCTCCCTCTACCACCCTATCTCTCACTTCCTTCCGTAACTCTTTCTCTCCCTATCACTCACCTCCTCTCTCTCCCCTTTTCATCATCCTATCACCTTCGCATTTCTCTCTCCCCTCCCTCTCTTTCCCCAACTCCAGCTCCTACCCTATCTCTCTATCTACCACACTATCTCTCTCACTCCTCTCCCTAACTATTTCTCTCTCTCTCTCCCTTTATTTCTCTCTCTCTGTATTCCTCTATTTCTCTCTCCCTCTGCCACCCTATCCCTCTCCCTAATTCTCCGTGTCCTTCTCCCACCGTAACCCCTCTCACTTTCATTCTCTCCCTCCTTAACACCCTGTCCCTCACACCCTATCTCTCTCTTTCATTCTCTCTCTCTCTCTCTATAATTTCCTTACCCTTCCTCACTCTCCCTAAATCTTCCTTTCTCGCTACCTCTCCTCATACTCTCTCCCTCCCATTCTTTAAATCTCGCTCCCTCTCTTCCCCTTTTTCTCACTCACTCCCTCACATTATTTCTTTCTACCTTTCCCCTTCACTCCCTATTACTCTCCCCCTCAATCTTTTTCTCTCCCTCTCCTTTTATCTCCCTTTACCTAACTTTCTCCCATCCAATCTCTCTCGTTCTCACACTCTTTCCCTCTCCCTCAACCCCACTTACTCTTCCTCCCATTCCCTAGCTCTCTCTCCCTCTACCACCCTATCTCTCTCACTCATCCTCCCTCCCTTTCTAACCCACCCTCACTCTCACTATCCCCCTTACTCTAACTCTCTCCCTCCCTAAATCACTCTCCCTCATTCTCATTAACTTTCTCCCTCCCTTTCATTCTTTCCATCTCTCGCTCCTTTTTTCTCCCTCCCTCATCCACCCTCTATCGCATTCTCTCTCCGTCTCCTGCCCTCTCTTACTCTCGGACACATTTATTTTCTCCCCCCCCTCTCTCTCACCCTATTTCTTTCTCCCTCTGCGCCCATTCTCACACCTTCCCTCCCTCTCATTCTCTTTCTCACCCTATCACTCTCCCTCAATCTCTCTCCGCCTCCTTTTCCCTAACTCCCTCTCCTCCCTAACCTATCACTCTTCCTCATTCTCTCTCACTTTCTCCCTCTCCATCCTCCTTCTCTCCCTTTCATTCTCTCTCTCACCTCCTCAACTCTCCCTCCCTCTCACTCTTTTTTAACTCTCTCCTTCTGCCACCCTATATATATATATATCTCCCTCCCTCTGTCTCTTTCCGTCTACCACCATATCTCTCTCCCTTTCATTCTCTCTCTCACCCTATCTCTATGTTCCTCTCACACCCCATCCCTCCCTCTCATTCTCTCTCCCCATACTTCTCTAATGCTGTCCTTCTCATACTCTCCCTCCGTATCTCTCTCACAGGTTTAACCACTCACTTTTTAAATAGATGATCTTCCGATTTTTAACCAGCTTACCCATTTCTAGTATAATCTTGACATATTTAGTCTTCTTTTCTCGTAAGAAACGATTTAGCCTACTGGATATCTATCTTGGATGCGGGATCCGATTCACCACAGTTCTCTGGAAACGAACACGAGACCTCTTGAATTGCACTATCATTATCAACTATTTGTCCTAAGACAAGTAATACCCTACCTTACTGATTCTGACACTGAACCGTTCGGTATTTTCTTCTCTCTTAGGGTACGAGCACAGTGCGGCAGATTTTCAGATTCTGAAAAACAGGGTAAATCGGAAACCGGAATTACCTAGCGTATTTAGTGGAGAGTACTCATAGTGGCCGCGGTTTCTGCTTCTTTCCGAAGGAGCAGGCAAAATCTGATGCACTATGCGCACTCACCGGCGCTGACAAATTCAGAGCGCTGATTTTCGAAAATCGGAAATCTGATTTCGGAATCTGAAAATCTGCCGCACTATGCGAGTACCCTTAGATTTTATGAATTTTTCTCACTCAGTACCTAGTTTTGTATCGGCGTCTAAACTTAAAACAACTTGTATAAGCAAGTACAGTCAACTCCGCTTAATGTGATCACGGTTAATGTTATCAATCGGAATTATCAAAAGTGGCCGGTCCCAATCATTCCTATTTAATTTAGCGTAAAATGTGCCGTTTTATGTGATCCACATTTCGCTTATTGTATCAAAATTTGGTGAAAGACCCTAAAAAAAATCCCTATTTTCTGTTTGAAGGCCAATTTAAATACATTAAAATAGAAAATGAGTCATTAATTTATTATTAGTAATATATGTTTCTCTCTCATATTTTTCTTTAAGAATGTATAATTTGCAAAATACAAACCAGGGAATCGTTTTAAATATTTCAATTAGAACTACATAGTTGTGATTATAATGTAAATAATGAGATACATTGTTTGAAACTTTCTATACTATACTAGACTAGACAGTAACTTGAGTTGACCTTACGACGTCACTAATAAACAAAGTAGTTCCCATTGCGGCATTGCGGTGTCTGAATTTTGAGTGAAATAAAGAACGTCAATTTAAAAATATGATTATTTTGTTAAACCCATGTATTTATAGTGCTTTTCAATCACGATTTTCGAACCGAAACTCCTATCAACACAACAGGCTTCGTGTTTACCGATTTCTCCTTCCGCGTTTGTGACGTACTGGGTACAAAAAACGTTGCAGTCGAGTAGACTGCAACTTAAGTTGACCCTACTACGTCACTCACAAAGTAGTTATCCCATCGCGGTGTTTGAATTTTGAGTGAAATGTAGAACGTCAATTTAAAAATATGATTATTTTGTTAAACTTATGTATATATAGTGCTTTTCAATCACGATTTGCGTACCGAAACTCTTCCTGTCAACACAACAAGCTTCGTGTTTACCTATTTCTCCGTCCGCATTTGTGACATACTGGGTTCAAGAAACGTTGCAGTCAAGTATAGTATCAAATCGCTTGTTGTTATCATTCTACTCTTGGACAAAGGTGATAACATTAAGCGGAGTCAACTGTATTCTCATTTTAAACGTACGCGTTTAAAACGTAAATAAGCTTCAAAAGTTCACAGATGTTATAAATTAGGTTAATAGAGTACTCGGAGGTTCCCAAACTGTGCGTCACGACCCACTGGTAATCGGAATAAATTTTGTAATGGATCTCAACACGATTTAGAATTTGTTCGATTATATCTGAGAATAATTTTCAAAAACGTACAATAAGCTTTTAAACTTTATCGTGATTATAAAGCGAAACAAAAACAGTGTCGAAAGCAAGGAAAAAGGGGGACTTTCCCTTTACTAAGATGATAATGCAAAATTAAGCCCCCTTATGTTTTTTTTTTGCATTTACACTCCCCCACAAGTCGATTCATTTTCACTATAAGCATTTAAATTGTATAATGTATCATTTTTAAATCTTGCGTTATTTATTTTGACCGTAGAAAGATCCACCATGTTTAAGTTATTTACTATTAAAATCTCTTGCATTATGCTGGTTCATAATTATAAGTTCACTAACTCTATTGGACGGCTGACTAGTTTTGTGGGAATAGAGCACTTTCAATCACGTGACTCGGACCTAACAACGGACGCTTTGACCTGCAGAAGGTTAACAATTACAGAAAATAACTGGTAGTGGAATTCTTCTATTGGAGCATTTGCAATCACGTGACCCCACACCTAACAACCGCCATAACAACAGATACCTCGTCACCTAGCAACCGCCTTAGCATCAGACGCATTTCCCATCAAAAACTGGTCGTGACGTCACCTGAAAACACTCTTTATAGTCCAGTAACCAGGTGTCAAAAAAGGGGTGTTTCAGGAAAAAAATCCGGAAGTTTTTTTCTCAACGGTTTTTTATGTTTTCGAGGGTGCTGAATCCGAATCTGAACTTTGCATACAAAATTTCGAATGGCATTTTGGTGAAAATTCGAAAAAACCCTAAAATTTCACCCCATTTTTTGATTTTCTACTTGTAGAATGGAAAGTATGGGTTTCTCATGAAAATGTCAATTATAGAAAATAAAGAAAATAAAACAATCTAAAAAGTTGCCAATTACAACTTTTTTGTCAGACGAATAGTTTGGCCGCGAGAGCGCGCTGAAAAACAGCCATTTTTTGGCCTTTCCGCAAAAAAATGGAAAATGCGCTGTTCTACCCTCTACAAAATGAAAAATATTCACTTTATCCACAAACATTTTACACCACGTGAAAGAGCATTTAATTTTCTATTAATAACTTTCCTTAAATTATATTTTTGAGAAGGAGGAGGGAGCGAAGGAAAGATCGAAAGTAAAGTAGTTAATACTTCACAAAAGACTTTCAGTGGAAGTTGGTTCCTTGCACAAATAAAAATGAACAAGAAAATGAATTTTTCATTGCCAAAAAAAAACCGTTTCTGGGGGAAAATACTGAAGAATAATTAATTTAATTAATAATCATTGGGATAGAAATTAAGATTAAATCATAAAAGAAATTATTAAAGTAGTGTTTCCTATTTATTTAAATCAAATGTTACTTTTTTACAGAATATATGGTGAATTTTCCGCCTCAGGGGTGAATATTGCCAGATTTTTAGTGCGCTTTAAAGGCTAAACTATTGGTCTGACAAAAAAGTTGTAATTAACAATTTTGTAGATTGTTTTACCCTCTTTATTTTCTATATTTAACATTTTCATCAGAAACCCATACTTTCCGTTCTACCAGCAGAAAATTAAAAAATGGGGTGAAATTTTAGGGTTTTTTCGAATTTTCACCAAAATGCCATTCGAAATTTTGTATGCAAAGTTCAGATTCGGATTCAGCACCCTCGAAAACATATAAAACCGTTGAGAAAAAAACTTCCGGATTTTTTTTTCCTGTAAAAACTACCTGGCTACTGGACTATATTACCTTCTAACATAGGCAATCGGTACTTTTTTTTAAGTATTTACATAGAGAAGGTTTTTTCGACGGTTTTATATGTTTTCGAAGGCGCTGATTACGAATATCAAAATTGTGCCCGCGTGGGAACTCGGATTCATATCGAAAATCGGAAAAAATCTCAAATTTTCGCTTTTTTGTTCGATTTTCACCGATTTTCTCAGAAACTATTCGTTTCTCGAAAAAAAGAAGTACACCAAATTAAAGTACGTAAAATTTCCTATAAGATGCACTGACTCGTTTTTATTTTGCCAGGAGCGGTGTACACTTTAAAGCGTTTGGAAGCGCAGCGATTTTTTTGACTTTCTACAAAAAAAGTGAAGAACGTTCCCTTTCCCCCTCTACAGCTCCAAATATATACACGTTACAGACAAATAGTTTATACCACATGAAAGTACATTTAATTTCCTACAAAATACACTACTCAACTTTTACTTTATAATGTGAGGTATTGTCGCTAGAGCGCGCTGAATTACATCTGTTTCTTGACTTTACACAGAAACATGAAAATCCCTTTCCTTCAGAACGCTCTAAAGCGTACACTGCTTCTCGCAAAATAAAAACGAACCAGTGCATCTTATAGGAAATTTTATGTACTTTAATTTGGTGTACTTTTTTTTTCGAGAAACGAATAGTTTCTGAGAAAATCGGTGAAAATCGAACAAAAAAGCGAAAATTTGAGATTTTTTGCATTTTTTTTATGTAAAGTTGATTTTTTAAATGAAAATAAACTTGAAATTTGGATTCAGCAATGCAAAATCCATATAAATTCGTTCATTAAAATGTTCCCATAATTTATTATATGAATTTAAAAATTTGTTTGAATTTCCGCCTAAAATACCTAATATTTCATAAATAAATTTTAAAAATTATTTTTTTAGGCATGCTTAGTCATCAATTTATTCAAAACAACCTATTTTATTGGTAATATATCGGAAGTAAAGCGCAGTTTGGAGATTAACTACTGTAAAAGTTCGTTTTGGCTGTAAGGCGCAAAAATTTAATTCTTGATCTTTGCCTCGCTCCCTCCCCCTTCTTAAAAAAATTAATAATTTAAGGCACGTTATTTGTAGAGAATGAAATGCTCTTTCACGTGGTGTAATTTTTTTTTTGATAAAGTGAATATTTTTCCTTTTGTAGAGGGTGGAAGAGAGCGTTTTCCATTTTTTCGCGGAAAGGCCAAAAAATGTCTGTTTTTCAGCGCGCTCTAGTGGCCTAACTATTGGTCTGACAAAAAAGTTGTAATTGACAATTTTGTATATTTTTTTATCTTCTTTATTTTTTATAATTGACATTTTCATGAGAAACCCATACTTTCCATTCTACAAGTAGAAAATCAAAAAATGGGGTGAAATTTTAGGGTTTTTTCGAATTTTCACCAAAATGCCATTCGAAATTTTGTATGCAAAGTTCAGATTCGGATTCAGCACCCTCGAAAACATATAAAACCGTTGAGAAAAAAACTTCCGGATTTTTTTCCTGAAAAAACTACCTGGTTACTGGACTATTATACCAAAATTTTCTTCCCAAATATTTTTGATCTCGTTCAATAAGTCTGAAAAGTTGGTTGTCTTCCTTCAACACATCAATTACAATGACAGTTAAATTTGATGGCATTAATACTTTGAACAACAGCATTATCTAGCTACATAAAGACGTCCCTTCACATGGTTTCCATTTTTAAAAAATGGAAACAAATATAGGGCCTTGTATGACTATTTAGTTCTCTTTAAATGCATTTCTTTTGCAAAGATATTTCGTTTCTGAATAAATGACTGGAAAATTAAAATTAGTACAAGTAAGTCTGAAATAGCCTAACCTTAACAAGGGGAAGTTACATTAGTCAGATGTTTCTACCCTAATTGGCATAGCTCATACTAAATATGTCAAGTTTAAGTAACTGCTACTAGAAGTAAACGAAATTAAGCCCGACAGGACAAAGCCATACAGGATCCCGTTCTGTTCAAGGTAGATCACCTCAATCTCAATGTAGTGATATATCGGCCCTAAGAGCTGAAATCAATTCATTGAAGACTGAAGTGCAACGTTGTCTCGTAAAGATACCCCCAGGTATGCTAGGCAATCTTATTACAAATCACCACGTAGGTTTTCTAGACCACGACGTAACAACTCTAAAGAAGGTACTGATAATTTCTGTTTTTATCACCGCAAGTTTGGTAAAAATGCGTTCAAGTGTAAACAACCCTGTAACTTTCTTGAGAGATCTAAAGAAACTGGGGATATACTTTCAAACCTAACGTTTCAGCTACAACGATATCTGACCCTCCAACTTCTTGTCGTTTGTCAAACTTTTACAGGTAGACCTAGGGTTCAGGCGAAATTTTAAATGGAAATTTTTGATCGCTTCAGTACCAATGTCCATCATAGGTGCTGATTTCCTAACCCATTTTGGAATTATCATAGATCTAAAACGACAGCGGTTAATAGATAGTGTTACGAACCTATTCCGCACAGGATCAAAGGCCGGAACTAAAAATCCCTCGATAAAAATTATCGCAGGTAAAACTAAGTACCATGAACTATTATCAGAGTTCCCTGATTTAATAAAGCCATCTCCTAAGGTTGTTCCCCCTAAGCACAACACTGTTCACTACATCGAGACCAGCGGCTCTTCAGTGCATTTTAAGCCTAGGAGACTAAACCCTAAAGTTTACGACGAACTAGTAAAAAAGGAATTTCAGTTCATGAATGGAAGAGGGGATATGTAGGCCATCTAAGTCACCCTGGTCTTCCCCGCTCCATGTTGTCTCAAAGAGTTCAGGAGCTATACGTCCGGTAGGGGATTACAGGTGATTAGCGATTAAACTCCTGCACAGTACCAGATCTCTACCCAGTACCACACTTTCAGGACTTCTCAAACTCACTACATGGAAAAAAAGTCTTTTCTAAGATTGATATTCTCCGAGCTTACTTTCATATACCTGTACATCCGGATCACATTCAAAAAACGGCAGTTTGCACGCCTTTTGGGCTTTTCGAGTTTCCCTTCCTGAATTTCGGACTGTGCAACGCAGCACAGACCTTTCAGAGATTCATGTATGAAATCTTGGGAGACTTAAAGTTCTGCTACGTCTACTTAGGCGACATCTTAGTATTTAGTGAATCTGAAACTGAACATGATTCACACATGAGGACAGTATTTCACAGGTTAAGTACTTACGGTCTGACCGTTAATGTATCAAAGTGTGTTTTCGGTGTTCCCGAAATATCTTTTCTTGGGCATTTAATTACTAAAAATGGCACTAAGCCATTACCTTTCAAAGTTGAACCAATCGTCAATTACCCGCTCCCCAAAACGGTAATGGAACTCCGAAGGTTTTTGGGATTGTTAAACTTTTTCAGGCGATTTATTCCCCGTGCAGCACACGCACAAACTTTCCTAAATGAGTACTTAAAGGATTCTAAGAAAAGTGATAAGAGAGAAATAAATTGGACAGATCAGGCTGAAAAGGAATTCCAAAGTAGTAAAGACTTGCTAGCAAATGCAGTTTTATTAGCACACCCTTTACCCGATGCCCAACTGGTATTACAAGTGGACGCCTCTGATTTTGCTTTGGGAGGAGCTTTGTTTTAACAACAAAATACTTGAACCACTTGCTTTTTATTCTAGGAAGCTTTCCCCCGCCGAACAAAAATATAGCACGTATGATCGAGCTGCTTGCAACTTATGCATCGATAAAAAATTTTCGGCATATTATATATAAAATAATCCAATCTTTTACATGCCATTGCTAAATGTTATGCGGCATTCATAAAGCAAAAATAAAATATCAAAGTTCATATACGTGTATTTTAAAGTTTTGGGAAAAAAATCTCTCTGAGAAGCTCAGGAAGAGGGTATCAAACTAATTCTCACCAAAAGGGGAGGTAAAAATAAGTAGTTAACACTTTGCGTAATTTACGGACGTCCTCTCCCCTCTCCCAAGCAGCGCAAACGTTTAAGATTGGTCCAAATTTTGTCATGTATGGCCAAATTTCATTTATTTCTAGTAGACCGATATGTAAACTTGACATATTTGGTATGAGTTGTACTATTAGGGTTAATACGCATTACCGAGTTAATTTGCATATAATAATTATATCCAAAGGAGGAAAAGTCTTACCACATATGGGGGCCAACTACCAACAGCAAAAGCTTTACTTTGACTTCAAAATTTATAATGGACCTATAATTATGTGCCGCATTGTATTACATTGTATTGGATTGCACGCATTGTATTGGTCTCGTTATTTCCGAGTAATATAGTTGAAAATATGGCTGGTACTTAAATCCGGCAAGTACCATTCCCTCCCATTCCATATACGGCCACCTGATCACTTCATTTTTCGATCATTTATTATATAATAATCATAATTTTAAAAAATACTTTAAAGAGCCTTATCTATAACCAGAGACCTTGTCTGAAGATGAGGAGCATCGTGTCATTTATAAAAAGTGGGTTGCGATGATAATAAGTTTGGGAACCTCTGCTGCAGTTATTGAACTGTTTAGAATGGCAGTGGTCTAAGTACAAAAAATACCAAATATTATTTACGCGTATATATTTGGTTGTTTCTTTTTAAATTCTTTATTTTATGTTGTTTCAGTTATTTTTGGCAAAAATATCTTCAAAAGTGGCGTCTTTATAAGCAACACAGGCGTCGTAGACCGGGAGCCAGCAACATATTTTGTCAGTCATTTCCTCTCAAGCGATATTTGGTGGAAAATTTCAGGGAGTTATATCATAAAGCCTGGTGAGCGTCAGCTGGCTGTAGGGCGGTGGAATAGACGTCAGCTGGTCGTTTAACATTTGGAGCGTCTTTCTCAAAGATTCTTTGCGGCTTCAATTACGCGAGAGAAAAAGAACAAGAGGGAAACTCCAGGGAAACTCAGTGAAACTGTTATGTTTTTGTTTACATTTCGATTTGCTTTGTATTGAGGAGAGGTACGAAAAAGAGACCGCTAATTATATCACCAATTGTTAGAAAATAGACCAACTTTCTTTAAAGAACAATAAATTATTACTCCTAAAAATAATTACTAACCAATTTCTCTAAAGATAACTTTTAATTTCATTTTATAAACCAAACCAACTTTTTGAAAGGACACTGTTTTAATTAATTTTTTAGATATTTATTTGTTTTTCAGATAATTTTAAGTTGGCAATATTTAATTAATAATGTTCTAGAAGGGAATTGTTTTTTGTTGACAACTTGAGACTCATGAAGTCAGGAAACTTTGAAAGGATATCACTGAAAGTATAAATTTTTATGTTTGTTGGTTCCTTCTCCTAACCCAAGGCTGGATAATAATTAACAGATATTTATTTTCTTGATTTAAAACGATATCCGCCGCTCATGCGACCACACACCCTTTCGTACCTCTCCTCAATACAAAGCAAATCGAAATGTAAACAAAAACATAACAGTTTCCCTGAGTTTCCCTCTTGTTCTTTTTCTCTCGCGTAATTGAAGCCGCAAAGAATCTTTGAGAAAGACGCTCCAAATGTTAAACGACCAGCTGACGTCTATTCCACCGCCCTACAGCCAGCTGACGCTCACCAGGCTTTATGATATAACTTCCTGAAATTTTCCACCAAATACCGCTTGAGAGGAAATGACTGACAAAATATGTTGCTGGCTCCCGGTCTATCGTTACAGAAAACCTTGAAATCTCCAAGCTAATTTCAGTGGACTTAGTACTCTGCCATTATAAGTAGTTCAGTTATTAGTCAATGATCTTCTAGACACCAAGACTACTGAGTCGGGGATCCGATGAAGTATCACACTTACCAAGATGCTTAAACCACGGCTTACTAGATACTATACAAGCTAACCCAGATACGGAAATCATTAAAAATATAGATGGAAATACTGACATCTGGCAAAGCAAATCCACCGAGTTAAAGGCGATGGCTCAAAAATATCTTTTGGCGAGAGACTGGAAAAGGAGATCTACTAATAAAGTATTACTTATTACCCAGATGTAATAAGTTGTCATGGTAACAAAGTTTACCAAGATAGCCTCACAATTGCCAAAACAGTCAGCAGTTACGCTGATGAAAACACGCCTTTATTTTTCCTTATTTGTCAGCGTCTTATCCTATTGGTTGGGTAAGCCGTGATTAAACATTGGAAATAATATAAGTATCTTTGTTTGTGATGTATGTATCGCAAATCAATTTTTCCTTTGCAACCTTCTCTTTATTATCAGTGCCCAACAAAATGGGTTACAACAAAGTATCCTAAATCCCTAGCTTCATCCATGTCATCTTCTAAATAGACACCACATTTACAATAACTATGGGTGTCTTAAAAATATTATCTAACCTTAAAGTTAAAATCATTAAATAAAATCTCGTAACTAAATCATGAACGGCTTTAAATTCAGGTACTAATACTAAAGATGACATGGCTCTTACAAAATTAAGAATTCTCATAATAGTAGAAGCAGCAGTCTTCATCTTTCGGCTTAAGTGTCTAAAGGTAAACATAGTGTAAATTGCAAACAAAAACCAATACAATAAATACTGATAATAAACATACAATGAGTAAATAAATTATAATCGGATCCCCAGACTCAATTCATAATAATTAACTATATTAGTGTTAAAAATAGTTTACTTAAATAAATAACATACCGTAATGAGCTGTTAAAGTTTGAAAGCAGCAAATGTAAGGCTTTATTTCAGACTAGCTCCAGATAAGCCTAATCATCTAGAACCTAAAACAAATGCATAGTTAGAAATTAGTTAAATACATTTCTAGGTTTTCCAATATGGTGTGTCACTACTCGGAAGGGGGGAAAACTGAATAGAAAGCCTGTTCGGTTGCTATAAGGTGTTTCGGTACGCAAATCGTGATTAAACAAATCATATTTCTAAATTGAAGTTCTTAATTTTACTAAAAACTCAGCCACCACGCTGGAAACATTCTTTGTTTTGTTTCTTCAAGTGTTTTTGTTTTAAAGATAGTTTTTGCTGGAAAAAGTCTAGCAGTCAAAATGACTGCCTCCGGCGGTTCTAGGTATGAGGCAGTAGCCGGCGGTTATAGTGTTGATGTTTTTTTGTTTGATTTTGATTTTAAGAGAAAAATATTAGTTAAAGAGGGATTCTCCCCGAAATTTTTTGAAAAACTGGACTTGTAAATGCGGGTGTTTAACACATTTCCGCTTTGAAAACCCTAACGATTGGATTCGATTGTAAAAAGCATATTTTTTGGTCGAGGGCCTTAAAAATCTTTGCAAGGACCGCATGCGGCCCGCAGGTTGGACCACACTGGATTAAATTAAGGAAAGCGCTTTCTGTACTCATAATTATTTAGCCCTTGAGTGCTAATATTTACTTTTCGCTTAATACAAAAACTAGACGTGATTGAGAAAACTAAAGACAGATTTGAAATCAGCATCAAAGACACCTCATTACCAAGTTTTTTTATCATGATTTTACAGTGTTGGCTTGTGCAACAGGACTTTGAAAAATCATTTCAATGTTTTTCGCTAGATAAAGTTAGTTAGCTATAAAAGTCATACTTTGTTTATAAAAATTGAGTTGCGATGATCAAGAGTTTGGGAACACCTTCCGTAATTGAACTGCTCAGAATGCAAATGATCTAGTCCAAAAAAAAAATCAAGTATGCATTTGAACGTTTCTTTTTAAATACTCTATTTAGTATTATACACTGGTGTGCAAAAATTAAGGACCGAACTGTTTTTTCAATATAACACCTAGCATAATTATTTTTCATCAATGAAAAAAATACCACAAGATGTTCAAGGAGTGGGAATATAGGGCGCAAGAACAAATTTTCCCTACCAATAAATTAAGAGAGTAAATGGGCCCTCCATTGAAAATGGAATCCCATTACACATTTGGAGCAGTGACAGAAACGTCTATGTGAGAGGTATTTAACCTAAAATTTTATGTTGTTTGTAAAGAATATGATTATTCCTGAACTCAACGCATGTTTTTAAATGTGTGTACTAATTTTAAGTGGTATTTTTTTAGGTTTTATTGAGAGATATCAGTCTAATCATTATTTTTGGCAAGTTTTAACTTCTGGGTCATTTTTGGTATGTGGTATCTGACCGTCAACCATATTTTCAGTAGTTCTCACATGTGCTTGACTGCGTTTAGGTCTGTGGATCCGGAAAGTAACTTTATTCTTTCAAAATCGTGACATGAAAAACTTGGAGAAAGCCAAATTGTGATTTTTTGTAGCTTTGTCATGCAAAGAGATAAAATAAGGACCCAAAATGTCTTCTAACAGAAGCAAATGAGACATGAGAACACAGGTACAAAATTGCAGACATCAGTGAAAATCTTTTTGGTGTATAGGGGGTGCTGGAACGGCACAAAAGAATTGTATAGTTTCATAGGGAGGACATCTTTTATTAACGTTCGAAAAAAGGATTTTTTTTAGTGTTTATGGACCTATACATGTCTGAAAACAAACAAATATCTGTAAAAATATCTCCATTCACCTAAAAATAAGTTTTAAAGACATTGAATTTCTCCTGTGAAACTATACAATTCTTTTGCGCTGATTCAGCACCCCCTATACACCACAGATATTTTTAATGATGTCTGCAATTGTGTACCTGTGTTCTCATGTCTCATTTGCTTCTGTTAGAAGAAATTTTGGGTCCTTATTTTCTATTTTTGTATGACAAAACTACGAAAAATCACAATTTGTCTTTCTCCAAATTTTTCTTAACACTAGAACGACGGGATGGGCTTTTTTGGCCCATCGCGCTGTTTGCGGCTTAATAATTTCAACTCTAATCAACCGAATGGCTTGAAATTTTCTGACTTTTCCTTATTTGGTTCAATTAAAGTGCATACCAAACCGTTTTCATTTTAGTCTCATAGGAGCAAAGATAGTGAACCGTATACCTAGAAAGACGGAGCGGGCTTTTTTGGACCGTACCACCTCTGCTGTGTTTTCCTTGCTTCGTTCCACTCGTATTTCCATGAAATTTTCCTATAGAAAGGGGAGGGGATCTTCTTTGTTGGTTATCTCTTACAAGTGTTATCTCTTTCAAGTTCCATTCAATTCGATTCGGTTTAGAACGCCCCTTTCTCAGTTGGGGTTGTGGTCGAGGGGATGACGTTTCAAAGGATGAATTTATGGTGCCCACCATAAAGATCTCAAGGTTCTCACCATTGAATTTAGGCCTACAACGTGACTAATAGGGTTTGTTTCTCATAAAAGAAATACATTTTACCACTTGAACTGTACCAGCTGTTTTCTTGGAATGGGGAAACTGCTAACCTTCATTCCCTGTTGAGGCATTGAAAATGATGCGTTGTGAAGTGTACCCAGCCATACTGGGGAAAAGAAAGGAACTTAACAACTGACAGCTATTTTACGATATAAAAACTGTGTGAAAAACTAAAATCCCAAGCAAAACTAGCCAGGTTGGAACACTTAGAAGAAACCGTAGAGAGGTTCCGCCAACTGCAAAATTAGGAAAAGAAAATCTTTATTCAACAATTGTTTATTTAAAAAAATAAAGACATAACCTTAACTGCACAACACCGTATTATAGACAACTAGAAGGAAAAGAAAAAGCCGGATACTATAGCTTACTACAACGAAACTAAGTATGGAATTGACATCATTGTGGATCAAGTGATATGACTGTATGGATGGGTTTCACTAGCTTCGTTCTGCATCTGGCAGTGCTAATATATTATTTCCGGGTTACCACATTAGCGTTATTCTTGGCATTGCTTTGGCATCCTTTTCATTCTTGTTTGTTCTTTGTTTATGTTTCGAAGTCAACTTCGACCACGTAAATTCGTTTTGCTCTTTTCGTATTAATTTTTTAATGTATTATTTTTTATTCATTCAGTAATCAGCCTTTTCTTGCATTCACTCTTTTATTATTATTATTTTATTAGCAAAGGGTTAGAGAGAAAAATAATATTTTTAACCTCGCCAAGTTGCCAAATGCATCTACTATGTTGAGGTTCTGTACCGGAAGTCTCTAGGACTTTGTTTTTGTTTACATTTTTCAACCCATCCATAGCACCAAATCAGGCTCTAGCTGTTGGAAGGTTGGCCTATGCATGTTTTCTATAACATATTATATATCTCTGCTGTAAATGCATAGCAGGTAGTAGCCGGAAAAAAGAAATTAAGTCGTAGAAATTTCATCTTGAGATTATGTGAAGAGCTCCGTGCTCCTTTTATGTGTCTGCCAAAGAAACAACCATTTCTACCATAAAAAGGGGAAAAAAGCATAAAAAGAGAAGACAGCAGTGAGAAAAAGGGTTATTTGTAGAATTATAGTATCCTCTAAAGGAAACCATACATTAAAGACATGTTTCGACAGTAAAAAATTGGTTTGTGGAAAATGCGCATTTAGAGAAATGCTTTGTATCCATTGCTCCAAATGTGCAAAATACGAATAAACAGGTCAGTTTTAAAAACTTTGCTTTATTTATTGAATGGGTTTTATTAATTATTCCTACCAGAGTCATTTATCTAGAGTAGCAACTCATTTATCAGATCTATGGATAAAAATATAGCCAAAGCACTTTTCATGCCCATAATTACAATTTATTTTAATAATTAAAAATTATAAAATCCTATAGAAATATGAAGATTGAGTCCCTATCTTATACTCTAACAGTTATTTATATGATATTATTACATTTTAGATATATAATTAGCTCCGTATGCAAAAAATCAGAGATGGGCCAAAAAGGCCCACTCAGTCTTTCTAGGTATACAGCATAGTGCCGTCTTTCTAGTGTTTCTTAAGTCACGATTTTGAAAGAATAAAGTTACTTTCCGGGTCCACAGACCTAAACGCAGTCAAGCACATGTAAGAACTACTAAAAATATGGTTGAAGTCAGATACCACATACCAAAAAAGACCCAGAAGCTAAAACTTGCCAAAAATAATGATTAGACTGATATCTCTCAATAAAAACCTAAAAAATACCATTTAAAAGTAGTACATACATTTAAAAACATGTGTTGAGTTCAGGAATAATTATATTCTTTACAAACAACATAAAATTTTAGGTTAAATACCTCACATAGACGTTTCTGTCACTGCTCCAAATGTGTAATGGGATTCCATTATCAATGGAGGGCCCATTTACCCTCTTAAATTATTGGTAGGGAAAATTTGTTCTCGCGCCCTATATTCCCACTCCTTGAACATCTTGTGGTATTATTTTCATGGATGAAAAATAACTATGCTAGGTGTTATATTGAAAAAACAGTTCGGTCCTTAATTTTTGCACACGAGTGTAGTTGCACAAGGCTTTTATTCAATAAGTTGGAATGTGATATAAGCTCTTCAAAAGTGACTTCTTTATAGAAACACAGGCGTTTTTATAGAAAACTTTCAATTACACAAATTTAATTTTAGTGGACTTAGAACTCTGCCATTCTAAGTACATAGTTCAGTTATTAGTCAATGATCTTTTGGTAACCAAGACTACTGAATTGGGGATCCGATGGAGATATTATCAAACTTAGCAAAAAGGAGATGCTTAAACATTGGAAATAAGATAAGTATTTTTGTTCGGTTGTGTGTATCGCAAAACAATTTTTACTTTGCAGCCTTCTCTTTATTACCAGTGCCTAACAAAAATGGGTTACAACAAAGTATCCTAAATCCCTAGATTAATCCATGTCACCTTCTAAATAGACCCCACATTTACAATAACTATGGGTGTCTTAGAAATATTAGCTAACCTTAAAGTTAAATAATTAAATAAGATCTAATAACTAAATCATAAAATCTTTATATGCCGGTACTAATACTAAAGATGACATGTAATGGCTCTTGTAAAATTAATAATTCTCATAATAGTTGCAGCAGCAGTCTTCTTCTTTCTGCTAAAGTGTCAAAAGGTAAACATCATGTAAATCGCAAACAATTCAAATATGATAATAAATATACGTATAATGAGTAAATAAATTATAATCGGATCCCCAAAATCAGTTTATAATTAGTGTGTTATAAAAAGTCCACTTAAATAACATACCGTGAGTAGTTGGATTTCAAACTATCCCCAGATAAGCCATAATTACGTGCAACCTAAAACAAATGCTTAGTTAGAAACGATTTATAAATTCATACACTTTCCAATATCAGAACTTATCAAAATGAAGGTCGTAGGAAGGTGAAGGTAAAATGATCGTATAGCCTGTATTACGCAATTTTATAGAGGTACACTACCAGTTTTTATGCAATAAATTGTGATAATTTATTCCTTAGGGCAATATGTACGCAAACTCGCATGATACGAAAATCACGCTTTTCATTTAAATCGGTTAAAATTTAAGAATTATAGGTCGGAATCGACCTGAAACCGAAATCGCTTAATAACATTTGAAATTTTAATTTCTTTCCTTACATTATCTTCCCCTGCATTCCTCCTATCCTTTTTCCCTTTCATCCCTACATACGTTTCAAATATCTCCTCAGCATCCCTCATTTTCTTATGCCCTTCCATCTCTCATATCTACTCTTTCTATCTCCTTTTCATTCCACGCATTTCTTAAGGCTCATTCGCACTTTCACTTTCAATGTTCATCCTGAGTGATTCACTCCTGTGAATCGATAGTGCACATAGAAAAGGGAAGGATTATAGAGTTGAAAGATAATTTACACTTTTCACTTTAGTTAGACGATTCCTCCAAAATGAATAGCAAAAGTGACAAGTCTGAATGAGCCTTTAAGGCTCATTTACAGTGTTTCAGTTTTAATGTTTCTTGAGTAATCCTCGCCGATGAATCGCCCTTTTGTGTAGAAAATCGGCGGAGTGAAGAGAGAAACGCCAATTTATACTTTGGATGATTCCTCCAAAAATTAATATCAAAAGTGGAAAGTCAAAATGAGCCTACATCCTCTTTTATCTTTATCCCTCCCTTTACCTGTATTTCCCCTTCATTTCTTTAATCCCTTCATCTCCCTTATTACTCCCCACTCAAATTCTTAAGAGTCGCTTAGACTTTTCCTTTCGATCGACAAGTGCAATATGTCTTTTCACTCTTAACTCCACAGATTGCAAATGTGTAATTCCTCGGTGAGGATCACTCATGATGAACATTGAAAGTGAAGCAGTGTAAATGAGCCTTTGATTATCTTTTCATCCTCCTCAATTCTTACATACTCGATTAACCTTTCTGAACCTTTATCCTATTATCCCCTCTCCTTTCATATGTTTTCTCTCTCACACTATATCTTCAGCTTTATCCCTTCCTTATCTTAGGTACTCTTCCACCGTTTTAAATCCCTGACCTATTCGTAGTTATTTCAAACCCTCGTCTTTTTTTCCCATCTTTTCATCCTTCTTTCTACTTTTATATACATTTTATCAGCCGCAGTTTCCTTTCCACTCCCATCCTCCTCTATACCCCTTTTTTACACACTTGACCTCCTTTACCCTTTCTTACCTTCATGTTTGTTTCTTTTATACTTTAATTCTCTGTACCCCCCCCCCCAATCTGTTTCTAGGGGGGTGGGGAATGAAGCTGTCAGATGGGACCCAGCCCCATATAGACCCTCCCATAGCTACGGGCCTGTCAAAAACCCCTGATTTCAAAAATTCAGGGTAAACCTTTAATTATGAGCCGCAGTGTATTACAACAGTGTGGTGACCAGACTCCTCTAGTTGTCTCTTTACCAATATTGAGACGATCATCCAGAAATTTTAATCGCTGAGGATGTCCGACACAGTTTCGGATGAAACGTACGGAGTTTTTAATCCCAGGCCACGGCTTATACGCCCCGCCCGAAAGAAATTTGTTATTTTTAACATTGGTCTTGTTATATCAGAGTATTATAGTTATAAATCGTACTCATAAATGCTACAGGTAGTATCCCCTCCCACTGCCAATGGCCACCTGCTCACTTAGTTTGTCGGTTTAAATAAAACAACACAGATACAACAAGAAATACTTCTTCGGATAAATTTTTCGGGCCGATTTCAAATCTGTTTTCAGTTTTGCTGAATCACATCAAGTTTTTGTGTAGAATGTGATTTTTGGTTTAAAGAAAATGAAGCTAAATAATGCTTAGAAAATTGTGCTTTTTTGGTCATTGCTTTGGAAATGCTTTACGTTTAACTTTCTGCTATACACTGAATTTGCCCTCTGCCTTTCACGCCAGCAGTCTGCGCACTGCTCCGTCATGAGTTCGATTCTTACCTCGCCCCTGGGTGTATTTTCCTTTCTTTGTGTCAGTTCTTTGAGTCTGTCTTACTTGACATAACTTGTGTATAAGCGGATCCTTGAGATAAAGCACACATACCGGAAAATATATGTAACCCAAAAACCCAACCCAAACCCACTGAATTTGAAGTATCGAATACCTTGATGAAAATGCTAACTTTGGAATTCGCATAGTGAACCGGACTAATTGCAGAAATAAAGTAGGGTTATATTTTATATTTCTAGTTTTAATTGGGGAGAACCCAACCTCTGCACACCGTTTGTAGAGCACAAGGGTCGGTAAGTTATTTTACGTGGGGGTTCAAAATCATTTTGAAACTTTTTATTGAGGTCAGGAGCAAAAGTACAAAATACTTCTAAGTTCTTATTTTCAGAAACATATTTTTTACATGCATGTAATTTGAGTACAATACTTTCTTAATTAAATTTTAACAAAAATGTTGTTAATTACCCTTAAAACTGTTTAATTATAAATAACATTGATAAGGCTATCGCTCAAACAAATAAGCGTCATCGCCAAGAGAATATTGAGAGGGATGGACACGGACAGGGAATTCGGGATTACTCCCAAAAATCAGAAGTGTTTATTTTCAAAGTTTGTTTATTTCGTAGAGATTTTTGTCCTTTTCACCCATAAAGTCGTTAAGAGTGCATTTCCGACCCCCCTATATCTATGTGACTGAGTCATCTAGATGTATCCTACACCTCCTATAATTTCTAAAACATTTATCTGAAACACCCTGTATATGTTTTAAATAAAATTTTAAATGTAGTGCTAGTGATACTACATGTATGTTACTCAAAAATTATGAAAAACTAAAACAAGCCGTACACCGTTACCTTAAAATTTTGAAACTTAAAGCAATTACTAGCTGGTTTGACCCGGCAATGCCGTGTCTTACCAGCTAGATTACGCGCCTTTGGCGCTGATGCGAGCTTCGCTCGTTACTACCACACGCTTGCAGCGCAGTTAAATTTTTTACAATTTATAACTTTTTTTAAGCTGCATCGTCAGCGCTAAACTGTTCAATATTTTCAATCAAATTATAGGTTTTTCTAACCACAATTAATTTATTCTTATACGTCATCTGAAGAGAAAGAAACTTCAATGGACTCTAACCGTCTGACGTCACACGGAACCAACACGTGACCTACTGAGCTTGCTATTGGTTACCACAGATACTACACTAGTAGATCTACTAGTGTAGTATCTGTGGTAACCAATTGCAAGCTCAGTTGTAGGTCACGTGTTGGTTCCGTGAAGTCTCGAACCAGATAGGCGGTTAGAGTCCATTGGTTACCACAGATACTACACTAGTAGATCTACTAGTGTAGTATCTGTGGTAACCAATTGCAAGCTCAGTTGTAGGTCACGTGTTGGTTCCGTGAAGTCTCGAACCAGATAGGCGGTTAGAGTCCATTAAACCTGTACCAGTAATTTTTTTATAAATCCAATATGCCTAGTTAGTATCCTGTTGCGATAAATCTAGTAAAACGTCAAAACATTGAGTTTGATAATTTCAAAGTAGATTTTCTTCACGCTCTTTAAAGGACGTTTTGCCTGTGTTGGTAGAAATATTAACTGAAAACAATGGGCCAAATTGAAATAAATTTCTAATTTAAAAATGGAATGCTTTGAAGGAACGTGACACATTTTTGGCTCATCTAGGGTTGGAAATCTTTCGATCAAGACCGAGTTTGTTCAAATCGGTTCAGGGGTTCGGGCTGGCGGCCGGCCGAACGGAACCTCCCCATAGAGTTAACATGGGGGCAAAACGAAAAAAACGTATAATTTAAAAATGGAAGGTTTTAGAGGAACGTGTTATATTATTGGCTCATCTAGGGATGGAAAGCTTTCGATCAAGACCGAGTTTGTCCAAATCGGAACGGGGGTGCGGCCTGGCGGCCGGCCGAAAGAAAAGGTCGAAGGAATATCGGATGAGCTAGAGCCCCTCACGTGATTCTCCCTGTAGCAACGTTTTCCCTGCCAAGCTGGCCAAGCCATACGAAGTTGCATTTGCATCATCTTCGATCATTATCACATCAAAGTAGTTTTGAGATATTATAAACCGATTAATTTGGTTTTTTCCCCCCCAAGGAAGTTTTTTTTTTTTTGTTTTTATATGTGATCACTTAAAAACAGATATTTATGAAAAATAAGAGCTGACGATAGAATATTTTCTGATCAAGAATAAGAATTGATATTCTTTTGAAGCTCCATTAATGATGAACACTTACATGATTTTTTTAAATTTATCATTTTATACCTAATTATTTTGTATTTTGTTTAAGGTAACTTAATTTAAGAAATAGATTTTAAATCTTTAAAATAAAATTTCATTTCATCCAAGGGCGGTTCCAGACCAGATTTTCGGGGGGGGCCATGTCAAAGTCGGAGGGTATTACATTCGAAATTTTCAGTGCCTCAGAAAATTTTTTGAAGAGTGCTTGCTTTCAAGCAGCTTTTTAGGGGTTTATAGTAACTTAGAGGTTATCCAGGGTCCGTTCCATTATTTTAGAAAGTGGGAGGGTGAAACATTTTTGTATTCTTAATAATACTTGTGTTCGCGAGGTGTTTGGCTCCCAAATTTCCAAGTATAACATAAATAAAATGCGAAACTTTGTTAAAGTTATAAAGGTTTCTTCAGATAATGTTAGCTCGAAAGCAAATGTGAGGGGGTCTGGGGGTCCACCCCCAGAAAATTTTGTGAAATTTGGCTTCAAATAGAAGTTTTTCTACTCATTTTTGTACATTTGGTATCCATTGGATAACACCTAAAGAGGGTAACTTCTTGTACTCCTAAAAGGAGAGGAGAGAAACAAGTTCAAGGAGAAAACAGTAAATAAGTAACCATGAGAAATTAATAGGGGGTCTGGGGGGTGCCCCCTAGAAAATTTTTTAAAATTTGTCTCTAAAAATAAAGTTTCAGCTCATTTTAAAAGCATGTAAACCACAGAATTTTCAAGGATGAAATTATAAATAGATGCCCAATTTTGAAAAGGGCCGGGGGTCCTCTCCTGAAAATTTTTGCAAATACGCCCATTTAAACTATAGTATTACCGGTTTGAGAGGGCTTGAGTCCCATCGGTGATACCCCCGTTTCGCCGAAAACAGTTTTTCCTTCCCCCCTTGTCGTAAAAAATCCCTACTGTCCCCTCTACCCTCCCCCTTAATCATCGATATTTCCCTCACATTTCGGGATCGGGCAAAGAAATCGATTCTGGAGTAGAATCGAATGCTTTTTCCCAATGGAACCCCTGTGGTGCACCGACCCTGTGACATTTTTATGACTTGTAACTCTTCACACCAATTTCTGACGCCCTTTGATATCCTGTCTTTTGTATTGGATAGTGTACTGAGCCAATTAGTTGGTTTCTTAGAAAACGTAAGTTCTTCACGTGAATATCTTATCTCCCCTCCTCTCCCCTAGGCTGTCTTCGTCGCTGGTATCATAAAAGTTTGCATTGACCGTTATGATAAAAAGACTAGCACAAAAATACTTTTTTTTTTTATAGAAGTTGAGTTTTGGGGATTCATTTCTCTCTCGGGGTCTTAGCACGAGCGCGTCGGTGTCTTCGTAGGTCTCTCTCGGTGTCGGTAGCGATGAACGAATTAAAATTTATAAAATCGAAACGAGGTGGTTATCTCGTCGAGTTTAATGATTTTCTTTTCCGCCTGGAAAGGAAGAAGGACAATACAGGGTATTATAAATGCGAGAGTGCTTCGAAGACGAAGTGCAATGCACGCATTGTAATTATATCAACCAGTTCTGATAGCCACCAAATAAAAAGGACATCTGGACATCACAACCACAACAAGCCTGTGAACATAATACAGAAATTAAAATTTTCTGCAAAGCTAAAAGAGAGAGCTATCAGGGAAAGTACTGTTCCTGTTCCAAGAATATACAAGTAAGTAATATATAATTTTCCTACAAGCCAATCTCTAATATAAATTTTTATAAGTAGTGGGATTTCCATGTTAATCTTTTCAAAAATCTGATATTTTTCAAAGGTATTTTAAATACTGCACGTTTTTAGGAATTTTGGATCGATTTAGACCATTTTTATTTTACATATATGCAAATACAACTAAGTTTCCAATAATAATTCTGTGTTTTTTTCCAAAAAAAAAAATGCACTATGAAGCAACATATCTAAAATTCTAGTTAAAATGCAGTGAACCCAATTTTGAATTTAGGTATCAAACATAGTGTATTCCTTTTCAGTTGCTAATTGCATGGAAATCCCAGCCCTGTTAATAAGCAATATACTGTAGAACCTCTGCATAACAACCCGTTTGTTTTAATGTCCAGTTGTAAAAGTACCATTATTTTATCATAGGAATAACGTTATTTTCTATACGTTATAGCAACCCCTAACAATTCATTCAGACTGTATAAAATATATTTTTAATTATTTTTTGTAGGGAAGAAATAGCTGAAACTGCTACATCTGATGAAGTGGCTTTGTGCCTACCAAGTTTTGCAGCATCTCAGAAATTTATGTATAAAGCTAGATCCTCCATAAGACCCCCATTGCCTCACAGCAAAATGGAGATCAATTTAACTGAACATTGGACTAAAACCAAACATGGGGACGATTTTCTCCTTCTTGATGATGGGGATGAAGAAAACAGAATGTTGGTAAGTAAAGTGTTATCTGATAACTATTTGCTTAATTATTATTTTCTATAAAATTTCTCCTCATATCTTTGGATCTATTTTCAGATTTTTGGAACAAAGGAAAATTTACATAAGCTTTGTATGTCAGAAAGAATCTACTTGGACGGAACATTTAAAGTCGTGCCGAAATTGTTTTTTCAACTGTACAGTATACATGGTACATACATGGGACAAGTGTTCCCTTTCATTTACGCACTATTGCCTGATAAAAGCCAGGATACGTATGTGCGATTGTTTAAAAATCTTAAAAGTAAAGCACATAGCCTTGGCCTCAAATTCGAGCCTATGCAGTGTATGCTTGATTTCGAGGCAGCTTCTATTAACGCATTAAAGTGTATTTTTCCAGAATGCATGGTTAAAGGGTGTTTTTTTCATTACACTCAGTGTATTTGGAGAAAGGTAAGCATAGTTAATTCTCGCCATAATTCAATTATAGTAAAAAAAATTCCCTTCACATTTTCCATTCTTCTTTTTTTTGTTAATTTCTATTCTAAAGTTATTCTTTTCATTCAAACCTTTGGTGTGACCGTTTTTTTTTACAAAACCAAGAAAAAAATTCTTAAGTATCATCATTCTTAGTAATTATTTTAAAAAATCTTAATTATGAGTTTTGCCTCATAACTTTCAAAAAGGTATCGTGTCTTGCACGTTACGAACTTTTAGATGTGTCTGACATCTGCACTAAAGGAGTATTTTTAAGCCCATCCATTCGGCTTCGCTTTTTTGTACTATAACACTAAATATTATATTTTTAAAAAAATCGACCAAATACCCAAACAGAAGCTACATGTATCAAACCTGGCAATGCTTGTAGCCTGATATGCCACTTTATACATATAGTAATTATTAATTCTTATGGTTTGTAAAAGTGCACTACTTAGATTTATAATGAAACTTTAAGTCATAATAATGCTAATGCTCCTGCATCTAATCATCATAGGTTCAGCAATTGGGCTTGGTGTGTAACTACAAGAACGATGGAGATGTTACAAAATGGATACGGAGAATAGCTGCACTCCCTTTAGTACCAGAACATCAAGTTGTTGATGCATTCCTGTGGCTTCAGGAAAATGAACCAAATGTGCCCCAGACAACTGAAATGTACAATTATTTAGCTGACACATGGTTGGATGAATGCGTAGCGAAATTTCCAATGTAAGTTTTTCTCAATATATAGTGCTGTCCTTTAAAAAACATACTCCATATTGTACCCTAAAAAACCCATTGAGATATTTTAGCTATACTTAACAATGATTTTATAAGTAGTTAGTCTGACCTCCTCAAGAAACACGTGGGACGTCGTACAATACTGTGGTGGTTGTTATGGAAACGAATTATTCCATTGAATTTTGGGGGTAATGTTAATCCATAAATGCTTAAAAAAAGTGAACTTTATAGTTCCCTTAAAAATTTTTGTTTTTATGTCAAAGTTTTCTCGGGGCGGTTGGACTACACATTTATCACTTTTTTATTAAAATGTATTATAACTAAGATATTTTTTTTTCCAAATTTAGGGACCTCTGGAATCATTTTGACAACGATCAATCGCGAACTAATAATTTTGTAGAAGGCTTTCATTCTAAACTGAATAAAAGAGCCGTTCATCCGCATTTGAACATATTCAGCTTCATAGAACTAATAAGAACTCTTCAGATTGAAAATGAAGGTGTGATGAGAATGTTGCACGTAGGAACAGCATCAACTCCCAAGAAAAAAACAGTATACAAAAAAATTAATGAGAAAATTGCAAAGTTAAAGAATGAGTTGGTTTCAAACAACATTACCCTTATGAATTACATGGATTGTATTGGACACTATCTTCATTTGGAAAGCTGAGATTTCTAATAAAATGTAATAATACAGGATGATTCAGAATTCATCATCAATATTTGGTGGGGAGGTAAGGGACCTAGACGAGCATATTTCGAATAGGAATGAGAGGGCGCACCTTAAGAGCTATAAGACTTAATGTAGTGCGAGAGCGTTACAAAAGGCTGTTTTGGCAAACCCCGTGTAACGAAAAAAACATATAAGGAAAAAATTTATTCTTGAGGTAAAGCAGTATCCGTACTACTTACGCCATAAATTTGCTAGAAATTGAACCACTTGCTAAACCGTGGGGGTGAGTTTTAAAAAGTGCAATATTAATGTTTTAGCCAAAGAAAGGAGTTTCCTCAGTAGTATTTATAAAAATGAGATGATCGGGGAAGGAATTTTCAATGATCATGCAAGATCCCTTATTTGTTCAAAGAAATGTATTATCATTGAAATTCCTTCCTCGATCCCCTATCATCATTTTTCTAAATACTATTACACTCTAAGGAAACTCAATTTTTTGGCTAAAAGATTAATATTGCACGTTTTAAAACTCACCTCACGGTTTACCAAGTGGTTCAATTTCTATCAAATTTAAGGTGTAAGTAGTACGGATACTGCTTTACCTCATGCAATAATTTTTTTCATTCCATTATGTTTTGTTTCGTTACACGGGCTTTAGCAAAACAGCCTTTTGTAATGCTCTCGCACTACATTAGGTCCTATATAGCTCTTTAGCTGCGCCCCCTCATTCCTATTCGAAATATGCTTGTCTAGGTCCCCTCTGCCTCACCACCAAATATTGATGATGAATTTTTAATCACCCTGTATAAAATATAAAATAAGTGTTTATGTGTCATTTCTATTTATTTAGCTAAGAAATTTAGCTTCTAAACTCTACTTTTTCCATTGTTTCAGGAAAAATATCTTTTGTTTCAGGGAAATAGGTTTTCTAAGTAAATTTTTTTTCCGCATACTAGAAACCATTTCGAAAACCTTTTTACTAGTTTTCCCATTTTCTGGAATAATGGTATATATAAAAACATACTACAAATTTTTATACAAGTTTGCAAATATATTGGATGGAAATGTGTGGCACATTATTTAATATTACTTCTTCTGTGGTATATTTGTGTAATGATACGAAAAATTTCAACACAAATAGCTGTTTAAAAAATTAAAATAATTGTATTCAGGAAAAAAAATCGCAAAGAGTGTATTGGTAAGTTAATTAATGGCTTAATGCAGGGCATGAAATTTCAGCTCTAAGGTACTAGCCAGACTAAATTTTTACCCGCCACTAATTTGGATTAATATCTTTTTTATTTTAAAAAATAGTGTTTGCAGACCCATTACCCCATGCAAAATCATTTTCATTACTTTAAATGATAAAATTTAAGGAGATATATTAATTTGTATACAAACGAATTTACATAGTATTCCATTTTTTACAAAGATAAATTGACTGTACGTATAAATTATTTAGCTTAACGCGGTGCTTTCGAGTATTAAATATTGAAACCAATTTAAACAGTTTTCCCGAATACCATCTACATCTCATTAATACAGAAAAAAAAATCTTGTGATTTAAGCTGTCATAAGCCTAATATTCAAGGATATTGCATCAGCCTGTTCTTATTAAGATTATTTGTTTGGGAAAAGGGTAATTCACTAAGTGATTTTTTTCACACTAAACGATGCTGTTTACACGAAGACCAAAATGGTGGATTGTAAAAAATGTGATATTATCTAAAAATTCTTAATCTTTAATGAATAAAGGTATAATGACCAGTTATGAAACGTAAACATCTACAAAATTTGATTTGAGAATTATATTTTACTTAAAAATTATCGATACAAGTTGAAGAAGTGTCAATTTCTTCAATTCGAATATTATTGAAATTCACGATGCCAAAACTGTACAATACAAGTAAGGTACGAGATCCAATACTAAATTTATATTTAAATCTCCTCTCCGACTATTGCATTTTTATGTAATGGTGATAGCAAAGTTGTCATTAAGAAAGTATTCAATTGTATAAGAATGAAAGCGATATATAAATCTTAGTTATATAGAGATAGGTCAATTTCTATAAAATCTTGATTCTTAAAGTTCCTAATTAGGCGAAAATATACACCTTAATGCGTATGTGTTTGGTATTTTTCGAGCAAAGCGGTGAAAAAAGATCTTTTTCTGTGTTGGGAAACACGTGGCGCATTGTGATTTCCTGCAATTTTTTTCGTACGAATATTTTTTCAGTCACGAATATTTTTTGATTGAAAATTAAGTGAACACAAGTAAAATAATCATCTTTGGAAAATTAAATCCACTAGAGCTAATTAATTATATTATAAAAACTAGTGTTCGTGTTCCGATTAACTAGATCTGTAACCGTTATCATTAAGAGAGTAAGTATTATTCATTTGTATAAAAATGAAAGCGATAAATCATACTTAATCGTTATAATCTCTAGAAACCTTGATTCTTAAAGTTCCCAATTCGTACGATTATTTTTTTAGTCATGAATATTTTTCGATTGAAAATTAAGGAATGAGAACAAATAAAATAATCATCTTCTATCCACTAGAGCTAATTAATTAAATTGATACTTTCGAGTACTGATAGTACATGGAGTGCTTACACATTATTAAAATTAAAATAAAACATTGCTTTCTTTTATCGCAGTTTTAAATCTTAAAATACACTTTGCTATATAATATTCGGGTACCTATAAGGTTTTACTAAATATGTGTATTTTAAAAAAATACTGTAAAAGTATCTTCAATCTCGGATTTTTTTATTTTTTTTTTTAAATTTTCAAAAAAGTTTTATTTTAACTCGTTTATACAAAAACATTCTGTTCTGTATAAGGTTTAATTGTGAGGTATTTAATATAATAAAAGTCAATGATTGTGTGTGTTTGTCTTTTATACAAATCCATTTTTCTTTCTAACTGCCCCAAACTATGTATACATACGTATAAATACCCAAGGAAAAGCATTGGCTATGTTTCGAAAATTTTAAATGATCCCTTGACCCCTTTTTGCTATCATTGTGCTGAAAATAGCTTTATTTCTGCTTAAAAAACTATCCGCTCACGGCTCACCCCCATTGTCCATTGTTAAAAAGAAAAGATAACACAAAATATTAATTTTTTAATAAAAAAACTAGATATAACTCACTAGATAGATTAAAAATCATACTAATATTTTATAATCTGTTTCAAAGAAATTCAAAGTTTTAAAACTGGTAAGTGTAGTTTAAAACATATTTTTTTCAGGATTTAATTTTTAAGTAAAAAGTTTCATGGAATAACATTGTTGTTAAAATAGTGTCCATGGAATAGGCTTTAATTATTGAATAATTTCACCTAAAAATTTAATTAAATTCCTGAGAAAAAATTATTAATAAAGGAATTTTAATGAATGTTCAATTTTTTTATTGGGATATGGTAAATGTAGAAATCGTTAAAAATCTATATAGTTTACCATGCAGAAAAAGAATTCGTATTCCTTGTGCACTCTTCAAAATACAAGAGTAGCACCGTGACAAATTCAACAATGGGTAAACACCTGTGTTTAGATAAGAAACCACCGTGCCCCCTGGAGAGCTTCAATTCGTTTCGCCAATTACTTTCCTAGGATTCCTAGGAATCGATTCTTCAGTAGGTTTGATTCACAGGCATTCGATTCAGCATTTAGGCATCGATTCTATGGTATTCGATTAGGAGGTTTGGCCGAAATCTCCCTACGGGGAAGGTGAAACAGGATGTAAGGGGGGAAGGAAAAGTGGTTTTCGGCGAAACGTAGGGGACACCGTCCCATCCAATGTTAGCTGAAGGGGCGCTAAGCCCCCCCCCCAATATTTTGTGATGTTTGGATATTTTCTGGTTTGGAATCCCCTTCAAGAGCGGTTATTTGAGGAGAGGGTAACCCACAAAAGGTCTCAGAATGTGTTAAAAATTTCTTTTAAGGGTCAAATTTTAAAAATTTTCTTGGGGAGAGCCCCCAAACTTTGGAATTAAGCTGAAATGCTACTTTTAACAGAGAAATTTCTAAAATTTTTCTGGGAGAGATACCCCAGACCCCCATCTTATTTCGAGCTCGCATTATTACACAAAACTTTTACATTAAATGCACCTCAAAATATTACACCTTGGAGATATTTAAAGGGACATGTAACGAAATTTAATCTATACATCTGATACAAAATTAGGTAATTAGGCTCGTAAACTGAATGGTTTTTTTTTTTAATTTTATGTTTTTTAATATCTTGTACTGGCACCCCCCCCCCCCCCAATATTTTATAAAAGTTGGCGACTATGGATGTCAAAATATTTAAGGGGGGTTTGGGGGTTCTCCCCCAGAAAATTTTTTGAATTTTAACATTAAGAAAGTGTTTTTTAAGCTATTTGTTAGGGTTTCTCGGGGGGGGCCATGGCCCCCAGGGCCCCCCCCCTGGACCCGCCCCTGATTTCATCATGACGAATGTCCAAAATGTGATCACAATTTAAATATTTTTTATCAGGCAATGAATGATAATAAAAAATATCTTATGTAAATTTAATAATTAAAATGTGTTCCATCTAGAACTCTAGCCATCCATTCTTCTAGCTAGGTAATAGAATTAGGGGGTTATGTTATATATTATTGAAACTGAATAATAAAATTCTGATAGTCTGATAAATAAAATTATACTCATTCTCTTATAAAGTTTCTTTTCTTCTATAAATATTATTAAGTTATTAATTAATATTAGATTTAAATAAATATTTGGTAGTCTCATTTAGAGAATTTTCTGTCAAAACAAATTTAAATTTTTGAACTTAAGAGGATATTTTTGATGCAACTTATACTATTAAATATAAATATGGTAACGAAAATAACTTAAGTCCATTTTACGCAGCACAGCGCATGCGCCTCGTACTTCGTATGGCTTGGCAGGGAAAACGTTGCTACAGGGAGAATCACGTGAGGGGCTCTAGCTCATCCGATATTCCTTCGACCGAAAGAAAAACCAAATTATTTTAATATATAAGATATTGGTAGCCAGAGAAAAGATGCTTGCTGCTAATGCTATTACTATGCGATTCACTAGAGACCCTATATAGAGAGAGATTGGACAACGGCTCACCACGAGAATCGATATTTCCACCATTTTTTAGTTACAACTTTCCTATACTTTAATATTACGAGATGTTGAAAATCGTGGAAAAAGCTGTTAAAAGTTTTGAAAAATAGTAGTGCAATTCGAATTGAATAAATCATATTTGGCTCTTCAAATGGCTCCTAATACGAACCAATTTCATACGGTCACAAACGTAACGCAAATATATTTTATAATAGGCAATATATAAGTATGTACTTTAAAAAATATTGTATAGGATAATTACCCAAGATATGTGGGGTACATGTAAAAAAGAGGATCCAATTAACTTTTTAAATTCTACACGGAATTGGGAAAATAAGATGAGGTACATTCATTTTTCTGAGTCACACACATAACACTACTTTTAAAAATTTATTTAAAACCAAATACTTTTCAAATAATAAAAACTTGTATCACTAAAATTTGCCTACTTGTTCTCTCATACCTATAACAGTTAAATATACTAATAGTTGTTTTTATAATTTCATATTACTTTTCAGTGTTATTTACAAAGAAACAGTGTGCAGAAGTTACACATGTAATGGTAGAATCGCCCATTAGCTTTTTATATTTAAAAAAAGGGGTCACGGGGTTTTTACAGAAAATGCTTGGAAATTTGACCTTTAAGAAGGTTCAAAAAATTCCCATCTCTTCAAACTAACTTCTTTAAAATTTCATATTTTTACCAATAGTTTCATCTGTAAAGAACTTTAAAGTAGGGTTGTTGTTTTATGACCACCCAGTACATCAAACTTCTAGTTTCACAATGCCAGATAATACCAATATTGGTGGAATATACTAACACTGCTCAAAACAATTAAAGGATATTTGAAATTCTGGGCGATATATCATCATTTCCCGCATATTTCGTTGCAGCAATGGGCGCAAATGGGTTCAAATATGGAAAACTCTTGAATTAAGTCCCCGCTTGCAAATTTTTATGTGTGACTTCAAAATTGTTGATGGAGGGTAACGAATGGATACAATTTATGGGGAAGTAACTGAAATAAATGACTGTTTTGCTACGATTATTTTGTTTTGTCAAAAGCAATGACATGAACCCGAATAACTGGAGATTAATTCATCGCCTAGATTAGTTTCAAGTAACTGTCGCTGAATCCATTGGAGTATCATAAAGTATGGTTTCAGGTTTTGGAATATCTCTTGGAGGCTGAAAATGCATAATGACGACCAGGGAAAGTACAATAAAAAAATCAGGGGGGGAAACCGTTATAACAGACCGACGGCCAGATGAAACGGAAACATGAATGCTTATTTTCTCCGACAGTACCTGGGTGATTCTCTAGAAATGTGAAAATTTGCTGTCCACGGCTCAGAAAACCATGAAATGCCATAAAATTAATTTTTCTTTCCAATATTCTGATAAATAGCCTTATGATAAGTATTTCTCATAGTTATAACGATTTTTAGAAGCAAAAATTAAGGAATTAAAAAAATTCAAAGTTCAAAATTTCATCATTTTGGCTTGTCCCACTACTGACATAAGCTCAAATAGCGGGCTTTTTAGTACACTAAAAGCATAATTTTTAAAGATTTTTTTACCTAATATTATTAATCTTATCTTATAGTATATGTATTTGTGGATAAATTTTTTTTTGAAATTTTTAAATAACATTTTAGAAGTGAAACATGGTTGTCCCAGGAAATATCGTTATTCTCCTAACATGAACGTTTTAGTTCATTATGAGGCATATAAAAATGACAGAATAACGCAATTCTTCTTGTTATTAATTAATTACAATCAGAATAAGTGAATATTCACTTTTAGTGCAATTATAAAGTGTTTTACTTAGAAAATTTTGAGTTTGAACTGTTCATTACAGAGCGTATGCTTTTAAAAAGTCATTATCCTGGCATCCATATCTCCTAAACTAAACGGAGTTAAAAATTGAAATTTGGATATGTTAGAGGTATTGGGATTTTATGGTGAACGTGAAGTTTGTAGCCCAAAATATGAAAAAATAAAAAAATGGCGTGAGAATTATTATAAAAACGCCATTTTCCTGGTGCGTCATTATCCTGGCATCCATATTTCCTAAACGAAACGGAGTAAAAAATTGAAATTTGGATATGTTAGAGATATCGTGATTTTATGGTGAACGTGAAGTTTGTAGCCCAAAATATGAAAAAATAAAAAAATGGCGAAGTACTGAAAAACAGCATTTTACTGGCACGTCATTATCCTGGCATCCATATCTCCTAAACGAAACGGAGTTAAAAATTGAAATTTGGATATGTTAGAGGTATTGGGATTCTATGGTGAACGTGAAGTTTGTAGCCCAAAATATGAAAAAATAAAAAAATGGCGAAGTACTGAAAAACAGCATTTTACTGGCACGTCATTATCCTGGCATCCATATCTCCTAAACGAAACGGAGTTAAAAATTGAAATTTGGATATGTTAGAGGTATTGGGATTCTATGGTGAACGTAAAGTTTGTAGCCCAAAGTATGAAAAAATAAAAAAATGGCGTAGTACTGAAAAACAACATTTTACTGGCACGTCATTATCCTGGCATCCATATCTTCTAAACGAAACGGAGTAAAAAATTGAAATTTGGATATGTTAGAGGTATTGGGATTTTATGGTGAACGTGAAGTTTGTAGCCCAAAATATGAAAAAATAAAAAAATGGCGAAGTACTGAAAAACAACATTTTACTGGCACGTCATTATCCTGGCATCCATATCTCTTAAATGAAACGGTGTAAAAAATTGAAATTTGGATATATTAGAGATATTGTGATTTTATGGTGAATGTGAAATTTTCAGGCTTAAATATGAAAAAATAAAGAAATGGCGAAGTACTGAAAAACTTAATTCACTGGCGCGTCATTCTCCTGGCATCCATATCTCCTAAACAAAACGGAGGGTATTATTGAAATTTGGATATGTTAGAGGTATCATGATTTCAAAGTAAATGTGAAATTAGAAAATATTTTTTTTTTAAAGAAAAATTTTTTTTTTTTTAAATTTTTTTTGAAACTTTTGTAGATATTAAAATTTCCATACGGTAGCACAAGTAACAAAATATGTTTGATTTATGTTGAAAATAAAAACAAATGTAAAAGAGAATATGTATAAGGGAGGTTTAGCGTTTTTAAGTTAGGATAATTTTGGGTGTATTTTTTTGAAGTTTCTTGTAATCTTTTAAAAAATAAATTTTTGAATTTGCTTTTTATACGAAATATGAATTAGCATGAAGTAAATACATAATTTAAAACCTAAAAAGATAGTAAATTCTGTTATTTGAGAAAAAAAAATTTTGGTACTGATTCCCCTTAAAAAAAAATTTTTTTTTCTATCTAAATGTTTTTAAACTTCACTGCTGGTCATTGGATATCAACTAGGAGCTCTTCAACTAACATTTAAAAAAAAATCAGAAGTTTTAAAAGACTTTTAATTTTCCAAACTTTATGCTCTCAATTTTTCACATTTCTAGAGAATCACCCACCTACTGTTGGCTACCGAAACGGGAAACTCAAGCCTAACTGTTAGAAACAGACTCCACACTCGTGCTACCTGAAAAAGGGGAGTGGACAAATGTGCATGAGAATGGGGGAAAAATTAATGGAGAAATGTCCTCTCTTCTGACGAGTATCATTTCATCCTGGGTTTTATTTCTGAAGGGGAACAAGGAACACAAAATAACCAAAGTCAGCCAAAATAATCCAAGGAGTCAGGGAGGGGGTTGCATGGGGCATCCTCTCAATAAGTGGAATAAATAGATTCACCCACATTATCATAAACTGTTTCTGATGGAACAAAGGTATGGGGACATTTTCCTTACATCTCTGGTAGTTCGCAAGAGAAATCTGGAGTAACTTTGAGTATATTTGCTTTAAAAGAAAATAATTGCTGACAACATTGCTACCTTAGTGAAGGATTTCCTTTAGGATGAAGGAATCTTAAAAATGAATAGGACAGCACGTTCTCTCACCATGTCTTGAACAGGGACATGTTATGGAGACGAATTGCTGTTCACCCAATACCGACCAAACAGTTAAAATGCTGAAAAGTTCTCTAAAAGGCGAGTTTAAGAAATACCTAAGCCCGTCATTATTAACCTAATAGACTTTATGCCTAACAGATGCACAACGTTTCGATCAGTCTTGGGAAACCATATAATTTAAAGGGATTTTTAATTAAGTACTGATGCATTTTTTTCTTAACTGTATAAAATGTGCTTTTAAATGATGATCTAAAAAGGAAGAAAAATTATTTTGATAACTGCATGGATTTAGCTCTCAAATGACTCAGATTATGAAAAATGCTTCAACCACTGCAGTTTCTTTCGTTTTTGCTGGCCAATATACACATTCAAGTATAGAGTTAATTGATATACCTATATCAAATTTACCAATATCCTTTAATTGTTTTAAGCAGTGTAGTTGGGGACTAGGGGATACATAAAATACTTAAGTACTCCTCTTTTACCTTTAGGGTAACATATTAGACTGAGAGCAACAAAGCGTCCTGGGGCCCGAAAGGCCCCTCTCGCCGGGTTGGAAAAACTGCAAGACGCGCCGACAGCAACCCAACCCAACCCGTATGGGAAACCGCGAATAAGGAATACTGGCCTCACGGAGTGCCCGGCAGAAATGCCTCCACCAGACACTCCGCACCCGAACCCTTAGAACTACCAAACAATAAGCGGCCGGGTCGTGGTAAATTAATTTAAACCGCCTTTCAGGGCAACGCTAGAAACCGAGGTCCCTCCTGTGAGTTTTTACCTTTAGGGGTAAAAAAAATATTACTGCAATTTATTGCCATCATATATCCTTAAAAGTGCGGTGGAACATATTTTGGAACTCAGGTAAGTTGCCCCCCAATCAAGGGCGGATAAAAAAAAAGGCGGAGGGTAGATTGAATCAATGTGTCCAACCTTTATTAACTGAAGACCAAACTAACTTTAATATAAAAGAAAGCGAAGGCCAGAGTCAATAAAGAAGGGAATTTAATTAGAACTTATACTATTTTTATCACAGGCATGTCAAGCTTATTTCAACAAGCAAACCAATTAATTAATATATCGCCTCTCCGGTGCAACAATGACGCAAATGCAACTTGGTAAATATTTACCGTTCGGTAGATTGGCAACAAGTTAGATTGGTAGCCAAATCAAAGTCGAGCCAAGAAACAACAGTGTTATCTTTGGCGATCGCCGCTAAAAAAAGTCGCCAAAAAATCATGGTTTAGCTGGCATATCGATTATCTAACTTCCTTCACCGAAGTTAAGCACCTGCGGGTGCTGTCAGTATTTGGGAGGGTGACCAACTGACCATATCAATCATCGGTGCGTTTTCTTTCGTTTCTTCCTCACATTTGGTTTTATTTTTTAGAAGATCCACCTGTTATCAGAAATATTCTACCCTAAATAATGAATGAGTACATATTATTAAATTACGATTTTTTTTATCGCCGATTTCAGAGGTACAATATTTCCTAGGCAAATTCTCAATAAAAACTTTTTCCAATCGTTTATCGGTGCATTCTTTTGAGAATTATGCTAATATGCTAATGAAAAATATTTTTTATAATGGTGCACTGGAACTATAATCAGTCTTTGAAATTAAACTCTGACGATCCGATCAGAGAACAATTTTAATTTATTAAACTAGGGGGCCTGCCCCCTGCTCGCTATCGCTCACCAACCCCCGTAACTGCTTCGCAGTTCTTTTTAGATCGCTTCGCGATCTCAGCGAGCAGAGCTCGCTTGTTCCATCTTACCAATCCCCCCGCTGGTCGGCTTAATTAATGCTCCTTTACAACCGAAACTACTTATCACTCTTGCTGATAAATAATTTAATCCAAATCATCCCGAAAAAAACTATTACTGAAATATTACTTTCCTAACTTAAATTGAAAATAAAAGAAATCACACATAGTGAGCTATCGCTCACAAACCCAAGCCTTTTCTTGGCTTAATTAAGCCTCTTTTGAAATGTTAAAAAAATATTCAGCAAGTCTACTAATAACCATCAATCACTTTGTAGAAAAAAGCATTGTTGAAAATAAAAGAAATCAGACTCATCATAAAACACGCATAAAACTCGTCTGTTTCTCTAGTGAACGGCGAGAAAGAGAAGAAAAAATTGAAACTTTGAATCTTAATAATTCTAAAACTAATTAGAATTTTTGAAAAAACAAAGAGCCAATATTTTTATAAAAATTATTTCTATGTGTCTTTAAAATATCATAGTTCTACTGTGATTAGTTTTGCTTTTATAACGAAAAAACAGAAAAATCGTCAAAATTTTCGAAACTTTAAAACTTAATTACTCCAAAACTAATTCGAAATTCGAAAAAAGGGCGACGTGGTGCAAAACTGCACATCTAAGAGTATGTGTCTGCAAAAAATCATATTTCTGCTGCTAATAGATTTTGCTGGGGGCGAACTCGCAGCAGAAAAAAATAATTTTCGACTTTGACATTAAATAACTCTAGAACTAATTATCTCATCTATTAGCTTTTAGAACGAAAACGATCCTCATACATTTGTCTAGAAATGTTTAAAATTTCACAAATTTCCGTGGAATAGTTTTTGCGTAGTGAGAGTTCATAGAGTTCAAAAATAAAATTTTCAAAAGCAGCGGCGGCCACGGCGGCGGCGGCGGGCACTGTTACTTTTTTTTAATATAGAGAGATAAATTAATACTAAATTACGTGCGTTTTACTTTACATGTCCATTGTTTTGGATAGAACCGATGGTGGTAGTGCTGAGATTGTAGGGTTTCACGGGTTACGCAATCCCCCGAAATATATGGATTTTAACCAAAAAATTAGAAATAATGACAATTGTAAGTTCCTCCAAATACATGGTGGTCATAAAATAACGATCCTATTTTAAAATTAATACAATTTGTAGATCTCTTATATGAAGTATTTCTAGATGCTAACTTAATTTCGCTTCCAAAAGCAATAAATAAAGTAAAAGAAATAAATAATTCTTGCCCCGACGTTTACTCCGAAAACAGAATGAAAACAATAAAGCCAAGACCCAAAAAATTCCATCTGCTCGCGAGGCGTTTGAAATCTGCAATCATTCCTATTTGTATTAAAGCATTGCTTTAACATGGTTCCCACTCTTTTGTGAGAAAAAAAATCAAGTACTTTTCAAGGACTTTTTAAGGCTCATTTTAAATTTCTCAAGGACTAACATAGAAAGGCGAAAAAGTCATTTACGAGCAACAAAACTAGTTCTCTTCAGTGTCCCTACTTCAGAAAACAACGTCTCTCAAAAACCTTTCTTATAGGGAAGACTACATTATATTACCATTCATATATCCAACAATTTCAAACATACTACTATATTTCACTTGTTTTAGGAAAGTCAAACAGAAAAATTAAAGTAACCAAGTTATACCTGTTCTACAATTTAAAAAATCCCATCCGTGTTTAAGAAGATAACAGGATATTAAGTACTTGAATAAAAAATTAACTTTTTCATGTTCAAACTGAAAATAATTCCAAAATAAAATATTTCAAATAAAATTCAAGGACTTTTAAGGACTTAGCACTAAATTCAAGTACTTTCCAGGGCCCTTGAAAACAAAAATGAAATTCAAGTACTTTTCAAGGATTTTCAAGGCCCGTGGGAACCCTGTTTAATAGTTTAAACATAGAATACACAGCTGCATAACCAGCACAAAAACAAAAGATTAAAAAAAAATTAAAGTGGTTAGATACAAATACTACTGAGTTTTTTCAATATTTTTTTCATCCGACACCACTGTGAGGTGCGATGGTTGGTGTGGTCACCCTCCCAAATACTGACTGCGCTTGAAGGTGCTTAACTTTAGAGAAGAATATTAGAAGGCGTGCGATACTGGTTAGGACATGATTTAAGCGTTTAGACATTTCAAGCCGTTTTTGGCGATTTATCTTTGCGACAATTAAAATGATCACCTAAGATTGACTCGACTTTTTCGACTTCGCGCGATATCGTGGCCAATCTAGAAGCCTTGCTGCCAATCTACCGTGTAAAGTCTGTCTGTCCTCGCTTGGCACAAGTGGCAAACCTAAAATCCGTACCCACAGCAGAAAAAACAGTGGCGAAAAAGCCATAAAGATGGTTATCTCACTTCTATTAGATACCCGATACCCTGCACTCGCCACTGCTTTTCCTGCCGTGGGTAGTGAGTTTAGGTTTGCCACACGTGCCAAGCGAGGACAGACAGACTATAGTAGAAATTTCAATTTTTACATTTGCGTCATTGTTGCACCGGAGCGGCGATATGAAAATTCAGGTGCGATTCATAACACTTAATTTTCCTAAAATTTGCATTAAAATGCACTTGACGTCATAAGAATGGTAGAGGGGTAAATTTTATTTCCACCTAAATATTTTCTAAAAAGAGGTTAAGGGTTTAGTTGTTTCCAAAGATGTAAGTATTATTGCTAAATTAATTCCTATCAAAAGAGGAAGGGGATCTTTCATCAATGTAGTTAAAAAAATTTCACTTTTCGAAATTAGGATTTAATTCATAGAATAATTGGTAGCCCTCTAGTGGACATATCTAGAATTCAATTGTAAAATCAGTTTTACTAACTTACAGGCACTTATTTTGATTTTATCTCTGTCCAATGTTGTAGCGAAGACCAGGCGCGTCATTTCAGTTTTTGGTGGTGGGGGGCAAGGATTTTTTTTTTTAGCCGTAACCAGACTTTTTTTGTGAGGGGGATTGACTCAACGCCATTTTTAAGGTACCCCCTAAACTGAACTAAACTCATTGGCGTAACAGCCCTAGTGGCCCATCCTCGTTCTCTTGACCGTGGGGCCCTGGGGTGCAAGGCATATGTCCCGGTTAGATGGTCAGTCTAACACAAGACCCCCAGTGTTTAGTTCCCAAGCACGCTTGGTCCTCAATTTATCGACCCACTGAAGGGATGAAAGGTTGAGTCAACCTTGCCCAGCCCGGGACCCGGGAATCGAACCCCAGACCTGTGGCACGGAAGAGCTATGCGCTACCACTGCTTTACCGGGTACCCCCTACTAAGTACATTTATGCCTTAAGTTTTGAAAGTAGTATTTGAATGATATAACGCAATGTTAAAATTATTGTACAACTTGAGCTCCATGTAACAAAGGAGGTTTAGGGGTCACCTCCATAAAAAGTTTGAAAATTTGCCTCTAAGTAGAGTTCAGCTTATTTTGAGGCCCTATGGGTTACATTCAAAAAAACAATTTCTTGTAAACCACAAAATTTTCTAGGGAAAAAAGTTATCAGTGGGGGCTGGAGGTCCGCCCACAGAAATTTTTTTGAAAATTCCACTTTAAACTAGTGTTTTATCACCTTTTCAAACTTTTTGAGGAACACTCAAATGGAAAAAGCTTCTTCTAAGCGGAAGAATTTTAATTTTTTAAAATTTGACCGTCCCAAAAGTAGTGTTTTAACTCCTTTTTGAGACTTTTTTGTTTACAACAGATGCTTTTTGTGGAAGTTATAGTATTTTCAAGGGACTTGCAGGGTATTATTCACATAACAGTGAGAACCTTGGGAGGGGGGCAGTTGCCCCCTGTCTCCTCCTAAATGACGCCCATAGGGAGATTGGGTACCTTTGGACAAAAATTACTCAAAATAAACCATTGCCCCAAATTAAAAACCGGAATTCTGGGGCACCACACATATAGCCTTACCCTAGTCACAAATAGTTTCCCTTGTAAAATTTGGGTTCCATTTTAATGTTTGTTTTTTTTTAATTTCGATTTTAAGAGAAATTTACCCAAAAGGAGTTGGGGGATTCTCCTCGGGAAAACTAGTAAATGCGGGTTTCTTAACACATTTTGTCTTTGGAAAAACCTAACAGTGAATTGGCTTTGGTTTTAAGAAGCTTTAATTTTTTTTTTGGTCGAGGGCCTTAAAAACTCTTTGCTGACTGCATATAGCCCGCAGGTTGGACCACACTGGATCAACTTAAAAAAGGAGCGTTCTGTACTCAAAATTTAGGACTTGAGTGCTAATATTTTCTTTTCGCTTTATTCCAGATGTGATTGAGAAAACTGTAGGTAGATTTGAAATCAGCATCAAAAACACTACTTATATTGATTTTATAGCGTGAAAAATCATTTGAATGTTTTTCGCTACCTAAAGTTAGTTTGTTATAAAGGTTAGACTAATATTTATAAAAATTGAGTTGAAATGATCAGAAGTTTGGGAATACGTTCTGTAATTGAACTGCTCAGAATGCAAATGGTCTAATCCAAAAATAACAAATTCAAGTCAAGTACTATGCATTTGTACGTTTCTTTCCAAATACTCTATTTAGTATAATAGTTGCATAAGTCTTAAGTTCAATAGTTGGCATGCAATAAGGTCTCAAAAAGTGTCTAGCTTCATAGGAACACAAGCAAACGTACAGAAAACGTTCAATTACTCAGAACAATTTCAGTAGAATTAGAACTCTGCCATTCTAAGTAGTTCAGTTATTAGTCAATGATCTTCTAGACACCAAGACTACCGAGTCGGGGATCCGATGGAGATATAATCACACTTACCAGATAGGAGAAGCTTAAGCTTATAAGTATCTTGTTTGTGTTGTGATGTCAAACAGTTTTTTTCTTTCCAGCCTTCTCTTTATTACTAGCTCCCACAAAATGGGTTACAACAAAACACCCTGAATCTTAATCCATGTCTTAAATCCTGAAGCTTAATCCATGTCACCTTCTTATTAGACATCACATTTACAATACCTATGGATGCCTTAAAAATATTAGCTAACCTTAAAGTTAAACCCTGCAAGCCGAACGTTAAATCAATCTCGTAACTAAATCATGAATGCCTGTAAATGCAGGTACTAATACTAAAGATGACATGGCTCTTATAAAATTAAAATTAGTAATTCTCTTAAAAGTAGCAGCAGAAGTCTTCTTCTTTCAGCTAAAGTGTCAAAAGGTAAACATCGTGTAAATTGCAAACAAAAACAATACAAATATAATAATTATTATACATGGAGAATGACCATCAAATCCCTAGACTCAGTTTGTAATTAACCATTAGTGTGTTATAAAAGGTTTACTTAAATAAATAACATACCGTAATTAGATGGTTAAGTATAATATCAGAAATCACATTAAGCCTGATTTCAGAATATCTCCAGATAAGGCACAGTTCTCTGGACCCCTAAAACAAATGCATGTTTAGAAATGAGTTGTAAATTTCTAAGTTTCCCAATATCAGAAGGTATCAAAATGAAAGTACAATTGTCTCTCCGTATAATGTAATATCATACTACCCGTTTTATACAATAAATTATGACAATTTGTTCTTTATAGCAAGGGTTTCCCATCGTTTTTCCCAAGGGTTTTTACATCGCGACCAACTTTTCTTAAACAAAATCTGGCAAAAGCGACCCATCTGTTCTTCATAATTTTTTTTCAGAAACTAACTTGACTAAAAGAAGAAAATTTAAATAATTTTTTACAACCTTTTTCACCTCATCCTCCAACATTCACTGGAAAAAGGTTAAAAACACTTAAATTAAAAACCAATTTTTCTCTGACTTAGCTATGGCATAAAGATAAGAAAGACAAATTAACTTAAATTTCAAATTAAATAAAAAAAGTAAATGAATGAACATCGTTTACTTTAAATTCAAGGGGAAATTTTTAGCACAAAAAGTGAACTTCCCATTTTTTGGAATTACTCCCTTTTCAAAGTGACGATTCAATCTTGATTTATTTGCCTAAGATGACAACACAACCCCTAAAATTCTAAAATATTAATCTAATTTGGACAGTCCAAATAAGCAGCGGAACACCCCTAACGATGAATTATATTATTTATGATCAAGAAAGGTAGGACAAAATATTTTTCAAAAGTCGTCAATGTCAAGTTAAAAGCATCCTAAGGCACAATACTTACCCCAATATACGATCTTTGCTATATCGCATCATTTATTTTTCTTTCTCCCCCCCCCTGTTTTATATTTATACCAATGACCTAATAGTCGCCACCTAGCTGATTAATTTTAATACGAGTTAGAGGCATCAAATAACATTGAAATTCATAGATATAGTAGATTTTATCTAAAAATCAACTAAATAAATAGCACAAATTAGCATGGGAAGGAAATTTAAATCTTTGAATCCATCACAATGGAATCTAACACATTCTTTAATCTAATCTTCTCACTAATCTTTGAATCTAACACATTATATTTAAAACTAAATCAACTGTTATAAATTTATAGAAAAAGTATGAAAGATAAATGATAAAAGTTAATCGAAACAACGAATGTGTAAATGGGGTAGCTCATGTTCGCTTCTGATCCTTTGACTCGTGCTCAAAAAACCGCCTCTTGCGGGAATGTAGGCGAGTGATTCGCAAAGTCAGGTGCAAACGTTAGTACGAATGCGAGCGGTCCGCTTACACATGCTTTCAGAGACTCCAACTTTCAAATATGGTTGTCAGTAGTCCTTACGAATTTTTTCATGTAGATTTAGGTGCATGCATTAGATTTTAATTTAGTATTTAATTGGTTAAAATTTTTATGTAAACTGAAAATATCCTAAAGTTAGAGCATAATTGGGAAAAAACTTACTACATGACAATAATGTCTACTTAAAGAATCAAGTAGCAGGGCTTCTTGGTTTTAGCTTACTGAGTAAAAGGCAATTAGTCAACCAAATTGAACTATAAATTCAACCAATCTCTAGAATAGTGATACACAACCTGCAGCCAGCGAACTAATTTGGATTTTCCCAGATAATTGCTACTTTTAATAATCCTTACTTTCCAGATTATTTCCGAGAAAAATGATTAGTTATCACGGGAAAAAGTCGGAAAATCGCGATTTTTCGCGTAAGTTTCGTTTTGACATTCTCCGGAAAAGTCGAAAAATAGCGCAACATTTTTTCGGTTAGAATTGGAGGAACACAAAAAAAAAATGCGCTCTTAGGTGCTTTTTATGATAATTTCTGATTTTCCGTAGCTTTTTCGATGTTATCCGTAATCCGTAGTTTAACGACGGCACCAGTAGAAACTACGGAGAATCCGTAGTATAGTTGGAGTCTCTGTGCTTTGTTGTTATTCGGATTCGCGTTGGCGCGAATGTGTGGATGCGGCATTACGGTTTCCCTGATATAACATCGGAATACCATAGGTCAGGGGTTCTCAAACTTTTAGGCATCGCGACCCACTTTTTATTAACAAAATCGAACGCGACCCACCTCATCTTCAGTTAGTTTTTCCATGTCCCCCTACAAGATTTTATCTTCGTGCGTGTGGGGTTTTGTTCACCCTCTATTTTGCTACAATAATAAATTACATGGATGATTAAATGTTGAATTACCTATTTACAAATTAATAGGAAGGATTTGTTCCTGAACGTATCAAATTGTTTAATTGCGGGAACAAGAATGAGCTCCACAATAAAAAGGGGGGTCATCCCAGAGAGAGATTTTTGAAATTTTACTCTTAAAAACAGGGTTACAACTCGTTTTAGTAATCTGAGATAAATTACTGTTACAACGTGATTTCGGGAGAAAATTCTTAAAATTTGTATGGCACCCCCCGGTGGGGCAGCCCTACGTTCTTTGCTCTTTTTATTCTTTTTACAATATGGTAGTTTAATAAATTTCAAAAGCTAACGATACGTTTGTGAAAATTATGAAGAACATACTATAGACAAATTCAAAATCTTGTTGCGACCCACCAAAAACTGACTGGCGACCATGGAGCTGGCGACCCACAGTTTGTGAACTTCTGCCATAGGTAATACTGGGAGGAGAGTAGCCTCTTTAGTTTTTGTTTCACTTTTCCGCTTTACTCATAGCTCCATGGTTTTACTTCTACGATATCAATATTCCGCAACACCACCTGCTTAATTGACTGTTGGTGGAGCTTTTCTCAAATTTCTCCCTAATGGTAATAGCACAAGAGTGAAATAAATGAAAAATACAAATCGGACTTCTTGTGAGCCTTTGGAAGACCTGCTGTTTTCTTAATCAGTTGATTAAAATACTATACAATTGACCATTCCTGAAAATTAAGTTCAGAAAACTAATCCAGCACCTCTGTATTGAATATTCCCCAAATAACAGGTCATCAGATGATACCAGCGATTTAATCAGTTTATAAACCATCGTTGTTTTTAGTTTTTACGATGAATGTAGCAAAAAATAAAAGAAATTCATTCCCTTGAAAAGAAAACCGGAAGCTTTAAAAAGACTGACGTCATGATGGGTGATTTTGTACAGGTGGGTAATTTTTCAGTTTAAATACACACGCATGAACTAAAATTTAAAGTTTTGTAAAAATTATAGGACCTATCCCGTCCAACTTTAATAAATCGAGACTATACTCTGCTTACTTTTTGTATTTAAATTATTTAATATTTTACATGGTTTAATGTAAATTTGAAATCATGAACAACCAAATAAAAAAACCTACTCACTTGATTACGATGACGATGTGTTACACTCTTCGCGGTCTCATTTCATCTAGGACTCAAGTAGGACTATGTTGGGGCCTTTACTAGGACTTTGTTTCACTAGGACTGTGTTGAGGCCTTCCATAGGAGTCCCGACGTCCGGGGTAAAAAGCTTTTGAAAACATAACACATTAAAAGGAATAAAAATGTAGCAAGAAAATATACAGTTTCTTAAAACTTTAAATATCACAGAATGCTTTACACACCAGAGGTTTCCTATCTGTGATCTGCGCACCCTTGGGGGTCAAAATTTTGGGGTCAATGGAATTTTTATAATTTGCAGTTTAACTTTGATTTAAGTGCAATAGTGTGCCGACGTACTGGCCTTGTGGTTAGAGCATCTGACTGCGAAGCCGTACGTCTGGGGTTCGAATCCCCATTTGGCATGGATGTTAGTTTCTGTTCTTATGTGTGTGAGGAATGAATGAGGTCCCCCTGCAAAAAGGGTATGTGCCTGTGTGAATGTGTGTGTGGCGTGAGCAACAGTGCTTCACCTCCGTGGCTTCGGTCCACAGGTGCCCACTGGGTAACGCAAAGTAAGTACTGCTTCGGCATGACATGGGTTGATGGACTTAAGTTACAGCTGTAACGGTTCAAAATTACCTGCCATTAAAAAAAAGTACAATAGTGCTAGTAGGGGAAGCAGCTATATTTCGGAATAGGGAATAAATTGCAAACTATAAAACCCAGAACGACAAAAATAATACCCCCCCCCCCAACTAATGCAAACATTTAAGTAGTTGACAGTGCACCAGTAGTTGGCACTTTTCCCAGAAAATGTAAAAATAACTAAGAACCTCTAAGAGAAATATATCGAAATTAAGCAGTTTTTATATTGCTACTATTAAAAAACAAAATAGAACAATACCAATGAGATTAGAATAGAGAGAGAGAAAAGGCTAATTACACAATTTTATCAGGGAATTCGAATGTTTAACAATTAATATTTGCCTTTTTCCCTTTTCTCACTCTCTAAACTCGTTTATTTAAATTTTCTCCCTTTTTTATATTTCCCTCTTGTTTTCTGTCTTCCGTTTCTTCTTTTGTTAACTTTTCACTGACTAATTTTTCTGTTTTATTCTCTTGACCCTATCTCCTTAACACCTTCTCTATTTTTCATTTTTATTTTTGTCTTCCCATTTCTCTCCAAACAAAATGAGAGGAAATAATTCAATAGAGAGGTAAAGAGGAAAAAAAGGAGAGAAGATAAGAGAAAATTTAGTTTGGAGAATGAAACAAAAAAAACAGAAGTAATAAAAATGAGAAAAAAAAGAATGGCGAGACAGAATGAGAGAAAAATAAGAAAGAAAATAAATGAAATAACATTCTAAAGAAAAAGAAAGATGGAAAAATATACAAATACAAAGACTGACGACCAGCTACAGGCTCAAAGCCCAACAAGGCTGGTCCTATGATTATGAATTCCCCAATTCCCACAGCCTATCCAATTGCCTCTTAAACTCAAACACTCCCTTTGAATATACTATATTTTCTAGCAACGCGTTCCATATGTCAATTACCCTATTGAAGTAGTAGTACTTCCTTAAATCCCGATTGACCTGTGTCTTATTTAGTTTATACCTATGGCCCCTTGTTCTGTTATCCTTTCTGAAACTTAAGCCCTCCGTATCCCCTTGCTTTACCAACTTGAATAGCTGAATCAAATCCCCCCTCTCTCTTCTTTTTTCCAGTGAATACATATTGAGCCTGCTCAAACGTTCCTTATAATCATTGATCCCACATCCTAAACACCTCCTAAGCTATTTTAATAATACCTGTATTAAAATACAGAAATTAATTCATTTATAGTTAGTTTTCTTCTATGTCAACTACTGGTACAAAAGTGTGTCATCTAGTGGTACATAAGTGTCAACTACTGGCTCACATTGTTTTCTTTGACTGTCAACTACTGGATCAGTCATGCTGTTTCACTGTTCATCCTGAGTGATTCCCTCCTGTGAATCTCTAGTTTGCATATAAAAGTGAAGGAGTGAAGAGTGAAACTCAAAATTACATTTTTCACTTTGGACGATTCTTCTAAAATGAACATAAAAAGTGTAAAGTCTGAATAAGCCTTACAGTATCATTTCATCTCTTAGAAAAAATAATAAGCTTTTACATTTAATTAAATAAATTAATACTCGTTATATTATAAGATAGGAATACTCCTATCTTAAGTTAGTGAAGCAATTGCACGCCATAAAGTTTTCATGATGTTAACTCAACCCTAGATATGTGAACAATAGGCAAAAGTGTGTGGTGAATTCCCAAAAGAGAGATCAAATATCCTCATTACAGCCAATGGCTCTGAGTGAATGTTGCAACCCCCAGACGGTAGCCCAAATCCAAGGATACTGGACGCATATTTTCTTAGTCTTTAATAAATGATATTGGAATCCTCAACCAGTGGTGTTAATATTTATATCAAGTACACATAGATTTCCCACAAAGGTGTCAACTACTGGTACGTTTACTTTACTGCTTGTACAAGTAAGATACTTTTCTAAATGTACTACTACATATTGGGGGTAAGTGGCTTGCCATGAAGATAAAAGGGATACGAGAGTCTAAACTAGTTGGAAACCACTGCTCTACATTACAGTGTAAAAATTTCAAACAAATATTCCATTGGAAAAGAAAGAAAAATGTCATAAAGTTCTAACGATTACAAAAAGATAGCTCGCGTTTGAATTACACTTGAAATTGCTGTCTACTTTTTAAATCGTGTTTCTTAAATAGTAATTTCAAACTGAACACAATATATTATATCAAAAACTTTCTAGCCAATTTGGTATTGGTACAACCTTTGCTATATTATGGAATATTATGCATCACACCTCTTAAAAAACATTTTCGATCATTAACAACGAAAAATGAAAATAACAAAATTAAACTACTCACTTTGATTCTGATGACGATTCTTATTTCGACCGACTTCTTCCCTCCTAACTTCACAAAGGAATGACAAAACGCTGAGAATGGCCTGGAGTACAAGTGCTGGACACCTGAGTACAGGTGCTGGACACCTCCATCCATAGCTCATCTGGCGTTTTTCGGGTAAAATACTCAAGCTCATGCAAAGAGAACTCGTATTAAAAACACATTAGAAAGGAATACAAACAAAACTCATTGTCACCACACCTTTTGGGGACCAAGGCCTACGATGCTAAAATTCGTTTACCTAACCCAGTGCCCTGGAGTGCAAAGTGTAAGGCACATGATAGGTAGGTATTCAGTTCAGTCCATACTAGACTGCAGCGTTACTTCACCTTGCTGAGAGCGAACAAAGAAAGTAGCTCCAAGCACGGTGTCTGAATTTTATGTCAAATTAAGAACGTCAATTTAAAAATATGAGCGTCTTTTTATCACGATTTGCGTACCGAAACTCCTCTTAGCAACCCAACAGGCTTTGTGTTTACTCAGTTTTTCCTTCCGAGAAATAACGTTACAGGGTAGGAAACGTTGCAGTCTAGTATAACTCAAGACCTCCATTGTTTAGTTCCCAAATTTTACTTGGTATTCTAATTTAACGATCCACTGAAGACTAAATTAAATGAATATAAGAACACAAAAATAGTCTATAATTCAGAGTATACTCTACAAGTCATAATCTTAGATTTAGAAGAATGGACTCTAACCGTCTGACGTCACACGGAACCAACACGTGACCTACTGAGCTTGCAATGGACTCTAACCGTCTGACGTCACACGGAACCAACACGTGACCTACTGAGCTTGCGATTGGTTACCACAGATACTACACTAGTAGATCTACTAGTGTAATATCTGTGGTAACCAATTGCAAGCTCAGTTGTAGGTCACGTGTTGGTTCCGTGAAGTCTCGAACCAGATAGGCGGTTAGAGTCCATTGGTTACCACAGATACTACACTAGTAGATCTACTAGTGTAGTATCTGTGGTAACCAATCGCAAGCTCAGTTGTAGGTCACGTGTTGGTTCCGTGAAGTCTCGAACCAGATAGGCGGTTAGAGTCCATTGGTGAGGGAAAACTAAAATATTGAATTAATATTTAAGATTAAGGTATTTTTTTCAACTAGTAATTTTTGAATCGAATTTTATTAGAATTATCTCTTCGATGAGTAAAGCAGATCAACTCAAATTGAGTAATAAAGCTAATTTAGCAACAAAAAAAAAGCTAAAAAGGGGGTGATAATTCAATTTTTGAGCTCTTCCCTCTGGTTCCAGATACGTATATGTATCGAATAGTTTTGGTCAGTATAAGAGTAAGTTTAGCAGGAGACTAGCCACAGAGGTAGAGGCAACAGAAAATTTGTCCCGAAATATCTTTGAGAAAATTTTCAGTATAAGCAGTTTTCCAAGACAAAAATTAAGATTAACCACTTTTAAAGAAATAAATTAATGTTAACTTAGCCCCGTAATTTATTTTACCTCAACTTCATAAAAACCTGTAAACAAATGTAATACATTGTATGAATTACAAAAGAAATATTTTCTTGAGGTTCTTCCCAATTCAGAGAAAGAGGTACACACAAAAAACCTAACACAAAATGATCAAATCGGAGTATCTGATACATTTTACGCATAGTGATTGAGTAATAGATGAGTTTCAAACCATTTTTAGAAACGTTTGCTAACAGTTTTCACTAACAAGTCCTATATTATTCAATGCAATTTTTAATTCTAAGGTTCCAAGTTTAGATTGATACTATATCCCTTTCAAACTACAAGTAACTACATTCTTAATCGTTTGAAATGAAGTCTCAATCAAGAAACAATTTAATTTTTAATAATGTGATGAAAAGAATTATAAATTTTTGGGTTTTTTTTGCTTTCATAATCGTATTTTACGAAGAAAAATGAAATGTTATTGTTTTTAAAACTTAAGAATCAAATTTAAAGAAAGCTATCAAAATATGTTTTGCGTAAGGAAATTACAAGATATAAAATGAGAACTTTCTTTTTGAAATGTAATTTAATAAACAATGGATGTGTTTTTCTGCCATTTTAAAGATGTTTTTAAATGCCTCCAACACGATCAAAAATACAAATAGATTTGATAATATTTATGAATATTTTAAAGTAACATTCAATATCAGCATTTAAGGGATCTGAGACACAAGAACCGTCGGATTAAAAAATATATATATATCGTATTTTTAAAGTAACCCAGTTCTTTCTGCTTAAAATGACGTTTGGATTATGGTTTCTATCATAAATAGGGTAAATAGATACAATCCTTTTTTGCTGTCTGCTTAGTAGTCTAGTTTCTATGTTCTAAATTCAAATGTGTTTTTTTCACTGTTTCTCATCTTTAAGCCCATATAAATAAGTAACCAACCAATAAAGAGTTGAAATTTGAAACATTTCTACTTTGTAAACATTTTCCTTTAATTTTGGTTCATCAAATTTTTAAAATCAATTTGTGAGAGAGTCTGCGAATTCCTTTAAAAATATTTATTTCTAGAGAAATTTACTTTCGTAATATAAATATCCTTTGAAAGAATGTTTGAAATAGAATAAAGAAGAATAAAAAAATAAAGGAATTAAAATAAGATTATGATACCAAAGAAAGGGTGAAAGATTCTTATAAAGGGTATGTTGTTCAATCACGCAAAAGTTAAAAAGAGAAATACAAGATTATAAAAACATAAAAAAATAATAATGTGTTTTACAAAATACAGAAGTACTCCAACTTAAAAATAATTCAGTGCTTTTAAAATTTTTGACTAACATGAAACTTTTTTCAATTAATAAATCAATATATTAATATATCAATAATATGAACCTTTTAAGTCTACATAATAATATTTTTTTCCCATTACATAAACCAAAACATTAGCTACCAACTTTCCAATCCTTATAAAAAAAATATAATTTGAAATATTCTCAAGTGGAAACATTTATATAGCAAGGGAAAATGATCCATTCAATGAGTTTTCACCCTAGGTGTCGATTGCTACCTGAATAGTAAATTATTCGGTCCTTGGACAGTTCTCCATAAGGAGTTCAGGATATGTATCCCTTTTTCACAATAATGTCTTAATAGTACAATTAAAGCACAAAATTATAATTAAGATGTAATGCAGACAATTTCTTTCCGCAGAAAAAGTGCAGTACATATTGTTTCTGTCTTAAGACAGTTTTACATAAGGAGTTGTGAGAATAAATCTTTTTTTTAAGAGTTTCTTAAGTTAACAAGTTAACATTAACAGTTCTAATGATTATATAAAAGCATAAAAATATAATCATTAAGTTGTAATGAAAACAATTTCATTCTGACGAAAAACTGCAGTACATCATGTTTCTGTCCTCAGACAGAAAGAGTTGAGGGAGTTTTTCCCCATATGATCCAAGAAATTTCATTTTTGTACAGTAAAAATTTATAAAATTGCAATCAGTAAAATGTGTATGAAGTCATTTCTTTGTCTGTAGTACAATTTCAGACTTTTTTGATACAATAATAGTTTTTGATTACAGAACATTGATTGAAAATTATGGTGTGCACAACATACAGGGAGAAATTGGACTGGATATTTGTCCAATTGACAGTACCCTAAAATTTTGAATACAATTCATGCTTTAAACATGAAAAGGAAAAATTTAAAGAAACTAGCCTAACAAATATATGAAGAAAATTTGTAAAATAGACCATGCTATAAGTTATGTCAATTGCTCCCAGAATAGTAAATAATTATTCTGTCCTTGGACAGTTCCCCATAAGGAGTTAAGGGAAATATAACCTTTTTTACAATGTCTTAAAAGTACAATTAAAGCATACAAATATAATTAAGATGTACTGAGGACAATTTTTTTCTGCATTAATTATAACTTTCTGCATTAATTATAATTTTCTCATTAAAGAATAAATCCCACTTTTCACAATAATTTCTTAAGAGTAATAATAATAAAAGTATAGAACTATAAGATAAGACAATAATTTCTTTCTGCAGAAAAAGTGCAGTACATAATGTTTCTGTCCTAAGACAGTTAGTTGTACATAAGGAACTGATGAAATAAATAATCTTTTTTTTTACAATAATTTCTTAATAGTACAATTAAAGAATAAAATTATAGTTAAGATGTCCTAAGACAGGAATTACATAAGGAATTGTGGGAATAGATCCTCTTTTTCTACAATAATTTCTCAATATTACAATTAAAGAACAAAAATATATTTAAGATGTAGTAAAGACAATTTCTCTCTTCAGAAAAACTGCAGTAAAAAATGTTTCTGTCCAAAGACAGTTCTACATAAGGTCATATGGAACTGATGGAATAAGTACATTAAGCACTACAAACCCTTAAATGGTAGAATATAGAATAGGATTGGAGACATGAATGTAATTTTAAGCAACATTTGCTAAATTTAAAATGTGAGTATCTTTCACTAATTAGAAAACCATAAGTTCTCCAAACCATTAAATAGTACAATAGGATTGGAGAGATATCAGAATTTTAAACAAAAATTGACCCATTTTGAATGAGGCCCTCTATCTCTCTAATTAGAGAACCAAAAGTTCTCCAAACCCTTAAATGGTACAATCGGATTGGAGAGATGTTAAATTTGAGCAACTTTTTTTTTAGAATGTTTATATTTCTCTCATTAGAAAACCTTAGTTACTCCAAACCCTTAAATGGTACAATAGGATTGGAGAGATGTATGCTAAATTTGAGCAACTTTTTTTTTAGAATGTTACTATAATTCTCTCATTAGAAAACCTTAGTTACTCCAAACCCTTAAATGGTACAATAGGATTGGAGAGATGTATGTTAAATTTGAGCAACTTTTTTTTTAGAATGTTACTATATTTCTCTCATTAGAAAACCTTAATCACTCCAAACCCTTAAATGGTACAATAGGATTAAAGAGATGTATGTTAAATTTGAGCAACCTTTTTTTTTAGAATGTTACTATATTTCTCTCATTAGAAAACCTTAATCACTCCAAACCCTTAAATGGTACAATAGGATTGGAGAGATGTATGTTAAATTTGAGCAACCTTTTTTTTTAGAATGTTACTATATTTCTCTCATTAGAAAACCGTAATTAATCCAAATCCTTAAATGGTACAATAGGATTGGAGAGATGTATGTATGTTAAATTTGAGCAACTTTCTTTTTTAGAATGTTACTATATTTCTCTCATTAGAAAACCTTAATTAATCCAAATCCTTAAATGGTACAATAGGATTGGAGATATGCATGTTAAATTTGAGCAACCTTTTTTTTTAGAATGTTACTATATTTCTCTCATTAGAAAACCTTAATTAATCCAAATCCTTAAATGGTACAATAGGATTGGAGATATGCATGTTAAATTTGAGCAACCTTTTTTTTTTAGAATGTTACCATATTTCTCTCATTATAAAACCTTAATTACTCCAAATCCTTAAATGGTACAATAGGATTGGAGAGATGTATGTTAAATTTGAGCAACCTTTTTTTTAGAATGTTACTATATTTCTCTCATTAGAAAACCTTAATTAATCCAAATCCTTAAATGGTACAATAGGGTTGGAGATATGCATGTTAAATTTGAGCAACCTTTTTTTTTTAGAATGTTACCATATTTCTCTCATTATAAAACCTTAATTACTCCAAATCCGTAAATGGTACAATAGGATTGGAGAGATGTATGTTGAATTTGAGCAACTTTCTTTTTTAGAATGTTACTATATTTCTCTCATTAGAAAACCTTAATTAATCCAAATCCTTAAATAATGGTACAATAGGATTGGAGATATGCATGTTAAATTTGAGCAACCTTTTTTTTCAGAATGTTACCATATTTCTCTCATTAGAAAACCTTAATTACTCCAAACCCTTAGATGGTACAATAGGAGTGGAGATATGTATGTTAAATTTAAGCAACATTTTTTTTTTAAATGTTACTATATTTCTCTCATTAGAAAACCTTAAGTACTCCAAACCCTTAGATGGTACAATAGGAGTGGAGATATGTATGTTAAATTTGAGCAACCTTTTTTTTTAATATGTTACTATATTTCTCTCATTAGAAAACCTTAATTAATCCAAATCCTTAAATGAAACAATAGGATTGGAGATATGCATGTTAAATTTGAGCAACCTTTTTTTTTTTTTAGAATGTTACCATATTTCTCTCATTATAAAACCTTAATTACTCCAAATCCGTAAATGGTACAATAGGATTGGAGAGATGTATGTTGAATTTGAGCAACTTTCTTTTTTAGAATGTTACTATATTTCTCTCATTAGAAAACCTTAATTAATCCAAATCCTTAAATGGTACAATAGGATTGGAGATATGCATGTTAAATTTGAGCAACCTTTTTTTTTCAGAATGTTACCATATTTCTCTCATTAGAAAACCTTAATTACTCCAAACCCTTAGATGGTACAATAGGAGTGGAGATATGTATGTTAAATTTAAGCAACATTTTTTTTTTAGAATGTTACTATATTTCTCTCATTAGAAAACCTTAAGTACTCCAAACCCTTAGATGGTACAATAGGAGTGGAGATATGTTAAATTTGAGCAACATTTTTTTTTAGATGTTACTATATTTCTCTCATTAGAAAACCTTAAGTACTCCAAACCCTGAAATGGTACAATAGGATTGGAGAAATATCAAAATATTAAACAAAAATCGACTAATTTGGAATGAGACTCTTATTTTTAATTACATTTCTAGTAGTACAATTAAAAATTTAAAATATAATTAAGGTGTAATAAAGAGAATTTCTTTCTGCAGAAAACTGCAGTACAAAATGTTTCTGTCCTATGACAGTTATGCATAAGGAACTGATGAAATAAAGTTTCTTTTTTTTTTTTTTTTTAGAATAATTTCTGAATAGTACAGTTAAAGAATAAAAATATAGTTAAGATGTCCTAAGACGGTTTAACATAAGGAATTGTGGGAATAGATCCTCTTTTTTATAATAATTTCTTAATAGTACAATTAAAACATAAATATATACATATTAATATACAATTAAACATGTATAATGTGCATTTTTTGCACATTATTCAGGGAGAAATGTACAAGGATGTGGTCCAACTTATTAAAGCCCTAAAATTTTGACTACATTTGATGCTCTGAAAGCATGAAAAGTGTAATGATGATAACCTCATCACCATTACACTAAATGATGATGAGGATACCAACATTACATTTTAGAAACAATACAGTATAATACTCTATTGTTTAAAAATGTAATAATGATAACCTCATCATCATTTCTAAAGTAAGAATTTAAGACATACTAGCCTAACCTTAGTGGCAAATATTTTAATTTAATTTGGAAAATGGACCATGTCATGAGAGTTTTCATCTTAAGTGTTAATTGCTCCCTGAACAAAAAATAATTTTCTTGTCTTAGGACAGTTCTCTGATAAAGAGTTTTGGGAATTGATAACATTTTATACAATAAATTGCTCTAATAGTTTGGTAAAAGCATTAATATGCTTATACTGATAATTGTTTTCTGCAGTATAACTGCAGGTTTCTTTGATACAAGATGTTATGGTATCTGAACATAATAAAAATTGATAACCCTAAAATGTGCATTTTTTGCACATTATTCAGGGAGAAATGTACAAGGATGTGGTCCAACTTATTAAAGCCCTAAAATTTTGACTACATTTGATGCTCTGAAAGCATGAAAAGTGTAATGATGATAATCTCATCACCATTACACTAAATGATGATGAGGATACCATCATTACATTTTAGAAACAATACAGTATAATACTCTATTGTTTAAAAAATGTAATAATGATAACCTCATCATCATTTCTAAAGTAAGAATTTAAGACATACTGGCCTAACCTTAGTGGCAAATATTTTAATTAAATTTGGAAAATGGACCATGTCATGAGAGTTTTCATCTTAAGTGTTAATTGCTCCCTGAACAAAAAATAATTTTCTTGTCTTAGGACAGTTCTCTGATAAAGAGTTTTGGGAATTGATAACATTTAATGCAATAAATTGCTCTAATAGTTTGGTAAAAGCATTAATATGCTTATACTGATAATTGTTTTCTGCAGTATAACTGCAGGTTTCTTTGATACAAGATGTTATGGTATCTGAACATAATAAAAATTGATAACCTTAAAATGTGCATTTTTTGCACATTATTCAGGGAGAAATGTACAAGGATGTGGTCCAACTTATTAAAGCCCTAAAATTTTGACTACATTTGATGCTCTGAAAGCATGAAAAGTGTAATGATGATAACCTCATCACCATTACACTAAATAATGATGAGGATACAATCATTACATTTTAGAAACAATACAGTATAATACTCTATTGTTTAAAAAATGTAATAATGATAACCTCATCATCATTTCTAAAGTAAGAATTTAAGACATACTAGCCTAACCTTAGTGGCAAATATTTTAATTAAATTTGGAAAATGGACCATGTCATGAGAGTTTTCATCTTAAGTGTTAATTGCTCCCTGAACAAAAAATAATTTTCTTGTTTTAGGACAGTTCTCTGATAAAGAGTTTTGGGAATTGATAACATTTTATACAATAAATTGCTCTAATAGTTTGGTAAAAGCATTAATATGTTTATACTGATAATTGTTTTCTGCAGTATAACTGCAGGTTTCTTTGATACAAGATGTTATGGTATCTGAACATAATAAAAATTGATAACCCTAAAATGTGCATTTTTTGCACATTATTCAGGGAGAAATGTACAAGGATGTGGTCCAACTTAATAAAGCCCTAAAATTTTGACTACATTTGATGCTCTGAAAGCATGAAAAGTGTAATGATGATAACCTCATCACCATTACACTAAATGATGATGAGGATACCATCATTACATTTTAGAAACAATACAGTATAATACACTATTGTTTAAAAAATGTAATAATGATAACCTCATCATCATTTCTAAAGTAAGAATTTAAGACATACTAGCCTAACCTTAGTGGCAAATATTTTAATTTAATTTGGAAAATGGACCATGTCATGAGAGTTTTCATCCTAAGTGTTAATTGCTCCCTGAACGAAAAATAATTTTCTTGTCTTAGGACAGTTCTCTGATAAAGAGTTTTGGGAATTGATAACATTTTATACAATAAATTGCTCTAATAGTTTGGTAAAAGCATTAATATGCTTATACTAATAGTTGTTTTCTGCAGTATAACTGCAGGTTTCTTTGATACAAGATGTTATTGTATCTGAACATAATAAAAATTGATAACTTTAAAATGTGCATTTTTTGCACATTATTCAGGGAGAAATGTAAAAGGATGTGGTCCAACTTATTAAAGCCCTAAAATTTTGACTACATTTGATGCTCTGAAAGCATGAAAAGTGTAATGATGATAATCTCATCACCATTACACTAAATGATGATGAGGATACCATCATTACATTTTAGAAACAATACAGTATAATACTCTATTGTTTAAAAAATGTAATAATGATAACCTCATCATCATTTCTAAAGTAAGAATTTAAGACATACTGGCCTAACCTTAGTGGCAAATATTTTAATTAAATTTGGAAAATGGACCATGTCATGAGAGTTTTCATCTTAAGTGTTAATTGCTCCCTGAACAAAAAATAATTTTCTTGTCTTAGGACAGTTCTCTGATAAAGAGTTTTGGGAATTGATAACATTTAATGCAATAAATTGCTCTAATAGTTTGGTAAAAGCATTAATATGCTTATACTGATAATTGTTTTCTGCAGTATAACTGCAGGTTTCTTTGATACAAGATGTTATGGTATCTGAACATAATAAAAATTGATAACCTTAAAATGTGCATTTTTTGCACATTATTCAGGGAGAAATGTACAAGGATGTGGTCCAACTTATTAAAGCCCTAAAATTTTGACTACATTTGATGCTCTGAAAGCATGAAAAGTGTAATGATGATAACCTCATCACCATTACACTAAATAATGATGAGGATACAATCATTACATTTTAGAAACAATACAGTATAATACTCTATTGTTTAAAAAATGTAATAATGATAACCTCATCATCATTTCTAAAGTAAGAATTTAAGACATACTAGCCTAACCTTAGTGGCAAATATTTTAATTAAATTTGGAAAATGGACCATGTCATGAGAGTTTTCATCTTAAGTGTTAATTGCTCCCTGAACAAAAAATAATTTTCTTGTTTTAGGACAGTTCTCTGATAAAGAGTTTTGGGAATTGATAACATTTTATACAATAAATTGCTCTAATAGTTTGGTAAAAGCATTAATATGTTTATACTGATAATTGTTTTCTGCAGTATAACTGCAGGTTTCTTTGATACAAGATGTTATGGTATCTGAACATAATAAAAATTGATAACCCTAAAATGTGCATTTTTTGCACATTATTCAGGGAGAAATGTACAAGGATGTGGTCCAACTTAATAAAGCCCTAAAATTTTGACTACATTTGATGCTCTGAAAGCATGAAAAGTGTAATGATGATAACCTCATCACCATTACACTAAATGATGATGAGGATACCATCATTACATTTTAGAAACAATACAGTATAATACACTATTGTTTAAAAAATGTAATAATGATAACCTCATCATCATTTCTAAAGTAAGAATTTAAGACATACTAGCCTAACCTTAGTGGCAAATATTTTAATTTAATTTGGAAAATGGACCATGTCATGAGAGTTTTCATCCTAAGTGTTAATTGCTCCCTGAACGAAAAATAATTTTCTTGTCTTAGGACAGTTCTCTGATAAAGAGTTTTGGGAATTGATAACATTTTATACAATAAATTGCTCTAATAGTTTGGTAAAAGCATTAATATGCTTATACTAATAGTTGTTTTCTGCAGTATAACTGCAGGTTTCTTTGATACAAGATGTTATTGTATCTGAACATAATAAAAATTGATAACTTTAAAATGTGCATTTTTTGCACATTATTCAGGGAGAAATGTAAAAGGATGTGGTCCAACTTATTAAAGCCCTAAAATTTTGACTACATTTGATGCTCTGAAAGCATGAAAAGTGTAATGATGATAACCTCATCACCATTACACTAAATGATGATGAGGATACCATCATTACATTTTAGAAACAATACAGTATAATACTCTATTGTTTAAAAAATGTAATAATGATAACCTCATCATCATTTCTAAAGTAAGAATTTAAGACATACTGGCCTAACCTTAGTGGCAAATATTTTAATTAAATTTGGAAAATGGACCATGTCATGAGAGTTTTCATCTTAAGTGTTAATTGCTCCCTGAACAAAAAATAATTTTCTTGTCTTAGGACAGTTCTCTGATAAACAGTTTTGGGAATTGATTACATTTTATATAATAAATTGATCTAATAGTTTGGTTAAAGCATTAATATGTTTATACTGATAATTGTTTTCTGCAGTATAACTGCAGGTTTCTCTTTGATACAAGATGTAAGTTATTGTATCTGAACATAATAAAAATTGATAACCTTAAAATGTGCATTTTTTGCACATTATTCAGGGAGAAATGTACAAGGATGTGGTCCAACTTATTAAAGCCCTAAAATTTTGACTACATTTGATGCTCTGAAAGCATGAAAAGTGTAATGATGATAACCTCATCACCATTACACTAAATGATGATGAGGATACCAACATTACATTTTAGAAACAATACAGTATAATACTCTATTGTTTAAAAAATGTAATAATGATAACCTCATCATCATTTTCATCTAAAGTAAGAATTTAAGACATACTGGCCTAACCTTAGTGGCAAATATTTTAATTAAATTTGGAAAATTGACCATGTCATGAGAGTTTTCATCTTAAGTGTTAATTGCTCCCTGAGCAAAAAATAATTTTCTTGTCTTAGGACAATTCTCTGATAAGGAGTTTATGGATTTGATCCCATTTTATTCAGTTTTCTCATAAGAAGTTGTGGGATTTGATCTCATTTTATGAAAGAAATTGAACAAATACTGTAATAAATCATTAATATGCATAAATTAGCAATTTTACTGCATAAAATCATTGTCAACTCATTTTATATGATACCTTCTCTGGTATTTCTATCTTTAATTCATAGAAAATTGATAGAACCTTAATTTGTTCATAATGCCATGTTACGCTGGGGAGCATTTTTACTCTTCATTTTCTAAACATAGAAAATTGATAGAATAGTCTAACTAAATAGTGTATGAAATCAGTTGGTAGCTAGTCTTTTATAAAATTTTAATAACATTTAAATAATATTCATATGTTTAATTTATTATTTTTTATATAGTTATAAATTGATATACCTGGAATGCACTTATTAAGTAGAGTACTTTCTGTGCTTTGTAATTCTTTTAACACAATTTCAAATTCTTTTTTTTTGCATACCCTTAACAATAACATATTGTAATTTTTTTTACCTTTATAAAACTGCATAAAATTCCAAAACAAAATAAGTGGCGAGTTATTTGATAGATTTTTAAAAATCATACAGATTTAAATGTGATGAAAAGTAAAAAATAGTCATAAATAAAATTCAATGATATTTAATAGTTTTGTTTCAAAGTATGTATTCATAGTTTATTTACTCCACAAATTTGTTTATTACCTCAAGTTACAAAGGGATAAATACTATCTAGGGAGGAAAGTATACTTTCAATCAATAGTGAGATCTGATACACTCAATATTTTTTATTTATGATTCTTAAGAAAAGTAAAAGAAATATGCAAACTCTCTCAAACTTAAAATTTCTCAGTTTTTAAAAATTTGGAAGTTTTAATTATTAAGCATAATTTTGCAATTCCATCCCCAAAATGAAAAATATAAAAGAATGAATGTTGTAATGTAGAAGTAAATTATTGCTACCAAGTATGCTTGACTTTACGTTCTAATTGATACCAAGTATCCTAAAGGAGCTTAACATTATATTACACTTCGATTCTCTTAAGTTTTTAATCTCAACTTATTTGAGTCCAAGCCATTAGAATTTTTTTTCTAGCAAGAAAACTTTTGCACGCTACATTTTATAACAAATTAAAGATCCATTACTTGAATCCCAATACGCCTACAAACTTCCTTGATACAAGCAAACTTAGAGTAATGCAATATATAGTCAAAAATCTTACAAACTACATCTGCGCTGTATGATAGATTTTTTCAGTGCGATAAATAAGCGAAAATTCCAATCAAACAACGGAACAAATAAAGTAATATTTTTACCCCAATAATTTATGCAGTTCAGTTTTGTTAAATTCGGCGATTTTGGTGTTTTGAAATATTTTATAACAATTTACAAATTATGAAGTTCTATAAGTATACAAATACAAACTTGGAACCATCAAGAGTTTTTATCGGACACTTATAAACATGTTAGATAACTTTCGAGAACGTAGTCAACCACTAAAAGGACATCTAAATCATGGACGAGCTGATTTTTCAACAACGAGTTTAGTGCATTTCTTATAGGTAGCGATAATTTTTACCAAACTTATAAGGATAAACCATAAAAACTTTTACGCACTGAAAATCACAGAAATGTCAAATATATTTCAACAAACACCAAAGGTTATTTTTGAATTACACAGAAATATAGTACTATAAACAAATAAAATTAATATTTGATAATAAGAACAAGAATTTTTCCTAACCCATAATATTTAATAATTATACAGTGCAACTTGAATAACCTAAACGTCTTTAATTCGAAGTCATGGAACATTCGAAATTTAATTTCCTTAATTAAAATTTATTTTTCATCACAAAATTTTGAAATTATAGGTAAATGATTTTGTCCCACTTAAATCATTACCGGAATCACAAAAGAAATATCGCGATTTTTTCCAAGAGTTTCAAAATAAACATTACCCCATGTCTTAATTGAGTTCTGGTATGACACTGAAAGATGGAAAATTCGAAGTTCTTTTGTGTTCTTTTCTGCTTCGAATTATCCAATTTGCACTGAAATAATATGCACTTACCTGAATTCCTGTGAAACAGATGATAAAGCCGATAAAGCCGGTCTAATGAACAATCCTCTGTGGTCGGAAGTTTCTTGAAATTCTTGAATTGTCACTTGAAACAAGACGAACCACACCACCGCACCGCATTTTCAAATAATGGCGGAAGAGAGGCAGGTGATAATCGTCTGCTCTATTCACCTATCGTGACGTTTGATTCTTCCAAGGAATAATCCGTTTTGATTGGATCTATCAGATCACGTGGCTATATTATGGTTAGGAATTCCGAGTTTTGTCCAATTATGCTTGTGGATTGAGGGATCGGCTGTTAATGAATCATTTTTATTCAAGGCAAAGTAAAAAGCTGGAAGAAATTGAGCGATAGCGATAAATTTTTAATTCATTGTGATTTTCGTGTTGGAATGAAAGTTTTATTGAAAACATCTTGGATTTTCCAAGTGGTTCAGATGCGCCAATATTGTTTTAATTTAATTTCTGATAAGTTAACTACAAAAAAAATATTTTGCTATTCAAGGTTTTTTTTATTTAAGAGACTATTTAAAAATTGCGTAAAGCTTCTAATGATTTGGTTGTTATTTGCTTATTTTTGCTCTGACCAGTGGGAGGGGGTTATGCTTGTCTGTTTCTCTAGTGAACGGCCAGAAAAAGAAAAAATTAAAACTTTGAATCCTAATAATTCCAAAACCAATTAATATTTTTTGAAAAACAAAACGCCAATCTTTTTATAAAAAATATATGTATGTGTCTTTAAAATATCATAGTTTTTTAGTTAAACTTTATGAAGAATAGCAGAATGAAGCAAGCTAAGCAGTGGCGTATATAAGGGGGGGCGAGGGGGCCCTGCCCCCCCCCCCGAAATTCGGACTAGGTGTACCAAAACCAGTTAAAACCCTGTATTTTAGGGTCAAAATTCAAAAAATTTTCTGGGGGAGGACCCCCAAACCCCCCTTTTGTACTTGGAATTTTATTATGAACAACTTTTATTGTTATAAGTTTATCAAAATTCAAATCCTACCAAAAAATATATGTCCAAAATTCGGACTAAGTGTACCAAAAACAAGATAAAAACCTGTTTTTAGGGGTTAAGTTCCAAAAATTTTCTGGGGATGGACCCCCAGATCCTTTTTTGTACTTGGAACTCCATTTCAATAACTTTTTAAATATTAAGTTCATAAAAATGTACATCCAAAATTCGGACTTAGTACAGGGTGTTTCACAAAGAGCCCCCGATTTTAAAAATTAATAACAAAAAAACGAAAAGAGATAAAAATACGCCGTCAGCGGCATCCTACTTATAGCCCAGTCAAATGGGGTTTTTTTCAAAACTTTCATATAGAAGTTTTTTTTTCGACGGTTTTATATGTTTTCGAGGTCGCTGAATACGAATATGAAGTTTGCTGCCACGTGGGAGGTCGGCTTCATATCGAAAATCGCAAAAAATCGCAAAATTTTTGCTCTTTTTTTCGATCTTTTGCTTATACATCAAAAACTATAAGTTTCTCGAAGATAATCTCAATTATAAAGTTGAAGAAAACAAAATTTCCTACAAAATGCACTACTCATCATTGATTTTCTGAAGAGTGGTTCTGCCGCTAGAGCGCGCTGAAAAACAGCGATTTTTTGGCCTTTCCGCAAAAAAATGAAAAGCGCGCGCTTCTACCCTCTACAAAAGGAAACCTATTCACGTTACCAACAAAACTTTTATACCACGTGAAAGAGAATTTAATTGCCTAAAAATAACTTACCTTACATTATTATTTTTTGAGAATGGGGGAGGGAGCGAAGCAAAGATCGGAAATAAAACTTTCGCGCCTTACAGCTAAAACGAACTCTCGCAGTTGTTAATTTCAAATCTGCGCTTTAATTCCGGTATATTACTAATAAAATTGGTTGTTTTGGGTGAATTGATGACTAAGCATGTTTAAAAAAATAATTTTTTAAATTTATTTATGAAATATTAGGTATTTTAGGCGAAATTTCAATATTTTTAAAAAAATCATAAATTAAACTATGGGAATTTTTTAATGAACGAATTTATAGGTTTTTTGCAATGCTAAATCCGAATTTTAAGTTCATTTTCATTTCAAAAGTCACCTTCACATCAAAAAATGCAAAAAATCTCAAATTTTTGCTCTTTGGTTCAGTTTTTCACCGATTTTCTCAAAAAATTATTAGCTTTTCGAAATATTACAGTACACCAAATTAAAGTACGTAAAATTTGCTATAAGATTCACTGGTTTGTTTTTATTTCGCAAGAAGCGGTGTACGCTTTAGAGAGTTCTGAAGAAAAATGATTTTCTTTTTTCTGTGTAAAGTCAAGAAACAGCTGTAATTCAGCGCGCTCTAGCGTCAATTTCTCTCATTATAAAATGAAAGTTGAGTAGTGCATTTTGTAGGAAATTAAATGTACTTTCCTATGGTATAAAATATGTGTCTGTTACGTGTATATATTTAGAGCTGTAGTGGGGGAAAGCAAGCGCTCTTCACTTTTTTTGTAGAAAAGAAAAAAAATCGCTGCTCTTTAAAACCCTCTAAAGCGTACACCGCTCTTTGTAAAATAAAAACGAACCAGTGTATCTTATAGCAAATTTTATGTACTTTAATTTGGTGTACTGTTATTTTTCGAAAAACGAATAATTTTTTGAGAAAATCAATGAAAAACCGAACCAAAGAGCGAAAATTTGAGATTTTTTGCATTTTTTGATGTGAAGATGACTTTTGAAATGAAAATGAACTTGAAATTCGGATTCAGCAATGCAAAAAACCTATAAATTCGTTCATTAAAAAATTCCCATAATTTAATTTATCATTTTTTTAAAAATATTGAATTTTCGCCTAAAATACCTAATATTTCATAAATAAATTTAAAAAATTATTTTTTTAAACATGCTTAGTCATCAATTCACCCAAAACAATCAATTTTATTGGTAATATACCGGAATTAAAGCGCAGATTTGAAATTAACAACTGCGAGAGTTCATTTTAGCTGTAAGGCGCGAAAGTTTTATTTCCGATCTTTGCTTCGCTCCCTCCCCCATTCTCAAAAAAAATAATGTAAGGTAGGTTATTTTTAAGCAATTAAATTCTCTTTCACGTGGTATAAAAGTTTTGTTGGTAACGTGAATAGTTTTCCTTTTGTAGAGGGTAGAAGCGCGCGCTTTTCATTTTTTTGCGGAAAGGCCAAAAAATCGCTGTTTTTCAGCGCTCTCTAGCGGCAGAACCACTCTTCAGAAAATCAATGTTGAGCAGTGCATTTTGTAGGAAATTTTGTTAACTTCAACTTTATAATTGAGATTATCTTCGAGAAACTTATAGTTTTTGATGTATAAGCAAAAGATCGAAAAAAGAGCAAAACTTTTGCGATTTTTTGCGATTTTCGATATGAAGCCGACCTCCCACGTGGCAGCAAACTTCATATTCGTAATCAGCGACCTCGAAAACATATAAAACCGTCGAAAAAAAAACTTCTATATGAAAGTTTTGAAAACGTCACTTTTGAACCCCATTTGACTGGGCTATTAAAAGACCAAAGAATTTTCGTACACAAATTTTTAAAAATTCGTAGTTCTCAAATCAATTTATAGATGGAAGCACAACTTCTTTGATATTTAGGGAAAGCTATCCTCAAAGTCCCTACTTTCGTTCGCCATAGGGAAATCAAATTTTGGGAAAGAATCGATTCATGAATCGAATTAGAATAAAATAATTTGGAATCAAACCTTTGTTCCCAGTCAGCAGAAACAGGTTAATCTGATCTATTAAGCTTCTAAATAATCAAAGAAAATGCATATTGAGTTTAATTTAAATAAGATGCAATAGTTTGTAAAGCAAATATTTTATATATTGTTTTAAATACAATAATCAATTTATCCTTGCAGAAATTTCTTAGTAGTTCAGAATATTTCTTTAAATTTATTTTACTAAATTTTTAAATTTGCTCGTGTTTCCTACAGATTTTTTAAAACTGTTTAATGAGCTCGTCATAAATGATCAGACCTAAAAATGTCGAAGATGGAACTTAAACCCTTCTTTGTCTTGGGGTTTTATATTTGTATTGGTATTGGTAACATATATTTTCCGGTCTGTGTTCTTGATCTCAAGGATCCGCTTATCACTTTAAGACCTAGCCACCCCATATGTTCCATACAGGGCCGTATCCAAGGGGGGGGGGTTAGGGGTTCAAACCCCCCCCCGAAATTTTGACATCAATTTTTATACTGATATTTTTCTTGAAAATTATGTCTCACAAGGAGCGATATGCTCTTCGGGTATAACCCAAAGGGTCTCAAAATGAGTCAAAACCCTACTTTAAAGGCTAAAATTTCCAAAATTTTTCTGGGGGAGGACCCCCAAACCCCCTCGAAATTTTGAAATCTATTAAGTATACGGTTTTCCTTCAAACTTGTGTGATTTACAAAAAGTGGTCCTCTTTAATGTAACCTAAAGTGTCCCAAAATGAGTTAAAATGCCACTTTTAGGGGAAAAATTCAAAAATTTTTCTAGAGTAGGAACCTAAAAACCCCCTTAACATTTCGCCATTTATTACAATATACCTTCTTTTTACCTTGAAAATTCGGCCGCTTACAATGAGTGGTGCTCTATGGGTGTAATCTAAAGGGTCTCAGAAATGAGCTAAAACACTCTTTTGAGGGGCAAATTTAAAAAAAATTTATGGGGGAGGACCCCCAGACCCCCCTTTTACTTCGAATTCATGGTATGTAATTTTGGTGTTAAAAGATGTATTTTTTGGTCCTATTTGCATTTCTATAGGTCTTTAAGGGATATTTCAGCTGGGAAACTTTTTTAAATGCCTTTTTGAGACCCCTTCCAACGACTGAACATTACGGCTGGCCGATGAAAACATGGCGCCTTGTTGGTTTACCGAGTCTCCTATGCAATAGCATTACTGGGTCACGTGACGTCCACTCTAATAGAGTATTTTCAATCACATGACTCTGCCTAACAACGGCCTTAGCAACGTTGTTTTATTCCTCCAGTGACATCATGTGCGAATGCTGCTATTGGATACTTCTATGTCCCGCCCCTAACAACAGCCTTAGCAACGTTGATTTTGTCCTCCAAGTGACGTCATGTGCGAATGCTCTATATACTATAGAGCATTTTCAATCACATGACTCGGACCTAACAACGGCCTTAGCAACAGAAGATGTTACAGTTTTTTGCCCTACAGAGGTTAACAGTTACCGAAAATGACTAGCCGTGGAATTCTTCTATTGGAGCATTTGCAATCACGTGACCCCATGCCTAAAAACCGCCTTAGCAACAGATACCGCGTTACCTAGCAACCGCTTTAGCAACAGTTAAAAGCCCTACAAAGGTTAACAGTTAAAAGAAAATAGCTGGTCGTGACGTCACCTGAAAAAGCTCTATTAGATCTCTATGATTCAGACACTTATGTCCTGATAATTCCAGTTTTAAAAATTGTGTACAAGCTAATAATCTATATTTTGAGTAACTAAAAACATAAATTTATATAGAGATTTTAAAATCTGGTAGTAAATTTCATTTAATTTTATTTCTCTCCAATCATCAAATACTATTTAATTTAATTTACAAATATTTTCAGCCAGTTTTGTTAACGAAAATAACCAAGTCCATTTTACGCAGCACAGCGCATGCGCGTCGTCCTCTTGTAAGCGCGTCCAGCCGGTCCAAGCGCTGTGACGTCACACAGCAGCCATAACGAAATTATAGTTTTCCGATTTCAATAATTTGTTTTGCGTCATTTTTCATGGATTTTTATCCTCTATCATAATAAAATTTAAAAAAAAAAACATGCAAGTACCTCATTCTAGTTTTCTGAGTTTTCTTACAAACTTTGGAATTTACCTGTTGGCAATGGTTTTGCGTTGCATAACAACAAACAAACAAGAAACAGAGAGTGTTGACAGTTCGCATTTAGTAACTTTTCGTTACGAACTTTGATCTTGTCCTTCTGTACCAGTGTGTGCAAAGGCAATTTTATCTGATTCGAAGTTAATCAAAGTAATCTGAAGCATTTTCTGATTCTTTTCTCTTCAGTATTTCGACGACTGAGCAACTAAAAATGAAAGCTGTACTCGTGGAATCGTTTCTTTTTTTCTTGGCCATAAACATGGTTCATTGTCTTTTTGGTAAGTATTTTTGATAAACTCTTATATTCTGCTTAAACAAAATGAAAAGGAATTGGTCAATGACCCACTTTTAGTAGTGCTTAATAGGCTACTTGTTTTATTCTTGTTCTTTTAATGCGATGATTTGGGTGGGGTAAGTAATCTTAGAATAATTTTGTCTTTCTGGTGTGTATTTTTAATTAACATTATATTTAGAATAAACAAAATAAAAATCATTAATTTGCCTAAAGAATTCATTTTAAGCTTGTTTTAAATTCTTGTATGTATATACTACTTTGTGATGATTTGGGTGGGGCAAATAGTGTTCTCAGTTAACGTTTATAATATTGTGACTTGAACATTTCAATGTTTTTCCTGTGTTAAAATAATAAACAGATGAACCCAATAAAGAAATTTAAAAAAAAATTTGGTAGGTACTTTAGAATTATCATTAGCTGGGTGCAAATCTTTCCAATTAGACTTTATTGGTGTCATTATACAACTAATACATAAATATATGACAAATTAAAAGCATCAACTGCTAGTGGGGATATTTAAGTGTTTTTTATTAATATGCTTAAGATTATTTTTTGCAATTTTGCATAAAATTTGGTGGGCCCAGCTAATCCTAAATACCAAAATTCTGTTAGCGGACATACTACATTGAATTTTAATGCATAATAATAGCCTGAATACTGTTTTTAAAAATTGGTTTATATGTTTTTTATTTTTCTAACTTTATAAATTTTTCTATTTAACTAGATTTTTCTGAAATTAACCATTAGTAATAATATTTACCTACTTTTCTGAAAGTATTGAATAAATTTATATATTTCCAGACAATGATCTTAATAAGCCCCACAAGGATAAATATGTGCTTCACAAGACGTGTGAAGCAGCCATTCACAAACAGATTGATGAAGAAATGCATGCAAGTTTAGTCTATGCTACAATGGTAATATTTCTGACCATTTGAACAAATTGTAAAAGATATTGTAAAAATGTCTCATGTTGTGTAAATTTTTTAAATTTAGAAGAATGCTTATAATTACTTTAAATCACTACAAAAAAAGTTTATTTATTAAGTTTAAAAACACATAGTTAAATTTTAACTTATGTTTTTTTAAACTTTTGCCTCAATTTATCACATTTAATTTTATGTTCATTTTTATTATTAAATTAAAATTCAAAACAATTATTGTTGCATCAATTTAAAAATGAAAGCCAAGAAGAAACATTTAAGGTTTTAGTGATTAACAAGTGAAAGTTTTATTGCTATATTAGTTTATATCAAAAGAAGTGATTGGGGGTGTTCCTTTTTTCATGAGGATGGGATATTTTGATGAACATAATACCAAAGAATACCATTCTTAATTTCTTTAAGGAGATAAAATTTGTCACACGGAACCCCTAAATTTTTTCGTGGAACCCACTTTGGGAACCACTGGACTAGAGTGATAAATATATCAAATAAAAACGGAAATTACGTGAAATTACTGACATTTAACCTTAAATGTAATTTATGTTTTTTTATCAGTAATTTTATATAAATTTCAAAATTTTAAATGGAAAATTCATTTTAATTTCAAAAAATCTAGTCATCTTTCAACTTTATGTGGTAAATGCTTCAACATTATACTTATAGTAGTTAATTTTTTATGAATTTTCAAACATGATGTTCCCAATTGGGAACATTGGCCTGTAAAAGGTTGAGATCAGTGTTATTCCTAGGATTTTTTTTGAAGAGTAAAAATACTCCTTGACTTTTAGGAGGAGTGAAATATGGAAATAGCATAAATTACTTATACAGAGCCGCACACAAACTCCCTAAGCATCAGAACAATAAGTGAAAAAAATATAATCTATTCATCTCCTAAAACAACCAAAAGTATATCCAATCTTTCCAATTTTTTTTCGGCTAAGCCATTATGGCCACAAACCATTTATCATAGGTATTTGCAAAGTCTAATTGATTGGAATCAGTGCAAATTGAATCAGTGAATTTTGGTGGGGCATGGTGCATTTTTAAGCTAAACCTTTGTGAAAAATTCAAAGAGTGAAAATACTCCTGGCTAGTTTTTAAGGAGTATATTTCCGATTTTCAAGGAGTGAAATACCCTCTCAGAGGAGTTAAAAATATCTCTGGTTGAGGTATTTAAAAAATTTTAACTGTGCCGATTGAGGTGGAGAATTCTGAGGATTTTTTATTTTCAAATAAAAGTTCATGTATTGTACCATGGGAAAACATTTATTAGAGGTTGGAGTCTGTAAACTGTATTTTCCATATGTGTGCTGTGCCTTTTAAACAGTAACAATGTGTCGCAATTGCTTAGATTTTTTTTTTTAACTTTTGTATCTTTGGTATGAATTTTAAGTTCAAACAATTTCATATTAAATAACCTTATAAATTTTCAAAAAATTTACAGGCTGCCTATTTTGATCAAAACAATGTTGCTAGAAAAGGTACTTCAAAGTTTTTCCAAGATAATTCAATGGAGGAAAGGGAGCATGCCCAAAAGTTCATTGATTACTTAAATAGTCGTGGATCCAAGTTTGCTGGTTTTGATGTTAAAGTGAGTTTAATTGCTTTTTTTTCTGTTTAAATTATGCATTTTAATATTTTTAATTGAAAAATTTTTCTAAAAGAAAGTATTTTTTATTTAATTAAAAAATAGGTACTTTAGGATCAGTTGAGTGCAGATCTTTCCAATTACATGTAACAAAAATTAAAAGCAACACTGCTAGTTGAGATATTTTTAGTGTTTTATTTTATTAGATTTTTTAACGAGTTATCAGTACATTTGTCGCTTATGTTCTGCCAATCCTAAAGTTCCAATAAATTACAGATAAAAAAAATTCAATAGAACAATACAGGAGGGTTAAAAGCAAACTTAGGCATAATCTTTTTTTCTAAAGAAAAGTAAAGCTCAATTTCATGGTTCAAAGTTGTACACCTAAAAAAGTTAAACAAAGGAATGATTTATTATTTTTAGAATGTGCTTAATTGTTTCGAATTTAAAGTCTAATGTCACTTTTATAGATGCCTACTAAAGCTAGTTGGGACAAAGTCTCTGATGCTATGACTGATGCATTGAAATTAGAAAAGCATGTCAACAATAAATTGTATCATCTGCATGATACTGCTGCTTTGCAATGTATTGACCAACATGTAAGTTCAATTTATTTTATTAACATCTAGTTCAGTACAAACTATATTGAACTAATAAATAATGAGATAAGGCTTACACGGCCGGAGTCATGATTTTTAAAGATCTTTTTCGAGCAAGAGGGCAGTGGTCTTTTATATAATGTGTGACTAATATTAATTAAATTAGGTACTTACGTATTATACCGTCGACCAATCAGCAGCCGTCTAATTCAGCGGTACGGTAATTGTAAAGTCAATGGGATCTGATAACGTTTTCGGATTCAGCGTCACGGTCGACGGTATAATACGTAAGTACCTTAAATTATTTTTTAAAAAACTATTGAATTATAAAAAGTATATCTTGTAAAGTTGATCCTACATTCTTCAAACTCTGCTGCTTTTAAATAAATTACTACAATGAATTGGCACCATTTATGTTTCAATATGAATTGAAATCAACTCAATTTACTGGTTTAGAGCAGTGAAATCAAAAAGACACCAACTGTAAAATTAAGACTTAAGTATAGTAGTTGTAAAAGCCAAAAACTGGCAGCATAGAAAAAAGCAGTTAAAACCAGTCTCAATTTTATAAATGTTCAAACACTAAACCCATACAAAGTTATTCTTCAGTGAAACTAAAATCTTCATTGAAATCCTCTTTTTTAGCTTATGGATTTTCTTGAAGGAGAATTCTTTGATGAACAAGTCAAATCAATTGACCAATTACAAAGATATGTCACCATTCTTAATGGCATGGACACAGGCATGGGTGAATACTTATTTGACCAACAATTAAAAGGAGAGAAGTCTGAATTGTAATATCTTATTCTTGACCTCTTTTATTACTCTAAATCTACTTAAATATTTCTTTTTCTGCCATATTTTTAGCATTAATTTATACTGTCTTGCTTGTGTCAAGCATTGTCCATTTTTGAATCTACTTTTTGCCTGATGCAGCTATTTTTCTGCTATTGATGTTTAGAATTAATATATTTTACTCTTTGTTACAGTTTTCTTGTAAGTTCATTTTTAATCTCACTTGTAAGCATTGCATTTTTCTAAAAGCTGATTTATTGTTTTTATATTTCAATTGAATGTATTCTCTGCTATTCTATATTATATATAACTTGATCCACTCAAATGTTTAGAATCTCGTGGCAATTGTATTTCAAATGTTCATTCAATGTTATGTTTTTTAAGCTTTAGATTGGACTAAAACTGTTCTTTATTTAATGGAGAAATAAAAATATCATTTGTGTTTCAATTTTATTTGTTAAAATACTATTAAACCTGAGAGTGCTGTTAGTTTAATTTTTTATTAAATTAAAATAATCAAAAGACTTAATAACTGAAAAGAGTAAAGTCTTCTCTGGATGATGGAGAATGTCCTCTTTTAACAGTTTCATATGAATAATTTTTGAACCATTCTCTTTAGTGTACTTGAAATCGTAAAAATGTTTTTTAAAGTAAATAAACATGTTTTCAGCAGCTTTAGTTAAAATAGTTTTTTTTACTTTGTTTGAAACATTTTTGTGATTAGAAGTAGGTGGAAGTGAATGGACATTGTTTTTGTTAAATATGCTGTGGTATATATTTTAGTTTCAACAATTTTTATTAAAACAATTCTTAAGGACACATTATTAAAAGTTGTATTGCTGGGACAGTTTAGATCATGGAGGAATGTGAATTTTTTTTATGTAACATGTTAGTCTATTAATATTTTTTACATGATATAAGTAAAAGGACTGTATAAAAATGTTGACACAAAAATATCAAAAATGCTTAGAACAAGACTAGTTCATTTTAAACCTTATGGTAATTAAAAATATACATTTGAAATAAACAGATAAGAAATTAGCTTACAGAACCTGATCGCTTAATGTTTTATAGGGCTTTTGCATAGCTAAAGGATTTCTCTGGAATAGAAATTATCACTCTAGACAAATTAGTTTTAGAAAAACGTTGTTGAATTGTCGGTTTTAAAGGCTTTGTAAATGTAAGCTTATAAATTTTGATACAATATATTATAATTTTTAATAGATATACATTTTTCATTGTAAAAGAGTTTGGAAGTAATAAATATACCTTAAATCTCTCTGAAAAATGAAGTCATTCGGTTTATTACTTTGTTAAATAATAAGTAAACTCAAATTGAAATAAAATTATAAATCTACTTAAACATGATACAGTTTTGATCAGTTTTATTATCTATATTACAGAAAAGTTGAAAAATTTAGTCTCCATGTACTTGAGAATGCTTTTTTTTATAATTAAGATAAGTGATATATTGGTGATTCTGTGATTATATATTTGAACTTATATTCAAAAAAATATTCAGTTGTACAAATATTTGAGGTCAACTATTTATTCGCACATTTGTCTTTGAATCACTCCCAAGCACAATGTAGAAATTCAACTGCTTTTCAAACAAGCTCACTTTTCTGGACTAAATATGTCACTTTTGCTCATTTTTTTTGTTTTCCTTGAATCGCTCCCAAGCATAACGTAAAAATTCTGCTCCTTTTCGAACAAAATCACTCTTTTCTGGACTAAATTCCTCACTATTACTTGTAGGTGAAAAAGTTAGTTTCATTTGGTGAGAATAATCACTTGGAGACTCTTCTGACCTAATAATTAAATGATTTTGTTAAATTGATGCTCATAAAACTAAAAGTCATTAGAAATGCTTATTTACTTTGCATATTTTCTACAACCTCAGGACAAAAGGTTTTAGAAACTGGAATCTGGCCTAACAATTCTCAGAACAGAATGAGTGGAAAAATTAACCTTCCTTTAATAAAAACATTTTTCTAGGTTTACTCTTGTGGTCAAAACCCCACCTTTCAAAAGTGAATATTTCCCTCTGAAAAAACATTTTAATCACGTTTTTTTACTCCTGACAACGCTCCAAAAGTAGGGGATGTTTAGTTTTAATGAATCCATCCTCATATGTTTTCAATGTTATATTGCTGTTTTGTTGTCTTGTTTTAAGATATTTACTTGCTTTACTAATATTACACGATCTGCAAAACAGCTATTAGACATATCATGAACGGTCTAAAAAATTTAGACATATCATGTAATTCTGGAACATTACACGATCTGTCTAAGGCTCAATTACATTTCATGAACTGTCTAAAAATGTTAGCCACTTCATATAACTGATCGACCATTTCACGATCTGGCTGCAGTTCATGAAATGTCTAGACAGTTCAAGAATAATTTAATTTCACGATCTGCCTACGACATATACATTAATAGGGGCCATTCAATTATTAAGTAATATGCATAAGCATATTTTTGGTCACTTTTGACCCCATCCCCATTGTCAGCAAGTTGCAATCCCCTACTATAATTATTTAAGCAAACTCCCCATCCTATCTATTTTTGTTGTTACAACAAAAATTTTCATTTTAAACAATCGTCCCATTTTAAACAATCATCAGCTAGTTTTCGTGTGTGGTCAAAATGCTATTCCTAATAACATTAATTTTTTTTTTGATAAATATATTTTTATATTGATTTTTTTCAATTGCAAAGAATAAAGTATTTTTAATGTCTTACACTCTTACATAGCATCATTCATATCCCTTTGTCAGCAAAAATAAGCAAATAGCAACCCCCTCCCCATTAGAGGCTTACATAATATTTGAATGGGTCCAAAATCTATTTTTTCCTAGTTAAGCAGTAGAGTTATATTTATACATTTTTTACTGATTTCGTTAAAGTTTTAAATTGCTGTACAAAATACATTATACCTTTTTTTATCTAAATCAAATTTTTCCTTTATGAATTTTTGACAACAGGAGCAGATGATTCAACTTGTAGGCGAATGGGAATGTATGGTGAGCAAATGGCTCGGGATAAGAAAAAATAGTTCTTTAGGAATAGATGGGCGCAAATGTCAAGTTTTGTGCTAAATCGCCAAAAATAATCAAAATAAAACACCCATAAAATATTTTGTTTCTTTTAATTTTATATTTTTATGTGTATATAATAAAATTTCGCCAATATAGCCAGATTGGAGAGATTTGCTTCGACTAAACCTGAAGTACAAAAAAAAAGTTTCAAGGGAAAACTCATTTTTAGTTTCGTATCCTAAAAGTACACGTGAAAGGGCTCAAAAGGAGCTACTTTTTTTCATAGTTTTTTAATACATCAAATTGAATCGACTTTTATAACTAAAACTTTAGCTTTCAAAGGTTATAGGGCATTAAAGGGGGGGAGGGGAGAGAAGCGGAAGGTTAAAAAAGCACTATGTAGCAAAAGATGTGTAATAGACTAGTATATAAAAGAGAATTAGATTTTTTTTTAATTTAAAAATCAGCCAAAATAATGTACACTGTTCATGAAGTGAAATTTCTAAAGCATTTTTAAATATTTTTCTTTGTAATTTTTGATAAAAAACTTGATTTTACAATTTGATTTCTTCAAAAATATTAACTAGCAAAACCTTAAAAGGGAACAACATTTGATAGTTTTCTACCTTAAACTTTAAAAGATAAATTTAAAATATTATACTTACTTTGGTTTTGATTTGTGATGCACTTGTTTAGCTTTGCCATTCCTTTCAACATTGGCCTGGAGGTTAAATGGTTTGTCAGCTTTGATGCCGATATTTATGTTATCCTCTTTGAAAGAAGGTTTTGGTTTTGAAACCTTATGTTTTTTCTTCTTAGAAATCGATTCATCCTTCTTTCTGAAATGTGTAAACTGACTATCAATACATATTATTTACACAATACACATACACAGGGTGTTCGCATATACACAGAGGTATGCAATTATTAGACTCAAAGGCGATATAATTTTGCATAATTTTAATGAACTCGATACTTCGTGTAGTTGATTGATTTTATATGTTTAATCAGTGATGTTTTAATAATGTCACCAGACGTCCCGCTGGCCGAATGTCTCATTTTTTTGTGATTTAGTTCCGCCAAACATAAAAAAAGGAATAAATTAGATTTTTTTGAGCACTTAAGTCTGTCACCCAAGCGTTTAAAATGTTCAAAAACGAATTGAAACCCTATTTATAAGACTCAAAATAACCCGCGACCCCTTTTTGAGCACGAAATTTTAGTGAGTCTTAAAATATAAATACAACAAAGTTTAAGTCATTTTTTACGATCTAGAAAGCTATATCGACCCTACTATGTGTGGGGGTGCAATTTGCCTCTAAAAATTAGATGCCTTGAAAAAAATGTCTAGTTACGCCCTGACGTGTTCCGTGTTAAGTTTATTTCTTTAATGTGAAATCTGAAATCCAAAATTCTTCTGTTTGGGAAAACTTCGAACCTCTGAGAAAAACCTAGTCCGTGAGTGTATAAGTCCTAAATTTAAGATTGAAAACTCTGGTCACATTATTTTTAGATTTTTTTATTTATTCCTATGATACCGTATCTACATAAATTCGCGGCACATCCTTAATTTTGCAAAATATATCGTTTTTAGATCAATTTAAAAAATAAAAACATTCTATGTAATTACGCTTCAATAAATATGTTAACATAAATAAGTTACAAATAAATAATAAGTTACTTCAAAACAAAAAGTCTAACAAAACGCAGGTCGCTAACGAAATAAAATAAAATCGTGCGAAATCTCAACTGAAAAACAACGAAAATACACGTGATAAAATAAATTAAATGATATTTTACTTCTAGAAATAAGTTTATATAAAGTAATCCTAGCCAACAAAAATTAATTTTCAATCGTTTGTAAACTCGTTTTGTGAAACGCAAAGGCATGACCTAAATTAAGAAATTTAAAAAAGCATACCTCTGTAGCAACGACAAGTTTTAAGTTATTTTTTCTGCATATTGTGTCTTATCAAGGAAAAACAGTTTTACAGGACACAAAAGCTTAAAAACAACTTGCGAATTTTATTGGAGAACTCCCTTTCTACATCGACTTAATTTTATTAAATATCGTAGCATCATGACACTGGCGTTATTTTATCAGAGGGACAATGAAATAACGCTAACTTAATAAAGACCACAAAAGCTTTTTAAGTAAACCCATCATACTTGGATTTTTTAAAAACTTGTTTCAAATATCAGTCTGTGGAGTAGCCAAGGGGAAAGGATTTGAGGATATATCCCCCGAAAGTCAGAAATTGTCCTCTTTTGACCATAGAAAATTATGAAATTTACCCCATTTCTCCCCTCTAATTTTTTTTTTCTAGACGCCACGAGTTGCATTTGGGATGAAAAATGTCTGTTAGTAGTATTGTTTTAAATTATTTTTAATCATGCAATTTGTAACATATATACTTAAAGTAGCTATTTTTTCAAAAAGGTTTCAAGTAATGCAACCAACAGTTAGTATTTACTGACAACAATGGATATCCGAATTTTGTATTTCTATTTTTAAGTGTTAGAGCAAAACAGAGTATTTAGGCTTTTTGCAACAATACAGCTTCTTTTGTTATGCGTTTAAACATCACAGCGAGATTCTGTAGTCGAAAGGATCAATATAAACTCATAAGTTATGCACATAATATCCCCATCATTATTCTTTTTTTGTAAATCAATGCAGTTAAATTTCATTTTTAAGTGTTAAACATTTTCTTTCTCGGTCTCTTTCCATCTATACTCTTGCAAATATCTAAGTTTCATTAAGATAATAATTTATGGGGGTAAACAAATTTAATAGAACATAAAATAATTAAGCGTTAGAGCAGTGGTTCCCAACTCGTGGACCTCTAAGCCGTCTAACCTCTAAGAACTCCGTGGACCTCTAAGCCTTAGTTTGTAACTTTCACGGACTACCCACCCTTTTATAATTTCTATTTTTTCTATTACAAACATAGGATTAAGCCAAGGGGACAGGGTATTTGCTAGCCCCATCAGAATAAAGGGGCATGAATTTGCAACCCCCAATGGAGTGATTAATATAAAGTTAAAGAACCATTTATGTGGTTTTAAATCACTTTGACTTTTTGTGCGAACCGCCTCTTTTAGAAAACCGTGTTCCATTTAAATACTTAATTCGAAATCAATTTTAAAATTGACCTTGTAGAGTATTTCTTACATTTTAAATCGAAATTTCCCATGCTAAAATAAAATTTTCGTGAAAAAGTTATAAAAATGTGTTTTAGAGATAAAATTGATAATATTTTTTAAGTTAAAGGCAAATTTTTAGGGGTTTTTTTTTCAAGGTATTATCAATTGAAGTTTTTTATGATGTGTTTATCTTTATTTCTAAAAATTGTAAAACAGTAGAAAATTATGAAATTTTTACATATTTTTTGTATAAGTGTACAAAACAGGTAACTATTAAGACTGAGTTTCATAAATGATTCAGGATTCCAAATTATAACCTTTTCATACGTCACTTATGCGTTATGACCCCACGGGATAGAGTATTAATATTATTACATAACAATGAACGAAATTTGATCCTCTTCTCAAAAACCATCACCGATCTATAGGCATATTAAAGCATATATAACATTCTTAGCATTTGCATACCTCTAGAATAGATTACAAGACTTGTGTGCAATCTATCCGAGCTATGGTGGCAGAGTGTTAAAATATTTTAGACCATTTTCGCTAAAATGCGAAAGAAAAATCTGAATGTTAGAAATACTTGAAAAACATAAATTCAATAACTTGTTTAAATGTAATTTAAAGGTTTTAAAGAAATATTTAGTATTGAGTTTGTTTTTTTAGAAGTTTCTATTAATTAAATTTTTTCCGGTTAAAAAAACTGTCGTATTTGGTAATTTTAGCATTTTTCTGAATTTTTTTTTTCTCCATTTTAGCTCTTTTGCTTAGGGAATTTTTTCTCTAGCCCTTTTGCAAGTGAAAAACGAAATCCAATTTCCTCTTACTTGTCCCAAACACTTTTAATATTTTCCAGTGCTTTCACGGCCTTATCCACAGCATCACTGATTTCATCTCTCTTGGTCTCCTCTTTACGTGTGACGGGCTCATCCAGATTTCCCTTATTGCTCAATACCATTAAAGTTTCGGTCCACGTCATCATATGTTTAAACGGCTCGAACGTCGTATCTTCCTTGTCGTCGTCGATTGTCGTTAACACGTCGTTCTCAGTTGTCACAGTGGTGGTGACTTCGGTGGTAGTGTCGGTACTGTCTGTGGTCGTAAGGTCACTGTCGTCTGTTGCCGTATCCCATTCGACCTCGTCATCTTCGAAATCAACTGCCATGGAATGGCAAGAGTCGAGTACAGAGAAGATTGCAGAGAATATAAGAGTCCAGCATAAAAAGCTGGATTTGTGGTGAACTTGCATGAGTTATTTTTCTGAAAGGAAATGCACACTATTAGGCGGGTTTCGAAACTTCCTTCTAGTTTAAGAAGTAAAAATTTATTTCCTGCTTAAAATTGTCCTGTAAAGGAACTATAATATGAAATATTTTATTAAGTACTGATCTTTTTAAATGCTTGAGGGGTAGCCATTAACTTGTTGCAAATTGGAAATATATTGTTGATTATGATTATAACATTTTTTTTTAGATATTTTTTTACAGAAAGAAATCCAAACTTACTATTGAATAAGTATGATTTTATAAAAATGTCCCCGAGTTGCATTTGGGATGAAAAATGTCTGTTAGTAGTATTGTTTTAAATTATTTTTAATCATGCAATTTGTAACATATATACTTAAAGTAGCTATTTTTTCAAAAAGGTTTCAAGTAATGCAACCAACAGTTAGTATTTACTGACAACAATGGATATCCGAATTTTGTATTTCTATTTTTAAGTGTTAGAGCAAAACAGAGTATTTAGGCTTTTTGCAACAATACAGCTTCTTTTGTTATGCGTTTAAACATCACAGCGAGATTCTGTAGTCGAAAGGATCAATATAAACTCATAAGTTATGCACATAATATCCCCATCATTATTCTTTTTTTGTAAATCAATGCAGTTAAATTTCATTTTTAAGTGTTAAACATTTTCTTTCTCGGTCTCTTTCCATCTATACTCTTGCAAATATCTAAGTTTCATTAAGATAATAATTTATGGGGGTAAACAAATTTAATAGAACATAAAATAATTAAGCGTTAGAGCAGTGGTTCCCAACTCGTGGACCTCTAAGCCGTCTAACCTCTAAGAACTCCGTGGACCTCTAAGCCTTAGTTTGTAACTTTCACGGACTACCCACCCTTTTATAATTTAAAACCACTCCCTCCAAAAATTCCAAGATAAACGTTAATTTTCCTTAACTAAACTCGAAACTTCACCTGATGCTCTGAAATATCTCTTTCTCTCTCTCTCTCTCTCTCTCTCTCTCTCTCTCTCTCTCTCTCTCTCTCTCTCTCTCTCTCTCTCTCTCTCTCTCTCTCTCTCTCTCTCTCTCTCTCTCTCTCTCACACACACAATCCATTCTCTTTCAATACGCTCTCTATACTATTAGAACGTATTGGTGTGCTACCGGGGTACAGGGCCCCTTCACGCACCACTTCAAAGACTCTCACGGACTCTATGGTCCGCGGAGCAACGGTTGGGAACCACTGCGTTAGAGGAAAGTGGCAGAATTCCTTTTAAGAAATTTCAAGATTTGAAAATATTTTTCCTTTATTATTTATTTTGTGACTATTAAGTGTGACTATTACTTAACAATTACATAAGTGTTTTTGTTTACTATTAAGTGTGGTAGTTCCTAGTTCCCAAACTGATCGCCTCTCGGGGCAGAAACGGTTATCTCCAAGGCGTGTAGCCCTGTTGCGCAGCACAGCGCATGAATAACCACGAATTGTTCCAATTTTTATCCTCTCCCTAACCCAGAAATTGTGCTTTTTTTATATAAGTATGGTCCTTATTTTTAAAGTTTGGAAATCTTTATGCGACGCCCCCCCCAAATTGTTCCATCATACAAATAAATGATTTTTAAAAAATTTTAGCTCAATCAAAAATATTAACCCGTGCCGCAAAAGCCTTAAAGTTTGAAAAAAATACTGATTTTTTTACAAAACATCAAAAAAACCAAAGATTAAACCCTCCCATATTCTTCTTGATTTTTTTATGAAAATCTAATATAGTTATAGTTATAATGTTCCAGATTCCATTCTTCTATCACCCTTCTTTCAGTAGCAAAAAATTTTTAAAGTAAATTTAACTCTTGTAAAGTTGTTTTTTCTGCATTTAAAAACAGCTAATAACTCTAGAACTATACAACTTAAAAACCTGAAATTAGTGCCATTTTGTTTGTAATTTTATTATCTTTCATTCGATGTGCAAAATAACTGATTTTCTTAATTTTTTTTTTCGAAATTAAAAAAATGGGGGAAAATTAAACAAAAAAAAATTCTGAAGCGTTTTTTTATTAAGTAAATTTAAAGTTTTCCAACTTCCAAAATAAACATTTCTGCCAAATTTCAAGTTGAAAATAAAATTTTATCATGTAGAAAAAAATAAAATTTTCGAAATTTTGGCAAGTCCCTTAACATTCCAGGTAATTTAACCAAAAAAGCGATTCAATCATTGCGAATTCAAAAACTCCCTTGAGGGTGTTCTTACGATTTGTACCATGCAAAAAATTCACTTAAATTTCAGAAAATACAACTATTAGCCGATTCGGTACAAAATCTTACTAGAGAATTCATTTGTTACGTAAGTTTAAGTTTGAATATTGAGTCAACCTATTATTATTTAGAATTATGATTTTATTTTATATTTTTATCCTTCAAACACTTAACATTAATTAATTTCCTTTAATTTGACACGTTGGAAGTGAAAAAATTATGTAAAAACTTAATTCTAAGGAAAATTCAGGTGAAATAAGGCATGTTAAATTAAGTTGGAAACTAGCTTTGTAAGATTTTGTACCGAATCGGCTAATAGTTGTATTTTCTGAAATTTAAGTGAATTTTTTTGCATGGTACAAATCGTATGAACACCCTCAAGGGAGTTTTTGAATTCCCCATGAGTGAATAACTTTTTTTGTTAAATTACATGGAATGTAATTTAACTTTAAAGGACTTGCCAAAATTTCGAGAATTTTTATTTTTTTCAACATGATAAAATTTTATTTTCAACTTGATATTTGGCAGAAATGTTTATTTTGGGAGTTGAAAAACTTTAAATTTACTTAATAAAAATTTTTTTTTATAATTTTTATTTTATTTAAATTTTTTCCCATTTTTTTAAATTTTGAAAATTTTTTTTAAGAAAGGCAGTTATGTTGCACATCAAATCAAAGATAATAAAATTACAAACAAAATGGCACTAATATCAGGTTTTTAAGTTGTATAGTTCTAGAGTTATTAGCTGTTTTAAAATGCAAAAAAAAACAACTTTACAAAAGTTAAATTTACTTTAAAAAATTTTTACTACCGAAAGAGGGGTGATAGAAGAGTGGAATCTGGAACATTATTATAACTATAACCATATTAGATTTTCATAAAAAAATCAAGAAGAATATTATGGGAGGGTTTAATCTTTGTTTTTTTTTATGTTTTGTAAAAAAATCAGTATTTTTTTAAAACTTCAAGGCTTTTGCGGCACGTGTTATTATTATCCGAATGAGCTTAAATTTTGCACACATTGTTATTTTCTATAGTGACACAAAACTAGGGGGCGTCACCAACGGAATTCCCCAAAAAAATTTTTACCATACAAAATAATAAGGACCACCCTAAAGTATATGTATAGAATAATGATTAAATTTCCTAGCATCTTGAGTAAATAATTTTGTTTTGAATTTCAATTTAATGAATATGAACATGAATTGAAATATTGTTTAAATTGTGGCACAAATTATATCACCTTGAATAAGTTTTAATGACAGAGTCATTAGATGAGAGATAATATCTTTACCTTGCATATTGAATTTAAGAAAATTCTTAAATGAAATGCGTCTAGTCCACAGAGAAATAGAGGTCTCTAATTTAGTCCTAAGAAATCTAGTCCACACAGGGTCCACAACGCTATTTTCAAATTCTGTACAGGTGTGAGGGCAGGGCAGCACGAGAAACTCAATGATTGACAGATTAGGTAGGCAGACATTTTGTTGGTCACAAAACACAAAGCTGTGATTTTGGCTGTGACGTGTTCATTCAATATCTCCTTTCGGAGGGCTATTGGAGGAACAAGTTTTTTCTCTACCTCTCGTGACGTGACGCGATCCCAGCGCTAAAATTCCCCCAACCTGTACAATATTTCATGCTTTTCATGTTGCACGGTTCATAATCGGTTTGTATATTTCCATCGGCATGCCGATGGAAATCTACAAACAATCGGCAACGGCCCATCGGCCAAAAAAATGTCATCGGTCGATCCCTAGTTTTTTATATCATTTTGAATCTCTTTGGGAAACACCCGAAGGGAACCGCTTCTTGTAAGTGGCAAAATGTTCAAGGGAAAAACACTGTTAACAGACGTCTAAGGGCCGCATTCCGCATTCAGAAACTTTAACACGAAGATGAAATGATACGAGAACGATCAATCGTAATGATCACGAACGATCATCAAACGAGAGAGCTTTCCAGCTTCGCAGCTCTCGACCGCCATTTTATTCCAAAATTCGAACCGTATTCCGATTGCTTTTAAACTTTTTGTGGTCCGTTAAATAGTTCCAAAAAATCTAGAACAGCTACTAATTACCAAAAACAGTCCTCAGACATTAATCAAGTGGTCGTCCCCAAATTAATCGTTATCGTATCATTATCGTATCGTGTTAAAGTTTCTGAATACGGCCCTAAGTTTTGGAGGGGGGTCTGGGGGTTCTCCCTCAAGAAAATATTTGAAATTTGACCCTAAAAAGTATTGTTTGTACTCCTTTTGAGCAGCGTTCGAAATTGTAGTGGATTGCTGGTCCGGAACAACTAAAAAAGGCTCGGACCAGTGGAATCAGAGAATCACTGGTCCGCCGGACCAGTGTGGTGAAAAAATATCCCACCCTCCAGTTCTAAAAACGTTTCAGGAATCGATGTTCTTCATTCCATCCCATGCACATCCGTGGAAGCCGAAAGAGGTTTTCGGAATATGAAGGAAGTCTGGCGTACGCGTAATCAATTAATTGACGAAACTGTAACAGATTTAATGCGTGTCTATTTGGACACCCCAGACATCAAAGACTTCGATCATGTGCCTGCAATTTCTCTTTGGTGGGAATCGGGAGAAAAGGCAAAAAAAATTAACTTCATTAAATAAACCAGATTACAACAAGTTTGTCAAATAACAATGTAAAACTTATTACATTCCCAGGAAAATTTTTGAAATTTGACCCCTTTAAGCCATTTTATGCAAATGCAGTGTACTTTTTAGTCCTCTGTGGGGGGGGGGCACGGGCATGTGCAGGGCCGCCGAGAGCCAAGCCGGGCCCCGGGGACGATATAAGTTGAGAAGCTGGCTCATTTCGTAATGAATTCTTTTAGGGGGTCTGGGGGTACCCCATAGAAAATTTTTGGAAATACGCCTCTTGAAAACTGAAATTTACTCATTTTCGGGGGCCTTCAGGGTGAACAAATTAACTTCCAAAATATTCAAAATTATATTCCTCTGTACCCGATGTGAAAATCTCTGGGCCCTGGGGATTGTAACCCCCTGCCCCCCCTCCTCAGGCCTGGGCACGTGTCCCCGAGTCCCCATCCCCACTGGATCCGCTACCACCCGAGTTGTAAAGACTTGAGGTAGAGGGCAGCCTGATCTTTTCCTTTTTATAATTCCGTATCGATAAATCGTTGCCATTATGCAATCCATGCAATCTAAAGTTTCTGTTTTTCTCTGGGTATAAATTTATTAACTTTCTGCAGCTGCACTCTGTTTGGATTTGGTTTTGGTAATTGGTGTAAATTTGGTAACAGTGATATTACCATATTATTGTACAGTATTATTACCATAGTTTGGTCTTTTCGTATTTTATTTGGAATTTCGGATTTAGTTTGGTGTCTGGTGTGACTTGCCTTTCGTAGATTTGAATTAAATTGTTAAAGTTTTGAATTGTGAGGATAACTTACTCTGCAGAAAGTTACCATGAACCCTCTTGTTGGACCACAGGTCAGTTGAGCAAAGAAAACTTTTGTTCTTGACATATTTGAAAATTCATTTTCTCAACCACTGTTTTCAATTTTCATTGCTCTGTTTTGTAACGTTCTTTGGGTCAATACATCTAGGGTTTTTGAATAACATATAGTGCTGTCATAAGACCAGTTCACCAGAAAATCATTTGCCTTTACTGTTAATGTTTAGAGCCTTTCAGATTCACATCACTTTCTAAAAACAATGTATAATTCATCAACTAGAATGAACGTGTGCAGGATAATTGAATTCATGCTAATTTTTGGAGATACCTATCTGCTGTAGTGGGTAGTTAGTTTAGTTATTTGTTTGTACTTAAACAAACATACTGGATGATTCAAAACTCTTGGGCAAAAATGATAGGGATGTAGACTACCCAAAGACAAATTGGAATCGCTCTAGGAAGGGGGCCTCCAAAGAAATCCTAAGGTGCTAGAGTGCAGATAAAAGTTGACGGTTTTAATTAATGATTAAGGATTTATTGTGTGCAATCAGTTGGGAGTTAAAGTAAAATTCCAGTTCCAATGTGGTATTTACATGTTTTGAGTTTAAATTTTACTAAAATAGTAGATAAAAAACTATGAGGAATGAAGTTTCCTAGTTTCTGAGTTAAATTTTTGAAATTTCGTTTTGAGTTTCGGCACGAAAACAGAAACACTGTTTACATGCGCTGTGATGTCACATCCAATAGTATCCCATTCTCTGATCATTGAAAAACAGTAAACCTAACTATACACCTAAAAATTAAATGTTGTGTCGCCGCAGCCAATGAAATCGAAGGGGAAAAAATTACGTGATTTTTTGGTTATAAAAAAAACTAATCACAGTAGAACTATGATATTTCAGACACATACAAATAATCTTTATAAAAAGATTTGTTTGTCAAGAAATTCTAATTAGTTTTGGAATTAAGATTTAATTTTTTCCACTCTTTCTGGCCGTTCACTAGAGAAACGGGCAAGTTTTATGATAACTCTGATTTCTTTTATTTTTAACAATTCACTAGTTTTGAGGGCACTGTGACGTCAAATCCTGTTATTTGATCACATGACTTTACTAGTGTTTTGGCAAAAATAAAATTGAATTTTATGTTATTTAAAACATATTTTTGAACTTAAAAATATGATATTTGAGAGTTTTAAACTATAACATCAAAAAAGTGTAAAATTAAGCAAATACCTCATTGTGCTAAGTCTAGACTGGCAATATTGGCGAAGTTAGGAAAGCAATGCTAAAATTTGATATGAAAGTTTTTAAATGAATCCAGAAATAAAAGCATTATACCTAAACATTGTATAAGTCAGAAAAATACTAGAAAATAAAATTATGCTGACACAAACAGATGGGAAGGTATCAAACCCAACGAAAAAAGGCTTCTTGCGTTCTATCCTGTCGACCATCAGATTCAGTGGCTATGAAATTTGGTATTGCTCTTCTGATTGAGTGGCATGGTTGACAGGACGTACTGGGTAGTACCAAAAAATAATCAACTAAAAAAATTATAAAACTCTGTGGAAAAACTGTTAGTTTATTAATTTTGTTTGCATATTAGCTTTTATTAAGTTAACTGCCATAACAGAAATATCGCAAACTTAACTGCTGTGTGCTGCAAGGTGTTAAATCTTGTGTCAATCCAGTCAGAGTACTCTATGTCCGACCAATTACCAATATTATCCTTCAAATAATGTTTATAGCTATTTTAGGCTTACTGACGAAATTCAAATCAAATTTTCAACAAGAACAATTTGCAATTATTGTGATGGGGTCCAAGAGACCCCTTGGCATACCTGCCAACTTTTACGGATTGTCCGTAAAATTTACGGATTTCTGTCTAGTTTTACGGTTGTACGGATGGATCAGAAAATTTTCCGGATTTTGCATTTCTTTCCACTTCCATGAAATGCAAAACAGTTGCAACCTAAACGATTTTCTCTAATTAATATCTTTTTACTTCAAAACCATCTCCTAATCCCTGCTCTTGCGATTTTATCAATTTTGATTCTTTGATTGAGTGAAATTTAAATTTTTTTGCAAATCTTTTTCGAATTCGTCCGCGTGTCTTGGCACGCGCTCACTCGGTAAGTCTGCTTCCCCCGTGTTCCGATCGCAATGCGGAAAAAACAACTTTACCGAGATCGGACCTGTGGTTCATCATCGCGTCTCAGTCAGTTAGAATTGAGGCTTGTTAACGCGGAAAAGTTTCTCCTCGCTTTCTAATCGTAGCAACTCAAGCTTATTTAAATTCATCTTTATCACATGCTGCTGAAAATGTTGATGGAAATTTAGAAAAAATTTTATAAAAGCTAATATCATAACATTAGATCTGAAATTGATTCCAAACAGAAATTTAAATCAAAGGGTTTGGGGAAAAGGGTACAAGATATTCATGTAACCAAATTGGTTTGTAGTATGAATTTTGTGAAGGGGGATAAGTCAGTTTGTTATCAGATAAGTACTATGCAATTGAAGTAAGCTGATTATCTTGTAAAAATTTAACTTATCATACTTATATATAAATTTAAGCAAATAAATTTCAAAGTTTTCTTCAATTATGTGAAAATTTTAAATAGTACTTAACAAAAATAATTTTGGTAATAATGCATCAATCTGTAATCTGTACTTTTTTTTTTGTTTGAAGCAATTCAAATTGTAGTTTTGTAACGTTAAGCAAAAAGTTTTACTGATGCAAGTTTTCAAAAGTTGGCAGGTATGCCTTGGGAAATTTGCGTGCTTGTATTAAAATAGAAAATGATTGAGGTGACAAAACCAGTTCTTGGAATGGCTTTGGTTAGCAACTCTGGGAAGGTACTGGTAAGGACAGGGACCATTATTAAGGTTTGTCAGAGGTATGACAGCCACGTTGTTGTTAATAAAATCTATGGTTATATTCATAACAAAAACTTAAAAGATATTTTAATTTTGGGCAACAAAAACAGCTTTATAATTTTTAACAAGATAGATAACGGAATTGTATACCTTGTTAACAAATGTAGGAAATTTTCATTTAAGGAAACGTGAAAAGTTAGTGTGCTTTATTTTACATCATATATTGATTAAAATTTGCAAATAATAAGTTCTTTTATTCTTTCAGTTTCTTAGTCTAATAGTCATTCTTCTTTAGTTCTTAGTCTAATAGTTCTTTTTAATACTTATTACAGAGACTGATGAATGTTCCTCAGCATAATGCTTTATCACAAGCTGATCAAGAGAAAGTATATCAGTGGATAAGTGAATTAGCTCGTCCAGACACCAGAGAAAATGCCTTGCTAGAACTAAGGTATTCATGTGAGAATGTGTGCATGGTTATGTGCTCTTTATAAAACTTTTATAATGAAGTAATCAGGGTTGGTAAATATATTAATGATTATAAATATCAAAATATCTGAATACTTTTATAAAGATTGGATATTATAAAGTTTTTGATATTTATCCCATATTTTTAGATTTAAACTAAAAAAATATTGGGTACTTGCGTTTGCGTATCATCATCCCATCGACCATTCGGCAGCACAGTTATAGAAAAGTCAAAATGCACATGATAATGTTTTTGGATTCAGCATCACGGTCGATGGGATAATATGTAAGAACCAAAAATATTGTTTATTAGTAGTGAATACTAGTCTAAGTATTACTATGTAAGAGCATTTTTTATTAAATCTTACTTATGCTGAGCAATTTGCTAATAATTACGAGTAAATATCTATGTACCAAGAACTTTATGTAGGTTATTTATTCTTCTTCCTATTCCTATACTATTATTTCTTTAAGTGCATGTTTGCATGTTTTTTTTCTATAAGTTGGTTGTGACAATAGTTTGTAGTAGACTTCCTGGATAATTTTTTTCGGAAAAAAATTGCGATAAAAACAATTAAAATTATTGGGGGTGGATATTTTCTACTTAGAGGCTTACTTAGGAAATTATTTCTAACTGGTAGCTCAAATTAAAACTATGAAGTTAAAAAAATTGAAGGGAAATCCTGAATAGTTTAAGATTTTGGCTTTATTGTATGAAAAATAAAAACCTGTTCGAAAATACAAAATTGTGTTTTTAAAATTTTTTCAATAAAATAAAAAGTAATCAAATTAAGTTACCCTAAAATAGAACCTCATAATATGCCAAAAAACAGGGTTTTATTTTTAAAAATATAGAATTCTCGTTGCGAGGTATTCTTTATAAAAAGACAATCTTAAAATTTTACTTTTAAAGGAAATTTTAATTTTTCTCAGTTAATGTTTCTGTATAATCTTATACTCTTTGAATCTTGGCATTTTAATGAATTTACTATTGTACCATTTTTTTATCAATTTAAGAATAGTTTAAAGAATCAAATAGCTTTTAACTTCAATTTTTCACATAAAGGGACCCATAAAACAAAACCTGGATAAATAAACCCTGCTAACAATCTTAAAAAAAGTAGTTGTACTCTTACTGATTACTTTTTCAAACTATTTCAGTAAAAAGCGAGAAGCTGTACCTGAATTAGCTCCAATGCTGTGGCATTCATTTGGGACTATAACAGCTTTACTACAGGAAATAATCCATATTTACCCTGCTATCAATCCACCTTCACTTACTGTAAGTAAAGTTTACTTTCTTTTAGTTTGGGCCAAATGCTGCTTCAGAAAAATGAGGTGAAAACAGGCTAACTAAATAAATGTGATTTTATATTTTAGTTAAAATAGTAAGTCAAAAACCAATTGCGTAAAAAATTAAACAAACCATCTGAGGTTGAATTCTTTGATCTGGAACACTCAATTATTTAGTTGGCTCGTTTTGGTACTTGGGTGACTTGTTTTTCTGAAGCTGCATCTGGCCCTTTAAAACTAATATTTTGTAACTCTACTCAAATAAATAATCAACTAATTCTCTCATGTATTCTTGTATTCACTTCCAAGTATTAAGGATAGACAAAATTTTTACTAGGTTTATTCTCCAAATATTTTGATTTTGGATGAAAAATGTAGTTGAGTATTGTGTTAAATCAGTTGAGTATTGTACGGACCTGGAAAAACTGCCCAAACCTGGTTCGGGGGGGGGGGGGGGGGAAGCCACCATCAGCTCCATAGGTGCAATATATAAGGTTCAGGGAAATTTTGCATATTTTGGGGGTAGGGGAAGCCGTAAGGAGATAAAATAAAGTTTTGTTAAAATCAGAATGAAAGATTGGGGTTGAAGAGCCATTTGTATGTGTACCAAAACCAAGTTGAAACCCTGTGTTTTAGGGTCAAATTACCAAAAATTGTCTGGGCAATGACCCCCAGATCCCCTTATGATACTTGGAACTATATTATTTACACTTTATTTTATATTAAGTTCATCAAAATGCAAATCCTACCTAAAAACACATTTCTGAAATTTGGACTCTGTGCACCTGAAACTAGTTAAAAGAAAACTGTTATTTTAAAAGTCAAATGTCCAAAGATTTACTGGGGGAGGACCCAAAGACCCCCCTTTGGTACTAGGAACTTTGTTGCTCATAACTTTTATTACATTAAGACTGAAATTATACCTATAAATGTATTAAAAAGTTACATTTGATCTATAAAATATGTATGGGGGGCTGAGAAATAATTTTGGGCCCCTCCCAAAATAAATTTCTATATACTATGCCAATGACAGTGAATGGTACTAGAAATAAAATTTGCTCTAAATGTAATACTTTACGCTAATTTTTATTTATGGAGAATTTGGCTGTTTTGAATTTTAGAGGGAATTAAACTGCAGGGTTTGGTTGGGGTAAGATATTTTTTAGAATTAGGTTCGGGGGAAGGTTACAACTTTTTCCAGGTCCGGTATTGTGTTAATACAGTAGTTAGTCTTTTGCTGTTTTTTGATTAATTTTTCATTTTAGGCTACTCAGTCCAATAGAGTATGTAATGCTCTAGCTCTCCTGCAATGTGTAGCTTCCCATCCAGAGACAAGGTCAGCTTTTTTGACAGGTAACTTATCTAATTTTAAGTTTCAGTTAATTGTCACTGCCAATGTAATTTTATATTATAAAATAAGTAACTACCGTGTAAAAGCAGAGAATATTTCTGATGCTTAAGTGAGAAGTCAGCTTATACTTGGATTTCAAGATTCTTTTCTTCTCCTGCAGTCTGCTGTCATGGGTAATTTTTTCAGCTGTGGTGATCACTCCATAATTGATTACAAGGTGTATTGTGCGGTTGTTGTATTATTTCAATTTGATGATAGCATTCAGTTGGCGAGCCCTGATAAGTGCCACCCAAATAGAAGTAATAAACTGACATTTGAATGGTCGGCAATGGTGGAAAATTTTAACTTCAGCTTATACACAAATTTAGAATTTTTGTTAAATTTTTCAAAGAAAAACTTCTCTTGACTTATACATGAAAATATACAGTGTGTGTGAAATGTAGTATCCCTAAAGAACACATGGATAATGTGAAGTTAATTTTTATTCGTACTACATTTCAAATCAGTTGTCACAACTAAAAGTGGCTAGTTAAATTGTATCTTAAAATTATAGTAAATCAACTGTTATTGATTATTTATAATTAGTCTTCTGTGAATCTAGTTATTGTAGAGTGTATAGTATTTGCTCCTTTTTATTTTTAGGGAATACATTTTTGCTGATTGTTCCCAATTCAAATAAGATGATTTTACCATTACAAGAATTTTGTACTATCTAGTGTTTTAAATAATATTAGGCTATGGTCACTTTAAAATACTTTTTGTCTAGATTATTAAATAGCTTTCTAATTTAATTTTAACTCAGTATCCAAGATTTTAATGAGTTTTTTATTTTACTAGCTTGATTCAAAATACTTATTGTTGGAAATCGGACTAGTAGCAGCTATCTACTTGTTTATTTTTAGTTAGAAACCTTTTGGCAACCAGGAAGTGACGCGTGATATTATTTTGTGAGCTGTAGAAATTTAAATGAAAAATGTTTTAGATCAATAGAAAAAATGGTAAAATGAAGTTCTTTGTGTAAATAGCTAATTTTTGGCCGGAATAAAATTTATTGTGCTGTACCCATCAAGTTTCGCTCCTCTCAGATGTTAAGTGTTCGGTACAGCTGTCCATATTATGAATTTGAAACCACATTTGGCGCCCCCGGGTGGGCGGCCTCGTACTGAACATTGAATCTCAGGTGAGTTAAACAGAACCGATTTCCATCTTGAAGATATTTTGTGTATTTTTGATTTTAAGAAGATAGTAAAGATGGAAAGTTTTAAACAGAACTGATTTCCATCTTGAAGATATTTTGTGTATTTTTGAATTTAAGAAGATAGTAAAGATGGAAAACTGACTTCCATCTTGAAGATATTTTGTTATGTATTTTTGAATTTAAGAAGATAGATAGTAAAGATGGAAACTATTAAACGAAATAAAACAGCGCAACGAAAGGCTTTTAGTAAGGCGTATACTCAGCTTGAAAAATTATTAATTGAGGATAGTATTGATTTAGAAGAAATAGAAACTTGTTTACAATGGTTCAAACTAAAGGCAAAATCTCTAAAATTGGCTCATACAGAATATTTGAATTCTTTAACTAATGACGAGGAATACATGAATGAATTTGACGTAGTTGAGGATTACCAAGAAAAAATTGTAAGAATAGAACTGAAATCCAAACGAATATTAAATGACGCTTCGAAAAAACAAAGAGCTGCTGAGATGAAGACAACAGGAAAGGAAGAGGTCCGAAAATATTCAAGGATCTCGATCATCTCTTCACCTGTTGAAATAGAGATTCTGGAGAAGGCATCACCGACAGTGGAAACGGGATGTCTAGAAGACGACGGTATGACTGCAGTGGAGCAACCGGTCGTTGATGAAAGGAAAGAGAAACGGCAAGAGGCTGTTAAGCTGAAGACAACAGGGGAGAAAGAGGTTGAAGAATGTCCAGAGATTCCTGTCACCTCTTCACCTGTTGAGACAGAGATCTTCAAGACGTCATCACCTTTGATGAAGATGGGATGTCGGAAAGATGAAGACCTGATTGTATTGAAGGAACAGGTCGAAGGTGATGGAAAAGAAACCAGTGAGGTTATAAAGAATGTGACGATTGAATCCAAGTGGTCCTCAAAAGACAAGAAACCAACAGAGTTGTGGCAAGATGAAGAGAAAGAGAGAATAGGAAAGCGGGTAGATAGATGGAATAAGAAACCACCAGAATTTGTTGATGAAGAAACCGAGAAGTTCAAGACCGTAAAGATGTTTGGAAGAAAGAAGGGAGATGAATCCATGCCGGTAAAAGATGGAGAAAGAAATGAAAAGGGAAAAGAAAAGATAGACGGTGAAAAAGACGAAGAGAACCATCCTATGAAGGTGTTGGTGAGAAGATTGAAGGATTCTAGAATAAAACAGACTGATGAGAAACAGAACAAGAAAGAAGTTGACCTGGACAAAACTATAGAGAAAGACTTGGAGAACTTAAAGGAGGAAGATGATTCTGTTGATAGAGCTGAAAATCTGATTAAAAAGAAGAGAGGGAAGACTCAGGAAGAAGTGATGATTTCTAAAGGTAGAGAAGAAGAGGATGAAGGTACACAAGAATGTAAAATAAGTGGAAGAGAAAAGAAAAAATTTGAGGTGAAAAGATTTGAACAAGTAAAAATTGGACGAAAATTTATCAGATGGAAAGACCACTCAATGTTTTGGATCTCCCCCCCCCCCAAGAAGTTTGACAAGGAAGAACATGGGGTTTGAGTTTGAATTGACATTCTCAAACTCAAAGTGGGGAGAATGTTGGAAATCGGACTAGTAGCAGCTATCTACTTGTTTATTTTTAGTTAGAAACCTTTTGGCAACCAGGAAGTGACGCGTGATATTATTTTGTGAGCTGTAGAAATTTAAATGAAAAATGTTTTAGATCAATAGAAAAAATGGTAAAATGAAGTTCTTTGTGTAAATAGCTAATTTTTGGCCGGAATAAAATTTATTGTGCTGTACCCATCAAGTTTCGCTCCTCTCAGATGTTAAGTGTTCGGTACAGCTGTCCATATTATGAATTTGAAACCACATTTATATTGCACTCTACTATTTTGATGGTTTAATATTTGAATTAATTTTATAGTTTGTTTTTTATGTTTAATATTTCTTTTTTCAGCTAATACTCCATTGTATCTATACCCCTTCCTCCATACCGTTAGTAAAACTAGGCCATTTGAATACTTACGATTAACTAGCCTTGGAGTTATTGGAGCCCTTGTAAAGGTAAACAGAGCTATATTTTGTGACGAGTATTATTTAAATTCTTTGCTAGGTAAGCTGCTGTATACGCCAGTTTAACCTAACTTGTAACAAACAATTTTATGTTTACTTAAAATTTTTTTAATAAGTTTCTCAGTGACCACTCAACCTAAAAAAATTCAAAATTGTTTTAAAGGGAATTTAAAAATGGAAACACAACTTTAAAATGAAAAATTTTGCAAGACTAAATAGGAAAGAAGGTTTGGAAAGTTGCTTCAGCACCAATTGTACCAAATCTTGTTTCTTAATTTTTTACCTACATTTTCTGTTTTTGAAGGGTTTTTTTTGTGTATCATTTTTCTTAATATATATCTATCAAGGGTTGGCAACTGGCAGACTGTTGTCCATGTCCATACCATGTACAGATATTTCTTAAACTGCCAAAAAATTTCAATTTGAACTAAATATTTATTAATATTACATATAATAATTTATTACATTGTTTGACCACATTAATGAACATTGTTAGAAAATTTTTACCTTTTTGTAATCAGCAGGATTTTAACTTCTGGGGATGTATCAAAAATCCAATGAATGTAGTCTCATTTGTTTGAGCGTTAGCCTTATCAATTTGTTTTTAATAGTTTGCTATTATATTAATTTGATTTTTTAAATATTGTTAGTATTGTGAAATGGTTATAATATGGCTATTATCAAAAGTTATGTTAAAATTAACAATGTTTAATAAAGAAATTTGCATACTGAAATTACATGTGTGTTTAAATCATGGAATAATAAATAAATATTTTTTACTTACTTTTCTTTGGAACCTTGATATTTTTTTAAAAATTATTCAGACCCCTCATAAAATTACTTGTGACCCCTGTTGTATATGATAATGCTCCTATACAATATTATATAGTGCATACACATTACTACACATGCGTAAAAATAAATCTTTTTAGAATTTAATGTATTACTGTGTATATGTTATTTTTAACTCTTTGTTTTAAAAAACTTCTCTCTTGCTATAAATCAGTATGTAGATATTTTTCAAGTACAATTTTATACATTTAGTGTTTTTAAAAATGTACATGTTTTGGTTAAATACAAAAATGGTCTAGAAAATTCTCAATTTCACCTGTGGAAAGGTTGGGGAATTTTAATTTTTTTCTGGAGAATGGACACCCTGTCTCTATAGCCGCGTTCACAACAGACAACCTGTTCAACCGGAGAAAGAGCTAAAGAAGTAGGGGAAAAGGGATCTCCGAAAACTAACCATGAGGAAATAGAAAAGCCCGTTCACATTTACACTCGTCCTACCGGTAGAAAGAATCACGTGACAAGCGAGCGAGCTCGTAGAAATACATTACGGGAAGCCAGCGAAAGTGCCCTCTACAGGCGGTTAGTCCAATTAAAACATTTCCTATTGCTATGGCCCAGGGGAGAATTTTCAACGGATGGTCCGGTGAGGTTTTCCCTAGCATAGGGAGAGCGGTGGAAGAAGAACCGGTTTTCTCTGCCTTTCCCCGGTTAGAATGGTGTTTGTGAACGCGGCTTTTATTTCTGATTATGTCTTGAGTTATGAATGTAAATGTTTTTAGTTATCTTTCAAAATACTTTGTTTTTAACTAACAAAAACAATATTTCAGACAGATGAACAAGAAGTCATTAATTTCTTACTATCTACAGAAATAATCCCACTATGTTTAAGAATAATGGAAGCTGGAAGTGAATTGTCAAAAACAGTAAGTTTAGTTATGTTAATTTTGCAGTAGTATTATCATGGGAAGGGTGATCATTTTAGAATAGACTTTAATACTAACTAGAATTTTTTATAACCTCTTTTTCACTCACTCTATTAAGCTGTTTAATAAATGGAACAAAATGGTCCTTTGTAATCAATTAATGCAGTTTTTAGAGTACCTTTAAAATCTTAATGCATCAAAGTGGATGGAAAATATAGTTTTTGTTATTATATGTAATATTTTTTTAAAGCATAAAAAAGCCAACTGAGTAAATTAGACTTTAGATTGCCGTACTAATTGGTACGTCTCTTGGTACTGCTTGAGTTACGTGCCATCTTAAAATAAATTACAAAATACATGTTTCTTTGTGACCTATGACTTTCAAGTTTGGAATGCTAAGTGCAACTGATGAGTCTTGAAGACTAATAGCATAGTAGCAACTTTTGTATGATTTTATATAATTATTTTCTAGTGAGATTTATGGTAATTAAGTTACAGCATAAAGAGCATAGTACAAAATAATTGTGAATTCATGGTTATTTGCCATTGTTATACTAAACTTCTGGTTTTATCATCTAACTATTTATTAGATTCTTACTTTCAGTATTATTTAATAATCACACTAAAATAGCATTCTACTATTTATGTTTTCAAATTAATTAATTAATTTTCTATATATTTCAAAAATGATTGATTAAAAACTGCATAGAAAACTTGTAGATTCTATGGCCAAAGCAGAGTTGGCCAACCCAAATAATCTTGAGGGCCACTTTGGGAAACCCCAATACTCTCTTTCAGACTGCATATAAAATTTTAGGATATGAGCTACTCAAAATGACAGTGACATAAGTTGAAAAGTATAAAATATGTATAGATCGGGGAGTTTTTTAGATCCTTTGCTTAGTGTGACAGTTTCCTAAATAAAATATTCATTAAAATTGACCTTTATGAGCAGTCCCTAGGATGCCTTCTCCATAGAAACTAAACAGATGCCCTAATATCCTCTAAAAACTTGGCTATTATAAGGCCCCAAGCTAAATTTTTGCATCAGGGAGAGGAAAATATTCTTAAGCTTCCCTCCCATGCACATTTAATAAATTCAATGTAGCTTTTTAATACATTTTAGGCATGATTTGCATCTTGAAGAAGTAAATAATAGAGCTCCAAGCACAAATAGTGGGGGTTTCTCCCCCAGAAAATGTATGGAAATTTGACCCTAATAAACAGGGTTTTAACTTGTTTCAGTACACCTAGTCCAAATTTCGGGACGGTGTCATTCATTCCAACAGCATTCAAAACCATCCCGTTGAAACCTACTACTATAAACAAAGTAAACAGTTATGTTGCTCCTGATCATGATATTACTGTATTTGTCAACAGATAAATAAGTTTGTGTGTCTGAAAATTTGATGTTTTCTTCCATATTTTTATTTCATTGTTTTTTGTCTACTTCTTTTAGGTAGCTACTTTTATTTTGCAAAAAATTTTACTTGATGAAACAGGGTTAAACTACATTTGCCAAACATATGAAAGATTTTCTCATGTTGCAATGATATTGGTAAGTTTCACCTTATATTTATTAAGTATTTACCAATTCCATGCTGTTGCATTATATCTGAAAGCCCTTCTTTAAAAGATTTTTATTAAATTTTGTCGAAATAACTAAAGGCACAAAACATAATAACACTAAAAACAGTTGTTTATATACAATTGTTCATATTTCACTAAAAACAGGGTTTGTACACTCCTTGAAAATTAATTTAATTTCCAAACACGGGAAACTCCTTGAATTTGGGTTGTACTCCTTAAAATCTTCTTGATTTTCATCATGATCCTAATTATCACACTTTTTAATTGTGTTTTCATACAGCCATAATATTTTTTTTTATTTATAATTGCGGTTTTTGTATTTCTGTATAGTAGTTCATGCTATATCTGTATTTCACTCCTCATAATTTAATTTCACTCCTCCTAAAAAATCCTAGGAATAACACTTCATAACCCTAGGAGAGGTTGTATCCAAGTAAAAATAGTGAAACAGACTTTTGTATAAAGGGACCTTGAATAAAGACAAGGATGAAAGCGATGCACTCGCAGCTGGCTCACTGCTTAGCTGACTTATGAGTTGTTCGCCAAAAATGCTTTAATTAAGGCTGGAAATCTTATTTTTTATTATTTAACATTATTTATTTACTTGCAGGGTAAAATGGTTATATCATTGTCCAAAGAACAATCGGCTCGTTTGTTAAAGCATGTGATAAGATGTTACTTGCGACTCTCAGATAATCCTAGGTAAGCCATTTCCAGTCTCCTTTAAATATTGTTTTTTATGAAATGGAAACTATTGCTTGAACTAATCCAATCACCCACAGAGGTGAATCATCGGTACTTATAGACTACAAGCCCGTGTCGAAAAATGATGGGTCATTTGAACCACCAGAAGACGTATATAGAATGATATAAGGGCATAAAATAAAGAGATTCAGCACTATGCCGTCACTTGTAAGCTGTCCAACTAAGTGCAGGTGAGAGTTCAAAAGCACAGGTAGAGTGAGTAAATTTTGGTCATGTATTTTTGTACGGCATTCTTACCATCAATAGATCCATGAAAAATAATGAGAAAACGCGCAGTGCCGTACAAAAGTAGTGCGCCATAAAGACGGAAATTTTTGTTGATTTTCCGGCGATTTTTAGGGTAAATTTGGTCATTTGATTGTGTACGGCATAGGGTCCATGCAGTTTCAATACCTCTTCTAATCCATAATTCCCCAACGCCGTACAAAAAATCATGCGACAAGGGGGGAAAATCGAGGGTTGCAATCCCCTCCCTTTCAGTGGTCTGGGGGGTGATTTGACACAACATAAAATTAATTTATTTTGAAAGTATTTTATGCATAGATAACAATTTCTCACATGCCGTACAATTTTGTTGGTCCAAAGGTCAGTAGGAGTATATGACCAGGAGTATACAAAACTGTTGAGACTGACATTGGCAGTTTTCAATTCTTGAATATAATATACTCACTGTTTCACTTCAGATAGACGGCATAATGATTAATGCATATTATCAGTTGTTCTCTTTAAGAATATGTGAATGCCGTATTGTATCAGATGAACATAAAATACCCCTGAAATGGTAGTGCCATTTTCATCAGCCTGAAAATATGGTTTGCATTAAAATGTACGGCATTATTTTTTTCTGAATTATTTACCTGAATACTATTTAAAACCACGATAATATGTAGAAAATTGCAAAATTTCATTTATCTATGATTATTGAAACTTTTGAAATAATTTGAAAAATTTCATTTTTTGTATTTCTCTGTAATTTTTTTAGAACAGTTTCTTTTGAACGGCAATATTATATAACAATTGTATTTAACTATATCATGTTGAAAAAAAAGTTGCCGTACAGGATCAAATGACCTTCCAGCTTTATAAATCAAGTATATGATGAAATTGAGATAATTATTGATATACATTCAAAAATGGACATTAATTTTTTGACGGCATTAATTATAATAGTACATTTGAGTGCTAGATAATGTTTTGGAACCGATGCCGTACTTTTTCAAATCACCCCCCAGACCACTGAAACGGAGGGGGTTGCAACCCTCGATTTTTCCCCCTTGTCGCATGATTTTTTGTACGGCGTTGCGGAATTATGGATTAGAAGAGGTATTGAAACTGTATGGACCCTATGCCGTACACAATCAAATGACCAAATTTACCCTAAAAATCGCCGGAAAATCAACAAAAATTTCCGACTTTGTGGCGCACTACTTTTGTACGGCACTGCGCGTTTTTTCATTATTTTTCATGGATCTATTGATGGTAAGAATGCCGTACAAAAATACATGACCAAAATTTACTCACTCTACCTGTGCTTTTGAACTCTCACCTGCACTCAGTTGGACAGCTTACAAGTGACGGCATAGTGCTGAATCTTATTATTGTATGCCCTTATATCATTCTATATAGGTCTTCTGGTGGTTCAAATGACCCATCATTTTTCGACACAGGCCTGTAGTCTATTACGTATTATTGCAACCAGGCCAAAATTCGCATAAATCGCCAAATTTGGCGACCTTACTTACGGCAACCCTACGTGGCCAAAATTTGCATAAATAAATCTAAAAATAAATCTGCAACTTATTATTCGGATTTGCGCCAAATCGCGAAATTGCTTACAAATTGCGCCAACCTGGTTGCAATAATACGTAAGTACCGAATCATCAAACATAATCTAAGATCTTGAAATACCCAATTGAAAGTGAATATATTTAAAATTATAAAGCAGATTACCTTTTATTACAATCTTTAGCTGCCTAAGTGAGTTATCTGCCTGAGATGTTGCATGCCTTAGAAGAACACAAAAAATTCACCAATTTAATCAGTCATACCTAATTAAGATAGCTAAAAAAAATTCAAAAAATGACTAAATTAATAAATTCATAATAAACCACATAATATTTCTAAATAATATTTGGTATATTGAAAAAGCTAATATGAATAACATGCATTGGGGAAAAAATGTGATAACTTTCACCAAATTTCAAAGAAATCTTAAATTGAGATAATAAGACAAGAGCTTACTTGTGTCACTAGAATGTAATGCTACTATTCAACTTTGAAAAATATTCTGAATATAATTTTACTTCAATAAGTGTAGGGGAAAAGGCTACGACCAAAGACACAATGTACAATATAAAGTTCATTTATTAACAAAAGGGACAAACACAATTACATGGAAAGGATGAAATGAGAGAAGTCTTCTCTCTTCCGCACACAGCTAGCGTCTGCCTGCTCAGGGCTAGGGTTACCATAAGCAAGAGGGAAGCATGAATGGGTGGATATGCCATTCCCACATAAGTACCTATGGAAGACTTCAATTCTTTTAATACCTCTTAAAGATACTAATTACAATTACCAGAAAAATAAGACTCACTGTGCTCTAAAAATTTAGTCTTAAGATGGTATCAGTTCTACCATTAATTGAATTGTTTTGCAATTTTATACTCTTTATTGAGTAAAATTCTTCAGCATGTCCCCCCCTTCTCTATTTATTTTAGTGTACATATGTAGACATTATTGTAATTTGTTCTTTCAAATCAACAGTTATTTATTTAATTTGATATACTATCAGCTACATTATTCTCTGTTAGTTTCTTACAATTCTAAAAACTCTCATTGTGCAAAATCCACCCTAAATATCATCTATGTTTTTAAATATTGGGGCATTGAAAATAAACTCCTGATCATAGAAATTGCAACACCAAGAAGTGTGTGGGCTGAGAAGTGCCTTCTCAGCCTCTTTTATAGCCATACAATTGGACGGTTGTAGCAGGAAGGTAAGGGTTGTAAGACGGTTGTTTTCTGTACTTAATTTAGTTAACGTTTTTGAAAGATTAATTAAACTTGAGTAAATTTCATCAAAATGTAACTAGTCCTTCACGGTGTTGCAATTTCTACGAACAGGAGTTTATTTGATACCATAATGTCATGATACATTAATTACCATAAACCTATGTGAAGATGTTTATTCTCTTTATTTATCCACTAATAACCTTCCATTTGACCTAATACTGTGAAAAATAAAAACATCCAATCCCAATTAAAATTTGGGTTCTAACAGGGCTCGAGAAGCTTTACGTCAATGCCTGCCGGACCAGTTGAAGGACACCACCTTTTCCATGTGTTTGAAAGAAGACAAATCCACCAAGCACTGGTTAAGTCAGCTGCTGAAGAACTTGGAGTCGCCTCCAGGCAATGAAGAAAGGTTGACTTACGCAATGCAATAGCAGAGTCAACCTCATGAGTGTAGCTGTTCATCAGTTGGTGCTGACCTAATGCTGTATTTAGTGTTCGTCTTCAGACGTAGAACAGTACGAATGGGTCATAAACACATCTCTCATGAATTTCATACCTCATCTGTATTCTAGTTATGTGCTTTTAAGACAGTTAAGGTTTGGTTAGAGAAAAGCCAGTATTGATGGTTACTATAAAATGGACTGGATTTTTTTTATTTATGTCCAAAAATTACTTTAAATTTTATGGGGTATTTGGTGAGTGTAAAATTCTCTTTTTTATCCCTGTGAGTTAATAAACTAGTGTTAGCTTTTGTGACAAATAACAACTGCTTGAAATAGATCGAAAAATTTTCCATTGCCCCATTATAAGACTTTTTCTTGAAAATCTGAATATTTATAGAATTTTATGTATTAAATATTGATGTGTTTAAAAAGCCACAGAACTGTGAATGCAATGAAATATCTTCCTCTGAATTTTAACCACTTAGTAAACTTTATAAGAAATCATATACAGGGCTAGTTTCTAATCTAACTTTGAAAGTTATACTCAAAGTACAGCACTATTTGCAAAGTAAACCTGGTAGACTCTTGACTGGCCCTGTTTGACAAGATTTCAACAATTTGTTAACTTTCTTCTGGAACAGGATCTATAAAGTTTCTTTAGTTTTTAAGCCAATCTCTTGGGTGAAACTTTTTAAGACTAATGCCATGAAAGTAACATTTTATGTTCTTTCACATGGAACAAAAAAATCTCATTTGTTAAATTGGCTATTTTGGATATTGCCAGTTTTGTGTCTGCACACCCTCACTTATGTTTTGCCTAAGGAAATCTTATTCGCAACTCATTATTAAAATTTGATAAAATATTCTCTGAAATTCAATAGACGACATTAGTCATTACGTCACTTGCTTGTTTGGAAACGTTGATTCCATCCGTGATTGGTTCCGTACGGATTTACTTCCTATCACGGAACCAATCACGGATAGAATCAACGTTTCCAAACAAGCAAGTGACGTCACACTAATGTCGTCTATTTAGTCAGCTTTGGATTGAATAGAAAGATGTCCTTTTTGTGTGTTGCAGATAACATGAACTTAAACTATGCAAGTTTCTAATACTGACATAACTATAAGTATGTATTGTATATACAGGGGTTGCAGACCTCCTATAAATCCTATATTTTTGAAAAATTAGTAAAAAACCTCCTATATTTTGATAAGCCTCCTTTATTTTTGCTTGGCACGCTCAAATTTGGGCTGAAAATGTTCCATTCCTTAAAGAACGGCTACTGTTGGCCATGCGCCATACAAAGTCAATTCACCACTAACCTCCTTAAAGAACAGGGAAGTTTCTCCCAAAAGTACTGAAATCTTATAACGGTACAGAATTTAAATGAAAAATCCTGAATTTTCATACATGCTTCCGTATGTTTGCCTGTAGAGTTGGCAGTTTGATGGTGTGGTCGTGGGCAGAAAAATAACTTGACAAATGGTTCGCGATCGCGTTTTTGCGCACGCGTTAATTTGCATCAATATCCTTGACTTTAAAGCTTGTTTTCTGAGAAAGTGTTCTTTTTTTGTTCAAATGCAACCAATATTTTGCTGGCAAATTAAAAGGTTTATTAGAGGAATTTCTTGTTTGCAAGAAGGCAAATAGAAATTTATAGTTTGAACTTGAGAGTTTTAATATCAAATAAAGAATTATAAGGTGTGAGAATAATATGGTATATGAAAATTAGAATAATATTTAAGCATTATTTAAATTTATCAGAAAGAGTCTCAAAATCTTCCATATGGGTAATTTCTTGGGTGTGAAATTAAACTTCTTGGGCTCCTGTAAAAAACTGTTTTTACTCCTGTCAGTGTTTTAGTTTTTCATTTTCTGCTCAATTTATACATTTTGAGTCAGAATAACTATTGATGATTACTTACAGTTTTATTGAAAGTATAAGATAGTTTTTTTATTTTTTGAATTTAAATCTGCTAGGTTCATTTATTTAAAAATTACATGAAAATATTTTGTTAATAATTAAATTAAATTTTAGCTTAATTAGAGCTTAATTAAATTTTTATTCAAAACCTTTTTTTGTAGCTAGAAACTTATATGAATTGAACTGTTTAATGGATAATGTTGCACGAAATGAAACAAGTACTACTTTAAACAATGGTTGCAAACAATATCGGCCAGCCTTTAATTTTTCATCTGGCAGCCTGGAAAAGTCCTCAAAAAGTGTATGAACCCTGAATAAAGCTTTTTGTGGTCTTTTTAGACTGATATGTCACTGCTACCCCTGTATATACTCTGTAATATCCTGAATTGGGTTGTGATAGCCTTTTTCATGTATGATAAAGGGGCTTGTTTAAAGGGTTAATTCCACTGGTCAACCTGTTTTTCTAATCCCCTCAATTGTACAATAAGGGTGAAAGTGTGTAAGTATTTAGAATATGCTTAAGTGTAGTGCTTAGTGTTTGTCTAAGAAAATATCAAGATGTATAATATGATGTATTAGTTTCATGGTAATGTAATATTCTTTATTGAATGACAACAACAAAAATCTTATTTTGTGGTATTATATTAACATTTCTTTGCCATAGTGTTAATATCCAGCTACTATAAATTACTTTATTTGCTTTAAAAATTTAGATTTTCAAAGCAAAACCTTTTAATTAGATATAAAAAAATAAAGCCATATCTTTTTATGTAGTTGTGTTTTAACTAGATTAATTATTTTTGAAATGTTATTTATCTTGGATGATTTGCAAACTGCATATATTAATCCACTTAATTTCTACATCATTAATTAGTGTTTTACTTTAGACTGCCACATGTAAACTACTATTTTAATGAATTTTCTGTGGTAAATGTTTTCTTTGATACTCAACTTTTCTCATGATTCTAAACAAAATGTTTCTTAATTTTGTTTGTAATAAAGAATCCAAGCCTTGCCAATCTGAGTAAATCCTGCTTATTTTTCATGCTTAGATTGGCATGTATTGTATAGAAATATGTGACTAGTGTACATTTTCAAAATTTTAAGTAAATCTATTTTTATGCAAATTTTTGTCTTTCTTTTCAATATTTTAAAATTGTGTTTTCAAGGATAATTTGTATATGAAAGAACTTTAGATCCACCGTTTTATTTTGTGAATAAAACCTAACAAGTTTAGGTTTAAAATTTTACTCTTTCTACACTTTGTCATATCAAACAGCACGATCCATCCATTCCAGTGTTTTTCTGTTTAAATTTGAAAAATTACAATACGTAGTCGTTATTTGTGCACGTAATTTATGTGTGCGTCTTTTTATAATTAAGTAATATTCATAATATCCATAATGATATTAAGTAAAATTTAAAAGTTCTAGTAAGCATAACAAACATACTACTTTATAGGAAAATCTAATATAAGGGAGAAAAGTTTATTCTCTATCTCCGCTCTTTCTTTTAAAGAGAAAGTTTACTTTTCTTTGAAACTGTCTTTATATTTTTAAAGAAAAAAATGTTTTAAAAGTTATTACAAGCCAATTACAGTGGCTTCTCCATTTTCAAGGAGAAATAAACTTATTTTTTCCTTTGAATATTAATACACAGAGCCAATTTCAAGGAAATATATGTATTTACGAAAAGATATAGCTGGGTAGCTTGCAGGGCCGTAACCAGACTTTTGTTTCGGGGGGGGTTTTGACTCAAATATTTTCTGAGGTACCTCCTTACGGGTACTTTTATATGTTAAGTTTTAGATGACAACACTGAATTGAAATTTTGAAGCACTAAATTTAAAAATTATATAAATATATGAATTCGAAGTAAAAGGGGGGTTTGGGGGCCCTCCCCCAGAAAATTTTTGAAAATTTGCCCCTCAAAAGAGTGATTTAGCTCATTTCTGAGACCAGGGGCGTCATTTCAGTTTTTGGTTGGGGGGGGGGCAAGGATTTTTTTTAAGTGGGGCTGAGCCACGCCGTAACCAGACTTGTTTTTTTTTGGGGGGGGTGACTCAACATCATAAGTTCTAAGTAAAAATGGGGGGTCTGGGGGTCACCCCCAGAAAAATTTTTAAATTTTGCTTCATTTTTACAACATTTAAGTTACATCCGAAGAGAACAGCCCCTTGTAAACCACATAATTTCTAGCGAAAAGAGTTACAAATAAACGTCAAAGTTTCAAGGGGAGCCGGAGGTCCTCCCTCAGAATTTTTTTTGAAAATTTCCCTTTAAACTAGGGTTTTATCTCTCTTGCAACCTCGTTGGGGAGCACCCAGAGGGAACTGCTTGTTGTGAGTGGCAGAATTTTCAAGCAAAATATACTGTATAACATAATATATATTTAAAAATTTTCAAGGGGGGTCTGGGGGTCCTCCCCCAGAAAATTTTTTGAAATTTGCCTCTTTAAAGTAGTGTTTCAGCTCATTTTGAGGTCCTTTGGGTTACATTCAAAAAGAACAGTTCCTTGTAAAGCATAGAATTTTCTAGGGGAAAAAAGTTATAAATAAACGTAAAATTTTCAAGGGGGGGCGGAGATCCTCCCCCAGTAAAAATTTTTGAAAATTCCCCTTTAAACCAGACTCCTAGGGGCTTCAAACTCTTTGGTTCCCAAAGGGAACTGCTTCTTGTAAGCGGCAGAATTTTCAAGGGAGACAAATTGTATAAAAGACATCAAAGGTCAGGAGGGGGATTGGGGGTTCTCCCCCAGAAAATTTTGAAATTAGACCCTCAAAAGTAGTGCTTTAACTGCTTTTGGGATGTTTTGAGTTAAATCTGTTGCACCTTGTGGAAGTTTTCCAGGGACTCTCAGCAATTTTTCACTTAAGAGTGGAAACCTTGGGGGGGGGCAATTGCCCCCCCCTGCCCCCCCTAAATGACGCCCATGTCTGAGACCCTTTAGATTACACCCATAGAGCAACACTCATTGTAAGCGGCCGAATTTTCAAGGTAAAAAGAAGGTATATTGTAATAAATGGTGAAATGTTAAGGGGGGTTTTAGGTTCCTACTCCAGAAAATTTTTTGAATTTTCCCCCTAAAAGTGGCATTTTAACTCATCTTGAGACACTTCAGGTTACATTAAAGAGGACCACTCCTTGTAAATCACACAAGTTTGAAGGAAAAACCGTATACTTAAGGATTTCAAAATTTCATGGGGGTTTAGGGGTCCTCCCCCAGAAAAATTTTGGAAATTTTACCTTTAAAAGTAGGGTTTTGACTCATTTTGAGACCCTTTGGGTTATACCCGAAGAGGATATCGCTCCTTGTGAGACATAATTTTCAAGAAAAATAGCAGTATAAAAATTGATGTCAAAATTTCGGGGGGGGTTTGAACCCCTAAAACCCCCCCCTTGGATACGGCCCTGGTAGCTTGACATTAAATAAGAATACGGTAAGTTAAAGACCATCAAGTACAATTAAGATTCATAATTGTTTTCAATTAGTTTTTTCACTATGGAAAGATAAAGTATAAAAATTATAAGTCTTGTGCAGATAATTTTGTAAAAGGCACATTGATTTAAATTTAAATTAATTTTTAAAATTAATCAGGTTTTTGTGTATTGCATCATTAAACAAAGTTAAGTAAAAGGTGACCAGGGCAGTTGATGAGTTTCCTAAATCCGGTATAATAATCATCAGGGATTGATAATTAAAATTTTATAGCCACTCCAAACTCCCCCTCCAATCACAACAGTCTTGATTGCTTTGGAGTAGCCCCAAGGAACATGGATGTCGTCAGCTACTGAATATTGGAGGGGACGGACCTGGAACTCGCCCCGAAATGATTTTTAAAAACTCAGATTTATTATTATTAACTACCTAAGGAATAAAATTGTCCAGTTTCAGCACTCCTTTGATATAATGTTCTGAACACTCTAATTCACTTTAATAGTTTTTTTTTTTTTTTGTGAATTGTCAAACTATATTTTAAAGGGGGGTCTGGAAAAGTTCTCCCCCCAGAAAGTTTTGGAAGTTGACCCTTAAGATCAGGGTCAAATTCATTTTTAGTGTTCTAGGAATTATATTAATAAAAATATTTTAGTTCTTAACTTATACACTTCAACCAGAACTACAATTTATTAAAAAAAATGTTTGGGAAAAAAATCGTCTTTTTTAGCCAGAAACTGAGTATTTCGGGGGACGGTCCAAGTATTCTGGGTATGCCGTCCCCCCAATCTCAGCACTGGCTTAAACCTTTACTAAATTTAATCATGTTCGAAATTATTGGGTGTATACAGGGCAGTGGCGGATCCAGAGGGGGGGCCATGGCCCCCCCCCCCCGAGAAACCCTAACAAATAGCTTAAAAAACACTTTCTTAATGCTAAAATTCAAAAATTTTCTGGGGGAGAACCCCCAATCCCCCCTTTAATATTTTGACATGTGACATCTGTTTTAGAGTATTTTTTCCTTGAAAATTCTTCCGCTTAAAAGAAGCTGTTCTCTTTTGGGAAGTTTTACCCCCAGCCCTTTTCAAAATTTGGCATCTATTTGTAATTTCATCCTTGAAAATTCTGTGGTTTACATGCTTTCAAAACGAGCTGAAACTTTATTTTTGGAGGCAAAGTTTCAAAATTTTTCTCGGGGGTTACCCCCCAGACCCCCTATCAATTTCTCATGGTTACTTATTTACTGTTTTCTCCTTGAACTTATTTCTCTCCTCTCCTTTTAGGAGTTCAAGAAAGTTGCCCTCTTTAGGTGTTATCCAATGGGTACCAAATGTACAAAAATTGAGTAAAAAAACACTATTTGTAGCCAAATTTCAAAAATTTTCTGGGGGAGGACCCCCAGACCCCCCTTTTCCTTTCGAGCTAGTATTACCTGATGAAATCTTTTTAACTTTAACAAAGTTTCGCATTTTATTTATGTTATACTCGGAAAATTGGGAGCCAAACACCTCGCGAAACATAAAAGGTTTCACCCCCCCCCACTTTCTAAAACAATGGCACGGGCCCTGGATATCCTCTAAGTCAGCGTTTCCCAACCTTTTTACTCCCACGGAACCCTTTCGCCAATGCCCAAGTTCCGCGGAACATTAGCGTCCATGTATAACTATTTTTCTTACTATTTTTTAAATTATTACATAAAACGGAAAATAAGTAACGAAGAAATCGTTTATTTACTATATTTATTTATTAGAATACAGCTGTAAGGTTTTGAAAATACAATTTTAAGTATTTAAACAATTTTAGCAAGTTTAAAAAAAATAAAACAAGTCTTAAATATTAATTAATGTGATAATTTGAGTCTGTTTTTGGCACATATATTTTCTATTCTGTGTCTTATTTTCGGAAGGCATACCAGAATCTCGTCTTTATAGAAAGAAGACTATTTCTTTCTTTACTTTTTATGTTTTTTAAACAAGAAAAGGTTGGTTCACACATATATTGTGTGGAAAACTGCAATAGTATATTAATTGCTTTTCTTTGAATATTTGGATAATCCTTTTTAACGGCCATTGGACATTTTAACCATAGGAAGGCCTTACCCCTGCCCCCCCACTGTATCTTAAAACAGGGGTCTCCAAACTTTTCAGCCCGAGGGCCGCATTAACTATCAAACAGCAGGGGGCCAACTACATACTCGAGGTATTTTCAAGAAAAATTTCTTTCAGGAGGGGCCCAAATATCCTCTAAGGAAATTAAGTAATTATCAGGCCCAAAGCTAGATTTTTGCATCGGGGAGGAAGCCCAAAATTATCTCTAAGCCCATCTTTTGCATACTTAATAAGTTTAATATACCTTTTTAATATATTTTATGTAGGATTCTCATTTTGCTGAACTTAATATGAAAATAAATTTAACTAACCGAGTTTAAAGTACAAAAAGGGGGGTCTGGGGGTCCTCCCCCAGATAATTTTTTGAAATTTGACTCTAAAAAACAGGGTTTTTACTCATTCTGGTACCCTTAATCCGAATTTCGGGGGGATCTTGTATCTTTTATTTTTTTTTAACACCTTTTTCGAATTTCTCGCGGAACCCTTGAGGAGGCCTCGCGGAACCCCAGGGTTCCGCGGAACCCCGGTTGAGCAACGCTGCTCTAAGTTACTAAACCCCTAAAAAGCTGCTTAAAAGCAAGCACTCTTCAAAAAAAATTCTGAGGCTCTGAAAATTTCGAATGTAATACCCTCCGACTCTGACATGCCCCCCCCCCGAAAAATTGGTCTGGATCCGCCCTTGATACAGGGTGTATCTGAAATGGTGCGACAAACTTTGAGGGGTGATAGTACTCATCAAGACGAACAAGAATTGGTATAGGAAGGGGGGTCGCTTAGAAGGCCTGTGTGACGAAACAAAACATAATAAAATGAAAAACATTATTGCATGAGGTAGTGCAGGAGGCGTATTCCCAAAAGTGCCCCCGAGTTAGGGCCGCTTGGCGATGTGAAGGAGAGTGGTCGGAGTGTGTTTGTAAACACATCTATAGTAAGTGTGGACTCATGGGGCTCCACCTGTCTATAATAATGGCTAATTTTTCTTATGTAGTGCTTGAATTCTGTCAAAGGAAAGGATTAAAATCACAAAGTTTCTATTTAAAGAGTATTAATTAATTAAAGGATGCCAATTTACTAGTTTTTTCAATAAATAAGAGATAATATAAAATGAAAACATAAAGATTCTTTATTGTATAAGCTTATAATACAATTTCATAGTATTTTTCAGTATAACAATGACTTGCTTATAACAATATTCTTTCAGGGTTCAGGGTCCTCACACTCACAGTATTTAATTACAAACAACTTTCACTACATTTTTAGGGCTGTGCTTTAGAATTTAAAATAAATTTTATTGAACAAATATTTAACTTTATTATTTGGTATTTATGTACTAAGCTCATTGACCATACTGCAAATTAGTAAAATCAGACACCAAGTATTTGGGAAAAGGTTTTAATGTAGTAACTACCAAATTTAAATTAATAAATTAAGCTTATGAACTTTACGCCATTCATTCATTCCTTGAACTATAAATATGACTTAAAAATAAAGAAAGGAAAGAAAACAAAAATTAACAAAACCAACTCAAAATTTAAACTATTGTTTTTTAAAATATTTAACAAGTATTAGAACTAAATAATTATAATATGTAATGTTTGTTTAGTAAAAACATTATAATGATTTAGTACTAAATTAATTAAAAACTAAAATTAAATTAATTGAATGATTGTTTATAAAGTTCTGCCAAGTCCATTTGAACAATTACTTGCTAAAGAGCAAAACGTAGCACTATGTACACGCAAGTCTGTTTGAACAAATTATTGACTGTATCATAAATTTCTTTTTACGCAATATGAGCAAAATTACCAGAAAATTTTTAACCGCTCTTCAACGTGGACATTATAAAAAAAGTAATATTATAAGTATTATAACTATATTTAGAAGTTATATATCAAGAGGAACACTTTTAAACTAACTCAAACCTGCGTAATGAAAATCGGTGGACAGATTATTTGTTTACGCTTCCCGCTTTCTGAGCTCTACGGATTTGCGCCAAAGTTTCCCAGAATGGCGAGTTATTCCCATAGGTTATTCCCCTCTCCTCCGGCGCATCGCCAAGCGGTCCTAACTCGGGGGCACTTTTGGGAATACGCAGTACAGGAGTATCCGTACTACTTAAATCCTCAATGTGATAGAAATTGGACCACTTGCTAAACCGTGGGGTGAGTTTTAAAACGTGCAATATTCATCTTTTAGCCATCAAAGAATGGAGTTCCCTTAATGGTACTTAGAAAAATGATGATCGGGGAAGGAATTTTCAATGATCAATGTATGGTATGATCATTGAAAATTCCTTCCCCGATCATCATTTTTTTAAGTACCATTACACTAATGTAAGGGAACTCCATTCTTTGGCTAAAAGATGAATATTGCACGTTTTAAAACTCACCCCACGGTTTAGCAAGTGGTCCAATTTCTATCACATTGAGGATTTAAGTAGTACGGTTACTCCTGTACTACCTCATGCAATAATGTTTTTCATTTTATTATGTTTTGTTTCGTCACACAGGCCTTCTAAAAACGGCCTTTTGAAACGCACTCGCACTACATTAGGTCCTAGCTCTTTAACGGCGTACCTGCGACCCCCTTTCTATACCAATTCTTGTTCGTCTTGATGAGTACTGTCACCCCTCAAAGTTTGTCGCATCATTTCAGATACACCCTGATGTATAAGAAGGACCGTCCCCCTCATTTATGCCAGTGATGTGATGTCCGGTGCCATTGAAAAATTGGCACCTTATTTATTGGAGAGACGGGAACTTTTGATGAAAAAACTTATTTTTTAACTTAAAGGGGGGGAGACAAAAAAAAATTCAGTAACTTTATTGAGGAGACGGGTCTCTCTGTCCCCCTGATCGACGCCCGTGCCTAGGAAGGGATTCATGAAGTATATACTTAAACACCTTAATTTGATTTTAAAAATAGTCATTTTTTATGTCGCTGCAGTACCTCTGCCCTCGTCGTACTCGTAGGGAATTATGGATTCGTTGAGAACTCAATCTGGTGAATACTTAAAGAAAACTTCTAAAAAATGAACAGGTGCCGTCTGGGAAAATATTTTTATATTTTGCATGGCAAATTCAGGTAAGATTATTTTCCAGGTCCAGTCCAGACTTAAAAAAAATTATCAAGTTTCTCTGCTCCTTCAAATTCACTCTCACTTGCAAGAGTGGTTAGGTTACTATGTTACGGAAACCAGTTTCTCGAGCAATAAAATACAAGTGCGATTGAAACCGACTCCTCCTGGGGTCAGCAATCTCCAAACTCTATGATGAAGGTCACGACTGCGTACCGCCAGATGGCGTATTAATTATCGGGTTTCGAACTCTTGTTCTTCTTTTTGTTGGTTCTTTGGGGGTTCTCTTTCAGCACCAGACTTTGTTTTGTTCTTAGTTCGGTCGGGTGTGAAGGAACGACTCTTTGCAGACCAGAGGCAGACGACCTGGAGATGAGGGTGTACGGCGCGATACGCACAGGGAGCTCTGTCCTGATACTGGTGAGCCATGATTTCCTATTGTGTGTTCTTTTTCTTCGAAAATTTCTATGAAAGGGGGAAGGCCTTACGTATTAAAAGTAGATGGTATAAAAGACGTTTTTATTGGATATTGCATGTCGGTCTGGGGTCAATAGCTTTATAGAAGGGATTGCTGATTAATTATACAGGTTGCTAAAAATTAGAATTTAGAGAAGTTCTGGAAGAGTTGCTTATGTGAATTGGGATTAATAAAGAACAGTTGTAAAGGTGCATGCTCCTTATTACATGAACGAAAAAATTCCACTTTGCATTAAAAATTATTATATGACCAAAAAAATACTACCAGTCTTTGAAGCTTTATCAGAAAGCTACATATTTAAAAAAATAATTTAATGTCTTCAGGGACATGCACACAGTCGTCAGTCTTCTTCTACCGTTCTATTTTTTAAACATTTCAAGGGTAAACCTTCTAACTCACACACTTTTTTATCTCTTTAACGACGGCTCTCGAAAACCCAAATCTTCGACAAACAGCGAGAGCCGTCGGCCGGCTATTTCCTTCCCCCCTCAGAACGGAAAAAGTTGTCAAGGGCGGGAGCCCCCGATAGTTAATGGGTTTTTTATCTCCCCTCCAAGGAGAGACGGAGGGATCTTGTTATAGGAATGTCGGCTCCCTTCACCAGGCTCTCTTGCCTCTGGACCTCTGGACTGGATGTTTTTTTTTTGCTTTACTTAGTTTGATTTTATGAATAACGAATAACCTCAAATTACCTTTAATTTCGAAATATTAAGAAATTTATCATTGAAGTCAAAAAAATGGCAACAGTAAATAACATCTCAATTTATAGAATTTTCCTAAATTATGTTATAAGAACATAAATTTTATTTTCTACAGGAAAAATAGTTTGATGCGTTAGAGATAAATGTGACATTCACAAAAAGATTACTTCTATTAATAAAAAAAAATTAAAATAAAAACTGTGAATAATCATCAGGGTTTGTAATTTACAAAGTAAGGGTTGAAATCTTGAAAAAAATTAAAGAAGTTTCATTATACTGATTAGTTGAGTTAAGGATACTTCAAATAAGAGAACATTTATACTCTTTTCTATTAGCATAATATTCTATTGAGATGCTGGATTAATTAAATCCTATCAATTATTCATTGGTATGCTCCGACTGAAGAATTCTGTAGTTTAGTCTCTTAGACTGACTCTTACACCATAAAATTCCCCCAATAAACGCATTTCTCATTGTGCTTTCAACATTTTACTTTTCTATCAGCATAATATTCGATTGAGATGCTGGATTAATTAAATTCTATCAATTATTCAATGGGCTCCGACTGAAGAATTTTGTAGTTTAGCCTCTTAGATATAGGCTGTTACACCGTAAAAAATCCCCAAAAGCATAATATTCGATTGAGATGCTGGATTAATAAAATCCTATCAACTATTCATTGGTATGCTCCGACTGAAAAATTTTGTAGTTTAGCCTCTTAGATAGGCTTTTACACCGTAAAAATCCCCCAATAAAATGCATTTTCTCCTTGTGCTTTGAACAGTTTACTTTTCTATTAGAATAATATTCGATTGAGATATTGGATTAATTAAATCCTATCAATTAGTATTCTTCTTACGGACTTAATTGAAGTATTGAAATCTTTGAATTTAGGTCTTCTACACTCATCTGAGAATATCGTCCTATTAGACAAGATTGGTGCATACCTATGGCCAAAATTCTCTTTCAAAAATTAATGCATTCGATGCACATGTACGAATACGAATCTGTTCGTAATTATTGAATAGAGACGATTGTAAGATGTCCATTTTCAAAATACTCCGAATTAGATATCAGATCAGTTCTTTGATATAAGATAAATTTTAACGTTTATCCTTTACAAAAACGCATTAGAAGTGTTTTTCTTTGTCATAAAAATAATATAAACCGTCATGAAATCTGTATAAAAGCTATTTCTCTGGCCTTTTGTTTATCTTAATAGTTCTGTGAGTTTGAATTTTCTGCATTGAAAGATGTATAAAAGATCTATACTACACTAAAACGCTAGAAATTTCCAAAAGCCTAAAATATTCTGAATCATTCATAATATTTGACAATATTAAATCTTTATGTCCCTGATGCACTATGACATTTTAGTTCCAGGAGGTCATATTTTGGAAATAAATTCTGATCAAAACAAATATTTATATTGAGATACAAAAAAAAATCTTGGTAATTTAAAAAACACAACACATATTTTATTAAGTATCCCAAAATACCATGATGTCAATTGTATTATTAATTTTGATAATAATCTTATTTCTTCATCGAGAAGATTCCCTTGAAAGAGCTGTGAGAAAATACAAATTTTCGGGCCCCACACCCGTAATCAGTCAAATCTCGAAAACTGACACTTCCGCGCCGGGCGAAGCGACTCCCCACCCCACTGCCCACTGAGATAGGGCCACCGTAAAGTTTTATTACATCCAGTGCTTGGATGTAATAAAACAATTTGCGGCCGGACCACCAGCAGTTTATCTCCCCTATCTCCCTCAATCTCTTTGTATCTCCCCTCGCACTCGCCCCTGAGAGCTGTCAAAAATTCACCACATGAAGACACCGGCGCCATAAACTCAGGTTTCTTCCTGGAGATAATTGTTTTATTACATCCAAGTTTTATTACATCTAGAAAGTCTACGGCCCACCATAACGAAACGACATTCTCTCGGAGCGCGGGGGGAAGGCAAAGCAGGATTTTTTCCCGAAGGAGGTTGGTGTTTTGGCCGTAAAACGGCCGAACCGTCTACATAGGGTAGCCAAGAGGTTAAAGTAAGGTGGGCCGTAGACTTTCTAGATGTAATAAAACTTGGATGTAATAAAACAATTATCTCCAGGAAGAAACCTGAGTTTATGGCGCCGGTGTCTTCATGTGGTGAATTTTCGACAGCTCTCAGGGGCGAGTGCGAGGGGAGATACAAAGAGATTGAGGGAGATAGGGGAGATAAACTGCTGGTGGTCCGGCCGCAAATTGTTTTATTACATCCAAGCACTGGATGTAATAAAACTTTACGGTGGCCCTAAGCGAATTCTCTATCAACTTCCGTCTGATTCCGTCTTAGTTGAATTAGACGGCTTTGGGTGGCGTGAGTGCGGGCCGGGCGGATGGGCGGTTAGGAAGGCGTGGATAGGAGGATTGCCTGTGTGAACGTGGGGCCAGGGGTCCCTACCGTTCTCCTGCACGTTGACGGCCAGCTGACCTGTGTAGGCGTTGAAGCCGGACATGGCGGCGTTGTTGATGAATAGGGTATAATCATCCAAGGACGTACCTAGGGGGGTGCAGGGAGGAGAAGCTGCCCCCTTACCTAATTAAAAGAATAATTCCTTTAGTATTTAATTTTATCCTATTTTACAATTTTAATCATCAAAAAAGATAATATTAAAAGCACTGCATTACTATAAACTAGAATGTGAAAGCTTCTTCCATCTACCACTTTCAGAAACACTCCCTTAGAGTTTTATTATTTTCAAAAATAATTTTAAAAACGCAAAAGCAGTATTTTATTAATTTATGAAGTGAGATTTATTAACCAAAAAGGCTTGTGGGAGATCCCCCCTTTTCTATCTGATGTTTAATTTTTAATTTGTATTTACATTCCATTCGTTTTGTTATCATGTACCTTTGTGAATTCATTTCAGCTAACCCTATGTAGTTATGCAAGTTCCTTGAGCGTAGGATCGAAGGTGGTGCATAAACCCTCAGTATTCAAAGATTTTGTGTCGGAGAAAACGAGAGGTAATATAAAATCTAATTTCATACACGTTTCATTAATCAAAAGCCTGTTTCTATTTAAAGAAGCGAGCGTTATTTTTCAAAATGAGCTCCCAAGATGTCACTCATACACTTTGCTAAGTAAATATTTTTTACAAATTATAGTACTATGAAACAAAAATGTAAGTAAAAATATTGAGTAAAGTAAATTTTTTCTAGTTTATGAAATGCTGCCGGTTAAGCTTGAATATCAATTAACGGAGCATTAAAGAGGAAAAGAGTTCATAGAATTCTATTAGTTACAGAGATTATAATTGGAGAATAATATCTACTAAATAATATGGGAAATAAATATATATTTTAAGAAGGATTTTTTCTTGATTTCGTTTATGGTTAGTTGGTTTTAGAATGCAAATTTTATTTAAAATTTAACTATGCTTTTATTTGTGAAGTAAAACAAATAATAGTTTTGTAGTATAAGTGATATATAATAATAAGTGAAGAATAGGCTGAATTATAACAATTTGATAGATATTAACAAAATAGATGTTTGGTTTCTGCTCAATTTTATTTGAAGTTTTACGAAGATTCCTTTTTTTTCTTCCTCAAATAGCAGCAGCCTTTTTAACTGAAGTATTCGAAAGTTAAGTTTAATACTAGTAGTTAAGGGATTAATATTTTTATAAGAAACTAATGGTTGTAACAGTTTTGGAAAGCTATCAGAGAAGAAAAGCAGTTTCAAACATTGATTGACCTCTTAAAAGAGGTGGGCTGGTCACTAGGTTGACTTCAGGATGCAAGGTCTAGGTCAATTTTGTTTTTCCAAAACAGTTTGCGCTTGGAATCTTAACGAAAAAATGTATAGTCTTAAACATTCCCTTATAGCTGAACCATTTAAAAATAATTGACAATTGACATAGTGATAATAAATGGCAAAAAGGATGAAATTATATCGTCAGTGGACAAGGGAGAAGCGATACACCCGATTTTAATGGTCAAATATTTTCAGGGGAGGGAGATCTCCTTTTCATTATGAAACTACAGATTAACCACAAAAGCTTAACACATTTGAAAAATAACGTAAATGTTACCGATCGTTAATCTTTTAAATAGAAAAGCTCATTCAAAACGGGCTTTCTGAACTAATTAGTACGTTTCAGAAAATTATTTAATCAATTATACATAAATTGCTGCCTAAAACTGAAAAAAGGAACAGGGTCGCCGACATTATCAAACGGTTTCTTATGAACGATCGGTTCTACAAATGACAAGTTATTCGAATAAAATGTCGTCAATTGATTTCAGTGTCTCTGTCGTGTCGCTCGAGCGACATTATGGTGAATATGAACTTCTCCAATCCGTTCCGAGGCTTGGTCCACGCCGGGAAAAAAGACAGCGGCTGCAGCTTCCGGGGAGACGGAAAAATGAGTTATTCCCTGAACGTTCCTCATGCATCGTGTGGAACAATACATGTCGTAAGTGCATTTCCCTACTTCTGACCTATTTTTTTTTCACCTGGAAGAACTTATATTATGGATACATAAGAGCTTTCCTCAAAGATGTCCTTTTTAGCGGATAAATGTAAAGGTTGTTTAGATTATTTTTCTCAGAATATTCAGTAATACCGGGTTTGATGGTTAAAAGTTATTGCGAAAATCCATATGAGTTTTATATCCTCTTGATTAGTGGAATTAATGGAAGGATTTATTTGAAAAACATGTTTTGTTTAATAAATATTTTGAAAAAAAAAACCTACAAAACGTTATTTATTTTTTTAGCTGTATAGAGTTAAAATTAAGATTATTGAATTGTTTTAATTGCCAAAGTAGGACTCATAGTAAAATATCCTGTACCTGAACCTACTCATGGAATCAATTAGTTTCTTTAAAAAAAATATTTTTCCCACAAAGCTAAGTCTACAATAGTTTAAAGATCCTGCTCTTTTTAGGTTAAAAAAATACAAAAACTTCAGAATATACTAAAGTAAACACCAAATCGGAGGTATTTAAACCATTATATTATATTGTATTTTACATCTGCGAAAAAGTATAAATGAGTCAGAAATGGTGGAGTTTTGTAAGAAAACAAGCTTATAAATGAAAATGATATTGATATAAAAAAAAGAGATTACCATATATTTTATGATGGTTATTGTGAGTGATTAAAACAAATACAAGAAAACAATCCTATCTATAGGTTTCAATCTATAGGTTTCCTATCTATAGGTTCAATGCCTATCTATAGGTTTCAAATGCTATTCCATACTTAATAGAACTTTCTAAAAGTATTTTGGTCAAACTCAACATTGCACAAATGCACATGAATTTGGTGTGAGATGGTTAATATATAAAAACCTTTAAATAATAATTAATGTCAGATTTATTTTTAAAAATATTCATTAAAAATAACTTTCTCAATAATGATTCTGGGACATATTTAAATAGATTTCTATCATTTAAATAATTATATTACAATAATAAATAAATTTTTAGTAATTATAAATGTAAAATTAAAGTCATCTAGAAAGGAGAAATTTAAAAAGAAATATTATACACATTACTTATAAAAAGCTTAGAGATAAGAATATTTAACACATTAACCCTAGAATTAAGTCATAAGAAAATAGAAATAATACTTGTAATTTGTTTTACAGACACCTCAAGACAGCTTTGCCAACACACTGACAATCCGCTATCATCCAGCTCTCGAGCTAGAAGGAGACGAAATCAAGACAATTCTCTGCAAGTATGGCACTGGTAGTATACAGCTTGGTTAAACACTTGGGAAATCCATCATCATCTCATTTATTTATAAGTATCTGAAAATGCTCAAAGAAAATCCATTTTCATCTGATATGCTGGAGCTGATGGTAGAAGCTTGGGAGAGTCTTAAGTGAAAAAGGGTTATGCAGATCTGGAGCAACTAGGTTAAAGTATTCCATCCAAATATATGTTAAAAACTGCCAGTACTACTTTGTTGGAAAGCCATAGTCAATATTTTGTCTTGTTTGTTTTGAATAAACTTTTGTTGCAATGTATTTTTCTTCAGGGTTTGTACAGTACACTTATTGAAAAAAAATTCGGCTTCTCCATGCTATTAGAAGAAAAATTTAAGGCTGAGCGATATTTTTTGCAACCATTTCTTAAGTAATTACGTCACATGACATATGATTTTATCTATAAAAACAGGACTACAATAAATAAATTTTCATACAAGTTACAACAAAGGGGCTTAAATAAAAGTCTAGTCAACAAAATATTTTCATGAAATTTTTAAATAAATGAACCTATTTAGATAGATTTAATACCAAAAAATAAAAAAATACCCATAAAATTGCAAATTATAATGATCAATATTTATTAATGCAGTGACTCAAAATGTATAAATTGCAGTAAATAACAGGACTCTGACAAGAATTAAAAAAAAACAACTATGAGATGTTTAATTTCCAGCCCCCAAAATAACCCATTGAAAAAGATTTTTAATGCCCGACCTACTGGAACGCGTAGAAGGGGCAGGCCAAGTCTCAGATGGCTAGATACCCTGGAGAAAGATCTCTCTACATTGAGAATAAAAAAATTGGAAATCCATTGCCAAAGGAAGGCCAGCTTGGAAAAAACTACTGGAGAAGGCCAAGGCCCACCCTGGGCTGTCGAGCCAGTGAAGAAGAAGAAAGAAAATAACCCATATGAAAAATTTGTAGGTCTTTCTTTCTGATGAAAATAATTTTATATATGAGGTCAAAATGAAATTTTAAACACTCCTTTTCTTTACAATATTTTTATTGTTTATTAATTAAGTTAACTATAAAAATAACAATCAATATATATATTTTTTAAATAACATAGGATTTATTTATAAAACATCTGATTAGATTTCAACAGATAAAAAAAATATAATTTAGAAGTTGCATATTGTAAAATGGTTTCCAACTAAAATTGGTTTTATAGTTACAACATTGGAAGAAATAAATAATCTATAAAAAAAGTTGTACAAAATGTTTGATATTGTATAATGTAAACAAGATTAAAAGAGAAATACATAATTATTAAATTCTTTAATTTATAATAGTTAATGAGAAAATCAATATAATTCATTAAATGATTTTTATAAACAAAAATCATGATTGAAAGCAAATTTGATAAGGTTTAGTTATTATTTTATGGTGCAAGAATCCTGTATGATCATATTATTGCACCCTACTTTGATAAGGAAAGAAAGTTACTTTGATAGTTAAAATCTCAACATCAAAAGTTTTATTAAAGCAGAGAATACTTTGAAATTCATTGACTTAACTAAAGATTAGAAAATGCTTCATAGATCACAGTATCAGTAAAGGTGTTTATAAATATAATTATATATCGTTTAGAAGGATTTACTATAACACTTACATTACAGAACACAGACTTTGTGCTTTAAGTATTTTTTGAATGAAAACAATAGGATATCATATAAAATTATAGATTCATATGCTTCATTTATAAATAAAAAATTCCAACATAAATAACAGAAATACCGAATATAAATAAACATTAATCTATAAGATTTTCAATACATCATAAATAAACCTTTATCTAAAGTTGATATGTATTAATCAGAGGAGGAAGACTAACTACGTATATTTTTGTAAGAAATTACAAAATAACAATCAATCCACAGTTTTGAACAGAAATAGGCCAAAGAAGTTGAACATGCATAAAAAAAAGACAAAACTAATAAATAGGAATCAAAATATGAATGCAAATTCTTACCCTAAGAAATTATAATCTGAGTAAATCTATGTTTAATGAATAAAATTGTACTTTAAGTATTTAATCTCTCTCTCTCTGTAAATTGTATTATTTTAATACTTGAAAATTGGACAGTCAATATTTTTATTCATCTCAACATAAACTGTCTTCAACTGACTGAAGTCATTTATGGCAGCCATTCCATTCTCTCTACCATATCCAGATAATTTGTACCCACCAAATGGAACTTCAGGTGGGAAAACATTGTAGTTGTTAATCCACACTATTCCAGCTTGAAGAGCAGATGCCACACGGTGACCTCTTTGAATATCCCTGAAGAAAGCAAGGTTATTTCAAATTGTTCCATATCTTTATTTATGAGTTTTTCAATCATTGTTTAGTGCCAGAATGAACAGCAAGAGAAATTCATTTACAGCAGAATTAAAAGAGGTGTGGCATTGCTTCATTTAATAAAGGTGTTGGCAAAGTTACTTTGTAAGGTGTAATTTATATTTCTCATATAAAGTTACTTCAAATATATACAAAGGCCTTGATCACCAAACCATTATAAGTAGTGAATTAATTCCTTAATAACCACAAATATTTTCCAAGAAGTTTCTTGAAGAAGCAAGAATAATACATGTAAACTTAACTATGAAATAAATTCTTTCAAAGCTAAGTATTAAGTTCTTTTCTTAAAAAGTTTTAAACAGAGCCCCTCAGGCACCTAAGGTCTTTTGACATGTCTCTATTACCTATCGTCTTTAGAAAGAAGACAGAAGTGCAAGGATGTCTCTGGATGAAATGCTCACTATGGTATTAAAAGAGGCTATGAAGGAGTAAGAGAAACACTCAGAGTTCATTCTTAGATCTATAGAGATTATGCTAAAAGCAAGAGAAGCCTTTAGAATCTGCACTCCTAGGGGGTCTTAGAAAGGATGTAGAAGAATAGAAAAAGCCCTTGGATAGAACTTTTCCTGAGATTCTTTAGGATAGAGATATGCAAGAGAAACACTGATTTAGAGAGAGTGCATCCTATAGTCCTTAAAGAGGATGCAGAAAAATTGTCCCTGGGTTAGGTTTAAAAACCTTCACTGACCCTTACTTATAAACTGAGTTAAAGGTTTCTGGGTGAAAGATTTAAACTAGAGTAGAGTCCAAATATTCAAAAAGCCAAATTAAATATAACTGATTTCTTAACTTCCTTCCTTCACATATGGATAAGGTTTGGTTTTGACAAGAAAAAACACAGAAATTTACTTGGGATAAGATAATTTTTTATGATATTCAGTAAAAAATATAGTAACATAGTTTTGAACTTACTGAGTCATAACTCCAGCTGCAAGGCCATATGGGGTAGCATTTGCTCTAGTTACAGCCTCATTTTCACTATCAAAAGATAACAGGGACACAACTGGGCCGAAAATTTCTTCCTTCACAACTGTCATTTCATCAGTACAGTTGGTAAGTATACAAGGAGATATAAAGAATCCTTTTAGATGTTCAGGATCTGGGTCAATTTTTTCACCCCCAAAAGCAATTGTAGCACCCTATGTTTAAAAAGAAAATGACCATAAACATGACATTTATGTAAATCAAAAATGCAAATTTAATTATGCTAATTCGAAGGTATGAGGTTTGTTTTCAGTTATTTCTATCATACATAGAACCTAGCCTTGACTGTTTCCAAAAGGCCTACAAGGTAGAATTAAGACAAATTTATAAATAAAATTTTCATTACCAAGTTTTACTAAAGATAGTATTATCTAAAAATTCATAAACTACATTAAAGTCTAAAACCATTCCCTTTTGATAACATTGCAACAAGGTCACTAAATCACATGATCAAATTTATTTCTGGCAAATGAACTGAACAAAGGTATAAGGAGGAGATTGAACTAGGCATTAATGCATTAATTCCTGTTTTGTTAATTATCTTCTCTTTTTCCAACAATATGAGCAAGTTTAAGTTACTTTCCCTTTTCTTTTCATTCTCATTTTCTCTCAATACCATTCATTCTTATGTAATGCATTTTGTTTATGTTAAGAATGGGTTTTCATCAATATCAGGGTTGTTACGTTAAACACACTTTGTTTAAAAAAAGCAACCCCCCCACTGTTTAAAACGCATGTATTTTTTAGCAAGTTGCTCACTTTATTTATGCAACAAACTCACCATTTTCATGCATAGATCCCCCAGAGTTTAAAAACTTGGTGTCAAGTATAAGGCCTCGGTACAAACCACCAAATTGCTTGTTATGATGGCTTGAATTAGCTGCGCAGTGTGGAAAAAGTGATGAAATTGTTAAAAATTCTTTTTGTGTTTATGTATTGTCAAAGTTCAATCTTTTGAAACTAAGTTGCAAAATCATTTAGCTTTAAAAAGTAAAAATTATATATAACTTAAAGTTATGACTAAATATTAAAGGGTTACATTATTGAAATAGCAGTTAAGGTAGAGTAAAATATCACATTTAGGTTAGGTATTTAAATGTATTAAATGAACTATTGCATTTGAATTTTGTCACAATGAAGGATTTTAGGAGAAAGGAACTCGCAGGGTTAGAATAGTCTGTGAATGATGCTATTTGAAGGTACAAGGTCCACAGACTTCTTCAAGTTGAGAACCACTAATATAAAACGTCCCTTACTTATTCATATTTAAAATCAGTACTATATTTTACATCACTAGGCTGATAAGCTAATTTCTTTTGGGAATCCAAAGTATAATGAGAATGTCACAGATTTACCTCATTTTGAGCGATGTCAATGTACTGCATTATTTTATTCCCATGGGTTTCATTGAGGACAGCACCTATCTGTGTGTTTTCACTAAAGGGATCACCAATAACCAGATTCTTAGTAGCCTTAATTAGCTTGTCAGTAAATTCTTTTAAAACAGACTTCTGGACAAGAACTCTGGTACAGTTTGAACAAACCTAGAAGATAAAAAAGGGTATATTCGTCTGTGAAATTATAAATAAAAACAATTTTTTAAAACTAAACTGGATTTTTTAAAGCTAAATAAATACTAACCTCACCTTGTGTGAGAAAATTTCCCAGTAAGGTAGCTTTAACAGCATTATCAAGATCACAGTCACTAAAAACTAGAAGAGCTGATTTTCCACCAAGTTCCATGGTTACCTTTTTCATTGTGTTTGCACAAGCTTTAACAATTTTCTTTCCAGTGTTGACACTACCAGTGAAAGACACTTTTGAAATGTCTGGATGATTACAGATGAATTCGCCTGTTTCATAACCACCCTAATGCAACACAATAATAAAATGAGACATCAGAAATGAAAGCTCAAAGATAAGTAGTAACTATGGGCACAGTCTATTATATGCCATTAGATGGCAAATCATGGCTTGAAAGCCATGTGACTTTAGCCATTTAACTTCTCTTTCACTTTTTGTAAATTTTAAAGGGATGAATAAATAAAATTAAGGCTAAGATAAGTCAAAAAGTCACATAAAATAAATATAAAAGCATGACGAATACAAATTAAAATATCTATTAATTTTAAAATGAAGAAATAAAAATTTTTTTAAATTAAATTTTAAAAAAACATTTTGGAAGAACTAAAATCTACTATTTAAAACAAAATACATTTTTAATAAGCTTACTTGAACAACATTCACTACACCAGGTGGCAGACCAATTTCTGATAAGATTTCAGCAAGAATCACAGACGTTGATGGAGTGAACTCGGATGGTTTATAAAGGAATGTATTTCCACAGACAAGGGCAGGAGCTGCTTTCCAAGACATCACTTGGAAGGGGTAATTCCAAGCCCCAATTCCAGCTACAACACCAAGAGGCTCTCTTTGAACCATTGCAAAACTTCCCTCTGACAGTTGGTGATGAGAACCTGAAGGACAAAAAGATGGTGGTGAGAAATAGTAGCAGAAAACTCTAAAAAGGTCTGTGATATCAGTGGAATAAAAGAGGCTAATAAAAAATTTCTAGTAAATGGAAAATAAAAATGATGTGCAATGAACGAGTTCGGAGAACTCAATACCTTTATCGAGAACACAAGTGCAAGTTGACATTGGTTGGGATTTCAGGGAAAAGATTTGCGAAGAAATTAAGACAATTAAATGATGCTAGGGTAAACTAGAAGATGAGAAAAACATTTAAATCTTTACCACTGATAGAAGCAGCTATTCCTCCAAAATATTCTAAGACATCTGCACAACCAGCTATATCAACTCTTGCCTCCCAAATCGGTTTTCCAGTATCTTCTACTTCAACTATGGCAATATCTTCTAATCTAGCCTAAAACACAGAATACAAAATAAGTGATTTTTGCTAACAGCTTATAATGCTCAAATAAAAAATTTTAAAGTTAAACAAATGATACCCTGATAACAGATGCAGCAGATAACAAAAATTTGCCTCTCTCTCTTGGGCACAATTGTGACCAACCAACAAGAGCAGCTTTAGCAGAGTCAACAGCTATATTTACATCATCTTGTCCAGAATATGGTAAATTACAAATGAGTGATCCTAAAGAAGAAAAAAATAATTAAATGAAACTATTTTTAACAAATTTTGACAACATTAATTTTTGCAACAATTTTAAACATGCATGAATTAAACTACATTCAATTCATGCATACAATTTTTAAATCAGTTGGGATGTGTTCCTAAGGGTGATTAGTGCGTAACCTTTAAATATTTTCACATTAGGGGAGTCTGGGTATACTTGATATGCCTCACCCTCAGCAGAAAATATACCAAAATCAATTAGGAGAGCTTTGAAATCTAGCTACAATTTAAAAGTTATACTAGTACACAAGAACTAGCAAATTTCAAGTCTTTTTTAGCAATTTTGTTTTAGCTTATCAGGTTTCGAAAACTTTTGCTAGGCTTTCTTTACTTTATTTCTGAGTATGCTGGTACCAACATACATCTCCACTTTTATTTTCAATAGAAATAGAGGCTGGATGCAGGACAGGGGAGTAACCAGCCTTTTTTTCTGGAAGGGGGTTGATTCAATGTTATTTATAAGCTACTTCCTTTCTAGATCTTTTATACTGTAGACTTCTATAATACATTAAGTATTATATCACTTATAGGTAGGATTTTAATCTTGCTGCACCTAATATAAAAATGATCAAATGAGAGCCCTAAGTAAAAATAGAAGTCTGGGGGTCCTCTACCAAAAAATTTGGAAATTAAACTTTTAAAAGTAGTGTTTTAAGTTACTTTGACGCTTGAAGAGGTCCACTCATTGTAAGCAGCAGAATTTTCAAGTAAAGAAAGACATTTATAAACAGGCCACAAAATCTCAGAGATGGAGGGGGTATGAAGGTCTTTTTGGTATAATCCTCAAGATCTCCACTACATTTTAAAAATTTGATAATAAAGGAAAGTTGGGCACAGATTTGAAACAGGTCCCCCATGGCAAAAGGGGGGTGGGTTGCCAAGAACGAGAGACCAACCCATGAGCTGTTGCTTTAAAACAGATGCTAAACCTCTCTGTAGTTGGCAGTCACCATGGAGGACTTGTTCAAATCTTGTTAAATACTTTTTCTTACCAGTAGCAGGATTAAATTTTTCTACTGTACGCACAACTTGGTTTGGTGAAACCCTCTTTCCCTGTAAATAGTTCATCAATTGCCTTGTTGATTCCAATGAATAACGCCTAACTTGATTAAAAGCCATATTGGAAAATCTAGAAAAATATATTGTTATAAATGTAATTAAATATGTGATTGGCATTAACTTTGAAATACTTAACTTGACTTAACAGAAAAGAATTCCATGCAAAAAATTTCACTATTTAATTCTAATGCACAATAATATAGTAGAGTTCAACCAAAATATTTTTTTTATAATTTTCCGTACTTAAACGACGGTTTTAATCTATTTTTTTTTAGTATTAATATATTGCTATTGTAGAGAAATGCCCAAATATCAGACTGAATTCGCGGGATAGTTTTCAGAAAATAACGACCAGAAATTCTAGAAGTAAATCTTTACATTATTTCTTATCATTTCTAAGTGTGACTAGAAGAGAAACTTAGAAGAATCAGATAAAAAGTTGATAACGTTTAACCAGATTCAAAAATCAAAACTGCATGCTTCTCAGCTTTGTTTATTTACTTTTAGTGTGCAAAGTTAAAGTTAAAGTCTTTAACCATAAACTCATGGGCAAAAAATCCAAAAAATATTTTCAATTTCCAAGAATTTTGCTGCTCTCATGCATGCTAAATCATCAAAAACGAAGAAAAATATAAATTTAAATATTATTTCCAAGATACACTAGTTTAATATTCATCTATTATCTTATTAAAATTTATTAGGGAAATTCATTTAGTAGAAAAAGAATCTCTCAACTTATTGATATTCTTATTACCGGTTTAGAAATTCTGAAACCAACGGAGAAAATTGAAAACATTAGAATAAGATTGTTTTTTATACATGTTAATTTAAACCAATTTAAACAATCTGAGAAGACATTAGCTCAGAAAAATACTTAGAACAAGATGGTAAACTTTAAAATTATACTTTTTATAATGATATTCCTTTACGCTAACCTTTTTGGTTAGTGTTTTCGGCTACTTGGATATTAATGTATAAATTCTTCTTGATAACCCGCTCGAAGCATCGGAATCACTCGTATTTATTCTAAATGTAACATTACTCACAATATTTTCTTTTTAAGTTATAATTGTTTAGCTATTACAATAATTGCATCTAAATTTTTACTTACCTGCAAGTTTACTTGTTTAGAACATTTTATTTTGTTATTAAACAAATGTCATTGAGGTACTGATTTGAAACGGATCCTCCATGGTGAAATGATCAATGGGCTGCCAAGAAATAGAGATTAGCAATTTGGCCGTTGCCAAGAAAGAGAAGACTATTTTAGTGGGTGGTCGCCAAGGAAGACCTGTTTCAAGTCTGTTCCATCATTGACTGTAATTCTTCAGACAACAATCTAGTCAATGTATTTAGATTAGCTACACTGTTTAAATCAATTAGCGAAGCACACTAGCAATCATTGCATAGTAATCAATATTTTGTATGCTTGTCATCCTTTTTCTACTCAAAATGATTCATTATTTCTTTTCAGTTGTTTTACTCCTTTTTCAAGTCGCTGGTTGGAAAAGATGTAGTTGTTGAATTAAAAAATGATTTAAAGTGAGAAACTTTTTATTTTTTGGTACATAAATATATATATTTCACAGCAGTTTAGTAAGCATGTAGTAATCTTCTGTTATTTACTCTGATTAATTAGCTATTGTTTTAATTTTATCATAAAGGGAGGCTTGACCCAACCCAGACATAAGCATTTCCATTTGAATCTGATTGTGAAAAAGGTGTTTAAAACAAAACTTTTAACTAGCATTATTTGTAAAAGAAATAAGCATTTTACTTTCAATATGTTTAATATTCTGTTGAATATTTTAGTTTGTATAAATTTAAAATATTTTATAGAACATATTTATTTAAAATGTTAAGCTCTAGAAAATTCGAAATTTATAGAGCATTTTCAATCACATGACTCAGACTTAACTGTCTAAGCAACTTTGTTTTTATCCTCCATGTCGTCATGTGCAAGTGCTCTATATACAGTTCGGAGGACCATAGCATTTCCGGATTTTGGACTTATCCGGAAATTAGGCCATTTCAAGATTTATAAAAGTTAAAAATGGTCATATCTCTTCTGAGCGCTATTCTGGTTAATTGCTAGTTTATCAGGACAGCTTGCCCCCCTCAGGTTCCATCACCTAAATCTTGCCCATATGGCTCAACGTTTCAGAAAAAGGTTCCAAATTCATAGCTGCCAAGTACTCCGATTTTATCGGAGTTACTCCTATTTTTGATTTCTTCTCCGATAATCCGATTTTTCCTTAAAAACTCCGATTTTTTAAAAATACTTTTGATGCAATCGTAAAAGACAATTTTAATTTCTAAAAGCCTTTAAAGTTATTTCAAGGTGTCTACTGATTATGTGAAAGTCCTAAAATCGTATTACAGTCCGAAATTTCAATAAAAGATTGCGAATATTCATTTATGCTTCCGGACTTATGCCTGTAAAGTTGGCTTTTTGTATTTCTATGGCAGGCTAAAAAAAACAACTTGACGGTCGCGATCGTGTTTTTCTTTCTTTGGGTTGATGTCTTTAGCTTTAAAAGCTTGTTTTTGGAGAAAGTGGTCACTAATAGCTGGCAAATTTAAATAGTAAAAGAAAACAAAGAGGGAAATGTATCATTTGAATAAAACTAATGTCCTTAAAAGTAAAATGAGTTAAATATATTGTGACTGAAAAATAGGTGGTTGTGCTTTCATGTGTAGGCCGTGAAAGTACTCCTATTTTTTTTCTCCATCAGGTTGGCAGCTATGCAAATTGAAAAATGGGCAGTGTGTTCAAAGTCGGAGTTAAATAAAAAAAAAAAAAACATGGTGATTAAAAGTGTCTGGCTTTTAGGCCCTTACGGATTTTGGGTAGTTGAGTAGACTGTATTTGCAAATTTTTTAGTAAATAATTCAATTAACATTTTGAGTTTTTTAAAATTAAATATAAACTTTATTTAGTGATCGATACAAAATGATGAAATTTAATTGGTGACATAATGTACATAATTTTTTAAACTTCAAATTAAGTTATCAATTAGTTTTATTGTTTTTAAAGGCTACAGCAAAGTGTTTAATTTTAATTTAATTTATTGTATTTTTTATATAACTTGATGCAATTTTTTTTTACAGTATTTGTGGTACTTTGCATTCTGTTGATCAATATTTAAACATAAAGCTGACAGATATTAGTGTAACTGATCCAGCTAAATATCCTCATATGGTAAGTAAAATACTAACTCTTATAACTTAAATACCTGATTGTTAGTTATTTTCTTTCTATATCTGTAATTTTTTTTCCTGTTGCTTAGATTTAAACTAGTGTATTAATTACTCCTTAATACAGTAAAACCTCTCTTGAGCGACCACCTTCCGATCTGAGAAAAATCAGTCGTTAAGAGGAGTGGCCACTCAGAAGGGTTAACCTTAAAATCAAAAGGATAGCTTACAACTTAATCAAAACATTTTCAAACTATTATAGATAAAAACCTCTAAAGTAATTGATCCTCACACATTATAAATACAAAATGTAGAAAAAATGTTACATTCTCAGGGGTCTGTTTAGAAGAAATATGGGTCTATTTTCGGACCCTTCGCAAAATATTTTACCATAAAAACGAACCCTTTACAAAGTATTTTAGCCTTTAAACAGACTATTCTTCACAATACTCCAAATATGGGACCCTACTTTAACAAATTCACAAAAGCAGGCTCTTGGCTGAAAGAAACTAATTTAACGCTAACTTCAAATTCACAAAATGATGATGAGTAGATTTTTACAAAAACCAGACCCTTCACAAAAAGTCTGGATAGACCCCTGATTCTATTTAAATGAGGGAAAAGATTTGACTGTTTCTTTTTTTTTTCCCCATACGCTGTTCTACAGTTAGAAACACCCTCTTCATGTTGAAAGTTCCCATGCCTACTAACTAAACTGAAGTACAGTCAGTGTTGGCTTATTCTGTCCAAAACTTCGTTTTTTCCATACTACCAGGAAAAACTTTCAAATGACAATATCCAAGAAATATTCTGACTTTCTAAATCTGATGTGTCAAATTAAAGTTAGAAGTACCTAGTTATTACAAATTTTTCTTGGGTTTAAAATTATTCTGTAGGAAAGGAATATGAATGAATAAGAATTGTTGCATTAAACATAGCATTTGGTAAAAATGTTTTTAATAATTTAGTGAATTTCCTAAATAAATCCGATGGGGGGGGGGCATTTCAATGGGGACCGACTTTATTGAAAGTATTGAATGGGAATACTGTTTCTTTCCTTTCCCAGCTTTGCTGGTAAAGTTTTCTGTGCTCAGTGAGGTTTTACTGTATTTAATTGTTTGGGAAAAAGCTAGACATGATGTATAGGATTTTTATAGACTAGCATTTCTTTCATGCTTAGTTTTATTTGTATTGAATTAAAAGGTGAATATAATGAAATATTACAATTCCTGTCTGTCCCCTTAATCTATTGTTGTTGATAACAGTCATTATCAAAACTTAAAAAAATTATCAGGCACAGAAAATTCTCATAATGTTATCCTGATTTATTATCATGAAAAGTTGAGCAAGTAATACATTTGCCCACTCAAAAATATTTTGGCAAATACATTTTGTTGTTGAAATTTTATCATTTTAAGCAAAATTTATCTTTGATAGTTTGGTCAATGAATCCCAAAACTCAAAACATGTGCTTTGAATAATTAATTGAATTCCTGGTGTTCTCAGAAGTATTTTTAATTTCATAAGAAACTTTAAAAATTATTTCTGTGAAGAATGAACAATCTTAATGTTTTCAATTTCTGAGAAAATAACTTTAATACAGTTAAACCTCTCTCAAGCTACCACCCTCCGTTCCACGAAAAACCGGCCGTTAAGAGGGGTGGTTGCTTAGAAGGGGTCCCCTTAAAATTAAAAAGGGATTGTTTTACAATTTAATCAATACATTTCTTAAACTATTATTCATAAAAAACACTAAAACAGGTTATTATTTACATTTACAAGTATTATTTATCCAATACTATGTATAGACAATAAGAGATAAATATTTACAATTTGCTGAAGTAAGAATAAATATTTGACTGTGTTAGTCCGTTTGATTTTTCTGTTATTACCCGCGTTTCCAACAAATGTTTTAGTTCTAAGAAATGATAATTGACGGCCTGTAAACTTTCCGAATTTTCCATAAGAAAGTCTATTTGTTTCAGTGTTTCTAGAGCAGTTCCACAGCTGAAAGTCTCCGCAAGCTTTCTCTCAGAATTTCCTCTTTCATAGGAATCTATAACTTCTATGCGCTGCTCTAAAGTTAAAACCACTCTCACATCGTTAGATTTCAATAGCCAGTAACTCCACTGAATGCGAAAGTTTAAAGTTTTCAAATAAAATATGTTCTTGGATTCGTTTAATTTTCATCAGAACTTTGCTTCTCACTTGTGCTTAGCTGAATATGCATACTTGAGAAAACTTCTAATAACGTACGAAAAAAATCTAATAGATTTCTTGTTAGAACAAACGTAATTTAAATAGAACCCTGTTCTGAATTTTCTAAAAGAATCCTGTTCTAGTAATTTTTTTTTCCTTTCCCAGCCATAAAACAGCAAAAAAAAATTTTGTGAATTAAAAAAAAACTGGTCGCTGGGAGGGGTTTTAAAGGTCGCTAATTGGGGTATTTTAATATTAGGAGAATAGGGAAAAAAATCGGTGCCTTCAAATTTCGGTCGTTAGAAGGGGTGGTCGCTCAGAGAGGTTTTACTGTACCTTACTTACTTACTACCAAAGCCGGGTCTACCAGCTAGATTACGCGCCTTTGGCGCTGATGCGAGCTTCGCTCGTTACTATTTCACGCTTGCAGCTCAGTTAAATTTTCTACAATTACTTTTTTTAAGCTGCATCGGCAGCGCTAAACTATTCAATATTTTCAAACAAATCATAAGTTTTTCTAACCACGACTAATTTATTCTTATGCGTCATCTGAAGAGAAAGAAACTTCTCCTAAACTCCTCGGCGCAACAGCCCTAGTGGGCCAAGGCCTACGATGCCCATCTTCGTTCTCCTGACCGTGGGCCCTGGGGTGCAAGGTGGTGGTTAGGTGGTCAGTCTAATGCAAGACCCCCAGTGTTTAGTTCCCAAGCACGCTTGGTCCTCAATTTATCGACCCACTCAAGGGATGAAAGGTTGAGTCGACCTTGCCCAGCCCGGGAATCGAACCCCGGACCTGTGGTACGGAAGAGCTATGCCCTACCACTGAAAGAAACTTCACTAGAGCATTTTCAATCACATGACTCGCACTTAACAACAGCCTTAGCAACGTTGTTTTTGTCCTCCTCGTCATCAAGTGTGACGTCATGTGCGAATGCTCTATTAAACTGTACCAGTAATTTTTTTATAAATCCAATATGCCTAGTATCCTGTTGCGATAAATCTAGTAAAACGTCAAAACATTGAAGTTTGATAATTTCATTGTAGATTTTCTACAACTCTTTAAAAGACGTTTTGCCTGTGTTGGTAAAAATATTAACAGAAAACAATGGGGCAAATTGAAATAAATTTCTAATTTAAAAATGGAATGTTTTGAAGGAACATGACATATTATTGGCTCATCTAGGGTTGGAAATCTTTCGATCAAGACCGAGTTTGTCCAAATCGGTTCAGGGGTTCGGGCTAGCGGCCGGCCGAACGAAACCTCCCCATAGAGTTAACATGGGGGCAAAACGAAAAAAACGTATAATTTAAAAATGGAAGGTTTTGGAGGAACATGTTATATTATTGGCTCATCTAGAGGTGGAAAGCTTTCGATCAAGACCGAGTTTGTCCAAATCAGAACGGGGGTGTGGCCCGGCAGCCGGACGAAAGAAAAACCAAATTATTTTATAAGACGCCCACAACCCCCCCCCCCCTCCCCCCAAGAAAAAAAAAAACTGGTGTTTTTTTTTTTTTTTTTTTTTTTTTAAATAAAACCCAGCCGGGGGGTAAACTGTGGGGGTTTTTTTGGTGCACCGTAGACTTTTTCCACTGGATGTAATAAAACACTTATCTCCAGGAAGAAACCTGAGTTTATGGCGCCGGTGTCTTGATGTGGTCAATTTTCGCCCCTCTACAGGCGCGAGTGCGAGGGGAGATACAAAGAGATAAACTGCTGGTGGTCCGGCCGCAAATTGTTTTATTACATCCAGGGGAAAAGTTTACGGTGGCCCTTTTAGTCTTTTATTAATGCAAAACTGTCGAATCCAGTAGACAGCAAAACTTTTTACCTCTTCTAAGTAATCTGCTGCAATTCGAAGATTTTTAACATAAGCCTTTCGATATTCTTCATCCGAGTGATGAAAGCTATGTAGTTTTTTCCCAGCTATTACGTGAACTCTGGAAAAATAGAAAAACACATTTTTGAATAAAATGAAAAGCTATCATATAGTCTGAGAGTTTGAACTACAATATTATATTATAGATGTTAATGTTATTTTCTTTAATGTCTACTTACTCAGTAACTAATTTCATTTATTATGGGAATGATGTTCCATTTTCTAATTATTTAATTCAAAATACCAGTTTTTTGCATTCTATAGTAGATTGATAGGTTCGTTTAAAAAGAAAGAGAAAGCACCTTCATAATTTTGGATCCTTACTGCCTCATTTTTATGTTACCTTGTATAAAACTTTTCTTTGGATGTCATGGAATATTACAGTATTGCATCTTTCAAAACTTTTCTTTCAAGACCAGAGGAATATTTGATAAAGAACCAAAAAAAGCATCCACTTTTAAAGTCTCGTAGAAACCCTTACATCTTTCCTCTCAGAAAATGCTCCCAATGTGTTAAGTATTAAAATGTTCATAAATTCCGAGCTGCGTAAGGGAATAGCTGAGAACACACTCTTCAATGTGCCACGAGCATTTGGGAATTGAAAATTTGAGGAGAAATGTATAAAAAAAACCCTCAGATTATCACAAAAAATATTAGGCAAAAATTCAACAATAAAATAAACAAAATTTGTACTTTTTAACTGTAGTGGAATTAAAAATGCGATAAAACCTTTAGTATTTTCCCAAGCCCCCAACCTGCCCAATTGATATAAAATACTAAATCATAATCATATAGATGACAGTGGTACTGTACCTATAAGGGTTTTCATTTAATATATTTTTAAATTTGTGTTGCTAGGTTTTGTTTACTTAATATGTATATATTTTTTAAAAATTATAAAATACTAGAGCTTTCAGCGCTAGCCCGGCGTTGCCCGGGCACAGTAAAACTTTATATATATACCTATAGAGCACGCGCTATCCCGGCGTTGCTCAGACATTATTGACGGGTTGCGCCCGTACTAAGTTCCTTGGACAGAATCTCATAGAAATAGTTGGGAAGTCATATTTGTTAAAAATATTTAAACTTAAGGTGCAACAGATTTAGTATTACCCAGACTGCAACACAAAGAGGCCCGCTGCATTACCGTCCATAAAAATGGATTCAAACAGTTAAATGAATATAATGAAGAATTAAACAAAAATCAGTAAATGTATAAAAAGCCAGAGTGATTTAAAGGCACAGCTTCGATAAGAGTCTTTCAGCGCCATGTTTAGCCATAAGTTGATGGTAAATGATGACAACACATAAGCAAATTACTGTGGATAAATATGGCGGCTGGAGGACTCTTATCGAAGCCATGCCAATTTAAATTATGTGAAACAAATGTACGAACAACCTCAAACAAAAGTAAGCCTGATATGCCTCAAAACCAAAACCGTTCAATTGTTATCTGTCCCGATGAATATCGCTAAGCTGTTTTAGTAGCTAATGGTTAAGAAAAAGTTTATAAAAAGCCACTAACAGCAACCATAGATTTCTTTGCCTATATTATAAAATCTTTTTTCCAGCTCTCAGTGCCTGCTCTTAGCTCATTAATTCAAAGATTGACGTTTTTATGGGTTTTTTTTTTTTATTCTGAAGAGCGTTATCAAGAATGTGTTTCAAAATGAATCACTCCTTCTCTCAATAATATCAGCTTGTTTCTTTTTTTATTTTATCCTGATATTCAGTCGCTTCAGCAAGGTTTCTTTTTTTATTGAACAACGGATTTTTCGGCCAATCATATGCTTTATCGAAATAGCAGACGTACGCTTCTTCATTTTATATATTAAGATGAACAGAAAAACCTATAAAAAAACCACACTTATCTTTTCATTGTAACATACATTTACCTTATGTCATAAAAAAGTTGTAACCAATTCTTTGTTATTGTCCAAAGTTAAAGAATAAATAAAATATATATTTTTTTTATTTGCAATTAAGGGGGGGGGGGTTCCCCCAAGAGAAAACTGGGTTTTTTCAAACCCTGCCTCAGCAAATCACTCTTAATGATTTGCTAAAAAGGTATTAGCCTCATAAAAATAATAACTTTAACTTTGTTTAGGTCTTAAAACCTCCATATTTTTTGTTAAAGCCCTACAGAAGGTCCTATTTTTTATCATAGCTGAATCTATTTTGTCTTATTTCCAATTCCAAATTTCACCTTTGATATGAGAAATTTCCATATTTATTATATGTGCTTCAAACAAGTGTTTTTTTTTTTTTTTTTTTTTTTTATTTATTTATTTATTTATTGTTGAGTATTAGTTTAACTCAATTGACAGAATTTCACTTATAATTTTAAATTAGTAGTTATAATTAGAATGCTTTTTTTAAAAGGCTCTATATAAAACATCTTCTAATGATTCCAAAGTGATTGGAATAAATGCATTTTGTTTCGTCAACTATAATGTTTCTTTTGATGTTCATAGTTTTAATTGCAATCATTTCTTACAGCTTTCAGTGAAGAATTGTTTCATTCGTGGTTCAGTTGTACGCTATGTTCAGCTCCCAGCTGATGAAGTTGACACTCAGCTTTTGCAAGATGCTGCTAGAAAAGAAGCTGCCCAAAGTAAACAATAGAAGCAAGTTCATGTGTTGCATCCTTGTAAATAAGTCATGTTCTGTAACTCATGAATAAAATTATTTTCATAAGATTAACTGCTCAAGAACCTTGTTGCTTTTTAATAGCTACAATTCTTTTTAAATATGATGAGTTTTCATGCTGATAATATACTGATAAATTATTCAAAATATTTAATGTTTAAAAATAATTAGATTTGTATCAAATAATTTTATTTTTATGAAAACTTCATGATTCTAATAATCAAAAATTTCCAGCTTGCATCAAAATATTTGTACTTATTCCCTGTTAAATTTAAACATTCACAACTCTGATCTCATGAGCCTCTATTTCTCAAGCTTGAGTTGCTACAAAACCCATGAATTAATTAATGCTGGATATGTGTATGTTTTGAGTTCATACTTAACTACTACAAAACTTAATCTTTGCAGTTTTTCTTCAAACAAAATATGCTGTAACTAACCTTGATCACTCAAGGTAAATAAAATTTCACAGTTTAAGTGTACGAATGGTTTTATTAGGACTTTCAATAAATGTTCAATATATTCTATTTTTGAGGATGTTTGATTCAGGGTTCCCACGGGCTTTGAAAAGTACTTGAATTTCATTTTTGTTTTCAAGGGCCCTGGAAAGTACTTGAATTTAGTGCAAAGTCCTTGAATTTTATTTGAAATATTTTAATTAGGAATCCTCAGTTGAAACATGAAAAAGTTTATTTTTGATTCAAATAGTTCATATCCTGTTAGTTTCTTAAACACAGATGTTTTTTTTAAATTGTAGAACAGATATTTTAACTACCTTTACGCTTAACTTGGCGACTTTCGTAAAACAAGTGAAATATAGTAGTAATATGTTTGAAATTGTATAGCATATTAATGATGATATGATTTAGTCTTTGCTATAAGAAAGGTTGTCTTCTGAAGTAGGCAGTGGCGGCTCGTCCATAGGAGCACGTGAACACCCACAGAAAAAGTAGAACAAAAATCGAATATAAATATAAATAAATATCAATGGAAATATATTCTAAATTTCTTTTTTATACTCAGAATTATGTTTCTCCCCCCCCCCCCTTCTCTATTGAATAAGAAAAATTTACTACCGGAAACGCGAAAGAAATCGAAAAAAGAATGAACTCTTATTTTTCTTTCCATTTTCGCACGTGTAAGCGTAAAAAATTTGAGATTCCGAAGAAACCCCGACTGCTTGCCGGGGGAATTTTCAACTTACGGCCTCGCAATTTGGATTCCCGCTAGCACAGATTTTGTGTGACGACTGACGAGGCTTGCGTTTTTGAAGCTCAGCTTGGTTTTTTTTTTGTGGTCTGGATTGTTTCGGCTAATTAGAAAATGAGAAAAGCACTTTTTGAAAAGAAAATTATAATCTTCTTGTCAACTAATTTTTAATAATTATAAAAGGTATTTGTTAGGTATAATTTTATGGATAAGTATCATGACTTTCCCCTCAATGGTATTATAAAAAATGAAATGAATATATTCATAAGTGTTTGTATATTTCCATTAAATGCATATTTTTTCAAAATAAAAGCGCATGCAGTGAAGAATTTAGGCATTTAAAACTACTCTCCTAAGAGAGATAATTTTTTTTATGCATTGGCCCAACATCCTTCTCTTTCTGGATCTTGTGTAAATTTTAAATTTTATAAAATGGGTGTGAACCCCCAGTTTATCAACTCACGAGCCGCCACTGGAAGTAGGGGTACTAAAGATAACAAGTTTCGTTGCTCGTAAATGGCTTTTCTGCCTTTCTATGTTAGTCCATGAAAAATTTAGAATAAGCCTTGAAAAGTACTTGATTTTTTTCCTCACGAAAGGGTGGGAACTATGGGATTGTACATTTGAAGTACAAATTTTTAATCACCTGAATTTGTTACAATGGGCAATACCACTATTTTTATTTTATTTTTTTATTTGGTTCAGATTGCATACACATAAATATACCTTCAAAAATTTTTGCTCTGCGATGCATACTTTTTTTTAAAATCAAATTCAAAGTTTGCGGGGTTTTTTTTGCGCGCGAAATAAAATTTTTCGCGGGGGAAAGTTGTGACGTATACTTCCATCCGATACATTGTTATGCAGATTTTGCCTCTTGTTAATAGACGACATTAGTGTGACGTCACTTGCTTGTTTGGAAACGTTGATTCTATCCGTGATTGGAAGTAAATCCGTACGGAACCAATCACGGATGGAATCAACGTTTCCAAACAAGCAAGTGACGTAATGACTAATGTCGTCTATAGAGCATTCGCACATGACGTCACAGGCTTGTGACGTCAGAGGCTTGGATGACAGACAGTAAGATGGAAAACTATAGGATGCCCATCGTTTATTTGTTTACTTTTGATGTGAATTTTGAAAAATAAGGATGTTTTGTTTTTCTCCAAAGTTTACTTCAAAGTAACCTTTATTTACTCTAAAATGACATCTCTGCATATTATAAGTCATTCAATAATACTACATTTTATATTTAGCAGTGTTCTAATTGCTGAAACCATTTCTGCCAATATTCCTAATATTTCAAGAACACAGCTATACTGACCCAATCACTAATACGGCAGGAAATTTTAACCCAAGAGAAGCTACAGATATGCAACTAACCTAGTTAATATAAGAACCATCTACTTTAACGTGCAACCAACTTATTCGAAAATTTCATCCTAACTCAATAATTTCAACTTTCAACATAATTCAATGGAATTGTAGAAGTATATCAAATAAAGCTCATTGGTTGCAGAACACTCCCTTTTCAAAAGCTTCAGTCCTCTGTTTTCAAGAGACATTCTTAAAACCTACATTAAGTTTCCACATTGCATCAAAGAAAGTTTATAGAGAAGATAGAATCAGTTCAAATAGCTTTGGTGGCATAGCTATTGCTATTAACAATAATTTGACAGCGCAGAAAATTGAACTAAAACTTCCAACAAGTAATAATGAAGTACAGGCACTAAAAATCGATTACAAGGGCTCAGCATTAACAATAGTTAACATTTACTCGCCTAGAGGAATTTTCACTTCAGATTGGCTTACTTCACTCCTGGACTGCCTAAACCCTCCATTCATAATATTAGGAGATTTTAACGTCCGTCATAGATGCTGGGGAGCCACTGTTAACTCTCCTGGAGCGGATATATTAGCTAGATGGATTGAAGAAAATGATATTTGTATGCTAAACCTAAAACAACCTACCCATTTGTCATACAATGGCTCTTCCACACTAATAGATCTTACATTATCTTCTTCAGATATTTATCCTCACTTATCTTTAGAGGTTTGCTCCGACTCTTACGATTCGGATCATTTCCCAATTTGCATATCGTACAACCGTTGGAACACTCCCTCGAATGTCATTCGCTATCGATATCAATGGGAGAACATCAAAAGAGATTTGAACAGTTCATTAAATCAATACTCAAATAATGATTTTGATTACGAATCCTTTCTTGGAGAATGTCAAAGCAGCCTACAGGCCCACAAATCGGAACAGATTATAAATGGAAACTCGAACCCACCTTGGTGGAATTCAAGATGTAGCTTTCTTTTAGGGCAGAAGAGAAGGTACCTGAGATACGCTAAAACTTATCTATCCCGTGAGAACTGGGTTAAATATAAGAAATTGTCTGCCTTACTCACAAAAGCTATAAAAGTATCTAAAAGGAGCTATTGGGAAAAAACGTGTAATGAAGCCTCTAAATCAGGGAGGATATTTAGAATAGTTAAAACCATAAATAATCGTCAACAAAACAACGAAAAACTTCAAAACGTTTTGCTCGATGACAAAAATAACAAAATAATCCATCCTAAAGCTCAAGCTGAACTTTTCGAAACCTTCTTTTCAAACTCTGATGATTTAGAAAGAATTCCGTTTGATTTCACTGCAAATAATTCTTATGATGCACATTTGCTTGATAAGGAATATACCATTGATGAGCTCAAGTTAGCGATCAAAAACACCAAAGCAACTACTCCAGGGGAAGACGGTATTTCTATCAAACTATTTGAAAACCTTTCTACCAGTAACCTGCAGAAAGTGTTAGCAGTTTTTAATAATATCTGGTTCAATAGTGAGATACCAAGGTCATGGAAATCCTCTATGATAATTCCAATTCTTAAACCAAGGAAGCAACCTGATCGTCCAGAATCTTATCGCCCAATCGCTCTAACTTCAGTTCCGTGTAAACTATTTGAAAGAATGGTACTTAAGAGATTAATTGATCACACCCAAAAAAACAAGATATTTAATGAGAATCACTTCGGATTTTTACCTCTCCGGGACAGCCAGACGGCCCTCAAACTCCTCTATGACGATATTAGCGTCATCAGGTATGTTCATGACTTTGTCTTATTCGTTGCTTTAGACATACATGCTGCGTATGACTCTGTGTGGCAGGACGGGCTAACATATAAATGTTTGGAATCAGGAATCTCAGGTTACGCTGGGAAGTGGTTATCTAACTTCATTTCAAATAGAAATATAAAAGTAAAATGGAGAGGTGTCATTTCAAGTGGTTCCCCGAACAACAGAGGTATTCCTCAAGGAAGTGTTCTGTCACCATTTCTTTTTACAATATACATGAAGGATTTGTTTAGCACATTAGACCCTGGAGTTAAATGCATCGTTTATGCTGACGACATTTTCATATGCTCAAGTGGAAATAACTTACAGGTGGTGAAAAATAGAATTCAAAAATCTCTGGAACAATTCTCGAAATGGTGCTCAAATTTTAAACTGAAGGTTCGGCCTGAGAAATGTGCAGTTATGAACTTTTCTAAACGCCAATTAAATCTTGATTTCAACTTTAGTCTTTTTTCAGTAGACATACCATGGGTTCCAAATTTAAAAATACTCGGAGTTCACTTTTCTTCAAATTTGACCTTCCAATATCATTTCAAACAAGTTAAGAAAAAAACATTTAAAAAACTAAATGGAATCAAGGCAATAGCGTCACATAGGTGGGGAGCTCGCACAAATGACTTGATCAAGATTGTCAACAGTGTTATTAGAGGAAGTCTTGAATACGGAAGCATCATAACAACAAATGACTGTAAATCATCCCGTCATCTGTTGGAACCCATCTACAATGAAGCCCTTAGAATTGCTCTTGGATTGCCTAAATGGACCCCTATACCCATTCTTAGGCAAATCAGTGGTCAACCTTCAATTTTTGACCGTCAAAACTACTTAAGCTCTGCATATTATGTCAAACACATCTCTCTTGGAAATTCATCTCCAGTCTACAAAAATATTATGAGAGGACTAACCTTAAACGACTCCTCTATAAGAGGTTTTTTCAATCTGAACGAAATCAAAAGGCTGCTCACTTCCTGGAACATCGACCACAGTGATATTGTTCCTCACCCAAGTCTGTCTATAATCTATTCCGGAAACATAGAATTTCATCTGTCTGATCTCCCCTTTCAAAAAGCATGCACCCAACCTGAAATAGTGCATCTATATGAAGATTTTATTACAAATTTGAGACAAAGCTGCACAATAGTTGCTACTGATGCCTCTAAAACCAGGAGTAACACGTCGATAGCAGGCATTAACTTTAAAAGTAAAGAAAAGTTTTTAAATAGAATATCAAATGTTAATAGCATATTTAGTGCTGAAGCTATGGCCCTTCTTCTTGCCATAGATAAATTCATTGAAAACCATGAATCATACATTATTCTAACAGACAGCAAATCTCTCCTGAAAGCCCTCACAAATGTGTCCAAAAAATCTTCAGCTATAGTCCTTCAAATACACAAAGCCTTACAAAACGTTAGTAAAATAGCTAAGAAAATTAATGTTATCTGGACTCCAAGTCACAACGGTATCAAAGAGAACGAAGAAGCAGACTCTTTGGCCACATCTGCAAACGAAAATAGTCAAGTATTTAAATGGGTATCATCAAAAGACATAATTAAGCAAGTTGGAAAATACTATTCAGATCAATCCAAAATCACCTGGTTAAACTCCAAATATTATCCCGATCACGAAATTTTAAATGAAGAAATTAACCTCCAATGGTCTAAAAACAGAGAAACAGATGTACTGTTAGCTAGACTTTTTACTAGAACATACCCCACAAAAAGCTTACTTCACAAGTTAAACTTACTAGACTCTCCTCTTTGTGCCATATGTCAAGTACCTGAAACAATAGAACATTTAACAACTGTTTGTGTAAAGTATGATTCTTTAAGGGAAAAACTCGTAAAAAAAGCAGGATTTCGTACAGCTGGTGATTTAACTTTTCAAGTATTATTAACTAAAGCCAATAGTTCAAAAAATCTTATGCATGTAGTCGGTGACTTTCTGAGAGACATTAACAGAACTGATCTTTTGTAAATAGTCTTATTAGTATAATTCCTTTTCTTATCATTAGATGACAAGCCAGCCCTGCGTGGTTTAGGCAATTCATCATTTTTTTGTAAATAAATAAATAAAAATCGGGATGAAAAACCAAGACAACTGCACGAAAGGTATGTAATTTTGGTGTTATAAGATGTATTTTCTGGTCCTTTTTGCATTTCCATCGGTCTTTAAGGGATTCTTCAGCTGGGAAATTTTTTAAATGCATTTTTGTGCCTTTTTGATAGAAACAAAGAATATCGACAACCAACAGTAAACAAAGACAAGCCCAAGCAGCCAAATTGTTTGTATAGGATGGAAGTACGTCACAATCGCATCAGCCAATGGGAGAACGATTTGAGTACTGCTCAAATTCCGCGCTTTTAAATCTTAAATAATTAAGAAAATAAATTTTTTTGGTTCTTTTCATGCAGAAAATCGAAATCAGAACAGTTTTTTTCATAGGGTAACGATATTATTATTCATATTTTAAAAAATAGTGGTATTGCCATACTTGCCAACTATTACGGAATGTCCGTAATTGTTGCGGAAATTCGGTTTAATTTTTACGCAATTCAATTTTTACGCTTTCTTCCGGACGTTTGCCTGTAAAGTTGGCTTTTTGACGGCGTGGACGCGGGCAGAAAAAACAACTTGACAGACGGTTCGCGATCGCGTTTTTCTTACTTTGGGCTTTAAATGCTTGTTTTGGGAGAAAGTGTTCACTTTTTGCAGTTAAAATGTGTCCAATATTTAGCTGGCAAATTAAAAAAATATTAGAGGAATTTCTTGTTGTTTGCAAGAAGGCAAATAGAAATTTATGGTTTGAACTTGAGGGTTCAAACAAAGAATTACAAGGTGTGCAGATAATAGGGTGTATGAAATGTTTAAGGTAAATAATATTATTTAAGCATTATTTAAATTTTTTATAATAAATATAAATTATATGTGGACCTTGATACCCAATCAACACTGAGGCACCATTTTACCTCTTATATTCAAAATATATGAAAAGTCATACATGTAATTTAAATTATTGACACCTTGGTAACTATTCAGTAAAGAAAACCTTTCAATGTAGAGAAAATAATTTTAATATAGGCGATACAACTATTAAATGATTTGGTATAATTGTTTCCTCATAATATTGTCCTCGCTGCATGGAAATTTTGTTTAGTTTACTTTTTTGTCTTTATAGTAAAATCATTTACTTTGCTTTCACAAATGAATAAAAATAGAGTCAATTTAATTATACTGTAGTTTAAATTGTCTATTCTGTAAGTTGCCTTTTGTATGAATTTGTGCTTTGCACGTTCATTTTATTGAGATATTGGGTTGCCTTTTTGCCAATCACATCCCTGAAATTAAAGCATTTGTTTATTTTCAACTTAATTACAAATTTCTTTGATTTATGAATTTTTTTTCGATACTCTAATTTCACATTTAGTATACTTTTTTACCCCTTTTATATAACTTTGAATCATTTTTTCAAATTGTACTTTTGAGGAATGAGTCGCGAAAAATATTACTGATGACAGTTTTCAAAAGTTGGCAAGTATGGTATTGCCCATTAAAGTATCATAAAAGAGATAATACAACTGAAAAGTTGATCAAGTATACAGGTCCAAGGCTAAACTGGATCTGTTAACTGTGTTATATCTGTGTGTGTGGGGGGGGAGCGGGGCCGTTTTGAGACTCAGAGAGGAAGAAATACTTCTCAGACGCAGGAATACAGATAACTGCTCCGTTTTTGCCTCTGAGCTGATCGCCATTGATATGGCTCTTGATTGTGTTGCAGAGCGTCATATAACGGATGTGATCTGGATCCTATCAGATAGCCGGAGCGCTATACAATATCTAAGTAATTGGAGACTTATTAAAGAACAAAAAGGAATTAGAATAATAGAGAAGCTCAGGGCCCTCTCCGGGACCACTATCCGCCATCTGCAGTGGATCCCATCCCATGTGGATAATGATATGGCTGATGGACTGGCCAAAGAGGGCTCTGCCATGCCTCATATCGAGAGAGATCCCTTAACATAATCTTGAACTATACTCAAGAAGCAAGGCCTCTATTAACATCTCTTGGAGGAATCCACCAACACACCCATGGTAAATTAGAGAGGGTCCTGGGGCATCGATTAGATTTGTCGGAGATAGGAGAGATCAGACTGCTCTGGTTCGACTGTGCACTGGTCATCTGAAAACCCTTAAATTTTTAAATGGAACAGGGACCTTTCCTGTTTGCACCAAGTGCAATTTAGGGGAGGCCACCGCCAAACATCTTTTGGATTGCCTTGGATTGGCTAAGGAGGAACTCTATAAAAATCCTGGTTTGGTGTTGGAGAGTTTAAAAAAGTTCTTATGGATCTGGTCTCATCCAGACCTGAGGGATAAGGAAGAAGAAGAAGATAATTTAAACTATAATGTATAATTTATAATTTCCTAAAAAAGTTAATTATTTAACCTCTAACACATGGCTTGTAATTTATTATTATAACAAAGTACTAGTTGGGGACCAAACCCCACACGGATAAAGCTAAAGTCTTGTAGGGGGATTTAGAAAATAACCAGAAGTTGAAAGTTTCAATGCTTTCAATGTAATTAGTTTATCAATCCTTCTTTTCATACTGACTTTTGCACACCCTGTACTTATTAAGCAATTAAATAATTATATACTGGGTTGGACCCAAGAAAATATGATAAGTCTACCTTATGGCTGAAAATGAACCCATACTTTCGCAAGAAACGATTTTGCCTATATGCTATTTTATATGGTATGGTGATTCATAGTTCCGTGATCTGATACACTGATTCCGAGTTCGATTCCACAGAAAAAATCGAACACGGAACCCTTTGGATTATGTTGACTTCATCTATTAACATTATTTTGAACTAATTTTTTTTTGTCTTTAAAAAAAAACCGTTACCTTAAGATGCTGAGGCTGAAGACCGTTTTTCGTTCCGATTTTTATAGCATTTTGAAAAGTGTACTGACTTTTTGTCCACTCTTGTATCCCACGCAGCACAAATGTTAAAGATTCGTTCAAATTTCGTCATGTGTGGCCAAATTTCGTTTATTTTTATTTGCAGTTACGTAAACTTCACATATTTGGTATGAGCTGTGCTTTTAGGAATATATTCACAGTATCACAGTCCGTACGGCAATCTGAACACCGGGCGGACTCGAACACTCGCCATCAATGTTTTGAGAAAATTGAAAAAAAAATCGCTTTTTACTGAAAAAAATTCAGAAATAAAATATAGTCTATTTAAAATAAAATAAGATTGAGTAATTAATTTCGAATGCATCATGCTACCATCAGAGTACAACACGGACTGTAAACTGTGAATATGAAAACGAACCGGAGAGCTATGCTGATGTTAGATGCGAACTGAACGGAAACAATTTGTAAAAAGCGTACATATAACAGTATGTGTAAGTCATTTACCAAGGTGAGCAAATGCGCCTTGCAGGTAGCAAAAGCGCCATGAATCCTGTTGCTTACCACATGCTGGGAGGATCAGGGCTGGTAAGTGTAATTTTAAATTTTGTATTGAAAAATTCATGCGTGTTTTGTTCAATCTGGAGTAAAACTCAAAGCTCTGTGACATTTTAATTTTGTTCCGGAGGGAAGTTGGCTGCAATTTCGACTTAGAGTTTTATTTCGGAACTAAGTTAAACGTCACTTAGGAATTTAAAAGGTTCTTACGTATTATCCCGTGAATGAATACAATGAAAGTGAAACAGTGTGAATGAGCCTTTAACTATTAAAATACAAAATGGTGGAACTGCTTGGGTGTTTTACACCTCAGTTTCGCACCAATTTTTTGTCTGCGTTACTATATGGTTTTGGCAAATCTTAAATTTTTCCCTCGACAAGCATTGCGTCAAATTTAGAATGTTTGTGTAAGAATCGGAATGAGAAATAAGACGCAAGGCAAAATCTGTGACTATCACTACTTTATAAATATTTCAACATATTTCTTTTTGTTAAAAAATATTGTTTTAAGGCTATTATTTATTTTTGTACACTTAAGAGAAATTTTTATGAAAATTTTACTTTTGAAATTTTGTAGAATGTCGAGTAATCAAATACATAGTTCTAGTATTTTTTTTTATTCTGGACATAGGGTAGTGACACCAGTAACTGACACTTTCAGATTTAATTCATTTATTTTCTACCAAGGGGTTCTAAGTTTAATAAATTAAGAATTCCCATTTCATTTCATGTTAAGAAACTTCCGATTTTTAGAGGTTCGCTTAATGCTGAAATTTAGGACCCGCATTTTTGATCAGTCTAATTTTAAAAAATTTTCCTTTTGAAACCTATTTCAGATTTATGAAACCTATTTCAGTATTCAGTTTTCAGAGTTTCAATTAAACATATGATGCTTATTCAGAGTATTACTTATATTTAACATTTTATTATCTCAACAAGCAAATGCTTTCTGATGTATGTTAAATCATGGTTGGATAATTTTTATTGCTTTTCTGTCTGTTAACAATTTCTAACTACAGTTATTTTTATTCAAGCAAGATAGTTCAAAACTAAAAAATACTAGTAAAAAACGTAAAATTAACTGTCTTAAATCTGAGCATACAATGTCAGAAATGAAAACGTTGCTTTATGCTTGTCATTAATTGCAAGTCGCAAAAGATCTGACATAAACTGTGCTGTGTGTTTTCCCAACTTCAGTGTTTTCCCAACTTCAGTGTTCAGTGTTCATAAAGTGTATAAATTGTTTTTATATTGCCAAACGAGTTTTCAAAGGGTAAAATTATATTGTTTATTGATTGATGTATATTTAATTTGTTAACTAGGAAGTGGGGGCGATTATAAGTAATTAGTTTGGATACGGCCATAGAGATCTAATAGTGTATTAGAGTAGACATCGCGTGAATTTGGCGTGACAAGGACAATGTTCCTTAAAGATATCCAGTTTGTCGGAAACGAAAGAGTTCCCATTCCTGCTCCTGTTGGTGATATCAAGAAGGACAGACCTCTGAGTGAGCTAATTTTCATGGTGGGTTGTACTCTCTTTGGTGGCAGTTAAATTTAGCTGTCACCGGGAGAGTATGAACCTCTCACTGAAAATGTCATCGACCAGAAAGTCACCTTCTACAACTTTGGTCCGGAAGGCAGTGGCGGCTCATCCCTAGGTACAGCGGGGAATTGCATTTTCATATAAAATGTTAATAAAAAAATTATTTTAATTTTACTTAATCTTTATCCTTTTATTCAATTTGTTATGTCAAATGTTATACTCAACAGCAACGTTTCCTGACCCTATGACGTCAACAAACAAAGTGTAGTTCCAGTGGCGCGGTGCTGCATGGGCGCCCATATGTTTGAATTCAGAAGGGGGCCCAAGAAAATTTTTGTAAGTTAGCCAGTCAAGCAAGCTCTTAATAGACTTACGTTTCTTTTATTAGGGGGGGTTGGTTCATAATTATTTCAAAGGGGCCCCTTACGAGTACCTAATGCATAAAATTCTGTGTAAAATACTGAGGTTTCAAGCAAAAAGGGGGTATCTAGGGAGGGTCCTCCCCTGGAAAAAGTTTTGAAATTTTATTCTTAAAAGTAGTGTTTTAACTCATTTGGATGACTTCTAAAATAAGATGCTCCTACGCCGAGCAAATTTCAATAAACTTAGTGTATAAATGGTGGTCAACATTATTAGAATCTATTTAAATTTTGCTTTTGAAATAGCTTGTAATCATAATAAATATATTAATACAATTCAAAATTTTAAATAAAGAAAAATGTTTAATATAAACCAAAATTATTATAGTCAAAGGAAGATTTTACGTAACTTTTTTTGCCCTTATGTATGGGCGCCCATGGGTGTCTGAATATTTAGTGAAATGAAGAACGTGATTATTTTGTTAAACCCATGTATATGTCGTAGCCGGATCGTGAAATCAGACATTTCGTGAACTGTCTAGACATTTCATGAACTGCAGCCAGATCGTGTAATGGTCGATCTGTTATACGAAGTGTCTAAAATTTTTAGACAGTTCATGATATGCAATTGAGCCTTAGACAGATCGTGTAATGTTCCAGAATTACATGATGTGTCTAACTTTTTTAGACAGTTCATGAAGTGTCTAATAGCTGTTTTGCCGATCGTGTAATATCGCTAGGAGTAATTGATTACTGAAAAGGAATAATCTAAAAAAATAAGATATTAGTTAAAGCAGCCAATTTTATTTAATTATGAATAAAATTTCATTTCTCACTTATTTACAAAATAAGGTTTTCAATTATAAAATCTTTCGTCTTTTTTATTTACACATGGTAAACTTGAGTGACATCGACTGTTACATCTAACCTTACTTTCTTGCACGCACATTTTTTTGTAGTGCATTGTACGTCAGAAGCTCTGCACGAGCATTGAAGAAATCCTTGCCGTCCACTGCAATATTGCACAGCTTCTCTCAGAGAAAGAAGTTTTTCCAAGTCTATGTCATCATGTGTAAAGAACTGAGAGCCAGCTGGGTCATTCCATTTCAAGTGGTCCAAAAAAAGTAAAATTGGTTGCTCGACCATTTTTAAAAAATCTGAAATTTTTTGTACATCAACCCTAACCTAAAAGAAGATCAAAACAACCATTATTTTTAATTTAACCTATTTTGCTTGTCCGCAGCAGCCATGCAAATTTCGACGTTTTAGCGGTTTTTGCTAATTTAAGCGTTTACGGGATTGGAAATATCTCCCCTTTAAAATCTCCAAATCAAATGGGGTTTGAAGCAAAATTGTTTAGAATAAAACGTTCTAAAAGACTAGAGCAAGTATGTTTTTCTAAAATAAACCCTTAGGGGTGAAATTTTATTTTAAAGTTGAAATTTTTTTAAAAATATCTGCCCACTTTAAGAAGATTTTTTTATAAGAAGGAAACCTGTCAAGGCACGAATATTTTTTTTATTAATAGTCCAAATACATTTTAGATCATATGCAAAGTTTTGGATCTGAGCCTCAATTTGTCTTTATTTAAAAAAATCTCAAAGTCAAAGATTTGTCAAAATTTGCAATTTTGAGGGTTAAATATCTCTGGTGGGGGACCAGTTAAAAATTTTAAAATGGTTCATTCTAGAGTACTATATATTAGTGTTAAGCTCAAGAAGTTCATAGGAGGAGATTTGACTACAAGCCGAGGTATGATTTTTACAAGGGGCCCCCAAATGTCGCAAAATTTGGAAGTTAAGGATTTCTATAAAATTTGTCTGTTTTCAAGAGAACCTTTTTATAGGAAGGAAACCATTCAACACAACACATATTTTTATACAAATAGTCCAAATGTAATTCAAGTTACACGCAAAATTTGAAACCTGAAATTTGGTTTTTCTTTGCTTAAAAAAATCCCAAAATCAACGATTTGTCAAGAATTTCACTTTTTTAGAGTGATATCTCTCTGAAGGAGCAGGAGATAAAAATTTGAAACTTTGTCATCTTAGAGTATATTATGGTAGTGTTATGCCCTAAAAGTTTCAAGATGGAGGATTATTTGGCTACAAACATAGAAATGGCAAGGATGATATTAAACTTTTTTTTTTTTGAAGTGATTTTTTTTACTTTACAATTATTTTGTAAATTTTATTAATGTTTCATTACTTTTTAATTTTAATTACACAAAATACAGCAATATAGAAAAGCTTAGCAATGAACTTTATGAATTAAAATATTTATCTCTATTTTTTACCAAACATATGTTAAAGTTGGGCTTGATATAAGTAATTATATTAACTACTTAACCTTAGCATTCAGCCATTGACAATCTTTACAACCTGAGAGACGGAGAGGGAAGAAGAAAACCGCTATGAGAATTGTTTTATTGCATACTGCAAACCTGCACCAAGATCGGAAGAACATTTTGATTCACCAAGGTGTTTTGTTGTTGTACCCATGTTTTTTTTATTAGTCGCATGTTAGTCGCATAGTTCATGTTAAAAAATGGATTGTGATGTGGGTCAACTTATCAGAGAAAATTGTCACAAGTCTGTTTAGGGGACATCCATAAATTACATGAAGTCAAAAAGGGGGGTAGGGGTTTGGAAAAATCTCACCAAGGGGGGAGGGGGTATCTCACGTCAACTTTTTAAGTTAGAAATTATTCGATTTTCTTTGTTTTTTAAGTATGAGAAAGGAAAATAATTTTTAAAAAGTTGTAGGTAAATCTCACGCGGGGGGGAGGGGGGGGTCCAGCAAAAGCAAAATCTCACCAAGGGGGGAGGGGGGGATTCAGATTTTGGAAAAAACACCTCACGTAATTTATGGATGTCCCCTTATGGCCCAATAACTCTTGAGGTTAATCGGTTAAGTGAACTAAGGGAAGATCATCAAAATTTGATTGTTCTAAGGATCAATAAATCTGTCAAAAATACATGCAAATATCATGAGAAAAAGTATTTGTTAAAATATCATAATCTCTTTGGCAATACTTGTTCGGATCCACTAAAAATTCATAAAAAAAGTTATTACCAAAGGACTTTATGAAATTAAAATAGAGCATTTAAAAAGAGAAAAGATACCCGGATAAAGATATCCTCCATCTTGAAACTTTTAGGGCATAACACTACCATAATGTACTCTAAGATGACAAAGTTTCAAATTTTTATCTCCTGCTTCTTCAGAGAGATATCACTCTAAAAAAGTGAAATTCTTGATAAATCGTTGATTTTGGGATTTTTTTAAGCAAAGAAAAACCAAGTTTCAGGTTTCAAATTTTGCGTGTAACTTGAATTACATTTGGACTATTTGTATAAAAATATGTGTTGTGTTGAATGGTTTCCTTCCTATAAAAAAGTTCTCTTGAAAACAGACAAATTTTGTAGAAATCCTTAACTTCCAAATTTTGCGACATTTGGGGGCACCTTGTAAAAATCATACCTCGGCTTGTAGTCAAATCTCCTCCTATGAACTTCTTGAGCTTAACACTAATATATAGTATTCTAGAATAAACCATTTTAAAATTTTTAACTGGTCCCCCACCAGAGATATTTAACCCTCAAAATTGCAAATTTTGACAAATCTTCGACTTTGAAATTTTTTTAAATAAAGACAAATTGAGGCTCAGATCCAAAACTTTGCATATGATCTAAAATGTATTTGGACTATTAATAAAAAAAATATTGGTGCCTTGACAGGTTTCCTTCTTATAAAAAAATCTTCTTAAAGTGGGCAGATATTTTAAAAAAAAATTCAACTTTAAAATAAAATTTCACCCCTAAGGGTTTATTTTAGAAAAACATACTTGCTCTAGTCTTTTAGAATGTTTTATTCTAAACAATTTTGCTTCAAACCCCATTTGATTTGGAGATTTTAAAGGGGAGATATTTCCAATCCCGTAAGCGCTTAAATTAGCAAAAACCGCTAAAACGTCGAAATTTGCATGGCTGCTGCGGACAAGCAAAATAGGTTAAATTAAAAATAATGGTTGTTTTGATCTTCTTTTAGGTTAGGGTTGATGTACAAAAAATTTCAGATTTTTTAAAAATGGTCGAGCAACCAGTGCTGGACCACTTGAAATGGAATGACCCAGCTGGAAAGAGGTTTTCGGGCTTTCGGGATAAAAATTATCTCTGTGGTTATAACTTGAAGTACTGCACTCGCTGTTCATTATGTTGAATACTAAGCGTTTATCACAGTACAGTTGCAATCAGCTGATGTTTGGTTGTGTCTATTGCATAATGCCCTTACGCATATCAACATGTGCAACAGTGCAACCTAGCGCAACTCTTTATGGTGAACGCGCATGAAACTGTGTTGTTGAGCGCGGAATTTGACTTGTTTTAAGATATTTATTTGCTTTACAAATATTACACGATCGGCAAAACCGCTGCTAGACATTTCATGAACTGTCTAAAAAAGTTAGACATATCATGTAATTCTGGAACATTACACGATCTGTCTAAGGCTCAATTGCATTTCATGAACTGTCTAAAAATTTTAGCCACTTCGTGTAACTGATCGACCATTACACGATCTGGCTGCAGTTCATGAAATGTCTAGACAGTTCACGAAATGTCTGATTTCACGATCTGGCTACGACATATATATAGCTTCTTTCTTATCACTATTTGCATTCCGAAACTCCTCCTAGCAACCCAATGGACTTTCTGTTTCCGCAGTGATTTTGTCAGATTTAAAATCGAACCTGTGGTGGACCATGAATGCTCAGCAATGGATGAACGACATGTTTCCTGTTTTTTGACATAATTTTCGTGTTTTTTTTAAGGGCGAATTAGAGATCGTTTGGTTTTTCCTATGTAAGAGAACCCGTATTCACAAAACGCCCGATTGATTCCTCATGTTTACCTTTACCTTTACTAAAGAGAAGGCATCGAATCTGAAACATTGGGGAATTTATCTGGCGTTTTGTGCATGCGGGTTGTCTTACATAGGACAAACCAAAGGATCTCTAATTATTCGTCTTAAAGAATACGAAAATTGTGTAAAAACAGAAAATTCATCGTTCGTCCATTGCTGAGCATTCATGGTTCACCGGTTTGATTTTAAATCTGCGAAAACAAGTGCAACTCAGTTTTTTTAATCTTGATTTCTACGAGTCATTCCATGTTTGAAAATGCTCAGATAGCGGGGTGAATGATCTAACCGTGGTGCCAACACCACCTCTGGCTTGGATAAGTGTTCTCAAGATGTATAGCACTTAAGATCTGATCCTGGATTTTGGGCTTTAACATCATAAAACTTCTCCAATTCCAGATATAGTGTATTTTAACCTTTCACTTTGTCTCTTTGACCGTTCAATACTTTTTCATTCTCGAGTTTCTGTATCTTCAATCATTGTAAGTTTTGCTCTGACGAAGGTGGTTGGCTGACACCACCGAAACCGCTGTTAGCATCTTCACGTTTTACATTCCGTTTCTTTTACGGTATTTTTACAATTTAAACACATTCATCTAGGCCATAATTTTTACCTTTGATTAAATTTCACCTTGTAAAATTATCTTTAAAACTCAAATTATGTAAGTTTAAAGGAAAATTTTATTTCTTTGGATTTTTAAAATTTATGTAAACATTTATGTATGCGCCTCCTGGTCTTTTGCTACTAAACCATGGATGGACGGGAGGGGAACCTATCGTCAATCCAATGTGCCTCCTTGTTTTTCCTACTGAACCAGGGATGGGCGAGAGGGGAACCAATCTCCTATCTCCTATCTCCTATCTCCTATCTCCTATCTCCTATCTCCTATCTCCTATCTCCTATCTCCTATCTCCTATCTCCTATCTCCTATCTCCTATCTCCTATCTCCTATCTCCTATCTCCTATCTCCTATCTCCTATCTCCTATCTCCTATCTCCTATCTCCTATCTCCTATCTCCTATCTCCTATCTCCTATCTCCTATCTCCTATCTCCTATCTCCTATCTCCTATCTCCTATCTCCTATCTCCTATCTCCTATCTCCTATCTCCTATCTCCTATCTCCTATCTCCTATCTCCTATCTCCTATCTCCTATCTCCTATCTCCTATCTCCTATCTCCTATCTCCTATCTCCTATCTCCTATCTCCTATCTCCTATCTCCTATCTCCTATCTCCTATCTCCTATCTCCTATCTCCTATCTCCTATCTCCTATCTCCTATCTCCTATCTCCTATCTCCTATCTCCTATCTCCTATCTCCTATCTCCTATCTCCTATCTCCTATCTCCTATCTCCTATCTCCTATCTCCTATCTCCTATCTCCTATCTCCTATCTCCTATCTCCTATCTCCTATCTCCTATCTCCTATCTCCTATCTCCTATCTCCTATCTCCTATCTCCTATCTCCTATCTCCTATCTCCTATCTCCTATCTCCTATCTCCTATCTCCTATCTCCTATCTCCTATCTCCTATCTCCTATCTCCTATCTCCTATCTCCTATCTCCTATCTCCTATCTCCTATCTCCTATCTCCTATCTCCTATCTCCTATCTCCTATCTCCTCAAGTAAAAGGATTTAACCTTTTCTCCTCCAAACTCCAAACAGGTGGTCTCAGCGCGCACCATCCGTTAGGATTTCGCGCGAAATCCCGCCGGATGTGCCCGCTTCGACCATAACTCCAAACAGGTGGTCTCAGCGCGCACCATCCGTTAGGATTTCGCGCGAAATCCCGCCGGATGTGCCCGCTTCGACCATAACTCCAAACAGGTGGTCTCAGCGCGCACCATCCGTTAGGATTTCGCGCGAAATCCCGCCGGATGTGCCCGCTTCGACCATAACTCCAAACAGGTGGTCTCAGCGCGCACCATCCGTTAGGATTTCGCGCGAAATCCCGCCGGATGTGCCCGCTTCGACCATAACTCCAAACAGGTGGTCTCAGCGCGCACCATCCGTTAGGATTTCGCGCGAAATCCCGCCGGATGTGCCCGCTTCGACCATAACTCCAAACAGGTGGTCTCAGCGCGCACCATCCGTTAGGATTTCGCGCGAAATCCCGCCGGATGTGCCCGCTTCGACCATAACTCCAAACAGGTGGTCTCAGCGCGCACCATCCGTTAGGATTTCGCGCGAAATCCCGCCGGATGTGCCCGCTTCGACCATAACTCCAAACAGGTGGTCTCAGCGCGCACCATCCGTTAGGATTTCGCGCGAAATCCCGCCGGATGTGCCCGCTTCGACCATAACTCCAAACAGGTGGTCTCAGCGCGCACCATCCGTTAGGATTTCGCGCGAAATCCCGCCGGATGTGCCCGCTTCGACCATAACTCCAAACAGGTGGTCTCAGCGCGCACCATCCGTTAGGATTTCGCGCGAAATCCCGCCGGATGTGCCCGCTTCGACCATAACTCCAAACAGGTGGTCTCAGCGCGCACCATCCGTTAGGATTTCGCGCGAAATCCCGCCGGATGTGCCCGCTTCGACCATAACTCCAAACAGGTGGTCTCAGCGCGCACCATCCGTTAGGATTTCGCGCGAAATCCCGCCGGATGTGCCCGCTTCGACCATAACTCCAAACAGGTGGTCTCAGCGCGCACCATCCGTTAGGATTTCGCGCGAAATCCCGCCGGATGTGCCCGCTTCGACCATAACTCCAAACAGGTGGTCTCAGCGCGCACCATCCGTTAGGATTTCGCGCGAAATCCCGCCGGATGTGCCCGCTTCGACCATAACTCCAAACAGGTGGTCTCAGCGCGCACCATCCGTTAGGATTTCGCATTTTTCAAAAATACCAAAATTTGCTTAAATATGGAGAAAAATTAATTAATTAATTTATGTTTATTAATTAATTATATTAATATTATGAAAAATTAATTAATTTATTTATGTTTATGCTTGATAAGTTAATTAAAATAATTAATGTTTAATTTTCTATTTGGTTTTCTTAAAAACAACACCCCGGATACCGGTCCATGGCTGGAGGTGAAGCTCGAGAGTCGGATTTTACACTTATTGTCTGCTAACCAGCAATAATGGTGAAATATTCCTCCTTTATCAATGCCTTTTTGGAATTAAATCTGTTCTGGGAATGCCAAGTCATTCCAGCGGATAGTGGCGGAGGACTAATCTTTTTCCCATTGCCCTCGGCTCTCTTGCGTTGCCTTCCTATGCCGTGCTGATGAGTCCTAACAAGGACGAAACCGGTGCAAGGCTGGGAGACGACTAGGGGTTCTGCAGCTCCGCAGCCCCTATGGACGAGCCGCCACTGGATATAAACAAGAATAAGTGAAGTTATTTCAATAATTTCCCACCAAGTCAACTATTATAATATGTGATAAATTAAAATTTAAGAATAAAATTATTATAAATACCTTTGTAAAATATTTAAGAAAAACTTATTTCTTATTAAGGAAGTTTTGGTTTTTTGTGGTCCAGGAAAACAAGGTCCCTCAGAAGTGACCAGTCGAGAGAATTGGACAAACAGAGACTGCAGGAGTGTTTTTCAAAGTGAGGCGGTCCGAAAAAGTACACACAAGATGTACTTTGGAGTGATTTTGAGGAAGTTTTGGTTTTTTGTGGTCCAGGAAAACAAGGTCCCTCAGAAGTGACCAGTCGAGAGAATTGGACAAACCGAGACTGCAGGAGTGTTTTTCAAAGTGAGGCGGTCCGAAAAAGTACACACAAGATGTACTTTGGAGTGATTTTGAGGAAGTTTTGGTTTTTTGTGGTCCAGGAAAACAAGGTCCCTTAGTAGTGACCAGTCGAGAGAATTGGACAAACCGAGATTGAAGGAGTGTTTTTCAAAGTGAGGCGGTCCGAAAAAGTACACACAATATGTACTTTGGAGTGATTTTGAGGAAGTTTTGGTTTTTTGTGGTCCAGGAAAACAAGGTCCCTCAGAAGTGACCAGTCGAGAGAATTGGACAAACCAAGACTGCAGGAGTGTTTTTCAAAGTGAGGCGGTCCGAAAAAGTACACACAAGATGTACTTTGGAGTGATTTTGAGGAAGTTTTGGTTTTTTGTGGTCCAGGAAAACAAGGTCCCTTAGTAGTGACCAGTCGAGAGAATTGGACAAACCGAGATTGCAGGAGTGTTTTTCAAAGTGAGGCGGTCCGAAAAAGTACACATAATATGTACTTTGGAGTGATTTTGAGGAAGTTTTGGTTTTTTGTGGTCCAGGAAAACAAGGTCCCTCAGAAGTGACCAGTCGAGAGAATTGGACAAACCGAGACTGCAGGAGTGTTTTTCAAAGTGAGGCGGTCCGAAAAAGTACACACAAGATGTACTTTGGAGTGATTTAGTACACACAAGATGTACTTTGGAGTGATTTTGAGGAAGTTTTGTTTTTTTGTGGTCCAGGAAAACAAGGTCCCTCAGAAGTGACAAGTCGAGAGAATTGGACAAACCGAGACTGCAGGAGTGTTTTTCAAAGTGAGGCGGTCCGAAAAAGTACACACAAGATGTACTTTGGAGTGATTTTGAGGAAGTTTTGTTTTTTTGTGGTCCAGGAAGACAAGGTCCCTCAGTAGTGACGAGTCGAGAGAATTGGACAAACCCAGACTGCAGGAGTGTTTTTCAAAGTGAGGCGTTTCGAAAAAGTACACACAAGATGTACTTTGGACTTTGGAGTGATTTTGAGGAAGTTTTTTTTTTTGTGGTCCAGGAAAACAAGGTCCCTCAGAAGTCACCAGTCGAGAGAATTGGACAAACCGAGACTGCAGGAGTGTTTTTTAAAGTGAGGCGGTCCATTTCGCCCACAAATTATTACCCAGTATTACCCAGACTGAAACACAAAGAGGCCCGCTGCATTACCGTCCATAAAAATGGATTCAAACAGTTGAATGGATATAATCGAAGAATTAAACAAAAATCAGTAAATGTATAAATAGCCAGAGTGATTTAAAGGCACAGCTTCGAGAGTCCTTCAGCGAAATACATAAAAAAAATATTTTTTTAAAAATTTTCAATGGTTAAAAACAGTAAAATTTTAAACTTTTTTAAAATAAAAGTTCAATAAAATCATACCAGTTTTTTAAATGTCAGTGAGTTTGGAGATGATAACATATGAATTAGCCTTGAAAGCGTTATTTAATTGTGTATTATAAAGGATCAAAAGCGTCAGTCTATTAAATTTACTTCAAACAATTTGTTTTTAGAATTAAATCCGCAGAAACATAACGAAAAATATCCAGTTTACTTGAGAGACCTTATCGATCCACTATGAAACTTGATGGATAAACATTTTCTCCTGTAAGCCTTTGTAAAACCAAACAGGGAAAAAAACTTTTTACGCATCGTTAATTATTATTTTTCTGTATACATTACAACCAAATCACTATTATTTACCCTGCATTGCGAAATGCAAGAAAGTAACCGAGATAATAAGACATTACCGAAGAAGGACTAGTCATTAAGGTATGCAATTATGCCTGTTCTGTTTCTACGTCTGTAATACCTGCTATTAGTACTGTTCTCCCCTGTTAGATAAAAGACACCGAAAGGTTTGTTGGGCAACATTACTCTTTGAAGGCAACCAGCCATATAACGTTCTTTTGTCAAAGAATACACATCCGTATAAAAAATGGCGTACTAAAAAGAATCCTTCGTATTAACATACGAGCGGAACTTTAGTAGTGATTTCGAATAGAATGTTGCTGTGCTTGGTTTAGCTCTGAAGGTCTCATTTTTTGATACAAGGGGATTTCTCAATGTGTTTGAATTGTTTTTTTATTGGGTCTCAATTAAGTTGTTTACATGGGAATGCTAAGGAAGTAGAGTTTGTTTCAATGTTAAAGGCAGTCTAATTGATTCATGAAAGATGTATCTTGGAAATTTTAGTGATAATGCACAAAAGATTTTTTTTAGCATGAAGATTTTTTACGATTGATTGCTTAGGTTTGCACAAAGACCATATTAATGCATATTGAGCTGACGATTGCTGTGATCTTAAACATTATTCGTCACTCATGCCATGCTTCTTCTAGTCGCAAAAGGAGGTTCTTTGAACATCCATATCTACCTGCAGTTTTAAGCAAACGTCCGGAGTGTCCTTAAACCGCATTTCGGCCTAAAATATACACTTTTCACAAGGGAGGCTCTTGAATTAACTGAAAAAAATCCAGCAAGATTAAAAGGCCGTTGTACTTGGGTAGAAAAAGCATGTCAACAAAAAAGTGTCAATTTATTACATAGTTCATTGTCGTAAGTTGCGCAAACAAGTTTAACAAACTTCGAATGTTGCCAAACAATGCCGAACGACCCTATCTCAGTGCCAAGTTCTGTTAATGCACAGCAGTCTGACTTAAAGAGATAAATTTAGACTGAGAAAGTCCTCAAGGACAGTCTTTAGATAGAGATGCAAACATCGTCCGCCTTGACATCTCTTGCTGTTCCTTCTGACAGTTGTAAACAAAATACACTCTGAAAGTGTTACACTGCTTCTTTTAAAGCTTAAGCATGAAATAGAATATATATAGACTAGCGCTTTCAGCGCTAGACCCGGCGTTGCCCGGGCGCAGTAAAACTTTATATAAATACCTATAGCGCACGAGCTATCCCGGCGTTTCTCAGACATTATTGACGGGCTGCGCCCGTACTAAGTTCCTTGGACAGAATCTCATACACTTTGAAATAGTTGGGAAGTCATATTTGTTAAAAAAATATTTAAACTTAAGGTGCAACAGATTTAGTAGAGTACCTAGACTGCCCGTACCGACATTACCGTCATTACCATTACCGGCATTATCGTCCATAAAAATGGATTCAAACAGTTAAATGAATATAATCGAAGAATTAAACAAAAGTCAGTAAATGTATAAAAAGCAAGAGTGATTTAAAGGCACAGCTCAGGGTGCACCCACGTTTCGCCCACAAAATAAGTTCCATCCCCCCGTCCATAATATATTCCCTAAAATCCCCAACACCAGTGCCTCTGTTTTTCCCTAAATTCCCCTACCTCTCTTCCGTTTTCAAATCGATTCTCCTCTTAAAGAATCGTTGTAAAAATCCAAAGAATCGGTTCAGAAATAATAGGAACTGAATTCTGCTTTGCTGAAATGGATTATCCAATGTCGAAGAAAAGGTTTCGAAAAAGTTTTTGTAAATTTTGTCCACTGATTTTATGTAGTTCACTTTTTGTATACGAAACATAAAAAATTTGGTATCAATTTTTTGGCTACTTATAAAATTAATTAGGTCTCCTTAATGATAAGAATACTGAACACCTTTTTATGATGACCTTAGCAATATAAAGTTATAAAGCTTGCAATTTAAAAATAATACTGATTAATAGCCCAGTAAATTTAGAGGTTTTTAGCGCAATAATTTATATTTTTTTCTTTTGCCATATCTCAGTCAAAAATAAATATTTTTGGATTTTGTAAAATACAATATACTTAGCAATAGAACCTCTTGGGTTTCGCTCACTTTTCTTGGTGAAAGATAACTATAAATATAATCAAAAGGGTGTATAATTGACGCCAAACGGAATTTCTTGTTAAGAATCGATTCTCAACAAGGAATGAATTGACTCAAAATTACCAAACTTCCTCAAAATCACTCCAAAGTATACCATGTGCGTACTTTTTCAGACCGCCTCACTTTGAAAAACACTCCTGCAGTGTCGATTTGTCCAATTTTCTCGACTGGTCACTTCTGAGGGGGAAAAATGGCTAATGGTGAAAAAACGATGGTTTTTCGTAAATTTCTCTGGAACCCAGCAAGGTAGAGCTTCGAGGTTACAAAATTCGAATTTTCGGTACCAAATTACTCCAGAAAAGTGTTACTGCACTATCCGGAGCGTCCTGGAAAAGGTGCCAATGGTCCGGGAGCGTTTTGGCGGGAAAAAAGTAGGAATTTTAATTTTTACATACCCCTAATGCGATACATTATTCGATTCCTTAGTTTTAGGGTGCACACACATACCGAAATTTCAGAAGACTGGAGCAAGCGGTTCGGGTGTAATCCGGGAAAAGCGGAGTTTTGGGAATATCAGCTTTTCAGGAAAACCTCCCAAAATAATTATCCCACACCTTCATGATTTACATATTCGTAATCTGTGAAAAATTCCCGATTTATCCATGTAAGACACTTGAGGTGGGGTCGAATTTTTTTTCCGAAACTTTCCTGACACGCTTGCCCCAAAAAATGGAGTGCTTGGCATTAAATGTAAGTAAGCCCCATTCTTGTTCTAAAAGTCTTGGATGACGTAAAAATCACCGTGGATTCCCGTAATTCTGGAAAAACTTTGCCATATATTATTACATGCCTTATTAGCTGTCCTAACTGATGGACAATTCATTAAACATAATAGCCATATATCCTATTAAAAACCATTGAGGAGAAGGAAAATTTGTCAGTTTACGATTGTTACAATGCAAATTAAAGAAATAAATTTGGAAATTAATTGGGGGATATAGTATAAGTATCCCTGTTTCTTTAGACACTCAGGAAAGTTTTATAAAATACTAAATCCCACACAATAATAATAATTTTTATTTCACTATGGTAAACAGCAGCATAATACAGTTATTAGGAAAAAAACCGTTTTGCTACCAAGGGGGAACAAACCCGTCCAGGTAACTAAGAAATATAATACTTATATACTTTGGAGTGATTTTGAGGAAGTTTTGGTTTTTTGTGGTCCAGGAAAACAAGGTCCCTCAGAAGTGACCAGTCGAGAGAATTGGACAAACCGAGACTGTAGGAGTGTTTTTCAAAGTGAGGCGGTCCGAAAAAGTACACACAAGATGTACTTTGGAGTGATTTTGAGGAATTTTTGTTTTTATGTGGTCCAGGAAAACAAGGTCCCTCAGAAGTGACCAGTCCAGAGAATTGGACAAACCGAGACTGCAGGAGTGTTTTTCATAGTGAGGCGGTCCGAAAAAGTACACTCAAGTTGTACTTTGGAGTGATTTTGAAGAAGTTTTGTTTTTTTGTGGTCCAGGAAAACAAGGTCCCTCAGAAGTGACCAGTCGAGAGAATTGGACAAACCGAGACTGCAGGAGTGTTTTTCAAAGTGAGGCGGTCCGAAAAAGTACACACAAGATGTACTTTGGAGTGATTTTGAGGAAGTTTTGGTTTTTGTGGTCCAGGAAAACAAGGTCCCTCAGAAGTGACCAGTCGATAGAATTGGACAAACCGAGACTGCAGGAGTGTTTTTCAAAGTGAGGCGGTCCGAAAAAGTACACACAAGATGTACTTTGGAGTGATTTTGAGGAAGTTTTGTTTTTTTGTGGTCCAGGAAAACAAGGTCCCTCAGAAGTGACCAGTCGATAGAATTGGACAAACCGGGACTGCAGGAGTGTTTTTCAAAGTGAGGCGGTCCGAAAAAGTACACACAAGATGTACTTTGGAGTGATTTTGAGGAATTTTTGTTTTTATGTTGTCCAGGAAAACAAGGTCCCTCAGAAGTGACCAGTCGAGAGAATTGGACAAACCGAGACTGCAGGAGTGTTTTTCAAAGTGAGGCGGTCCGAAAAAGTACACACAAGATGTACTTTGGAGTGATTTTGAGGAATTTTTGTTTTTATGTGGTCCAGGAAAACAAGGTCCCTCAGAAGTGACCAGTCCAGAGAATTCGACAAACCGAGACTGCAGGAGTGTTTTTCATAGTGAGGCGGTCCGAAAAAGTACACACAAGTTGTACTTTGGAGTGATTTTGAAGAAGTTTTGTTTTTTTGTGGTCCAGGAAAACAAGGTCCCTCAGAAGTGACCAGTCGAGAGAATTGGACAAACCGAGACTGCAGGAGTGTTTTTCAAAGTGAGGCGGTCCGAAAAAGTACACACAAGATGTACTTTGGAGTGATTTTGAGGAAGTTTTGGTTTTTTGTGGTCCAGGAAAACAAGGTCCCTCAGAAGTGACCAGTCGAGAGAATTGGACAAACCGAGACTGCAGGAGTGTTTTTCAAAGTGAGGCGGTCCGAAAAAGTACAAACACTGTATACTTTGGAGTGATATTAAGGAAGTTTGGTAATTTTGGGTAAATTCATTCCTTGTTGAGAACCGATTCTTAACAAGATTGGTTTTTATCGCAGCTACTCCATTTCGCCCACAAATATCCCCATAGGGAAGGAAGAAAAAGAAGAAAGGGGGGATGGAAATTTATTTGTGGGCGAAACGTAGAACACACCCAGCTCAGTGCCTGCTCTTAGCTCATTAATTCAAAGATTGACATTTTTATGGGATTTTTTTTATTCTGAAGAGCGTTATCAAGAATGTGTTTCAAAATGAATCACTCCTTCTCTCAATAATATCAGCTTGTTTCTTTTTTTATATTATCCTTATATTCAGTCGCTTCCGCAAGGTTTCTTTTTTTTATTGAACAACGGATTTTTCGGCCAATCATATGCTTTATCAAAACAGCAAACGGATTTCTTCATTTTATATATTAAGATTAAGGTTTTTACGAGAAAAAGAGGTTGTGAGTTCTTATAAAATCATAATTTTTATGAAATTCTGTAAAATTCATTACATTAGCTGTGTAAAAATACGTCTTAAAACCTAATGATGTTTTTTAATCGTACTCTTTTTAACTATCCATTCATGACTATTCATTAACTATGGTTATTCATATCCACCTCTTCTTAATTAATGGGAAAAGTGATTCAACTTAATTCAAATATTTTTTCTGCTTGGGCAAGAAAGTCATTAGGAAGTTTAGTAAATTTAGACTTAGTAAGTTTATGGAATGGACAAGAGAAAAGATTTTCGAAGTGCATTTTAAAGGTTTAAAATCTTCTTCGAATTTCCTTCATGTGTCTTATCATAATGCATATATTTGACATTGAGTCTATATTGTTTTTATTTTCTAAAAAAAAAAATACACATTCAGATACCCAGTGACAGGGTGGGCAAAACGGGATTGATGAAATTTAAAATTTTTATCAAATTGAGAAAGTTTTGCATAGTAAGTAAAACTTAAAATATCTTTTCATTTGTTAAAAAGATTAAATGTTTCCATGTTCCAGTTTACAAAATAATGTAAGAGCGTATGAAACTTTTCCGTACATCTCTGAAATCTAATAAACTTACTTTTAATAATAATTGAAATTGATTAATTAATAAGATTATTCATCATTTACATACAAATGTAAACTTTTCCATTAATATCATATTAATTGCATTGAATATGATGTTATTGAAATAGAAATATAGTTAACGGATAATAGAATCATTTCAAATTTAAAAGCTTCAAAAAATTGAACTGAGCTACGCACTTAGTTTTTCGCAGTGGAAAGTACAGCTCCCAAAAAACGTTACAGTGGACTTTGCGGGCGAACCACTTGGGTTATGAAGACAAATAAGGTGTCATTTTTCATGTCATGAAGTATTCTATACACAAAAAAATTTTTCGAGTCCTTAGGGGGTCGTCTACATATTAAACGAAACACTTACTTTTTTTCCCCTTTTTCCTATGGGGACCCCCAATTATTATGCGTTTTTCTGAAAGAGCATCCCCATAAACCCCTAATACCAAGTTTCATTCACATCGGATGGTAAATTAAGCTTTTACGTTTTGGGGGTCGTCTTCAGAGTGAGAAGGATTAATTTTCTGTCTCTGTTTTAAGACACTTTTACTCACCACTTTAATACTTATTGAAAAATTTATAAGTAATTTATAGAAATTTTATATCAAATTTACATTTTATTTAAAGTTATAGTGATTAAAATAAGGCGACTGTTTCCAGAAAAAGCATTCGCCGGCATGCATTTGGCAGCGGTATACGGTCCCTTAAAGAGTGGGACTTTAGTTTAATTCGGTTTTTTCCAAAACTATTGAATGAAATCGACTGAAATTTTGGTTTTCCACATAAAATTACTACCAGAACCGATTACCATAAAAATATTAAAAGATTTTAAAATTTAATTTTTGGGTCAAAATTAGATGTTAATTATCTATCTATTAACCATTAAATATCGCTACAAAAGCATAATTATTTTGTTTGGGGACACAAATTTGATCTAAATTCAAAGTTTCATATTTTTACGCCGAAAACATTTTGACAAATTTCACATTGAATGGTTGACATTTTAAAAAATATATTATGCTTCTATTTGGATACTTACGTGGATGAAACTTGGTATTTGGGGGTTTTTGGGGATGCTCTTTCAGAAAAGCGCATACCCAGTTAGCATGAAACCTTACGAGAACATTTTATTTGAATTGGCATAGGCTTTAAAAATTAACGTTGGCCTCAAAAAGCTCAGAACTGATATTGCATCAAAGTTACTTTTGCAAATATAAGTAATATAACCTTGCAACACTGTTTGCATATAGTTCTCAAAACAAGTATCAGCGCCATCTAGCTAGTGTTGCGTAAACTAAATGGAGAGAGCGCTCCTATTGGCTCGAATCACATACTGACGCATGCGCATTGCTGCTCATCTGGCAATGACAGCGCGGAGGGATCCAGTTTAGCCAGCCTTGCAACGTCTTCCCACCAATTTCGTGTTTCGTTTTTAGTGTTCTGCCTTCTGCGTCGACGTGGAATTGATTCATCTCAACGATCTAGGTAATAATTTTAGATGATTTCGAATTCAAGGTAAGTTATTATTTCCTAAACATTCCTCCCTGTGAAAATATCTATTCATTATCTAACACTGTGTGGTGTTGAACTTCACCACATCTTAATTGAATATTATTTGGGTGCTTATAATATTTATAACTTTTAAAATTCCCGCTTTGATTCTTCAGGCATTAAGCATTTTTCTCTCCTTTCCCATCTCAAACTGTTCGCTTTTTGCATCACGCGCTTCTCATGAATATTTCTGAATCGTAATTATAAGATTGCTTCAGCCGATGGTAACAAATCTATTAGCACTCCCATGCTTTCCTCCTCGCTGTCGCCGGGCAAGACATAACTTTCCCATCTCAACGTAATCTTTACTATCGCCAATATTCAAAATTTAATTGTGATAATTTCGCACTCCGGTAACCTCTCCTACCTTTTCTTTAATTAGCTTTTGGCTAATTGTGGTTGTATGGCGCTCGCCATCCTAGGTTTACAATACATGTATTTAACCCTGTGCACACGTTTTTTTAGCTCTCTCTCTCTCGCATTTTTAAACTCCTCCCTCTCTTTTTTATTCTCCTGAATCTTTGCTGCTCCGGTCCCTAACATGTAGTGATTGCCGGTATTTCTCGGAGACCCAGGTGGGTCTGCCGAGGCGTTTTTTTGCGGAGTGCTCGTGCGGTCCAGTCCGCGGCTCCATGCTTCATCATTCCATCTCCCAAAACAAACATCCCAAAATTTGTGACAATCACCGATATGTGACTTTCACCGTGATTTGACCTGATGTGTCGACAAAACCCGTCATCAATTACAAAATGTGTTCCCGATAGTGTCTCATCGCAAAAATTTGTGTGACATGCAGTCTAAACTCTAAAGTGTCAACCATGCAACTTTGAAATGTGTCCAATTTGTTGTGAATTTCCAGTGCAGTGCTATTTACATACAGTGTCTTCAGTTAAAAATAAATGAGAGATTATTAGTGAAACTTGCATATTTTATCGACTAGCCAATACACTATTTCTGAAATTTTTAAGACATCAAGACAGGACTTCCTTTTTAAAAGGCATGGACCTCCTTCTCCTACAACTTTATCATTCTTCACCCAATCAGAAGAAGAACTTCAACGAACCTGGGTTTCTCTACATGAACTACTTATCTCTTAACTGATTTTGATAAAAAAAAAAACAATATACCTTCACGACACACTGCCTGGCTTGATTCAAATGTCGAGTCCAGTTAGGGCTAACTTTAAGAGAACTCAACTGTCGTTATTTGCTAGGTTTTTCTGTTGTACTTAATTTTTATTGAACTTATAGATTACTTCCCTGTGGAAAGAAATTCTCAAGCTCGCACAGTTAGAGGAGAAGGAGAAAGAAAAATAAAACAGATGCGACATGAGGGTCAATCATCCGCTAAGTTTGTCAGCCCTCAAACACTAAATAGCTTTAAAAGTAAGTATATATTTAATTATTTTTAGAGTTTACACTAAACATTACCAAAGTTACCTGTTAATTGTATTAAGAGAACATTTTATTGACTTGCTTAGTCTTTCGGACCATGAGCTTTTTTGTCTCGTACTTCTTAATGTTCATTTCTTATTTATGTATTTCTTTATTTGTATTCTGTATTTTTTTTTTGTATTTGTAATTTGTGCACTAAGTCATACACGACAACTACAACTATCCCTTTTGCTCAATAAAATTGCGGCGTGATTTTTTTAGGGAAAGTAAACATTTTTTCTTAAGTGTCTGATGGTCCGAAATCCAAAACAAAAATATAATTAATTAATTTACTAATTTTATTTATGTTTCAAAAAAATTCCCCTCCCCTTAAAATTTTAGATTTTTTTTACCTGTAGTTTCGTTTGTAGAGAATTTTTTAAAGTAGGTATGCTATTTTATTACCACCCTGTATCTTTTACGCATAAAATTTTGGATTTTTTGTTTCAGCTTTTTTGGTTTTTACCGTACTCATCCCTGTTTATAGCTGGCAATATAAAAAGTTGTATTATCAACAAGTGCTCTACATTTCTTTGCAGTTTTGTATTTTTCTGAGTAATTTTTCCTTCCATTAATTTTTGGTTACTTTACAGGGAGAAGAACCTTAATTAACTCCTTCCAAGAACATTTTTTGTGTACATATGTGTACAAGAATTTGTATTTTGTAATTTGTGTGTGTATTTTGTGTACAAGAACTATGAATAATCGTATGGAATAATCTTTTTTTTGTAAATATTTGGATACTTTTGTATTTATATTACAATCAAGAACTTTATGGATAATCGAGATTTGTGATATTTATCAGAAATAAATATTTATATACATAATTTTTCTTTCTTTATTTGTTGTAATAATCATCTGGGTAGAAAATATGCCCTTTTCAGTTCTTATACTTTATTTCAGCTTTACTTATCAGTTCACTAAAAAATATCTTGGATCTTATTTTATGTTGAAGATAGCAGGAAGTTCTTGTATTTTTAAAAACTTAATTCAATGTTACAAAAATTTAGTCACTTAATTTATTTATTTGTATGTTAAATAAAAATATGTTACACACTTTAGTTTTTACCCATATTTTAACTCTTGAAATTATGGTATTACAATTTCTGAGATTACTTTTTTTCTTTCAAAAGATGCAATGATGTATAATCTCAAATGTAAAATATTTCTGGAAGTTTTTTGAAATGGATATTTTCTGCAATAGTTTCTTTATCATACCAAAACAATTCTGCAAAATATAAAAAGTTGTTTGAAAGTGTTTTACTACGAGTAACAAATTTCTCTAAGTTAAGAATTTAATTTAGTTAAACTTATCAATCTCTTTATTTATTCTTAATATTTAAAAGCTTTTCTTGTCATTTATTTAAAAGTTTATACCTAGCAGCAGTTTTTTGTGTATGATAAAAAATATTGCTAAAAATATACACTTTATACAACCAACAGGAATATTTTAAAACAGTCTTTGTTTCCTTACATGTTGTGAAAGTATTCCAAGAAATTATATTAATATAATACACTAATATTAGTGTATTATATTAATATAATTTCCAGGAATACTTTTCAAACAAAAACTGTTTTAAAATATTCCTGTTGGTTATATAAAGTGTATATTTTTAGCAATATTTTTTATCATACACAAAAAACTGCTGCTAGGTATAAACCTCAAAAAAAAAAAAAAAAAAACATTTCCAGACAATGATTAGTTAACCTTGCCTAAAGGTTCCTCATACCTTATAACAACCTGAAATAGCTTAAAAACAACCTGAAATTAACCTCATTTAATTGTTGGATGTTAATATTTCTAAAACGTTTTTTCCTTAACCTTGCTAAAACCTATTCCCTAAGCTTCTATCAAGCTTATGTAAAGCTTAAAACAATGTCTGCTTAACCTTGTTTTAAGGTATGAACAACTTTATGTATGTAAACTAGGGAACCTTCGCATTAGGTTGTAACACTGTTTGCAGGTTTTCTAAACAACCTTGGATAAACCTTAAAGAAGGTTGCGCGGCAACATTGCGCCAAGGTTGCTAAATCCTTACAATGCTATTTGGGTAATAATTGGGGGTTCCCATAGGAAAAAAAAGTTTGTGCTTCGTTTACTATGAAGACGACCCCCTAAGAACTCGAAAAATTTTCTGTGTGTAGAATACTTCATGACATGAAAAATGACACCTTATTTGTCTTTATAACCCAAGTGGTTCGCCCGCAAAGTCCACTGTAACGTTTTTTGTTGCGGGAGCTGTACCAAAGAAAGATCAATAAGGTGAGTGAACGACCAGAACATGGTTGATGTACTTGGCTTCCTGCCTGAAACGAAGAGCTATTTCATTTCCATTCAATTAAATCCAAATCTCATCTCGCTGCAATCCAATTCTCACACTTTTCGAAAGGGCTCGTCTCGTTAAAGGATTTGAGATCACGTGCGCAACACGAGTCTCGTGAGTGTGGAATCAACTCCAGACCACGCCGTGTTTCTATTAACCGTGGAAAAAGTATAGAAACTCTTCAATGATTGAAACCATGTGAGTCTATTTCTGGGTAAATTGAAATGGAGGGATAGAGTGTAAAAGAGTGGATCCTTATCCACTTAGTTGGTTTGAAAGAAATGCTGTCTTCAGTGTTTTCGGGAAGGACTTTCGGTTTCTTTTGATAAATAAGGAGGATATGGAAAGAGAAAGGAAATGTGAGCATCAAAATCACTTAAACGTCTTCTATACTCTCGACAGCGACGTTTCCTGACTCTATGACGTAACTACGTGAAGCAGAAACTGCATAAATAGAAACCCTGTCCTGTTGGGTTGCTAGGAGGGAGTTCGGTACGCAAATGGTGATAAATAAAAAGTCGCTATAAATGCTTGGGTTTAACAACAAAATTATCGTATTTTTAAATTGATGTTCTTCATTACTGTCAAAATTCAGACACTGCTCTTGGAACTAGTATACTTTGTTTGTTTTTGTTTCTTCAGGGTCAAGTAACTTTGCTGTCTAGTATAGTCACTTGAAGTCGAAAGATGCAAGGAGATTTCCTCGCAACATTTACTATCTGTATGTGTTTATCAATTAAGAATATCTAACTTTTTTAATGTAGAATAAGATAAATGCAAAAAAAAAATTATTTAGACTGTATATTTTCCCTTAACTGTTAATACTCGCTTGATTTCTTTCAAGATTCATAAATTAAATACGATTAGAGTGGAGAAAAATCAAGTTATTGGAAAGTCGATATCCTCTCGGATTCACACGAATGTCCTAGCTGCCGCTGCCCCATCAGATGTCATCTAATCACACGTTTGAAGTATACTTACAGTTGAAAATAATCACGAAAAAGAATGTACTGCATGATTTCTTATGCATCATTAAGTCCACAAAATGTCATACTCAAATCAATAAACAAGTTTTTCGAACCACTAATTGTAGAGAACAACGAAAACGCCATTTTTCCATCATGCATATTCCCTGAACCCTAATCAGGCCGAATCGGATTTTAATAATAACTCTGCTCACATATGCGCACAGTTCCGATAAAAATCATCGAATCTTCTGAATTCATTGTGATTGAAAGCTAACTCTAATGAGCTGCAGGAACTTGTATTGCATGTCATTTAGTGTGATTGGTCTTGGTGCAAAAGGATCTTGACCCCTTTTGTATCGATCGGCGGAATGTCGTGCGTACTTGTGGTAATCACGAAATCAGAATTTATAAATTACAGTATTTGAGTCCTTCCTTCTTATTAGATAATCTTTCCGAGGAAATGTTGATTGCACCTAAGCTAAATGAGAAAATTGGAAGGATAGAGTTGAATTCAAATTCACTCCGCATCTGAACTAACCTGATAGTTTAAATTCTTAATTTTAATAAATTTATAGGCTTGAAAATTGTGCTAAACTCACAAAATTCAAACGTCAATATGTTCAAGATATTTTTTTGTTTTAGTTTTTTTAAAAATAATTTGCTTGTATAAAAATATCAATTTAAAATTTAAAAAGCTCTATATTCCATATACTATATTCTAGTGATATTTAAAAAAGAATGAATAGGATATTCGTCTAATGAATAAGTTGCTAATAAAGTGAAAGTTTAACTCAGCAAATTCCAAAAAAAAAAGTTGAAAAGTAGTTACATTTTGGAAAAAAAAAATCTGCAATGGTCTAAAAATAGCGTTAAAAACTATAGCACTATGAGCTTATAAATAATTATCGAAGTTAACCGCTGCGATATTGGTTAAATTCTCCTGCTGATAGCAAACAAGCAACTGCGTTTCCTAAACCTACTTCTCTGCATGGCAACTCTTTCAGAGGAAAAACAGCATTTACAGGTGCCTTTCAAGTTAGCTTAAGATTAAAACCAAAGAATCTGTAATAATCTAGGAGTTTTAATAAAGAGCCCTTAAAAAGAATGTATTAAAATTTTTGACAAATCTATTCCAAATTTGGATAATTTTAAAATTTCTTTGTAAAAAGTTCTGCCTTTTTAGTTAAGAATCCTTCTGACACCTAACAATTTTTACAAAATAACATTTTTAAAACTATTGTTATTTTCAGGGTATTTCAAAAATACAAACAAGAAGTAATTTAATCAGAATTATTTATTTATTTATTTAGACAAAAAACAGACATTTCGGTCCAAAGTGTCATAAAGTAAATATTAAAGTTTTATGGACAGATACACTATTCAATAGTACAAGTTATTACTACAAGTTATATCAACCTAATCTATTGAAGCAATTTTACGGAAGGGTTTCTATTGAAAAATACCTTTCAAAATAGTTTATGTTAATATCCTTATTATCATTTATTTTAAAGGGTTTTTTATATTATTTTGCATAAAACTATGTGTGTATGAATGCAGTTACACAGATACTGAAAAAAACTATACTGCGAGAGAAAGTTCACCCTGTAGAATATCTCTCTAATTTGGCAATGAATATTCAAGAGGATGTGAATGACATAGCCATTGTATTATTTCATCATTCCTATATCTCGAAACAAGAGTTGATTGACAAGGACGCGCAACAGTACTGTATATTTCACTCTGGAATAATGCTTGGGAATACTAACCTCAACTTCATACTTATTTTCTCTCACTTTAACATACTACTCTTATAGAATTGTTAATTTTTTTTTACATTCTACCACCCAGATCAGAGGGAAACAATTACTTTGACTTTACTCGACATCATTGATTCAACACCCAAAATTAAAGACCTACAAAATCGTGTAAGAATGAGCAAGAAGCTAAAATTTGTGAATTCTAAGGTATGAAAAATCATCCAATTTGTCGTATAATCAAACGTTTTATACTGTTTTTTCCTACAGTAAAATTTTTGAGAAGATTATCAGTTTGGATAAACTCTACTAAAATTTACCTATTTCTGACATTTTGACTTTTGCAAATCTGAAAATTCCTGATAGCTTTCTTTTCTATGCATGTAAAAATTTTACTTTTTTACTATTTTACTTAATCTTTGAGTTACAGGTTACATTCACTTTACTGCGTTGTTCCATTTATTACTATGCATGGACTGCTACCCAGAATAAAAACTTTCCAAGCTTCTGTATTTTATTCTCACTCACAAAAGAAATTTTCGATCCAATACCTTCTTTTGATTTTTTGCAATGCAACTTTGATAAAGCCAGGTACATCTAGTCTCAAGGGAGGAGCAAAAGGGTCGTAATGACGTCATAGGGGGAGGTCACAGAAAGGACGTTGAGTGCCCACGCAAGGGATTCTATCGATCCCTGCGATGCGTTTCCCAAAGCCTAGTTTTGACACCTTCTACTACCAGCAAGGAGATATACTTTCCCTTGGAAATGTTAGTCACGCTCGCTTCTTCTTCGGAGATTCTGAATTTCAAATCAAGCATTAGAAAAATAAACCCTTTATTTTGGGAAAATGCATTTTTCTCCACGTTGGAAATGTCAGGGAAGGAGAAACTGAGCCCTCTCCTCTATACATCATTCGAAAATTGCGACACACTAAGTTCGTGGTAACATTATCCCTTGGCGCTATCTACTTCGCTACCCGTCTTGATAGTGATGATGTCAGGTTTTTTTAATTTGAAACTAAAGTGAACTCAAGGTATTTTATGTTTAGGAGTAAGATAAATGCTAAATATTGAATTAAAATTATCACTGCTGAAACAATGTTAAGGGATATTTTTCCATTGCTAGTTTTGACTGATTTACAGGAACTAAAAACAATATTTATTTGCAAATGTTATGTTTTGAAATTTTGAAAGTATGACTAGGTATACTTTAGGTAGGGCCCCAGACTTCCCGATTTTAATGGGACACTCCCCTTTTTTGCCCGTCTGTCCTGCATTTCCCGCTTTTTCATTAAAGTCCCGTTTTTTTACCAAGTTTCACTAAACGCTAGATTTTTAACACCTTTTGGGGTAAAGTTATTTTTCCAAAGTTCTCAATGCTTAGGCTGAATTATTAAAACAATTGATTTCATAAAACATTACAAAGAAGGAGGGTGTGTTTCAGAGTAGAACCCATGGGGTGTTCTAATTTATTTAAAATTTAAAACATTTTATTTTAAAGTACTAGGGGGGGGGTCTGTCTACCTGCTCGCTATCGCTCACCAATCCCCTGTGAACCCTTATAGGTGATAACCAAAGATGAGTTCGCTTTGAAAGCGGCAGAATTTTCAAGGAGAAAACAGTAAAAAAATTGTTGTCAAAATTTCGAATTCAAAAAATATATTTATTTCAATTTTCCATTCAAAAAATGTATTTATTTCAATGCTCTGAGCATTGAATGAAACAAGTGGTTATACCTCATTTCTAATGTAGAGGTTAATCCTTGAGGAAAACTATATGCACTCTCTTTAGGATCCTTCTATAAAGATTATATTTTTCGAACAGAAACCCCCTTTAGGTGTAGTATGACGCCTACTAAAATCGAGGGAGGTTTTTTAAAATAAAATAGATAATAAATATAAAAAGAGACCCCTTGTAGAAAGAAATAATTTTTTCAATAAATGAGTGTATTAATGTCTTGCTCCTAACCAGTATATTTTTCATTTAATAATATTTAAGAAACACCTTAATTTAGAAAATTTCTCTTTTCTTTTCAAACTTTTTCAAACAGAAGAGTGCAGGATAATATTTTTTTTTAATTGGGATGATTTTGAATCCAACTTGTTGCGAGATTGACGTAGAGGATCAGTGGTTTCCAAGGCAACAACGTCAGTGTTTCAAGGTTACTGCAGTCACGTGGTTCTGCAGTTATTCCCCAGTTTTGTGAAGTGCAGTTTCTTTTTGAAATCGAATTACCCATCGGCGATGAAACTCTCGCTCGCATCCGCATCCTTTCCACGGATTGGAAGCCGACTCCCCCTCTGCCATCCTTTTTTTGAAAATGATTGGCAAGCAAATGGAAAGATTTTTTAAAACAGGTGTGTGTGTGAGAGGGAAATAAACATGGAGGAAATAAATCAATAACCATCCGCATTTTGAGCTATTACTCGTTTCAAAGACAACTGACAAATTAAGTACAAAAACTGTGTATTTATTTCTATACTGAGGGAAGTTAATAAACATATTTTTAAAAAATCAGGAGTTTTAAGGGGCCGTTCAATTATTGCGTAAGCACCTAAGGGGGTAGGGGGTTTTCTGTTTGCTTATTTTTCCTGACAAGTTGGAAGGGGAGTATGAGTGATGCTTACGTAAGAAAATTCAACCAAAAATAAATTTCACAAAAAATTGAACTAGGAAGAAAAATTTCAATTTCACAAGAAAAGTTATAACGATAGGTTAAGTGTTCATGGAGAAGAGTGAATTTCAGAAATCTAAGCATTAATAAGATGTAAGCCACATTTAAATAGTTCTAATGTGCCTACTAATTCATTTTCTTAAATTTGAACGCATTTGTAGACGTTAAATGCATTCTTTTAAATTCTTTAAATTTAACTAGCAAAATTATTTCAAGTTTTAAACTTTATAATCAATACACGGATTTTATGATTTCTCTAGTTTTAACTTATTGGATAAGATTTAAAAAATATAGTTTGCTGTATAAAAATATGTTTTACTTAACATTCTTTAATATTAGTCAGGTTTTTATGTATTTATTTTTCTAAACCCTTTTAAAACCAATTGAAACATATTTTGTTTAATAGTAGTATTAATTAAGTTTTAAACTCCTAAAATAAACTAATTTAAAAAAAGATTTATCTGATTACATTAGTTATTCTTTATCTATAATTTTTCACATATCTACTTAGGAACATTAATTGATTTATTCTCTAATTAGTTAATTGAAAGCTTTGCAGTAAAGCTATCTCTTTAGAAACGAATAGCTTTATAGGTTATGATTTAAAAAGTGTGGTTAAAACAAAGCAGAAAAGACACAAAAAGGAAAATCATTTACAAAACATCCTTTATCTATTTACCATAAAGGGGGTAGTTATTTCCCCCCTCTTTCTATTCATGTGTAGTATAAAGCTTGGAGATTTGTTTGAGCACAAAAAAGTCAATTTGCCATTTTTGGACTTATTCCTTTTTTAAAACTGACGATTCATTTACTTTTATTTTTTTTATTTTATGATGATTGTATTGAAATTGTTGCGATTTATTTGAGGAGTTTCACGGAAAATAACATTAGGAAAATATTTCTGAGATCATGATACTTATTAGGACTTTTTAGGATACGATAGATAATAAAACTGTACCTATTAAAAACACAATCAACTCAATGCCTTTTACGCATTATAACCCCTTGTAGCCATTTTAGGTTTAAATATGTATTCTTAAGAGTTCGATAACATTGATTTCGATATAAGGCTTGAAATCAATCATTTTCTTTTTTTTACCGATCATGGTCTGGTAGTGTTGCTAAGGTGACATTGTTTGACGCCGAAAGGTAACTTATAACACAAAGTTGTGTCGTATTTTAGAAGCCAGGTATTCGATTTTAAATTACCCATATAGTTCCATATCCATAGAGATTTGTTTTTGGTCTTTCATCTGTGATTAAGTTTATGTATCTGTTCTTTTAAATAAATTAAATTTGCTAAATTTGATAGAAATGAATAACATGAAAAATGTACTAGGCCTATAGGCAAGATACATACATTAAATATCATACAAAATATAAGAAACATAATACAAATAAACAAGATTTAAAAACACGTGATTACAATTAAAAACGAAGGACAAATGTATTGATTTGGCATGTGTTTACTGTAGTAATATGTGGCTGCAGTGATATCATAATTTTCTGGACTACATTCTTTCCCATGAATCGAGATGATTATTATATTGCCTTTATGACGAAAGAAATCACATGATTATGATCAGGTAATATCAAAATGTATAGGATGAAATCTTTAAGACAATTTTTGGTGAATCTCAACAAGATCTTGAAAGTATATAGGTATTACTGTGTATATCCTATGAAACTATTTTTATAAAGACTATAATAATATCTTATAAGGTATTTTTGTTTCTTTTATAATTTTAAGTTTTAGTGAGTTTTTAAAATTATCGAATCGAATAAAACGTAGATGATGATGTCTTGTGAAAATAACTAGCATTTACCTAACTTTGTCGTTCCTAAACAATAATAAAAAAGAAGCGTATCCCTTTATCAAATGTAAATAAATTGTTATTGATTTTATCGATACATTTAAAATTGTTTATTAAAATAAAAAAAGGTATTTTTTCCCACAAAGGCGTATTAGGTAAACATTTCTAGTTGTGCTGTGATGTTCGTTTCTGAAACACTTCTCTTTGACCGCGCCATTAAAGTGAGGTCCACAGTCCTTGAAAGTTTAGAATCACTGTTATAAAACATTTTATTTAAAATTTTATTACTTAAAGTCATCAGAAAAATCTAAAAAAATTTAAATATCAAAACCAGAAGTAAAATTTTATCCTTCAAACCTGTTTAAGTTTCTGAACTTGTAGTGGTTCTTTGGGATTGTTTTATTCTAATAGGCGAGCGGATCTGAATTTCCAGACAAATTTATGTATACGAAATGAAGTAATTCTTTCAGCTACCAAGAATGGACAGTACATCACAAGTTGTAACTTATAAAAAGCGTGGTCATATCATAGAAAGCGTCAAAATCTTTCAGAAAAATGCAAAAGCTTCATCTTCCAAAGCCGAAAAGAGAGTGTAGTAATTTGATTTACTAATATTCTTTTAGAAACAATGGTTAGCGTTGAACGACATGGTTTATTTGTCACAAATATTGATCATAATATTGAAGACGAGCAGTAAGTTTCGTCAATGATTTGGATTGTTAAAGATGCCCTATGTAATTTTTTCTGAATACTTTTTTTAAACTGGCTGGGAAAGATCAATACTAATTTTATATAAACACCCTGTGCAAAATTTTCAGAATTTTGATAAATTTCTTCGGAATTTATATTGAAAAAAACAACAACATATAAATGAAACTTTTATACGCTAAAAATTTTGGTCTATGATATACAAATTTATATAAGAGGTAAAAAATATATATTTCATGAAGGAGATCAATCAATTGTTTTTATCCATTTCAATTTATAAAAATATCAGCTCTCTATTCTTTTGGCCTTTTGTTCCATCTCCCATCGAGTGTTAAACTAATGTATGTTTTCGAAACTTAAATGTAAAGGATAACTGATTCATTACAGCCGTTCTGTAAACATCAAAGAAATGTTTTCTCCGGTCTTAAAAAAGTGGAAAAGTCATTGCCGGGAGTACGGAGTTGAAAGTCATATCTAAAACCAATCGTACAATGTTACAATAAGCCCGTATTTTCTGCTTAGAATATGTTTCACTTCAGTATTTTTAAAAATTTGATTATTAGCATTAAAACTATTAGAATAATCATTTTGAAATATATCCTTAAATGAGAAGTACAAACTTTAATTTTTCCTAAAAGAATTCCCAAAAGTTATAAGTAAATTTTGTCTCCGAAAGTTGAGGTTATCTACGCAAATAAAGATTCTTATCGAAGACGATTTTGTTTAAGAAGAATTACTAGAGTTCAAATAGGCAATTTGTGTATTCATCTTTTGGTTTGGACAGATTTCCCTTTTAAAAGAAGCCACTATTGGTGCTTACGTACTGTTTAGAAGTACAGTTTAGATAATTTTTTCTGTTTCATAAGAAGCTTTTAAACTTAGATATAATCTACGCGTTATCGTGTAGAGATGTATGGCATCTAAATGGTTTTAAAGCCAGGTGAAGCTCTCAGTCCATTTGGATAAAGATGAAACACGCTTGTTAGTGAAAGAGAGGTACATTTTAATGTACCGTGTTGTTTGATTGCTTGCAGTTTGTTTTATATCGGTATAACTTGATTGGAGAGTGGGCAAAGCCTCCTTATCCTTCCCATATATCAAAAACTAAAGCTCTTGATGAACCGATTAGGATTAGATATGCAAATAATGGTTATTCTTAAAGTATGGTCTCTCTAAAGAGGTAAGGGATTCTTCTTAAAGTATTTCTTATTTTTGGCAGAGTCGTTTCTATATCGGTGTCATTTGATTGGAGAGTGGACAAAACCTCCTCCTTCCCTTATCAAAAGCTAAACCTCCTGATGAACAATTAGATCTGCAAAAGAATGGTTGTCCTTAAAGTCTTTTCAGGGTGTAGTAAGTTTGGGTAAGGGGATACGGGGTTTCTTCTTAATGTAATTTTTCCAGCTCAGTCGTACATGCATTCGCTAAGAACCAGCGACGTTCTTTCGTAGCCCCTGACACCGCTCCAGGGAAAACCGGGGCTTCCTCTTCCACGAAGCGTTCGATACGGAGCCCCACGCCCGCGACCCCGAGGACACAAAATAAAAAAAGAGAGAGAGGAGAGCCGTCGTCGTGTGCGGCAGAGAGAGCCCCGTTGCTCGCAAACGATCCGCAGGGCGCCAAGGGGCACGTGCTCCATCCCGCCCCCGTGCGCCCGCCAAGCGGTGGACCCGTGGAATCGGTCGGTGACCGCCAGGGCTCTCCTCCGGCCCCGGAAACGACGTCACGCGCGCACATGCGTCGACCGCGATCGACCCTGTCTCCGCCGACGCCGCACCACAGCCTAACCATTGACGTCTCGGGGTGGTCGCAGTTCATCATGTGAGTATGCCCTTGCCGCATTTCCACAAAAATGTGGCTTTTTTTAACGCGTGGTGGGGGTTTGGGAATGCGGGAGGTGCGGGCCTCTGTCGGTGTGTTCAATATGGCCAGTGTAGGCTTAGCGCCCGGCGGCTACCTCGTCGCCTCGCCCGCTTTTGCCTCGGTGACGTCACCGCGTACGGTTGGTCGGGTATCGCCCGTTCGCGTGTCAGGTTTTTGTAAAAAAAAATAATGCAAACGATTTTCTTGGTTTTGTTTTCTCGATTGGATTGTTGAGAAACAAATTAAGCAAGTACACATTTTTTAACTCCCTTTAGTTTTTTTTTCTTAGAAATTCAACTAAATTTAAAAGTTTTCAATCAGAAATATTCTTAATAAAACATAACTTTTTAAGAGATAATGGTTATTATTCTGAACTGCGTTTCTGTGGTTCTATTTTGAATATGAATACCAAATATACTATTTTTACCAAGAAAATTGTTAAACCATTTAATAATTTTCTACTCTACTTTCAATTACATGTTTTAGGTATTTGTTAAGAAAGAAAATTTATTTATAGAAAGTAATTTTGAATGCCTTTTTTTACAAAACAAGGATTATTTTTCATCTCATCCATAAAAATTCCATAAAATTAGTTTATGTATTTTAAGAAGTAAAAATTTTCCTTTAATAAATATTAATATTAATTTTATTTGCTTTATGATGCTTGTACAGCACAAGAAAATAATCTTTTGATGCATATCTAAATATCTTGATAAAATTAATTTTTATGAAGAAATGTTTTCGACTATTTTTTTACAAATGTCAGTTCAATAAAAATTTATATTATCGTAAAAATAATATCGTGAAACGTTTTCATAGTGTATCGTAAAAAGAGAGAGAGATTAGGTAGTCATCTCGTCCTCCCGAAACAGCTTGTCTTCAACGTTCTGTAATAATTGATAATAATATATGAAACCATAACATCACAATAAAATGTTCTAAAATTCCTATACCTTAATGGTTATTAGGAACCCCAGTGAGAGAAATAATTTACAACCGATTTCTCCGGAAGATCCTTCCCACTATGAGAGAAGTAGTAAAATCTCAATGGGAATCGCATAAATAAAGCATCGCGCTTTGTTCTGAACAGAACAATAAAATTCGAACGTGCGCGGTTACGTAATTGGTGGATGAGCAATCGAAACCATCGTCTACGTCTGCGCCAGTTGCGAATGCAGTTAAAGAAGGGACTTATCTCGGTTTCGTTTGGAGAAAGGGTTGAGATGAAGTTGTCGCTTGTTGGGGAAATGTATATTTGATTCATATCTGGTGTTTTGTGGGGAATTAATAAATACATGAAGAGGGTGGAAAAGTGTGGGCTGAGAGAAATAATATTGTTAGTTTGTATTGAATTGTGATAAAATGATGCGTGTAAATATTTGTTTGATTCAAGGGTAACAATCACTTGTAAAATGAATGGTACGAAAAGGGTTTTGGGAATTTTCTTTCCAATCCTTTTCATCATTATTTTATCATGAGAAAATATGTATCTTCAAAAATATTAATTAAATTTTCGTTTTAAATTAATGTTGTAAATTATTTCATTTGTTCATTGCAGCTATCTGTAACAAAAATACTTACTCTTAATAAATAATAATTTGATAAATGAAAATATTGTCATGTTTTGTAGATATGGATTAATTCTTCTTTTTACGGTATTTTATACTTTGAAATTCGTTTTTCCTTACACATTTTACATTTTTATTATTTTGTTAACTAGGGAGCTACCGCCCCCTGCTCGCTATCGCTCACCAACACCTGTAAACTGCTTACGCAGATCCTTTTGGATCGCTTCGCAATCCTCTCAAAACCCAGCTTCCTGCACTTGCTCACTTTATAAAACATGCGGAAAAAATAATGTTCCTAATTGAGGAATATTAGAAATATAGGGAATAACTTATAGTTTAAAACCCATGTTCGAAGATCAGAAAATTTTGATCTACAAACTCCTAGTTTGTCAGTCTGGCCTCTAGCTTAAAAATTATTCTGAGCAAATACAAATTAAATGCAGCTGCTTGAGTAACGTTCCCTCAAAAGTTAGAATATTTATTAACTCTAACTAATCAATAATCAATAATACCAAACATGACATTCAATGTTTACAATTGATTTTGATTATCAAAGAAAAACTTTTAGACAAAATATGTGAAATTTTAGTATGAAATAACATATCTGTAAGTTTTTAGAAATACTTTTATCAGTCTTTGAATGATATTTAATTTGGAAAGTACTTTAAAGTACATTTTTAAAACGTGAAAAACACTTGTTTTTCATAAAATGTGGCGTCAATTGGTCCTTGTGATTGTATGCATAGTAAGTTGTTTGAATGTACTTGCTTTGTAACTGCGACCCTATCCAAAATCTAAAAAAATTAAAATATTTTAAAATTGAGATTTTTTAAGAAATTTTAATGGCTTTATGCTGCACATCCTCAAAAGAATCGGGACATTTTGATACCAGAAATGTGTCATTCGGTTCAGTAATTAAAAAGTTTTTCTCTGGAAACCGTTCACCAAAAACTTTTTTTAGAATAAAGAGATTCATTAATATTGTTTACTTTCGACTGAATTTGTTACTTTATAAAATCAAGTTTGCTGATAGTTCTCTCAATATGATAATTTTAATTAAAGTCCATTAGATTTAGTAGTTAATTAAATTAAATTAAAATTAGCTGTTCACTCAACATTAAAATTTCATTTAGAAATTTATGAACGATTTACCTGCATTTGATAGGTGGACTGGGACTAGATGTTAACGCGTTTTTATTCACTCGTAATAATTATGCTGGTACTAATGCATTTTTTCTTACATTTTATGCATACATGCATTAAAATATGTGTGTTTTGTGATGTTAGGGACCTTAGTGAGCGGGCATCTCCGCCCACCAAGAGAAGCAAGCTGACATCAGACAAATCAGATTCAAGGTCCTCCAGAAGTAAGTTTTTGCCTAACTAATTTTTACTGTTTTCCATGTAAATTCGTAAGGTTTCGTTACCCCATGGGATCTTTTTCACGTTTCTAAGATTCCTCATAATTTATTCATATTAGGGCCAGGTAATTTTTTGGTACAATCGAAGGAATGCGTTTTTAATTTAACAAATGTGTAAGAGTATCAATTTATTTACGAAAAACCTAAAGGAATTGAACTTTATTAAAGAGTTCTATTGAAAAGAATTTAGCCATGATTGCTTACAATCAAAGCTTCAGAAAGGTCTGTACTACTATAACTTGGCAAGATGCTGCAAGTAGAATACAAAACAACGTTTTTTACTGCACGACGAGTTTAAAAATATTAAAACATACAATTGTTTCGGGATCTTTGATCCCCATTGTCAGAGCTAAAAGAGTTTGAAAGACATGTAATCGGTATTTATAGAGCAGCTATAAGGAAAATATCAAAACAGAGCAAAGTTACTGTCGAATTCATTAACATAAAATAATACAAATTCATCATAAATATAGTAAATACTATAACTTACTAAACTCTATAATTCATTTCGAACTTTCTCCAATTTATTATATACTTTCAACAAAGTAAAGCATACTTATCAACTGCTTAAAGTTTTAAGTAAAAATATTTGCTTTCTCTATCTTAGTTTCAAATAAAGCTCTAAACTTAAACTATATTTTAAAAGTGTTAAAAAAGACAATTAAAAAATATTTCCCTTTATAGAAATATTATGTGTAAAGTTTTGTCAATATTAATGCTATACTTCATCACATAACATCGTTAACACCACGCCAAAAACACGAATCTGCTATGTATAAGAATAGCAGATCCGTGTTTTTGGCGTGGTGGTAACGACATGATTTTAAGTTTTATTAATAAAAGGATCATGAATATTGTTGATCCTTTATTACGTATGAACTCCAGTAATTTTTGAACTATACAAAAATGTGAGTTAATGGTTTCATTAACATAAACGCAAATCATGGAGACAAATAGTAAAGATTTCTAAAGATGAATGCTTAAAAAACCTTTGACTTCTCCTTCTATATGTCTTTCTAAACCGAGTTTGAAAAAACCGAAAAACCCTCACTCAACCTATTAAAGAAATACAAATCTGTATTAAATGTTTCTTGTCATCACTACCGTTATAATTTAATGAAATAAGAAGTCACAAGGGGTTGAAGTGACTGTCTTTGATGAGTTTTCTATGCGTAAGGAGGAATAAAATTGTAAAATCTTGGAAAGTTATATATCGTCGGCTTACAGTCGAAAGGCACTAAGTCACTTTTGGAAGATATTTTGAAAGCGGTGTAAGCTTGGCGCATCTCTAAAATCTCGTCAAACTGAAAAGCTAGTAACCTAGCATAGATGGTTGGTTTGTTTTAAAACAGAAAGAATTCATACAGTAAAGAGCTTAAATGTTGGTTTGCGATTAATAATTTATTAAATTGAAATTATTTGATCATGTAATTGAGTTATTTTAGGGATTAAAAGATTTTATAATTCGATTTCTCAAAGATTTTATAATAATTTTTTCTTTTTCATACACTATAACTAGAATGGCAACGGAAAATGATCGCCAAATTTGGCATAACCTCGTACGGAGTATTTGAGCAAAGAGTGACTTAGTGCCTTTCGACTGTAAGCCGACGATATAATTCCGCGAATTTCTGAGTTTTAGTATTCTCATTTATGAGATGAAATGTCAAAGAAGAACTCATTCTCCTCCAGTGCTGATGAACTTCGTGGAAGAGGTGAAGCGCAAGAAGCCCAAGAACTACCGCTTCCACTACGAGTGGGAGTCCGAGTTCCTCTTCACCATGTCCAACGGCAAGTGCACGTGCCTCATCTGCCACGCGACGGTGGCCATCAGCAAGAAGAGCAACCTGCGGCGCCACTTCTCCACCATGCACAAGCACTTCGCCACCATGTACCCCGAGAACTCCTCCGCCAGGGCCATGAAGGTGGTGGAGCTGAAGGCCGAGTTCCCCGCCACCAGCCTCATCGACGACATCTCGCCCCCCAAGCCCCCCACCCCCACCTCCACCAGCAAGTACTTCGACTTCTTCCCTTCGCCAGAGGTAGGTTGCAAGATTCCTCTTTGCGAACGTTGAGAAAATGGGGCTATTATTTCGTTCCACGGCGCGTGCTTGCATGCCTCGTAATGCACAGTGGATATTTTTAACAACTCTTAACTCTTTTTAACAACTTTATAATTGACATTTTTCTCGTATCTCTAATAGTTTTTAAGATAGGCGCTCTAACTCCTAAACTTGCCACTAGGGGGCGTTAAAAGCGGTTTCATCGGAAAGCGCATAGGCGTTTTACTAGGGGTAGGCACCACGTTTATGAAAATAGCTCCAGGCGTTCAGGAGTAAAGCGTCCTCCTAGACTTTTATGACACTCAGTTTATGGCCCCCGGTCTCTTTGTGTGGTCAATTACCGAACAAAAGAAAACCCCTCCTCTGACGCGAATGCAAGGGAAACCCCAAACCACACCAAGAGGACACCCTGTATACGGCCTTACAACTAAGTTTTTGTCATGATCATATGTCTGATGTCACGAATACATGACACATGAGAACATGGCGTTGTCATAATTTTAACTTTTAGAATTAGAATGAGTATTCACGTTTTAAATACTCATTATAAATCAAAAAGTTCAATGTAGTTAAATAATTTATAATTAAAATGACATCATGAATTTTTGACGTCGAAAAATAGACCACCTAGAACCTCTATGAGGCCTTACAACTCAACATTGTGACAGCACGGTACTAATAACGTCATATGCCCATATTGTAAACGTAAACATAAGTATATTATTATGTAAGTCATTAGCCCGTAACATAAAAAATAGTGTAAAGTGGCATCATAAAAAATTAAAATATAGTAAGATGACGTCATAAAAAAACTTTACCCTCACTAACACACTTTTATATGTGCCAACTAAACAGAATTTCACCCCCTTGAACAAAGCTTTACCGCTACAAGGGAGCCCTTGCAGTGAAACAACTTCTACAGATCCCTACCACCCCTGCAGTGAAAAAAAACTCGTAACTGGGGAGAGGAGATAAAAATAAAATTAAAGTGTTGTTTATTTCGTACTGCAGTAATTATGAAACTATTGAGGCAGTCAAGTATATAAAGTGAGAATGTGAATGGTAATGGAATATTTCGATTTTTTTTTTAAATTTAATAATATAATCTGTGATATTACCCGACTTCAAATGAGCTTAACCGAAATTTTTATTCGAAGTTTTAAGACACCAAAAGACTGCACTGCATTAACAATAAAAGAGTGCTTTTTGGAGCATAACATAGATATTTGTAGAAACTGTTTCATTGCGAGGTTTAAAATTTTTTTTATAGAGTATTTGATTTATAGTTGCTGGAAAGCTAACTTTAACATCCGAAAAAAAAATGTCAAGTAATTTACTTTTATAAAATAAAAATTACGAGGTTAAAATCGTCTATTATTAAGATTATTATCTAATTATATTTTCGTATATTAAAGGATAGGTAGAATCAGTGGTTTTGAAATTGTAGGTCGAGGTGTTTTATTGGGACCTGGTTGAGCTATCGAAATTCATGTTCTTTACTTGTAATTACTGTACTCTTAATTTTGTACTCTTAACTTTACTATTAATTTTACTCTTAATTCTTTTCTTCTATTGTTCTCTTAATAAAGAATAAATCACAATTGTTTTAAAAATATCTAGAATCCTTCACGTACTTGGCATTTTATGACTGCTATCCTTGATCATTCGAATGAAAATATTGGTTTGTTTAACTGAAAAAGTTCCGTTTCTCTTTAAGAAAAAACATTATTTCCCGTTCAAGCTTATGAGAACTTGATGCTTAGTGGTTTCCCAAAGGATTCATTGCTTCACGGTAGGATACGTGAATAAAATCCAAATTAAAGCAATGCATAGACAGTCAATGGATTTGGCCAATATTACATTACTTTAATTTATCTAATTAGTTTTTAATATTATAATGGATCATTTATTGAAGTTTTGTTTAAATAATGCTAAAAGGGTGATTCAAATTCTTTAGTACCTACTGTGATGTTTATTATATTTGTAATGATGTAAATGTAACTTTTTGCTCTTTTTAAACTAAAATATTTTTTTTTCTAACCCTGACAGAACTCTTTAGTGATATGTCATTTTCTTATAAAGTGATATTCTAATTTATTCGAATTCTTACTTTTTGAGTTGTTTTACAATTGTTCAAAAGATAACTGCAATATGTATGCGGGATAACAGATAGATTTTTTTTCCTTTTCACCAACAATAATGTTGTGAAATAGCCAAAAGTAGGTTTACTGTATTACTTAAAAAGTATACCAAGAGTTTGCAGTGTTTATCTTTAACGAACTTTAAACTGTGTGCTCGATTTCAACTCATCTTTTCATTTGAGCCCGTCTTGACCTAGTATACCCTGTAACCCTACAAAAGAAAATAATCCATTTAGAAAGATTCCTTTGTCTCTATCATTCGTTAACTCCTTAAAGTTCCACATAAAACCTATGCTAAAAAAATTGTGACATAAACATCAACACGAGTTTATGACAGTATGGTTCTAATTAAAATTGTACCGCGTAAACTGATAGTTGACCAGTGAATCTAATGTGAAATAGATAACGGCATTCAAACATTTTAAGTGGCTACCATCAAAGTTAGATCGGGGCAAAATACATCGGGGGGATATAGCAAAATTCAAATCCATTTTTTGAGTTGAAAAAATGACTTATTCGGATAGTTTTTTTCTAAAAATATCTAAGAATGACTCAATTTTATAAAATCAATTAGAAAAAAAATATAAGTTTAATGAAAATTAAAATATAACGACCTTTGTAAAAATTCAATTTTGTATCAAAACGCCCCACCAGTGGGACATTTCGATACATCGCTTGGGGTATTTTAATACAGTGATTAATTTGCTCAAAAATAGTACTTAATAACAAAAGTTTTGAAAAATAACAAATATACTTTTATTGACATGTGTCTGCAGCACATTTTTAACACCTTTTTTCAAGTATAAAAATAATTTTTTCAATAAACTTTTAGAAATAAAAATAATTAAAGAATTTGACAAATGGTCATTTTTAAAAAAATATCTAATTAAAGAAATAACAAACTGTTTTGATGGGATAGTTTTCCCGTGATTAAGTCAAATAATATTCCAAGGTATCTTCACCAAAAATACCAAAAATCATATAGAAAGTAAATAAGGCACTAATGGTTTGTGCCATCTATTGCAATTTTTGAACTAGTGTATCAAAGTACCCCACCCCACATGTAAGTGTATCAATGGACTCTATCTGGTTCGAGACTTCACACGGAACCAACACGTGACCTACTGAGCTTGCAATCTCAGTAGGTCACGTGTTGGTTCCGCGTGACGTCAGACGGTTAGAGTCCATTTGCCTCATCTGTTGTTTCAGAACAGAAACCTTTAATTAAAAAAATTGGCAAAGGTTATTTAAAATTTAAGCATTTCCCCTATTGACAACAAGAATGAACTAACTTACAGATAGATCTCTGTATTCCAAGTAGAATAGCTTCAGGAAAATTTTACATTTTACTTAGAAATTTACTTTTGAAAATTTTTGATGAAAAAATTTTAGTTTTTTTCACCAAATTTTATAGACTTATTACAGAGCTTAACGTTTTCATATGTTATGCTTAGACATATAGACACAACTTTTCGTAAAAACACGACTAAAATAACCTTGATAGTTTTTGAGATATTGATGAAAGTGTATTAATATGCCCCTTTATCAAATTGCCCCGTTTTACCCTTAATACCTATTAATATACCTTTCAAAGCGCTAATTTTTAAGTTATTTTTAATTAAAAAGAGCTTCGTTTCGGTCTGAGCTGAAACAGCTTGTGACGTCATGCGTGCCTTGTTTACAATCATTCCGCTTTGAAATACATTGAGCTCAAGTTTTTGTTTTGTTTTTACAACCTCGTGTTTCTATGGAAACTGTGTTTCCCTCATTTCCGAGAGGCACTTTTGACGTCAGCTTTTCTGTAATGAAATATCTTATAATTAACTTACAAAATTTTTCTCGTAAAAGACAAGCGTATTTTCGGATTCAGGAGAGAATTTTCAATAAGTTAAAATTGAAAACTTTGAATTTTAAGAGATGCTGCAATTCTCCATTATTTTCAAGTAAAATTGTAAGAAAAAAACAAATTATAGCATAGAGATATCAGTTTGTACAATTTAATCCTTATTTTTCCAAGTAGAAAATTGGATATTTCTACGTAATGAATTTTAAAGAGTATAATTTTTAAAAGGTGTAGGTATATGTTACGGGCAATGTGATAAATTCAATGGCATTTATCAAGGAAATTTATCACTTTGCCCGTAACATATATTCAAATCAGTTTTATAAAATCAGTAAGAAAAACATTAAAAACACCAAATTAAAGGATACATTTCATAAACATAAGTAATTATTATAAAAACCTTGAACCCTTCGGTATTTTTAATGAAAATACACAAAAATAAAGAAGCATTACTTACAAAGGATATCAAATATAATGATTAATACACAAGAACACACTTTTAAAGTTTTCCTTTAGGTTAAAAATAATTTTTAAAATAAACTTTTTGTTGAAATAGGTACTTATATAAATGAACTTACGTCTCTCTTGCAAACATACAGTTTTTCCTTATTATAATTACTACACTAACTAAAAAAGTAAAAAAAAAAAATATGTTTTGATGTTTTTTATTCCCTTTTGAAATAATTAGGACTTGCAACCTCTAGACGCCAATTTTTCGGTCTCCCTTTTCCTACTATGATAAAAACAAACACAATATAAGTTTTTACTTCAACATGAAATTATTTCGACTACTCCATTCCATCTTGAAAATATTACTTGGGCTACGCAAGTGTAAATTGTACGGCTCTAAGATTAACTACTAATCTAATTTAGGCGCCGAATTTCAAGCTATATTGCATCGATGTTCCTATAATTGAATTATGTATATTGAACCATTCAAAGTGACAATTTGCTAGCAAGATAAAAACCAATAATAAAATCCTGTGCGGTTAATGTGAATTTGACGAGTCTTTCCTATAATGGTACTTAAAAAAGACCTTCCTGATTACATTTCAAAATAAAATTACATTTTTTTTTTCTCAATAAAAACTGATTAATAACCTAAAAGTTTACAGAAAAGATTTGCAAACCCATCTTTTGGTTAAATTGCAACTAGAATGACCGCATGATACTTTTGGAGTTATCGATGGTGTATCAAGGTGCCTGTGTATCTGTTGCGTTAATTAGCTATTAAAATACATTCTGTACATCTACATCCTTTCACAGAATGTTATGTAACTTTTGCATGACTGATTTGTTTTACCTATTAAAAATGACAAAGTGTTCTGATATATTATTCCATGAGACCATCTATTTGAATTTATCTTCCGTTTTACCATTTCCGATCCGATCAGTGTATACCTATTTCTTGAATTATGTGTCAAATACGTCAATTGTATGATGTTATTTCTTAGAATTCTGATCTCACCCATTGTATAAAAAATCTCTCGTCATATCCCGTTTCTTTTTCCCCATGACAATTTTGTAAAGGATATAAAAACTAGAGCTTACTGCGAATGAAGAACTTGCACGTTTTTTGTTTACATTTTTATGATATAGAAAATGAAGAAATAGGACGAAAAATACCTTTTTCCCTTTTACATCCCATAAGGGTAAAATAAAAGCGATTCAAACGCACACCATTTACTTCATCTTAAAAACGCTAGCTTTTCTACGCCTCTACTCATACCACGTCACTATTTCCCACGGGTTATATGGGGAACGCATAGCAACATTTGAATAACACGCTTAATTTGATTTTGCTGATTCGAAATGCAATTGGGGGGTCATAATGTGGTTATCTGTAATGTGTCAGTACATTTTAGAAATTAATTTATAATTTTTAAAAATACAACTTAAGCATAATGTTTCTTTCCTTTAAATTGCACAAATAGTAATGTTCTTTCAGAGTGTTTTTTTTAACCATTTAAACTATTGACAAAGATTGTTTACTCATACACATTTTTGAAATTCAATTTAACTTTTTGATGATTTGGTTTGTATGAAATTTTTAATTTGAATTTCTCTGTAAATAATAGTTAAATTTACTAATGATAATAACATATTATTGAGTAAGTAATAGTAAGTGCCTGATTGAGATAAATGCATGATACAGTTTTAGTACTGCTATTCAGTTTTTTTATTGGTGTTTGAATTGACTCAGGAAACTATTCATTCTTTTGGGAAAATTTCATGGGTGTTAAGATTTAAGGGTTTAGAAATAATTTTCACGTTTTTCCAGAAGAAACCACAGCAAAGTAATATAATTTAAATAGCCTAAAATGTTTGGATATTCAATAAAAAATGAAAGTAAAGAAATCAAGGAACAACTTAATTTCAGGGATAAATTAACCCTCGTTAAAATTAAAAGAAAAGGGAGAATCAAGACCCGTGGCAAGAAATAAATATTTTAATACCAGTAAAGAGTTCAAAAATAATGTCATTGAAAATTTCTAAAATTGAAAAGATAGTTTGAATATCAAAATGTATTTTATTATCTCTACTCGAGTGTTTGTAAAATCTATAGTTTACTATTAACTACCGATTTGTTATGTAATGTTAATGATTTGTTATATTATACTTTTGTTAACAAACATTGATTAATGTATTAATTTAATCTTGAGAAAGACGGTTTAAAAAACAATTAAATTTTCATATTTGAGTAAAAAAAGTTGTGGTAATAATTAAAGATCTATAACACAAAGCAAAATAGTCAGATGCTTGAATAATCACACGCAATGAACAGTTACAGATTGCTCATTTTTAAAACTTTAATGCATATTTTCGATTTGAAAACATGTTTAACGCAACAAAAACTGATCAATTTTATGTTTTAAGTTAAATAATGCTATAATGGAATAAAATTGCATTATACTTTATCTTAGACAAACTATTTAATATTTGTGGATTATAAAAACGGTAAGAAATTATTGATAATGGACTATTTTGAAATCTAAATTACATCGGAAATACTATTTATCTCAATTATTATGACACCTCGATTTTATTTTTCGAAGCATTTTATGTGGAAGAATACGTCATCATAGAAACTAACAAATGAGAATGTCATACAGAAACCCTTTTATCTCACAATTGCTGCTAATCACCAAATGTTTCTTTCTTTAAATAAAGAAGTCATAATACATGAAACTCTTCCTATTTCTATTCATTGAAAGTTAGATGTACTACTAAGAACAAAAACTTATTTTCTTGTCATAAAAACTGTCCATGGTCGTTGATGTTTATGAGAGCGTGGAGTTCCCTATTTAATAAAGCTTCTCTCTGATGTGTAAACAATTTCCATAGCTTGTTTTTCTGGGGAAGCAGAAATATTTCGAGTTTGCAGTTTTTTAGTAAGTTGGCATTCTTGTATCATACTTTATTGCTTTTTTATCAAGGGGTTTATAGACAAAGGTTTTCAAGTTTATTGTGTTACTATTATTTTATTACGTGTTTTAATACATTAGTAGATCATAGAATGTATCTTAAAATTGTACATCGTTTTGTAAAATAGGTATTTTTTAACAAAAAAAAATATAATTGCGTTAGTTTTATATTGTTGATACTAATGAAAAACAAATTAAGGCTGAGAGTGTCTTAAATCTGTGAAAATATCATTAACTACCGTTTGAAAAAAAAAATCAAGTTTTACATACAGATTTTTAAAAATATCATGATTTTGTCCACATTTTAAAAATATATAGGTAAACAAAAACTGCAATGCAAATTTTCCCACATTTTTAAAATAAAGTTTTAGAGATTACATAAAATGATACTTAATCATAATTGTAGTTACTTATTTTAAGCTCACATGATTTATGTATAATCTTGGTGGGTTTTAAAAAACACAAGTTGTTCCACATTTTTATGGAAGATTAAAAGTTCAAGTGATTGAAAAAAGACCTGAAAAATAAAAACCTCAACTTCACGAAAAAAGAAATAAGAATGCCGAAACATAATTTTAAATTGAATCGTCAGTTAGAAGAAGGGAATAAGTCCAAAAACGAGGTTTTGAGAAAATCGAAGAAAAAAAAACTGTATAAGTAATGGAATTTTTATCCTATAGCCACCAAATTTTTACAGGAAATTCATGACACTGTTAAGAATACAGAACAATCATTGAAAAATTATAAGTGTATTTAAAAATGTTTTGCAGTTAGAAAAAAGAGGATGGACTTATTCTCTTCTTCAACCTTATAAAATTTCAGCTAAACAAAAATATTAAAAACCACTTAAATTGACAATTAAATTATATTTCTGCTTAGTTCACAATACAAAAGTGAAAGATAGAAAGACTAAGAAGTATAAATTAAAAACTATTCTGAAACTGCGTCATTAAGGCGCTATCAATGGAGTAAGTGAATATCAATGGAGTCAAACATTCATTGGTTAAAAAAAAAAGAAAAAACGCTTTTAAATTCAAATCAAATTTTATTTTGGCTAAGTTTACAGGCCAAAGAATAAGAAAAGAAAGACAAATTAAGTTAAATTTCAAATTTAATAAAAAATACAATGAAAGGACATCGATTTCGCAAATTCAAGGGGCTATATCTGCCGATAGGGGGTAGTTATTTTTTTCCTCCTTACACTCATGTGTAGAGCGAAGCTTGGAGATTTTTTTGCCCACAAAAAGTTAATTGGCCATTTTTTGGACTTATTCCCTTCTTCTAACTGACGATTCAATCACAAATGTATTGTTAGCCTTTTGATTTAAAAAAAAATTCTTCCATCCCGGGCTTTTCGCAAGCTTTAACACCCATCCTTTGCTCGTCCCCGATAATCTATCCCTCCGCATTTCTCTCTCCATCCATCTCTCCTTCATCAACTCCTCCGCAGCCGCATCTCTTCTCTGCGCACCTAGGAACAAGAAAAGGAACCAAGAGAGAATCCTGCTGCAGGATGATATTCGAAAAATCGAATCGGCAGCACGGGGAACACGCGGCGGCAGCGAATGGCCGTGCTCCGATCACGTGATCCAGCGCCCCTGTCTCTCTCTTAAAAGCCGGGCCGGAATAAGGTTCGAGACTTCGCCGGACTGAGAGGACCACTAAATCTATGAATAAGAGAGCTCGCTATATAGTCATTATTTCTTCTACTTTGTTTAAAGATAGACCACCTTCTCCCTATAAGTATAAACCGCCTCTGAGTTTAGGTGTCAGGTGAGTTTTTTTCTATTTATTTATTAATTATATTTTTTTTGTATTTATTTTTTATTATCGTTTTCTACGTAATTTTAGTGAAAATCTCCTTTTTTATGAATGCATAAACAGAGGAAATTTAGTTTTCATTTAGTTTTCTAGTTTGGAAAACATAAACTAGCAAGTCAAACGAATGATGTAACGAATGAGCCAATTTAATCGGATTTTTAGGCACTATTCTATAATATGAAAGAAATACATCCTATTTTATCGTTTATGAAAGAACTAAAAATATTTTTCTAGAGAGTAAAAAATGCAGAAACTTTCGTTCATTGTTTAAAAATGTAAACAAAAAAGAAGCGTTAACAATTTTGAATCAAATGCTTCATTTTGAAGTTGTCAAACGTGAAGGAATACCTAATTAAAGGTTGACACTTCCTTATTTCTAAAGGAGAAGATTCATTAAAAGAAAAACTTAAAGGAATATTTAATTAACTGAAACGCAAAACTTAAAAAGAATACTATGCATTAAGTAATCGAAGAAATTTGGGGAAGTAGTACTCTAAGATTTATTTAACTTGCGAAATTTATCTTAAACGCGAAGTAATATTTACTCGGGGATCAGGTACCCCCGGAGAGAATATAACTTCAAGTGTAAAAGGTATTTTTGGGTCATTCAAATGAAATTAGAACTTTATAAGCTTTGGGTATTATCTTTTAGGTATTAAAATTTTCTACCAAATTTAGCGTCGTTCAGTTTCAGGAAAAAAGACACTTAAATATTACGAGCGAAGTTCTATAGTCTCTTTCCTCCAATAAGTGGGGCGATATTGCATTTATTACTATCACATTAAATCAGCGATGAAAAAAGCATTTCTATTTACAACTTTTCACCTTCTGTATACACTTTCAGTTTCACTTTCCTTGTTGTTTCCTGGTTATAAAATGTAGGTTAGAAGATCAGAGTTCTCGGAGGGCATTTTTATGACTTTCACTTGTGATACCGCAGGCAAAGTAATAGGTTCTTCAGTGCTTTATAAAAAAATCATCAGATACATTTTCCTGGTTCTCTGACCTACTTAATAAATAGTGACATAATCAAACATTGTTTTTATAGGGTAGACTTTATAGGTTTTAATCTGGAATGAAATAGTCTAAGAGCTAGCAACGTTTTCGACATAGAATTTTAGGTAGGCTGGTTCTTTAATATATTTTTCCCTATGCTTTTTCGAACAGCGTGGGGGCGGTTTGGCTGCCGGTAAACGTTAGCCATTATTGTTAACATAGAGCCACGCGTAACTTATTTAAATTAAATTAATTATTTAGTCAATCATTAAAATAAAATATTCATATGTTATTTTTTAAATATCTAGAAGAAAAACTATTTTATTAGATTTTACTATCGTTAAAACCACTTATTTTTGATGCTCTTCATGAAATTTCCCAATTTTTTTTTCGGTATTATAATATTAAAACTTCCACTATGTTCTGTAATAGAATTAAAACACAAAAACACATTTGAAAGAGGTATCACTGTCGTGTCATTCAAAAGTCACTTTAATTCATCAAATACAGAAGTTGTTTTTAAAAATTCAAAGCCTTTTAAAACGTTTATTTCATTGTGAAAACATAATTTTCAGTTAATAAATTGTGACTAAATGCAATTCCTAATATTTACTAATAAAGAAATTTCAGGGATACTTTATTTTTCTGTAATACATCTCAGTACGGAAGACTTGGGGTTAAACCTTTTCTTTATGTTCGCATGAATTCAACCGACACCTACAAGTGTCAATCCCATCCTTGACCTAAAAAAATACTAGCTTTCCCAAAAACCGGAACCGTAAAAGAACCTCGTTTTAACGTCGATCATTCGAGAAAAGAATTGCGAAATCCTTCTTCCGATAAAAGATGTGGAAGATCGGGAGGAACAAGGGATGGATGCTGGGGATCCGTCCAGAGAACCAGTTCGTTCCTGTTATTTTGGCAACCACACTACGCATGCGCTTTGCCGTACCGGTAATTTAGCTTTGTTGCCAAGGGGAGAAGAACAAAAACAATTCATCTGAGAAAGATTTCGGAAGGCTGAGGGGGGGGGGGGGTATGCGTGTTTGCAAAAGGACTCCCGGGTTTTTCTTGTTTCATAGAATGGCAATAGTTTTGTGGGAATTGTTTCTCGAAGGAAAGTTTTCTTGCTAAGGTTTTACCTGATGCAATCGCCATGGCTTTAATGTAAGTTTACGGGTTTCACGTAAGGTAGCATGCAGTGTAGAATTTTCCTGAATCGTTTGCTTACCTTTCTCTTCTTTCGTACCCGTTTCAGCTTTAATTTACCATTTTGCAATCATAAAAGGATTTTAAACACTTTCGAGGTCTGACCACATCAAGCATTTAAAACAAATAAATGTGTCTTTTCATTTAAGAATATAAAGCTTTACTTCATTTGATGTTTTAAGTTCTAGAGTTAAATAAAAAAAGGGAGATTGTTTCAATTAGAATCATCTATAAATAGGCACTATAGACATCCATGCATTCGTTAAAAAGAATGTACTGTTAACATTAGGGAGTCCAAGGGGTTTTTCCCAAATTATTTTAGAAAAAGAAAAAAATACTCAAAAACGGTTTAAAAATTTTTCTCTTTAAAATACAGATTTTTTAAGGATTTTAAACATTCCTGATCTAGAAATAAACTAATTTTTTTTTTTTTTTAAATTTTCTGTTACATTTTTGCCATACCTCATAAATACTATTTGTAAGAATTCCATTAAATCACGTTGCACACTGCAGACCTTCACTTTGATATGTGTGACTTACGATCGTTCCCATAATCAATGCTTTACTCATTAATGAGCTGTTATTCTTCGAAACGCCATCCAAAATGAGAGAAACCAGAAAAACTGAAAATTCCTATAAGTTGGTTTTTTATTCATGAGGAACGTATACGTAGTGGTTTTCGCTGCACGTGGTTTAAACAGCTAGTGAATTTTTATTTTCTATTGATTGTAATGGAGCAATCCAATGGAAGTTTTTGTTGCACAATTCTTACTCATTGTCGGAGCTTTACAAAATAGTGCCTCGTCAAAAACCTCCATTTCCTCTGAACCTGGGACATCCTGTTTACAGTGATGATAAGTCGTGAAGAGCAGCTGATCCACAGAGTAGAATTTATGGAGAAAACCACGAAATAACTAATAATTGGAAAAGAGTTTTGAATCATGCCTTTTGTTGCTTTTATTACTTGTACGAATGATGTGAAAGATCAATTTTAAATGATAAAAAGAGGAGATTCCTAATTATTTTTGATGTTTTTAATTTGTGATTTAGGTGAATCGTATTTCTTTTACTCTGTCTATTTAACTGTAGTGTTTTCGTTGATGTTAATGTAAACGTCCAAAAGAAATTAATGATAAAAAATATTAGGGAAATAAAAAAAATCATGTCTTTTAGGATTTATTTTCAAAACATTATAATTAAAACGCCATAACACTAACTCAAGTAAATACATAGTTACACTAAATTTAGTAGAAAAAACTCTCCCAAAGTTTGACTCTATGGAGTTTGAAGCGTCCACAGATAAGTATAACCCACACTGATGATGCACACTCTAATATTGAGGAAAAAGTTAATTCCTAACTCAGCCTCTAATTCATTAATATTAACACTTCATAATCTTGAAGAAATAACTTTGTCAGCGCCATTTGACAGTGTCATAACTAGACTTTTAAAAAGTAGTTATTTGAGCTTCTTGTCGTATTAATTTGTTAAAATTTATATTGGGTAATATTTTCCTTCTCCCAATAATATTCTTCCTATTGTATAATTTCCTTCCTCTTAAAATGTTTGGAAATTTGACTCTTCAAATGAGTTTTTCAACTTTTTTTGAGACTAGTTGGAAACCTTTGGGTGAAACTATTCACTATAGGAGTAAACAGTCCCGTCTACTCTTTTTTGCAACACTACAGAATTTTCTTGGAAAAATCCACATATAAAACAAACAACCCCCTCAAAAAAACAACATACAGATCCACCATTTTTGAAGAAAAAAATTTTTCCAAACAACCAAAGACCTTTCAAAATACTGCAAAAGATTCGTGTCTGTTTTTCGTCGCTTTGCGCTCGAGTGCCACAAGTTGAGAAGTTTCAAGGTTGAGGATAAGACGACTAGCAATACATACTACCATCCTCCTTGACAAGCTGCTAAAACTGGAAATTTTTATGAGCCCCAGTGGAACCTAAATTACTAATGCGTTTCAAATTGGTACTTAGGCTAAAACGTGCCTCTTTTGTTTTGCATTAATTTCTTTTGTTCCTTTGTGAGAGTTTCCAAACCACAAGAATTCTTTTTCGGAAGAGATTCGGTAAATATTTAGAACTTGCTTCCTTGAATAGGTTGTTTCAAACTCGTTTCTTGGACCCTTATTAATAAATTACAATTTGAATTTTAAAATACTTATGCAACTAAGCATAATTATTTATTCACTAGAAATACAATTCCTGTTGCAGTATGCCATAGTTAATATGCAACTTGATGGACATCACCGTTCTTGAAGGATCTTACTCAATTTTGAGTATGCAGTGTTTATAATATTTCAAAATACTCCATTAGTCATAATACTTAGACATGGTCTGACTTCGTCAGATCATGTTGGTAGATAAGCAACAACAACAACAAAATACTCATAATAAGTTCATATTTTGAATATTTTCCTCACAGGGGATGGATGGACGAGGACGTGTATATTTAACCAAAAGGTTTTTCTATAACAAACATGCAGAGGTTTTTGCTAGATTTTTATTTATTTACTATCTTTTTCAACTGTTGGAAGAAAAACTGCGTAATTTTAATCTGTTTAGATTTTTTCGGAGATAAAATTGTTTTTTATTTTAACTTAGAATATATCCTATAAAGAAAAATGTAGCACAATGTATTCGTTATATACAAGACCGTGTCCTTAAATGTCGAACGAAAGCAACCATGTTCTGTTGTGACTACAAAGAAATTGGCTAAAATTAGACGCCTTCCAACACAAATCTTAAAGTAAATTAGCTAGTTTTCGTGCCAAAATACTTAAATAAAATATGCCACATGTTTTAAAGCTTTCAAGCAGGAGTTGATGAAATCAAACTGTCAGAATCTAGTACCGGAGCTATTTTAAGTATTTCCAGCTGGCACAGGCTGGTTCGACCTGGAAGGAGCTCGCTGTTCAGTGACTGTTTATGTTGTCCAAAGCCCACTAAATAACTTTCCCTTTCAGTTTTCTTGAGCAAAAGAAAAATTATAACGCCTGCAAGTGACCTATTTTTGGAGTCGGGTTAGGAATTCTCTCTTCAGGAGATGAATTAAAAGCTTAAAAAGCAACTAATGGTTCTCCTTCTTGGAAAATTTTGGCCTCCTACTTTGTGAATTATCGTGCTTCTAAGTCGAGAAATATAGTGCTTCTTGTTCTTTTTTTTACATACCACCACTAGCTTACACAAAAAATTGAGTTTGTCGCCTTTGCTTAACTATTAAGGATGTATGTATACCCAGAGGGAATCTGGTGCAATATCTGAAATTTGGTATGGGAATTGAGCCGTGAGAAATAAGCTATTAGTATAGCTGTTTAAATTAATGTGATACAATTAATGTGCTATCCATCCCGTTAAAATATTTTTAATAAAAATAATAGTTTATTTTGCATAACTAAGCTGTTACATATAAAAAGTAGAAAAAAAAAAGAAAACACATGTTTGTCACCTGGGGTAGAATTACCCATTTAGACGACTTAAAAAATTACACAGGAGAGTAGTACTGATAAAAATAATATTATAAAGGTATATAATTTTTTAAGATAAACATATTTATGCATAATTTTTAAACAACACAAATGAACCACAAACAAATATATACAGTTACAAACAAATAAAAACACAACGAAAAAACATTGGACATAAATCTACTAAAAAAAAAATTGAAAAACAGCATAAGGCATAAAGTTGCTTCTATAACTTTAAAAAAATCATCCAAATCATCTATGTCTGTTTAGAATTAAATAATAAATGCTTAAATGTTAGATTATTTGTTATATTTTGTAACTTAAAAGGGGTAAGCTAAGCGTGTAATATTAGCTAAACGTGAATAATTTAGGTGCTTAGAAAATAAAAATACTTGGGAAAATTTTTTTTATAAAAGCGGGGAATTGGATGATTTCATTTGGTCTTCCATTGAAAATTTGATTTTTATACATACAGGTTGTTTTATTGCGATATAAAAAGAGAATCATGAGAAAAATGCAATAAGGCATATAGGTAGAAATTTAAAATTTTTTAAATTCTAGGGGATTAGATATTTGAAATTTAGAAATTTAAAACATTCATTTTGAAAAGAAATTAATAGAAATAAATTAGTTTTATATTCTCTGCCCCAAACTATAATGCCGTAATTAAATAGAGAATAAAACCAAGAATAATATAGAGTGTTTAAAAATGACTTGGGGGCTGGACGGCTTAGTTGGTTTACGTGCTGCCAACCACGCTGTCTGCGCACTGTACCAGCCGTCGCGTAGGTTCGATTCCGGCTTGCATTTTCTCTCTCTGTGTCAGTAAAAATTCTGTTGTGTCTGTCTTTCTTGACAAAGGTTTATAAGCGGATCCTTGAGGTCAAGCACACAGACCGGAAAATATATGTTTATGTTACCAATCCAATCCAATCAATAAAATAGTATCAGACTTACTGATTTTGACTGTATGCATCTATTCTACAACACAGTGTTTTTTAGACTGTTCGATAAATGCTGTATTGATTCGTAAAATCGTATTACTTTGGTAGATGAGAAACTTTGAAAAAAAAGATGACGTTAGGTTCAATGTCCAGTGGTTGTCATGGTCAGAAATCTTCTCTTCTGCTCGTAGCATTCTAATAAAAGGGGCTAAATATCAAAGTCCTTCAAAAACAAAAGCTGTACTTTTGTACTTTGATTATGTTATTTGTCATAAACGAACGAAAACTTTTGCTAATTATAAAGTTTTGAGAACTAATTAAAAATAAAATATGCAAGACTGGCCCAAACAGAGGGATTTGATTCCAGACCGCCCTATTAGCCAATAGAGCCAGTGTGTTCGAGGACTTTTACTAATTTAAGTTGTACTACTTACAGACCCGAAATTGGCAATGGTTCTCAGCGCATCATTGAAATTTTCCGAAATCGACCGATATTATTTCAGATCACGTTTTCAGTGTTGTGAAAAACTTTTTAGACCCAAAATGCTCAAATGGTTTTAAGGCGTTTTTAAAATTAAATTTATAATTTTAAGTGAAGAAGTCCTCTTACCAACAAACTAGTAAGTAATTAAATTAGTAGTATAATTTTTCAAAATGAGTTTTGAGTTCTGAAATTCCTGAAACGCCTTTAACTAAAATTGGTTAACTTGTTGCTAGTCTTTTATTTCCTGGTGTAATTTTATTGACATTTTATTTTTATTGAGTATTTCATGTCCTCAATTACCAGTCGTCAGTATCAATGTGCTGTTCTTTAATTGGTTAAAGTTACAAGTTATTTTCCTTTGAACATGTATTTTTCTAAAAAATAAGACGTTTTGAGACTACCTTGTTAAAAATCTCGAATCAAACACAATAAGGACTCGACTTTTTTTCTTATGGAAAGTGCAGACCTTGTGGTGTGGAAATTTTATATACTGTGTTGGTGTTGTATTTATTCGTGATAGTATAACTTTGATTAACCCTGTAGAGATTCAATTTCTATAGAGCTGGGTTGCCAAAATCCACTATTTTATCACCATTTTTGGCGCCAGGACCTGTTTCTTTGGATTACCTCTGAAGGTCGTAGAAAATAGTCTCTTTATAGTGTTATTGTAACATAATTTAATACAGGTCCTCCACTACAAAAAGGGCGTTGGTAGCCAAGAAGGAGACCGGCCGAATGGCGGTCGCCGTGGTGGACCTGTATCCAATAGGTTCCTTAATTTTATATTTGGAGTAACCTTGTCATCTCGAAAACTCCTATACCTCGAATTTATTTTCGGATCCCTCCGATTTCGAAACATCGAGGTTATACTGTAATACATATAGCATATAGCTTTTATTCGTTTTCGGAGCTAATAAAGCTCAATCAGCAAGTTATCTGCCGTAATTTGAGTTGCAGGACACGGATTATCAGAATATGGTCCTGATCTATAAAACCTTTTTTAAATACCTTTTTTGAAATACTGGAACTGAACAAACGACGGACACCACGAACATCATTTTCATTTTCTGAACTTTAGTTTTTCTTATAACGAGAAACTTAAACTAGATATTGAACTCGAGTAACCCCCACTTGTTATATTTATGAAGGGTTGTCGCTGATCTCGGTGTGTCTCTTCCAGGTAACGCTGCGAGAAATGTCTGGAACCACTTGCATGTCGACCAGCTGCCTGCTGAATAAGCAGACCACCCTCAAGTACCTGAGTCTTCCCCAGCCAGAGGACAAGGTCCAGTGCATGTACGTCTGGATTGACGGCACAGGGGAACACCTGCGGGCCAAGACCAGGACGCTGGACTTTGTGCCCAAGGTGGCCGAAGGTGAGTTACATAATACTCTAGTAAGTACTTGCGTATTAGCCCGTCGACAGTTCAGCGACCGTCTAATTCAGCGGCACAGTAATAGTAAAGTCAATGGGATTTGATAACGTTTTCGGATTAAGCGACACGGTCGACGGAATAATACGTAAGTACCCTCTAGTAGCACAGCTCATACCAAATATGCCAAGTTTACGTAACTGCTACTATACTAAACTACAACATTTCTCGACCATGAACTGAAGCAAACGAAAGAAGTAGGTAGTTCCCATTTCCGAATTTCGAGTGAAATTAGGCACTTTACTTTAGAAGTACTTTAGACTTTTGGCATTGATAACAGAAGCTATAGGAAAATAAAGACCTACTTGTTTATTCGCTTTAATATATAACTTAGTTATGGTAAAATGAAAATTATCGCAAAAAATGGTGTGAAAGTATGTTGGTAAAATCTCTGAATAAAAAAACTGATCATGCGAACAAACCCACCCAAAATTGACTTCCGTGTAAAAACGTGACTTCTGGAGCACTAGATTTTTTTTACCCCACGTTTATTTGGTTGATGATTATGGCCCTTGATATACTAATTTTTTTTTTGTTGCTGCATCTGGACCTAAATTGCTTTTATTAGTTTTTTAGAGTACATAATAAAACGGTATAAAAGGAAACATCTTACATTTGAAGAATAAAAATCCTCCGTGCAAGATTATAATCAAAAATGAAAAAAGGCAGCGGTTTTGTATTTGCACGTTTAATAAAATGTTAAAATTGTACAATTGTTTCGGGGATACTTAAGATCCCCTTCGTCAGCAGGAAACCAACACTCTGATCAAACACAAATATATAGTCAAGCAATTGGGTTAAAGATACAGTTATAACCTACAGGGAAACAAAAACCCAAATAATAAATACAAAAATCAAGATTTCCAAACATCAGAAAGGGGGGGGGCACACTTGAAAAATCATTTACTAACATACTAGAGTTCTTATGGATAACAAATGAAATGCTTCAAAAAAATCCAAGTCAATAGGTTTATTGCAATTTAATATGATAGATGCAGAATTAAAATCAAAAATATGGTTAGAGTCCCACGAGTGTTTCGCCATTGATGACTTTTCGAGTTCTTGTTTTTTAATGTAATTTTGATGCTCCTTTAGTCAAAATTTTAACGCCCGTCTAGTCTGTCCAATATATGAAAGACCACATTGGCACTGGATTTTGTAGATGCCACAGAGATTAAATTTATCTATAGGATCTTTAAGGTTGCTAAAAGAGATTTTATTTACAGGGGAAAATACAATATGAAAACCAAAATCTTTGAGTACGTTAGAAATTTTGTAGCTAATTTTATTGTTGAAAGGTAATACAACTAAATTGGAGGAATTCGGTTTTGTTATTTCACGGTGATTGGATTTAAGGTTTTTATTCAGAATTACATCTATCAAGGTATGACTAAAACCACGATCTATCGCTATAGCTTTTATGTAATTAATTTCGACATTTAAGAAATCTTTATTGGAGCAGATATTAACTGCCCTGAAAACAAAAGTATTAAAAGAAGCAATTTTTTGACTCTTTGGGTGGTTAGACTTAGAATGGGGTGGTAAAACCGCAAAAGGTTTTCGGTAGACCGTAGTAAGTAATTCAGTACCAGCACGAATTACAAGTACATCAAGCTGGTACTGAATTACTTACTACGGTCTACCGAAAACCTTTTGCGGTTTCTTTACCACCCCATTCTAAGTCTAACCACCCAAAGAGTCAAAAAATTGCTTCTTTTAATACTTTTGTTTTCAGGACAGTTAATATCTGCTCCAATAAAGATTTCTTAAATGTCGAAATTAATTACATAAAAGCTATAGCGATAGATCGTGGTTTTAGTCATACCTTGATAGATGTAATTCTGAATAAAAACCTTAAATCCAATCACCGTGAAATAACAAAACTGAATTCCTCCAATTTAGTTGTATTACCTTTCAACAATAAAATTAGCTACAAAATTTCTAACGTACTCAAAGATTTTGGTTTTCATATTGTATTTTCCCCTGTAAATAAAATCTCTTTTAGCAACCTTAAAGATCCTATAGATAAATTTAATCTCTGTGGCATCTACAAAATCCAGTGCCAATGTGGTCTTTCATATATTGGACAGACTAGACGGGCGTTAAAATTTTGACTAAAGGAGCATCAAAATTACATTAAAAAACAAGAACTCGAAAAGTCATAAATGGCGAAACACTCGTGGGACTCTAACCATATTTTTGATTTTAATTCTGCATCTATCATATTAAATTGCAATAAACCTATTGACTTGGATTTTTTTGAAGCATTTCATTTGTTATCCATAAGAACTCTAGTATGTTAGTAAATGATTTTTCAAGTGTGCCCCCCCTTTCTGATGTTTGGAAATCTTGATTTTTGTATTTATTATTTGGGTTTTTGTTTCCCTGTAGGTTATAACTGTATCTTTAACCCAATTGCTTGACTATATATTTGTGTTTGATCAGAGTGTTGGTTTCCTGCTGACGAAGGGGATCTTAAGTATCCCCGAAACAATAGTACAATTTTAACATTTTATTAAACGTGCAAATACAAAACCGCTGCCTTTTTTCATTTTTGATCTTACATTTGATTTACATCAATGGAAACATTGCAGGTTAAAAAAATGCCAAAAAAATCTAACAATAATATTTTTCTTATAAGCTACTCTATATTTACGTTGATGCTTTCTCGCAGATCTCCCTGTCTGGAACTTCGACGGCTCCAGTTGCTACCAGGCCGAGGGGTCCAACTCGGACATCTACCTGCATCCGGTGGCGCTGTACAAGGACCCCTTCCGAGGGGGCAACAACCGCCTGGTGCTGTGCGAGACCTACAACTACAAGAAGAAGCCCACAGAGTCCAACAAGCGGCGCGCGTGCGTCGAGGTAGTCACCAAAGTCAAGGACCAGAAGCCCTGGTTCGGCATCGAGCAAGAGTACACCCTACTGGACTGCGACAAGCACCCCTTCGGATGGCCTAAGAACGGATTCCCCGGACCGCAAGGTGAGGATGCGTTCTTTGGCAGTTTGTGCGTACACTACGACTCTGGGGTTTTGTTGCTTGAACCTGAAAGATCATAGAATGGGGGCGGATTTAGGTGGTGGGCGCTGGAGGGCATACTGGAAACCTTGGAGAGGGGCAAACTGTCCCTGGTGGCTTTGGAAACATGGTTTTCCCTTATAAAAGAAGGATTTTTCTCACAAAGTTTGGGGCATTGCCTCCTTATGATCCATAGCCAGAACTTCCTAAAGAAATAAAAGAAAGGCGTTTCCGATATCGGGATATTTATCATCGAGAGATAATTATCGATATCGATAACATATCAGTTAATTTAAAATTCTGTTGAGTCACATTTGTACCAGTGTATAGACTAGTACCCTCTCTATGTGCCCTTAAGTTAACCTAGTTTTCTAAGATTTTAAGCTTTTAAAATTTAAAAGGATGTGATATAATAAATGTCTTAAGCATTGTGTATCCTTCTACACAACACTAACACTGCAAATTGCAAAAAAATAATATAACTTAAGTTGCTGTCTAGTATAGTCCATGCCCCACCTGGGGTGCAATTTGGTTGAAAATTTTCAAATTGCCTTCCCTTCCTAGAAAATCAAATTGTACCCTGGTGGGGCGTGCCATAAACCACAAGCAGGCCGGGACAGCTAAAAGGATGACTCATTCTCAGGGCGAAGTGTCGATGGCTCGATGGTGTAGATGGCTATGAGCGCGTGCGCCCCACGTTGGGAAACACTGCACTACATAGTTTCTCGAGCATGCCCTGAAACTCATTCATTTGAGGAATTGTAGATTACAGCGATGTGTCCTTGCAGGCCCCTACTACTGCGGCGTGGGCGCGGACAAGGTGTACGGTCGCGACGTGGTGGAGGCTCACTACCGCGCCTGCCTGTTCGCCGGCATCCCCATCAGCGGCACCAACGCGGAGGTGATGCCCGCGCAGTGGGAGTTCCAGGTGGGGCCGAGCGAGGGCGCGGCCATCGGCGACGACCTGTGGATGGCGCGCTTCCTGCTGCAGCGAGTGGCCGAGGACTTCGGGCTGGTGGTCTCATTCGACCCCAAGCCCATCCCCGGCGACTGGAACGGCGCCGGCGCACACACCAACTTCAGCACCAAGGCCATGCGCGAGGACGACGGCCTCAAGTGAGTACTCCTTCTACTTCTTGACCCATTTGGACACCTATCTATCCAAAGCGCAAAAGCCGTGTCCAAAATGCTATTTTAAATGCCATCTCGTGGTAGAGGGCAGCAGAGCAGTACAATTGTCTGTGATTGACAGATCACAGTAGGCAGTACAATTTGGTGGTCACAGCTGTGATGTGTTCATTCAATCTGTCACATTTGGAGGGGTATTGGAGGATCGAGATTCTTTTTCTCCACCTCTCGTGACGCGAGTTTCATGAGTAGTTGATGCGATCCCAGCGCCACTAGGGTCCCTATCACAAGGCATACCTAATATTTTTCCAATTTCCATTATCGCCTATGGCCATGTAGACTGTGCATCTGTCAATCAAGTCCTGCTCAGGTTTAGTGCCCTATATCAGGCAGTGCCCATCCCATCCCATCTCTGTTACATTTGCCTTTTGGCTTGGGGGTGCTAATTCCTAATTGGGGTGCTTAGCTAGCCCGACGCTTGGCCTCCAGTTGATTCCCCAAGTGACTTCGGCACTCATTTATCGACCCCTAATGATGAAGCTGATCATGATCAGCTACTCAAGCAATAGCCGCAAGATCGAATCTGGGACGGTAGTGTTCGTAGCCACTGGGGCCACTTGGACATTCATGCAAACCACTATTGTCGTGTTACAGGGACCCTTTGTACTCTTCATGGGATCCTTAGTCGCTTTACCAGGTAGACTGAATGCAGTGATATACTGATTTATACGGTTTCAGGATGGCAGTGCCACTTGCCATGTTGCGAGGGCCAACGTTGCCAATAAATACGAACGTTGAACGTCTCCAATAAATACCCCAACTGTCCAAAATCGATAGACTATAGTCAGTTTATTTAGAACTGGCGCCTGAGGCAAAATGTATTTACTAGTGTAATTATCATCAAAAGCATTTTCTTCTGCAATGACAAGGCAGCCGAAACAGTAGTTAAAATACTGTAAAAAAAATCAGTCACTGAAGTTGTGTGATGACCGTTATGAAGCATTATTGAGCGTTTTTGATCCTGTTTCAGGCGCCCGCCAATTCTAAATGAACAGACTAGTCTTTTCCATGGTTAATGGCAAAAAAATTCCGACTAGTTGGGAGTATGTCTCAGAATTACTGCTCTATAATTTCTGCTCCAACTCAAGCATGAAAATATGATTTATCGTTTTTCTTTGAATTTGCGGGTGTCCAAATAATTATTGATTGTTAGTGCATTTACTAATCCCATGCCGTACAACCCAACGGGGGGAACTCTCCAGTAAAGTTTTTAATTTTTAACAGCTCAGAAGGTAATTTTTAACTACTTTTCAAGGGTTTTTGAATGTTTTTTTTCTATCATAAAATGGACAACTTTTATGAATTATAAGTATTTCACGTCCCTTTTTTTTCACCAATGCCTCCATTTTTTTACTAACTAATCACCACCCCTTAGAAGGCATTTCAAAGCCTCCTGGGGGCGGAACAGCCAACTTTGGGAACCACTGCCCTAAGAAATTTCAACTTCCCATACTTCACACAGCTATAATCGTTTTAAAGCAAATGTAATAAAATATTTGGTCTCCATTTTGAAAGTCAGTTAAGGTATAATTTAGGAACGGGTTTATGATGGGGTATATTAATAAACAGTAATTAGCACCCCAGGCTAAATGAACGGAGATGGACACCGCCTGACAGACCAGGCATCATAGGGCAGAATTCGATTTGATATGAATCAACAACTTAAGTTCCCAAGTGAAAGGTGTAAAAAAAGTGTTTATTTTCCAGGGAAATCGAAAAAGCCATTGAGCGCCTATCCAAACATCACGAACGTCACATTCAGGCCTACGACCCCAAACAGGGCCGTGACAACGCTCGCCGTTTGACAGGATTCCACGAGACCTCCAGCATCCACGACTTCAGTGCTGGCGTGGCCAACCGTGGAGCCAGCATCCGCATCCCTCGCCACGTAGCTGAAGAGGGCAAGGGCTACTTGGAGGACAGGAGACCCTCCTCCAACTGTGACCCCTACAGTGTTGCGGAGGTCATTGTCAGGACCGTCTGCCTTGGAGAGTGACCACATCTCTCACCCATCATCAGTCACCCTTGTAGATGTCCTTTGTTCTTCCCCTCTTTTAAAAACTCACTGGAGCACATTGGATTTTAATGATGACTATCGACCAAGAGTTCGTTTTTTCTCTTTTTTTTACTGCGATACTATTACCTTAGAGTAATTTTAAGTGGCTGATATGTATATTGCAGGATTTAGAACTTGTGTATTATAAGTGTAAAATAAATTAATTTCTGTTTAAGCTTTAGTTTTCATCTTAACCTTCTGTTTTAGTTTGTGGCTACTTTTCCTTTTTTTTTCTTTTAGAAATGTATCCTTTCTTTACTGTTGTTTTTACTCTTATGAGCTTCTAGGAAATCAGCATACATACTTTAATTGTAACTTCAGTAAGAGTATAGCAGGACTCAAATGTCAGTAGGCATCTGAGAGTGCTTATTGTTCAATATTTATGCTGAAACATACGAGCAAAAACTGGCAGGCTTGGAAGCCTAGTCACATTTCGATGACAAACCTTTGTATCAAAGAAAAGAAAAAAATCTAGAAATTACAAGCAAAAAATAAAAGAAATTAACATTATTTTTAATAGTAAAATTCATATACAATGAATATAATACAATGAGTCTAAAATTGAAGAGTTCTTAAGTTTCATACTCCATATCACTTTCAGATTCACTATCTTCACCTTCTTCATCAGTCACAGGTGTGACATTTCGATCCTATAAAGAAATACTCATTAAAGTCCACTGCATTTCTATAAAGTTATTTTTGAGAAAGATTATGCTTTTGTATCTAATCTATTTAAAATTCTGGACTATTTTTGCTTTACTATACAGCTTTTGAAGCCAGAACACAATGTTAAAACCCCAGCCAATTTGTGACTTTTTATCATACACACTTTGGATACAACCCCTAGGTATTCAATTTTCAGAACAGCCATGCAACTAGTAGCAGGCAGCACTTACTCTGTTACTCCTAGCTTCATGTTGAAAGCTATGAGTGGAAATAGGAAAAGAAAGACCAGTTTATATATCGTCAACCTCCCCAACTTGGATTTTTAACAGTTAAAAAATACAGATAAAATGTAAATCAATATATTTATTTAGATTTTGTTGTGTTTTTAAACAGTTGCTTGATTTAAATTACTGTATACAGGGTGATTCGAAATTACGTGGACAAACTTCGAATGGGGGTAGAGGGGACCTAGACAAGCATATTTTGAAAAACTAGAGGGGGCGCAGATGCACCGTTAAAGAGCTAGGATATAATGTAGTGTGATGGATTTACAAAAATACATTTTGGCAAAGCCCGTGTAACGAAACAAAACATAATAAAATGAAAAAAATTATTGCATGAGGTACAGCAGTATCCGAACTACTTACATCATAAATTTGATAGAAATCGGACCACTTGCTAAACCGTGGGGCGAGTTTTAAAACGTGCAATATTAATATTTCAGTCAAAGAATGGAGTTCCCTTACATTAGTGTAATGGTATTTAGAAAAATGATGATTGGGGAAGGAATTTTCAATTTTTATACATTGATCATTGAAACTGTATGATCAATGAAAATTCCTTCCCCGATCATCATTTTTCTAAGTACCATTAAGGGAACTCCATTCTTTGGCTAAAAGATTAATATTGCACGTTTTAAAACTCACCCCACATTTTAGCAAGTGGTCCGATTTCTTTCAAATTTATGATGTAAGTAGTACGGATACTGCTGTACCTCATGCAATATTTTTTTCATTTTATTATGTTTTGTTTCGTTACACAGGCCTTGTCAAAACGTACTTTTGTAACTCCATCGCACTACATTAGGTCCTAGCTCTTTAACAGTGCGGCTGCGCCCCCCCCATTCCTATGTGAAATATGCTTGTCTAGGTCCCCTCTACCCCCATGCGAAGTTTGTCCAAGTAATTTAGAATCACCCTGTATATCTTTTTTAAAACTCTTTTTAAAAAATGAGTTAAATCAAATTTTAATTACCACAACTTTAAATAATTAAATTGTTACACATGCTCTAAAAAGTGTTTTCAAGGATTATTGGCTTTTAATTTTTCAACTTTCGATAAAGAACAGGAAAAGTTACTTTTCGGATATTCTACATAAACTGCCTACAAATTAAAGAATAAATTTCATCAAATTCACTTTTTTACTGGCAATGTAATTGATAAACACAATTAAGTAATTTGATTATAATTAAAGTAATAAAAATGTATTATACCAGGTACTTTTACAAATGTATTTTATTTTAATCAAGAGAGTGAATATCTATTTTAACCAATTTTTTTCCATGCAAATTTTCTCAAAGACGTACTATCAATAGTCAGATTACTTTTCTTAAATATTAAAATTTATTTGATCATAAATCATGATTTTAAAAACTCAAAAATTAAGTTAATTATATCAAGATTGGTTTTAATATTTATACATAAAACCATGCATTATTTTTAAGTAATTTATAAAATAATAATGCTATTTATTTTTTTTAATTTAGCTTTTAAATTCTGAAAACTAGGCATTTCTAAGAAGATTGTTAATAAATAATTGAACAATTCTCATGGGGATTAAGAAATCTCAAATGATTTGGGACATTAGAATTTTAATAAAAAAAATCAGATTTAAATCAAATAAGATTTTATTTTTATAAAAATTCAGCAACCCTGTTTTAAAATTTGTAAAAATAGTTTTACGCGCTAGTTAGTTAAAAATAGTATGTCGCCACCGTGCGCGCTATCATTGTGCCAATGCCGTAGAAGAAAAAAAAACGGCCCCAGATTCAACAAAAAAAGTATGATAATATGGACAAAAATATCTGCATAAATTTTCAGGCATAACGAACATATAAATTACAAATATTTTTTTGTAAAAAGGTTTTAAGATAACATACCACCAGCCTAATCCAACCCGCAGTTTTAAGACCCCTATATTAAGGTATAAATTAAATATAATCCAGAGTAATTTATCAGGTTAGATACTCAAGAACGAATTTTCACAATGTAATTGACAAAATTTGGCTTTTAGGTGCAGACGGGCAAAATTTTCTTCAAAATCGTACATTTTGCGCCACAATGCCCACATGTATCGTTTTGGCACAGCTGTTCCATCCCTGCTTAACATAAAAACTCCTTTGGAGCCTCTTGAAGAGTTTTTTTATGTCTTATGTCTGTTTATTAACTCTGCAATATATTGATGTAGTGTATAAACTACCACTTTTTAGTTAAATGGATTCTGTTTACATGGGGCTGTGAAGTTGTTTGATTACTTAATAAGATAAACTACAATATCCTCAGTCAACTTCTGAGTTGCCATCCAACCAACTAAAATTGGTAGGCTGCACATTGTATCAAAACCAAAATTTGCAATAAATGCTTAACATTTTACATCCAGAACTGAGAAATTGGATAGCTTACTAAGATTTAAACCTCAGCAAGAATATAGACTATTTTTGACATAATTTTTACTTCAAACACCTATACATAAGGATATCCAGAGAGTGTCAAGAAAACAACTTTGTTTGGGTCTAACTCTTTCAAACATACCTCATCAGAATCACTTTCATCGTTGGCACTTCCTTCATCATCATCATCGTCAGAAGACTCTGCAAATAAATGCAAGTTACACAGGTGTTTTTTTTAGAAGTAAAGGGTAAGGGGGGTAGGGGAAGTAAAGAAGTGCAGTACCTATGCATTGAAACTGCTCATAGTACTCATTTATCTTATTCCAGTAGATAATAGTTAAAATAAGTTTTAATATACATAGCAAATTTTATTAAGGTCAGTCTGAATCAGAGTTCTCGAAAAGTTCATGGAAATCGTCATGTCATTGAGATATCAGGCTGCCGCTCGTCATCATCATTTTCAGTGATTTCTACACTACAATTTTCGTCTTCATACATTAATGGTCCTCAGTGCCATCCATATTGTTACTAATGCTGCATTTTTTTGAATGATTGGACTATAACGTCAGAACAAAATGTCTTCCCATGCTTCTTTTACCCACTGTACAACAGTGACCAAATCAACTTTCTTAAGATTTCTGCCATTCATAACAGCTTTGTCCTCAGATACCATCCACTCTATCCATTTAGATCTCAGCGTAACCTTTAACCCTCCATTGGGCACAATATTTGACTGATGCGTACAGGCGCAGTTTGCCAAAACGCACCATTGAAAGAATCACAATTTTCTACCCTTTAATTTCAATGATAGTCTTAAAAATAGTACGAGATGTTCATAGTATTAATCAGACATAAAAAATATGGAATTTATTTTAAATATTTAAGAAAACAGCATTCAGTTTAACTTACATCAGGATATTTAATTCAATATCTTAGTCCAAAATTATACATACTGTTGCAAAGCCTGAGGTATTGTTTGGTACGTACAATTCTATTATTATCCATCCCATTAAATTTAACAAATTATTTAAGACACTCAAAATTTTATCATTAATATTATAACTATATTTTAATTGGTTATTTGTAATTTTCAGCTGTCTTTCTAGTCTTTGGCACTTTAAAGGATTGAACAATTTTAAACTGCCTTTTCAAACACCTTGTACAATGTATAAAATATAGTTCATTTTTTGAATTATATTAAATAAACTGTGTTAATCTTACCAAACCTGACACAACTGGAATATAATTTGAAAAGGACAAAAATTATATGAGTATAAATACCTGATACATATTCTGTTAAAGGCTCTGATGACCAATCTGTGACTCCGTTTGAATTGGCTGCAGCCTGAAAATCAAAAGTTATTCAGTATATGCAATGTAATTTATAACTTCAAAAATCAACTATGCCTAAGCCTATCATAAAAAGTTTGAAAACAATACTTTTGAGAGGAAAAGAGCAAATGTTCAATCCAAATATGCTGCATTTTTATAAAGAATGAAAGATTTATGACAGAAAAGTGTACTGTATGAATCAAAAATTAAATTGGTTGGGAGCTGTTCTAATCTCAAAAAAATTACCTGAATCATCCATCTTTCTAATATTAAAGGAAGCTCTTAAACTTAATTACCTGAGACATCACAACTTGCATACGTCCTTGCAACTGTAATATTTTATCGAAGTCTTTCATTCTAGCTTCCATGACATGGGCAATAGGGCTCAGGGTCTCCTTTATGTCCTTAATCTGAAAGTATTCAATACAACTTTAATTAAATCTTTTTAATCAGATTTAAATTGTGAAGAAGTAGTTTTGGAAACCAGTGGTTTGAATGAACATAACTTTGATTCAAAGAGAGATATCAAAAGAAACATACCGACATCAAGTAAGGCAAATGTAGAGAGAGAAGCCCTTTTAACCACTTCAAACCAGGATGATGCCTATAACAAAATAAAACATCTGAAAAATCTAAACACTACTGCAACATAATAGTAAATTGAAAATACAATGTTTTTGAGTTATGTATCAAAGAGTGAAACATAAAAAATTTGGAGAAACATAACTTAAACTTGTTTATAAAAAAGGATGGCTACATAATGATACACTACTATAAATTAAAAATGCACACTACAGTTCTATCCATAAGTAAAAACTACTTAACTTGAAACAGGGTTCCCACTCAATTCTGGAAATAAAATTCCCCGACTATTCCAGGATAATTTTCTGGTAAAAAAACAGCAATCCATGGTATTTTTTGCTTTTTGAAGCATATATTTTCAATAATTAATAATTTTTTTTTCTTTTCCAGAGTAAAAAATTAGATGTAAATAATATTAAAATTGGACCATTTTCCCGGTGTTTTATATGATTTTCCAGGTTTAGGACAAAAATAAGCCATTTTTGTTGACAATTCCGACTTTATCAGGTATTCCTGGACCCCATTGAAAATCATTTTTAAACAAGCAAAACATGAATGAGAATCTGTTTTTTTTATTAACAAATTTTTTTAAAAATATAAATATTTACCTAGATTCCTGTTTACTGATCTTTACTTGAAGCTCTTTTAACAGCAACAGCACACAAGACAGTGGAATCCTTTCCAAGGTATTACAAATCACTGTTTCAGAGCCATTATTGAGAACGGTCTATAACAGAAAAATGATTAAAATATGAAACATGTATAATATTGAAGGGGGGGGGGGAATAATAGAAAAAACTTACATCCAGCATGGTTCTGTCCTTACTCTGAAGTCCTTGCACTAGAAGATGCACCATACTGTCTGTTTTAATTGCACTTTCTTCTGATACATTTTTAGGAATTTTACTCAGGTCTAATGCTTTTAACAGTTCTTCCATTGGCAGCTAATAGTCAGTAAAAAAATTATCAGTAAAAAAATCTCTATATATTTATTAGTAGTTATTCAAAGATGCTAAAAACATTACAATAAAAAAGAAGACTCTCAACCTTTAAGATGTTGGTTTTAAGTCTTGGTAGATTATTGTGACAATTGTTTCAAGACAAATAAAATGTATACCTCTTTATTGTCTGTGTCTTCCTTTTTTCGTTTCCTTAATTTGTTTTTGGTCATAGACATATCTGCCATATAGCCAGGAGCCATCATTTTCACATCATTTGGCCTCTCAGGATTTTTAATCTGAAATTACAAATACAAAGATATTTCAAAGTCAATGTGAATGTATAACATGCAACCATAACCACTGATAAATAAATTAAACTCTTAATCCTGAAATTTTTTGTCCCTCCCTTTGACTCCATCATATCAAGAGTATACTGCATAATTATCTTTGGACAATATCCATTGAAAATGACCTTTTCAAAATCCTCAAAAGTTTGGAACACTAATTTGAAGAAATTAAATTTTTCTTTTAAAAAATGGAAATTTAAAAAAGTGTACCTTTGTAACAGAGTCCACTATGGACGGTCCTTGGCCCGAAAATGACAAGTCTCTTACTAATACTGCACTTTGAGAAATTTCAGATGTGTTCTAAAGAGAATAGGTTTAGTACAATATTAGAACAGTCAAATAATTCTGTTCTGCAGATATAAAAAAACATACAATTTACAATGATAACAAGCTATATTTTTCAAAGTTGAAAGTGAAAGAAAATAAAAGAAATTAATAAGAAAGCAAGCAAAAAAATTATGTGATCAAGATATGGAAACCAATTAAGTAAAAATACTCTAGTTTACTTACTAATCTTTCAAAAACCGGCTTTACAAAATTTCCATACATCAAAATGCATGAGTCGAAACCCTCTGACATACTTGCTGCTAGAATGGGCACTGACAGTGGTTTTGTAGATCCATCAGATGCAGATACTTGAGAAGCAATTTGAAGGCTGAATTTTGGCATCACAGGTTTTTTTCTTTTCCTACAAAATAAGTTAGGTCTTCTTAACTAGTAATGGGCAGAAATGCAGCAATAAGTAATTAAGTTTTGAGCTTTTAGCAAAAATATAATGATATAAGTTTTTAACATTCTTTCTGATGATAGTAGTAGATATGTAAAACTTCTGTAATGAATTTATACACTTAAAAATAAGTGTTTTAAACAAATATAATTAAAGTGCAAATCCATCAATATTTTTTCATTTCCACTTTAAGAGGAATTATGCTTAACCAGCTTATTCTCACTTCCTTTTAAGAGGGTATTTAGTAATTAGATAAAATGTGTAAAAGTATAGAAAACTAATATTTTTTAAAGAATTGTCTTACCCATTTAAGAAATGTTCAAATAGATGAAATGTACCATCTTTTGTCACAACAGACATCCTGAAGGGCTAAAAAAAAGATTGATTGAGAATTCAAATACAAAAAATTATTTTTACTATACATTACAATTTTTTTCAATTAGTATTTACACTTTATTATACTAAGTGGTTAAAAGAACTCCAATGCTTAATGGAATTTTATACAGTAGTTTAGGACTGAACAGAGCTGAAATCAGTAGTTTGTCCGCTAGGTGAAAGTTGCTTCATTCCAGACACAATTTTCTGCTTAAATATTTTTCGTCAATTTGGAATTTAACACATTATTATTAATAAATTGAGAGATCTCTAAAGTAAAAATACATTTTCAGTGCCTGACCTATAATGACACATTCAAACACCCAAGTCTTGAAAAAATAGCTCTTACAGAAATTATGCCATCTATGCACAGAAAAATACATTCACAAGAACATTTATTAACAGGAAAAAGCTAACATAGAGTGTAGACATCATTTAACAAAAGGATGATGTTAACAATTAAAAAGCATTGCTGATAAGAGCTTTTCATTTTGCTTTTTTAATGGAATGTGATGTCATTAGTGTGAAATGTGTAATTTTCACTATAGCACCTAATAGTAGGATAGTGCTAATGGTCCCAGGTCATTAAATTTCACACAAAGAGTTAAATTATAATTATAATTTCATTCAATACCTAGTTCAAATTCCAACCATGGTTGAAAACAACTTAACCAAAATTTGAAATTATAAAAGAAGAAAATAATATCTGGTAAAATATTTATTCCCTCATTCTTTCATTTAAGACCATTTTAAAACCCAGCAAAACTTATCTCACACAATTTACACAAAAAAAATCACAGTTTAGAACCCCTAATCTAAAGCAGTCCTCACCAAACTTTTCAGCCAGAGCCGCATTAACTATTAATCAGCAGCTTGGGGGCCGACTACATAGTCGAGGTCCAAATTAAAAAGAATTAAAACATAAGTAAAAAATGGGAGGTTATAATACTTTTCATAAGTTCAATATTTCAATGATACGGAAGGTTTTAAATCTCACATAGGAATACATTTTGTATAAAAACACACTCAAACTTTTTTATTTCGGAATAGGAGTAACCATTACCCTTTATAAGCACTGATCTTTTACACACCTATCAGTGGCGTAGCCAGGGGGGGTGCAACGGGTCTTTTGCACCCCCCCCCAAACTTGTTCCAAACTTTTCTTTCATAAAGTATTTAGAACAGCTTTTTATTCCCCTAACTAACATAGTTGTAATACTTTTTTTTTATTTAAGAACGAGATCCCGATCTTGCTGTAGAGGTGCACATGCACGCCCGACCCTAAAAACTAATCTTTCTGCATACCGTAATTCGACACACTCCCTCTCTAAACACACACACGTTTCCCCGGAGTTGTCCAGTTTCTTATCACCAGATGTCCTTTTTGGGGACTGGTGGTGAGGGACAGTGGTTCTAATTGGCTTAGAAGCCGGGGGGGGTGCATTTCTTGGGATTCCATGGTCTCACAGCCAAATTGTTTAAGGTGAAATTCTGGAAGGAGTCAGCAGAAGGGATCAGTTTAATCTTAGTCGTTGCATTTGGACTTGAGATGAAATTTCGCTCTCATTAAAATGAATCGCAAACGAACAATTAGTGATTTTTTTCCCAAAAATCCATCTGTGGGTGACAACAGCTTAAGTGAAAGACCACCTGATCCAAAAAGAAGTCATGGAAGCGATATTAATTCTTCTACAGAGATGGTAAGTGGTATTTTAGTTACCAATAACTTCAAGTAGTGGCTTAATGCAATTTTGATTTTGTTTAAATTAATGGTGTTTTTCTGTTCAAGGGAAAAAGACGCAATTTAATTTAGAAATAAAAAAAATTATGGAATTTTTAACTATATAGGACCATTATTTTTATACATGAAAAGTTTTTTGCTTATATACTTTTTGAAGGTAGTTGTATAGTGTTTTTTGCTTCACATGAATGAATTCAAACTTTAATCACTTTAAACATTACGTTTTTTGTTTGAGTGTGTTTGGATAGGAATATTTATTTATAGTATTTAAAAGAAATTTTTTTTGATAATTTTGGAAATGGCATAACACTTTTTAGTGCTACCGTATTAACAAGTACTATCATGTCCAATATATAAAAAAAACTTAATTCAATTCGGAAACTCTTATTTGTAGTATAATTGTAATAGATTTTTAAAAAGCACGAGAGTAGTAAGTAAGTTAGTAAGTACTAGAATAAGAATAAATGGCTATATCCCCTGGGTGGAATATGTATAAGTATTTCATACAATAAATGTCTTAAGAGAGTTATAGTTACATAAACATTCGGGGTGAACAAATTTATACTCATCAAATTCAGGATAAGTTTAAGAATCTGTAATATAAATCGTCAAAATTTGATTTAGCAAAATTTGAAACAACTTTTTACATACTGTTAAAATTTTAATGTTCTTTATGCACCACAACATAATCTTACCTCAACATTAATTTTGCTGTTGTTTAAAAAATTTCCTGTACCTATTTGAATTAACGGGAGAGGTAAAATTTGCATAAGTAATTTTAACGAAAATATATGTAGCTATCATGACCCTAAATATAATACAAAGGGTCATGCAGCAGTAATACTTTTAAAGGTAAAATTCAGTAATTTTTTTTAGTTTGATTATAAATAACGTTACCGCGTGAAAAAATCATTGAAAGTTCGTTTAGGTCAAATAAATAAAAAAAGAAATTCACTTGTAAGAAAATTAAAGATAAAAAATAATGTAAAATAAATTTAAAAAAAATTTTAACTCTTTGTAAAACGAAAAAGATGGGGCTTAATATTCAATAGATGATTCCTCTGCTAATAAAATTTATTTTATAAATTTATTCCACACTATTTTCAATTTGAGGACTTCATTGTTTAATGTAAAACGTAAAACTACAAATTAAACAAATACAAATACTCCGTACTAATATTGGAATTCGTTTGATTTTTCTTTCTTTCGATATCATCTTGCACCCCCCAAAAATAAATTCTGGCTACGCCACTGACACCTATACTCTGTGTAAATAGAATTGGCGGTTGACCTTGAGTTTTTTCTCAATGTATTTCTTCTGCGTTGCCATGGTAAAGAATGACGTGAAACCGCCGATTTTATTTACACAGACTATAATAAGGTAAAGGACCTTTAAGATTATTAAAAGATATTATGGTAAACTTTGTATTCATTTAAATCATTTTGGGGTAATCCCCTTAATCTATTAAGGGTATTAACTTTAATCTGAAAAATCTGAGGGTCCTACCCCAGAAAATTTGACTGTTTAAAATTGTGTTTCAACTCATTTTCAGACAATTATGAAGGACTAACTAAGGTTTTAACTAAGCAACAGAATTTTTAAGGGAAAAAACTGTACAGAACTAATCACCAAAACTTCAAGAGGGGTCGAACCTTATGAATGAGTAATAATCCAGTCTACCAATTAAGAACTTTTAAAAAATTATACCCCCCAAAAAATTTAAAAAGATGTAATTTTCGTAATTTGTTTTTGTAGATGGAAAGGTATCCGCGGGCCAGATGAGAGAGCCTCGAGGGCCACATCTGGCCGTAGTTTGTAGACCCCTGATCTAAAGCATTCTTTTGAATTAGATAAACCAATAAAAATACTTACTTCATTTTCTTTCACTAAAATATCAATGTTTTCAGGTTCTCCATTTGTGATAAATGAAACTGCACTCCTTTTGGTATTTTCACCTAATTGCCTAAAGAGAGTAGAAAAATTTATTTATTACTCAGCATATAATGAAAAATTTGTCAAAAATAATCAATACCCTATCCAACAGCATACTGAAAGGTCAATCGATACAAATTATAAATGTTAGAACAGTTAAAAGTCATAACAAAATCTGTACGTATGTTCTCAGAAAATGGGCATTTACTTTACCCTGAAAGGAATTCTTACCATGCACTGATGACTCTGTCTCCAAGAGCAGAAGATATAAAATAATTATTGCCAGGTTCATCTGTTTTTATAGGCAATAGTCGAAATACTTCGGCAGCATGACCACTAAAGTTCTAAAAAAATATGTATACATTATTTTGATAATTATGTCATACTGAAGCTACCGAAGAAGCAGTTAAGAGTAACATATGAGAGGAACTTACCCTAATAATATTTTGCTGTTTGACATCCCACCAAGAAATGGAACTGCTAGCAGACAAGATATTATTTTCATCCACAACACAAATTGAGTTAACTGCAACTTTATCAGCTTTCCATTTACTAGAAAATCAATTTCATTTAAGTCAACACATATAAGCTGATAAAAAAAAACAGCAAACATAACATTTCAGTAGAAAAATGCACTTTCCATAATGATCAGAGATATAAAATTTTATAAATAGAAGGATAATATCACAAATGAAAACGAAAACTATGATTCTTAACAACAATTGATGGTTTGAGAATTTGTTTTTTTTTTTTTTCCATAACATTCAATTGTAAAATATCTCTCTTATACCTGAATCAAGCTTATATTAACATTGAAATTCCTTCAGAAAGGAACTTTTCATGGTCCAGTGATCATCAAACACAATGATTTTCAACCAACGCATCGAAAAATGCCATAGGGGGCCCCATAGTCCCCTGAGGTTTTTCTGGGTATACAGTTTGATATTTCCGCCTTTATAAGACTAAAAAGAGAATGGTTTCTATGCATTTAAATAGGGCCAAATAATGAAAGTCAGAAAATTGCAAGCCATTCGGTTAATTAGTATTTAAATGATTGCTTACAGACTATATATAAAACTGATAACAATATCAGATTTGATAATAATAAGTGATTCAATACTAACTCTGGCAAAGCAACTAGAGTGTTTGCCTTAAAATCATACCAATGCAGTCCTAATTAAAGTATTTAAAAACAATTTTATAGTATTTAATTTTACAACTTAAAAACTAAAGGTTTTTTAAAAGGTAAGTGATAAAATAATCACTTTCTTTGGCACATTTTAGCTATTTTATAGAAACAATCCAGATTACCAATTTTCTTTTCTTAAACCTAAGCCCTTTTTCTTTTGCCCTGTTTTGTTTTCTAATGAACACAACAAAAAATTATCTAATTTCTGACAAACAACTGACTTCTCTAAACCACAAAGCAGACACATCTGAAAAGGGGTGCAGCTGGACTGCATGTGATTTTCCCTGATCAGTTCATAGGCTCATCCTCCCTCATCCTTTTTCTTATATATTTATTTCTCTTTCTATTATATAACAGATTTTTAGAAATCTCCATCAAGCATCATTTGGTGGCAGGGTTGGAAAAAAACGTGAAAAAAAAACGTGTTTTTTTTTTTTGTTTAAAACGTTTATTTGTTTTTTTTTACCCTCAACACAGAAATTCTAAAAAAATCCATGATTTAAAAATAATTAAATCAAGTTTTGAAAATTGAAAATGGATTAACAAAGCTCCTCCTGATAACAGATGGCATCTTGAGCAATTTTTAGCAACTGTTTCTTGAAGCTTGGCTGAAGCAAAATGATTGTTTTGGAACTGTGTTACTATGTCAACAACTTCAGATTTAACATTAGAAATTTTGATATGTTTTGCTAAAAGGTTTAAGATATGAGCTGAACATTCATAAGTTATTATATTCATATTCCTTTCAGTCCTTTTCAGTTCATTGCGTATTTTGACGACATTAGCAGCATTGATCGTTTAAAATATTAAAATCAAACATAAGAACAGGTCAATTATAAAAAAATATGATTTTTTAACAAGTTTATTTGTATTTTTTATTAAATAACTTTCTAGAAAAAATAAAATAAAACAGTTAGAAGTAAATACTAAGTTTTATATACTAATTCAATCTGCTCATAGAAAAAAGAATCGCTAAAAGTATGTGTGTTTTAAACAATGTTTTTTTTTTTTTGCTTTGTTTTAAACATGTTTAAAACAAGTGTTTTAAACGTAACAACCCTGTTTGGTGGCATACTTACGTTCTTATTTTGCCAGAAATGACATCCCATACTATGATGTACTGATCTTTAGAACAAGTGTACAAAGATTTTGTACTAGCACACCAGCTCAAATCATTGACAGCATTTGTATGACCATTTGTCTAAAAAAGAACAAACTTTTAATTCCATAACAATAATTTAAAACATAACAGATAGTCTAGTAAAAATAAATACTATTTATTTGTCCAAGTATATTTTTTGCTTAGTAGTGAGCTCTATTTTTATTAGCTCAATAGTTTATAAAAAATATTTAAACCAAACTCATTGGTGTAACAGCCCTAGTGGGCCAAGGACAACAATGCCCATCTTTGCTTTCATGACCATGGGGCCTGGGGTGCGATGCATATTTCCCGGTCAGGTGGTCAGCCTAATGTAAGACACCCAGTGTTTAGTTCCCAAGCCCTTTTTGTCCTCAGTTTAATGACCCACTAAAGGGATGAAAGCATAGTTGGATAATATAGATGTGCTATAGATAATATAGTAAGTTAAAATTTAAAACGTTTATATGATTGGGTTTTTTCAGCATTCTTCATTTTCTTGATCTACAACTTCCTTTTTGGATTAGGTTTCATTTTCAGATTTGTTATTTTCTAACTTTTTTAAAGACCGTTTGGAGTTTGATATAAAAATCTTTGAAGCATGCTGCTATTCCTGTGTTCAAATTATCTGTATGTGCGTGGAATCCACTAATTAAAAGCTGTGTGTCTTTCTGCCTTTCCTCTTTAATCCTATCGGATTCTGGGGCTTTTTCGCCTAAATCATGTTGTCCACCTCCAATAAGCTTTACCAGAGATTCCAACAAATGTTGGGTGCACCAGTAGTCAAGTTATACTTCTGTTCTACAATTTAAAAATTCCTATTCAAGTTTAGGAAGTTAACACAATTTGAAAAATTTGAAACAAAAATTATTTTTTTTCATATTCGAACTGGAAAGAATTCTAGATCAAAATATTCCAAATAAAATTCAAGGACTTTGCACAGAATTAATGTACTTTTCAAGGCTTGTTGGATCCCTGTTAATTGAGTTTGATCCAATATTGGGAATGTAGGTTATATACAAAATAATAGTGCTATTTCAGAAATGACTAATCTACTGGTTGGCATGCCACCAAATAGCAAAAATGTCAAGAGTTGTCATTGGCTGTGTAGTTGTGCTTACTAAAATAACACTATAATAATTTCAGAATTAATCTAAGTTATCACATCCAAAGATATTTATTAACCTTAATATGAAATCTAGAGCTTAAATTTTCAGAAGATACTTACAAGACAAGAGTAAAGTTCAGCTTTAGTAAAGCTGTAGAGAATGACATCCCCAGTCATAGTTCCCATAGCAATAAATCGAAGATTTTCGATTACAGACAAAGAATTGCCTTTCATTTTCTTTGAACCTTTTGATGAACACTGAAAAATAAACTCACTCAATCAAACAGTAAATGATTATCATGGTTAAAATTTGACAATTATGGTACTTTCCATTATCTATCCCATACACATTAATTATCCCATTATACAGGGGCGGGTCCAGGGGGGGGCCCTGGGGGCCATGCCCCCCCCCCCCGAGAAGCCCTAACAAATAGCTTAAAAAACACTTTCTTAATGTTAAAATTCAAAAAAATTTCTGGGGGAGAACCCCCAAACCCCCCTTTAATATTTTGACATCCATAGGCGCCAACTTTTATAAAATATTGGGGGGAAGGCCAGTACAAGACATTAAAAAACATAAAATTAAAAGAAACAACCATTAAGTTTACTTGCCTAATTACCTAATTTTGTATCAGATGTATATAGATTAAATTTCGTTACATGTCCCTTTAAATATAGCCAAGGTGTAATATTTTGAGGTGCATTTAATGTAAAAGTTTTGTGTAATAATGCGAGCTCGAAATAAGATGGGGGTCTGGGCGATCTTTCCCAGAAAAACTTTAGAAATTTCTCTGTTAAAAGTAGCATTTCAGCTTAATTCCAAAGTTTGGGGGCTCTCCCCAAGAAAATTTTTAAAATTTGACCCTTAAAAGAAATTTTAACACATTCTGAGACCTTCTGTGGGTTACCCTCTCCCCAAATAACCGCTCTTGAAAGGGATTCCAAACCAGAAAATATCCAAACATCACAAAATATTAGGGGGGGGGCTTAGCCCCTCTTCAGCTAACATTGGATGGGGCTCAAGCCCTCTCAAACCGGTAATACTATAGTTTAAATGGGCGTATTTGCAAAAATTTTCAGAAGAGGACCCCCGGCCCTTTTCAAAATTGGGCATCTATTTATAATTTCATCCTTGAAAATTCTGTGGTTTACATGCTTTTAAAATGAGATGAAACTTTATTTTTAGAGGCAAATTTTCAAAAATTTTCTAGGGGGCATCCCCCAGACCCCCTATTAATTTCTCATGGTTACTTATTTACTGTTTTCTCCTTGAACTTGTTTCTCTCCTCTCCTTTTAGGAGTACAAGAAGTTACCCTCTTTAGGTGTTATCCAATGGATACCAAATGTACAAAAATGAGTAGAAAAACTTCTATTTGAAGCCAAATTTCACAAAATTTTCTGGGGGAGGACCCCCAGACCCCCCACATTTGCTTTCGGGCTAGCATTATCTGAAAAAAACTTTATAACTTTAACAAAGTTTCGCATTTTATTTATGTTATACTTGGAAATTTGGGAGCCAAACACCTAGCGAACACAAGTATTATTATGGCCTTACAAAAATGGCCCCTCTACTTTCTAAAACAATGGCACGGGCCCTGGATATCCTCTAAGTTACTATAAACCCCTAAAAAGCTGCTTGAAAGCAGGCACTCTTCAAAAAATTTTCTGAGGCACTGAAAGTTTCGAATGTAATACCCTCCGACTTTGACATGGCCCCCCCCCCCGAAAATGTGGTCTGGACCCGCCCTTGCCATTATATATCACCGAAAATTGCAAACTAAACGAAAAAAATGCACAGTAATATCAACGACAACCATAAAAATTTGGTGGTATTTGAATACTTAGCGTTCTAAACAGCTTGACAATATTAAACGGAATAAAACCTTTTATTACATTTCCCTGAAATTCCTTTATTTTTATAATCTTTTTGAGACGATTCAAGACTATCGAGAGAAGGTTCTAGGCACTAAGTTTCAACCATGTACGTTTAACACGTGATTTCAAATAATTTTAATAAGCAATGGATTAAGATTCAAGTTAATTCCAAATTAAAGAATGTAATTATGGTTACCGGATTTTGCTTGCATGGCCCCCAAGATAGCGATGAACACGTTGCCGACAAATGAGAACTTGGGGTATACTCCTGTTTCAAGATGCTTGTAGATGTCTCCCATATTTTTAAACATCCATCTGGACTGGAGTAAGCTAAGTAATCTCCTTTAGGAGAAAAAGCAACAATATTATGATATAAGCTCATGATTTCACTCTATAATTCCTTCGTAAAGTCTAGCTTGAGACCATGTCCGCTCACGCACACGCGCTTACGTCTGGGTTTACAAAATAAATGTAAACACATAACACTAGGGTTGAGTTGTAAATAGACGGCCTGCTAATCGTGTAATTTAGCCAGTAGTATGCAGATTCAGGCTAGTAAGATCCATACTCTATGGTAAGATCCTTGGGTAAGATCAGAAATTTATAATATTTATGACTGGTTTAAAACAGTGAATGAATTTTAAAAGATCGAATACCTTATAGAGTATTTTCAATCACATGAATCTGACTAACAACGGCCTTAGCAACGTTGTTTATTCGCCAAGTGACGTCATGTACGAATGCTGCTATTGGATACTTCTATGTCCCGCCCCTAACAACAGCCTTAGCAACGTTGATTTTGTCCTCCAAGTGACGTCATGTGCGAATGCTCTATTAAAGTAGGATGTCATTCTGATCCTTAATTCTTACCAAAGCCTAGCAGCGCCTCTATGAGCAGCGCACAGCGCGCAAGAGTCGTTAACTAGAATCTTCACGAGAGGGAGAATCATAGGCGTATGCGCGCTCGCATAGAGCATTTTCAATCACATGGCTCGGACCTAACAACGGTCTTAGCAACAGAAATGTTACAGTTTTTTGCCCTACAGAGGTTAACAGTTACAGAAAATGACTGGCCTCGGAATTCTTCTATTGGAGTATTTGCAATCACGTGACCCTATACTTAAAAACCGCCTTAGCAACATATACCTCGTTACCTAGCAACCGCCTTAGCAACAGTTAAAAGCCCTGTGGTCAAATTAAACTAGTGTTTAACCTGAAGTTGACCAAGACCCCGAGTACATTCCATAACACTGAAGATAAATTGTGTTTCCAGTTTGATCTTTGCAGTTGGAAGTCTTTGTGATGTCACACAGTTGAGTTTGTCTATAGAAAACTTTTCTTTGTTTTGGGGTATACCGTATACCTCAAAACAAAGTTTTCTATAGAGCATTTGCACATGACGTGACTTGGAGGACAAAATCAACGTTGCTAAGGCTGTTGTTAGGGGCGGGACATAGAATAAGTATCCAATAGCAGCATTCGCACATGATGTCACTGGAGGAATAAAACAACGTTGCTAAGGCCGTAGTTAGGCAGAGTCATGGGCGTAGCCAGGTTTCATGTTAGGGGGGGGGCAAGGATACTTACCTTTGCTCTTGATCTTGCGAATACTAGTGACTAGGGGTTGACTCAACATTATTTCCCAGGTACCCCCATACTCCATGGTGAGTACTTTTACGTGCTAAATTTTAGGGTACTTAAACAAAGGATTTGAACTTTAGCACACCTAAAGTAAAAATACGGGTAATGAATGTGAGCTAGAAAATGGAGGGTCTCGGGGTCCTCCTCCAGAAATTTTTCTAATATTCGCCCCTCAAGTAGTGTTTTAGCTCATTTTGAGACTCTTTGGGCCGAACAGAACCACTGCTTGTAAGCCACACAATTTTTAAGGAAAATTATGTACTATTGCTTTAATAAAGTTTTTAAAAAAAATTAACAAACTGAGAACTTAGGGGGGGGCAGCTGCCCCTCCCTGCCTCCCCCTGGCTACGCCCATGGGCAGAGTCATGTGATTGAAAATGCATTTTCAATCACATGACTCGGACCTAACAACGGCCTTAGCAACAGAGTAGTTACAGTTTTTTACCCTACAGCGGTTAACAGTTACAGAAAATGACTAGCCGTGGAATTCTTCTATTGGAGCATTTGTAATTACGTGATCCCATAGAGCATTCGCACATGACGTCACTTGGAGGACAAAAACAACGTTGCTAAGGCTGTTGTTAGGGGCGGGACATAGAAGCATCCAATAGCAGCATTCGCACATGACGTCACTTGGCGAATAAACAACGTTGCTAAGGCCGTTGTTAGGTCAAGTCATGTGATTGAAAATGCTCTATACCTAAAAACCGCCTTAGCAACAGATAAACAACGGCCTTAGCAACAGTTAAAAGCCCTACAGAAGATACACAGTTAAAAGAAAATAACCGGTTGTGACGTCACCTGAAAACACTCTATAGACAAGTTCAATTGCGTGCGTATACCTCCCAAATCCGTATTAGAGGAAATCCGCCTCTTGGGTATGAGTGGGTATTTTTAAGTCTCAAGCACACAATACAGTACAGAATGGGAGGAGCCCCAGGCACATAGGCAAGTTGAGGTTTGGGGATAAATCCCACAAAAGATAGAACTTTTATTTTTTTTTCCATAGAAGACAAAATACCCCCAAATTCCAATATACCCCTCTAAAATGTTTTTTTTTTTTAATGAGCAGGGATTAAGAACATGTTTAAATGTGACACACAACTCAAGCAATGTTGGGTATAATGTAAAGAGTAAGTTTTATATAAACACAGCAGGGTCAAACAGCTCTTTAGATGAAGATGTTCAGTATAAAACTGTTATTACATGAAAGAACTCAGACCAAAAATAACAGTAACATAATTTATTTAACTGGAATACATTATTGCCGATTAAATTATTTAAGATAGAAAATGAAGAGCTCTGAATAATACACAAGAAATCAAACCAAATTTTCATCCATTCATCTGGAATAAACTATATAACCAACTTCTTTCACAGTAAAAAAGTTTAATATTAATTGATTTTGTTTTAACTAAACATAACAGTTACTTAAAATAAAGAACTCTAACGCTAATAGAGCATCATTAAAAACTGTTTTTAATTACACCAACATGTATAAAAAAACTCAACTTCAACTTCAAGTAAGTAAATTAGAAGTATCTAGCTCATAAAGTAATTTTAATAACAGAGGTATGAAGAGGATAGCAAAATTTAACCTAACAATATGACCAGAATAACTAAAGAACAAAATTGCAAGCTTAAAAAGAACAAAAACAAAATAAAATCACAGAACAAGCTTCAAAACTAACTGGAATGTTTTTAAAAACATTTAAAACAGAAATGGAAATCCACAAAGACTAGTATCTACATGATAGTGCATTATAAGGTTAACTAGATACACAAAAAGACTAGATAATAATTACAAAGCAATGATAATTAAGAAATTTTAACATTTATACACAATTTATCTACTTTCTAATACTTTGAGACAGAGTTTGAGCTGGTATGAAACCATTTTAGCACTAATTATCTATAATACAAATTATTTCTAATTTAATTTACAGCAGAACCTTGATTATCAGTCACCTTCGGAATAGGTGATGGTTGGAAGTTGGATCATAAGGGGAGTAAAAAAAATATTTATGCATAGCTTAAAACAATGTAATGAATCAAAATCAAATAAAAAATTATATTTGATAAATAAAGACATATGCGACTCAGACAGAAAACAGAACTCTAGTGTAAAATGTTAAGATTGTTGTTGAGATAGGAGTAAAATCAGTCAATCAAGCTGGCACATGGATGGATGGTCAGATAATCCAAAGTATCTGTTAATAGAAGGTAAGATAATCGCGGTTCTACTGTACCTTTTTTACAAATTGAATAAAATACTTATCTTTTCATACAAACATTTAGCTTTAATGAAAATAACAGAAATATCTGAAAATTTAAGAATGGAAATAGTAAGAAAGGAGAACGAAAACAGTGATTAGGTGCTTTTGGATACTAGCATGGGATCAGTGGTGTAATGATGGGGTTGGACAAATGGTTCAGTCCCTCCCCCTTAGACTGTGTGATTGGTCAGCCACCAGCACCTAGTATTTTAGAATTTTATATAAAATTCACAACAAAAACTTAATATCCATTTAAATTAGTATTTTCAAAACAATTAAGTTATAAAAAATAATGATACATTTTATATCCCTTTTATAAATATGTATATTAGTTTAATTTGTATATTAAAATTCAGTTCATTTAAACCTATTATTAATACAGCAATTTTCAAATTTTTGGCTTTGCATGGTTAGAAATTTCTGTACCTTTTCATTTTCTTTTTAAAATACATTCTACATATGAAGGGTTACATTAAAGTTTTAGTTAAAGACTTTTGTGAGATAAGCCTAAATTTTTTAAAATTTTATTACATGCTTGAACAATGAGTAACACATTTTTGTGTTAAACTCTTAAGTATTTTTAGTTCCCATTCCCCTGCCACTATCAGCCTCAAAGTTAGAGAAATGCTGTACTAACACTAATATATTTACTCAAAATTTTATCAGTTTTTATACATAAACCCTTTCAATCCTAAGCTGCCCAAGATTACTACTGAATGCAATGGAAAATTTGTGGCGGTTAGGTCTGAAAGGGTTAAAGCAATCTTGAGAACACAGTTGACTAACAATATACCTTTATCAAATACCAAATAAGTTATCATCTAATTGTTTAAATTAAAAAATTGCACTTTCAGATAATTTTACTGATTTAATTTTAATACTTCTTGCAGTAACTTTCATAATAAAAATTCTAATACTGAATCCATTTCAAAATCAATTTTTGAAATTGTTTTACATTAGTTTGATGCATTTCAAATATATCACAGAAATTTAAAAAAAAAGTCTTCCACTATTGAAACATTCACAAGAACAACAAGAGACTAGAGTCAACAATCCTTTTAGAGTTTAACAATTAATTATAGCATACATACTTTTCAACTATTATCTAACACTACATCATATTATGTTTTAACATCTCTTTGTAAAAAGATATGTACACATAATAAATTAAACAGATTTCAAATAAAAAGCACTCATATTAATGACAAAAATATAAAGACCAACTGCAATAATAATTGTCCTTAAATAATATATACTACATTAAATGATATTATAAATGAATATATTATTTCAAAAAGTCCAGAAAAAAGTTATTTAAAAAATATTCAAGTTTAAAACATAGGAAATTCAGCTTTTTCCTTTGATGAATCAAAATAATTTTAAAACTAGTTTGAAAATATTAAAATAAGTAGAGTATTTTTATTTATATTAGTACTCACAGTGTAGTGTGATATTTCAATACATTTGATTGTATTATCGCACAAAAATATTGTCCCTCTACTAAAAAAATATTATAATAAAAGCCATAATTCTAAAATAAAATATTCAATCATGTAAACTTATCATGTGTTTGTTTATGGGATATTTCCCTAGTCTTATTTTAATTTAATAATATTTATAATAAAAATTAAAAAAGTTACAGAAAAAAGAATGATTTAACCAGTGCCATTTAAAATAAAGGAGATAACATTGATTTAAAAAAAATTACAGTTTTTCAGTTGAAAGATAAATACATATGAAACAAATAATTTGAAAATAAGAATTATATTATTATTATAAAAATAGGTAAACATGTTAATATTAGATTATAATACATCTTCAATAGCATAGTTTTCATAGTATAACTTAATGTGATTTGAACATTCTTTAAATATTAGTTAAAATATTCAAATTGTAATTATAATAAAAAACCAAAGATGATTTGATTAATTAATCAATACAAGAGTCTAGTTTGAAATAAAAATAGCTGATATTTTCCCCCGTTTGAATTATACATTTGTAGCTGTACAAATTAATAGATGAAAATAGAAACTTTGATTTGTACATTTTAAGGCTATTTTACAAATATCTATCACATTGCCACTAAGGTAAAGTATTGCACACAATAAAAAAATTAATTAAGATATATTTCGATATGCATCTTTGAGAGATCCAAATGTAAAAAATATATAACTAAAACTTTCCAAAATACTCCAGAGTTACATCTATTATATATCTGCTAAACTTTATGTGTTGTATAGTAAAACCTCAATATAGTGACCTCCTTGAGGACCAACATACAGTTGTTGTAACTAATAACAATGTTCTTATGATAAAATAGTGGGTATTTTTATTACAGGTCATAGTAATTAAAGGGGTCACTATATTGTGGGTTTTTTGAAAAAAAAAAAAAAAGGTCTACTTATTAGTTAAGCATCAGAGTGTAATAATTAAAATGCATAAATTATCCAGGCACAGCATAGACAAAAGTAGACAGTACAGTTAAAATTCTAAAATGTATTAGTTCATTCTGAATAGAAAGGTTATTGTTGTTTTCCAGATTACAATTACCATATGGATATTTAAAAAATTACCTTGCAAAAACTGCAAAGCTATCTAACTTAAAAATATAAACTAAAGAACTAATTTATTCTTTAACTACTAAAAAAACCATTAAGCTTAAAGAATCACTTTGAATACTATGGATAAAGTATTCCATATTTTAACATTTCTCATAGTATTCTATTGAAAATAATGTGAAAACAGTTATAAAAAGGTTATCATTTTTAACTTTTTAAGAATTGAATTCAACACACAGATGGAAGTTTTATTAAATTATATAAAAGTTTTATATGGAATAGACAGTTATGAAGTATGAGCTATGGTACACTATGAAAATATGTAATGTATGATATCTTTAAGATAAAATTCAACTAATGAGAAAGAATTGGAAAAAAAAGCAGAAAGAGAGCTTTTTAGTTTTGAAGCTAAAATAACAAAGAAAAAACATCACCTTTTAAAAGTATATCAACATAAAAAACCTTGAGATCAAACAAAACATCAACGAAATAATAATACATTTTTGCATTAAAGTAGAAATGCCACTATGCAGCTACATAAATGCAGATGGCAGTAATAGCAACAAATAGAAAATTTCCCAGTTTTCATCTCTTGGTAGCCCAGATCACAAAGCAGTTGGTTACTTAGCAGCATAGAAGTTAAATACAGCTTCATCTGGGTTTTCATCATAATACTTAACAGTCAGCATCATTGATGAAGGCCAAGCGACTCTAAAAATATAAAACAAAAATAGAATTATAACTGCAGTCATATAAAATACATAAAAATCAGGAAAGGAAATGAACTTTTTGGATTAAACTGCAAAAATAATTTTACAAAGTTGAGATAGGGTAAAACTTCATATTTTATACCCAAGATTTAAATATTATAGTAACTTTTTTCTGTGCCATGGCACATGTTGCATGTGCCTAAATATAGCCTTGGTTCTAAAATGTTGTTTCAAATCAAACTATAAACACTTAAATTAATACCTCAATACAATAGAGAGTAAAAATTTTAGTGTTTATTTCAGAACTGAAATTCCATGTCCTGACATAGACATTCATTAAATTGACTTTATTACTCAATTTCATTCTATTTTATTATTTAATTTGCTTGCTAGAATTAATTGTTTGTCTTACTATTTTTCCACATATGTATTGTAAATTAAGCAAAAATGTAATTAAATTTTTGACCCAAAGATTTTTTGGGTTGTGGTTTATATATTTTTTTTCAATTACAGTTATGTACCCCTTATTCTGAAGTTTCAGTAAACATTTTAAGCATATAAATTAAAATTCTACCACTTAATTTTTGTGTCTTTCGTAAAACTATCAGTTTTATTATTAGCTAGAATGTTTTGTAACATTTAATTGAATCTTGTGTGATATAATGATAGGTAAGGATATACCACACATTCAAGTTTCAAAACTCACAGTTGTAAGTACTAAAAATATAAAATCAAGCTTAAAAATAAAAACTTATATTTAAATCTGATTGAACATGGATAAAACACCGATAAATATTTTGACACAGCATTGAATTTTATCACTCTTAAAAGCAAAGCATTAACTATAGAAGAACATACTTATCAGATACTTAAACTTTCTCTCGTAAAAGAAATAAAGCATGTTCAAAAACTCTAAACAGAACATGTATTTTTTTTTTGTATACTGCAACAAAACCTGTATTACACAAAAAGTGCATTTTAGTTCTTCAACTATGCTGTTTTCCCTCTAAAACTAAGTGCAACTGATGAGCTATTTCTCCATGCATGACATGCAGAACACTGAGCATTAATACTACAATATGATCATGTGTACTTGCCACAAAACTAATGACGGAAAATATATTGAATTCATAGGGCAGTCCCTGGACCCCAACAAGAAATTACTGGTTCAACACCAGAACAGGCAATACCACATCCCTAAAAAATGAAATAGTTTCTCTAGCTCTAATAATTTTTAAATATTTGTCACCAAACAGCATCACAGTACACTTGGCAACATGGGGAAAATGGTGTAACACATGGAATTAAAGAAGCTCAAGGGTTGGCTAACTTCAAACAGATTTTTAATATCTTGTAAGCAGTTAAGTTCCATGGACATTTTTAACTAATACAGTTTTAAGATTATAAATACTTAAAAAATAATATCATATATTTAAAAAGACAATCATACAGGAACACATATTTTGGCTACTTTCATCGGTTGAACCATAACTATATAAAATATAAAAGGTGAACAAATTTTTATTTTTTAGATCTTATTAGTTTATGGTATTAAATTTACAGTAAATCTTGTTTAGAAAAGAATAGGAAGATGTAATTTTATTTATTCCTTAATGCTAAGGCAATAAATGCAAAATGTTTAATAAAGAGCAATATTCATTAACTTTTATGCATTACTTTTCATATGTAAAAAATTACAAAGTAGCTTTTAAAAGTATAAATCACCAGTAAAATTGCTCTTAGACTAGCTACCTCAAAACAGCAATGTTTAGTAATCATGAAAAAAAAATTCTGTAAACAAATTTAAGTAACCAGAAAAAATTTGTGACAAAATATTCCCAGTATCATGAAAACTTGCTCCAGATTTAGAATTTCTTTTTCACAAGAACATTAAATTAAGGAAGTTTAACTTACTTGAGACCTGGATAAAGAGTTAGCCACTTCATTAGTATCATCTAGAATCTCCTCTATTTCAGATATTATGGGAGAAAAGAGTTGAGTATTCATAGATGGGTCTCTAATTCCATCTGATTGCTGCTTCACGAAGTTAATGAAAACCTAATTTAAACAAAATATTTTAATTTCTAAAAAAATATTTTCATCTTGAAAAAATATTAATCACATCATCAAAACAGTTTAAAATTATGATTCTAAATCCAGATTGGTAAAATGTTTCACATAAAAATATCAGACGGGACTAAAGTATCACAAAATAAAATTATGACTGATATTCTTTTGGTATTGCAGCAAGAAACTGAATAAAATAGAAATTTTAAAAAACATTAAGGGCATGTACAGCAAATAAAGCCCCAATAAACCTGTCATCACAAAGCAATTCGAAAATACAAAAATAGTTACATTATCTAAAGTGTTTTGGCAGACTGAATATTCTTCAATAGGAAGGGTGTGAAGAGCTGATTCCATCATGGAAAACACATAAGCTAAAGATATGCAGCCAGATTTGAGTTCAAACTGCAGCATGTTGTAGTGTTGCTCCTAAAAAATGTGGTAAGTAAGGTTTTTATCGACAAACAATGAACTTAAGAGTAAGAAAGAAAATACAAATACTAACCTTCAATTTTGCGTCAGAGAATGTCTTTCGAAACCACCTTTGTATGGTATCATGTTCTCCTACCTCTGTCCTGACAGTTATGTAGTACCCTTCACCAAATCTATTTTTCAAGTGCGTAATACTGCCTAAGCATTTAAAATGACCATTGACCATGATGGCCAATCTAGTGCACAGAACTTCACATTCTTCCATACTACAAAAAAAGTTGTTTTTTGTTAGTCATACGATACTTTTCAATGTAATGAAAAATTTACAGAAATGAATACACATTATTTATAATATTATTTTGTAAGGAAATAAATACAAGTAAATGGAACTTAAAATATTAAATTATACCTTTGAAAGATAATTATTTCACTTCTAAAAAACAATTTAATTTTAATATACCCTAAACACATATATTAGATTTGCTTCAGAAAATTGTTAATTTATAAAAATACATGTCGGCATACAAAAAAAAAAAAAAAAAAAGACCAGAGGGAATCAAAAATTAAAATATAGTGCCTCATGAAATCGGAAGAAATTTATAAAGTGAACTTAGAGTAATTACACTTAAAATGAATACATGTGATTATTCCCTGTTTACAAGTAATAAATTTAATCAAATTATTTGTCATACCTGTGGGATGTCAACACAACAGAGCGTCCACTTTTGACAAGTTCAATTATAAGATTCCAAAGAAAACGCCTTGTATAAGGATCCATTCCAGTTGTTGGTTCATCCTATAGAAAATTTCCCATTAATAATATATCATAAAATAAAGTCATTAATTAAATGAAAATTGGATTCTCCACAAACAATCAGACTACAACACAAAACAGAATATTAAAATTTTACACAAAAATGATTCAGGTTTACGTCGCTTATAATTTAACTAACAAGATTAGTCTTATAAGAGTGAAGGTGTTTTAAATAAATTCAGCTTAAGTTTTATGTTCTATAACTGAGGTTACCCTTTAATGACCCCCTTATAAGGTTCAGTATTTTGCTGACCCCCTTTGAATTATATAAAAAAAAAATAAAGTTTACAATAGTTGTAATTTTTTACTTGTAACACTCATGAAACTTATTTAATAAATGTTATTACACATCACTTAAAGACAAGTAATAAACCAACTGATTTTATGCAGACCTATCAGTTTTATCAAAAAATTTTTATTTACTTACTTTTATTTCCCTCTTTCTGCAACCCCCTCAAACACATCCCCCGACCCCTGTTCTATAACAATGAACTAAACTGATGTTTAACAAAATCTCATATCCCTAATCTAGTGTGTTTAGTTACCTGGATATTTTTGAATTATTTCAGCTTACAAATTATAGTTAATGGTGAATGGAAGGTATTTTTTTACCAAGAAAATGACAGAAGGTGCTCCCAAAAGGGCTATGGCAGTGGAGAGTTTTCTTTTATTGCCCCCACTGTATGTAGCAGTAACTTTATCAGCATAATTCACCAAATCCAACTTCATCAGAGCCCATTCAATCACCTTTAAACGAAAAAAAGATAATTGTTAGTAAATGGTAAACAAGAAGATGTAAGAAAATATTGATAGGTAGACCCTGATTTCATATATTTTTTTCTGATAATCTTGATTTTGTATGATTATGTACAAAAAAGTCTTATTTTAGAAGAAAAAATTAACAATTTAAAAGAATGTAACGAAAAATTTAACAGAAAGAATGGATATGATAAGGGTAGTTCAAAAGGATATGAATGAATTTTAAAAAAATGACAGAAGGTTCTCAGAAGTTTCACTAATTTTGAATAATAAAGTAGAAAAAATCTTGTCAAAAGATATTTTAATAGCTTTAAATAGTAAAATAGGCTCATGGATCTGGTAAAAACACATTTTAGACAATCATCTTTTTTTTAAATATACAAGTTCAGTGCTTTGAGTTTTTAAAATATTAATAACATTTTTCAAACTTGGAAAATCCTGGTCCAAATAAACTATTTTTAATTTTCTCATTAAGAAATTATGTGAGTTTTTTATGTAGCGTAATACAATTTGTAAGCAAAACATGAACTACTCATAATACTTAAACTTGTCATCAATTTTTAAAAGTCAAATCATACCTTTTCTTCATCTTTCAATGGAATGCCTCTGAATCTGGAATAAAGCTTCAAGTGCTCTCTGGCAGTAAGTTCATCATAGAGGGCATCAAATTGGGGACAGTAACCAATATGCTGCTGCACTTTTGGGAGGTCTCTTTGTATACTAACAAGAAATAAAAGGTTTGTACGTATATCTTAAATTTTGAAAATGACTCTAAGCATTATTAAACTATTTGGCTGCATAAATCAGGATATTTTCTAGATTTCAAATATAAGCAGAATTTGAAAATAAAATACCTGTATCCATTCAAAAAAGCATCACCGGCTGTAATACCAGTATCACCAGTTAACATTTTAAAAGTGGTTGACTTTCCTGCTCCATTGACTCCGAGTAACCCTAAACACTAAAGGGAATATTAAAGTATTATATCACGGTCTAAATATAGGTTAACAAATAAAAAAAATGGAAACTTACTTCTCCTTCAGGAACCCCTAGACACAATTTATTTACAGCTATTAACTTCCTCTTTGTGTTTTTTGAATTGTAAACCTAAAATAAAAAGTTTATAATTTAAGTAATCAAAACTCTTGCTAAAAGTATAAAGGTGAAAAAAATCCCAATGGAATCTAAAAAGAAAGGCTAAAATACCTTTGTTAAATCGATTAAATGCAAAACATCCAAGTTAGCTCGACCAGTCAAGACTCTTTTACGTTCAAGAGCAACATCTTCATCTTCAGCATCCATTCTGTAGTTAGGTACTTGAGTTGTTTTCCTAAAATGAAAGCTGACTCATATAACCTACTTATAGGTGCCTAGAAAAGACTCAGCAGAATTATAGGTCTCAGTGTATTATAAGCTGGAAAATCAATGCACACATACAAAACAATTCTTATAAAAGAAATTAATAGGGGCAAAAGTCAATGATTGCTTATTTGCAATAATAACAAAGGTGTAGAAAAAATAATGGACAGGATACATTAATACAACTTTACCAAAACTTGGTTTTAAGTAATTGACAGATTTTATGTAATGGAATATTTGTTTTATGGAAAATTTACAAGTCAATTACTGTTCTGTTGGCCCAAGAAAGTACCACAACATAAAGACTAAAGAAGTATTCAAATCCATGCATATCTCAAATTTCTAATTTTGTGACTCATGCTCTTTTATTCTAACTAGCTCATATGCAAGTTTTGACAAATACTTCATGTTACTTTACACCACAATCCTAGATAAATTGGATAAAAATGATAACTCACTTTTTTCTGAAGAAATGGAATTCACAGAAGAGAGTGAGAAAGAAAAATGCCATCCCAGAGAAAGCCATGGCAATTAGATTTCTCGTGACAAGATCCCAGGCAAAGGGAGATTTCATCTTGTCATACTGCCCTGAGGATATAAAATTAATTTACTAAAGGGAAGCGAAAACTGAAATAATAGAATCAAGGGAATTAATCAAGAAAATTTCAAGACCAAGGGGGTAAGAAGAACAAAGTTTTACTACAATTCATAAAAGCTGAATGTTCAATTCTGATCCACTATGTCAGGAGGCCTGCACAACATATGGCCCACAGGCCAGATGTGGCCATGTAGCCGGTAACCCCAATAAGAACTAAATTTTTCTAAAATTTTAAATAACAGTGGATATTTAATTCTTAAAAAATCAATGCATTTTTGTAATCATATAATGATTTGCTAAATATTTCTTCAATGGAAAAAAATTAAAACTGTGTAGTCTTCTGATTTAAAAATGCAAATAAAAGAAAAGGACTTACAAAAGCTTTATAAAAACCTGTAGCTGTCAAAAATAAAGAAGTTTTTGAAATTATAATGTGCATACTTGCATTGTTTTAAATGTTATACACATGTAAATTATGATCCTGATTTCTCTTTTAATTAACTATTTATAAATTTCATTAATGTTGTAAACAAGCTATAGAGAAATTAGATCTGATAGGGATTAATCTTATCAGGATTTAATCAGAGAAAATCAATATTATGGCCCATAGGAAGCTCAGGTGCCATAATTTGGCCCGCATCACCATTAAAGTTGTGCAGGCCTCTGTACTCTATGTCAATACTAAATTACAAAAATTTTAGTATCAATACATCATCTTAATTTTATTATAATACTATGTAGTGATAAGTACAGAGATACTATAAAATAAAGAATATAAAAATAAACTACAATATACAATTTTCTTTCCAAGGAATAAACATCTCATATAAATCTTAATAAATGTAAATACCTGTTTTGAATAGAAAGAAGTTCTGATATTCATTAAATGCAATGTCCATTAACCCTCTACCTAAACAATAATTAGGAAAGAGAAGAAATGTGGTCTTCAGAATCTTGTGGATTTCTCCCAAATACTAAAAGGAAAAAGTTTGATTGAATATGAAATTCTGGGTTAAATAAGATCAAGACATGAAAAGTTATCCCAGTAAAGATGAAGAACTCACAGCATCATATGAGAATACTTCTAATAAGAATGAAGTAACAACACAGGTTATTCCAACAAACAGATTGATGACAATGAGGCAAATGTAAGCTGTACTAGGTTCTTTGAATAAAAATGAAACTGGATACATAACAGGTGTAATAGACCACCTAAACAAAATATATAAATCAAATTATGCAGTGAAATGTGGTTATTTTATTGTACATTGAAACTGTAGTATCACATACTTTAAATATACTGAAAGTGCAAGGTATTTAACAGGGGTTTGTTTTGAAATAAATCAAATTTTCTATAGCATGCACACCAATATTTGTACAGTAAAAAATGTACATTTTGGTGGTTTTTAATGAAAATTTTAGAATTATTTAAAGTAATGACCACTAACATGTACATCTTACATAAAACAATCTCATCCATTGCAATTTAAGTATTAACTTTTAATAGACTTTTGGAGAATAACATAAAAACAAATAGTAACATAAGATTTGAAAAAATTAAGAGTGCAACAGTAATTAATTCTAAAACAAATGGAGCAACTTAACAAAGACATACCCATATATTAAAAACAATGATACAACAGCTGGAAAGTTTTTATGAGATGTATAGGCCGGAATATCAAAAATGAGAAGTATAAGTACACAGCAAGTGGCAGGTACAACATAGCTACACTGAAATAAAAACAATGTTATATCAGTTTCACTTAGAATCTCACAGATTTTAACCCTTTTAATCCTAAGGTGCCTGAGAATACCATTGGATATTATGAAACATTTGGGGCGGCTAGGTTTGGAAAGGTTAAATAATGTTAGAACTTATTCTTATTTTACTTTCAGTGAAAGTTTAATTCTACAACAAAATTCCTTTTTTACAAAAAAAAAAGCTGAAAATAACATATTGCTATTAAAAAAAACCTAACTTAAATATTTGTAATACTCACCATATCCCAGAAGTAATTGGCAACCCAATATATCACAGAATTGACCCCAGATACAAACTGTAAATGCTTTGCTTTTGTGTATCGTTCATACACTAAGAACAGGACAAAGCTCGCAGGCACAAATGACATAGCCACAATAATGAAAATAGCAATCAGAACATCAGTGCCTTGCAATCTAAAAAAACACATTATTTACTTTTCATTTCAAATAACTTCCAAAAGTTCGAAATAATAAAATAGTGCAACAAGATTTGTTATTAAGACAAAATTACTTCATTAAATAAATAGAAAAATTGTTTAAAACCCTATTGACATTGCAACTTACATTTGGTCTTTAGAAAGCAAATAGGAAGTGTCTGTCATTGGATGATTGATAACAGTTATTCCTTCAAAATAAAAAACATTTTAAAATTAATAATACATAAAAATAGCTTTAACGTAATTTTTTTCCAAAACAAAATGAACATGATATTCTATGTGATTTATCTGAAATGAACTTACCATAAGCTGAAGGATAACCTTTTGATTTAGGGATGTTTGCTCTTAAAATTGCATTGTTCATACTGTTTACATAAGTAGGCATACTATGGTAGCCTTTATTATTGTACCACACCTGAATACAAAACAGTTTAAGAGTTTACAAAATACACCATAGAAACAATGTAGAGCTTTATATTTACATTACATACCTTAGCAATATTCCGCACAGCAATTTTCCTGAATAAAGGAGGAGCATTTTGTCCAAAATTTTCTGGAACATAATCTCTTACTAACCCAAATGAAAATGCACCATATCTAAAAAAGAAAAAATCTTATCAGTAATATTCTGAAACATTACTAGATCTTTATTTTTTTAAAATTGCAGTTAGCTTTATAGAAGAAATAATCACAAGTTAGGATCTATAACTCTTAACCATTAAATTAGTTCTAATAAAAATAATAGAATGAAATTACTTCAAATTAGTAGAAGTTTTGCTGAAATAAAAATAGTTCTTATAAGACAATTTTTAAAATTTAGAAAAACACTATCAGCATTAATTCTATAAAAAAATAAATAAAAAAAATAGAGTTAAAACACAAACTGTACCTTCGTAACCTGTATAACCCTGTAGTGTACAAAAAATACTCATGCTCATTCTGACCACTAATATCAAGCAGGATATCACTTGTGACAACTTTAAATGAAGGTGGATCAGTATAGTAATCATTGCAAACGTATCCTGTTTTATCATCTGAACAGTGACAACTTGGATAGTACCTTGAAGGGGATTCTGAAACATAGAATTATGAACCTTACAATTTGTTTACAAATTATACTTCACACCAAAAGATATGGTAGTGTAAATTAAGATTCATTGCAATATATTTAATTTCAAAATAACAAATAATGGAACTTGCCTAATTAATTCGTAAAATTATTAGATTTTGTAAAGAAAATATTAACAAAGACTTTAGAAGAGTATAATACCATCAGTAACCAGTGCAATTTATTAAGGTATAAAGAACAATGATATTAAATTAGTAATTTTAGTGTTTTTTTAAATTCAGAACAAATAATTATGATAATACAGTAACGGACCTCTTATCCGTAAAGCTCGGGACTGGCATCATCTCGGATTTCCGAATTTTTGAACGTTTTCCCGAAAACCGGGGTAAAACTGGTTTTTCAGCCTCAAAACACCCCATTAACAGAATTGCGTGTGTATCGTTACGAAAATACGCAGATCTGCGGAGCCGCGCAAGAATGAAAAGAAAAACGATCTCCCAATCTCGCGCGCGCGGCTCCGGCATCATCCCTCTCCCTCCCGAACATTTCCCCTTCTTAATAGCCGAGGAGAAAAAAACAATCCTCCCGATCGTCTGCTGCCTCGTAGTTAACTCATTCACATCGCTGAAAATTAAATTTTAATCGTATTGCAACGGGAACAAAACGAAACTGAAACTAATACGCTCTCTCGAAAATCAGCTCTACTGCATGAAAACGATGCATTCGGCACTGGCTTTCCCTCTTTCAATCGCAATATTCCTAGAACACAACCCGTAGAAAAATTCATCCGATTGGTCCCTTTCAAATTGCTCTCCTCTCCCTCCCACTGATATGAAACAATACTCCGTCCGCATTCCGAGAATCGGTCTCGGCGCTCCTTCTGCTCTACAAAGGGCGGGAGTGGATCGCGGAAACGGGAGGGGGAGCGGACACGGAGTACATCGGGACACGCTGAATCCCTTCGGATTCGGATCTTTAAAAAAGAAAACTGATTTCGGAAAACCTTACGGATTTTCGCGGATTCGGAACTTCAAAAAATAAAAAAACTGATTTCGGAAAACCTTACGGATTTTTGAACATTACGGATTTTCGGGACACGGATAAGAGGTCCGTTACTGTACCAAAGAAAGAAATGCAAACCTGTTGTACTAATGGTGGTGAAGTTAGAGAGAAGGTTTGATATCTGAGGACTGTTGGTAGGTGGCGGAGGAACAAAATTATCCAGAGGTAGACCAGGCATAAACACACTCTCACAAGATGGCTCGAAGAAAGCAGAGAGGAGATCATAATTTCGAGCTGAGAAATTCATCTTTTCATCAAAGCTGTTGTTGAAGGGAGACTTAAAGACACATGTAGCCCCCACTCCAGATGGCATGTACAGGGTGGCGAATACCTTCTCAGAATTAGCATCTTGAGACCATCTACAATTGAATGGAAGATGGTAAATCAATTCTAGTAAAGTTTAATATTAGAATAGCAAACATTTCTGATTAGCATAAATCAAAATACAAAGTCACTAACTACTAAATTGAATAATTTTCATGGGTGCGCTTATTTGAACAATAAAACATATTCCTCCCTGAACAAATAACTAGGTACTTTTATTTTTTAACTAGGTACTTGGAAACAAGCTAAAAAATGATAGTATTTAAAAGAGAAAATATTCTTCAATTATATAAAAAGTATGCATTAAGTTAAACTGTCAAATATATAAGTAAGGCAGGTTTCATAAGGCATTCATGTTCATTCTCATTTTCTGAACATGTTTAGATAGAAATTGAGGATTGTGTTTAAAACTTTCTTTGAAATTCATATACAAAGTAGTTACAATATTGTTAATGTAACACTTACTTGACTTTAATATTTCAAAATTTTAATCATATGAAAGGAAACTTTTTTATCACTTAAAATTTTATATTGCTTATAATATACTAGAAAAATTTTATTATCACAAATTATAAAAATAAATATATTCTGCCATAAATATTCTATTGAATTAAATTTAAAATCATGATTACAATCAATATCTTGTTTCAGGGAGCAGTTGTCTTTCTTACCCTTCTCTTGGCTATTCCCATGGCTACACAAAAACAAATTGACACATGAATTAAAATTGGAAGAAACAAACCTGTCACCCGTGTCTTCAATATCCAACCTATTCCTACAGAAGGGTATAACATTTCCCTGTGGCTGTGTGTAGTTGTAGTACTGAGAAGTAGAGAGAACCAATGGTGGTAGGTCTTCTACCTTAGGAGCAGTCAGTGCCACAGACATGGCTATGCTTACAAAGAATGCTGGTAGAAGGATCTGAGAAAAAAGTCCTTTCCAGTTGCGCCTGGTACAGTAGAATCGTTTAAGGAGAATAGTAGAGAATTGTTGGAACAGGAGCATATTGCCTTCTACTTTGTAACTTCCTGCACCATCTAGCCCCAAAAAGGATTGATCAGGACCCTCTGAAGAAAAAGAGTATAATTTTTTAGAATTAGAAATGCTTTGTAAAAGAAACAGGTTTGATATGACAGATTTTACCTATGAGGTAATAGTTTGACACAACATTATTAATCTTAAAAAGGCAACTGTATTTTTGAAAGATAAATAAATGTTTAAAGTAGCAGTATCATCAAAAGTTAAATAATAAAATACTATACATAATTTATCCCAACAAAATTTTGAAAAAACTATTAAGAAATATCAGAGAAAGGGTTAAAAAAGAATTAAAAGCAAAATGCAAATTTGACATAGAACTAAGCATGCATGGATTATATTATGGATATTAGAACAAAGGAAATAGATTTTACCTGCATAATTCTCATACACAAAAGTTATTTTTCTAAAAAGGACTTTAACATCAATCCTGACTCCAGGAGAAATAACTAGCATGCAAGCACTATAGTAAACATAAGTACCTTTAAATAACTTTCTAAATTGCTAAAGTTTCATTAATTTTAGGTAAAGAGGGTTTCAAAAGCTATAAATAGTTGGAAGAATTAAAAATTAGAAGCATTTCCCAGAAAAATGATTAAAGATTCTGATTTTGTACTGAATGACTGATTAAGTAGCAACAATCATTGCTAAGCTTAACAAAGTGTTAAACAAACATGAGTTATCCCCTTACAAGCCATTTTATTAACATCCTGCTATATATATTTCCAATAATAAAGGAAGTCAGTGTATATTTGGATCTGCCAAATTTTGCAAAAGTAGTGTTTTTTTCAGTTGGCAGAACGTTAAATATCCACAGTCAGTAAGATAAGGAATTTTGTTAATGATTTGAAATATCAATTAAGAAAATTGTGATTCAAAAACCTTAAAATTTAGGAAATATTTATGTATATGGAGTTTAAAGGTAATACCTGGTGGTAAAATACTGAAACTATTGAGGTATTCATTAATGATCATACTGTAACAAATATGATGGTTTAATATCAGCTTATAGGCAAGTTTTTGAATTAAAGCTAACTTTTAGGAACCTGTACTTTCAATTTATATACAGATGAGCTAATAAATGATAATATGCAATAAGTCTATTCAATATCATCAAGCAACTGATTCTTGCAGCTTAAACAATCAAGTACAAAAGCACCAGAAGTTGAAACACTAACCAACCATGCAGAGAAAAACCCCTCTCCAAGCATACTAATTCCCCAAGCTATTCAGGGATTCTAACAGGCACATTCATGGCATGCAAAGTCATGATCAATTCCATACCCTCTTGCTCTTTATTTACATTATTGGGAGGTAATTGATAGTAGTCTGCTTTACCATCATCAGCAGACTTTATCCTATGGGAAGAGCTGTTTTGAGCAGCATCTTTATCCTTACAAGAACTACTGGTCGAGGAGAGCTCGACTAAGCTAATGTCATGTAATTTTTCATTGTCTTCAGGACAAGTTGGGGCTGGGTCATAAAATCCATCAGCGCTTTCTTGTTTGGGACAGTTATCATTAGCTGCAGATACATCTGAGAGCACAAAATTAACTTTGAAGTATCAATTAAAATGAATTTTTAATACTTAATAATCTAGGAATTACTTTAAGTTATACACATAAATAAGAGTTTGTATGAGTTACAGTCAAAGTTCAAGTCTACTCAGAAAAATGTAAATGGTCAAAATTAAAGCAGCGAAGATATTTAAGCCAGGCTGGCTGGTGGTCACACACCAGGCCTTGGACATAATATAAGTACAATAGCATTTAACTGATAAACAAATATCTTTATGAAAATAGAGGGTTTCTTTTGGCTTCATTAGTATTAAAACAGATATAGAATTTTTTTATATCTTGAACATTAAGTCAAGTACACGTTATTCTAAAAGTGGTTTTGTTTTACTAACAAATATTATTAAAATGTTTCATTTAATTTACAGGGATCTTCATTAAAATAGGTAGGAACAAAATGAATTTCTACTCTTAAATTCAAAGAAGATTTATAAATATGAAAAAACAAGTTACTTTCAAGTTTATTTAAAACTACAATTGCTCACTCTAAATACTCAATCCTAAAATAAAAAGTGAAATAGATTTGCCAATTTTTACAAGTAAAATGGGTTGGAATAAGAACTTTACAGTACTGATGCTTACCTTCACTTTGACTTTTTTCAGCAATTTTCAAAAATACTTCCTCTAAAGTAGTGTTTTTAATTCCATAACTTGAGATACCTATACTTGTCATATTTGATTCTAAGGCATTGAATAACTTTTCAAAACTTCCTTTTCTTAACTCACTGATAGGCAAAATATAATGAAGTTCACGTTTACTCTCAGAAGCAAGATAAGCAGAATGCACATGCTTTAAGATGAATTCAGTCACGGTACTTTCTGAAAGAAATTAATTAAAAATGAAAATAGATCTTCAAAGAACACAATAATAAATATTTTTAATGGTTGGTATGCTTTATTAGGATAGCACACTAATGAAAGGAAAGTTAATTAAAATTAGACTGAGAACTTTTTCCTAATAGTACTTTTGAGTGAGATAAAAACAACAATGTCCCAGAAAGATAATACGCTGTAAAGGTAATTTTATTTATGGCAAAATGTCGATTTCAGTTAATGAAAACTTCATGTTGTGACATAGAAAATACATTTTCATGGGTTCCCAAAAATAAAATTACACAACGAGTTCCAACTCTTTAACACCACTTTTAATCCTGAATGCTCGGAGTTTTCCGTAGATTCAATCAAAATCTAAGGCAGTTTATGTTTGAAAGGGTTAAAAAACCTGTTATAAAAAGTGCTTGTGTTGGTATATGATCAATGTACCTTTTGGTAGTGTCTTGAAACCTGTCCTCTATTACTTTGTTTATTTATGTATTGACAGGCCTATTACGTTTTTAAACTAATAAAATTATATTATTATTGAACAATCCTGGCATCAGCATCGATGGCTTAGTGGTAGAATGTGCAGCTACTAATACGTTCCCCGGTTGGATTTCAGGCTGCTGCTTTTTATTATTTTGCTTTAAATTAACTAGTAATTTTTCAGAAGTAAACAGATAGGACAGTCGTGTAGCCACAGCCGTACCTTTTGTTGGATTGCTGTCATCAGGATTTTTAACCATGTACAAATGGTATCCATCTCCAAGGTTGTTTTTCAAAAATAATGGCGTTCCGCAACACTTTAACTGGCCATTTGAAACTATAGCTATTCGATCACCAAGAACATCAGCTTCATCCATATGATGGGTAGAGAGTAAAATAGTTCTTCCTAAAATATACAACATTAAAAAAAATAAACTACCTGAGCTACAATGTTAGTTGGTTTTACTATAAAATTTTAAACGCATTCATAAATTTTCTATCATCCCACCATTCTTAATCAATACATGGTCTCATGGACCTGGTCTAGTGGAACTAGACTAGATGATGATTTGCCTCACCACTAATTTTACAAATACAACTATATCATATCACATTACAATAAAATATATTCTTAAAATAAAACAGTTTAATAAACATATAAACTTTATTTAATACTTTTTTATAGGATTTATGGCCCTATATATTTTTTATAGGTACTATCCCTGTGTTCCTCATCCTTAACAGAAATTTCACTAAGGTATAGAAAATTTTATTCAAGCTAATCCTGTAAAATTTAAGAGCATATAATTTAAAGGATGAATTAGTATGAATGTCATATCAAATTAGGTTTTAGGAGATCCATCCAATAGTTCATAAATTACCTGGTTTGTACTTTAAAATTAGATCCCAAATAGCCCTCCGAGAATAAGGGTCAACTCCAGCTGTAGGTTCATCCAAGATCACAACCCTGGATCCTCCCACAAAGGCTATAGCCACTGACAGCTTTCTTTTCATGCCTCCTGACAGTTCTTTAACTTTACTGTGTCGTTTCAAGGGAAGATTCAAGTCTTGTATCATTCTAAAAATAATGTGCACCATAGAATAAACATACGTGAAAATAAAGTTGTTTGATCAAACATTTAAGAGGAGCCAAGAGTTACAAGTGATAAAATGGGAAAAGCTCTTACACGAGGAGTGTTCAAAGAGTCGGTAAGATTTTGCATTGTATTGAAATCAACTTTTTAATTTGCTGACAACCCTTCTATGCCTTCCCCAGTCTGATTGCTTCCATATTGCTAACCATCCTCCTGTATAGAACTTTCTTACATTTTCACTTATTCCTTGACTCCTCACCCACTCATGTGTAAAAGCAAGTAAAAGATAACTAGAAAGAAAAGTATTTTTACTAATTTAAGTTATTTTTAAAAAAATTTAACTGATAACTAACCTAGAACCAAACGTTAAAGGGAAACTGTTCATCTACAAAGTATTATTTAACTCATTAAGAAATAGACATTTATACTTTTGTATACTAAGACAGTACAAATAATTAAAACTGGCATCTTACATTAGCCTTTTTCCTCCAACTAAATGTAAAAGGAAACAAATATAAAAATACTTCCTAAAAACTCATAGTTTGATCAATAAATTGATTAAAACCAACATAAATGAATAAAAAGATAACAGAAATTTAAAGAAATTAATATTGTGAAAAAAGTAACTGCAGTCTTTAATGGGTAAAGTAAATAGAAATTACATTATAACATTTTACATGCATTTTTGCAATACCTTTAATTCATAATCACACTGAAACCTTACTTGTCCATTTCCTCTGCCAAACAACTTTCTTCTGTTCCTTTTAGACTAGCATAAAACCATATATGTTCCTCAACAGTCAATCTACAAAACAAGTTTATGTTAGATTAATTTAGTAGAAAGTAATAGAGTTTAGTACATATGAAAACTTTTTTGACTTAATTGAAATTTCCTAAAAAACAAAAAATTAGGTTTTTATATAAGTAATAATTGGAGAGAATATTCTCAATATAAACATACTCTTCAAACAGCACATTGTGCTGAGGACACATCCCCATGCTCTGACGAATGGTATCCATATCTGTTCTGATATCAAGTCCATAAATTGTTGCAAAACCGGATGAAGGTGGAAAAAGCCCAGTTAGAATTGACCTATATGTAAATTATTATAAATAAAGTTATTGCAACACCAATTACTTTTGCTTAATTCAGCAATATGTATGTTGATAAAATTTATGTAAAAGCACCCACAGTATCCAAGTACAGGGGGAAGAGTAATTTTTAGTGTCTATGGACTTTCTAAGACCTAAAAAATAACAGAATTAAAAAACAATCTTTAGTTTTGGCATAGGTTGGTCAGGGGATTTTTTAAGACAATAAAAAAATTTTAGTTCAAAATTATGTTAATAGATGGCACCAAAATAATTAACAGGTTTCTATGTTCAATTTCAAAAATATCGCACCGTGCTGCCTGGCTGCATGATCCCAAAATTGTATTGAAAAGAATGATTGATAAACTGATTTCATTGAAAATAAACTTTACTTGAAAAAAAAAAAATGGAATATCCTGAAAAATAATCCTCTAAGACTCTTTGTAAATACCCTTATGGTCGCAAGAAATTATTTTGCCTTTATTTTTATCTTGGATGTGGTTCTGTGATCTAATACACTGATACAGTGTTAGATTTTAGAGAATGAATTGAATACAAAAACCTGTGAATTATAACGGGGCCATCTATTAACGTCATTTTGAACCAAAATTTTTTACTGTCTTAATAAATAAATAAAAGAAATAAGAATAAATAATAATAAGAATAAATAAAAGATAAATACCCCAACCAAGAATGTCGATACTCAAGATAATTTTTTAATCTAGTTATTTTCGAAGATTTTACTAATCCTTAAAATGTCTGACTTTCATTTCACTTTGTATGAGTATTTGTAGTTAAAATTGTACTGTACAATGAGCTATTTACACCAAAGAATAAAAAAAAGCAACTTACATTGTAGATGTTTTACCAGCACCATTATGACCAAGAAAAGAAGTAATCTGATTTTCATAGAGATTTAAACTTAGCCTATTTACAGCAACTTTATTTCCTGATTTGTATGCCTAGGGAAAAATTGAAACAGATAATTTATGTGTTTCATGAAAAAAATATAGGAATTTCAAAAATTTGTAGAAATAATTTTTTACCTTAACTAAATTTTCAATGCACACACCTAAAGGTAAGTCGGTAGGATCTGGCTCAAAATACTGGGAATCAGCTGGAAAATATTTTAATACTGTAATATACAATTAAAGAAAATTAAAAATAACAGGAATAAGTTTGTTCAGATAGAAAAAGAGAAAAAATACATGCAAGCTTAATATATTACTTTAGCATGCAATAAATGATTTTAACAGCGAACAAATTATTAAAAAATACCATATTATAATAAACAGTTTAAATCTGATGGTTCTGTTTAAACTTGCAAAATCTTAATAGTATAAAAGAAGAGCAAATTGTATCAGAGATATATTATAGCAGTATGCTTAATCTAGAGCCAAAAAAAAAAATTAAGCTTGTGTAGAACATGGTTGCATCATTGGTTTTAGGCAACAATTTTTAAAGCGAACACTCTTCACTGTAAAACACTTAAAAGTAAAAAGATCTTAATACAGTAATCATAAAAAAAGAAATTTGACTCTTTGTGAAACAAATTAACTAAAAATAATTACTGGTCCGGTTTGTCATAGCACATGCTTGATCATCTTCAATAATGGATAATCCCCATTTCTTGTGATTCTGAACAAATCTCCAGCAGTCATTTAAGCAATTGCATTCCACGTCTCCTCTAGGGCTGCCAAACCAATATGATTTCGTGAAAGGGAAATACCATGGTTTTGGTAAACCATAGGACCCTATAAAATAAGGAATAACTTGCAAAATGAAACAATAAAACTATGAACAATTTTAAATAAAATGAGGTTTATTTTTTCTTACCTGGATGAACATTCTCTATGTACCAAACTAAAATCGAATATACTAATGCATCTGTGATCATCATAATGGCAACACTAAGAAGACTGTATTCATCATCCTCAACTGGTGAGATGGCTATGTTGGACCACTGAACACCCACACCAACTTCTTCATAAAATGCAAAATATTTAGCACCTAATCCAAAAGCAGTAGTAGACAACAAAGACTGAAAAATGTCAAAAAATTACTCAATATATTTAATACTTAAACACATTTAAATTTCTTGACCAAGGGCTTCCAAGGGAACCTTAAGGAAATTTTATAACACTTTGAGGGTACTGCACCTTTAATAAAAGTTTCCAATGTAGTTTTGCTTAGCATATCAAAATGCAAGGGTAATAAGAATTCTCACAGTATTACTTAGTATATTTAAAATAAAATAGCTTTTTTTACAAACATATAAATATTTTCCAAAACTTCTCGTGGTACCCATGGGTGTGTGTTACTATCACTTTGGGAACCCCTGTTCTAGAAATTGAAAATTATGTTTTTCTTCAGTTTTAAAAAATACAGTCGAGTCTACTTAATGTGATCACTTTTGTTTAAGAGTAGAACGATAATAATAAGTGATTTGATACTAGAAAGTTTAAAACAACATTAACTCGAGTGTTTGCTTTAAAATAACAACTATTTAGTCCTAATTGAAGAATTTAAAACAATTACTTAGTATGTATTTTGCATTTACATTCTTAAAGAAAAATATGAGTGTCGAACACTAATAAATTTACTCATTTTGTATGATTATGTATTAAAATTGGCCTTCAAATGGGAAAAAGGAGGTTTATAGGGGATTTTACCATATTTAGATAACATTAAGCAATATATTGATCACATAAAACAATACATTTTGCGTTAAGTTAAATAGGAGTGATTGGGACCGGTCAATTTTGATAACATAATCTGTAATCACAATAAGCAGAGTCGACTGTATGAGAGAAATGCATTTGGTTATGATGATCAAATATAAGTTAAGAACAGTAACAAGGACAAATGTTTTTAAGAACATTTAAATATTTTTGTTTATCTGTTTTGAAATTTTAAGCAGCTTGTACAAAATGCAATATATTATTTTTGAATATTCAGTACATCAAAACCACAATATTTATATAAAACTTCAGGAAATAGACAGTAAGTAAAAAGATAAAATATTTTGGCTTTTTAATTTAAAAACAGATGGTGCATTGGTTAATGTTTTTAAGTTATGACATTTATAAGGCATACAAAATCAAATAATCAACAATTTAGAATGTAATAAAACATTTAAAAAATGTTATTTTTACAAAATTTTTCTTCTAACCTCCTTAAACCATGAAGCTAATAAAATTTTATTTACTGAAATGTCAATGAAATTCAACTTACTGCAAGACTTTTCAACCACACTGGAATATGATCATGAGCAGCTTCTTCTCTAACAGCTATGTACATATAAGGTACATAAGTCAAAAAATATATAATACCAGCACAAGCAGCAGCTAATTTAGCCTTTGAATATAGAACACTAACAAGGAACCTGAAAACATGAATTCATGGAACATATAATAGCCTGCTAAAAAATGGTAACCAATATGTTTAATATGTAAGTGTAATATGTTTTAAGTATTATCATCTACATAACTGAAATAAATTGGAAAAATAAGTATTATTGTTTTATTTCAATTATAATACATAATTTATAACAATAAATATTAAAACCCTGTTCACTCAATTGCTAAAAATAATTTAAGCATCAATGAAAACTGCAAGATAAAATTTAGTATAATTTTCAAAAATAAAAAGTGATGAAATTACAGCTTCTTCAGAAAAATGAATATACTTTGAACTATTTATGAGGCAAGGGAATACAATATATTTGCATCTCCTAACCTTTCTAAATGCAAGAATTACTTTGTCAAAAAATGAGAAGTCACTAAAATACTTACGAAAAGGCAATGTTAGCAACCACAAATATCTCTAGCATCAAAAATATCAAAAGAGGATTGCTATAAGTGAGCACCAAGCCATACTTTAAAATAACAGTCAAGAATGCTGCTGTAATAGTCATTTGAATGAAGCTTGTAATAAACCAGGCTAGCCAATGGACAGCACTATTTAAACCCATAGTTTTCATGACCTAGAAAAAGAATAAAAACTTAAAAATGCTTTACATAAATATTAATAATTTTCTAATTAATTTTTCTCTTAAAAAACTTTTCTTTACCTCTTTAAGCCTTTGTTCTTTTTCATATACAATATTTTGGACAAGCATAGCAACAGAATAGACCCATGATATTGCCAAGCATAGAGGCATTACATGCTCTATCATAAACAAAAACCTAAAAAAAAAAATTAGAGAAGGTTGATTGAGTATCCAAATTTATGTAACAAATAATTTTAAGAAAAATATAAACTCAATTTAAATAGTACAAGAATGTAGATTACAGTTGTTTACAAAATTTATATTGACACATATTTACATAACAAGTCAAGTTGTTTTTTTTTTCAGAAAGAATTTCATAGAAGGGATTATGCTATCCATTTATAAGAGTCATTAACAACAAACAACATCAAGTTCCATTTTTAAGAAATAAACAAAATATTTTATTTAAAAAATGTGTTATACAGATATAAAATTTGACAAGCAATAAATTATTTTACAACAGTGATAAGATCTACAATCTTGCAAGAAAAGATACGATAGAAATCTAAAAATATTTTATTAAAAATAAGTAAAAAAATATTAACTGACTACGCTGCTTTTGAAAAGCAGTTGGAAAACTTTACCCCCAAAATCAAATAACAGTAAGAGCAATTTTTCCCAGAGGCAGAATCAAAGAAATCAACTTACTGATCTTGTATATAGCATGGATATGGAAATTGATGTATGTAACTTCCAGGTTCAGTAACATCCCTGCCAGCATAAATACTAATCATTGCTCGCTCCAGAACATCCTAAAATAAAAGAAAACCATATAAATAAAATAAATTGATCCTATACTCAAAAATACTAGTTGAAATATTTATGCATGATTAAATATCCAAGAAAACAATTGTTTTTAAATAACTGTAACTGAAATAAAGAAGAGAACAAATTTGAAGTAAACAAAGAAGTTAATGATGACATCCTTTTATACAACTGCAAAAAAATTTATCCATACATGTCAACTATTTTATTCTGTGACAGATTTACTGAGCATAAAAACTCATGAAATATTAAAGCTATTTTAAGAAAATAGAAGAACTTAAAACAACTAATACCTGAATCCATACAAAACCAAACTGGTAGTATCCATATCCCCAATTTCGAGGACCAGGAAACCAGAATCTACTACGGACAAGATTAGTAGTTGTTGTAAAGGATGCATTCTGTCTGATCTTGTACGTCATATGATTAGGCATTGAACCATCTTCTTCCATGTTGAATATAACACCTAAGACAATGTGGACAGTAAAAATATTTAATCTAAACCAAAAAGTAATTAAGTTAAAGTTAAAACAAAAAATAAACCAAATTTAATGTTGCCCTTAAATTTAGGTAAAATCCTCATATGTTTGAGAAAAGCTCCGAGGACATAGTTTTTCATTTGCAATGTTTTCTTTAAGTTCACAATCATTGTAAAACTTATTACCTTTTAAAAAGAAATGAACATCCAAATCAGCTTACTTGCAAGAACTGTCACATTGTCAAAATAAGCTTCATGTTTAAAATAATCCAACAAGTCGTCTTCAGTTCTAAAACCTTGGAACATATTTAGGCTGAGTCCGGACATCAATGAAATCCAACTGCAAGCTGCATTGTCAATGGAATCTAGTTGTTGGAGAAAGACATCTTTTTCGATTATAACTGAATTAGCAGCAAATTCCTCAAGAGGGAGGCTGTGAAACAGCTGCAGAAACAATGGATACTTCTGAAAATTCCTATGGATCTAGAAAGAGAACACAAATGTAAGAAAATTTTCAAAGAGTAAAATACAAACGAATGAATGTACCATAGCTACCTGTTTTAAAACAGACAGTGAATGATCAGTACTGTTTTCAGCTAAAAATATCCTGATTTCATCTGATATGTTTAACATTTTTTGGGCATATTGAGTAACTGTATCCAACAGCTCAAATGTCTCATTAGCCTAAAAAGTTGAGAAAAAATTGTAAGAAATCAGAAAGTTTCAACTATCAATGTTTAGGTCCCAAGAGACCTCTGACAAGGGAAGAATTTTTCTCACCTTTGTTATTATTTCGTCAGCAGCTGTGTTATTTGGAGCATACAGTACTCGAGGATTACTGTACAGTACATGCACTAATATACCTATTTGTTCTTGTTGATATTTAGACATTCCTAGCTTATCTAGAAAAGAACATTAAACCTATGATTTTCAAGTTTTAAATTTATTTTTCTATTATTGCTAAATAAAGCACAACCTTCATTGCTAAGGAATAATGTCAGGTAGCTTATAAAAGTGAAACAAATGGAAGATACACATCTTTTAAACTTGTATCACCAGTGTATTTTTTAATGTAAGTAAAATGATTAGTCATACTCACGAAAACCTTTTTAAATATACTTTTTATATCCATGCAGTGTCATTCCAAAGATTGATTAACAAGATAAAAAAATATACATGACTTGTTTAAAAATATAATTGTTAAACTATGTAGGTGCTCAATCATGGACAATGACTTTCTTTAAAGTATAAAAGAACAAATAAACATGTATAAAAAGAGCAGTTCAAATTAACTAGAATTTAAAAAATTAAAGTACCTAAATCTATTTCTTCACCATCATTTGGTAAACTGGTGGGAAAATCTCCTTCTCTTCCGCAGATGGTACTTTGCATTCCCAACCAAATTCTGAGTAGACCATACTGAGGGTTTGGTTTTGCAGCCTAAAAGAAAGCAAATTGAGCCAAGTAGAAAGATGCTACTATCAAGACTGTTTTTTTATTTTTTTATTTTCAAAATTCATACCTTTTTAGGAGGTTCAACAACAACATCTGCATTTTCATCGTGAGTAGTACCATTTATTAACATAGTATCATTTAAAGACTGGCAAGCATCTTGGGGTAGAGAGGATGCTATTTCACTTAGCTGCTTCAGTGCTATTTCAAATTCATTGAATTTAATCAACTGAAAAGGAAAGGTAATTATTAATTTTTTGAAAATCAAAATTCCTTCTAGTTTGCTCAACCTTTAATGGTTTAATCCAGCCAGTGGTACCCAATCTAGGCAGGCCGTGTGGCCTGTTTATATGTTTGTTCTCTTGTTTTGAAGCTGAAGGACAAAACAATTTTAAATAGCAATTCAGTTTTAAATTTGATATTTGTTCTGGCCCGCAAGCTTCATCTAAATAGGAAGTGCAGCCCCTGGACAGAAAAGGTTGGGCACCAATGGCTTAATCTTTTAAATATTTAGAACAAAACAAATTTAAACTAAATAAAATTACAGCCTGCATAAAACTGATTCTTAAACATTTTAAATTGAAATGGCAGAGACAATAGTAATAAGAAACTTACATCTTCAGACAACTTTTTGAGTCTTTGCTGTGCTAAAGTTATGTTCCACTCATCTAAATGCAACTAAAAACATTTATAATTAGCTTTGATAAAAGAATTTCCATTCAGTAATAATAATAATAATTTGAAATGAATACTATGTATCATTGCACACTTTGTATTTTTATATTTGCAATGTATTGGAAAAATTATAATTATAAAAAAAAACAATATATACATACTATTTCCCTGAGTTTTTCAGCATCTAAGTATTGATTTAGTTCCTGCGATAAAACACTCAAAGAAGAATCATTCAAAGCACAAAATGAGGACTGGAACTTTACCTATAAGCAAAAATAATAAAATACCAGCAGTTTCTTAAACTTATTGGACTTCAGTACAAAACTTGAAGAACCAACATTTTACTTACAGTTAAATTAGAGATGGTCACATTATCATATTGCAAGACTGATGGCAATCCATTTTCTTTACACATTAGTTCTTTTAATCCAGATGGAGACAAAATCATATCCTGAATGAAAGAGTTGACTTTTTATTTTAAATGAAATTTAGGTTTAAGAAGACATTGCAGTTGTTAGATGAATGGTTTAATGGAATAATGAATGAAATTTTTACACATTCATATTAAGTAAAACAATTTTCATTGTTTTTATGTTGAATGAAAAACTTTCCATACTGACATGACTGAGTAATACAACTTTGAATTAGATGATTTTGAAGCAAGAAGCTTTACTCAATCTTAGTTTGAGGGTCCGTCTCTAAAGTGAAATTTCAACAATGACACTATGATCTAGTTTTCCAAAAAGACTATTTTTATACTGTAGTAGACATGAGAAAAAATTTAATCTTTAGTAAGTAAATTTGTTTATGACCCTTTCTTGTTAAAATAAACTTAAAACCTTTATATATCGGTCAATTCTTGTCATAGGAGCATCAAACCTTTTTTTGTTCAACATAAAAACAATTAAAATTGCTTTACTAAATTTTCAAACGCAAAGGCAAATTTTTTTTCGACCAAATAACCATCAAACATGATTCCTTATTTCCTTTTAAACATTTTTATCATTTGAAGTATGTATTATAATAAACAGTTTAGAAGTTAGATATTTGTTCATTTTAAGAGTGGACACCCCATGCAGTAGAAACTTTTACAAAAATCAACATATTATATGCTATTTTATTTGAACACAATAAGGTGATAAATTAAGAAAACAAAAAGCATATTTCTTTAGAAACTGGCAGTTTTAAAACAATAATGTAATTTGTCCATCATAACCAGACACATTAAATATTCTGATAAGCTTAATCTTTCAAAAGTAGCAAGCAGATTAATGCTAAAATAAGATGAGTTGATGCAATAAAGGGAGGGTGACTAATCACCATCAGATCTATGTAATCTTATCAACAGAATCAAAGAGGAAAGATCAGCACAAGGCATTACTTAGCAAAAATATAAAAAAAAAAAAAAAAAAAAAAAACATTAGACATTTAATCAGGAGGTAATATATTTTTGAATGGAGGAAATTTTTTTGTTACACAGATTACTGTACACATGAATGAATACTCATCCTCTTAAGAAGTAAATTCAAATAATTTTTACAACACAGAAAAATTTGCTCAAAAGGTATCTCAGAGAGAAAATTTTGAGTAAAATAATTCCAAATTGCATAAAAGATAAAAATGGATTAATGGTAGTCAAGACTATTTTGAATCAAGGAATTAGTTTGAAATGAAAATTTTAGTGATATTCACATACTAGAGTAACAGCTGTATTCACCACTAACCTAACCTAAGGTTAACCTGGAATCAAAATTTCTAATTGGTAGTTGAAAAAGGGAAACAAGTTTTAAACCAATCAGAGTTGTCGAAAAAGTTTGATTCCAGGTTAACGTTAGGATAGTGGTTAATACGGCCGTTAAAGTGTAACAAAACTATAGTAACAGTTTAATTATTATAAGAACTTCCCAAGCATTTATTTACACATCTAAAAACCTTAAACTTGTATTTTAACTTAAAATATTGTTTCTTGAGTAAGAAATATCTCTTAACATATTTCATCTAACTATGTTGATGAACCTTCATCAACCATTATACAACTAATCTTTAAATATTACCAATAAAATATAGTTTGTTAGGAGATTACCTTTAATTCTTCAGAAATAGCACTTAAGTCTTCATCGGTAAAATTGATATCTGTACGAAAGTCGAACATCCTCTCAATGACACTCCATATCGCTTTAAATCTTGTTTTATGTTCCTCTAGGTAAGCTAGCAAATCGTATAGGTGTTGCAGGGATGTGTCATCTATAGCACCAGATGCTAGGGTGTCAGCAACAATGACTAAGGGGTTAGTCTCTAGATCTTTATATGTATTTGGAGAATAAGTTGATGGAATAATTTCATTACTATAAGATGTGTGTTGTGGTAGTTTTCCAAACACTAAGACATACAGCTGCAAAAGAAAGGAATATTTAAGTTTAAAGACATAATGTTTATTAAAATTCTTAAAAAAATAGAAGAAAAATTTAAATGTTTAACGACCACTTATTTTTCTTAAAGTAATAACTTTATTTTATCAAATATAATAAGTAGTTTTTCAAACCATTCAGAAATTATTTACCAAACTATAACTGAAATAATTTGGTCGAAAATTAATAAAATAAACAATATAGAGGTAAAACAATATTGAATGAAATTAATACTTTTGGAGAAAAACACTTAAACTCAAATCATACATGTTTTGGAATACATTATACAAGTCATTAATTTTCTAACAAATAAATATTTCTGTACCTTTTTATATTTTCAGATACATTTTTGAACTTCAAAAGGCCATATTCAAATTTAATATGGATAAACAAATTTTATGTATAGTATTTAACTATTTTACATAAAAGGAAAATAACTATTATTAAATGAGTTGAAAAGAACAAATAAAGAAAAAGTTAAGTTAATGATCTAAAAAGGATTGAAATATAGAGTTAGTTGCCTTTTCAGCATCAAGTGAAGAATTGAGAAAAGTTTCCAAATCCATTCTTGGCAGTGAAAAGTTAGTAGTTAGTACATCAATGAAATCACTTCTGTTATTAATTAAATCACCAATTTGCAAGTCTGTATAAAAAAAGAAAAGATTCATCATAATTCAAAAGATGTTAAACAAAAGAAATCATACACAAGTTATATACAAAATGAGGAAATTCCACTGAACGTACACATGTAAAAACACTTAAGACAAGAATATTAAATTTAATGAACTCAACTTTAACTTATTTACTTAAAAAAACAACTAAAACCAATTGAAATAATAATTACACACAACAAAAATAAATCTAGGTTTATAAGAATGCTTTAAATACATAACAATAGTAGTAATATAATTATGATAGCATTTAAATTTTAGCTTTTAAATTATTAAAACTATATAATAATCAATTAAGGCTGTAAAGAAAGGCTAGTTTGAAAGAACTAAAAAATAAAGAACAACCTGCTGCTTTAGAAAAACTGTCATGAATTGCAACTGGATCTTCAATTATAGATTTATATATTAGTGGAATTTCATCCATGTCACTTGGAGTAAAATCTGGTTGAAAAAAATTATTCTTCTGAGAAATATTGTTCAGTTTCAAAAGGAATTCGGTGACCCTGAAAAAAAAGGTTAAAATGCTTTATTCTTAAAAATTAGAGCTTAACATACTGGTTCTCTCTGAAGTCAACACTAAACATTTTCAATGAGATATAAGTTAACAGTTAATTTCTTGGGATTACGATTCTATTTGAATACTTCACCTGTACAAAACTGGTGATTATGTGGCAAACCAAAGTATTTCAATAAAGATTCCATCAGTTAGAAATACGGCATGAAAGGTTCTTCTCCCGACTATCAGATTTAGTGGCACAATCCATGAAATTTGGTAATGTTCTTCAGACAGCATGAAATTTCAGTTACAAAAGTACTAACCATACTTAAATTTTACTTGCTACTGGATTGAGGAACTAATTGATTCAAAATGCAATACTTTTAAAAACATTTAATCAACAGATATGAATATTTGGGTTCTTATGTATTAATATCCTGTCGAATGTCAGTTTCAGCAGCACAATTAATGGGCTTTGGCTATGCATTTTTGTTTTCAGCAGAATGGTTGATGGGGTAATATGGAAGCACCATTATTTGTTTTGCCAAATGCCATTTTTGTGAACAACAAAACTGGATATAAGTACAACCGATATACATACGTGCTGTTTCGAAAATGAGCAAATCCATCATTATCAATAACTCCATTGTCACAGAATGCTTGCATTACAGCAATTACACCAGCAGAGGGTAGAGGATAAGCAGAAAAACGAGCTGACAAAGAAAATTAACTCTTATAAAGTAAATTTTAACTCCGCTTTAGGTAAAATAAATGGGAGAGAAAATTAATCATACTAACATGATTTCACTGGATAAGCTGGTTGCTTTCTCCTGATGCCTAACAAAATGAAAAACAGCACTAAAGGAATAAAAAGCTCAAAAATCAGCACAACCTGAGGGAAAAAATTATATTTTAGGTGTATTGAGATCAAGGTATTATAACTTTTTGTTATACATAATAGTACACAAATATACATTTTAATTAGAGTTTTAAATCTTATATTTAGATACACAAAATTTAAATCTTGACTACACAAAAAAAGTTAGGTATTTATTCAACACTAAAAAGTAGTTAGTACTTATTGTATTATTATTATTATTTTCTTAATAATAATACTTTTTAGCACCCAGGACTGAAAGTTTTTAATACCTTAAATCAAGACTTTCTTATAAAACAACAGTTTGATTCTATTTGTATCCCACTAAATATCACCAAGCTGTTTCGTAAGTCAAATATTATCCAAAAAATTGGAATTTAATAAATTAAAATACAGTTATATTAAAACCATAAAAAAACTGGCTGCATTTGAATATTTTTTGTCTAACACAGCTCGGTGATATTTGACAGGATAGTTACTGGAATTGAACCAATTTAATTAATTAAACAATTTATCTAAAAAGCAAAATATTACTTGAACAATAAATGTGGACTATAAGCAATATATAAAAAGTAGGATGTAATACCAGATATAATACAAAACACAACCAACCAGGAGCATATCTAAGGGAGGAATTTAGGGACATCCTCCTTCTCCCTGAAGAGTCAGAACTTTCTCTTTTTTGACCATAGAAAAGAACTAAATTTACCCTAGATATCCCCTTTCAAAATTTTGTATGCCACTGCAATCAACCATCTTTACCGTCTGAATTGGACTTCTCTTAAATAATGGATTAGGGACAATGCACCCATGCAGTATTAGAAACATAGGCACAATAGAGTCTGAAATTTATTTCAAAATTTTGAAAAGTAGTGTTATAATTTCCAGCTATGAAACTACACTTCAGAGCTTAAAAATTTGATGTTAAAATATTTTTAAAAAGTAATTTTTATAGTGTCTTTTTCCTTGTTCTGTGGGTACGTACCCTCATACCATATTTTGAATCCATTCCAGCCCCCCATGAGAATTAAAGCCAAACATTGAGTACTTAAAAAAAAATGGTTCATTATATCTTAAACAGTTTTCTAACAGTAGATTTGTATATTAGCTCAGATAAAAATATAGTAAAATGGACTCTTATAAAGTTATTTTTCAAAACAAAGGAAGATGGAACATTAATTATAAGATACCTACCAAATAATTCATCAGAAAAAGTAGAAAGAAAATTAGTACATAAATAAAACCTAACTGGTTAAGATACATGTTACAGTATTCTAAGTTACAAAGAAACTTAAAATCTACACGTACAGGCTTGCGTTTCTTCAGAGTGAAGTTTTTCCACAGCAGCAGCTTAAGCTGCAGACAAATACCCATGTCAGCTGTAAATGTATGATACCAAAACACCGTCTTGATTCCAGTGTAGAAATGAATACAAAGAAGATTTTATCATAAATGCCAAATTTAGTAATCCCTCAACACAACCACATATATGGTATGGTTCTCTTCCAAGTCACGTTTGATGGAATCGAAAATCAGGTTAGGATCCACCAGATACTTTATCCAGATGATTTAAAGTTAATAGTCACGCTACTTATGCCGCTTCATAAAAGATTTCTCTTCTCTCATTGACGCACAACCGATTATTATGTTGCAGCCTTTCTCCTTAACTTTGCTGTCAACCACTGGAAATCTGCTTGCCAAGGTAATGTTTTGATTTCGCAAACAGCAACAGACGGCAAGCAGCGGCGCAGCAGCAGCGACAACAAATCGAAACTAAAAAAGACACGTGAAGGCCTACAACTCAAATACATTGTGACGTCAGTAGCGTGTCCGTGGTAGCTACAGAGTACGCCTCTCATGACGTGACGATGAGGAAGGAGAGTTTGATGCGATCCCAGCGCTCCAGCGCTAACGAAGCCCCTAGCCCCTATCACAAGGCCAAGGCATACCATAATTATGCTTTTTCGATTTCCATTATCGCCTATGGCCATCTCTAGGACTCTCTGTTCTAGTACTCTGTATGTTGGCGCTAGGATCGCACCATCGCATCAAACTCACGCATCCGTCCCTTCTTTGAATGAAGTTACGCATAGTAAATAATATCATGTGTATCTTTTAATTTCCAAATGATCAAACCAGTAAACAATATTTTTTTATGTATGAATTAATAAAAAGGTCTTTTAGGTCAAAAACTGCCTAAAATATCTGTGTGAATTTATTAAGCTAATTCTTAATTCTTGACTAAAATAGGGATGCTGAAAAAGGTACTTTGGGTTGGGAAGATTCTTTTAAATTTGAGTCTCGTGTATTGGGTAATTATTGAGGAGTTCCCAGACCAAGAGAGTGTCATTGAGTTTTATTAAAAAGACCCCTTTGAAACATAGGTAAAATCACTAGAATTAATAACTTCAGAAAAAACCCTCCCAAAAAAGTTGTATGTAAAACCTCAATGAAAAGAGGATCATACAAATTTTTAAGCTATGTATAATTGTAATGAATTTGGTTCTAAAATTAAGAAACTGCTACAATTGCTGTGGAAAGTAGCATTACTTTCATTCAGGCATAGTATCCAAACGTAGAGGACCTCCGAACATAGTCTATGGGGACTTATGATATTTCTTAAAAATAATTAATAAATCGTAAAAAAAAGTTCTTAGTACTCAGAAAACTAAGGTAAGATGGGATGGACGGACCACTAAAACCTTATTGATAACGTTAACATCACATTTTTATTTTCCTAAACTTTTCAACGTTTTTGCGTGCCACTGTTTAACTTTGCTGGGTTAAATAGTGTTATTTTGAATTTTTTAATATTTAAATCTCTTGCAAAATGTCCGACATTTATAGATAATCGTGATGTTGTCAAATGTCAAAATGTATTATTACAACATGTTCCCAGTGCTACCTGAGTTAATATTGATATTGATTTATGAGAATACACAAACTTTATTTACTAACTCTTTTAACTGAACTAAAATTTTTAAAATATTGACATCAAGGTTTTCTATTTTCTAAGTTTTTGTGTGGCCCCGAGGTCCTACGTCAGCGGTGTCAGGCAAGTCTTGCAACGCCTGTTAAAGTCTATTTTCTATTCTATCCAAAACATGAAAATTCTTTAATTAGTTTAAACAATAAAAAAATGTTTCATTTATTATAATACTGCAATACTTATCCTTGAATTTGGTTACCCTTATAAAGATGTTTAACAGGTATCGAGTAAAAAAGTGTGAAAAATTGTACAGGATAAACGGATTACATAAATATTTATTGTACAATAGTACTTACACTAAAAGTTCAGATAATGAACTTACTATTCATAGTATTTTTGGAAAGCAATTTTTCCAAAACAATGCATAAAATAAAATTTTTCTTTTTAAAAATGGTTCAATTAAGAAAAATGCGCTAGTCGATTATATTTTTAAAAAACTTGAAATTAAGATATATTTAACAGTGTTTTTCTTCTTTTAACTGTAATTCCAATAGTGAAAAATAGCTTAGAAAGACAATTTTGGAGTGTTATATAACAGCTAGCTGAAGCCGATTATCGTGCAAATTCACAGATGGCTTTACTATCAGTCTACGAATGCCATGCCGATAAGAGATGAAACGTGAACATTTCGTGTGGAAATCAGTTACTTATAGATATTAGTTTTTGAAGTTAAATATAGATAATTCTCTCTGATATCTAATATCTTCCACACAGGGACTAGAGTTGTAGCTTTTAACACTTGGTTTATGAATGACACGCTTCTTGTAAATGTAGTATTATTAAGAGAGGACTATAGTATCTCTAGTATAGTAGTATAGGGTATCTCTGTTTATTTTAAATGTAAGGTTTTTATTTCCTTCCAAAACATTTAGTTTAACCCAATATATGTTTTTATCTGGTCCAACAGTTTAATTATCAACTCATGAGGGGAATATTTAAATTTCTCCTAATTTTTAATATGTTTAAATAAGCTAACTAAATAACCGTTGGAAAACTGTGAAGATGCAGCATCAGTTATAAAGGCAGTTCGTGAGCTTTGTTGCTATACTGATCAAAAATTCAATTACTCTTATTATGTTAATACTTTGGGGGAAAGGAATCGATGTTGAATGGTGGGATATATTTTTAGGATTCGAATATCATAACTAAAATTTAGGTTCAAGATAGTTCTTAAATAACTATTGGATGCAGTAAACTGACCCAGCCCCCGGTTGAAATAAAAATAATTCCCGGATTGTTTTAAAATAACTATTGGAACGAGAAAAATGTTCAAATAAATAACAATTTCTTAGAAGCGTCTCAGCACATGTTTTCCAGAAGTGACGTCTTCATAGTAGTAAGGATCTCGTTGCTGAAAGCTGGAGTTCCTGGGGGAAAAATTAAAGTTTGGTGTAAGAAAATAGTTTTGAAAAGTGAATTTAAATTGATTGATTTTTGAATTTGAAAAAAAAAAAAGGGGAGCATTGTCATGCCCTGTTACGGTAGTGTTTATAAGAAAAAGCTAACAAGGTTAATAAAAAAACGAATTATACTTGCAAGAAAATAATATGATTTAGTTTTGAAAAATAAATTATTTCATTTGAACCCTCTTCTGTAATGCCATCTGAAATTCTGAGATTCTATCAAGCACCACTTGTGGCATGAGTTTCAAGTGTTATGTATTACTGATAACATTGTCAACTTTTCAAGCTTCATTACTTTTTTGTTAGAAAGAAAACAAAACTTTTTATTCATCATCAAATAGAAGAAAACGCGGGGCTATATGATACACCAAAATTCAAACCAATTTTTGAGAAGAAAAAAATTACTTATTCACACACTTTTTTTCTAAAAATTACTCAATTTTATGAAACTAATTAGAAAAATATAGTCTGATGAAAACTAATTTTCTTTAAAAAATCAATTTTGTATCTACGTGCCCAACAGGTGAGACATGTAGAGCAGTATGATACATTGCTTGGGACACATTGATACAATGATTAGTGATAAATTTACTTAAAAATACTATTAACTTGTTACAAAATTTTGAAAATGATCTTGTATTTTGCGAGAAATCATACGCAGTTTCACATTACCGTTTTTTTTTTAAGTATAAAAAATTAATTTTCCATTACCCGTTTTATCCCAATTTTTTTATTTCAGTCAAATTAATTGGAAAGGAACTATATTTTCTAGGGTTAATTTAACATAAATAAACCAATTCCAATAGCACAATTTGAAAACTTTTATTTTTTTTTATAAGAAGTATGACCTGTCCTCTAAATACTTAGGACACTGGGATAAAGGGGATGAAACTTGCTCTTGCATTTTTAAGTTTCTTTTCATTAAGGAAGATTCCAAAGGTTAATTCAAGATTTTCTCTTTTAGATATTTTTACAAAAAAAAATACGTTTCTCTCATTAAAATTTTTTAGTCTTACTGCAGAGCTTAACGGCTTCTAGTTAATACAGATGTCAAGGCAACATTTATACTGGACAACAACGTTTCCTGACTCTATGAAGTCACTAACAAAGTAGTTTTCAAACGCGGCGTCAGAATTTCGAGTGAAATGAAGAACGTTAATCAACACACCTTCACATTTTTTTGTATTTTGTTAAACCCAAGCGTCTTTTCATCACAATATGCGTACCGAAACTCCTCATAGCAACCCAACAGACTTTCTGTTTACACAGTTTCTGCTTCCGCGTAGTGACGTCATATAGGGTCAGGAAACGTTTCTGTCGAGTAGTAAAAATGTGACCTAAATAACCTTAATAGTTTTTGAGGTATTAAAAGTGTATCAATGGATCCCGTGGTTCAAATAGCCCCGTTTTCCCTTCATACGTTATATTAACTTTTTCCAAAATAGTAACTCCGTGATGAATTCAGTTAGATAATTGCCAACCTTGAGTGCGATTCAAAAATCAAAGCTTTTCTTTAAATTCCATGAACATAAAATACGGGGTTTTTTTGAAAGCATGTATTAGCCAAGAAACTAATTTCTTTCGATAAATAATTTTTCATGCACTGCATTTACATCAATTACTTTGGTCTAGTTAATTAGAAAGAATAAATACCGCCAAATATCATCGGAACGTTGTCTCCTAATTGATCCTTTCTTCTTAAAGAACCCCAAAACCTGTCCATTGTTTACATTTGAGTAAGTAGGGGAAGTTCTTTCATTGCTACTTTTGATTTTATTGCGCCGACGTTTTCTCGTAGATCCGGTTCTTTGAACGGATGAGGCACCACCTTTGGAACTTTTGCAGAAACATAAAAGCGTGGCACTTCCAAACAAATCAATGATCTCTATGATGGAGATGACAGATACTCCTAAGTACAAGCCCAAGCATCCGCCCAAATCAGCGAGAAGTTTCGGCAACTGAAAGACAGTTTTAAGATCTCAAGTTAAGTCAAACTGCATCAGCACCTGTCCAAAAGCAGAATCTGTCAAGATAAAATATGAAATAATAGGTAAATTAATAGTGCATTTCTTAGTTAAGAACTAGAAATGCTTCTTCTGGGAAAACTTTTAATGCTTTTTGTTCCCAGTTCCAGACAAGTTTCCCCATACATGGAAATTTCTCTGAACTATGCATATTGTATGGTATTGGAAGAAGAATTAAAATTAAAGACGATATATCATAGAAAATATTTTAATCAGTTTTTTCTATGTTAAATATTTTAATTATTTTTTTCTATGTTAAATACTTCGATAATTTTTTCTATTTTTATCTTATGGGGTTTTTTTTTCTTTATCTTATCTTTTAAGTTCTACGAGTATTAAGTAGACGCACGCTACTTTTTAAAGAAAGAAACTCTAGAAAAAGGTTTGATTAAAGAAAATATTATGTTTTTTTTCATTTAATAGTTGTTGTTTTTTTAAATTGAAGAAAAATTCTAAAAGGAATATTATTTAAACCATTCGGGTTTCATTAAGGAATCCATAAAAAAAGTGAGAGCATAAGTATAGGTTAGTATAGGAAGGTTAAACATTTTCAAAGCTTTAACTTAAAAGAACAAACAGAAACTTGCCGGATAATTATAGCTTTCTTCTATTGACATGTATATCATTTCTTCCACATATAGATGCACTCGAAGCATGTTTTGGCTGAAGAAATAAGAAAATCTGCATTATAAACAATCAACATGGAACAAAAAGTTTCAAGGTTTTAATTATTATATATTTATTTATTAACGATATCAATTATTTTTATATTTAAAACATTAAAATTCAATTTAATTAAAGAAGTGGTGAAACAACTATTTTCTACTATATTTTCATAGCGAAAAAGACTTGTTGCAGGAAAAACACACAAAAAAAAAAAAGAATTTCCTGTTAATTTGGGTTTTTTGACGTGGGTAGATTTGTAGCGGGTAAACAGCATAACTTGCACCTGTAAAAGGTGTTTCTTCGTGAGGATTGTATTGTAGTAGGAAGTAGGAAAGCAATACTACAACCTTTTCGCGTCTGAACAATGAACCCTTTGAGTTTGTTTTAATACTACTGCATAATCGTGGTAAAAGACGTAACCATTAACCAGTGGTACTCAAACAACATTTTAAAATCATTATTCTTTTTAATAAAAACTTAATAATGGAGTTAAATAAGTATTTAAAATTTATGTGAACGATGTATAGGTTTATTAAAAAAACGTTTTTCAGGAGGGAAAAAATAAAAGGAATTAAAAAAAAACTATAGCCTACATGTTAATCTTTATTAAAGATGAAATTAAACTTTATGTATCCAGGCATACCGTATGAATCTGTAAGCTTCTGTTGCATTTCCATCGTCTTGTGCATATTCGTGTAGCAGGGCTAGTATTTCTGGATGTTTGAACCACTTTTCAGATGATCTATTTAAAACGAACAGCTGATGGTTTAAATTCGGCCAATCTGCTTTAGACAGAGATATATCATACCTTATCGAACTGAAAGTAGAAGTAAATACTCTTTATAATTTTTTAAATGGTATCTTTTACGTGAAAAAAACTTGTTACTTGAATAAATATCACAATAATAAGATACACTATGAATTAAGACTTTAGTAACAAATAAATAAAATTCTTTGATAGTTACAGTGTTGAAATGAGAGAAAATTTTCAATATTTTAATGATCTTTTATTTATCCGAAATTATCATTCTAGTTATTACTTGCATGAAGGCTTGCAGACATCGTCACAAATATTTCCACTTTCAGTGAAGTTTTTTAACACTGCACTTCTACATTTGGCTGCAAAGAAATATTTACTTAAAAATAAATATGTCTTGAAAACAATTTTTTAAAATTTAAGTACATAATTTTAATGCTTTCTTTAACTAAGTTTAAAACAAGTTTTTTTAAATATTGTTTCTTTGTTTACACTAAATTTACTTAGAATTTATGTACTTTATGTTTCACACCAACTTTGTACTTTATATTTCAACAAGTTTGTACTTTATATTTGGCTGAGCCACTTAAAAAGTACGCCATTAAAAAGATATGAAAGTGATGTAAGGGACATAGAAAGAAGACAAATACATACAATTACATTAAAAATAGTTATAAAGTTAGAAAATGTATCGGGTAAACAAAAAAAGAAAGTATCATCATGTCTTTTTTAATGTGGTATGATCATTTAAAAGCTCTAATATTTCTAACTCTTAAAACATCTCATATATTTTGATCTTTTGGGAAATCCGCCACTTGCAGAATCATTCTTATTGTTGGTTGGGATGGTAACCTGACCCTTTGCCATATTAGTAAACAAAAAACTCTTTCCCTCGCCTGGGAATGATTGACACGCCAGTGGGAGGTGGATCCGCTTGGTCATAAACAATCAGTCTGGAATGTTTGGGTTAATGACATCAAGGGTGAAGAGTGTGATCGGCAGGCATCGCGTGAAAAGACAGAGTTTCCGGTTAAGATATGACACAATTATTTGTCGATAGATGCCAGAAAATCTATATATTTGTTCCGCGTGGACTTCCTTTGTTTGGCCTTCAAGAAAAGGTAATTGATTCTGTCTTAACTCATGGTAATTTCTTGAGACCAGAAGACAGGTTCTAACTAATGAAGGAGGTTGAGTTTACGCAACTCAATTACTCAATTCAATCTATCATCCCCCGCCTAATAAATTATGTATTTTAAAAGTGAAAATTTAAGTTCTGTTTTAAGCTCAAAATCGCTTGCATCCCCTGCATCAAATAGAAGTTACGGTCTCTATTTTAATATTCTGAACGATAAACAAAATATAGGTACTTACGTGTTATCCCGTCGACCGTTCAGCGGCCGTCTAATTCAGTGGCACAGCTATAAAACACTAAATGGGCTTTGATAAAATTTCGAATTCAGCGGCACGGTCGACGGGATAATACGCAGGAACCAAATATATTATTTTGAAGTTTTCGATAGGAAAAACTGAAAAATAAGCGCCACGCTTTATATGTGAGAAAAGAACTTATTTTACGACACAAAATTCTGAAAATTACTAATAAATTTTATTTTAAACCTGCATTGAAAAAACATTCCTATTTTGAATTGAGTTTGCTGATTTTTGGAATAATTATAGTTTTGTACTTCGGGATAAACCTTGAAATTTTTCGCTTAGCCCATTCTTAAACTCACCTTCAAAATTTAGGAATTATTGAACTAAGGCTTGAAAAGAGAAATTGAAATTGCTTCTAAGACAATAAAAAAGGAATCCGCGAGAAAAGGGAATATCTGGATAAAATGTTTAATAGAATTCGGAGTGGAAATTTGAGGAAACATTACACCTATTGTAACAGTCCTCCTACAGTATTATTTAAAAGAATATATTTTAATTTAATATCGTTTTCATAGAAACATCACACTACTTTCTAGTTCTAGTGGGAGTGGGGATCCTCCTCCGGAAAATGCTTAAATTTTTAGTATATAAAAGCAATACTAAGCTATTTCTTGGGGATTTTCGGAGATAATTATTTCCCCCTAGACCAGCCGTTGGTCCAGATATAAATATTGTAACTTCTTTAATCTAATCACACCATTGGCGTATTAAGAAATTTTGTCAAGATGGACCCAGTATGGATTTGATAATTTATATCGCAAAACTTATAGTACCTAGATTTTGGTTCCGAAAGGGATGAAATTATTCCCAAGCCCTCAAAAAATATAGCTTTTTAAAAATTATATAAGGAAGGATTTGCAGCGTGGGTAACACAGAGTTTAAAATACTAAAGGGGCCTGGAGATCCCCCAAAAATATTTTGGAAATTTGACCCTTAAGAACAAGGTTTTTACTCGTTTTTGCCCACTTAGTCCAAATCTCGGGAGGGACCCGGGCCTTGGCTCGAGCCCCCTTCTGTAGCTATCACGCCCCCTTAGGGGGCGCGCCCCACAGTTTGAGAACCACTGCTCTAGTTGATATCCAGGGCATATCCACTAAAAAGTATTTAGTGCAGGGTGTTACAGTGAAATAATGAAGTTCTGATTAATTCCTAATTTTGTGACACCCCCTTTATTTTCAAAGCCTGTTTTTCAATTGCGTTTCTCTTTAAAACTTTAAATTTGGTTTAGAAGTACATAACAAATATGATAAATTGTTCAACAGACAGAACAGATCTAGGCAGTACGGTAAGGATTTACAATTAACTTTTCCTACAGGGAATTGCGAGTTTGAAAAAAGTATATAGATATAATATTACCTTCAGTTTTATTGCAAGGATTACAAAACTTCCAACTCTTTTGTCCTCTGACCAATTTAGGTGCTTCGTCAACACATTGACAACCTTCCACCAATAAGTAACTCATACACAATGTATTGCAATACTATAAAAGGTTAAAAATATTAAGATTATATTTTTATCATGAATCGTGGTTTTTTATGTTTTGAAAACTTTTGATAAGTTTTAGATTCAGACGAGCATCTTAAAATTAGTTTAATGTTTTGAGATTTAACATATTTTTTCTTGTACAGCAAAAGTAAACGGAAAACTGAGGTCGCTCTTTTTAATAATTTAAAACAAACAATTAAAAGTGAAAGAAAGAATGAAAATACCGCACTTAACCTAATTAAGGTTCTTGCGTGCTAGTAACTTTGTGGAGAAACTGTTTTATACCGGAAACTAAACACATTGTTTCTACATAAACTATCTCGCATTTGGACATAAAGCGGAAGTCTTTCATGAAACGCAACCTATTCCATTTTCAAAGGTGCCTAAATGTTATCACCACAAATTTATCAATATCGTTCCTGTCATACATTTGAGGTGTAATGGAAGATGGTATCTTTTTATTTTACTCAACAACAGTTAGCTCACATTCATGATTTACCATTTTGTTCGTTAAAGGTATTTCTGTACTTTGAAAAGCTTCTAAAGTCATATAATGATTAAACTTAACTTCGCAAAGGTGAACCAAAATTTGGTTAATTTTCCATTGCTTGAAAACGTTTTATTTAACCCAGTTCCCCAAATCAAATATTATATAAAGAATATTATAGACATTATATAAATGAAAGACAATTATTTTCCCCCATGAGCTTAATATAAGAGAATCTATGACAAAAAAAAACCTTTAAAAATGCTGCTATTTATAGTATAAGGCCATTACACAAAATGAATTAAACTTTATTAATAAACCTTTCTCAATACTATTTTAAACAGGGCCCAATTTAGAAAATTTAGAACACTAGGCCCAACATGCAGGAAGGGGCCCCCACGTTGCCCTATTTGGTGCTATATAAATGTAGATGGTTGAAAATTATTGTTTGATTAGTGTGAAAATTCACTATTGTCAGGGGGTCAGGGTCAGACACGTTCTCGGATATCTTTTACGTTTTTTACATTGCTAAAAGGTTTGAATTTTTATTTTCGATTCAAAAAAAAGTAATGAAAAAATATTCTAGGAAGTATAAAAAGTTATTTCTACTCTAAATTTTTGTTAACTTTTTAAATTAGGGGCCCCCCAAATTGTGGGGCCCCTAGGCACGGGCCTAGTGGGCCTAATGGTGAATCAGGCCCTGATTTTAAATACTAATTTCTTTTTCATTATGACATAGATTTGTAATACCATCAATATTTCAGCCTAAAGGTCCACGTACAGAACATATTAACTACCTCATATGTGTACTTCAAGCCACTAACATCAAACTCCAGATCCGAAGCCCTTAGTTGAGGTATGAGCTTGGAAGACTCGAAGGATTCCGAGCACAAACCTTCATGTCCTGGTAGTAAGGTTGTCACTCTCTATTTTAAATAGAAAAAAAGTTAAAAAATTGATGCAATATTCAAAATTGCCAAGTCGTATCTAACTAATGCAACTAATATTTACTCTTTTAACGCCGATGTGTATGCTTCTTCCAGGACTTCCGATTATTCCACCTCTTTGTAAAGTAGGGTATGTTCCTTGAGGATGAACAAGGAGTCTAACACCATATTCCGGAGAGATCAAGTCCCAATAGTCGTCTTTTTCAATGTTTAGTGTCAAACGAATGCCTGGAATCGAAAATAAACACTTTTAATAGAACACTTCTTTTTCTAGAAAATATTAAAATGCCTTTGTTATGGCAATTAAATTAAAAAAAAAAAAACTTCTATCTAACTAGTATTTAAAGAAAAAAGAACTATTGTATGATTCAATCATTAGTAATTAATATTTTTAGTAAGTAGTAAGTAGTTAGTAGTAATTATAATTTTTAGTGGAATTAATATTTCAAAATGTTTTTAAAATTAAAAAAAAACAACAACAACATGGAATTTAATTTAGAAAAATTTTAGATGAATTTCTACCAAAAATTATGTCAGATAACAGGGTATATAATTTCATAACTGACCATCTTCTGAGGTGGAATTTGCTTTTAAGTTTTAAGAAATATTAGATACATAAACAGTTTCAATGTTTAAAAAGATATTAAATATATTACATGAAAGAATATTGTTGAACTTAATTTCAATTTTTAAATTCGAAACCTTAAATTATTGTATCTTTGTATTCTAATTTCAGAAAAATCCCACCTAATTAGTGGGTACATTTTTGATATGAAAACTTTTAATATGAGAACTGAAAGAGTTCGAAAATAGCCATGAATATTTATTTATTTTTACCTTGAGCAATATAAAAAGAAAAACTTCTTTTACTCAGATTTAATTTTAAAAAACCTTGGTGAGGTTTTACTTGGGTGACATTCTTGGCGAAAAAAAATGTAGCAGCTATCAAAGAAATCAGCACAATACTCCTCATATACAAAAGGTAAGGATCTTTGATGGATGTTTATTGTTTATCGTTTGATTAATTCACCATAAGTGTTAGTAACACGAAAGTAAAACAGAGGTATTGGTTCTTGAATTATTATATTAGAACTACGCATCTCCAAGGGAAAGGATTCTATTTCAAAGACAAAAAGATGTGGGGGGGGGTCTTGTCATTATAGAGAATTAAACCGACAACTGAATTCTCCTCGTGGATAAAGAAAGAAAGCCATTCTTACCGTAAGTTGTCCCCCCTCTCTTTACGAGGGAGGGCAGACCACTTTTTCTGTTTCTCACTGAAAATGTGTGACACAGCCCAAAATACGGGGACGTGATGCTTTTCACATCGACTCTAAAAGAATTACTGAAAGAGTAAGGTATTAGAATTCTAGTTTGAACACGTATCAACATTCATTATGAAAGTGAAATAAATTAAGGGCTTAAGCCATAGAGCATTGTTTCACAAATTTTCTTTCTAGAAATAGAAGGGAGGCTGAGAGATACAAGAGGAATTAACTCTACAGATGCATTTCTTAAAATACCCCTCTCCCATTTTATGCAGATAAAAACCAGTTTTCAACTATCCAATGCAGACATATAAAGATTGTTTTTTTGTGTGCCTATTTATGAAATGAATAATACTATATTTTTCGATTGAAGAATTTAGTGGCGTATCAGTATTTACGAATATCGAAATAGCAAACTATTCACTAAATTTAATTAGTTTTACTCATTAATGAATCACAAATTTAAAAGGGGAGACTTGACTTAGATATCCTTGTCCGCTCTATGTGGCGCATGAGGTCACAAGCAAAGCCCTCCATCCCCGCCGATCCAGCGCTGCCCTCCCCCAGCTCGACCATCCTAGATAGAGAGTTCCTCTCTTTCACAATCATCTGTCACCCACCACAGGTATACTACTTTGAACTCCCTCTCTTTCACCTTCCATCAGGTGTCCAAGTAAGGGCTAAGCGTGTCCCACCCAATTCCATCTTCATTTTCTCACTATTGTTATTGTGGGTTTGGAATTAAATTGCTTGTAAAGTTCAGCATTTGATATTTTATTCAGTCAATAGATTTTTAGGATTTTTTCTTAAGCATTTAGTTTGCAAAGTATAAAGTTTATTTTATATTATAGCTGTTTAAAAGGGCAGATACCCATTAAAAGAGATTAACTAAATACTTTATTAAATAAGAAATCTTAATAAATTTAAAAAATTCTATTCTGGAAAACAATGTTTTGTCTTAAATATTTTTCTTAGAATTCGAGATAATGCATATAAAAAGAAGCTATAAATACATTAACTTAGATCACCATAAAAAATCAGTAAAAAATAAACCAGCCTACTTTTGGAGATCACAATCTTTGCTGTTATAGGTACACTGAATGACGAGGTCTTCAGCCTTGTGTCCGAACTCTGACAGGTTGTCCTTGGTGACCCCTAAATTCAGCCACGTATCACTGAGGTCCACGGCACTTTCCTCGAGCAATTCCTCTTCCGATTGAGCACACGTAAATGCTGAAGTTATATTTAAATCTGTTGCGTTGTTGGAAGAGACCAAGTTAAAATATTTCTTCGCGTATGCCTAAAAATATCATTATTTACATACACATCATACTGAACAAACAAATTTAAATATGTGTATAAAAAAATCATATAAAGTTAGAACTATGTTTCTATTATAGTATGTACCATTTTTAGTGCCATACAATGATTTTAAAACTTTAATCAAAACAGAGATCTTTAATGAAAGTAAGTCTAACTACACAAATATCCTTGTGTTTTTCCCTCGGGTTCCTTGTGTTATTTTTAGGATTTAGGAGCTTAATGGAAGATACCATTCTTTTCTTTAGAATATACTAGCTTACGGAATGAGATGATAAACACTTTGTGTCTGCGACTGGGGATGGTATATGAGAGGCAAAAAAGGAAAATTCGAAAAAATGTTTCAATTTTTTGTTAAGGGAGCTCAGTGAGTTTTGAAGACATTGAGATAGATTTTTTTTGTATCTTATTCAGGAAATAATTAAGGAAATTTGGCTAATTGGGAATTTTAATTTACTACGTGGGCTGTATAAAAGTTATTTTCTGTATTTTCTTAAGCAGACCGAAGTTGAAACAAGTGTCATCTAATTTTTCATCTAATTTGCAATTCAAAGTAGAGTCTAGGGGAAATATGTAAAAAGTAAGCCTGTGGGACACTCAAATTGAAGCAGTATTGTTGTATAGAGATAGAGGGTCTTGACAGAGGTCTCTTTAAAAGCTCACCTTCTTGATGACGTTGAGATTGCACACGGTCAGCGCCGGGAACTCAACGAAATCGGTGTCCTTTTCCTGCGTGATGGTGGCTTTGGGGTCGCTTGCGTAGTTCCTGATGAGGTAGCTGCAGTGGTAGCAGCACCCAGACAGCGACATGAGGAAGACGGCGGTCCAGAACACTCTCCTGGCGGGATGGCGGCTGCTGGTGATCTTACGGACCCCGTGCGTGGTCGCCTGACTGACGTACGAGTGCAGAAGTCGGTGCAAAGACGCTGAGCCGCTCCATTCTTGAGCCATGCTTTACAGGTAGTACCTGATGAAAGAATCCGCGTGTTCAAATGCCACGTCAGCTTTTTTTTTGGTACTTACATATCATCCCGCCGACCGCGACCGTGCCGCTGAATCTGTAGAGCATTACAAAATTTCATAGATTGTGCCACCGAAGCTGACGGTTGCTGAACGGTCGACGTAAGTACCTTTTATTGTTCCAGGTCATTTTTGACGCCCCTTTTTTTCGGCAAAAGTGAGCGAATCTCAACCCTCCTCTGGCAATTGCGGAAGCTAACAGCCGATCCCTCGCTCACTGTCCTATTTGTGTACACTGGTGTTCAAAATTAAGAGAAATTGTACATTTTATTGACTTTCTACAACAGATCTTCGGAACAGAATTTGATGAAATTTGGTATGAACATAGGCTGATATAATACCCAATAATAATCATTCAATAATTTTCGCATGCGCATCGCGTGAGTAACGACTGTCAGAGTTGAAAGGTATGCTATAGTGGTTTCAGAATATAGCAAAAATTGGGTTTGTAGGGGGTATGATAGTACAAAACAGTCTTGCAAAAAATATGCATTTAATCGTCCTAATGGTATTTTCGTGTATTTTTGTCACGTTGCAAGATAGTAGTATTTTAGAAAATAAAGCGCTTTTTAATGTTTTACATAATAATCATTCATATTCCCCTCTCCCTCCTTGTCTGCGAAAATAAGCAAAGGACTAGGACAAACCTTCATCCGTCTTAGGTGCTTACGTAATATTTACAAATAGGTCGCACAATTTTCAAGGGTTTATTTATCCTCCGCACAAGGTGTCGTATTTAAGGGAATTTCTCCTCCACCATTATAATGTCATACTTTTGAAACTATAAAATTAAACTCAAATTTACCATTTTCACATTTATTTTTGCACCTTGAGAAGAAGTTATTGTTTTATGAATTAAAATTACCATGGTGAAGAAATGTATCTTTTTGCATTGTAAAAGCAGGGAAAACTGTTTCAAAAAGTATTGTCACAAATGTTTGAACTTCCGCTCCTTTTTCCCCCTTTTCGTTTTCGACTAAATTAGGTACATTACTTTTGCTAAAATGGGATAATCGAGAAAAATACCAAACACATTTTCACTTTTTACACTGCAATAATTACATATTTTCGAAAGAAGCTTCATCATGAGATTGCGTGCGAGTAAACACAGAAAGAAACTTCGAAATGAAACAAATGTCCAATCGATTCATTACGGAAATGAAGTTTTTCTTCGTCTGTCAATGAAATTAACTTAGTTTCGACACCTTTCCAAAAGATAATAACTCACAGCAAATGTGTTTTGTCTTCAGGTTTATCAGAGTATCACGGAACAAAACTTTCTAGAACTATTACAGCGTTAGATAATTTAAAGTTTCGAAACTTGATATGATTTTAAACTTCCCGATCCCCATAAGCACAATATTTCATTCCATAATGGTTTTTGATATACTTCTTGGTAACTTGTTTTTTCTGCATACCGCCTACTATGAAGGAAAATATCGTTCTACAGGTAGCAAAAGCTTTGCAGTAAAAACAACCATGTAGATTGAAGTGAAAAACTAATGTAGAGAAAGCTTTTAAAGGGATTGTAGTATCTTTGAAAATACCCTAATAGGCTCCAAAAAAATACGAAAGATATCTGTATAAAGGTCATTTTAAAATTTGTTTATTAACGGAGAATATGTCTATGAAGAGAATTAGAAATTATCTTAAAGTGTGTGTAATGTGTATTGTTTAATATCACTGCTAAACATTTTATACAAAAAAAAGAACAAAGGAGGGGTCGGGCAGTTTTCTTACGTAATAATGAGGGGGGTTCGTTACTGATTACTTAGCTTCCTCATGGCATCCTTTCTTTATCAAGTTCCTCAATTGGGTTGTCAAGTACTTTGATGTAAAGTATTAAGAAACCAGAAAGTTAAACAATGAGCAATCAGTCATTTTTATTTATTTATAGAGGAGAAAATCACATAAACTGTCAAAAAATGAAGAATTGTTTTTCAATAAAGCCGATGCAAAATCTTGACATTGCTAGTTAGAAGTTCAGAAATGAAAGCATCGACCCATTTTCCTTTTTCAAATTTCGATTTATTTCTTTTTCTAACAAAGATGTTCACGAATATCACTTGCACCAAAAACCTCACCGAACCAAACCACAGTTGTTCAATTCAAGTATTTTATTTTTTGATACCTATTTCTAAAGTTTGTTTCCAAGTTCAAGTACATAAAAATGAAATCACGCAAAATCGTGAACATATATAACAATTTTTTAATACAGTGTAAATATTTTTGTTAATATTGTGTGTAACAAAAATGTTACTAATCTATTAAAATAATTTACTAAATGAAATATCGCGTTCTTAAATAGTAACAAGAGAACCAAGGTGATTATAAAAACCTGATAAATAAAGTAAAGAATAACCACAAAAATATCTTGTATTCATATAATAATACAATTTTTAAACTAGTTTTCAGGTTACCCTGCTATTGAGATATTCAAAATTACTTCCCAACGTGGGAATAATTGATACAACTATTATCACGTTATCCTTTCTTATTCACCCAAATATGTCTTTCTAAGATCATTCACTCAATTAAATTAAAGCCAGTAGAAATTGCTAATAGTTACTCTTGTACTGGTTGATAAAAATTTCTCACAAAAAATAGTTGTCTTTCCTTTTTTAAATTAGTTTACTACAGTACTTTATTTTATCTGCGATCGGGCCAAGACTTTTTTGTAGTAAAGTTAGCTTTGCTGCATCAAGCCTACTATTAAGGAAAATACCGTTCTACAGGTAACGAAAGCTTTGCAGTAAAAACAACACGCTTACTGAAGTGATAATAAAATTATCCGATCTTCGTTAATTATGTATTATTGAAACTGAAATATTAATTGAGAATGCTGGAGATTGTTAGCACTAGGTTCAATAATATTCTCATTATTTTTATACTTTAAAAGAATTTATGCTTAAACAATTATACATTAAAAGGGTGCTCGAAAAACGTAATATGAAAGTATTTTCGAACATCCATTCGTTAAAAGTTAAAACTTTCATTAAATAGCTTGCTTTAAAACGTTGTTTCAAAAATTTAACTAAATGACGAGTTTTGATAGAAAATTCTAAAAATTTCAAATTTATTGTGAAAAGAACCATGCCACTAAATGTTTTCCAGAAATTCTTAGAAAAAAATAAAAGAACTTTTTAAAAAACTAGCTATTCTGAAATGAATGTTAATAAAATTTCAAAACTTGTAAGGTTTCATAAATTTACCGGAGAATAATTCTAAATAATTACAATTAAAATTTTTGGGGATTTATTTTTTATATGTACTATGACAAAATACAAAACTTCGAATACTTTTTAAAACTTATAATACTTTTCAATTTTGTAAGTGATTATTTTTTTCAATTTCCATATGGCAATCAGGGATAACTTTTTCCTATCCACTTACCTTCCTGATTTCTTTTTATAAAATGTTTTGAGATATAGCGGAAAGTATTGTACCTCGGTCCTACACTGTTTTTATCTGAACTTTATGTAGTATGGCAACACTACACTCGTTGTTAGCATCCTTACAACCAGAGCTCACAATCTAGCTAATTTTGTTTTTAAAAAAAGTCGACAATTTGAGAAAATATAGGTTAAAAACTGATGTCACCAATCAAAAGTAAGTTTTCTAAGTTTGGTTTCAAAGTTATAGTTAAAACACATTACAGATTTTTTTACAGTGAATTTTATATGATATAGTATAGTGTATTGTTTCAGCTTTAATACTATGTGCTTAAAATGGACTGGGAGGGGGTAAACTGAACATGTTGATCAGACATTTTTCAGTAAATGATCAAGTATTGTACCTTGAACCAAAGGAGAACATTGTACCTTGGACCTATCCAAGATACACTTAACTACATAAAACTCACTATACCGCCTTTTATTACATTTATATTTTGATTTTAAAAGCAAAGTAGGATTTAGTTTCATGACTAACATTAATTTCAAGTGAAATCTATAATTTTGTGATAAAAAACAGTGCTTTAAAACTTTTATGCTGAAAGGTGCTCCAATTAAATCTATAAACTTATAATGTATAGTATCTGGGTGGTTCAATGAGCACTTGTTCCTTGTGTTTTTCACAAACATTTTATTAAGTTTAGTGGTGCAACTAAGTTTTTTTGACATAGGTCCAAGGTACACTACCCTTGATACCAAGGTACAATACCGGTGTTGTACCTTGGGTCTATTTTCAGTTTTTTTCTTTCATTAATTACGTTATAAAATATACTTACAATTAAAATTCCGGAAAAAATTATCGAGTTGTTTCATCAGTTTATTTTCAATAAATAAAAAAAATACAGGGTAAAAAGTAAAAATAGGTCCGGGGTACAATACTTTCCCCTACACCCTAAAGATATATTCAAGAGTTTTTTCTAGGTAAAAGAGTATTGTAGGAGTACGATTTATATTTTGATTTTTCTTGTTTACCCAGTTTTTTTCCTTTTAGAAAAGACACTTATTGAGATATTACATCGTAAAAGTTAAATAATAGATATTTAACAGTATTCTGCTGTATGCAGAATCCAAATTCCGGTGCTATTATACAACAGGGTGCCACTATTGTTGGCCATTATAATCCACTATCCAGTATAACAAACAAAAAAACAAGTGGCACCCTATTGTATAATGAAACCCAAATTCCTTTAGAGGGAGCGTCCATAATTTACGTGAGGTCAAGAAGGGGGAGGGGGTCAGGTAAAATCTCACCAAACTTCACCAGAGGGGAGGGGGAGTCAATTAAATTCTCGGTACAATTCCGTTAGAGTCCCCGCTAAATATCGTCAATATCCAAATCACTAAATATATCCAAATATCAACAAATTTTTCTGACTTTTATTAATAAACTGAATAGTTATTGATCTAATTAAACATTTTAATTCAGGAGTTTGATATTATTTATGAATAGTTCTACTTTTTGTTGTTTAAAAGAACCGGAGATATTTAGCGGGGACTCTAACGAAATTGAACCAAATTCTCATATAAACTTTTAATTTATAGAATACGTCTTTATACATTTTTCCTTTGATCTTTTCTGTTTAAGAAACTTGCGCACATTAGTGAAAACAGCGAATCATTAGTCAATCAGGTATTCAAGAGAGGAATATACTTCATTTTTTTTTAAATTACGATTCTCATTTATTTTAAAACTTCATTTCAAAGTTTGACTTTCAAAAAGGGCACGAAAACAGCATGTGATTTAATCCGAGAGAAACATGGTTATTTAAACAATTGTTTAGGATTCAAAGCTATTGTTGCAGTTGAAGTTGAAGTAAGGCCAAAACAGATCTGACGTCATTCAATCCGAAACAAGTGCAAAGCGATTGTAAACTTTTTTGAAACTTTTCGTGATTTTTGAATTTAAAACCCCTTTTTTCAAAACTTTTATAATGTGTACAAAAAAGCGGTGATGAAAAGACAAAATACATACTTAGAACATGTTAAAGAAGTTTATTTATATTTAAAGGTCTCACATAAGAGGCTGAGGGAGAGGAGAGTCATATCACAGCTCTCTAAATCTCACAAAGAGAGAGAGGAGTCAAAATTTTGTTTAAAAAACCCATCTCATCTAATTTATGATTACCTCTAAATACAAACCAAATTTCTAAAGGGTAACAAGGATACCATCCTTCTTTTTTCGTCACTTTTACGTCAACCAAAAGGTTTTTACAACCCTTAGATCCCACCAGTTACTTAATCTTACAACAAAGATTTTGAGACATACAGCCAATGCTATCATTATTTGAATAAATGAGAGTTAGAATTTCATTGGTTGGACGACTCTACGAACTGTGAGAAAACCACTTACCTCGGATCATGAGTCACAAGCATCTCTCTCCATTCCTCTCTATTGACAGCCCCATGGTCAAAATAAAGCGTTAATGCGATGTCATTCAGAACTGCCCCTCACGACTTATCAATCTTAATTATTCATAAGCTCTCCGAAAATTCAATAAGCAAATAGATGCCGTGCTGGCACCTTCGAGAACTAATGACGCGACCGGGCCTTCTGTTTTGACTTCGATTATCTGAGACCTCTTTGATGAAGTTTCTAATACACTAAGGCCAGTAATTAGGCTCGGAGGATAAATAACAGAGTTCGTTTTGAATGAAAGGGATCAATCTGGTTTCGATTTCTGCAGATTTGATTGCAATATTTAAAAGCAAAAAATCTTTAAGTCCTTAATCGTTAAGTTTTTGAAAACTATCAAACGTTTTTATAACTTTTACAAACCAAATTTTATCCAGAGTTTCTGTTTTAAGCAGGGTTGCTTGATTTAAATAAACTTGATTAAAGTCGTGATTTTAATCATGATTTAAATAAAAAATGTTTAACTACCACGAGAAATTAATTATTTGTATCTCTCTATTAAAAAAAGGAACCGTCACCGCAGCCGCCGCTGTTTCAGAAATTTTTATTTTTGAACTCTTTGACCTCTCACTACGCAAAAACTGCTTGATAGAAATTTATGAAATTTGAAAAGTTTGTAGAGAAATGTTTGGATAATATTTTCGAACGAAAACCTAATTGATGTGATTATTAGTTCTGGGGTATTTTTAAGGTCTAAGTTGAAGTTTTTGTTTTTTTTTGCCGCGTAATCGATTTCTGCGAAAACTAATAGCATCAGAACTATGATTCTTTGCAGTCTCATATGTATGAAGATGTGCACTACGTCGCCCTTTTTTCGAATTTGTTTTAGAGTAATTAATTTTTGAATTTTCGAAACTTTTGACCCTTTTTTGTTTTTTTCGATCTAAAAGAAAAACTAATCCCAATAGGAATATGCAGTGGCGGATCCAGGATTTGGTTTTTTTTTGGGGGGGGGGCTAAGAATTTTCATAATCCAATTGGATCTTCTTGATTATCTTAATATGGAAAAGGTAGTAAATTATCCAGCTCCAACCACTAAAAGGGGGGTGTGGGAGTCCTCCCCCAGAATTTTTTTGGAAATTTAAGTCGAAAACCCCCACTTTTCATTTTGTTTCGGTACGCCTCATCCAAATTCTATGCCTCATATGGTACGCCTCATCCGATTTCGGATATAGATTTTATGGATGGTAGAATTTTTCTGTTTTGACAAACTTAATATAAAACAGAGTTGTAATAATAGAGTTTCAAGTACTACGGGGCTCTAGGGGTCCTCCTTTAGAAAATTTCTGAAAATTTATGTAAAGAACCCCACTTTTTCAACTCGTTTTGGTACGCCTCCTCCAAATTTCGGATATATGGAGACCATAGACAAGGCTAAACTGGATCCGTTGTGTTATATATAACCAGTGCTGAAATTGGAGGGTGACGCGGGGGGACGCCGTCCCCCGAAATGATTGGACCGTCCCCCGAAACATTTTTACCGTCCCCTTTCCCTAAAATATTTGTTTCCACTACAAGCAATTATGAATTTAAGGGTAGATTTAAATAAATACGAAAGCAAATTTATTTTTCGGACCTAAATTCCCATTCGAATGAGTGTTCGGATTCGCCTCAGCGTGCCAGCAGTCTCCCAGTATTCCGATTCGCAAATACATTCGTATTCGGATTTTTAGGGTTAAATTTCCAAAAACTTTCTGGGGAGGACCCCCAGACCCCCTTTAAATAATTTAATCTCTATTACTCACGATTTTCTGTACAAAAAAGGAGTTAAAACCCTGTTTTTAGAGTCTAATTTCCAAAATTTTTAGGGGAGAACCCCCAGACCCCCCTTTTCATTCTTGGAACTCGATTATTCACAACTGTTTTAGCATTAGGTTGAGCAAGATGATTTCAATATTTGTAAAGAACTAAGTGTTACATAGTTTTAAGGTTATAAAAATTATAATAACAGCATTTGTGCTTTTATCCTAGCATTTAAAAAATGTTCCATTATCCCCCACTTTCCCCTTACTATGTACTATGCAATTTTATGTAATCTAGAATTTGATTATCAATTCGAATAGGTACCAAAAATTAGTCATATTTTATCCTCCATCAATCATCTACACTGTAAAAAGGTGAGTCCCCCCAATAGTAGGGGAGCTCAGAGTGTTTTTGGGTAAGTAACTCGAGCGCGTCAGATAATCATAAGGGGGATACCTTGCATGCTTTTGAGTAACTCCACCAAATATAAGCTCTCTATCTAGGGGGGTTTGTCTAGAACAGCCCGTCAGATTTGTAAAAAAAAAATTAGTTAAATGGACATACTCGAGCGCGTCAGATAATGATAAGGTAGGTTAGTTACCAGCTAAAAAGTGTACATTTTCTAAAATCTGCCGATTTGAGAGGTGGGTAAGGGAGCGGGAGGGTTACAAAGTTGCAAAGTAAAGCCAAGACCGGTAAGACGCTATCGCTCTTTTTGAGAAAAATGTACGAAACAAAATGTTTATGGACTAGTAGCCAGGAAACTAGGCTCAACTAGTTGTAAACTGTCTTGGTAGCCAATCTGACGCGCTCGAGTATGTCCATGTAACTAGTTTTCTTTCAAATTTTGACGGGCTGTTCTAAACAAACCCACCAACATAGAGAGCTTATATTTAGTGGAGTTACTCAAAAGCATGCAAGGTATCTCCCCTATGATTATCTGACGCGTTCGAGTAAATCCACATTTAGCATCATGGGCTCCCCTACTACAAATATTTTTCTCCAATTTCGTGTTAGCTTTGCATATAGTAGTATAGGGCCATTCCACCGTTACGTGTGTTACATTTGCACGCTGTTTTTTAGTAAATATCACTAAAAATTTATATGAAATTATAAAAATGACTGTTAGTGTTTTTTACTATGATATAAGAGATAACGCAGGAAAATTTTAGAGGTGAAAGTTTTATGCTCCGACAATTCTATGATTTTAAATAAATTTTTAAAAGTCGCGTTACGTGTGTGACTCGGAAAACTCACGAATAAGCTACGCCTCATGGTATTTTCCAATTTCGTGTGAATTTTGAAAAGCATAATGATCCTCAATTTTTTTATGTGTACCTACATGTGTTAGGTATTTATTCCATGCAATATTATTTTTTTAAAAATTATACATTGTCTGTAATAAATTAAAATATTTTCGTTACGTGTGTGACCAAAGAGCGTTACGTGTGTGACCGTGCGAAATTCGTTCGCCAAAGTCATTCAAAAAGTAAACAAAAAACATTTATTGTATTTTAATTTTACAAAAGTAAGAACTTAAAGTGATTTTATAAATTTTCCAGTTGTGATTTCTTAAATTATTGGTCATTATTGTATGTTCATTATTGATAAATTTGGAGTACATTTATCTTCAGCATCTGTGTGCCACAGATTAATTATATTATCCTTTACTGAAATCACGTGCATTTTTTGAATGCCTGGAATATTTTTCACACCCTCCCAGGGGTTATCCGTCTTTATTTTGGATCCAATGTCAACGCTATTGACTAAAAGTACTTTTGTTGAAGGCACGAGTTCTTTTACCAGATTAAAGAAATCCGTTGACGATTGAACATTTGTTTCTCCAGACTTCGACATACTCTTTTGCCTCACTAGAGATTTCTCTTCCTCCTACACCGTCCACAACTCCTTTCCCATGCGAGGTTGCAAAATACTTCCAGAACCATTCACCTCCATACTTAATGGAGAAAGAATGTAGAACCATAGCCATGAACTTGTTTTTGAATTCACAGGATGGTCCATCACTGTAAATTACACAAGGACAGTCATTTTCTTCATTTTCCTTCTTTAAAATGAATTCCCACAATAGCTCCAAGTAGGTGTATATTAGTTAAGTACCAGCACATATTATTTTTAAATGATTATTTAAAATCCTTCAAAGCTACACTTTAAATCCAATATGTATCGATATTTTTTTCAAAAACGTTACGTGTGTGACCGGTTTTTGAAAGCCTGGACATTTTTTTTCTATTATATGAAGAAAGATGAAAGTCAAGGTATATGATCTATACATAAAGTTAGTTTATAATACGAGATATTTTTCTTTAATTTCTATTATTTGACCTTGGAGAAAAACTTATCTACTTTTTGCGTTACGTGTGTGACCGAAAATTAGCATTTTTATTTTGGGGGTTTAAAATCTAATTGAATGCTTTTGTTGAAAATACATGGCATATAATTATAGTAGGATATTGGTATTAATAACATTCGTCAGTTTTTCCAATAAAAAAATTAAAAGTAAATAAGAAAAAATAGTTTTGAAATTGTATCTAATCAGTGTCTTTTTTCATCCAATTTAAGTGCTGTCAAAAATAGCCAAAATCTGATAAAAATAATTTTTTTTTTCTCAAAACTGTTGCTGAAATTGAAAGAAATGGACATTTTTCATTCAGAAAATAAGACTTTTTTCCATGTAATGTGTGAAAAAATTTTCAGTTTGTCAGGACCACTTTTCGTGGAATCGCCCTATATTAGAGTGAACAGGAGATCACACGTGACTTTCACTGAATTGACAAGGCGCCATATTTTTATAGGCCAGCCGTAATATTGGCGGCTTTACACGGGGCCGCCGCTTTACACCACCGCGGTTTGCGATTTGCGGCGAAAACGGTACCGCAGAAACTCAGCGACCGCTCGAAAGAGGGCGCTAGAATCGATTTACGACACTAGCGGCTGCCGCGCGGGAACCAAAACTGTCGCGGCGGCATTAGCGGCAGCCGCTAGTGTCGTAAATCGATTCTAGCGCCTTCTTTCGAGCGGTCGCTGAGTTACTGCGGTTCCCGTTTTCGCCGCAAATCGCGTCCCGCAAACCGCGGTGGTGTAAAGCCGCCATATGGAGAGGGGTCTCAAAATGGCCCAAAAATGCATTTAAAAAGATTAAAAGTTAAAAAGACCGATGGAAATGCAAGAGTAGGACCAAAAAATACATCTTTTAACACCAAAATTACATATCTTTCGTGCAGTTTTCTTTTTTTCGTCCAGATTTTTTAACTAAAGCACTAACATGGCTTTGTTTTTGAAGGAAATAATAGAGCATTTTCAATCACATGACTCGGACCTTAGCAACGTTGTTGCCTATCCTCCACGTCTTCAAGTGTGACGTCATGTGCGAATGCTTCTATTGGAGCATTTGCGATCACAAGACTCCGCCCCTAACAACCTCTGTAGCAACGTTGTTGCCTGTCCTCCACGTCGTCAAGTGTGACGTCAAGTGCGAATGCTCTATTCTATAAAAATTATATTTTTTAGTTAGAAAAATTTATTAATTTCAGATAATAACCTTCTAATTTGTGGGTAACAAACGTACAAAAATTTTTTGAAAAGAGATGAGGCAAACTACAAAGAGGCAAAGGTTAGTTTTGGGGAGTCACATAGAGCATTCGCACATGACGTCACTTGGAGGACAAAATCAACGTTGCTAAGGCTGTTGTTAGGGGCGGGACATAGAAGTATCCAATAGCAGCATTCGCACATGACGTCACTTGGCGAATAAACAACGTTGCTAAGGCCGTTGTTAGGCAGAGTCATGTGATTGAAAATGCTCTATAAAATGAGCAGTGGCAAAATAAGCTCCACCTACTAAACCGGTATTGAACTCTACTTACTGATTTCATCTGCACATTTGTCATATTCGGTATCAGAAGGAACTATACCACTAATCTTGATGCCAAACAAAAATTTGAAATGAAAACGTTAAAGTTGACATCTGTCCAGAAATCAATCATAAATTCATCAAAAAATATTTGCATAGTTGGTTTTACTATTACTTTACCGGCCTCTTTATGCTTTTCAAGTTCGGACTCTTTTCAATAGTGAAATGTTTTGGTTCTAAATTTTCAAGTTTATAGTTGTTCATTATTTAATCACCATCTATAAATTCCTAGATCAGCCAGTTTAGATTCCTTGGCAATATTATTTTTTGGTTTTTACGTGTGGGACTTTGTTTTCATAGAATGAATTACTAATCATCGTTCATAATGAATGAATTAGAAGCAATCGCTGTTCATGTTGCCGAATATATCAAAGGTAATTCATCATTTGTTTGTTCTATTATGATTTACTAATATAGGTTGAACTTAGAGGCTCCTTGTTTATGCTTTTTGAGGCAAACATTTCCTATTTTTATACATTTTCTACGTAGAATTAAAGCAAATTGAATTGTGGGTATTGTATTTAATATTTACTATAGTATTTTTTTTTCAATTTGTAAATTATGGAATGTATAAATTAATGATTGGTGTGTTTCAACAACTAGGCCATTGCTTAAAGAAGATAAATGTAACCCATACTAGTAATCAATCTATTAATTTAATAAACCGGTACCATCCACCCAGGCTTCTTAAAATGATTAATCAGTGATATATTTAAAATAAAAATTTAATATACTACATTTAAGAATATGACACAGCTCTGAAAAGTACATTTTGGTGATAGTCCTCTAGTAGTTATCAAGTTGGCTCTGTTTTATGGCCATTAATGACAAATTAATGAATTTGATATCTGTCATAATTAAACAATGACTGAGCATTAAAATGCTGCCAACTTGGCCATTTGCTAAAAGTCTTTCGCCAAAGCCAACTTTTCAAAGCTGCTCTAAATATTCATTTAAAAACTTATTTCACAATATAATAATTCAGGACTACTTTTATTATGAAGGGACAATTAACTGATTCTGTCCTGTTTTAAATTGCCAAGAATTCAAATAAGTAACATCAGTTATTTATTGTCATTAATAAAATTAATCATCAATTGGTTTGTAATTTTTGGACATATATCTACTCCTTGGCATTCAAAATTGTTTTGGTGAGTTTTAATGAGGAGATAACCTAATGGAATGGAAAAACACTCAAAATAAAAAGAATTTAGAAACTGTTTATAATTACATAATCTTCATTGTAAATTTTAAAATTTGTAAAACTTAGCAAATTTTTTTTAATAAGAACAATTTTAATAAATTACTGAAATTTTGAATTGACCATTTTTTTACTATTAAAAACAATTTTTACATCATTTAAATAATAAAAAATAAGGTTCAATTCCGTTAGAGTCCCCGCTATATATCACCCGGTTCTTTTAGACAACAAAAAGTAGAATATTCATAAATAATTTCAAACTCCAGAATTAAAATATTTAATTAGATCAATAACTATCCAGTTTATTAATAAAAGTCAGAAAAATTTGTTGATATTTGGATATATATTTAGCGATTTGGATATTGGCGATATTTAGCGGGGACTCTAACGGAATTGTACCAAAAATCAGGTTCATTCTTCTATCTGTCCCATTAACACTTGAATACTACATGGCCAGACACACAGTGAGTGATACAGAGTAGTACAGACTCACTTATTTTTTTGAAGATGATGTAACTGTCGTTCCCTCTTATCTTCTTGCTTTACCTTAAGACACGTTTTAATAATAAAGTCATATTTTGCAATCCAATTTTAATACAAGAGGCTCTTTTGATCTGATGTGGCATGTATGTATAAGAGAGTGTATGAAGTATTCAATTCTGTCATTTGTCCTGTTAAATATTGCCAAGCTGTTTTTGACACTATAATTGAAATAGTGTTTCTAAAAATTGCAAATTGATTAAAATATGTAACTAAATTAATAACAGCCATAGAACTTAAGGTTCTTACGTATTATCCCATCGACCGAGACGCTTAATCCGAAAACGATCAAATCCCATTGACTTTACTATTACTGAGCTGCTACACGGTTGACGGCATATTACGTACTAAGTAATACCAAACTTAGCAATATTTGAATATTTGGCGCCAAAAACAGCTTGGCAATATTTAATAGGATAGATAATGGAATTGAGCCGAATAAAGTCCATTATTAAAATTTAGGATTATTTGGAAATTATTGTACCTTAAAGAATTCAAGTATATCTAAAAATTATATTTGGTTTCAGTTCTGTGAACGGTCCCTGCTAAATACCGCCAAGCTCTTTTGCACACCATTAATTAGAAATATAGCCTCATAATTTCAAACTCATAAATTAAAATGTTCAGTTATGTCAATGAAAACCCTAAATATTTATCAATATTTGAATATATGGCATTCAAAACAGCTTGACAATAATAAACAGGACCAGTAATGGAATTTAACCATGTATTTTACAGTAAAAACTCAATTTTTAAAGAACTCTTTTGCTGATAAATGGCTATATTTCTAAGAGCTTCAAAGTGTTTTCTGATAGTCAAGTGTTAGGCATAAAATAACTCCTGATTTTTTTTTATTTTAAGGAGTTATTTTCGGTAACATTTTGGGCAAAAGAAAGTATTATTGAAAGAATATTTTGACTCTAAAACATTTTCTCAGGGCCGTATCCAAGAGGAGGAGTTTAGAGGTTCACCCCCCCCCCCCCCCGAAATTTTGACATCAATTTTTATACAGCTATATTTCTTAATAATTATGTCTCACAAGGAGCAATCCTCTTCGGGTATAACTCAATCAAAGAGTCTCAAAATTTGAGTCAAAACCCTACTTTTAAGGGTAAAATTTCTCAAATTTTTCTGGGGGAGGACCCCCAAACCCCCTTGAAAGTTATAAATCTATTAAGTACGGTTTTTCCTTCAAACTTGTGTGATCTACAAGGAGTGGTTCTCTTTGATGTGACCTAAAGTGTCTCAAAATGAGTTAAAATGCCACTTTTAGGGGCAAAATTCAAATATATTTTGTTGAGTAGGAATCCAAAAACCCCCTCAACATTTTGCCATTTATTACAATATACCTTCTGTTTACCTTGAAAATTCGGCCGCTTACAATGAGTGGAGCTCTTTGGGTAATAATCTAAAGGGTCTCAAAATGAGCTAAAACCAGGGTTGGCAAATATCATGATATTTATATAAATATCAAAATATCGGATATTTTGGATATATATCAAGATTTTGATATATATCCGATATTTTCAGATTTAAAGTAGAAAAATACTGTTCTTTAGAAGTAAATACTAGTCTGAACCAAAATATTACTACTAAGGAATATTTTTAATTAAATCTTAATTACCAAGAGTATAATTGCTGACAAGAAAATATCAATGTAACAAGAATTATATGCATGTATATATTATAATTCTATTTCTGCTTCTAAGAAAATATTTTTACTTATGAAATTTTAAATAATTTTTAATAATGAAATAAAATAATTAATATAAATTGGAACAATTTATTCATTCATGATTTGAAGGATAGGAGTTTATTTAAATTATCTTTCATTTTTTAAATGATGATTCTAGCAATCATTACAAAACAGATAAAACATTATGGTAATTTTCTTTTAAAATAAAAGGATAGAAATAATAAGATTTGAAAATACAAACTTGTAAGCATTGACATTGTTAAATGCAATGTTCCTTAGAAACAAAAATAAAAACTGCTTTTAAAATACATTACTTCCTACGCTAACGTGTATAGTATGTTGCTAAGATCTGATCAGGTTTCATGAAATAGATAGTTTAACTTGATGGTTTTAAAATTGTTTAGGTATTTTATTATAATTACAATGTTAAAATTTTTTCACAACTTAATTAACCTGTTAACAAAGTACTCAAAAATGAATTTTGGGAGATTTTAGCTTGAAAATTGTTGATTTTGTTATAGATTGATATATATCATGATATTTATCCAATAAACATCATGATATATATTGTGATATATATCGGCCAACCCTGGCTAAAACACTCATTTGAGGGGCAAATTTCCAAAAATTTTCTGGGGGCAGATCCCCCAGACCCCCTTTAACTTGGAATTCATATTGTTTTTTTTCATATTGTTCATATTGTACAATTTTGAAATTTAGTGCATCAAAATTTCAATTCAGTGCTTTCATCTAAAACTTAACGTATAAAAGTACCCGTAAGGAGGTACTTCAGAAAATATTTGAGTCAAACCCCCCTCCCCCGAAACAAAAGTCTGATTACGGCCCTGCATTTTCTGCACCCTAATTGTAGATTTGTGCTTTTGCCCACATTGAATTATAATTATACAATTGACTTCGCTTAATGGGATCACAGGTAATTTTATCAAAATTGACTGGTCCCAATCACTCCTCTTTAATGTAATGAGCATCAGTTTGTGTGGTCAACACTTTTCTTAATGTTATCAAAATTTTTCCATATTCCTTTAAAAACGTCTGCTTTTGGGTTTCTTTTCGAGGGTAATTTTTACAAGCAAACATTGCCCATAGAGCATTTGGCACATTTTCCCTAAACGTCAGTTGGACCATTGTGCCTTTATGGGTCTTTGCTTTAATTGTTAGGAAGAAAACATGCAAATCCGTGTTTGTGATGATGAAAAGGATATCACAGCTGCATGCACCTGGAGGATGTTTTTGTTTTGATTCATCACTTTATTGGAATTCAGATTAATTTGAGTGGTTTATTAATGGGGGGAACATAATCATTGAGCAGAAGAAGAGAGATTTGAATTTGAAAGAGAAATTGAATACATTAATAAATAATTTTTTGTTAAATTAAGAAAAATATTCAAAGTAATTTATTATTTTATTTTCTAACTGCACTACTTCTGCTCTGTAGGAAGAAGTTGTAATGTTTTCCGTATGCAATTTGTTGGTAAATAAAAATTTTTCTTAAAATTATTTTAGATCGGCTGTATTTTGTGACTCTGCAAACTCCGCTACAACCATGTGGCTCACCTCATATTCATTATTTTTCAATTGACAATAAGCTGTTGTATGAAAGGTATGCTACAAGACAATTCTTGATTTAAATATCCCACATTTTTTTAAATGTAGTTATTTACTTTAGAATGTCTTAACAAGACTTTATATTGAATTTAAAATATGTTTTTAATTGTTAAACTGTTCATGCTATTTTGGTTATTACCCATTCGGTACTTACGTATTAACGTCACCACAACTATTTTGAAAGTGTTTTGATTTTAAATAAAGTGTTTTATTTTACAGATAAAGTGTTATTTAGATAGTTTTTTACTGGTAAAATTTTAAATAAAATGTTTGTTTTTTTATGCAAAAACTATGCTTCCAATTAGATGAGGATCATTTATCACACTTGTTGCTAAGATAATCAACGTGTACCATGTACCTTAATTATCCTTTTGCAATTGTTTTGCTATATCATAAATTATACTACAACAAATTTGCATAAACTTAAAATTTTTGGTGGCCATAACAAGAAAACTACTAATTTATGGACTTATAATCTTCTTTTAGCTTTTACTCGGATTTTGGTCCTCTTAATCTTGCCAAGCTGTATAAGTACTGTTTCAAGCTTAATAAAATGCTTAAGGTAAGATAATTTTTACTCAAGCATTATCTGTTGTTTTTATTTTGATTCTTGTATTGGGTGTTCGAGTATGAGCGTCTCCTATAAAAGGTGATTCAAAAATCATAGGCAAAAATATTAGGGAAGAGGGTGTAGACAACCAAAGACAATTCAGAATTGTCCTGGTTAGGGGGCTCTTAATCCGAAGGTGCTGGAGTGCAGATAAAAGTTGCCAAAACCAATGAAAGTTAAGATATTGTGGGCAAATTGTGTGTGTTGGAGGTAGAAATAAAATTTCAGTGCCAATTATCCTGGTTTAAGTTATTTGTAAATACTGTAAATTTTTTTCTTGGGAGGTTGTCTTTAAAATGTGGCAATAAAAACTTCATAGCTGTCACATTTTTTATTGTTTCTTTTTAAAGACAAGAAGTCTTTAAACACAAAAGCTTTAACCAGCTAAAAATTGGGATTTTAAATTTGGGTCACTGTCCTTAAATGTTGGAAACCACTTGTTTATTGATTGATATGATATTATTGTTTGAAAAGTTCTTTAAACTACTTGTTCCAGACAATTATTAAAATTTACTTTCTAGTCATACTCCTTACATAAGAAGATAATAGTTCATTACACTGTTCAAGATCCTAAAAAAAGAGTTAATGCTGCTTTTTTAATTGGAGCATTTGCTGTAAGTTATATTTTTTGCATTCCTCTGTTATTGAAGAAAGTTTTTTGTCACAATTTTAAGTCACTTACAAATTTTGAAATAAATCTTTATATGTCCTTTTTATACATGCAGATTATGTACTTGAAGAAGACTCCAGTTGAAGCATATCAGCCTCTAGTAAGCAACAACAGTTCTCTTTTCATACCATTCAGGTATGTTCACATATTCCAAGAAGATTGGAGGATTTTATTCAGAGTTGTTCAATACTTTGATGTATAGTATACAGTTCTCTGCTTATGTGTGAAAATATATGGTATGGGGACCTTGGTTTGAAGTATAATGTATTCCTTCGTAGATATTTTATATTTCTGTCAATGTTTTGATAAAACTACCTTTTAAACAAAAACCATCTGATTGGGTATATAAAAAATAAAACAAATTACTTTAAAGTAGTCTAAAGAATATATTTGTAAAGCTAAACTTTAATGCAATTATTACTTAACTTTATGTTTTAATTGATATTTTAAAGAATAAAAAGTAAACATCTTAAAAAAAGGTTCATGCAAAAAAATTATAATATTAAATTTAGATATGTTTCTTAGAGGTTGGTTTTAACTAAGCAATTCACTTTTTCTACTTTTCAGAGATGCATCTTTTGGTCCAAGTACTTATAATTTAACCCTATCAGACTGTCTCCATGCTGTTAGTAAGGTAAAACTGTGTTCATGAATTTTCCTAACTCAACCATTTAAATTATTAGATTAACTGTTGATTTTATTTTTCATTTTATTTTCAAGGCTTTGGAAAATGGATTTTTAGATTTTGACACTTTTGATGTTGAAGAATATGAACATTATGAGGTAACTTGTGCTGATATTTTTTTAGTGTTTTCTGGGAAAAAAAATTCTATTGACAGTGTGACTTACATAATTCAATTGCCAACTCACAATTCTTTCTAGTGACTGAACTTTGAAGCTCTCATGCTTAAACTCCTTAATTTAAAATTTATTTCCCAAATTCCACAAAATTGAAGCAGTTCCCTAAAGAAGGAATTTTTAATTAGGAAATAGAGAATGTAGGTAAAAATCCTTACCAAACCAAATTTAAAAATAAAAGTATTTTTGAGTCAAAGAAATATAACTCCTATCTCAATCTCTAGTAAATGTTAATGGAGAAGGTACTTATACTAATATGAAAGTGTTTTCTGATTAATGTAAGATATCACCTGGTTTTTTTTATTTATTTATTTTAAGGAGTTATTTTTGGGGAAATTTCTGACAAAAGAAATAGTGTTCTGGGAAAATATTGGATCCTAAAACATTTTCTGCACCTCTGAATAAATATTCAGAAAGAACATGGAAAGACTAAAACACTAAATGCACCCATGTAAACAAAGTAAACTATTAAAGGTTTTACTATACAACATTAGCTGCAATATTTATTCAATATCATAGCTGCCAATGGACTGTTCGTAAAATTTATGGATTTTCATTTAGTTTTACGACCATTCGGACAGATCTGATTTTATAACGATGATTGGTATATTTTTACTTTGACCATTGAAAATGTCAGCCGCAGACAAAATGTCTAGGATTTTTACCATCATCCATTCGACCACGGCCTACTTGCCTGGAAAAGAACTTTTATTATTAGATCTGATTTTACTTTTCATTTTATTTAACCATCCGCGAAAGCAAAAACATTTAGCAACAAGAAAAATTTTCTCTCCTCATTCTGCTCCAAAATCAATTTTGTCTATTACTCCTGTCCTTTCAATTTTCCAAATCATAATCCTCGTATTGAAGCTTGAAGATTACACCTGCGATTTAATATAAACTAAATAATTTAAAGAAAAATATATAAAATACTTTACACTTTATTCCTGCATTTTTTGCAATGCATTTAGCTTTGGGAACACTTGGGGGATACTGGTGCTAAAACTTAAAATGACATCTTGGATATATTCTGTTTTACAAGAAAACGTGAATCATTGACACATGCTAAAATAAAAACCCAACCAGAAAAGTTACAATGTTTGTGATTCTGATTATGATTTTTAGCAGGGAAGCCCTGAAAATAATTATTAAAACTAATAATAATTATGAAATTTTAAAGTTTTGCGTGATTTTTGCTAACTAAAGACATTAACCCATTAACGCCCAATTTATTTTTTTTTTTTGCCAAATTTTATAAAAATCATGAATCTGGTGTATTTTGCCTTCAATATGGATATTATAAACAAATTTTGTAAAAACAATCATTAGTTTCTTTAAAGATAGCTGATCCAAAAATAGATCACTGGGCGTTCTGGGATATTTTTGTCACTGAGCTAAGTAATAGTAGAACTTCCAAAAAATCCTTAAAAAATGTGAAATAGGTAGAAACTTTAGTACTTCTCCTTAAGAAACACATATTTATTCATAAATATGTGGAAAAATAATTAAATAATAATAAAATTAAATAATATACCCAAGATAAACTACATAAATAGCTTATGTTGGAAGTATTTAGTGGGAAAAATGGGAAAATAAACCAAGAACTTTAAATTGATGAGTATGTTATAGAAAAAAAGATATGATATGCCATAAAATTGAACACAAAGTAAATTAAAATGCATTAGTTTTAATGTTGCGTAAATTTTATGAATTTGTTTTACCATAAAATGAAATTGCTCATGAAATAAAACGAAACTTGGTCTTACTCAGCCAACATTTAAAAAGGCTGCGTCTTTGAGCTTTTTACCTGCATATTCCAATAATTTATTTTACCACAGCGTCAATTTTAAGGTTGCAAAAGTTGTATTATGGAGAATTTTAAATAATTATAATTTTCCATTTGATATTTTCTCCAGTTCCTCGAAAAAATGTTATTGTCTTATAATTTCCAACATGAACTATTTCAAAACAAGATAATTGACTTGTATTGTACTAATAAATTTTTATGTGAATAAACACAGATAATTTTTGCCACTATTTGCAATGCTTTGCTTTACTAGCAATAAATCATGATTGTCTACCCTCCATTTATCGACCAAAAGAAATTATAAAATTTAATTACCAACAATATAATTTTCAATTTCATCAGAAAATATATATTTGACTTCATCCTGGACATAACTAAATATTCTCAGACTCATTTTTTAGTTTCAATTGGGAAAAACTAAATAACCGTATAATAAGCAACACGGGAAAAATAAATGCCCGAACGCCCAGTGATCTAATTTTAGATCAGCAACATTTCGGCAAGAATTTTTATCACTTAAATTTATTTTATCATAACACCGCTTTATATCCTAATAGCCACATCTATGAAGATATTAAAACACCAAAATAAGTTTATCTTACTGGTACCACTCAGGGGTGCAGAATATGTCCGAATGCCCGAACATGGTTCGGGGGAAATTCAGACAGTTTTGGGGAAATTTTCCCCCTAAGTTTATAAAGAAAAAAATCTATACAAATCCAAGTTGTAATTAGTAACAAATATTTTGGCTGGGGACAATATTATACCCTCCGAATTCTACGGAAATTAGGTGATAACTACGAATTTACGCCGAAAAAACGAGTTTCCTTGGTGAATACCTGAAAGTTGGCTTTTCCTTCCATTTGGACAGATATGCAGGAAAAACAACGTATCCGTAGCGGAATTAGCGATTTTCACTAAAAACCGCATTCTTGTTTAATCGCAACGATGTTTTTGACTTCAAGAACATTTTATAGCTAAGATGCCTTGTATACAAGAAAGAATAAAAAAAAAAAATGTATTGAGTCCATAAAAATTAAAACTTATATAGATTATTTGGTAATTATTGAACCTTGCAGAAGTTCAGTATAATTAAGTTATTATTCATAATTTTTATTATTTCATAATAAAACCTCTTTGTACTTTAGTATTAACATGAACTAGAATGAAAGTATGGGGCATTTTTGGAAAAATTTTGATGAAAATTTGGAAACATTTTTGGGGGAAATTGTGTTCTGGGGAAATATTGGGCCCTGGAACATTTTCTGCACCCCTGGTACCACTTAGCTGTTTCCAGGGTTTATGCAAAGAAACGTCGAAAAACTGCAGAACGAAATGGCGAATCCAACTTTCTCTTATCGTTGTAGATCAATGACCAAACCAAACAAAAAAACCACGTGTTGTAAAACAGGTGCATGCCTTATCTTGCCCCCTGGGCAGTTTGGAATGTGTGGGGTGGGTAGAAGGTAATTTAAAAACGAGTTTCCCACGCTATGTTTAGCGATCTAGAAATAGATCAATGGGCGCTAATGGGTTAAAGCTATCCAAGTTGCACTTGATTTATTCCATGGTTGCTGTCCTTTAAATGTAAAGAAGTCTTGCATGGTAATAATGATTAAGTGTTTGTTTTTCCATGATATTACTTTGGATATTGTTTACAGAAAGTAAAAAATGGTGACTTGAATTGGATTGTTCCTAATAAGTTTTTGGCATTCTGTGGACCACATGCAAAAAGCAAGTGTGAAAATGGTAAAAATCAATTCTATCACAATTTTGTTTATTTTTTGTTTTAGAAAGGTATAAAAGTGTTTGCTTAAACAGAAAAGAAGAGGAGGAATAAAAAAAAAGGAGAATTAAATACTTACTTTCTTGAAGTATTTCATTCTGAAATACTTATTTTGTCATGATATGTTAATTACTATTGTTTATTAACTGATTTGATATCTTGTAAAGTAAAATTTATAACTCATTACATAGCATTTTTGTTCTTTTACTCTTATTTGTCTTGAGCTGAAAAAGGCTTAACATTTTTCCTTTATTTTCCTCTGATTCTTGATCATTATACTAAAAAAGTACTAGTGAATTGTCTACCACTTCTTGATTTAATACTATTAAATTTTCTATTCTATAAAGCTATTGCAATTGCAGCAATTCTTACTTTCTTTTCTTACATAACTTTCTTTCTGCTAGGTTACCCACTTCATTCTCCTGAATCATACATTGCATACTTTCGAAAGAATAATGTTACTACTATCGTCAGATTAAATAAAAAAGTCTATGACTCCCATAGATTTTCCAATCATGGTTTTTGCCATAAAGATCTGTTCTTTGTGGATGGCAGTACTCCAAGCGATAAGATAATGGAAGACTTCTTGGAGATAGCTGAGAACACAAAGGGTGCCATAGCAGTTCATTGCAAAGGTATGGACACTAAAGCTTGGATAAGCAGTTGTTACAGTTTCATAAAACTTTATGTTTTATGAATTGAATGTGTATACAATATCTTAGTTTAATATAAGTACTGTAAAAAACTATAATGAGCGTACACTCCTATATATTGATCACATCCACTAACTACCAACTTTATGAGTGTTGTTTGTTATTGAAATACCTCTAGGACTGATCACGTAAATCTCTCATAGCAACCGATTTTCTCTGCTGGTGAAACGTTTTCCCATTGTTTTATGGCTAGAAAAGTAAACATATATTAGGATACTTTATACCTGATATTGCTTTTCATTGAGTGACTTACATTAATTTGTGTATTTTCAGCTGGTTTAGGTAGAACTGGCACCTTAATTGCATGTTACATCATGAAACACCACCACTTCACAGCTGCTGAAGCTATTGCTTGGATTCGAATATGTCGTCCTGGCTCCATCATAGGTCATCAGCAGCATTGGCTGGAACAGTATGCAAAGTTTTTTTTATCTGGATTTTATGTTTAAAAAAGATTAAACCCCTATCCTAGGAACTTAAAGTAGTATTTTAGCTGTATGTTACTGTTTCATTATAATGTTGGAACTTCATTTGTTGTTAACTCATGCATGATTCATCCTCAGTATAAACACTTTACTACTGTTAGAACCTAGGATATTACCTAAAATCAATTTAAGAATATTCCTAATTAGATAAAATGTGTACATAAGAGTATAATTAAGTATTGTTCTAATCTTGCTTTTAGAAAACAAGGTCTCTTGTGCTATCAAGGCAATATATTCCGAGCAGAAAAGGCAAACAATCGAAACAATAACTACACACCTTCTAAAATGACTACCAGATCTTCAGCTCGCAACACTGAAGTTTCGCAGATCCTTACTAAAGTGAACCAAATACATCTGACAGACAAAGCTAGAAATAACGAAGGTGTCTCTAGGAGTCGAAAGGAAAAGGTTATTTCCTCTACTTTTTTGTGCTTAGCTTATCAAATTATTCCTTTTGTAATCTTTAGTTGTTTTGAATAACCTGTGTTTGGATCTTTAGGCTCTGCAGAATGGTGCTGTACAGTCCAACAATGACAATAACAACAACAACAACAATGCTGAAGGGGAAGATGCTGTCACCCAAGGTGATAAACTGAACAGAATCAAAGCAATGAGGAGGCAGCCACGCTCGCATACTACTGGTGGAATGAGGTAAAACTGTCTACTTTTATTATAGACCTCTGTATTACTTGTGTTACATAAGTCCTCTGATTTAGGGGAATATATTTTTACTTAGCTTCTCAAACTATAGATTCAGTTGTAATGTTATTCTAAAAGTATTACATTCTGAAATACTTATTTTGTCATGATATATAAATTATACTATTGTTTAAGTTCTATCCATATTAAGGACAGGTCATACAAAAATCTTAAAATTCAGGGAGAAAGAAAAGGCTTATGCCCTTTGTCATAGCAAAGCAACACCATTGCATCTTCCTCTCACATCCTAGACTATCGGTGCCTCATTGGGGCGGCTGATGAGAGAGGAAGAGACCATCTATGATCTGCTGATGTGACACAATCTTTTGGACTTAGTTTAGGGATGCCTAAACCAAGAGGATGAGCAACAACAACAACTATTGTTTATTAGCTGATATTTTTGTTCCTTTACTCCTTCTATTTATCTTATGTTGACAAAGGCTTAACAATTTCTCTTTATTTTTCTCTGATTCTTGATCATTATACTAAAAAATAATTCTTGGAAATTGTTGACCACTTCTTGATTTAATCCCATTTAATTATCCATCAAAAGTATTTTTAAGATTTAAACAACTAGGCATGCATTTATATGAAGTACTACACCTTATGTTTAACTTCTTTGTACCATAGTCATTTTTATTTTTTCACTCTAAAACTGCCTATGACAGAAAAATTTTGGCTAGTTAAATGAAAGATTTGGCTGCTAATATCAGTTTTCTATAGTTCTTTTTCATGTTTTGAGACTTAAATTTGAATACCTCACACTAACTGATTCATGATTTTATGTGTAATAGCTTGGACAACTTGAAGCCCCATCCTAGATCCTCATCTCAACCCTTCAAACCACAGAGCTCTGGCTCATCTGGACACCACACTACCTATGTGTCTCCTTTGAAACCTCTGAGGGCAGGAGGACCCCCTAGCTCCCCTCCAAACGACAGCAGCACTGTTCCTCAACTTTCACCCATCCGACGTCCATCCAGGCAAAACACCCCCAATGCTTCTCCTACCAAAAGGTAAGTGGGATATTTAACTGTGATTTTCTGTAGTCAGAGTATAAAATACATTATTGAGTGAAGGCTTGAAGAAATGGCGTTTATGAAAGAAATATCTTGGTTGTATTAAAGGGAATGGAGACCATGAGCGAGAGTCTTTAAAGATAAATATCATTGTATCTGCTCCAGCTACTGTATAGCGGAGTATAGTTATGGCAATTTTATAATTATAAATATATTTTTTGTACAGTTAAGTAGATGATCTGTAGGTAACATTTGTAGAACTTGGCAGTCAGGAAACATCATTCACATAGTGCCAGTATATTTTTAACTGTCAATTCAAACATTGTAAAATCAGGGTTATAGGTATTGTGCAGTCATACTCTGAAAATTTGATAGAATTTACAAAAACAATGGTAAACATAAGTAATGTGTAATTCAAGCATCAATTCATAGTTAAAAATCCTAAGGGTTTATAATTACAAAAGTAAACTAAAAAATTATGTTACCACTTCTACATGTTAATTTAAAGAGTCACTAATAATCTTAGATTTCAAAAAATGCTTAAGATAGTCATTTTATGAGAATCACAAAAAATTCCAACTAATAACTTTCACCCATTCTGGGATAGGAATATTCTGCAGAGGATACTATTCTCTGCATAATATTCTTACTTATTTAAAGTATAGTCTTGTGAACAATCAAAATAGTCCCAGGTAATACTCATGAATGAATATCCTTAGAATGCAGTAATACCTTGACTACTCTTTACTAACTTATGCAAATTCAGTTAAAACTTCTTTAAATTTAAAGAAAAAACTATGTGTCTTATAAAAGAAGTGTCTTAAAAAACCCTTTATTTTTCCACTTGTGAAACTCTGATAGAATAAGTGCCAAACCCTGATAAAATCAGTATTATTTTTACCGATAATAATCAATATCAATCATGACAAACTGTTTAACTGTTATAACCTTCCGTTCAAATGAGTGCGACATATCTGCTTTATTCCAAATATGATTGTGCATTTTGGTTATTGAAATCTGAACAGACTCCTTTTGTACTAACATTTTCTTGGATGATGTATTTGCCAAGTTAATCTGTGAAAAATAAAGAAAATTTTTGATAACAGAATTTCCAAATTTAAATCAATTTGATTTACCTTTATTGAATTGCTTATTATTTGCCTTATTTTCCAAACCCTGCAATATAAGGAAGATTGTTAGATGCTCTACATGAAACTGCCTGTAATATTAGGAAGTTTGAAAAACTATTTGATTCTAAATACATGGCAGCTGTCTGTATTTCTAAAATCAATACTTATGATAAAAAAAAAACAAGAATTATAGTACAATACAAATTATTACTTAGAAATCTATTATTTATTTTTATTTTTGAATCACATTTTCCCAATGTAATTTTCTTATAGACATCTATTATAGTTGGTTTTTTTTAATCTTATATTTTGATCACAAATTAATCATTAACTAACTCCTTGGCATTACAGCCAGTGTTGGTCTATGGCCTGTATAACATTTCCCCCAAAGCCCTCTGTCTCTTGTCTTTGGTTTCCAATTACGGACTCTTAGAATTTTAAGGTCTTTTTCAACCTCATCCAATCATCTTTTAACTGGCCTTCCTCTTTTCCTTTGTCTCTGGCACTGCCTTTGAAAATCTTTCTAGTGCCCCTATCTTCTCCCATTCTCTCGAGGTGTCCCAGTCATTGTATTCTTCAAATCAATTTTTATTTTAGGAAAATAAACATTTTTCAATGAGTAATATTAATTTAATTAAATCAACAAAACTTTAATAACAAAATTATTCTTACTTTTTATGGGTAAACCAGTTTTTAACAATTTTAAAAATTTTTATTTCAAAATTTGAGAGAATTTTAAACCCTTTCCCCTTCTAAAGAATTTCAAATCATTGCTTTCCTTCTTCAAAATCTATTCATGATAAATTCAGAAACAACACTTTTTTCAAGGCTCCAATCCTGTTTCTTCAGAGAAATTTTTCTGACCTCAAAGGAATTTCAAATCTGTTGCCTAATAACGATCAATTCTCGTACTTCATTCATCAATCATTTACCAAACAACAGATAGTATATGATTTGTATTAGTCTATTTTTATTCTACTGATAAAAGTCACTTAAATTTTCCTTAATTTACGTGTTTATATCATTTAAAAAATTCTTTGAATGCAATCTTTTAGTCATAGTGAGTTATTGCTTGATGATACTTGGCAAATAACATTTTCTCTTTCTGCTAACATTTTCTTTGGATCTTTCTTTAACCTATCCTCAGAAGAACATGGCGCCATCTAATTGCTTCGCCCGGGAACTCCTCCTCTTCTCCCAAGTGGGACGTTAACACCTTCCTGACTTCTAATAACAACAACCCACCTTCATCGGTGAATGCCCTGTCTTCTTCTCCCCCATCCTCTGCTTCTGGTGGTAACCCTACTCCCAGCCCTCTGTTCCCAGAGGAGGAAATTCAAGGCAGTTCTCCTGCTCTGTAAGTACCGAACTGTGTGGGGATGTGCAACCACTGTGAAGAGGGATCTTACAGTGTGCCACATGTAGTTAAAGTACTGATGCTTTATGTTGAAAGCTATTCTAGAAACAAACATGTGTCGAAATTTTGGGTAGAAAAGCAGCATGCACTATAAGAAGATGTGTAAAAGGAGAAATTTTGTAAGATAAGCAGCCCTACAATATAGGCCACTGCAAAAAAATTTAAGTAATAAAACTTGGAATGTCAATCCAAGTTGGTTTCATTTTTCATATTGATATAATCATAATTAATAGCGTTTTGTAACAATTACAGAAAAACTATAAATACAAATAAATTCATGGAAGTATTTATTTTAACCAATGGGCAGGTATTTGGATTTATCAACCTTAACCCGTGAATAGCCCTGAAAAGTACTTATGCAGCATTATCTAATGGGCACCTGAGGACCGAAGCTACGGAGGTGACTTAGGTTGTATGTTGACTTGCGGAGGATTCACTTAGGTTGCATGTGTTTTATATGAAAAAAAAACCCATATGTTAATTACTGTGTTTTTGTGTTACAATTCATTTTAAATATCTGTTATTTAATCATATAATTATGTTTTACCTCATAAGTAATTTATTTCTATTACTGCAATTTCGAGTAGATAAGGTGCATCGGTGCAAAAGCCATTTAACATTTGTAAAATTCAATTTATCAGGTATACCACACAGTGGTATAGGCTGCAGCAATAAAAACTAGTTTATGAAAAGTTAAACAATCCCCCCCTAAAATTGATGTAATCATAATTACTTATTAAAGTTTTGTTTCATTTACAGTATTACTCTAAACCCAAATAAAATTTTTATGCGACATGTAAAATTATTATTCACACAATATAAATGTATATAGTTCTCTTATACTCTTAATTATTCCTACTCTTAGTAGCAAACCACTCTGACTTTTTGTTCTCCTCTTGGCATCATAATAACATAGGCAGTTTTATCCCAGTTATTAACTTGAATTAAAATGAAAATGCCTTTGATGACTTAGGACTGTTTAAAAGGATAAGGGATTCTTTTGGAGACAGTTTATGAATTAGATCAGCAATAGAGACTTTAAGCAAGCACTTCATCTTTCAGGAAACCTCCAAGCAGGGATTCCATACAAAGATGACAGAAAACTCCAAGTCGCACCACCACAGTCAGAAAGGTGCCTCCGCTGAAAAAATCAGCTCCGACCATTTCTCTCAAGAGGTCTCCCCCATCCGTTGTTACTGTGACCAAAAGACGACAGCTGCATCCATCTCTCTGTGACCCCTCCGTTCCTCTCACGAGGTCCCATTGTCGCAAACTGCAAAATATTTGTTGTTGTGAATCATCGTGGAAGAAAAGCATATCATAGTGAAATAAAATCAACTGCTGCATCTGAATGTTGCTGTTTTTTAAGGTGTCTGCAGTGTTCCCTGATTGAGTTAACTCTGGGTTTTAACGTTTTTGAAAGAGTTGATAAGATTTTGTCATTCGGAAATCTAAAAAGGAGGCTGGATGGTGTTAGTTATTGTTTTATGTATGGAAACCAATTTGTTACAATTTGGAACTTTGCATTTGTATAATAATCCCTAGCTAACAAAACTGCTCATGACTTGTATGTTGTTTTCATCCTATTTAATGTTAGGTTGAACTGCGCTGTAAAAACATTGGTTCCATGCAAGTTAGGTAACACAACCTGGTGTATAGATTCTTGCATTTAGTTTTTTGTAGTCTAATTTTTCTACTAAAGAGGACTACCTGTATCACTTGTAGTAGTATATTTACCTAACTACTTCAAAGTCTTTTTACTGTTGTATATATGGTAGTTCTTATTATTATTTATCTCAGTTTACCAGTGATTTCAATACAAGTTATATTTTGTACCTTTAGTTTATGTATAATTTTGAATATGCAATTTATATTGTTTTGCTTTAATAATCTATCGCCAGTTTGAATTTTTAAGTGGTTTTGCATTTTACCAGCAAAATAATTTTTTTTAGCTGGCTAAAACAATAATTATACAGTAATACCCTGAATTAGCATATAGTTGAAATGTTTCAATTATTTTCATGCTTGATTCTTAACTTTACTTATTTGTAGATTTTTTTATTACTCTAGTTTCCCTTAAAAATAACCCTTGCCTTTCTGCTTATCTCATCCTTTTCAACTAATAATAGAGTACACAGTCAAACCTGCTTATAGCAAACTGGAATATAACAAGAGCCTGGTTTTAGTAATTATGTGCAAATCGTCTAAAGGATGGATTTGGCAAGCATTGAACCATAAATTTACGCAGTATATGAGGCCCCTAGTTTCAAAAACGGACTCTTACCAAAAACAAAATTTTACAGGAGGGAGAAAAAACTGTCATCATGACTAACACAAGAAAAATTTGAAAATCAATCTATTTGCTGTATACAGCAAATAGATTGAATTTCAATTTTTTTTCAATTTTAATTTCAAATTTTTCTTGTTTTAGTCATGATGACAGTTTTTTCTCCCTCCTGTAAAATTTTGTTTTTGGTAAGAGTCCGTTTTTGAAACTAGGGGCCTCATATACTAACTATAAGTAGACTGGAGTGTAATGCTTGGTTTATCTGAGCTTTGGCAATATTGAAATTTGAGCAATCTTTTTATTTAAGTTTAATCTGAAAATGGCTGAAAGGGTTAAATCTGAGCTTGTTATCTGTGGAATGTACTATAGTTTTTCCACATGTTGTAAGGTTTTTTTTTAAAAAGTAGATTGGTATAATTCTTGTTTCTCAACCTTTCCAGAGCAGGGGTCTCCAAAGTTTTTAGCTCAAGGGTTACATTTACTACACTATAATGTTCTGTGGGTCAAATTGAAATTCACTTTTGAAATTTGAGGGCCAAAACATTGATATAAGAATAATAAGTAATAAAATGAAGGAACTTTTGTTTGTAAACTTAAATGTTAACATGCAATACATAAAGATTTTAATTATAACCACCTAAATTGAGAGGAAAACAACTAATTTTACAGCAATTTTCTTTTTTGCATTGGTTTTATAAATATTTAATTTATACCATAGAGGCTAACTGCAATTCTCATCAAAAAAGACTTTCCAGATTTCCAGGAAAATCTGGTTAGCTGCAGTGGCCCACATTTTAGGAATTAGCAGGCAAGTTTTGGCCTGCTGGCCATACTTTGGAGACTCCACTTTTAATGACCGGACCATGACTATTTTTCTCAAAGCCATCTTATATTTTCTATTTTTAGAATTTTTTTTCAAAAAAATGCAAGTACACACTAGTCAGATAAAACAAGTTTCTATTCAGATAAAAATAAATATGAAAGTTGCAATATTTTTATACTTATTCTAGCAGGCAAGTTTTTCTTAACATATTTCTTATTAGTATTTGTCATAGGTTGTAAAGTCAACTAGAAATGAAAGTAAATGCAAAGGTTCATTCAAATTTTGCAAATTTCATAGATATCCTATATTTCTTCCTTTTGGGTATTACTGATAGTTATTGTATATATTTTTCTGTTTTATATGTATAGGTATATTGTCTAACACACATAAAAACAAGGTCTAGAAACTCAATAGGTGCAATTGGTCAGATGTGTATCCATATAAATAACATCATAGAAATTTGTTGATTTTCACAAATATTATATTGTTATTGTTTTATCTCATATTGAAATTTTTAAGCATTAGTGCATCATATCCTACTTATTGCACTCACTAGTAGAAATTTGAAAATTAGTCTTCTATTCTTGTTGGAAAATGGAACAGATTTTCTCTTGTAAAAAGACTCCACAGTTTTATATCTTGAAAGTTTTTCAAACCTCAGTTTTATTCAGGGCTTAATTTGTACTTCCTTGTACAAAAAAACCTAATGGATTGTCTCTCCTCTAGTTTTGATCTGAACTTTTGATCTAAATGTTTTGTAAACTATGTTAGATAAATGTTTCAAACTGTGTTTGATTTGACTTGCACTTTTTATTATTAATTTTGTTCCATATGAAAATCATCTTACATGAATTTAGAGAGCAGTTAGTTGTGTACTCTAAAGCTAAATGTTTTGTGTATTGTTCATCAAGTTAGTGTGCCAAAGCCTTGTAGTCGGAGGGTTTTTACACAACCTCTTTTTTCCTCAAGGTTTTGTTGTGCTTAAGAACAGTGATGCTGTGATTTACATTGTGTGTTTAATTAGTTTCTCTATGTAGAATTTGTCAAAGCTAGTTTTATGCTTCTTGTTGTTACATAGATTGCTGTGTCTTATTCATGTAGTCTTTGCCTCACCTGAAACTCAATATTTTTTTCTTATTCATTGCTCAGTGTGACCCCAGCTTGTGCAAGAGTTTCTAAAACTACATCTTATAAAGATAAGCTCCTCAAAACCATTTTATTTTCCCAGTAGATTTCCCCCTATAGAATTTGTTTCAAAAATCAGAAATTATACAGATTACAGTATCTTTTAGGGCCTGCGTTAAAGTTATGTTTACTCTAATATAATTTTTGGGAGTTTTTGTTGGAGATACTACCTTTTAATACAAAATTTTAGGTAGCAAGATTTTCATTTGTGTTTTTACATTATTATCCCCAACTCCTTTAGGTACTATTTCTATGGTCTTGATAACAGTTTGTATTACTGTTGTTTGCCTAAAAAATATCGTATCTTTTTATGTCTCATATTTTCCATTAAACTTATGTGTGAATTTTCTAAGAAAATGTTAGGAGTTAAGTATCTTATAAAGGTGTTTACATTCTGGGAATGCTCTTACCTTGCATTTTTAATTGTAAAATGTAGGTTAAGTAAAAGAAAGTGTTTACAATTTTAAAAGTTTTTGCTATATTGTTTTCTTTTAAAATAATTGAGGCATTCTGTTTGTATTTCCAAAAAATCATAAGTCAGTATCTTACTATTGAAGCTGCAAGGTTATCACAGAACTAGTGGAACTCTTAAATCAAAGCACCACTGTACTTAAGTTTTGTTGAAATTCTTAGGGCAATGTTATGTTTAAGCGTATTTTTGTTTTCCATATGCATTTTTCACAGCTGCCAAATCTCACAATTTTTTGGGAGACTCACAAATTTTGATTTCTTTATTGTAATTCAAAATTATTTTTTCAAATTTCACAGAAAAAATATTTTTGTCATCCTATGGCTAAAACAAACAAGTCTAAAGGATGAAAATATAATACCTAACTGAAACCCATGCAGAAAGGTTTAACATATATTCTTATTTTATTCCTTATTATTAGTTTTGTTTATCCTTGGAGTATGCCAGGAGTGGCCAACGTTTTTGGAATAAGTGCTACTATTTAGGAAGCAAAAATTAGGCGTGCCACTTTTTCAAAAATAAAATATTTTTCATGGACTGATTATGGGAAAAAAATTATTTCAGGGACCGCAGAGCTCCTGTTTTTCCTATTTTCCCTATTATTTTCACATTAGCTCCTTTTTTCCTATTTTTACGGTCAATCTCCTTTTTTTCATCTTTTTCCTCCTTTTATTCCTTTTTTTAACCCTTGTAAAGGACTTTCTTCGTTTTTTCGGATTGATGTCGGGTCGGTACTCGTACTATCGGTCCCAAGCAAAACCTTTTCACTAACAACTGGGAATTCAAAGATTCGAACCGTTTGCGAATATTTGTCAGAGATTGTTTATTATTTCTCTTAACTTTTCGAGAACGGGAATGATGATCGTACCGCAAATGCGTGCAGGCAATTTCGTTATGATACAAACGCAGTTGTGTTAGTGTTAGAAGACAGTTGCGGTCTTTTTGGGCGTTTTTTCCGAAATTGCTTCAAACTCCGGAAAATTCGTGAATCCGGGATGATGTCGGCCCCAGGCTTGCCGGATGAGGGGTCCGTTACTGTATTATAGATCTAATATTAGAAAAATAATCCTTTTTCTCCTATTTTTTTAGGAAAATCTTCCTTTTTTCTCCTATTTTTTTAGAAAAATAATCCTATTTTTCTCCTTTTTTTTTCTTTTGCTCTCCTATTTTTCCTACTTTTTTCCCAAAAAATCGGCTGCGGCCCCTGTTATTTTCTCCTCATCAATCTAGAGTAGTGAATGTTTAAAGAAAGAGTAATGTAAGGTTAACAAAGTTACCAACATGTAATATCTCAAAAGAACCACACAAGTTTTTAGATATCCAATAAAATAGGTCCTAAATTAAGAAACTGTGACAATATGGCTACTAAAAAAGCTGCTATTATTTAGGCACCTATAAAGAGAGACTTAGTCCACACGAATTATTACAAAATCAATGATGCAATCGTAAATCTAAGAAATGAGGTTAAAGGAGATGGATGGAATACTGAAACATTATTTATTGATGACATTGACATCAGACAACATTATTATTTTTCCAAATATTTCAATGTCTTTACTTGCCACTGTTTTAACTCTGCTGTGAGACACTGTGGCATGTGTGCAGCAGGTTGGCCATCCCTGGTGTATTTTCTCAAGTCGAAAATCATTTTACTTTTTAAAAATTTTCATGCATTCATTTTTTATGGAATCCGTTTATATTTATGCTAGTCTCCCAAATTTTATTTTTTCGATGTTGGAAGCTATGATTTTTTAGTTGTAGTCATAAAAAGTTTTAGTTATTGAATGTTTTTCTGATTGCTTTTGATATATACATTTAACCTTCAGTTAAATAGGTTGAATATTTTATGCTTGGATTTTTGTTTATTGAATATTTATTTCAAACCATCTTTTCACAAATTAGGAGTTTCAGTGCTTATAGCATTTTAATGCATTTCTGATTCAGTTTATCATTCTTAATGCAATTTGTCACAACTTCAATTTCATACTCAATGAAAATTTATTTGTTTCATTTCATTTGTTTGTTATGGCATTGGCAGATTATTTTTTTTCTTCCAGATGTTGAAAGGTTTTTATGATGCACTGTTGTGGCTCTCATGTGTGTTGTGCGTAGTTCTAGTATTTGCAATATATGTCATGTCTTATATTTTTGCCTTCACTTAAGTGTCAAGTGGGTGGTAATTTTCTTTTGTGGTTTATTACTTTTTTAGCTGTAGTAAGAGTTTTACAAAGTGGTATTTTGTGGAATTCTAACACTTGTTTTTTTAGTTATTTTTTAGATATATTTATCTCACCACACAATTGATTGTAATCTCTCTTAAATAGCATTGGTCTGTCCGGGGCAATTTTACTAATTTTTGTGGTACCTTCACAAATTATTCACCATTTAATAAATAAAATAGGTGCTTTCACAAGTTCAGTTTTAAGAAAAATGGAACCTTTATAAAATACATTTTTAAAAGAAAGTTCAACAAGCTATATTCTCTTAATAATTGTAAAATTTTTAGCCATTCCAGACTAAATTTTCTTGTGGTTTTGATGTTTAAAAAATTATGTTCTTGTTTTTATATTGATTTTACACTTTCAGAATAATTTTCTCAAAGTAAGTATATTTTAAATAACCTAGACAGACCCCTGAAAAGAAAAACCAATTTTTTATCCTTAAGTAAAAGTGTAAAGAAAGTTCCTTGACTTAACGGTAAAATAAATGTCAAAAATATTTTGTTCTCAATCAGCTGTGATAGCTTTAGTCTTGTGGACTGCAAAGGTATCATTTGAACTAACTTTAAGTATGATCCAAAATTTAAGATCATAACTTGAGTTCAAATTTCTCAAATCTGGCATCTTTTTTTCAAGTAAGATTAAACAAATCGTTATCACAAAATAAGAATAGTTAGAAAAAATTGATACATTGCATCTAATCTTTAAAAGAATTTCATTAGGTGCAAAATGGCCCAGTATCTAGTCTTGCCATAAAATCCATTGTGTCAACCCAAGTAAAGTTACAAACTAAAGTACAGTTACAGTACAAAAAATACAGTTTTAGTACAATTTCTAAACGGTTTTTATCTATCAAAAAGAATCTTAGAATGAACATTACTAAAATCTTTGCAGCTAGGTTGAGTTTCGTCTCAATTATAATTTTAAGTAAGCTTTATTTCTGGATTGTAAATTCTTTTCTTTCAATTTATTTCTTTACTTGCTGTTAAGTTTTTGGTCACTATTCAGCTATACCATTATTATAGTTAATATTGATTACTTATGTAAAGTCACATTATCTAATGATATATTAAAATTTTGTAGCATGGTGAGATTAATTTGTGTACAAAATAACAGTGGCATGGCTAGAGGGTGGTCCATCCCTAGTTATCAAGCACTTTATTATCTTTGGGGTGACACCCAAACCCAAGGTTTCCGATGTAAACAAATTATTTTTGAGAGGTCCCCCAAACCCCTTTTTGATCCCGAAATTCCTTAAAAAAAACTTCCACAATGAAGTAACTTTTAGGTTCCAAACCTTTGCTGAAAATTCTCAGATTATTGGGGACTTCATTTTACTTTCAAGGGAGATACCTCAATATATATTGTTTGTACCTCAAATGTTTTGTTTTTAAAGGTATACTGACAAAAATGATGGGGGTGGGCACTGACAACTTCTGCCCTGGGTGTCATTTGCATGGATGCCACTCTTCAAAAATTGCAAAACTGAACTTTGAACTACTTTTTTAATCATTCCCCCCAATCTAGTAATTTTTTTTTAAATTGCAGAAAAACTTATAAAACATATGAACAATTAAAAAATAGGTCTTTAAATTTTAACTCAAAGCTTTATCTGTGTAAAACAGGCTTATTTGTGGGTAAAATGAGAGAAGTAGGTACTAAAGTCAGCTGATTTTGCATTTCATAATAAACCCAGGACTGAATTCCGTTCTCTGAACTTTTAGAAAGACTGAATTCCATCCCCATGACAGAAGAGTGGTACCCATGGTCATTTGGGTTAGCTAGGCCACTGCACAATAACTTATGACTGCAGTCATTTTTGATGAAGTTGCAATATTTGGGAAAATGCTTGTCAAAAAAAGTTCATTGGTTGGGTAATCTGTGGATTTTTTATATCTTAATAAAACTAATTGTATTTTCATATTTTATTCTTACTATAGCTGGAAGAAAAGCTTTGGGGACATTTATTATTTATAACTTCCTTAAGACATTGTTTCTGCTAGTATTGAATTGCGTTTTATTATCATAATTTGTGTCTTATGTTTGCATTTATTGTATGTAGCATTTTTATTTCACTTAAAAAGCTTTTATGGATTTTTTACTCCTTACTATGATTTATTATTAAAAAGATGTATTAGTAAGGTTTATAAATAAATAGTTATACAATTTTAAAAGCTTTACCATTTTTAAATATATTAGTTTGTGCTTTCCAAGACATTTTCTAAATGTAATCAAAGATAGCTTTTTATTTATTTATTAAATCTCAAGACTACACAATAACTTATATTTAGGTACTTTTTGGTTTACGTGATTGAATAGGTTTAACTGCATATCTTAAGCTATTTGTTTGCTAAAAAATTACTTTCATTATGCATTACAATTTCAAAAAGAAATGTCATGTACAATGCTAAAATGTATTATTCAACCCTTTCAGACCTAGCCATCCCAAATTTCTCATAGGATTCAATGACAATCTGGGGCAGTTTAGGATTAAAAGGGTTAAACAAGCTCTTTTTGCATTTAATGTATTATTTATACCTATTATTATAGTTTATCACCTAATTGGAAAAAAATAGCTAACTCTTACATGTTTTTGCAGTGCTGCATTTTTTTTTCAAAACACATTTTATTAGAATTTAATATTATCTAACTTCGATTTTTAAGAAATAGTCTTTGAAGTAAATGTGTTTTGAGTCTATTTTTATAAAATTTATCTTCTATAGTACTCAAATCAATAACTTAGGTATTTTTTAGGTATATTTAGTTTACAAATGTAGATGAGATGTCTAAAAGCTTTAATAACCTTGAAAAATAAATGGTGAATTTTTTAAATATGTGGTATCTACTTATTTCTAATTCAAATGAGGAAGCCATCTGCCATCTCGAAAACAGTTTCATAAAAAAATGATAAAGGCTTACACTATCAGCGTATGTAATTAACGATGAGTTTACCAAGCTGTTAAGCCGTGATCTAAGAGATGTTCAAAGGTAAACTCGTCATTAATTAGTTTCATAAATATTACTTAAAATACTTTAGTACAGGGGTCGGCAACCTATTGAATCGGAAGAGCCACTAAAAATTTTCATTTCAATATTATAGTATTTGCTTACATATTTTTGATTTAAAATTAACTGTCTTAAATGTGGAATAATACTTATTCACAAAAACACGAATACAGATAATTACATCAATGGGAGCGTTGGCTATGGATGCCTTTTGAAAGTTTGATTAAATCTAGCTTATAACTTGTTTTAAAGTTTCCTTCAAGTAGACTAAATTTTTATTTGTTAGTTAAGTTTACTTTTTATTATATTCATGCAAGAGAACGCTTGTTTGCATGAATATGTCAACCCGAAGAACATCAGCACTCTATGCCAAATTCTTCACTTCACTGTAGCATTCAGGACAACTATTCCATGCGCCAAATATGAGGGACTCAACTCGCGGAATTTCTTTTAGGGGAATTAAAAATTTATTATTAGGAGTAATAATAATAAATTGAAAGGGTGAGTGGAAGTTTAAATTAATGAACAGAAAATTATGACAGTAAAATAGTCTCACTTTATTCATTATAGTCATTCAATAGACAATAAAAAATATAAACAAAACTTTTACTCCTAGATATTTAACTGTATTTAGACTTCAAATATTGTTAGATACCAAAAATTATTCACAACTACTTTGAATAGAATTCCAGTAAAGCTAGCTCATATATCAGCTATATGAACAAATTTCAGTAATGAATAGTGTTAAAATTTTGATTACAAGGGTAAAATACTAGCCTTATAACAGACTAAGAAAAACATATTTTCAAAACTCTTCATGCAAAATACATTGGTATTTATATTACAAGTTTCTTTGAAGAATGTTACTAATTTAATTAAAAAAAGGGAAACAAACATTAAAAAAATGTGCTAAAACAGTTGTTTTTTTAGTTTTCAAAGGAGGTAAACTCAAGTAAGTTTCTTCAAATCATGTCCTTTATTATTTACAAATTTACACACTCTAAACATTTTGGTATTGCTTGGTGCTTTAAACACAGTTAATATCACTAATAAAAAGCTACCTATCACAATTCATAAGAAAACAACTTTTCACAGTTTCAATCAGATTCTTAGTCATAACTAGTTTGAAAGCTTCATTTGATTTCAATAATTTGCATTAATTTTTTCTTCTGTATAAGGGCCTACACAAGACTTTGGAACAATAAATAATAAAATAAAAGGGTTTCTCTACCATTGGATGGTACTCAGAAACTGGTGGAACAACAATCTTGTTCCATCATGTATCTTACCTTTCTTTTAGTGTCCAAGTAATTATAGAGCCTTAAAATCTAAGTGCATAGAAGACAATGTTAAAACTGCTCAGAAATTAAATAATAAACACAAAAATTTCAGCATCCTTTAAGAAAATAGTAGAACTTGATTAACTACTTGGAAAAGTTTAAAATTTGTGGATTTTCAATACAAATACACCAAGAAAGAGTTATTATATTTTTAAAATGTTCTCCAATTTTTCACATAATTCATACATGACTTCAAAATGTTTATTCTGTCCTAAATTTAAGGCCTATATTATGGTAAATATCACTTTAAAAATTTAACTTTACGTGAAAATTTAAATTATTGAATTCATAATATTTCATTAAACCATGGATTATGGGATCAATTCATTTATTTATATAAAATAGTAGTGAAGCAATTCATAGCAGGTAACACTACTAATTTATGCAAAAAATATTGTTGCTAATAAAACAAGATATATTGTAAGCAACGATGGTTGGATTATAAAATAATGAAGCTTCCACAACTTGAACTAACACCAAATATTTCACGCTCTCCTTCGGAGGGTATCCTCAGTGGCAAAAACATAATTAACTACTTATAAATCAAATTGAATAAATAACAAACTACTGCGTGAAAGCTTCAAGTGAAAACGAGGTATGAAATCTGGTACTATTGTTGTAATGGCTTTATCCCCCATTTCTTAAGAGCCGGATGCCAGACGGTTGGTATGACAAGTCCCTACTCTTTCCATAAAAATTATTTTTATGCTTGAAAATTTCTATTACTTCTCTGACTATTCTTGTAAATTCATGGCTGGTGGTCGCTAAGATTTTGGTATGGAATAGTGAAAGAAGCAATAGAAATTTTTAAGCATAAAAATAATTTTAATAGGAAAGTGGAGAGACTTGCCATACCAAGTGTCTGGCACCCGACTCTACATACTTTCAATTTCATACAGTAGTTAATGATGTTTTTGCCACTGACAATGCCCTTCAGAGGAGAGGGCGAAACATTTGGTTGTAAGTCCAAACGAAACCCGTCAATCCCAGAAATTGGAATAAATGGTTAGATAAATTTGTTGCATAAATTAAAAAAAAAATTCATGAAATTTTTACTTTTATTAGTATTTTTCACAGGGTTTATCAGGTACAGTGCAACTGGGATAACTCAAGTGTCAAATTAAAATGTTTGTCCGTTGAACTTCCTATTAAATGAATGTTTAAAAAAGACATACTTTGAAGTTTAACTTCTTTAAATCAAAGTTTTTCTATTATAATAATCAAATAATAACCATTTTTTGTCTGTTCATTAAAAGTCCTCAATAAAATCAAAAAAGGAACATCATTTTTCCCCCTTAGAGGATTTGAGTTTTACTATGGCAAGTAATCTCAGTCCAGTTTTCTCAACAAAGAAAAAGGATTCCTAAAGTCATAGTTTTAAGTATTTTGAAAGTTTTCAGTTGAAGGCTTTGTGAGAGAACATTTGCTGTCTGTGTAAACCACTTGTTCAGAAATAGAATGGAACGACTTCTGATTGATAATGGACATTCATTCATAATGGAACCGTAATTTAAAGTAAAAGAAACCTTCAGTGATAATTTAAAGCTTTATAGTAGTACCTACAGCTTTGAATTATCCAAGTTGCACTGTATCTAGCACATCAGGATTGAGACATAAATTTATAAAAGAATTGATAACAAAAGTAAAACAAGTAACATAACTCATTTGCAGCAAACATTGCTATAACAGTGAAAAAAAAGCTATGCAGACTTCAAGGAAAATCATGAGCAATAATATATGGTGTTTTCAAAAGGAATAAAAAGATATAGAGTTATTCCTACATACTAATATATAGGGGGAAAAAAGAAATTCATAAAATTTTTATATCTAAAAATTCATTGGTTAAGCATGTTAGTGATAAAAAATTAACATGTCTATATAAAAACTTTTCTGTACATTTATCTGATCAATGTAATAAGCTTTTATCACTATAGTCAAAACTTAAATAAAAGCAGTTTCAATTTCTTCTCCTACCAGGTCTTGTAGCAGGATGACTGTTTCTTATTGTCGACTTCTTAAATGGGTCTTTTTTCAAACAGTCCTCACTATCGTGATCAAAAGCACCACAAAAATTGCACTCCAGCTCTTTTCCAACCTTCCCCAACAAATTATTTGTTGAAAAATAATGATTCTGAAAGAATGAATGAACTTGAATAACATAAACGTGCATTCCAAGCACAGAAAACTTTAGGGTGTTGCAGAAAGATTTTTAAAAAACAATTCAAATTTTTGATGAATAAATTACCCTTTTCTTTTGTTGATTAGGAAGCATTATTACAGAGCTTAGGTGAACAATAACAATTGCATCTGTGCGATTGCACAATTGAGTTTAAAGTCAAAATATAAAGGATTAGAAAACTTAATTAATTTGCAGAAAATAATAATAAAAAAAATTAATTATTGCATACATACCTGTACATTTTCATGAGTTTCAATAGGTAAATTTTTACCAAATAAAGATCTGGCTTTTAAAAACACTCCTAGTGTTTTATCAGCATCTAAAATTGTTAAAATTAATTTTCTATAGTTTTTTACTTTATTCAAAATATGAAATAATTACAGAACTCTGAAAATAGGTTATTAATGTAATTAATAAAATAAGCAACTTTATGACCCCAAATTTTATAGAATTATTTTTTTATTTACTGATATATAAAAACAACCTTGAAATTAAGCTTTTTAGAAGTTTACAGCTAGAGGAAGAATTTTCAAATAAAAAACTTACTTACATGCAATATTTTTTTTAACTAGATTATTTATTATTTTACACCAGAAACCATATAAATAAGAATACAGAAACATATATGTAAGAATTACCAGTGTAACAATAAATAATTACTGGTGTGTGTCCTTAAATATTACAAAACATAAAAAAAATTAAGAAGCTTACTTTCTTCTGATACTACACCACCCAAATTTCTTTTATTCTCGAAAGGATCTGCAAAAAATAATAATAATAATAAATAAACTAATTAAAAATAATAATACAGGTTATTAGCTAAACACAGGGCAATATAAATAGAAAGTCACTGATGATATGGAACAGCAGCAAATATTGCATGTTTTTCCTGGGCCATTCAGAAATAGAGTAGCTGTAACTGTTAAGAGTTTAACTGTTTTTTTTTCTTGAATCACTTTAGCTTTAGGGTTATTTAAAAATTATTTTCTGGATTTTAGATTTTTGGCCAAGCTGATTTCTATTATAATTTTATGGATCTGTTGTCAAGCTTTATAATTAAAACAAACCTAATTAGGTAATCCCTAAGTAAAATTAACAATCTGGCAAGTCTTAGCTATTTAAATTAACAGCATCTGGTTCATTTGTCTAAAAACTATACACATACAATGATCCAATAACAGATGCTTTAACCCTTTCAGTCCTAGACTGCCATTGAATCCTATGATAAATTTGGGGTGGCTAGGACTGACAGATAATTGCATTTCTTATCTTTTGATTTAAAAAAATATGTTTTCTTCCAAATTCAGCATTAAAACATTTGAATTACTTTAACTCTATAAGAAAATCATTGTAGTCAACACACATTCCTGAAAATAAAAATGAATAGTTCTTTACAATTGATTGATTTGTTTTGGTTAACTCATTTTTCCATGTAGAAATGAGCAGGAAATGATGCAATCTTATAACTTATGTTCCACAACACGCAATCAGGAAAAATGTTCCTTTCTTGGCTAATTTATATGTATGTGAAGCTTAAGCTATGTTTTCTAGTCATTTCAAAAGCTTCCACAGTAATTGATTTCATAAGCCGCGTTCACAACAGCCAACCTGTTCAACCGGGGAAAGAGCTAAAGAAGTAGGGGAAAAGGGATCTCCGAAAACCAGCCGTGAGGAAATTGAATAGCCCGTTCACAAGAGCACTCGTCCTACCAGTAGAAAGAATCGCGTGATGAGCGAGCGAGCCGTTGATATGCATTACGGGAAGCGAGCAAGAGCGCCGTCTACAGGAGGTTGATCCAATTAAAACTTTTCCTCCTGCTATAGCCCAAGGGAGAATTTCCAACCGATAGTCAGGTGAATTTTCCCTAGCGTAGGGAGAGCGGTGGAAGAAGAAACAGTTTTCTCCCCCTCTCCTCCAATAGAATGGCTCTTGTGAACGCGGCTATAGTTGATCCTAATGATGGCATGCACATTTGCACTTATGATTTTTTAGTCATTCTTGAAAATATTTCTATCAATAGGTTTCTGTTGAGCTTTATATTTCAGAATCAGACAAGAGTTTTATGCATAATTAATACAGAAAAATTTCCTTTTTCACGTACATTTTTGAGCAAGTTTAACTAAACATCTAGAAAGATACCAAACTGAATTAAAAATTTATGTTTTTAATAGAAATTCCTCAAACCACTTGAAGTTGAGTTTTCATATAACTTGGAACAAATGTTTAAAAGAAAAAGATTAAATACTCAATAAAAAACACCACTTTAACAAAATAAATACAGTATCAATGGTTAAGAGGTTGATAGGTTAAGAGCAACAAAAACCGAATATTGACAATATCATGGAACTAACCTTCTATGTTAAACAACCTAGCATTCTTGGATAATTCTGAAGCAAGCATTGGTTCTTTCTGAGTAATTGTTACTGCAAAACTTCGATCAAACTTCAAATAATATTCAAAGAATCCAAGCCATAATTCAGCAGTTGAAGATTCATTCCTAGGGAAAACTTTGTACCTTTTTCTCTAAAAAAAAAAAAAAATATTTTTTTTTTTTTTTTTAAATGAAAATAACCTGAATATCATAAGTAACTTTATTGAGCTAAATAAGTTATCTCTATCACTCCACTATCAGATTTAGCAAATAAAAGGTGATGAGATGAACCATGTTTTCTACATAGACCATAATTGTTAAAAGTTTACGGGAAGAACTAGAACTCTGCTAAAAACTGCTCTTTTACACTGAATTTTAACCACAATGATGCACAGATAAATCAGACTGAGCTCATATTGGCACATTTTAGAAGGGATCAATCAAAGATAGGATTAAAAATTTCTTCCCATATTTCGTTAACACCAAATATGGGACATGCAAAAAGTCAAATATAAGGTTTAATTTTGGATATTTAAGTGGTTTAATTTTTTTTAATCTTAAGAGCTTTGTTTCTGAAAACATGAACAATTCAAGACAGATAAACCTTAAGATGATCAGGAAAACTTTAATTTTTAATTAATTTTAAATATTTCTTTTCACATATTGTTATAATAAAAAACATTTGCTTGAATCCATTAACATTGTCACAAAATTGAATTAAAGATGGTTATTATTTAAATTTTTTAACATCCTGATCTCTGAACTTAAAATATTTTTAAATACTGATCAATAGTTTTACCCTATTCATTTTTATGCTTTATTCATTTAAGTTTTAAATTATTAAACAAAGAATTTTTACCAATTCTTCAGCTGTCTCATAATACCAATAGTTTTTATTTGTAGTGATTCTATCTGGAATATCAATATTATTGATAAAAACCTGAAAAGTAAACATAATATAATAATAGCCTTACACAGAATACAGCTTAAAAACAATTTGAATTTTAATAAATAAGAAAAAAGAGTATGCTGCCATGCTTGAATACAGAAATTTAACATAAAATAAGAAAATAAAATAACTGAACCCAACCAAGGTTCTATGAAGTATCTTTAAAAGCTTTGTGTTTCAGATTCATAAGTAAAAATTAAAACATTGTAAAGTTTTATCATAAATCCTTATTCACTCCAAACACATTTTGTTAAATCAAGCAGCTTTTAATAATGGTAAATTACAAAAGTAAAAATATGAACTTTGTAATTTTTTTTTGTCATGAAGCCAAAAAATAAGAGGGCGAAGTAAAAGTTATTCATTAGTGACTTCTAAAAATGCTTTTAAATCCAAGATAAGATTAAAAAACTTAAAATCTTACATTAAAAAAACCCCAACAAATAGAGACTATAAATGCATCAAAAGGACAGATAATTTAATACCTCTTTATCTTCTAAGCTCAGTACAGGTAATACTGGGGGATTAGTTTGCTGAAGGTAATGTATTACCATCAAAATATAAGAGTAAGATGATAAACATTTGGAGGAGCTATCAGAAATCCATCCTTTCTGAAAACATATATAGTAATGATTAGACAAGCATCTATACTTAGAGTTCAAACAAAGCAAGATAGGGGGGAAAATCATACCATACTTAATTGGACATTAAAGCAAATTAATTTAACAAAATTACTAAATAAACTTTTGGAAATTTAATAAGTAAACAGCGCCTGTTGCAACAAGTTAACTCCAATGTAAAGCATTTGAAGTTAGTAAATTTGGAGTTTCAAAATGAAATGTTCCCTTTTAAAGTACTGATATTACAATTCGTGGGTAGAAAGGGTTTTTTTAGTGTATCTCTTTGCACCTGACAAAGAGTTAAGGCAATCACTCTTACTTAAAGTACAGGTTACCTTTATATACAAAAGTGTTTAATTCACCAGAAAAGGAAGAGGTGAAAGTGTTGAATTAGTAGAAACCATTTAGATCAGTGATTCTCAACCTTTTTAAAGCTGCCACCCCCTAGAGAGTTGAAAATTTTTCAATGCCTCCTCCAAGAAAATTTAAAGGTGCTTACAACAGTAAATTTGTCTTTCATTAAAGATAATGTGACCAGGTTTTCTGACAAATTCTTTTCAGATGTTAAAGCGGTTACTGAAACAAAAGATTTCCTTACAAGAGAAATAATTTTTGCATGAAACACGCCAGACCCTTAACAAAAGCTACATAACAGCTTTTCTTCTCTTCTTCATTGGGTCCAAAAAAATAATAAGATTATTTGTGTCTAGTTTCAAAATTTTAGGGTATTACCAAAAGTATTATGCCTAAAAGGGGGGGGGTCTGGGGGTCCTTCCCCCAGAGAATTTTCTAAATTTGACACATTAATATAAAGTTTCAACTTATTTTTAGGCACTTGGGGACAGACTGCCTTTTTGCTATAAAACAGAATTTTCTAGAAAAAAAATTGTACAAAACTTTAGGAGGGGATTTAACCCTAAAAGAAAATACAGTGGAAATGATTCTAAGACACACATTGTTCTGCAATACTCTTTATAATTTTTTTTATTTTAAAATAACAAATTCAGCCTACTGATTAACAGCTTTTGAAAAATAACTCTTTGCCCAAAAAAGAGTTGAAAATATATATGTTTTTGTGGAATTTGGTCAGAAAAGTGTGACATAAAAAAGTGGGAAATTTGATCAGCCTGACAGAGCCAAAAAAGAGGACTGTCCCACTAAAATCAGGACATTTGGTACCCTAATCAAAGGATATTTTACTGTTCCTATGCATACTGAGTAAAAGGGATGGAGTAGTAGACAAAACATTTCAGAGGATGATGTTAAAATTTGAAAGGATATGGAGTAAATTTAGTCAATTCCTAGTGTTAAAGTAGGAAAACTTCCAACTTTTAAGGGGATATTCCCATATCTCCCTTTTGGTTACTCCACTTAAAATGGTTCTTAGCCCTCCTCCATTTATAAAATGAAGTGCTCATTTTATAGAGAAGTATTAATTGTTTCTGAAATCTGCAATACTTTCTTTATCAGAATCCGCCTAATAATCATTTACCTTTAACCCAAAAATCCCTCTGATAATTCAATACAATTATTTTTAGAAGTTTTAAAATTAAGTTTGAAAGCTAAAACCTGCTCATCGCCCCTTTATTGCCCAAAGCATACTCACCGCCCCTATTGCCCGAAATAAGTTCATCACCCCCTTTGAGAACCACTGAATTAGACTTTAAAACCTATTTTAAGAAAATCCCCTTGAGGTATTCAGTAATAATTCTCGAGTACAAATTATAAAATTTAAATCAGAGTATTTCAAGAAAAGTCCAAAAACCTTACCATAGTAAGATACTTCAAGGCACAGCCAATGATTCTACACCTCTCATCAATCATTGCATACTTGCTCAAAAGTTTTGAGTTATGTACAGACTGCAAGATTAAATTAAATTTTTAAAATTTAAAGAAACAAAGATACATTTAGTACAATACAATGATGGTAATAATTTCCAAGAAGGGGATGAATTAATAAAAATGTAAAGGTAATGTAATGACTCTTAAAGCACATGTGTGATTGAAGTTAACCACAGGTTCTGATTTATGTGTATTTCAATAAAGGAATCCTTTTAGGGGGTAAAATAATGATTTTATGCAGATTTGATAGGGCATAGAGCTAATCAGGGGGTGCAGAAAATGTGTTTACTCTTAATATTTCCCTTGATCCACATGAAAATGCCATTAAAATTTTACAATATGTTAAAGGCAGACCTATAAATTGAAAAGCTTGGGGAAACAACAAATGAACTCCAATTTGGAAGAGCTTAGAATCCCCCTTAGCTAACCACCAAGAGGATACAGTTGTTACGTCAATATAGCTATGCTTAAAGGCTAACCCTACCTAATAAAATGAATGATTAGAATTGGTGGTGCCTCATCCACTTCAGTAAAGCTGTTCCAAGCTCTTCAATTCTGCATTGTTCGTAAGTACAGAAACTTTTGGGATATACAAAAAGACTGAATCTGTAGCATTAGGTATTTAAAACTTAAATTTATTGCATGCAAGTTTTAATATAATTCTTGTGTTGAATATTTATTAATAAATGTACAGTTTTAACCAACTAATACTATGTTTTTGATTACATTCATTCATTCATTTTCTTGTCAACATTATGAGAGAATAAGCACTGAATATGCTCATTGCTACGATCCATGTTTTCAAAATAGTGATTGGTCATTTTTAGATAAAGAATGATGATACCACAAGAAGATACCAATGAAGTTGGTTGAATTGGATAAAATAGTACAATGCTAAATTAAGAAGAAAAAAATTTATAATGTTGCAATGAATAAATACTTACTAGTACATTGTATAAACTGAGATCACACAGAAAACCTCCTCTCTCAGAATAAAACTTTACAATAGGTACTTTTGCTCCAAACAAGCCTAAGACTCCAGAGTATTCTCTTGGTCTTTTTCGTAAATGAGAAATTATTCTTTGTAGAAAGTTTTTGGCATCAATATTCTGTAAAAAAAATCATAACATTGCATTTATCTGTTCTAGTTCATGTTTTATTATTGTAACCTTAATATATGCTCTGATGTAAAAAGGTATTTGAAAATTTGTATTTTAATCTATTTTACATGATTATGCCTATAAGACTGGATTACCAAAATAATGCTATTTTTCCCTTAGTAAAAGTTATGGAAAAGTATTTTCTTAGCAACATATGTACAGTAAAACTAGAGTAAGCTGAATGCATTAGATAAATCAAATCTAAAATATTTGGGTACATAGCAATAGTGCCAATTTTAATCCTCATGATACTTTTCCTCCTCTCTAGATACTTTTAGACTTAGATGTAGCTTTTAGTAATGTAGTCTCACCTTTTGTAGCTTTTACTTTCTAATTAAGCATTAATTTATACAGAATAGTTCAGATTGTTATGCTGGCATTGTTTACATGCTATCAAGCCCAGTTTGAACCTCTAGCCGTGCTCATTAATGTCACAGAAAGACCGCTACATGAAAAATCCTCAAAATTTAGTGAGGGTTTGAGTGACAGCCAAGTAGACAAATAAGGCTGAGGAAGCTTGGCATTGAAATGCATGGAAGGTGTTCTGATGTCACCAATTCATAGCCTTTCTCAACAACTCAACTTCACACTGAAATCCTCCATATTTACAGATCCTACTCAGCAAGATTCCAAAGAACCAAACAGAGCAACTGGCCATATTTGGAAAAATTTCATCCTTTTGGCAAACCAATAAGAACTCTCATCAACACATACATATACTGAATAAGATCTGTAAATATGCAATGGAAGATTTTAGAAGTTGAACTGTAGGGGATGAGCTTTCAATCATGAAGTCTATCATGCGCATGCATCACAATTTCGGACTTTCTGTGGTACACAAAATATTTACTGAAATAAATCACTTTGGTATTAAACCTTCCTTTACTTCCATACATAATGATCACCTTCATTTGAATGCTTTTTTAGATTTAGAATTATGAAGGCAATCATCATGAAAGAATGTGAAGGAAGGTTCAAAGAAAATACCAATATTTTGGGTATATTTTTTAAGAGTCTTACTTTAGAGACAACCTTCATTTATGTCTTTAATTATATTGCTTTGACAGTTAGAAAACAGTGATCATAGACTGATTGCAAAAATGAAATACATACATTAAAAATTAGTCTACTTACATCTTTAGTTTTATTTTTGAGAGTCATACAAATATCTAGGTCACTTTTTTTTAGTCCAAACATATTTACTGATGATCCAAATAACTGAAGTTTAGCATCTAGAAAATAGCATTTCACATTGTAAGAAATTGTACCCATTTTATTTATTAATCTTGTTATAAAAACATGGCAATGGTTGTTTACACTGGATAACCATAGAATATTGTTTACAAATTAGTAGTAATATTAGTAGTATAACTGCATAAGTAAACTAGTTACATTTTTTTGTGTCTGAAAACAGGAAAATGTTGTTTGCTTAGGAATTTATTATACTTTGATTATTAAAGCGGAAATAACTACTACTAAAAACTATTAATATTTTAACTACTAAATAATTAAATGTACAAACAATTAAATTTAGCAATTACCAGGAAAAAGTTTTTGAATATATTCTTCTAATTCTTCAACAAATGCTTGCCTACCCTTCATTTTACCCTCAGTCAAGGAAAATGTGTCTGTAAAAACAAAGTAAGCAAATATTTCACTTCAAAATTGTAATAAAAAATTTGATTTCACTGAAAGAAACTTATATATAATACCTTTATTCATGTTATAAATATGAAGTTATTTTTTCCCATTAGTAAAAGCATGGGATTTGATAAAAACAAATTATTTAGGGTAATAATTTATATTTGAACATTACAGTAGAAAAAAGTAATTATTCAGTGAATTGAGGGATTGATGGATAAAACCTCTACTTACTGTACACATATAAAAGAGCTTTGTCAATGCATTTCATTGAGTGATCTGTTAATTCTGGTAGCTTTTCGAGAACTCTTGTTACAACATTTTTTTCTTTTTGGCATTTCTTTTTTTAAAAAAATATAGATAATTAGTTATAAATATTATCATAGATTGTTAGTTATTATATTGTAGGATATTATCCTCAAGTATGTGCTATTAGCGAAAAGGTTATTCAAGGATAGATTGCATACATAAGATCTTCAAAGACATAAAATATACAAACAGTTTTAAAATCAAGTTAAAACTGAAGATTTTAATTTATTATATTTTTAATTTTAAAGTCCATGAATCGGAATTTAAATAAAATGCAAAGCAATTTTAGTATTCTTCAACCCAATTTTTACAAAGTATAAGATATATTTTTATTTTGCCTCAAAGAGCTTGTATGTCAGTACTTAAGACATTGCTCATGTTCAATCAAGGTGAATAAGGGGCACCATAAAGTTTTATTACAGCAAGCCACTGGCTGTAATAAAATACTTATCTCCCCCATTCTCTTTGTATTTCCCCTCACACTCGCGCCCGAGGAGGGGTTGGTAATTGACCACACAAAGAAACCAGTGCCATAAACTGAGGTTTCTTCCTGGAGATAAGTGTTTTATCACAGCCAGTGGAAAACTCTACGGTGACCCTAAGTTTCAATTCAAGTTATTTATTAGGCAAGTTGATAAACAAGCTAGCTAGACTAAAATCCACAGTTTAAGCAACTTATAGTTCCCATGTCAATTACAGAAACCAAAAAAATTACACAATATACCTCACAGAACTCATCTTCAAGTTCAGCACATTCTTCACAAAATACAGGTAAAGGCTGAAAATAATTATAAAAACTTTTTAGTTCATTTATAAATTAAAATTATATCACTCAATTTCCAGGTGTTATATACCTCTTCTTGAATGTCACATAAATTATCAGGATCAGTAAAATTTTTGACAAAATAAACTTCAATATTCTTAAAATATAACAGAAAACTTACACATTTGATTCGTCTGTCAAAAAAAGAATACTTTTCAATTTCAGAACAATCACTACCTAGATAATTAAAAACTGTTTAACAATACCAAGAAAAACAGGTAACAAAATTAACACAATAAAAAATAAATAGAAAATAAATGCTTTGTTAAAATGTGTAGTTTTCAGAGGTGGAACTTTATTCTAGTGATAATTTTACTATTCTTTTTAAGTTTCTAGAGCTTATGAGTCATTAGTTAGTTAAAGATGAGATAACGTGTGAAGCTGCTCAGCAGAACTTAATTTTTCATCTTAGTTTAAATACCAATATTTGTTTAAAACATTTAGAATAATTCCATTTTCAAATATATGAATATGCTTAACATTTAAAAAATGCATGGCAATTTCCTAAAAGAGGTACAAAATAAAATTGAAAACTTACTATTTTCATCTGTTTCTGAGTCGGAACTGCTTAAACCTAGTACTAAATGCTCATAGTATGTTTTAAAGCACGAATGGATGTACTCAGAAGTAGTAAATGACCCTGTTATATTTTTTCTACTGTATGGCTCTAAAAAAAAGTTGAAATGCATTTAAAATGCAAAATATTGCAAATAAATTAACTTTTCTTTAAGAAATATATGAAACAGGGTTATTAATTTTAATTAAGTCTGAAGGATTGGATTGAACATTAACATTTCAAGGTAATTATATATCAATCTGGAAATTAAAACCTAATTTGAGTGAATAAGAAACCAAAAGGGTGAAGTGATAATATGTTAGTCAAGTTACTAGATACAAGATGGATAAAGTTGTAAGTACTAAAAATTTCATTTAAAAATTAGAACAGCTAGCAGAATATTACAGACAGCTACATAATATTAATGGAGTTTAATATTCTGTACTCTGATTTATTACTTCTACCAAACATTGCATTGTCACTTCTACCTTACTACAATTCCTTTTGTTGAAATTATTTTAATACTCTTAACCATTTTCAATAGTTAATTCTGTGTCAAGATACATACATTATAATATTATACAAATATACAACTAAAAAGGAAATCAAAACTTTTTCAAGCATAAAGTTTAAGACCATTGAAACTATTACAACAATAACCAATTTATAATTCCACATACCTTGAATAGCAACACTGTAATGTTCCCAATTGACATCACTCTTTAATAAAACCTCCTTGTGTTGTATTGTTACCACATCAATTTCCCAGTCAAACCTTTTGCTGTAAAAGTTTAGGAACTTAAACCATAACTCTCCAACTCCTGAATTATTTTTCAAATCCAATGACTTTAATCCCTAAAATAAAACAAAAAAAACTAATAAGGTCAAAAATTATATAATATTATAGGTAATTTACAAAGTTAATGTTAAAGTAGAACATTTTGGATAAAATTTTATTCAAAACTTTATACAGGGTGTAAACATTTCTTCAATGAGGCCTGAAAAAATGCCATTTTCTCACATGCTTAATATCTCCACAAATATTCAAGATAGTTTCATGAAATGTTTTTCAGTGAGTTTTTCATAACATTGACAACAGTACTCTTACTGAGGTTTTTGCTCTATCTCCTTAGTTTTTAAATTAAATTTTTTAACTTTTTTATTTCACAGCTAGGGTTGCTGTAAGTCATCTTTATGGATTCTCCAGGGTAATTTATCATGGGGTAGACCTTACTTCCATGACCCTAGGAGACATTGGTTCCAAATAAAAGCTGTGAAAAGGACTTTCGAAACACCCTGTATAGGAAGGAAGAGAACCCATACATCCCATTATAAAGTAAAATAACTAATACCTATTAAGATATTCTGCACCAAGACAGCTGTTTTGAATTGAATGAATTGAATGTTGAGAGTGAAAATTTGAATGTGCTTATAAATATATATATATATATATATATATATATATATATATATATATATATATATATATATATATAAATGAAACATAAAACAAGCATCAAAATATAGGAAACTTTCCAATTTTTAAATATATACATGACATTGAAGATAACTTTATGTTCTGTACAGGGTTCCTACAAATTTTCACAAATCAAAATCAAGGAGTATTCAAGGAGTTTTTTTATAGTGATTGAGTGATTTTAAAAAATTCAAGAAGTACCTTTTCACATAATTTAAGAGATAATTTTTTTCACACACATGAACAGAATAATTAAATTGCAAAAATGATATTGATCAAAAATTTTTGGTAAAGAAAAAAGTAAGTTAGTATTTTGAAAGTTTTTTAGGATCTAAAATCATATCAGATATCTAAAACAGGTTATAATCTAACAATATTTTTAAAAAACCTACTGTATTTTATCACCTTTTTAAGTTGCTTCAAAGCGACTTTTCAGTAAAAATTTACAATTTAGAAAATCCTCACAACAGGGTTTGTACACTTTTTGAAGAAAAAAATTAAAGACTTTTCCAGCCTACCGTTTCATTTCGTACAATGTTATCTACTAAACAAAATAAATGCAAATTTTCATTGAAGTTCCTAGTTACAAAAAAAAAGGGTTTGAATAAAAATTTAACTAAGCTATAGTACTTGTACATTAACAAAATATGTTAACGTAATTTTTAAATAAATGAACCTGATATCTCAGTCAAGAATGAAAGAGATAGCCATGGATCAAAACACCAAAAAAGAGAAGTCAAAAGTTAAAAACTAAAGTAATTTATTTAAACATTAGTAAAAAAATAAATATCAACAAATTCAAAGAACAATAATTTCTCGATGAAAGGCATCACAATTTCCAGGCATACTTAACACTTCTTAAATAAACACCCAAACTAGCATAGATCGAAAAGATGAACCTGCATCCACTTATCCATACTTAAAAGACAACAGACCACCACCTCTAAGGTGGAAAAAAAAACTAACACGCCACGTACATGTGCAGGCAGGAATCAGAAGCTAGTGTAGAAAGAAACATATCTGATATATATACACCCAGTCAACCAATCACATGTCTGTTGTTTACATTAACCTATCTCAGTTCAGTTCACATTCTGAAAAAACTGGGAAAGAACATATTTGCATCTTAGTTTCTTCTTCTTACTTAATTTGCCTAAAGTGAAAAAAAACCCTAACCTGATAATTCAAACCAAACAATCAAGCAAAACAAAACAACAGACATGGATTGCCCACAGTGGTGTTGACATATTATACTGGTGACACATACAGGTGAGGTGATATTTGTTGGTAAGGTATCACTTATTTTATACAACAATGCCCCCCATCACCACACCTGTAAAAAGAACCCTGAATTCAAAAACTTCAAAATATCAAATTTAGTAAATGCCCCCCATCGAAAAAAATCCTAATAAAAGTTAGTAAGAACTTACATAACAACATGCAGTTACAACACATACACCGGTGCAAGAAAAAGTTCGAAAAATGGATGAAAAACACTAGACACACGAACAAATTTCTTGACGTAAAAAGTGCCCATTTAGACCTATGTACAAAACCACATATCCACAAAAACAATCGTTGCCACAAATAATCTCCATCATACACAACTTCTAAAAAACCTTACGTCAAAAAAAGACATATTTATGGAGTAAAAACAAGCTTCTTGATTCTCAATCCACCCCATAAATTACCACAAGATGAGTACACTTAAAACACACAAAAAAACCTTATCCTCTTTACGACCTGCTATGGTCTGTCAAAAGAAGCAAAAACACCTTCATAGCCGACCACCTTCAGAAAAAAGTTCTTTGAAAAAATCTGGGAAAACAGTTACTCAAAAGACTAAACCTTCTTACTTTTAACATTTTTAGAATGTAGAGCGGCTTTAACAACAAAGCAGGAGAGGCCCCCAAGGGCAGAACCCGGCTTGAAAAAAGTCTAAAAGTTCCCTTAGGCGTGGCTTCACTGGGCAAGCCTTCATACCATCCTGTAACATCACTGGCATGCACAGAAACACCATCAAAAAACTTTACATGAAAAAATTTATTTACATCAGCAAAAAATCCTTTCTCTAAAACCATTCAAAATCAACCTAGTCATTGGTTTGGTAAAAATGTCAGCTAAATTATTTTTGCTACACACATATGAGATTTCGAAAAGGTCCTTATAAATTAGATCTCTAACAAACAATAATTTTACATCAATGTGCTTGCTCCTTGCATTTTCTATAGGAGACTTAGCAAAATTAATTGTGGCTAGGTTATCCACGTAGAGTGTTGATTTTTGCTTGATGGAATTTATTACTTTCTTTGAAATACATTCATTTAAGATGCGGTCGAACCAAATTAGCTCTTTGGTTGCTTCTGTCATTGCAACAAACTCCGCTTCCATAGTAGAAAGACTTATGCATTTCTGCTTGAAGGATTTCCAGAAAATAGGGGATTCCCCCAAAAACACAATCTGACCAGTGGCGGATCCAGGGGGGGGGCCCTGGGGGCCATGGCCCCCCCCGAGAAACCCTAACAAATAGCTTAAAAAACACTTTCTTAATGCTAAAATTCAAAAAATTTTCTGGGGGAGAACCCCCAACCCCCCTTTAATATTTTGACATGTGACATCTGTTTTAGGGTGTTTTTCCCATGAAAATTCTTCCGTTTAAAATAGATGAATACTATAGTTTGAAAGGGCGCATTTGCAAACATTTTCTGGGAGAAGACCCCCAGTCCTTTTCAAAATTTGGCATCTATTTATAATTTCATCCTTGAAAATTCTGTGGTTCATGCTTTCAAAATGAGCTTTATATGAAACTTTATTTTTAGAGGCAAATGTTCAAAATTTTTCTTGGGGATTACCTCCTAGACCCCCTATTAATTTCTCATGGTTACTTATTTAATGTTTTCTACTTGAATTTGTTTCTCTCCTCTCCTTTTAGGAGTACAAGAAGTTGCTCTCTGTAGGAGTTATCCAATGGGTACCAAATGTACAAAAATGAGTAAAAAAACTTCTGTTGGAAGCCAAATTTCACAAAATTTTCTGGGGAAGGACCCCCAGAACACCCCTTTTGCTTTCGAGCTAGCATTATCTGATGAAACCTTTATAACTTTAACAATGTTTCGTATTTTATTTATGTTATACTCGGGAAATTGGGAGCCAAACACCTCGCAAAACATAAGTATTGTTATGCCCCTACCAAAAAAGTTTCGCCCCCCTCCCCCCCACTTTCTAAAACAATGGCACGGGCCCTGGATATCCTCTAAGTTACTATAAACCCCTAAAAAGCTGCTTAAAAGCAAGCATTCTTCAAAAAAATTTCTGAGGCACTGAAAATTTCGAATGTAATACTATAGTAATACCCTCCGACTCTGACATGGCCCCCCCCGAAAATCTGGTCTGGATCCGCCCTTGAATCTGACCCCCCATAGATGTCCTATCATCGCGATTGGCCGCAAAATCGGCATCTGAAAAAACATTTATTTTTGGTTCTGTACAAAGAAATTTTAATTTTAGATTCCTAGTTTTCCAAACATAACCCAACAAACCTAACAGACCTTCCCAATGTACTAGACCAGGGGAATTCTGAAAATGGCTAAAAATATTCACCGCGTATGTTATATCTGGTCTGGTTCTACTAGCCAAAAACGAAAGACACCCCAAGAGGTTTCTATATGGACAAGTATCCATCTCTTCCTGCTCATCACACGTTTGTGGAGATTGGTTTTTGGAAAACAATTTTCCCCTTGTGATTGGAAGGGATCTCATTGGAACGTTAAATGATTTAAATTTTTGGTAGATTTCGTCAATGTAAGAATTTTGATGCAACAACAAGGAACCATTTCTCTCTTCAAACTCAACCCCCAATAATTTTCTCGTTCTCCCCAAAGCTTTTAAATCGAACCAAACAATCAAGCAAAACAAAACAACAGACATGGATTGCCCACAGTGGTGTTGACATATTATACTGGTGACACATACAGGTGAGGTGATATTTGTTGGTAAGGTATCACTTATTTTATACAACAGAACCTATATACAGATTTAATTTTTATAAATAAAAAAACTACCTTAAACTTTCAATAAAATTGAAAATATTCATCAATAGTTATTCTAATGTATTGTCTCAAAATGTACAAATTGCAGGAAATGAAAAAGTAAAATACTCTGACAGGAATAAAAAACTTTAGTCTAAGAAGTTTAATTTCACCCCCCCCCCCAAAAAAAAGAAAATCACCCATATGAAAGATTTTGTAAGACTTTCTACCTGATAAAAATTTAAATTGCGCTTAAATAAAATTATTTACCTTAAAACTTTAATATATACCATATTATCTACACACCTTGTAATTCTTTGTTTGATATTAAAAACTCTTAGTTCAAAACTATAAATTTCTATTTCCCTTCTTGCAAACAACAAGAAATTCCTAATAAACCTTTTAATTTGCCAGCAAAATATTGGTCGCATTTGAACTACAATAAAAGAACACTTTCTCCAAAAACAAGCATTTAAAGTCAAGGATATTGATGCAAAGTAAGAAAAACACGATCGCGAACCAACGCAAATCAAATTGTTTTTTTTTTTTTGCCCGTGTCCACGCCGTCAAAATGCCAACTTTACAGGCAAACATCCAGAATTATTTCTATTTTTCCCGGAATTTCAATTTTGAAAACAAAAACCGCTGCGGATTCAAACCATTTTTATAGGAGAGATAAATTTATAAAAGAAATGTTCATGATGAAAATCCAGGAGTTTTTAAGTAGTACAACCCAAATTCAAGGAGTTTCCATAGTGCTTCTGCTTAAAAATTAAAATAGTTTTCAAGGAGTTTTCAAAGAGCGTATGAACCCTGTCTGTATCATATACATACGATTTGCATCATGAACATACATGAAAATAAGTAACACATATTACCAAATCTTCTGCCGAAGTGTCAATAATTGGCAAAACAGCGGGTTTAATATGCTGAAGGAAATATATCACCAGCAAAGCTAATCCAACCGGATGAAGAAAATTGTTTCCCTTTTCATGCATTAGGCAAGCCTACAATAATGATTGAATAGTTGATTAACATATAAAACAATTATCAATATCCTAAACTAATTTAAATACAAACTACAAAGATTTTTAATTAATTTTTCAAGTGTAACAGCATTAACAAGTAAAAAATAAATAATTTTTCACAACCTTCAGATACTACTTATTACTTGGTTCTTGCATATTATTCCGTCAACCATGCTGCTGAATTCAAAAATGTTATCAAAGCCCATTGACTGTTCTATAGCAATGAAGCTGAATTTAACAGTCGCTGAACAGTCAACAAGGTAATACATAAGTAAGGTAATACCATTATTTTTTACTAAACAATAGTTATTATTTTATTTTCTGTTAAATCAATTTTTCTCTTTTTTAAATATAACCAGAGACTCCAACCTTCAACAAAGATTTTCCATAATAAAAAGTACAGTAATGAACCTATTATCCAGAAATCTAAAATCCAGAACCCCCCCCCATAATCGACTTGTTGGCAGATTTTTTAAATAGCCTAATTTTTATTAACTTGCAGGTATATCTCCGAAAGTACTCATGCTGTGTAGGAGGCCACTGAGGAAACAAACAATGTTTACTTTTCCGTGCATACGATCCAAATAGGGATTATTTACAATTAGACAATTTTCGAAAATGAGAATTGGTGGTAAGGAGAGAAAGCTCTTATTTTTGTTAAGCTAAAACAGTTGCAGATTTATAAGTGGCACTGCCAATAGCCGCAATGACTACCAGCATTTTTCCCTAAAAATTAACCCTGCTGCACCATTGGGAAGGTTTTTGTAGTTTTTACAATGACTTCTAGAACCTGTAACATGAGAACAACAACCGTAGAAACTATGGAGAATACATAATACTTGAAGTCTCTGTATAACCACAAAATGTTACATAATTTCAAGGAAAAGTAAATACAGTAAAACTTACCTCAACCCACTTTCGAGCTGCTATTATGAGAGTTTTAACCCGAGGATCAAATTCATGAATTCTTTTCAGTAATAAGCTAGTTTTGCAGTAGTCAGAAACTGGCTTCATGTTATACATTATAACACACTGTACACTAGAATGATTATAGAAACAAATCTTTGAGAGCCTTACAGATGTTTCTTCTTGGAAAGATAAATCCTCATAATCTTTGGATAACCCTGTAAATTTTAAAACAAATATAACTGAATGTTTAAAGCACATAATGCAATAGTGTAAAAAAATTTCTGAAACTAGACATCAACATGAATTGGTCACAACCATCCATATTTCGACACAGAACTACACCTGTCCGTATTAGAAGAATAAGAGAGATATTTTAGAGCAGCGGTTCCCAAACTGTGCTCCGTGAAGAAATTTGAAATAAATACATTTTTTGAAAATTTCTAATTTGCATTGCTCTGAAATGTGTATAAATAACTTACAAGGGGTGCAGAAAATGTTTCAGGGTCCAATATTTCCCCAGAACACAATTTTGTCCAAAGTTTCCCCAAAAATATCCCCATATTTTCATTCCAGTTTATGTTTCTACTAAAGTAGAGAGTTTTTATTATAAAATATAGTTTTCGTAATTAATGAACTTTTGTCAAAAGTTCAATACCATAAATAATTACCAAATAATCCATAAGTTCAATTTTTATGGACTTTATACGTCCTTTTATTCTTTTTTCATATACAAAAAAGCGATTTTTTTAGTGAAAATAACCAATCCTGTCACAGGAAAGTTTTTCCTACATATCAATCAAAACACAAGGAAAAGCCCCAACTTTCAGGTATTTACCAAGGAAACTCGCTTTTTGGGCATAGATCTGTAGTTTTCACCTAATTTCCGTAGACTTTGGAGGGTATGATATTGTCACCAGCCAAAATATTTGTTACTAATAACTTGGATTTGACTTTTTTTTCTTCATTAACTTAGTCAAAAAATTCCCCCAAACTGCCCGAATTTCCCCCGAATCTCATTCGGGCATTCAGACATATTCTGCACCCCTCCTTCTGCAAAGTTTTTCTTTTAAAGAACCCCTTTTTCCCCTCCCTACCCTCTAAAATCACCTTGAAATCGAAGTGAATTTGGTTTAGAGCCTCCAATAAAGCAAACTGTTGTTTATAGTTTTGTTTCATCACGTGCCGAAACCACTTTGTACTTGGAACTCTATTCACAAAAAGCAGTAGTACTATGAGCTGTGAAAATGGTAACAACATAAAAATAAATGTGAATCCTAAATTAAATGAGTCAAAAAAGTACCTTTAGATAGACTTCTTTGTAACATAAGTAGAACTGAGTTTTTTTCTTGTTGATCTGACTTTAGAACAAGATTTATGTCAGATAACTCAACTGCTAGTCCACTGAGATAAGAACCATACAGGCTAACTTGATTGCCTAAAAATAGTTAATTATATAAACACAAGTTAAAAAACTAACACTTTAAATAAACAGTAAAAGATAGAGATAGAGCATACAATTGTTTCAGGGTTGTAGGATACAATTGTTCATTTTGAATCCCCTTTCTCAGCCCATAAAAAGTGGCAATAATAAGCATGACAGAAATGTAAGGTAATGGGTCCACTCAAGGTATCACCCACTTGATCATTTAGGGCAGGGGTGGCCGACCTTTTGCATACCAAGCGCCAATAAATTTGACAAACGATAAGCCTTATTACTCAAGCACTTATCTTTAGGCTTAGTTTACAGCAGGGTTGTCACGTTTAAAACACTTGTTTTAAACATGTTTAAAACAAGGCAAAAAAAACATTGTTTAAAACACATGTACTTTTTTAGCAATTTTTTTTTTCTATGGACAGATTGCATTAGTATATATTTACTTCCTACTGTTTTATTTTATTTTTTCTAGAAAGTTATTTAATAAAAAATACAAATAAACTTGTTAAAAAGTCATATTTTTTTATAATTGACCTGTTCTTATGTTTGATTTTAATATTTTAAACGATCAATAATGCTGCTAATGTCGTCAAAATACGCAATGAACTGAAAAGGACTGAAAGAAATATGAATATAATAACTTGTGAATGTTCAGCTCGTATCTTGAACCTTTTAGCAAAATATATCAAAATTTCTAATGTTAAATCTTAAGTTGTTGACATAGTAACACAGATCCAAAACAATCATTTTGCTTCAGTCAAGCTTCAAGAAACAGGTGCTAAAAATTGCTCAAGATGCCATCTGATATCAGGGGGAGCTTTGTTAATCCATTTTCAATTTTCAAAACTTGATTTAATTATTTTTAAATCATGGATTTTTTTTAGAATTTCTGTGTCGAGGGTAGAAAAAAACAAATAAAACGTTTTAAACAAAAAAACACGTTTAAAACAAAAAAAAAAAACACATGTTTTTTTCCAACCCTGGTTTACAGCACAAAGAATAAGAAAAGAAAAATTAGCTTAACTTTCAAATTAAATAAAAAAAATACACTGAATGAACATCAGTTTTGTCATATCAAGGGACTATATCTCCAATGAGGGTAGTTATTTTTCCCTCTTCCCACTCATGTGTAGGTAGAGCAAAGCTTGGAGATGATTTTTTTTAGCACAAAAAGTCAATTTGCCCTTTTTTTGGACTTATTTCCTTCTACAAACTGACGATTCAATTCTTACCTTTACAAAAATATTTTAAGATACTGTTGACTTCCTTAAGAACTTTATTTGGATCTGCTAAGTTCTTCGATTCTTCTTTTTCTAATTTCTCAAGATAATTTGCAACAGTTTTTATCACTCCCGGTTCTATATTTACATCAGAACTTTCAGAATCTTCAAGTTTGTCTAGTTTCTATTAATAAAAAAGTATAACAAATGCAAAATTTGATAATTAAGTTATAAATAAATTTTAGTAATACATAGGGAGGTCTGTTTTCAGATAAAAAAAACAACTCCATACAACAATATAATTATAATACATAATATATAAACAAAACTTACCTCGTCTGATGCAGGCAAATCATAACTTTCCATAGGCTCAAGATTCTCTGAAGATATACTGTCTGCATCGTCATCCTTGACAATAGTCAAAAAAGTATCCACATCATGTGGAGGTGGAATTGGACAGTTAAGGTCAAAATAAATTCCACTATCAGCATTTAATGGAAGAGTGTTAGGTTGCAATCCATTTTCCTTCAAACTGGTAATAGGATTCTTTTCCTTTTTCAGCCTTTGCTTTCGAGGCTTGTAGGAACAGTCAGCAGGTTCATCTGATACAGAAGCTGATCCATCATCAGTCCTATACCCATCAAAAGGGGAATTATTAGGCTCGTTTGCTTGATGAAGATTATTTTCTTCATAGGAGGTGGATAGCATATTTGTATCTTTTCTGTTATGATCATGAAAGGGAGTGTTCTTTGGAATATTTCTATCAGCCTTAATAAACTTTTCATGTCTGTTTATTGTGTCTGAAACCATTGTTTTACTGGGTATGTCATCCAATGGACGATTTTCTTTCACATGATTTGGTTTAGGGGTTGAATCTTTTTCATAACTACTTGTTAACTTAGAATATTCTTTGGATGGTTCCGAATATTTGCCACGATTAAATGGGGCTGAAGGATTTTCTTTGGCATTATGATTGAAATCTCTTTTACTATAATGTGATTTTGAAGCCTCTGAATTTGAATACCTGAATTTCTGTTGTTTTTTATCATACAAACTATTAGTCATTGATATTGGGTACCCATTTATTTTTCCATGAGGTTTACCAGAAGGAATATCATTTTCTGGTATATTTTTGGAGTTAGTCAGTTCACTTTTTGGCTGAAACTCTTTTTTATGAGTAAAACTCTGATTCAAAGATTCATCACTCCATGACCGTTCTCCCAATTTATTATTAAATGGTTTATTACTAGAAAAATACTTAGCACCTTTCTCATTTTTTCTGTTACCGTTATATGCTTTTTTAGAATTAGCATGCCAGTCTCTGGTGGTATTATTATATGTATTGCTATCTCTTTTGTAAAGTCTGGAACTTTTATCTATATTAAGTGATTCATCACTCCTAGTGGTACATGAGTTTTTATTAAAATTCAGATTGCTTTTAGTCTTGGTACTCAATGGTCTATGATTTGAATTTGATTCTATTTTTTGTCTCTCAAAGTTTGATTTCCTTGAGTAGGAACCTTGTAAATGGCTGTTTGAGTCTAGTGTTCTGTTGGAACCACTAGGAGGAAGGCTATCAAGTTTACTAACTCCTTCATCAGGGGTTAGAAGTACAACCTTCCTTTGGTTCTTGATGAAGTCTGGATCTAGTTCAACTGTTCCATCACAAGGTTTTAACTTATTGCTACCTAAAATATTATTAGAAATCATTAAAAAGAAGATAGCTACCTTTTAAGTACAAATTTATAATGAAAACTTTTTACCCCAGATTTTTAAGGCCAGTTTATGAAAAGAAAATATCTTAACCTCTTATCAAGTACCTTGAATATCTTTTTGTTTGAAAGAAAACTAAAAGGAAACTTATCAACTCCATGACCTGCTCCATATAGACTGCCTGTGCAGGAAGAACACAAATTCCTCTCTCTTCTTTACAAAGTGATATTTGAGGTAATAAATATGCATAGAATATTTTATATAATAAAAAAATTGAAATTTGACCCTTTTAAACCCTTAACCCTTCTCAGATACAGACCTGACTGAGGAACCCCTGTTAAATCTTTCAACACATATTATTATTAAGAATATCGAAAGCATTATTCCATATTACAAAAAGCAAAATAACCAGTGGAACAAACAAGGCACTAACTCAAACATAGTTTAGGAACCACTCTCTAGAAAAAATACTACAATTCAAATCAAAGTGTTTCAAATGCTTTTTGATAATTAATTTTAAGCGCATCATTAATTAAGAGTAGTTCTTACTTTATAGAAATTATGAGAATTACCTACTAATTGAATTTTAAAAAATATTTTTGGTGAATGATTTCCAGAGAAAAGCTTTTTAATTACAAAATTATATTATTTATTATTTGTATTAACACATTTCTGGTATGTGGTATGAAAGTGCTCTTATTCTTTAGAGCAGGCAGACGTTCTCAAACTGTGGGTAGCGAATTTCGAATGACAAACTAGGAGTGTATGCTGATCAAAATTCTATGATCTTTGAACATGGGAACAAATTATAACTTGCTTTGTCTAATTTAAAATTCAAAATCATCAGGTCCAAATATGAGGGAAAAGGTTCTTTAATAAGAAACATTCTTATAATGAATGTTTTATTATAAAATGAGTAAGTGGAGTGAGCTGGGTTTTGTGAGGATTGCGAAGTGATCCTAAAGGACCTACATAAGCAGATAACAGTTTGGTGAGCAATAGCGAGCAGGGGGCTGTAGCTCACTAGTAATATAAAATAAAGGATGCAACACAAAGAAACAATGAGTAAAGTTGTATTTTTTAACAGGGGTCTGTCCAGACTTTTTGTGAAGGGTCCGGTTTATGTACAAATTGTGAAAATCTACTCATAATTTTGTGAATTTGAAATTAACATTAAATTAGTTTTTTTTTCAGCCATGAGCCTGTTTTTGTGAAAATAGGGTCCCATACTTTTAGTATTGTGAAAAATAGTGTAACTTTAAAGGCTAAAATACTTTGTGAAGGATCTTTTTTTAGGGTAAAATATTTTATGAAGGGTCCGTTTTCACAATAAGGGTAAAATATTTTGTGAAGGATCCGAAAACAGACAAAAATTTCTTCTAAACAGACCCCTGGTTAATGAAAAAAAAAAACATCTAAATTACCTTTATCCCTAAATCCGAAAGCTGCAACAACCAAACGATGAGTTACATCTACTTTACGTCTTGTTCTGCCATTTTCATCACTTTTTCCTTTACTTGTACTCCCTTCATGTCTTCTTTCATTCATTTTGGTTCAAAATAGTTATACCCTGAAATAAAATAATTATTAGCATAAATGTAATCAAGGGTTTGCAAGGGCAGTGGCGGATCTATGGGGGAGCTATAGGGGCTATAGCCCCCCCATGGAACTTAAGTTTACACTACATAAAATTGAACTTTTTCCGAAAAAAATAAGTTTTTAGAAAATTTTGTTGAAATTTTAAAAATGTTAACTTTTTTCAGTTAGAGCCTCAGCTTTCAATACAAAAAAAATTCTAGTAAAGTCTGTCTGCCCTAGCAAGGCACGAGTGGCAAACCTAAAATCAGTACCCACAGTAGAAAAAGCAGTGGCGAGTGCAGGGTATCGGGTATCTAATAGAAGTGAGATAACCATCTTTATGGCTTTTTGGCCACTGTTTTTTCTGCTGTGGGTACTGATTTTAGGTTTGCCACTCGTGCCTTGCTAGGACAGACAGACTTTACACATCAATCCCAAGATGGTGATTTAGTCAAGTTACAGCTGCCCCTTGAAATGGATCTATCTATGCTTCTGTTTAATTAGTTTTCCTTTTGGGTTCTACAAACTATTCCCATTTTAGGTGACAGTTTATAATAATTTTCAATATAAACTTCAAAGTTTAAAAATAAAATTTTATAAGAAAAATGTGCACTCCTAGGGAAGTTCAGATTCTTATCCAAACTTAGAGCATAGACCATAATAAAGGGCTGTAAATGCTACAGATACTATTTTTTTTTATGAAAAATATTTCATGAAAGTGTTCACATTTAAATATTTTAGCTCAGCAAGAGTGGGGAAACTGAATAAGTATAATTGGATATTTTACAACTAACCAGTGTTACTAGTGAGAGATGATTAGAAACAACTAGTAAAAAGTTTCGGAAGACTAGTGAGTTGAAAAAAATTGTAATGATGGATTCACACCCCTACATCAGGTACGGCAAGTGCAGTTATTATGGTGAGGAAGATTTCCCTAACAAAACAGCAACAGCTAAAATATCTGTAAAAAAGGACTCGTTGGACATCTAAAAAACATATTAGTTCACTGAAATCATTTCAGATGGAGCGTAGGACTCCATTCTGGCAAGAAAGACAAAGTTTCTGTGTCCGGATTTCTCCAATAGAAATGTAAAAACAATCTTTCAATTCCTATTTCATGCTTCCTTTATATTCACAGGCTGTTGCATAACTAAAATAATTAATGAAGTCCAATTCATAAATACAGGCTGTAATTTTGACTAAATATTGAGCTGACATCTCTAGTGAAATTATTCAATATAATTGATAATTGTAATATTTTTTATGTCTCATTTATTTATTTAGGCTATTAGTCAATACACATTATATAAGCTAGGTTTAGATGATAAAATTAATTTTTAATATCCTATTTGATATGAAGTCAGCCAGAATGGGGTGTGTAAACAGGAGTGAGCAACCAGAAATGAAGACCAAGGCAGGAAACCTAAATCCCCAAAAAAGCTGCATATAAGTAACTAAGATATGCGCTTCTAGAAGTATGTCGGCAGGTCTGAAAAAAAGGGGAAAACAAACAACTTCACAAAAAAATTCCTTGCCTTAAATGCTGCTAACCGCATTTGCTGTACTTGACGTTAGGGGGAAAATTCGCCACAAGGGGTCTTAGCATGTACACCGAAAATTGGAATACTTTTCAACTTTCATATTATTGAAACTTTGCGAGACAAAGTAATTTTTACACAAATAAAAACAAATCAAGGCTGTTAAAAAACTTAATGAAACTAAATTTACTAACATTTTCACTGCTTGATGATTACAGAAAATATTTTGTCCTGGAATATTTATTTCTTCAAATTTATAATGTACTATTTATTTTTTAATACCCATTCTTTTAAGGACCACTTTAGAACACAAAAGGAATAAGAATTTATGTTATTCAATTATTATTAACTATAATCAGAATTTATTTTATTCTAAACATAAAAAAAGGTGACTATTTATACAGAAACTTGTAAGGTCATAAAAATAAACGAACACATGAATAGAAACATTCAGAAAATCTGATAATTAAAACACAATTTACATCACCAATTTTTGTTTCCACTGCATTAACGAATTAACTGCAGATTAAAGGAAATATCACTGTAAACAACGATACCACGTGCTTCCAGCAGCATATTAAATAACACTATGGCAACCTCTGCAAAGTTTGAGATAACTGCAAACTATATTTATCGCCTTTTTCATTGACTTTGCGGAATGTGCGACTCTAACGCTCTCTGGTGGAAGCTAGCCAAACCACTATAAGAAGTAATTGGATTTGGAGATACTCATACGACTATGTAGTTTGCATTATAAGGGGTGCTAATCATATGGTGCTAATTTGAAGATTATTCGCTCTAGCGTCTATACCTCTCATTAAAATAAAAATTGAGTAAACCATTTTGTAGGAAATTAAATTTACTTTCATGTGGTATAAACTATTTGTCTGTAACGTGTATATGTTATGGGCAAAGTGATTAATCGGGCATTATTAATAATGCCCGAAAGGGAGGCGGGCAAAGTAATAAATTTCATTCATAAATTCCACTGAATTTATCACATTGCCCGGGCATTATAAGCGAGCATTCTTCGGGAATGCGAGCGTTCTTCACTTTTTTATAGAAAGGCAAAAAAAAAAAAAAAAAATCACTGCTCTTCAAAACGCTTTATTAAAGCGTGGACCGCTCCTTAAAAAAAATAAAAACGAACCAGTGCATCTTATAGGAAATTTTACGTACTTTAATTTGGTGTACTGCTATTTTTCGAGAAACGAATATTTTCTGAGAAAATCGGTGAAAAACCGAACAAAAGAGAGAAAATTTGATGGGTTTTTTTGCATTTTTTGATGGGAAGGAGACTTTAAATGAAAATAAACTTAAAATTCAGACTCAGCAATGCAAAAAACCTAAAAATTCGTTCATGAAAACATTCCCATAATTTAGTGTATGAATTTAAAAGATTGATTGAATTTCCGCATAAATTGCCTAATATTTAATAAATAAATTTTAAAAATTATTTTTTAAACATGCATTGTTTCAATTCATTCAAAAAAAAATACTTTACCCGAGGTAAAGCGCAGATTGGAGATTAACTACTTACTACAAAAGTTCGTTTTGGCTGTTAGGCACGAAAGTTTTATTCTCGATCTTTACTTCGCTTCCTCCCCCCTTCTCAAAAAACAATAATTTAAGGTACGTTATTAACAAACAATTAAATGCTCTTTCACGTGGTGTAAAATTTTTGTTGATAACGTGAATATTTTTCCCTTTGTAGAGCAGGAGTTCTCAAATTTTTTCCGCCGCGGCACCCTTGGCAGGCTAAAAAAATTTCGGGGCACCCTTAAGAAGCTTTTCGTGGTACAGCAGCTACTAAATATTTTTCTGAGGTACACCTCCTTACGGGTACTCTTACGGTAAGTTTTAGATGACTTATAACAAAGGATTTTAATTTTGGTGTACTAAATTTCAAAATTATGTAAACAATGTGAATCCTAAGTAAAATGGGGGATGTCTGGGGGTTCCTCCCCAGAAGAATTTTAGAAATTTACCTCTCAGAATAGTGTTTTAACTCATTTTGAGACCACACCCATAGAGATCCGCTCATTCTAAGCACCAGAATTTTAAAGGAAAATAAACGACTATGAATTGTGGTGGGGTGGCTACAAAAGGCCATAGCACTACGACCAAAGGTCTACGACTAAGTTATAAGAGGGGGTTTTCCTACCCCAGAAACATGGGTGGAAGCATCCAGATTTTTTTCTATGGACCCTACTCTGCATAAAACATCGCATAAAAAGACAAAAAATCTTAAGAGGTTAGAACAGAAAAAAAGGGATATTGGGAGAATTTCGCATCTAGCCAAATTAATCCAAATGACCACGGTCTTAACTTAATGTCTCGGAATGTTCACATTTATTGCTTTAAATCTTGCACCCATGGCGTAGGTTCAACTTTTTGACTGGGGGGCAGCAGGGCTTAAATTCTAACCAAAGAAGTACCGGAGCGCTACTATTTCAACATTGGTTTAGGGTATTTTCGTCCCCGGACATTTGGTCTCCGGACATTTCGTCCCCGAAAAAATTATCGATTAGTTCCTCCAGTGTTACCAGTAACATCGACATCCTATGAATATGTTTATGCGCATGCTCCGGATCTTAGCGATCTCGGACACGATTCTAGGTATCACTACTGTCTCTAATCAGCACAAAGGTTAAGAGTGACCGCAATTGTAAAAACTGCGTAGTAGTGACAATGCCTCGTCAAAAATAATCTAGAATCGTAATTTTTTTTATTTAATTGATTTAAAAAGGGTTTTATACTACCCTCCTGCACGTGCAAGACTTTTTCTGGGCTGCTTTTTAGTGCTGATTACAGATATTTCATCAAAACTGTGGTTTGAAAGATTTTAAAATTTTATTTTTTTTTTAAATTGAATAAAAAAGGGTTTAATACTACCCTCCTGCACTTGCAAGAGTTTTTTCTGGGCTGCTTTTTAGTGCTGATTACAGATATTTCATCAAAACGGTGGTTTGAGAGATTTTAAAATTTTAAATTTTTTTAATTGATTTAAAAAGGGTTTAATACTACTCTCCTGCACTTACAAGACTTTTTTCTGGGCTGCTTTTCAGTGCTGATTACAGATATTTCATCAAAACTGTGGTTTGAAAGATTTTAAAATTTTAAATTTTTTAAAAATTGATTTAAAAAGGGTTTAATACTACCCTCCTACAGCCACCCTATTTTTGATGAAATAACATTAATCAGCACTAAAAAACATCCCAGAAAAAAGTCTTGTAAGTGCAGGAGAGTAGTATTGAACCCTTTTTAAATCAATTTAAAAAAATTTAAAATTTTAAAATCTTTCAAACCACAGTTTTGATGAAATATCTGTAATCAGCACTGAAAAGCAGGCCAGAAAAAAGTCTTGTAAGTGCAGGAGAGTAGTATTAAACCCTTTTTAAATCAATTAAAAAAATTTAAAATTTTAAAATCTCTCAAACCACAGTTTTGATGAAATATCTGTAATCAGCACTAAAAAGCAGCCCAGAAAAAACTCTTGCAAGTGCAGGAGGGTAGTATTAAACCCTTTTTTAATCAATTTAGAAAAAAATTAAAATTTTAAAATCTTTCAAACCACAGTTTTGATGAAATATCTGTAATCAGCACTGAAACGCAGCCCAGAAAAAGTCTTGCAAGTGCAGGAGTGTAGTATAAAACCCTTTTTAAATCAATTAAATAAAAAAAATGACGATTCTAGATTATTCTTGACGAGGCATTGTCACTACTACGCAGTTTTTACAATTGCGGTCACTCTTAACATTTGTGCTGATTAGAGACAGTAGTGATACCTAGAATCGTGTTCGAGATCGCTAAGATCCGGAGCATGCGCATAAACATATTCATAGGATGTCGATGTTACTGGTAACACTGGAGGAACTAATCGATAATTTTTTCGGGGACGAAATGTCCGGGGACGAAAACGACGTATCCCTTCAACATTCCGCTTAACAGGGGCGTCATTTCAGTTTTCGGTTGTAGGGGGCAAGGATGTGTTTTAAGTGGGGCTGGGGCTCACCCCCAGAAAAATTTAGAAATTTAGCCTCTTTTTACAACATTTAAGGTACATCCAAAGAGAAGGTACTCTGTACAACATATATATGTAAAAATTTTAAAGGGGGGTCTGGGGGTTCTCCCCCAGAAAAGTTTTAGAAATTTGCCTCTTAAAGTAATGTTTCAGCTCATTTTGAGACCATTTGGGTTACATCAAAAAATAACAGTTGCTCGTAAAGCTGTAAAGCATAGAATTTTCTAGGTAAAAAAAAGTTATAAATAAACATCAAATTTTCAAAGGGGGGCGGAGATCCTCCATTAAAAATTTTTGAAAATTCCGGTTTAAACCAGTGTTTTACCTCCTCTTCAAACTCTTTGGGGTTTCATGCTCTTTGGTTCCCAAAGGGAACCGCTTCTTGTAAGTGGCAGAATTTTCAAGGGAGAAACATTATATCAAAGGGCTTCTTATCTCTTGTCCCGTAATTAGTCACCGAAGGGAAGGGGGTGTCCTTCTTTGAGGGTGAGGAAAACAAGGTCGTTCGTCGTTGTTGACCGGGGGTAGTGAGGTGAGAGGCGTTTGTAATTTTCGGTAATCGAAAAACATCGAGGGGTACATTTTGGTCTTTCCGAAAAGGGTTCGGAACGCGATTTTATGCGCTCCGGTGCGTTCCGGTTAAAATGTAAAAATTTACTGAAAACCAAGAAGTACCGGAGCTCCGCTCCGGTGCAATTTAAGCCCTGGGGGGCAGGGGGGGGGGGCAAAACCTATCAGACCTTCAGGCCCAAAGGAGCAGTTACTAGTTCCAAGGGGTTCTGGTACCCCAAATATTTCTATCTTTCTGAGTAAAGTGTAGGACAGACAAATATGAATTTTTGTGAACTTCATCACAAATTTTTGCGGTTAATACATCATGCCCTCAAGCAAAAAAAAGTTGTGAAGAAAATTTCGTGAAATTTGACCTGAAAAATTGTATTTTACTCATTTTTTGGATATTTGGGACAGGAACCTTTCTGTTTGGTTGACATGAGGATTTTTCGCTTGTTAGTCATAGAGGGGAGGATTTATTAAAGAGGTACTTATACTAGTACTTTTGATAGTACCATGCTAAGTTGCAGAACATTTACAGATAAAAATTTAATCAAGTTGTACTTCATATAAAAATATTTTATTGAATGTGGACCCGAAGTAAATAGGGGGGGTCTAAGGGTTCTCCCCCAGAAAATTTTTCGAAATTTGACGACACTCGAAGGGAACCGCTCCTTGTAAGCTGCAGACTTTTGCTTTTCAAGGCAAACTTACTGTGGTGAAGACCCTTTGGGCTTACACCTGATGAGTTAAGGTCCTTGTAAGTCGCAGAATTTTCAAGGTAAAAACAGTATACACTATACAGATTAGCATCAAAATTACGGCTCTGCTTCAGACAATTCTTTGCGAGAGTCCATATTAGCCAGGGGCGTAGCCAGGGCATAAATTGCACCGGAGCGGAGCTCCGGTACTTTTTGGTTTTCAGTAAATATTTACTGATATTTATTCATTAATCAGTAAATATTTGTAATGCTGAAATAGTAGCGCTCCGGTACTTCTTTGGTTACAATTTAAGCCCTGGGCGTAGCCTAAGGGGGGGTCCTTGGGTCCGGACCCCCCCCCCCTTGGGCCAGACCCAAATATTCTTAGACAATATTTTAGGTGATATAATTTCCATAGTGGCTACTGAGGAGGGGACGTTTATGTCCCTTAAAAGTGCCTGAAAAACACTTTTTGCATGTTAAAACTTAAAATTTTTCGGGGGTAAACGCCCGACCCCCCGTTACAACATACAATTTGAAGGGTTTGACAATTCTTTGCGAGAGTCCATATTAGTCAGGGGCGTAGCCAAGGGGGGGGGCCGGGTCCAGACCCCCCCCTTGGGCCAGACCCAAAAATTCTTAGACCCTATTTTAGGTGATATAATTTCCATAGTGGCTACTGAGGAGAGGACGTGTATGCCCCTTAAAAGTGCCTGAAAAACACTTTTTGCATGTTAAAACTTAAAATTTTTCGGGGGTAAACCCCGACCCCCCGTTACAACATACAATTTGAAGGGTCGGCATTGAATTCCTTGCATTTCTCATTTCATGTTTAATTATTCGATGAGTTAGATTAAAATTTCATAGTACACAAAATTTTTTTATAAACTAGTCTTTTTAAAGCTGTGGAATTTTGAAAAGTATACATAAGCTAATGAGTTTAAAATTACATTGACATCTTGTATCTTTGAATATTCACTTTCTTAAAAAATTATTGCTTTATTTTTTTAATTAATTTATTCATATTTCGATAAGTAAAGCAGACTGTGAAAATATTTCAAAAACATTTTTTTTTGTATTTTAGTTTAATTTGCTATTTGAATCATCTAAGCTAAACAAACTTATAATGCGCTGCTGAATACTTAGTTAAATTTTCGAATGTGTGAAGATTAGGACCTAAAAGGCATGAAGAAAAAAAAATCTCCAGCTTTATAAGGAGCTGTGCTCTTTGGTTGTAACCAGGGTCTTGAAATGAGCTAAAACACTTCTTTAAAGATCAATCTGAAAATTTTCTGGGGGAGACAGAGAATCACCCAGCCCCCCCCTTTCTAATATGGAGCAACTGATAACTCAAAATAATTTTATATTTTAAATAAAAAGTTTCATGGAATGGCATTGTTGTTAAAATAATCTCCATGGAAATGCGATAAACAATGACCACGTAATCTGAGAATTCTGCAGAATCTGAAAAAACCAGAATTAAAATTTAATTCCGGCAAAAATCTGATTCTGACGATCGGAAAGTCGGAAATATGAAAGTCGGCCACTATGAGCACTCTCCACTAAATACGCTAGGTAATTCTGGTTTCCGATTTTCGCTGGTTTTCAGAATCTGAAAATCGGCGGCACTATGCGCGTACCCTAAGATAGTAAAATTCAGGAGTCTTTAAGGAGTTTTTCAGGAGTAAATTACACAAAAATTAGGAGGTAACATGAACAATTATTAACCTGACTTCTTTAAATATCACGAGCAGAATGAGTTCAGAATGTGGATCATTGAAAAAAGAAGTGCAAAAAAGTTTAGAATTTTATCTTTCAACAGTATTTTACTGATTTAAAAAACAATAACTTTCACTGATTTAAAAAAAAACAATAACTTCCACCATATTATATTGTTATTTAAACTTCCTTTTGCTCTTGGATAGATAAATTTCAGGAGTTGAGGGAAAATTCAGGAGGAAAAACTTAATTTCCAGGAGTTTTAAGGGCCCTTAGAAAATTAATGCAAATTTTAGGAGTTTTTCAGGAATTTCAGGAGGCGTACGAACCCTGAGAATTTTATAAAAGAAAACCAGAAGATACTCCTTTCAGAGAATTTTTTAATCAGAAATGTAAATTAAAAATAACAGATTGTGGTGTGTATAAAGTGTAAAAATTGTAGATGTAGTATACCAATAAAAGATGTAAAGGTATGAATGTTTGTTCTGTTTTTAAACATTGTTCTTTCCTTTCTATTTTAGTGATAAGATCCTGCTTCAAAAGGTTTCTATAGGTAAGATATATGTCTTACATATATTGCCGAAATGGTGTTTTAAGAAGAATTCAACATATAGCGTCGTACCGCTTATTACGTTTTCAAACATCCCTTTGAACGGCTTACTAACGGGAGTTTACTGTAATTATAATGATAATTTTACTTCCAAATTCTGGGGGGGGGCAATATACAGTAAGAAATATTCTAGGGGGCATACGCCACTGCTTGCACCTGTTGAGAATGTTCCTAGCAAAGAACCCCAAAACCCCCTTCAAAAACTTTGATGTCTGTTTTGTTTACAACAGGGTTTTCCCTTGAAAATTCTGCCACTTACAAAAAGCGTTTCCCTTCAGGTATTTCCCAAAAAGTACCTGGATCTACCCCTGTAACAGCAGGGGTCTGTCTAGGTTTTATTGAGAGGTACCTAATTTGTAAACAATTTTCTGTAAATTTGTGAAAATTTAAGAGCAAAATCAAGATAAAAACATGTACATAATTTTTTAAACATTAAAAACAAAAGAAATTTAGCCTAGAATGGCTAAAACTTTAACCATTAAGAGAATATAACTAACTAAAGAACTTTCTTTTAAAAAAGTATTTGGGAAAGTACCTATTTATCAAATGGTGAATTTGTGAAGGTACCTCAAAAAGGTAGTAAGATTACCCTGGACGGACAACTGAAAGGTGTAAAGTAGGAGTAGCTCATGATTTTCGTATTTATAATTTAAAATCTTTAGTTATTTACATAAAAATTAACACAAGAGACAAACTAATGCATGTACAATTAAAATATACACCATTCAGGTATATTAAAAAATAAAAGAAGGATTGGCCGGGCACAAACGCCTAGCTATGAATTCCCCCAAAAAATAACAATAAAAATTAAAAAACAATCAAATTAACTTAACTAGCAGTGTTATTTGTAAAAGTAAGTGCCGAGCCGAGCGAGACATGGGCCCGGCTAATGCTAAAAGTACCTTCAATTTCTTTAGATATCGTCCATGAAATTGATATTTTACAAAAGTTAATCTAGAAAACGTAGAAACGAGTAAAATAGAGAAAAAGAAAAGTTAACTTTCTAAATATTTACCCAGACATGAAGTTTGTTTACTCTTTGATTTGCTCGCCAAATGTTTAGTTGTGGCTGTGGCTGGCTTGGCTACTTACGCCACACTTGGCTAACCTAGCCAATATTTCCTTCTGTGGGAAACTTTTAGGTTTCGGTTTCTTTTCGAAACACCCGGAAACACCCAGTCAGATGGTAAAATAAAAAATAATGTTACGTAACATTTTTGTGCTTCTTTTACACCTACCCTAAAGACAATGAAGTGAAGGCTTTAAAAAACGCAGAAAAAAACAGTGTTTTATTGGAAGAGAAAAATGAAAATTCTTGAGATTTTTAAGACGTTTGATCTAGGCATGGGAAATCTTTAGTTTAGTTTATAGTTTTTTAATTCGTTAAGTGATCTTGCCAAACAGTCGTTTGAATCTCGTCAATAATTTTCAAGTAATCAAATTTTTATTTGCTCCGTGAAAATCTAAAATTCCAGGTCATCCAGGTTAATTCTAATAATTCGTTTAGATTTATTCCAATGCCCTCTTTCCAAAAACTGCGCGTATTTTTTCATGTGATTGGCAACAGCTTTTCACAGAAAACACAGGAAATATATTCATGATTAGGTCTATTTTTGTATCCATATTTGGCTGTTAATCGCTATTATACCGACAAACTACCGACGTATTATTTGCTTCCATAAGAACTTTCGTGAGATTTCATTAAAATTACTTACAAAAGAATTAAAAGAAGGGGTTTATAATTAAAAAAAAACAATATTATGTTACTAAAATTATAATTTAAAATTATGTTTGTGATTCAACTTGCACGTTGATTTTCCTAAATTCGCCAAAAACATGCCAAATCCCTGATTTATGATGAAAGCAATTCTAGGGTTGCTATTTGCTGTTTCCTTTCTTAAAACCGAAATCTGTTCTAGCTTTTGTTTATATTGCCAGTAGCCAGGCAGGAGTTAAAAGTTAAAACAATCCTCAATAGATAGTTTTGTACAGCGATTCTAGGCGGTTGTTGAATCTCGTTCTTCATTAATCGTGAAATTTCTTCGTTTTGATTACATTTTAGTGCACAATAATGTCCGAAGAGCATTTTGACGAATATGAGCACTTCAATTACGAACAGGATAAATTTATGAATTCCAGTCATGGTGGGAAACAGAGAACCAAGAAAGAAGTTAGTGAACATACTAATAAACATGATCCTTGTGGTCATGTTCGCAAATTAGTCACAAAGATGCACAATACAGAACAAAATAGGAAACCTGAAGTGGGAGGCACGGTGAAGAATTCGTAAGACAGAACTTGCTTACAATTTGGTAAGTTGTTACCTTTTTATTTATTGTTTCAATTTGGTTTGTTTCTTTTTTATTCTTTGTTAGTTTTAACCAAACTCCAAACAATATTCCTGGGATCAGAAATAAACTTATTTGCTCTTCATTTAAATATCAGTTTTCAAATTATAGGACCTTATTACTAACTCGTTTTTTTCACGTAATTTGATTTGTGAATTAATTTTTAAACTTTTTTCTTTACGAACTCTAAAAATAAGAAGACCAACAGTTCAGATTTTGGCGGGATAGTCTCACTTTTTTCCTCTGCTCTGCCTTGAACAACCTGCGTAAATTTTCTCACTTAAGTTCTACCTAATGAAACGACAAGAAATATGAAAAACTAAACATGAAGTGAAGAAATATCAACCTTCAACAGGGATTCTGCTATGGGTGGCTATTTTGCAAAATGCAAAAGAAATCTCTGAGAAATGCTTTAATATTTTAGACCATTTTTACACAAATAGAAATGAAAAAACAGAACATAATGAATACTTGAAGACTATAGTAAAAACTTGGAATTTGTTTTTAAAGGAGACACATAATAAAGGTTTTAAAGAAATATTTGTACTGTACGTTTAGTGGCTCTTGAAGCAAATCCGGCCTGCAGATTTTCATCGCCAAATTTAGCAACCGATTGTGGCAATCACGATTCATACTTGATGACAAAAAAAATCGCCAAATTCAGCTGCAGGCCAAATTTGCTTCATGTACTTACTGGTTTAGTCGGGTGCAAGTGCTAAGTTTTTCAATTAATCAGCAAAAATTATCAAATATCAAAATAAAAATCCATTAAAATATATCTCAACTAGCGGTCGGGTGCAGAAAATGTTACTGGGCCAAATATTTTCCCAGAACACAATTAGTTTTGTCTAAAATTTCCTCACAAATGTCCCCATATTATCATTATAGTTTATGTAACTAGCTACTAAAGTAAAAATAATTTTTATTAATAAGTATATTTGTTTTCTTAATTACTGAACTTCTGTAATTATCAATAATTACCAAATTAATCAATAAATTAAAATTTTTATGATTTTTATACATTCTTTTTATGTACCACATTAGCTCAAAAATGTCTAGTAGTCTTAATATATGAATTATCAACCCTCAAAGTCCCCTCTTAAAATAAGCTTTATAAGTCAAAACATTGATGTAAAAATCACCTACCGAGGGTTGGTGAGCTATAGCAAACTGGGGACAGAACCCCCTAGTTTATGAAATTTTGGCTAGTTTTGTTTGAAAAATATTCACAAAACCCTTTTTTTAAATTTACTTGAGCTGTATAATAATATATTTATATATAGCTCAGTGGGGTTAAATTAGTAAATCATGCTCCCACCATTTCAGTCATGTTTTGATATTTCCAAAACACAAATCACTTTTTCAGTGTAGATAGATTAAATAAATTGTAAAACTGTTTGGATGGTGAATATCGCAAAATATGTAAAAATTGCATTGTAAAGTTTTTGAACATTTTAGTCCTAAATCTTTTAAATACTTAATTTTAAAATTTAACTCTTAGCTGATATCCTTTCAGCTTTCATATTTTGGTTAATCATTCACTATTTCAAAAAAAAAGTGTTTGTTATTTTAGTATATTGAATTAAGTAAAATATTCCATTTTATTTGGAATATTTCATGCCAGGTGGTCTAGCTTAACTATTATCAACTTTTTAAAACAAAGCATTCAAAGCGAAACACTTAATTCTTATTAAAATTAGTTAAGAACTAGGAAACTACTTTGTGTTATCTTTATGTTTGTTTAAAATTTAGATTTAGCATGCCAGGGAGAATGACTTTTTTTACAGTTAAATTTTTTGTCCAAAAACCATAACTCACTCATCAAATTAATTTATATTTAAAAAGAATTGATAGAAACGAGCATGCCGGGAAGACGCTTGCTACAACGAGCAGGATGAACCTCTGTGACAACTATCTTTTTAGGGAAAATTATTTATGAGCAAATATTTTTACTACAAATAAACATAAGGTGTTAATCAGTGCTGTAGTTGGAACAAAATCACATCTTTTTTGGCGTTTTTTTACGTTATTTAAACTGAAACCTCCGGAGGTGACATCTACCCAAATATCAGTGTTGGTGCTGTTAATAAATAAGGTAAAGCAAAGCTGAAACAACGTGTTTTTTGACATGACAGTCTTGACAAGTCACAAAATTCAAAACTGGTAATGAAAGCTATGAAAAGTTATGAATTTCACCAGAAGGTCACAAATAAAAAACAAAGATAATTTTGCTTCTTATTGTGTAATTAACAGGAGCAATATCGAAGCAGAATATGGTTAATTAAAGTTTCTTTTTAGTAATGGTTTTTAAGCGAACCAAAATTCTAAATTTCTTGTCCCGTAACTCCAGACTTTGATTTCAAAAAGGGTTTTGGGCCCAAATCATTTGCTAATGACTTGACTTGGTTTGCAGTTACATTAATGTCAAATTTGAACATTTGTGAATCTAATGTCAAAGTTTTTTGGAATTTAACCACCTGCAAAGTAGTGTTTTGAGACTCAATTTTGGACTTTGAGAGTGACACCCAAAGAAGACTGCTCTTTATACTTCACAGAACTTAGAGGGAAAATAACAGTAAATAAAGGGTTATGGAAATTTCTGATGGGGATGATGGATGGAACCTGGATTTAAAAAAAAATTGTGTGAGTTTTATTGGGTTTTTAAAATATTACAGCTGAGATTTGCAACTGGAAGAAATTAAGTGTTAAGTTTTCTTTTTAATGAAACATATATCTATTTTTGTCTTGAAGAAAATTTAATTGCAAAATATGATTTTGCGATTAAAGTTTTTTAAATGGTTTTGCCTTTAATACCATACCTTTGGGTGATAATAAAAGGTTTAAAATTCCTTTTATGACCTAAGATGAAAGTATTTTTTTCAGTGTCAAGTGCAGTGTTTTGCTTTTTTTATGTTTACTGCAGTTTAAATATATTTATAATTTTTAAAAACTTTTATTGTAATTAACTTAGCGAGACTGAACACAATTTTAAAACCTTAATATAAAAGAAAACCATTAAAATATGCTATATCCTTGACAAGAACACATCTATATGACTTAATCCTTTTTAAATTGGGAAGAAAGCCTCTCTTTGCAAAAAAATCAAAAGGCATTTTAAAGGTATTGCCTACTATGCTTAAAAGTAAATTTAAATACACAATAATTTATTGTTGAAATTTTACAAATCATATTACATTGCAACTCACTCCGCTTTATATAGCGTTTGAGCTTGACGTCAACTTCTGCTTGTTGCCAGTTCACAACAGCATCAAGTGTGATTCCGGCGATTTCGTCCTAATTTCTTCTTTAACTAAAATGAGATTATTTTCATTGGGTGTTCCATTTAAAGATATTTAATTCAGATATCACGAGACTAATTTTGTCCCCTTATTAGAAAAGGGTAAAAAAATAATTAAGTATTATACTTTCTTTATAAAATTATTATTGAGGTTCAAAGTTAATTCATTGATTTTATGTAATTATTATATTCTATTGAAAGATTCAATCTCTTCCTCTGGTCAAAATTAAAACTGGACTAAGTTTTGATGAAAATATTGAATTACGTTTGTATTTTCTTCAGATTTTTTTTATCAAAATGAGAGAAAAATCTTAAGAAAATATTGACTCGAAAGATATTGCAAGAAAATGTAAAATGTTTTAAGATGACAACAGTATCTCTTCACCTGGTTATTATTTTAATGTTCGTACAACTGTTTTCAATGAATAATTTTTTCTGCATTTGAAATTACCAGCATAATAGCAAAGAGAAAGTTCGCCATGAGTATCATCCTTTTGATCATCAAAATATGTGACACAATTTCCCAGATTTCCAAAAAAACGGTGCTGAAATCCTACTATTATGGGTCAAATTTCAAAATATTCTCTGGGGGTGGACGCCCAAGTCTCTTTTTGGACAGTTCTTATTCAATTTTTCTTATCTTTCTTGTTCTATTCTTCTTTTCTTACCCTTTTTATTTAAAAGTTAACCAGTATGTATATGAAAACTAAGATTTATCTATACAAATTGACGAAGATTACAAAATAGCTGTGGTGAAAAATTCGATGGTTTTCATAAGACCTAAATCTTAACAAACATAAATTGGAAAGATCAATAATTAATAATAGCATTTTTAGTCGGTTGGTGGTCATTTTAGTTTTGAATATTAGTTAGTTGCACAGTTAATAGTTAGATAATTTTTACTAAATGGTTTATATACTTGTTGATGTGTTTATTCATGTTTACTTAAATTTATTTCAGGGAGATAATAGAATGATTGCTTATTTTCTAAGTTTTCTTTCAAACTTTGTTTTTCAGGTTTTCCCTTTTGTGGCTCAGGCTGTTATGATTTTGGAGCTTCTCTCACAAACAAGATCGGAAATGTACCAAGATATACATTTTCAGAAATGGATGGAGGATAGTGGTCATTTTTTATTGTTCCCCCAGTTTATAAAAACTTAAATATTAAGTTCTTAAGACCATACATTTTGATTTGAACACAGCCTTTTGTTAGGGCATATTCTTGTTCATATGTAAATCCTTTCTGCAATAAATATTTTAACCCATATTTGTTTTGTTGAGCTGACGAAGTATGTAAAATATTCTTGATCTTAAACTTCATGTCTGAAACGTATTTTGATTTTTTTTTTAAAGTAAAATGTAACTGAAACAAAATATTTATAAGATCTAGCAAATAGCTATATTGTTACTAACTTGCTAAATCGCTATTAATTGCATAAGTTGAGTAAAATGCTTATGTTTGTGAGTTTTTGATAACTTAATATAATAATTTTGAATTAAAAAAATATAATTTCCAAATTAGCTGTGAATAAGAATATATTGACTTATAAGCAGTGTTGATATTTGCTGGGGGCGCCTTCCCCTGAAATATCGGGATTTTGGGTGAAAAAAATAAAAGGTAAGTCCCCCCCCCCAAATATTTTGTTCCAATTATAGCACTGCTTATAAGAAAAGGTACAGTACGGTACTATGTTGCCATTCATGTAAGACTTTAATTATCTAGCCTAGCCTAAAAGAAAAGACAGAATAAATTAAGTTGTTAATTAATAGAAAATTAATAACCCTGAAGTAATATTTTTTGATTGAATAAGGTGTGAATTTATCCGCAATTGCAAGAATGCAAAGAGTTTCAAATAATGTAATAAAATCCTTCATGCTGTAATGATATACTATTTCTGAGCTGAGATGACATTCTGTTATTTATTTTCAGTTATGAAGCGTAAAAATATCCGTATCTTATCGGCCGCCCCATTGTTTAAGGTGTGGTCAGGGCCTGTAAGTCCAGTCTCGCCCCTTCCGGCGAGATCGAGTTCGTTCACCATAGAGCATTTTCAATCACATGACTCGGACCTAACAACGGCCTTAGCAACAGATACATTTTTTTTGCCCTACAGAGGTTAACAGTTATAGAAAATGACTAGCCGTGGAATTCTTCTATTGGATCATTTGCAATCACGTGATCCCATACCTAAAAACCGCCTTAGCAACAGATACCTCGTTACCTAGCAACCGCCTTAGCAACAGTTAAAAGCCCTACAAAGGTTAATAGAAAATAGCTGGTCGTGACGTCACCTGAAAACACTCTATAGAGCATTTTCAATCGCATGACTCTGCCTAACAACGGCCTTAGCAACGTTGTTTATTCGCCAAGTGACGTCATGTGCGAATGCTGCTATTAGATACTTCTATGTCCCGCCCCTAACAACAGCCATAGCAACGTTGATTTTGTCCTCCAAGTGACGTCATGTGCGAATGCTCTATAAGAAGGGGATGTCAACTTAAAAATCCAGTAACTTTATTTTTGTCACAGTTTTTCTAGCTCTGGCCTGCGCAGCATGCGGCAGAGGAATAAATTGAAAAGATTCATTTCACTTGTTTCTAAGATATAGAAATAGAATTTTCCGAAGGAAATAAGAAAAACAGTTTGGCTCACCGATTTAAAATCTCTCTATATATAATGAAGGTGTCCCTGCCTGCCTGGCTGGGTTCCTGCCTGGGTTTGTCCGGAACAGATTTGGCTCAATTTCTCCACCCGTCCGAATCGAACCAAACTTGGTACACATACGTATGGGGACGGGGGAAAGACAATGACATCATTTCCAAATTTCTAAAACCACCCCTTCACCCCCTTTTAGGCCTTTTTGTAAAAATCGCCTTACTTCTCCACTAAAGAAGATCTGTTTAACTCGCATTGTTGCAAATAATACAACAAAAACAATTTTAAACATAAAACAAAGTATTTAAAGATAAAACTTGGCTAAAATTGTTTTAATCTCTCTATATATAATGAAGGTGTCCCTGCCTGCCTGGCTGGGTTCCTGCCTGGGTTTGTCCGGAACAGATTTGGCTCAATTTCTCCAAAACTACCCGTCCGAATCGAACCAAACTTGGTACACATACGTATGGGGACGGGGGAAAGACAATGACATCATTTCCAAATTTCTAAAACCACCCCTTCACCCCCTTTTAGGCCTTTTTGTAAAAATCGCCTTACTTCTCCACTAAAGAAGATCTGTTTAACTCGCATTGTTGCAAATAATACAACAAAAACAATTTTAAACATAAAACAAAGTATTTAAAGATAAAACTTGGCTAAAATTGTTTTAAATGTTTTAAAAAGGTTATTAATAATTTAAAAAATTAAAAACGTCCCTTATAAAAAACTTTATAACAGTATTTTCTTATTGAAAACTTCATTTTCCATGAAACTTTAAGTTGAAATAGAAAGTTTTAAGAATTAGACTGGTTAAAGTAAAGATTACATCATGCAGTTTTTTTAGAAAGTTGATGATAGAAACACTAGATCAATGGACTCTAACCGCCTATCTGGTTCGAGACTTCACGGAACCAACACGTGACCTACAACTGAGCTTGCAATTGGTTACCACAGATACTACCCTAGTAGATCTACTAGTGTAGTATCTGTGGTAACCAATGGCAAGCTCAGTAGGTCACGTGTTGGTTCCGTGTGACGTCAGACGGTTAGAGTCCATTGGTTACCACAGATACTACACTAGTAGATCTACTAGTGTAGTATCTGTGGTAACCAATGGCAAGCTCAGTAGGTCACGTGTTGGTTCCGTGTGACGTCAGACGGTTAGAGTCCATTTGTTATTTAACCTTATAATTTGTTTCTTTGGTGTAGTTTAACGGGATTTTTTTTTTTTCAATTTAAACAGGGGGTATTTACAAATTTTGGGATTTCAAAAGTCTGTAATAATTTTAATGGATTTTTTTTTCACTTAGAATGGATAATTGGGTAACTGTCGTAATTAAATGTGCAACCCCGAACTGGATGGTTAGGTTAGATTTACACAGTTGGAACCGGGAGGGAAAAGGCACAGGGAGCACGGTGATGAAAATGCACCGGGAACACCGAGATGAAAAGGCACCGGGGACACCAAGATGAAAAAGGCACCGGGATATGAAAAAATACTGGGAACACCGGGATATGAAAAACTACCAGGATGATTGGTAATTATGGTTACAGAAAATTAGGCATGTAACTTGAGAAAATTTTAATAAATTGATACACTCCACCCGTGCAAGGCCGGGCATATCAGCTAGTTGTAAATAATTGCGAAGGCAGCTTTCAAGTTTTTTGGGAAAAAAAAATATGTGCTTGTTAAAACATGTAGAAATTTTATTTAAATTTCTGAAGCACAGAAACATTTTAATCTAAAAAGGAGATTTTTTGTTTTACGAATTGTAAAAATTTTTGTTCCTAATTTCGTAAATGGTTTGTATTCTTCTTTTGTAAAACGTTTTTGCATGAGCTCATAGCCCGCTTTAAAGCTATTAAATAAAAGTTGAACTTGGCCAACCAGCTAAATTTATGTCCTAAGCAAAACGTAATTACCCCCAGTATAGGTAGTAATGAATCATATTTTTTCAATGACTAAATTGAAATTATTGAATTTGAATAAATTGAATATTTTTCGTTTTATAATAGAAATCAATCCAAGAAAAAGCATTAAGAAAACCAGAGTAATTTCTTATAATTGATTCGATTTGTTGGAAGTTGCTCCTCTTAAGGTATTACGAAGTTTGACACAATTTGAAGTCATTAGTGCTGGCCCGCATGCACTGTTTGGCACCAATTAAGAAACTGAACAAAACAATATCTTGGTTTGGTGTTAATTTTTTTAGAACTGCTAGAGTAGAATTTGTCTTGAATATTTTATGTTCACAAGAGTCTTGTGAACACAGAATATTCAAGACAAATTATCTAGCAGTTCTCAAGAGGAAAAAAAGAGATATTCCCTAAGTTAATGAATGAATTTTTTAATATCACAATTTCTTTTGAACTATTAAAAAGATCGAAGTGATATCAAATTATCTCTTAATTTTTAAAATATTTCAGTGCGCCACTTCATTAGTCCCACGTAGGATTTTTGTGAAAAAAAAGTCTTAAACGTGTTAACTTCACGTAAAATAAGTCGCTTATTTCTTTTCAAACATTGAAAACGTAGTATCAAAAGATGGAAGAAATTATAAACTGATAAATTTAATATACATTATAAATTCTCTTTTATCGGCTATTTCTTTTGTGTTTTTTTTCTGAGTCGGAGTTTCCTTCAGAAGAAAAACACGCCGCTCTGTGTTTGCAAACATTCACTGAAATCTGGGACACCCATGGCTGCAGCAGCACCGATTACATGCAACGTTGCTTCATATCCTCTGAAGGTGGGCCAACCTTTCGCGAAGTAAAAGCGAAACTCCTTTCTCCACTCTGCAACCGCCTGCGGGGAAGAGAACCTGCGAGAATCTTGAAGGAAACTAGTCAACAGTGGCCGAGTCTGGAGATCCATACTGATAAGGTCACTTCAAGGTCAAATAGCGGCTCTCAAGAGGCAGCCTAGAGTAAACGCCCGCGGTTGTTTACTTAAGTTGAAAAGAATAACGAATCTGAGTTTCCATTACACTTTCCTTATAAGTGATTTTAATGTTTTCATGGATAGACGGCTATGGCTGTGAGAATTTCTTAAATTTAATTTGTAAACTCTTTGTTTGCATGGTCTCCCCTAGCAACAAAATTTTGCGTCTTAAGTTTTTTGTCTTATCAATTATAATTTTGAACTGATTTGTCTTATCAATATTAACACCATACTCAAAAGTGAAAGCAAGTTTGCCTTTCATGGCAAAATTTAATGTCCCATCCCATCCCTTTCTCTTTTAATTTGTTTCGTGGGCTTCAGAATTAAGAACTTTTGTTTTTCATACTTACGCTCCCTCTGAAATTAATCGTTCACCGTTCACCCGTCCTTCCAGTTCAGTTTAGGAATATTTAAATAGCGGTTCAAATAACTGGTTTTGAAAGCATAGTGACAGTAGGGGTATGTTTGGTTGACTAGGTCAAAGGCAGGTGTTATGGAAACAAGAGGAAATTTTTTGGTACAATAGCGGCCTTTTTTATAACAAATATTTCGTCGTTTCACAGATTCGAGAATATTTCCTAGGTCTTTTATTGGTAAATGAAATTATTCGGACCTTTTAATTTTTAGGAAATTAAATAAGTGTGAAAGGCTTTCACGGCCGGATGAATTTTTCGGGCTTATAGGCCGTGCTCGGGTAGTAAAATTAGCGGACAGTTCGCTTGGAACTATGTCGGGCATCTTCAGCTCTTGTAAAGACGTTTAGATTGCCCGAGCGATTGATTTTAGAAAAGTGTCTCCATTTCTCGAGGGGTTTGGTTCGATTTATATTTAAAATGATGTTTAATAAGCATTTTCTTTAGTTAAAAGTGCAATTTTTTATGAATACGGTATTAAAAAATATGAAGTAACCTGTTTAAACTTAGATTGAGCTATCATGTTTTCCTCGTATTTATACATGCATTATTGCAGTGGTGAATATAGAGAGGGAGCAATGGAGCATCGTTACTTTTGAACTTAAATCGTTAAAACTGTTTTTTTACTCTGAATACCCTTTGTAAAAAAGAAAATAGTGACAGTAAAAAATTTAGCATGATAGGTTAAGAAATGCCCATTTTTTTCCAGTGAAATTTGGAGATGAGAGATATTACGACACACAAAATTTTTATCATATTAGTTCTTATCAGATCCTGCATGTATTGATTAAACTGCAACATCTAGAACATCTTTAATTTATAAGAACCTTTCCTGACTTGCTTTTCAGTAATTAGTGTGCTTGAATCTCCATTCTTTAATGCAACATGGTTCAAAAGATTAAAAAAAATCGTTTTCAAAGAGGTTGGATTTATATGATAAACCAACGATGATTAAATAGTTTATAAGCACTGTGTTGCAAAAAGTCAATATGTTTTGATCCATTAATGGAGAGCTATGCAGCATGATTTATCTTTAATAAGAAAGGCACTCTTCATGACTCATAAGAAACAGCAAATGGAATATGAAAACTTAAAAAAAAAATTAAAATTTAATGGCTTTATAAAAAGTTAGTAAATCATACTTCGGACTAAAAATAGATGTAGGTAAAATTTTGTCATTTGGTCACACAGATTCTGCGGCATCATTTTACATTGGTCTTTAACAAAATTTAAAATTTTTAACAAATTTATCTTTTTTCCTAATGGATTAAACTTAATTTTTCTACTTGTAATTGGCATAGGATTAATCGTTGTGCACAGTGATAATTTAAAAATTGAAATCATAAAAGGAAAATTTCAGGTTATAGCTCTCACTTTTTAAGTAACTTTTATAGTGTAGGTAATGGTAGCCATTGGATAATGGTAAATGTAAAAAAATATCATTCTAATATATATTTTGATGTATTCCCCATTGAATAGACCTGATAAGTAATTGTTTTTTATTCAAAAATAAAGAAGGTTGATTACTAGAATTAATTAAGTAGATAAAAGTCACTTAGAGTGTCACTATACCATTTTTATTCTCTCAAAAATCCTGCTTCAGTTATTTTAATTTTCATTATACAAAAATATGTACTCATTTTAATAATTACCTTTTTCCAAATACGTGTTTAGATAAGTAGAATAGGGGTTATCAAACATTGAAGAAGATAAATATGGGCATTATCCCAAGAGAAGCCAGATAACGAGAGATAATCTGCCATTGAACGGCAGGATGCCCTTCAAATTTTGTACACAGTCTGATGATGACGTCATATTCAGCTGCCCAAACAAGTCGAGTTCTGTTTCGTCCATAGAGGTTTCGTCCATGCCATGAAGGTTTTTCGTTCCGAAACAGATGTTTCGCCATTTCTTGCAAAACAACTTTTCTTTTTTATCGGCTTTGTTAGGGATAAAAACGCGTTCAGAGATTTACAGCTTTACTTTCTCAGGATTTATCTCTATACAGGAGAGAAGAGAAATGGAAAATATACAAAGAGGTACATCACGGTGGAAACGGCAGTGTAAAAGATAAACAATTATTTTAATGAAAAATCTGTTGCTGAACATAAAAGATCTCCGCCAAAATAAGTTTTCTTCTCTCTCCTCGAAAGAAATCCTTGAAACAAAATCTCCTTAGCACTAATTATCACCTTTATATTTGTCTCTAGCAGTAGTAACTCCGCAAAAGTCCAAAAGTTATTAGTCATAATCCCGAAAAATATAATTTAATAGCTGCATATCACTGAAAGTGATATATTATATATGCATAACATTTTGTAATTATAGGAAATAACAACTTGGTATATGAAGATGTAGAAGATGAAAATTATTTAGGCTTTTATAAGAACAATAGGCCATATATATGTATAGAGGCGGTGGCGGTTTATAAATGAAAGAATTTGTTTGTTAGAACTGTTACAACTCTGTTATGTGGAAAATATTGCAGTTAGTCATACTTTATTTAGTGGAAAAGATTGATTTTTCTCAGTAGTTACTTGAAACTCTCAAATAGGAAAAGGATTTCTTAATAAAATGTCGAGTTGCCACTTCTTAACTCTACAGATATCTTATCTGAATTTAAACGAACTTATTCATCAAAATATTATAAATATTTATGTTAATTCTTGGAGTTAGCTTAGTGAAGTATTTTATTACCTTGCATAGCTCGTTTACATAGTAACCAATATGTGGCTCAGCAAAAACTAATTTTAAAATTCAGAACGCGAAATTCTCCCTTTTTCTATTCTAAATTTATCTAGGAAAAAGTGGAAAAACCTGAATTGTAATTCTTCAGTTCTCTAGTTTTACCTATTTTATGTAGGTATTCAAAATACATATCACAAGACTCATTTTATCTCTTTTTTAACATTATAATGCAAATTCATTGGTTACCATAAAAGCTTTTATTTTTTTAGCTCCTATTTACTACGTGTTGAGATTTTTTGATGTTCGGATTTATTTATCAATTGAATGCTGTTATATACTTTTCTGTTTTAAAAACATGAATTGAAAAATCACGTTTATTACTGTAAGTTTTCTTCTTTGAAGCTGCCGCTAAAAATTCTTTTACAGTAGACTGACTTGGTTTTATTACTCCAAAGAAAGGATAAAAATAATAAGTTTACATTAATTGACATTCCCCCCGGGTTTCCTGTTTAATTTTCGTTTTAGGAATTTGTGAGTGTTGTAAGGCCAACAAATGGGGGTAGGAAATTTCAGTGTAAATATACCAATTTTTTTTAGAAACTTTTTAATTTCAATTGAAACAATAGTAGATTTGAAAAGTCAGATACAAAGATATGTGCCGACCTCTTCATTCAATGAAAATCTTTAATGTAAGTCGTTATTTAAAAGCTGAGTGCTATAAATGAAGATCTATTCTTGAACTTCAATGCGCTATGACGTTAGTTTAGAAGTTATTCTGTTTTTATTTGGGTAAATTTTGTTAAGTAAAAAATCCCAAGGATCGTACTGTCATATTATTTTAAATAGGAGTGAAGGTCACTTAGGATCTGAAATATACGGGCTATTCACGAGAGCTCATCCTTTATGAAATAATTGACACTCCCAGTTTTACGATTCTGTGTCACACGCATAATAAATTATTTTCACGTGAACCCAATTTCTGTCAGGCTTGAGGGATTTAACATACTCCCCTCTTTTCTTGCCAACTTTTTACATTCCTAGAAGGATGTTTGGGATATTTTTAGGTTATGGTCTGGTGAGTTTAAAATTATGATGGCTAAAATCATAGTTACTTTTAGAAGATGGTATTGATTCTCAAGTATAAAGACTATTTTTTCGACTTAGGAATTATTCAAGGTGTAGGAATCAACACTGTAAAAGTTATTAAAGCACCTACCGTAAGTGAGAATTTAGAGTAAAATTGGTTACAATTGTCCTAGGGATTTCAACTAGCTTTTTTTTTTACATTTTCTTCTACTTTAGTCTCTCTTTAGTTGGGAGATAGGGTTCTTATTGACTAATGAGGACATGAAAACTCGAGTTAATATATGACAAAAGGCACACATGAAACCTTGTTCTGTTCTTAAAAGAATCGGTCCACGGGTATAGCTAGGATAAAAGAGGAACATTGTTTCTCATATTTTAGTTACGTTGTGATTTAAATGCGACAATGTTCTATTTTAGGAAAAATTTGCTAAAAAAAGACTAATAGGAAATATTTCCCCCTCAAAGTATAAAAACATTTTTACCTTGGTTTAAAAATTATAAAACAGTCTAAATTTTAATTCATGAACTGAACACTACACCGCCTATGTCTATGTGCCCATAAAGTTGTCAAATAGAAAAAAATTTAAACATCAGATCGTGCTAGCGTTCGTTGTCTTGTGACTTGAAAGTCTGCAAGTACATGTAGAAGTTTTACCCATGTCTTTGTACACCTTTCTAAGATGCCCGAAGTATATTCGAGTTGTTTGAATTAATCTATGCTGAATAAACAGTACAAAATGCGTGCTTGACAGCACAAAGAAGCAGTTGTTTGGAGAACCGAACCGAGAGTAGCCACCTCATCCCCTCGGTATTCTGCAACAACCTGTGTCAACAGAAACACGTTGCCTTGCATGGATTTTATTGATGGAACGATTATTTACCAACGTTGGATCAACGTTTCCACACATCTCTTTGATTTCGATTTTGAAAGCCTAAATCTTTGTTTCATCGTTCTTAGTAATATTACATCATGTTCAATCTATAGAATTCTAGAAAATTACTGTTGAATCATTTATGCAAGTTATAGAATATAGTGTTTCACAAAGACTTCTGAGTAAAATATTCGGATGGACACTATTGCGAGTTGAACTTTATCAAAACATACGTCTGAACTCATAAAAGTTTTATTAATTTCTTTTTATAGCTATTGTTTTTCTAAAGTTACGCAGATAAACATATTGGAAAATTTTATAGGTATAAAATTTATCTTTCCATGTGGCTGATAAAAGTGTTATTGCTATCTTTGTATACAAGCGATTAAGTTTTGATAAAGTCACTTGAAATGTGCTGTGTAAGATATTAAGAGTATACACATAGTTTAAAAGTTCCAAATAGTCCGAAGGAAAATTATTTTAAGTTTTTTTTTCCTCTCTGGAAACCTTATTATGTCAAAGTGTTATTTTAATTCTTTGTTCTCTGAAAAATATCTAAACTTAGTTATCATCGCTAGATAATATTTTTTAAAAATATTTATATTCTTAAATATTCAAGAATAAATATGATACATGAAAAAAAATTTAAAGTTAATTACGAGTAGTGAGAAGGAAGAGGGGAGAGTAGGGCACCTTGGGACACTCCAATTTCAGGTGCAATTTTATAGCTATGAACTCATGCTTATAGATAATAATAAATTACACTAAAATCTACTCTTCAACGTATTTTTAAGTTTTCTTGTTTTGTGCGGTATAACGTTACAGTCACTTGTCAAAAGCATTTTTTTTTTTGCAGTTTTAAAAGCATTTTTTAATAAAAGAAATGTATTTAAGTTATTATAATTATGTTGAGATTAAACTACGTATATCCACTAATATTTTAGAAAAAAGTGGGGCACCTTAGGACATTTCCAAAGATACCTCCAAACCTCTCATGAGTTAAACAAGTGTTTTTATTTTTAAAAAATAAATAATTTAAGAACTTTGTATATTATAGTGAGCAATTCCCGCATTTTTTTAAAACAGACAAAAATTCACTTTTCCAATACCCCTCCCCAAAAAAAAATGATTCTAAATTCAAAAATCGACATGAAAAGTTTCAAAAAATTTAGTTAATTCAATATTTCAAAATAAAAATCGACAGTCGTTTTGTACTTGTTTAGGATTGAATTAGAGACCCTTTATATATCCCCATCCCCAGTATAAACACTATTTATATTAATATCTCCTATATAAAGGGTCTCTAGATTGAATGACATCAAACCTGTTTCGGCCCTACTTTATAGTAAAAGTCAACAATCAGTTTGAATCCTAAACCATTGTTTAAAAGCAATGTTTCGGATTGAATGACGTCACATGTTGTTTTAGAGTCTTTTTTAAAAGTCAAACTTTGAAATTAAATTAAAAGGTAAATAAGCATCGCAATTAAAACAATTGAGGGTATATTATTACTCTCTTGAATATCTGTATCGAATAAAGAAATAAAATAAAAATGCAGGAATTGCCCTTTTAGAAATCTGTGCAAAAAAGTGTCTGTGAGGAAACAAAAAACCTTTAATTTATGTCATGACACAAATGAGGAAAAGAGCGAAAACATTTTAATGTAAAATATGTTTGATGATGATGATGATATGTAAGATTATTAAACAATAGCTTTTTTTATAAATTTGTGTTAATTTTTTATTTTCAAAAGCTAATATTGAAAGTGTTTCAAGGTGGGCCACCAGTGGGGCATCATTTTGGGTCATAATTTGTTATTATGAAACTGAAAGAGATAATTGGTTGGAAAATTTTTATTACATGCGCAAAGGAGTATATTTAGTACATGATGTGATTAGCTGTGTTTAAATAAACATAATTGTATAAGAAAATTAGAAAAATACTTTAATAAAAAGTGTCCCAAAGGTGCCCCACTCTCCCCCTATATTCTAAAACATCTGTTCTAAATTTCTACCGTTAAAAAGAATGCAGCATTTCTTTAATTCTTTTAAATTATTCAATGTCAACCAGCATGTATGTATATTTTAAATTTTTTCTGTAAAGAAATTAAGACTTTTTTCAATAGCATTATTCTTTTTTCATCCCTCTTTCTTGCTTTTTCAGTTGTCAAAAGCTCCAAAAATCTCAACTCATGAAATTAAAAAACACATATAGAGTCAGTGTTAGAATTGGATTTGCAAGTTATTTGTAAAATAACTTGACTGTGTGACTGCTTTATATTTTTACTAGCTGCTTTATCTTTTTAACTGACTACTGGAATAAGTACCTCTACATTTTTCCTACCTAACCTGACCAATATAATTAAAATTTTTAATTATTTTCCCCTTGTCTGGGTGACCAATCACCATACGGTACAGCCACCTGGGGCACTTCCGCCATGGCCTCCGTAAAAAAAAACATAAAATCTTCAACTTATATGTGAAAATATTTAATTTACCTGTACCTGCGCATCTCCATATCGAAGCTATTCAGAGTCAGAGAGTTGGTTTAGTTTTAAGATCGTGGCGACATCTGTTCATTTAGTAGCATACTATTTATAATAGCTGTTTGGAAATTTCTTTGAAAATTTCAGATAGCTTTCTGAAAAAAGATATTTTATCCTTTTCTTTAAGTACATAAATTGTTCAAAAATTATTTTGTTTTAGTTTATTTTTCCTGATCCCATAGTTTTTTAATATACACTATCAAAGAAAATACTGGAAATATAAAAATTTAATTAAGGTTAAAAAATTATATTGAATTGAAGTTTTAAATTATCTTAATGGATAAAAAATTCCCCTTTACAATTAACTTGTATATATTTACCTGTATGTAAGTACTTGCAAGTATTTCATCATAGAAATAAAAAAAAACATACAGAATAATCTTCGAACGAAATAAGCCAAAGATTTAAGTGAAGTTTGTGATACAAGAAGCTTGTGTGAAAGATGAAGCTTGCTGTTTGTGTATATGTTTTACTTTATCAAGTCTTTCTTCGTAATAAAGCTTTATCGTTAGGGTATAAAATGGGGCAATTTGATACAAGGGGCATATTAATACACTTTCAATATCTCAAAAACTATCAAGGTTATTTTGGTCGTGTTTTTACGAAAAGTTGTGTCTTTATGCCTAAGCATAACATATGAAAACATTAAGCTCTGTAATAAGTCTATAAGATTTAGTGAAGAAACTAAAATTTTTTCATCAAAGATTTCCAAAAGTAAATTTCTAAGTAAAATGTAAAATTTTCCTGAAGCTATTCTACTTGGAATACAGAGATCTATAAATTTGAAAAGCAAGTTCCATTCTTGTTGTTAATAGGGGAAATGCTTAAATTTTAAATAACTTTTGTCAATTTTTTTAATTAAAGGTTTCTGTTCAGAAACAACAGATGGGGCAAATTGATACACTTAGATGTGGGGTACTTTGATACACTATAAGTTATATAAAGTGCAATAGGTGACACAAACCATTAGTGCCTTATTTACTTTCTATATGATTTTTGGTGAAGATACCTTGGAATAGTATTTGACTTGATCACGGGAAAACTATCCCATCAAAACAGTTTGTTATTTCTCTAGTTAGAGATTTTTTTACAAATGACCATTTGTCAAATTCTTTAATTATTTTTATTTCTAAATGTTTAATGGAAAAATGATTTTTTATACCTAAAAAAAAGGTGTTAAAAATGTGCTGCATACACATGTCAATATAAGTATATTTGTTATTCTTCAAAACTTTCGTTATTAATTACTATTTTTGAGCAAAGTAATCACTGTATTAAAATACCCCAAGCGATGTATCGAAATGCCCCACTGGTGGGGCATTTTGATACAAAATTGAATTTTTAAAAAGGTCGTTATATTTTAATTTTCATTAAACTTATATTTTTTCTAATTGGTTTTATAAAATTAAGACATTCTTAGATATTTTTAGAAAAAAAACTATCCGAATAAGTCATTTTATCCACTCAAAAAATGGATTTGAATTTTGCTGTATTAAACTGCCCCGTTTTCCCCTACAGATTTTTGTCACAAACTCTCTTTAGATCTCACATACAGATGGAAAAATTTTCTGTTTCTTTGATTATATTGATTTTATTATATTAATTTTTGTTTGATTATTTATATCTGATTAAACCATTCGACTGATTTTTTTAGTAATTAGATAACAATTAATAAACGTTTCTCCACAACTGGTAATTCCACTCTTTGTATTTGTATAAACAGTAAAAAGAAATTCGTCAAGGGTTCCTCGTATAACAAAATACATTTACGCAAATGTAAAATTTTAGTTTAAATTTCAGTGTAGTCCACAGTCCATCAATCCGGAAGCTGATTTAATTGAATTGAGACCCGGGGGCCCGGGGGGTCGGGAAAGCCTACGTCTACCAGTTTATATAATGTATTTGTAGCTTTTCTGCTGGAAGTGTACTACCGCAGTGAAACAACTTCTACAGACCGCTATCTTGTTGGTAGCTTCCCTGCTACAAGAGTACTACCGCAGTGAAACAACTTCTACAGATCGCTATTTTGATGGTGGCTTCCCTGCTACAAGAGTACTATCGCAGTGAAACAACTTCTACAGATCGCTACCTTATTTGTAGCTTTCCCGCTACAAAGGTGGCATTTGCAAAGAAATAATTTCTACAGATTCGTTCTTGACCCATTTAAATTAGTGAATGTTAGATTAAATCATTGCTGTGCTGCACATAAGAGTTTTTACTGACACCTGCTAATCGGGAAAGGATGTATTAGTAACAAAATGCAAAAATAATATCCAAATAAAAAATACAACTTCTGCGGACTATGGTACTATATTATACTGAGTATGTTTGGTATATTTAACTTCTTAGTTTACCTTTGTTTTTGAACAACTGTTACAGTGATATTATTGCTATTTAAAGCGTATTGCATATTTTCCCTTGGTTTTTGAAAATTTTATCGATGCTTATTTAAAAATGTTTCCTAATTTTACAAGTAAACTTTACTGAATTTTTTATAATTTTGTTATAACAAATAACACTTTCTATTGCCTCAAAGCGGTTTCATTTTTTAAAAGTTTGGCTTAAAATGAAAAACAAATTTCTTTTAGAAATAAAAAAATATCCCTGGAAACAGTTTATATAACTGTTAGTTATAAAAGTTAGTTGTCTTATATAACGAGAAGAAAGACTTCGAAAGAATTTTTGAAATTTATTAATGTATTCAGTTTGCACATGCACATCAAGTTTAAAAATGTTCAAGAATTCTTAAAAATAAGCATTTTTAGAGTTTTAAGTGTCAATTTAGGTGCAAAGGTCGACACTTTATATCTAGTTATGTTTTTACTTCATGTTAAAATTAAAAAAAATTGCAACTTAAACGCTAATGTAGATTAATGTAATAGTACTTTTTTATAACCTAGAGAGATGGCTGAAACAACTTAAGTTGTACACCTAATGAAACAGGAAACTTCCCATTATGTTTTATTACTATTTGCTAGCGCAACTTGATATTCATCTTAACAACTAACCAAAGATATTTTATTTGCTGTTTTATTTTTGTTTATTATCACGGTTATACGAAATTCATGTAAATAATATTCTTTTTCTTTGTAGTTTTTATCTTGTTTGGGGTAGAATATCCAAACAGGGGCCTTTTGCCATAAAACTCCGAAACACCAACCAACCTTTTCTTGAGAATTTACTCCAAACCTTATCTTAATTGTCAAGTTCATGAGGCATAAATAAGACAGAAGTACCAAAAGTTTTTATTGCAAATCAAAAGCAATAGTGTAACAAGTATAAATAAATAGCATTCTAAATTTATGTACATTTCTCTCAGTTTCATGCAAGCACAAATTGTTTTTAAAATTTTACAAACTTTTACATTTTACAAGACTGAAACTTAACTTAAAGAATAATTCAAATAGAAGTATTTATTCGGATAAATATGTGTATAGCTAGAATAACTAATTATTTCATAACTTCTATTCCAGCTTTAATCTAAATAAAACAGTTTGTTTTTCTAGAATTCACAATCATTATATTAGACTTTATAAGGGTTTCTAACTAAATTTTACCCATTAAACTTTCTTAATATTTTTAATATTAATTCAACCCTCAACGAAAGTTTTCTGGTATGGTTTCACGTGAATGTTTGAAAAATACACTTAAAACAATTAGTTTCAAATTAAGACAGGTCTATTAGGCTGTGAAGGATAAATAATTAAGGAAAATAGTTAAAAACTAATAACTTGTCGCTGCATAGGAACCATTCTCGCTTTATCAGCATCATCATCATCGTCAAAAAGTTCAATACTTCGTGCAATTAAGTGAACAAAACAAAACACAGTCAGATCGAGTCTCTGATGAAAAAAAATATTCTTTATTTTCGATCAAACAAACGAAGCTGCAAAGAAACTTTCACCTGAAACCTTGCACCAGAACAGCAGAGGTTGCAAAAAAAAATGTACAAACAATGAAAAAGCGCCTCGCGGCTATAAAAATGGCATTAGAACACCTTAAGCCCCCGTATTCTCTGTTAAGAGTCGCAATCTGCATTGCAGATTCAGCATCAGTCAGTTAGAATTTTCGCGGCAATGGCAAAAATTGTTTTTTTTTAAGCTAGTCTCAGTTAGATTCAGTTGAACTCGTTGCAGACGGTCTTGGCGATGTTGGCGACGTTTCGGTTGCTCCTGGATCGTTGTTCGAAGAGGGACGGGTCGGTGTAGATGGGTTCACTGGGGTCGTCTATTTTTGGACCTGGGTATTGACTGCCGATGTACATGTTCGCTAGGCCTGGGTGGGGTCCGCTCATGCCAGCTGCTTTAGCCTAAAAAGGAGTGTGATAAGAAAAAGTTTCTCAAAAACCCTATCACATTTCATGCAGCTATACTGTCCAGAAAAATTTGTTTTTAGTAAACTTGAACACTTTTCTTCAATTAAATAAAAGTTCCAGAGGAGGAATTATGGCTCTAACTAAAGTAATTTAAAGAGTTTTGCTGTTTTTTTAAACTTTTCGAAGAATTGAATACATTTATTATTCCGAAATTACTTCACTATTAGAAGTATAAATATAAAATTATAAAAATTATACTCATTGTTAAATAATTTGACTACAAAATTTATTCAAGCGTTTTATATTCACAATTTTATTTAAGGTTAAGATATCCGTGCAATTTTGATGGTGACACTCAACTACCATTTCAAACAACTCCATAAAACTGCATAATTGGGCTTATAGGTGCATAGCATGGTACACGAAGAGTCATGAAGCATTTCTGATGCTTAATATAAATAAAGAATTTCGAAATTTTAATTATTTAACTGATTCTTCAATGACTCGCTGCAATGGAAAAGATAGGAAAGGAACCTATCTATACTATCCCTCTTTGTCACTGAAATCAAGACTGCTCATAAGCTAGAAAGACTAGACAAACTATTTCGTTTTGGTTTGGAGTCTTTTCAGATACTAGTTATAAATCGGAGGGGGGGGGATCGTTTACTGCATCGGTGTCGGTTTATAAGCCCACGACTCAATAGAAGAAAATACATACCGCAAGCTTAGATTTCTTGAAAAAGTACATGGCAGCCGCCGCTACAACTACGATTGCACAGACGAGGACGATGGACAAGATGACTAAGGTGTAATATCCGGCTTGAGCGACGCACACTGTGCTTTGCCTGGTGACTGAAAAACGCAAACGAAAACGCATTACAGAAAACCCATGAAGAATATCCCAAGTTCAATTCAAAGTCATTCTAATAGAACCATCATCATGCTGAAGATGAGGTTACGTAGTCTCTCACCTGCGGCAGCCTCCGGGGGCATGTCGGACCTGGAGAGGTAGACCTTGAGCAAGTCTCGGACGACCTCTGACTCGTCGGTGCCGTTTCCGACAGGGATGTCCTGGCTGTTGTCGTCGGCGAACAAGGCGGCAGTCTCGTTGGGGGCGAAACGCTTCTTACGGCCCCAGGAAGGGAAGGAGCCCGGTCGACCCCTGTCGCTGCAGATCACCTGCGAAAGAGATGGGGATGAGTCTGTAGCGGCCACACTCACTAGCCAAATAGTCCAGCTAAGTCAAATCATGCATGAATACCGAATGAAACGATTCCGAAGAATCATTTGGAAATCTTATGAGTTTCGGTTCTGCCACTGATAAAGTCCCATTGCCACAAGTCATTCTATGGAATGTAGGCATAGTTCAAAAGTCATTGAATATGGAAGGGAGATATTGACCCTTGTGGTTTGTTGGAAAAATAAGTTTTTTTTCTGATGTATTTATTGAGTCAACTTTATCATCTTGGAAAAACTTTGAAAAACCTTGTTTATGCATCTTATTTGGTAAGAAAATAAAAGCCTATCAAATGCGTCCAGTTCATCCTATTGAAAACAAAAATAACTAACCTAAAAGTTTTTGTTGTAACTTGTAACAATAATAGTAGTAATAAAGAATTATTACAAATATTTCACTTCCAAATTTGACGTTAAGAAAGTCATTCAGTTCCAAAATTGCTAAGAGACAGGGTAATCGTGTAGGAAAATGCTGAACACAATGTAAATAAGAATTGGATAGGTTCTCGGATATTTATATATGGGCAATTTAACCCTGCTTGAAATCGCTCTATTCAACATTTTATAGTCACTGTTCTTGACTGAACATTTGAATACCATCAAGTTTGTTTAAAAAATGATTAGGAATTAAAAAGAATGACCGTAGTGCATTACTGCCCCATCTTTTAGAAAAAGTAAAAAATTCAAGGAAAAGAAAAAAAATACTACCACAATTTATAGTAGTCCATAATCAGATTTAAAATACATTGGGGGATATTTTTTTCAGCTGAAGTTAAAGAGATGTCTATACTTCCTTTAGAGACAAAGAGTTACGTCATTTGTAAATATTCTGTAACACTTACGGGTTCGCAAGGTCCTCGGCATGTCCTGACGGTCGCTTGGAAGACCAGGAGGTTGGAATCGGGGATCTTGAAAGCGTAGAAATCAGCTTGCAGAGCACCATCTGGGGTCTTTTGTAGCTCAGGGAACACATACAAATCAACGGGGCACCTGAAAGTCAAAGATCATCAGATATTTTTAGCTTTCATGTTTGCCGGTATTATAGTAGCTTTTATTTTTCAAAATGTATTGAACGTAACTAAAAGTAACCATACCCTCTGTTGTCAATGAGGTGGACCTGTCTTCCGGAATAGGGATCTTTGGCTATTACATTCGTGGCAAATATATCACTGAAGTATTCGTAATGGTCTGAAAAAAAGTTCAAATTTTCATTTACCAGTAAATAAATTCTCAAGACAGCTTCTCGAAGAAGCCAGGGAGTATTGAGTTAGGCTATTATACAATGTTTGTGACAAGTTGTTCTTCTAATAACAAGATTTACTCACAGTGTCCTCTAGCTTCCAGCCTGAAGGTGAGCAAGTCTCCGACGGCAATGGTATTGGTTGGCGCTCCTCTGTACAGCACACGCAGCACGATGTTGGATGTAAGCATGTTTTGGGCTGGCAAGTGCTCGATCTGAGTTGGGTAACGACTGCAATATGAGAGAGAGAATCGAGTAAGTCAGATATCACTTCAAGGCTAGTATAATAAAGTCCTTGTGCCCAGAATTTATTGTTATGCATCCCTTTTATTATAATAAAATACTTATGTTAATATTCAAAAGTTGAAGTCTTGGTCCTACGATGAATTATAGTAGGAGAGTTGATTGTTGTGCAGGGGTATATTAACTTATATGTACTCACCCGTCTGTTCGGGTATCCATGTAACTTGATGTTACGACAGTTTCTCCTGGCCCTGACATGTAGCACGTCAGGTTGTATTTCTTGTCTCGCGAAGTCTGGACGTTGTCATTAAACTGAACCACGACGATGTTAGTCATGACATCTCCATACTGCAACAGAAAGATAGTTTAGGAAAAAATTGGGATTGGGTATCCTGTGTTATTAACTAAATTTTTCAAGATGCAGCAAAAGATGAACTGTAACAACTGAAAAACATTTAAGAAGTTACAGATGTCCGCTTTGGAACCTATAGCTGAAGACATTTGCTAATCTATGAAGCTTTTTTTTAGTAAGCATTCATTCTAAAAAAAAAAAAAATACAACTCAACGATGAATATTGTTGATATTGTAGTTTTGATTAGAAGGACCTTAGCTACAACATTGTTCCATGTTAGCTACCATTCTCGGTAATATACATATTGAATATTGGGTAATATGTTTATTGAATTTGCTTGTTATTTTCTAATACATGAAATGATGTTTGTGTCAGTAGTTAATAACTTTTTGTTATCATTGTTTACTGTTTGAAAAACCCGATAGGTAATTTAAGGTAGGCACAATAGGTTATACCAGCAAATCTTATTTTTTTAATAGAAGGGCTTGCTAAAAAAAACGAGCTAATTCAAATGTTAAGCTGAGTTAGCTTGTTGTTACTGCGACCGTCTACATTTTTAGGTTAGGTATGTGTGTGTACCTTTTTTTAGTAATCCAAAATCACCACTGACTAGAAAATTATTTAAAAAATTACAATAAGGTATCAATAGTTAAAGTATTATTAATAGCCAGTTATAAGTTCATCTCATTAGGTAAAATCCTTGATGAAACATGGTCATGAATGTTAAGTTCATGCTTGTAGATAAATTACATATATATGTTTGAAAAATATTTAAAGAATGTAAATTAAAAAAGACTCAAGGAACATTAAAATAGTTGTGAGACACAAAGATGACTGACATAATACCGTGGTATTTCAACCAACCGTAGTGAGATCGAAAGCTCATCTTCGGTATCAACGAACTTCGTGAGAATCTATGAACCTCGGTGAAAACAATCAACACAAAGTTACGATTCACCAAACCGGACAAAAAAAAATTCCACCGCTCATTAAACCCTGTCATCAAAAAAAGTAAAAAAATTTACAAGCTTTTAGAAATTCGAACGCCAAAAGAGAAAGAAGAGTACAAAAAAGCGAAACTCGGCAGAAAGCGGAAAACGGAAACGACGGTATTCAGACCATTTCACAATGGTGCTCTTTGAAAAGTGGTGTCCCTTTACCTTGTAACTTTTCCGGCCGAATCTGGCAACGCCAGAAAAATGTAACACAAGCGGAAATTCATCATAAAAGGAGTCAGGAGTTCAGGGGCTCTATAATTCACGCCATCTTGTCCAGTAGTTTAAATAATAATGGCGTATTAGAATAATATCGTTGCGATCTCGGACGTATCGTGTGAAAGGACGAATTTTTTTTTATTTTTCCTGAAAGTATTTGTGTCCGTGTTCTGACCTCGATGCTGTCTAAATATGTGGCGGACTGCAGAAAAAGGCGGGTTGGACATCTACTTCGCGTTTTGTGCGGTGGAATGCCGTCAAAAGCGCGACAACCTTCTGGATTGTCGTTTTCGGGGTTTGTTGTTGTCAGAGATCCCGCGGCGGGAGAATGGGGTGACTAATTTGTCACAGATATCGTTGCCGAGTGAGGGGAAAACCTGATTTTTGTGTATGAGTTTCGTTGAAAAGCTCTTTTGTGTAGTAAAAAAGGGGAATTTTGGTGTTAGTTAGCTTTGAGTTAGGAGATTCAAGATAACTAAATTTGTCTCATGCCTCTTTTGGATGATTGTGTATATGTTACAGCTAAAGTGGAAAATTAGTTATTTTACAGAATATCTAGGTAATGTATAGATTAACTGATTTCCATCGTTAATGTGCGGAAATAAGAGTTTTTAGCATTTTTCTATTATAAAACAAGGATGTTCTGACTTTAAAAGCCCCAAAGAAGTTAAAGATAATAGTAATTGGGTTTTAGTTTATAATTTGGTATATCTTGGTTTAGGGCTGTTAATAACACATTGACATTTTTAATTTTTTTAGTTAAGTAAGCTTATGAGATTTTTTTATTACTTTTCGTTGTTTCCATCCCAATAAATGCCGAAATTAAAAGAGGCACCATATTTAATTTTATATTACTAGTATACTTGCTATTTCTATTAGTAATTACATGATTATTTTTTCTAGAGTTCTACAGTTTAACATTATCTCACTGGATCATGAGAGCAACCTTAGCATTGATTTATAATATCGAATATGAGGGTCTCGCAAAAAAAAGTTACTCTCTCTGCCTTCTTAACACTTTGTAATAAAGTAATGAATGGTAACTGAGGAGCTATCCAAACAGCATTTCTTTGCCCTGCAGCTTATGCATCAGTCAACAATTTCAATCGCTCGAATTTTTCATGCTCTAACACGCTTTTTTAAACCAATGCCAACCCTTTGTGACAAATAGTTACCGAGAATAACCACCAACTTTCCACAAAAGACCCGAGCCCAATCAATCCCGACAGGCAACAAAGCGTGCAAAACGCTCGCCACCATCCTCATTAAAACCCATCCAACAAACGCTAAACAAAAGGGGGATATTTGTCCTCACAGATTGTGACCTTGTCACAGTCCAGCGGTCCCCGTCGTACTTAACCCTCAAATCACTAATTGCTCGTCCAGTGTGGGGGTTCGCATAACCCCGCTTATGGATATCCTTCCGGAAAAACTTTCCATTTCATTCGCTTTGCATTATTTTGATTCCGCTTTGCCCTTCGCGTTTCCGTGTTCCTGCCCTTCGAAATGGAATCCTTTCATTTGGAATTAATCGGGATGTGAGCGGTTTCAGTTAGCTTGGTGCGTTGGCGGAATTATAAAAAGGCTTAATATATTCATCGGAAAGTTAAGTCTCTTTGCGTATGGTAATTGTATATAGCAGTTATAGATTTCGATCTTTTTACAGATAATCTGTTCAGTTATGAATTATTTTGTGAAATATCTTCCTCGCTGTTCTGATTAATGAAAGAGTAAGTCATGTTTTAGGTAGTGTTCGGCAACTAGTGGTCAAAAAGTAGTTAACTACCAACTACTAACTAGTCTGGGAAAATCTAGTTGCAACTAGTAGTTAACTATTTTTTCCTGGGACTAGTTGCAACTAGTAGTTAACTATTTCCCAAAGTAGTTAACTACTAGTTAACTAGTCTATTTAATTTCATAAACTATTTTTTGCCCAAATTCTAATACATCTTTCTTATCTATATCAAAAAAACTTTATGCTTCGCTCAAAACGGCGCTTTATTTCTGGTTATGGTATTTGAGTACTCTACCATGGCATTGTAGTTATAAATAGCAGTGTATTTTTTGTACAATTTGATAAAAATTTTAAACAAAATTTTTTTTAAAGTAGTTGAAAATTTGAAAGTAGTTTCAACTAGTAGTTATTAAAAAAAGTAGTTCAACTACTAGTTAAACTAGTTTAAACAAAAAGTAGTTAAACTACTAGTTAACTACTAGTTGATCGGTAGTTAACTACTAGTTGCAACTAGTTCTAGTTAACTAGTGCCGAACACTAGTTTTAAGCCACAAAAGAATTTAACGTGCATCATTCGCTTCAATGGCGCTTCGTTGATCTCATCCAGTGAAAGTTGTTTCAAGAGAGATCAAAAGTTTAACTGTTCTTACTAACAGATTACGGCCACATTCACTTCTATACATATGGATAATTCTATTTTTAATCTGCTCCTATAAAAAACCACTGGGAACGATTTTAAATTGAATGATCCTCGGAAGTATATTTGGCATTAGCCTTTATAGAATTCGACATTATTTGTAGTATACTCACCTGTTGTGTCCCACATCGAGGGAATCCGTTTCCTCTGGATATTCTGAGCACACTCGTGGTACCCCCATTGCCGTCGTAAAAGCAAGAGTCGTAGAAACCGTAAGTGTAGATTCTGCCGTAGAAACCTTCGGGTGTTTTCATGGTGAATTCAATTCCATCGGGGCTGCAAGACTGGCTCACTGCAAGATAAAAATTTCATGGGTCCTATTCGGTTTTAAGTATCCTCTACGTTTGTACTAATAGCTATCAAAATAAAGTAAGAATAAAGTTCTCGTGTCGTCTGAAGTTATTCAATGGACTGTTTTATGGAGAATGTGGTTGAGATGAGTTGCTTACCGTCGATGCAGTTTGCTGCACTGGCTCCGGGTATTCCGTTCATGGCGTTGGCATCTCTCTCGTAGAAGTCGAATTGGGAATCTTGTTCAAAATGTCCAGGGTTGTTTAGCTGAAGGTGTCGTGTATCTTGGTCACTGAGCTCGCAGTTATCGGGAATGACGTTTCTACAAAAGGAAATCATGAATTTAAAAAAAAAACTAGTAATGATCAGTTTTAGTAACTTATTAGAATCGTGTAAAAGCCTTGTCTATTTCTGAAAAGGATCTCTTCTTTCTTTTATTCATTTTTCTATCTTCGATTTATCTCATTGAATGAAGTAAGATATATTTTCTCTCAGGCACCAGAAGGGCTGTATTTAGATTTTTTTTTTGCGGGGAGGGGTCCTCAAAATATTAGTATTTTTGAATTTTCATCTTAAACCAGTGTGCAAATATAGGCCTGGTGTTGAATTAACAGACTAAAAATTGGTTAAGAAAGTGGAAGCGTTAAACAGTTTAAAATATAAATGGAGATTGGGTCTTAAGTACCTGAAATAAGCTTAAGCGGATTACATTTTAATTTGACATTGCATAACTAGAGAGGTTTTTACATCTTTCCAACTGGGCATAAAAAAAATGGACTGATTCAGATGCATTGTTCTGCAGGTCCACAGGAACCAATTTGGAGAAAGAAGGATCCAAGACGTTCGTCATTTAAAAGATATCATCAGAAGGATAACCTCAGATGCCTTACATACAGCAGATAGATTTGCTAGCTATTTGACTAATGAGCGCGGTCACCGAAGCTTCATAAACGTTTACGACCAATTAAACTAACCTGAAATTGAAGGACAAGCAGATGAACTCCCTCTCCTCGAGACAGGCCTTCTCGCACTCCTCCTCTCTCTCAGTCCTGACCACCCTTCTGACGTAGAAGCTCCTGAGCCTCGTGCCGAATCCCACCCTGCGGAAGGCACCGGCCCCCAAGAGCTGACCACCAGGCTTGCACAGTTCGTAGTTGTTGTTGGGGAAGGGCTGCTGCGGCATTCCGGGAGGGGGGAACACCCCGTTGCCATTGTGGAAGGGATTGGTGGGTGGGTAGCCCCCGGGGTACCCTCCAGGATATCCTTGGGAAGGTGGCACCCCCACTGGCGGGTACCCACCTCCGGCCTGGTTCCAAGAGTGGGCGCTACCCGAGCCCCAAGGTTGGGCAGCGGGGGCAGGGGGGTAGGCAGGGAAGTTGACGGGTCCGTGCTGTCCGGTTTGTCCGGCTCCGGCCCAGCCGCCTTGAGATGACCAGGGTCCTTGAGGCCAGGGTTGCTGTCCGGAGGGTCCGGGGTTGACCACTGGGCCTCCCATGCCCCATCGGGAAGGGCTGTAGTTGTTGGATGGAGCAGGTCCGTAGCCTGGACGGTGGATGAAGCTGTGTCCTCGGTTGCCCTGTCCTCGGACTGTGGAAAAGAAAAGCGCTGTAATTAGTGTGGGTTTATTTTAAGGCGGAGTTAATTTTATTATGTTTCTTAAAAAAGACTAATCTGTCTTAAACTTCAAAGCAGTCGATTAATTTGATGGAAAATATGGTTTTTGAGAGAAGATTAGGGATTAAAAAAATCTATGTATTTTTTGGCAGAATGCCTTACCCTTTTTTTTAACCAGTTCTTCAATTTGTAAGTAATAATGGTGTGGCGAAAAACTCTTACTAATTTTGAATGATTGTTTAAGGGTTGATTTCGGTGGTTAACGAGAGTTAATTCGAAAAATAAAATGTGTAAATTTTAATGCAGTCTCTCATTGACAAAATATTTTTTTTCATTGCTTTAGCGTTCATGGTATCTATAACATAACAAAAAAACCTTCCCAAACCAAATCGCTACCAAACCCGACCTTCACCAAGTAGGACATCATTTTTATTGAAAACCTTCACCAGTGAGTTATTGGTTAGTACAAGTGCAAATGTTAAGGACCTTGCGTTCCAGAACATCTATCTATCTATTACTTCACTAATACAGTGTGCCCTCCTTACCATCACCTCGTGTTAAAAATGTTACTCTTGAGAAGATTTATCTGTTCAAGCTAATGAAAGCCGTGCGTTTTGATTTTACTGTCACCCGTCAATTTAGTGTATGCAGAACCGGATGATCTATCTAGTGAGAGATAGTTTGATGTATATTAACTAGCTATAGGTTGGATTCGGGGTTTGATGGAGTTACAACGATGGCTGTCGCTTGATTGATTGATCTCTGGTGTTTTCATAGCCTGAACAGATAAAACGTTCCACCACCCGTTGCTGAACCTGCATCCACCACCGCCGTACTACTTACTCCACTTGAACTCATAGTAGTCGTAGGACTCGTCGTCCACCAGGTTGGGTTTGGTGGTGACTCCGCTGGACTGGCTGCTGAATCGGCAAGACTGAAATCGCGAGCTGTACTCTACGGACTGGCAGTCGCGGTTATAGCGCCGCATGCATTCGTCTAGACACTCCTGGAAGGAGTAGACCTTCACTTCGACCTGGTGGGCCACGTCCAGGCGTTTGCGGCGGAAACATTCGACGGTGGCGTTGCTGATGTAGGCGTCTGAGGAGAACAGGAATTATCTCTTAACCTCGGTTTGATGCTGTTTTGTGTTGATGTACTTTTTGAATTACTGAGGAGCAATTTTGAGGTTTGGGAAGTTAAATGGTTTAATATCAACGAAAACTCTGGGGGCCAAGGTATATGATGACCAAATTCGTTTTCGTGACCGAGGGCCCAAGGGTGCAAGGCATATGTTTTGGTTAGGTGTTCAACCTAAAGCGATACCCTCAAGTATTCAGTTTCTAAGTATGTTTGGTTTTCAGTTTTTGAACCCCCTGAAGGGGAGAAAGGCTGATAATTTCCAATTAATAATGCTTATCATTTTGTGTGCACGTTTTTAATATCCTTTAAAGAATAAAAATATTTACGAAGGAATACCTAAATATTCCTTACTTTTTTCTAAATAAATTGGAAAAATTATGGAAATGAGGGAAAATTTGTATTGCCTAGTAAGGGATGGTATATTTGAAAATTGAGTCACAGTAAATGACATAATATTAATGTATTACTATGGAAATGTTTTACTCAAAATGCGAAGCTCTGTTTTTGATTGGGTTGTAACTGTTAATCAACTCCGTGAGAAAGTAAACGTATAAAGAAAATAATAATTAATTTTTTATAGAGCTGTTTGAAAATGTTAAACAGGGCAAGGGTTTATGCTTGGAAATGTTAGTTGTTAGTAAGGCTCTTAAATATCACTAATGCCTTCCACTGATGAAGGTCGAGTTTAAAACTTCTCATCCCAATAACGTGCTTTCAAAGCTTTAAGTCAATCCAAAGTATTTTCTTTAGGAAAGAACTCTCATTATAATCATCATCATCATCAATGATGAGCTAAAGACGTTTTCAATGCAAAAGAACGTCTATGTCAAAGAATTAAACTGGAGGAAATAAAAAAATTGAATACTCTACACACAACATTACCTTGTTTTACAATTTATGAAAGAAACCCCTTTTTTAACTGATTCTTCTATCAGCCGAAATCACTTAATCTGCCCATTATTGCTTTTATACCGTCTATTGTGGAAATACGAGTACTTTCCTGGGCAACAGTTGCATTGCATAGAAAAATCTTAGTCTTACTCCGTTTCCATTGCACTAACTTAAACCTTGCAGAACGATACCATCTAATCACTTCACTTCTAGATAATATGTTTACTGCAAATCCTTCTTACCCCAACACACGGTTGCCTAATGTGGATTTTCAAAAGAAGCACTCCAGCTTATCCCGCTCCGAATATAAGATCGTGATAATTGATAGCAATACCAAGTTAGGACAAACATATGCACCTACCTCTATCGGCATTTCCACAAAGAATCCTGTAGAAATCCCCCTTGCTAGGCACCAAGGTGGTGGTGGATGCCTCCTGCAGCGGCATGTCATTTATATCGGCTGCGTCCGGGTAGTACATGTAAGTGGTGCAGAGCCAAGTATCTTCCTCATGGTAAAAAGCGGTGCAGAGATATCCGCGGGTCTCCAAGCTCTGGGAGCAGATGTCGGAACAACTCTGGAAGTGTTGCGTGTAGATGGTCTCCAGCTCCATGGCCCCGTTGGGACGCTTGCCGGATTCCATGATGTGGGCACGGTTGGGGCAGGCTTGGGCTTCTGCAACGAAGAGGCAGGGGGTTGAGATATGTTGATTCTTATGAATTTAATATTTTGTTTCACTGCTTATTTTTGTATAACTGTTTTAAAGGTCTTGGCTCAGCTGCTACATTTCAAGCCAACCTTTTTTTTGGCTTTACGACAGATTTCAGTTACGTAAAAGATCGTTTTGGACTTACCCGAGAGGCACATGTTCTCGACGTAGTCGCTGTTGGAGTCGCTGACGAAGCCGTTGGGGTTCATGGCCTTAGTGTTCCTGCTGAGGCGGCACTTCTGTCCCCCGCGATCGAAGCAGGCGGACAGGCACTCGGGGTCGTGCACGCACTTCTCCTCGCACTCCGTACGGTTGGTGGCGAACATCTCCTGGTCCGTGTGGCTCTCGAAGCAGTGGCCCGGCGTGCGCTTCATCACGTACAGCCGGTTGGGGCAGTCCGTCTGCAGGCGAGAGGCTGCAAGAGGACATTGGTTGAATATGGTTGGCTTTTATCCTTTCACTCCCTACCGCCTCAAATTTTCTTTAGGATTCAATGGCCAACTTCTGGGGCGGTCTAGGGCTAAAAGGGTTAAGTCGCCATTAACTTAGGCCCAATTTACACGATTCCAGTCGGCCTTTCAATCTAGGTACCCAGTCCATGCTAGTGACAAGATCGGGTAAACAGTGACTGATGGAGCTACTAGAACTAGATGTTCTAGCAAATATGGACATTTATATTACTCGAACGATTGTCACGATTTCGATTGTGAACGATTTTGGAAGTACACGAAAATTGTATTAACGTTAAAAGAAAAGATTTTAAAGATAATTTGATTTTTATTTCTGTTACTTTTCCTTTCCATTTTATCTTAAGACGATTTAAAGTGTTTTTAAGGAAAACTTAACTTTCTGACACATAGTAGTAGTCAACATCGGTGCACTTAGTTTAAGAAATTCTCGTATGCATAGGCACTGACTTATAGAAATTTTTGGGTGGGCTAGGCCAAAATTAAACTTTGGAGAATAGAAAATTTTTAAGACCAGCAACTTTTTTCCACTAATAATTTTTCAAATTTTACAATTTGTGTACTACTGTACCATTATTTTCATTAGTATGTGAAAATATTCGGTGGTCTCCCTTTCAAAAATTTTGAGTGGGCTTGACCCCACATGAAGTGGGCACCTATGTCAGCGTGTAAACCAGCAGACCAGTTCTCAGTCAGTCACCGCATTCTAGCTCCTGGTATAATATAAATTGGGCATAAGAGGCGTGAGAGTATGCATAGAAGGGAAATGTATGAGGATGGATATACTGTACTCACAGCTGAAGCAGACTTTGTTGAAGTGGAAGGTGTTGATCTGTCTGACCAGCACGTCCCCTCCGTCGGGCGAGGCTCTGTCGTGGTACATGTGGCACACGGACTCCTTGTACTCGGGCTCCACGTGCTGCGGTTTGGGCATGTGGTTGTCCGGCAAGTGGGAGTCCGGCAGCCGCTGTCCGGGCGTGAAGTCGAAGGACAGGCACTTGGGGTCCTCCTCGCACCGCTGCTTGCAGGTCTGGAGGACTCGCAGGGGGCTGTCCACGAGCGTCACCTGGGGAGGTTAGAGTTCTCTTTAACGTCTGTCGGGTCGTCGGATAAAAACCGTCTTTGATTTTGTAACGCTTTTAAGCCCAACCCTTTTTGAATTGAAGTAAATTTTTGCATGTATTTAACTTTGTAGGTATTTTTCTCTCTTGCCTCTATTCTCTCTAATATTCATCATATGTAAAATACTTTTATAAATAATCGCACTGAAAAAGGGGTGTTAGAACTAGAAGGGTTTAGGTTTTATGTAGAACTTTAGGGTTCTGCTTGATGTACCGATACTTAAGAACTTATGCCTATTTATTATTATTGTTGCCTTTTTTCTGCTTTAATTATACTTTGACATTTTTCAGTATTATTTTTACACTGCGTTATCTTAAGAATGTGCGAACTAATTGGTTTTTGGTGTATCAACACTAAAATCTTTTCTACATGCATTTATGCAGTTAAACGAGCTAGTACATTCATAAAAAAGTTTGTTAATCTACCTTTATTCATAAATTAGTAAAGGTATTCTGCATCATTAATAAAATTAAATCCTATCCTGAACTTACCGGTTATTTCAGAATTCAGTCTCAGTAATGAAAGGGGTATTTAAAGTTTCCCACTAAGTACTGAAATTAATATAGTATTATATTTTGAATTTCAACGGTTTACTTTGGAATAGGGCTTATTTATAGTAAAAAAAACCAACGATGACTTATAAGTGACTACAATACTAGCATGATATAAATTAGAATGACTTTAAAAGTGTCAAAAGTATACCAAACTTACCACTTCTCCTTTTGATAAACCAAATCCGTTGTTTCCACCCATCCTGTAGTTCATGACGAGCTCGAAAGCGTATTTTCCCATTCCATTATTGCAAGATTGAGCTGTAAAGATTTGAAAAGTTATTACACCAGAAGTTGAAAATATATTATTTTCCTAATATCCAAAAAATATACTATCTCTAGGAAATATATGTGACTTAAGTCAATTTAAATCCCTAAATCAGGTGCTATGATTTTCTCTCTTTTTTATTGGTTTTAAGACAATATAAGGGAAATATATTTTACATGATGAATAAATAATGATATTCAGTTGAAGAGTGTTTAAAGTCACCATCTAAAGATCTGTTGTTTACACTGTGGCACTCATAATTTACCTTCTAGTTATAAGTTTGTTATGAGTTTAGAACGAAAAGGTTTTACCCAAAAGGAAAGACATTTATGGAGAATAATTTAGTAATACTTAACAATAGCATTTCTCATTCATTTTTTGTAAACCTATAAAATGCCTTTAGTTTAAAATCGTTTGGCTGCTATAATTAATTCAGCTCAAAACTGTTTAAATTATAAACTGTGCAATCTCTACAGTAAATAAAATTGTAAAAAAAAAACAAACTGGCCTTAACCCTAAACCAATATGTGGGAAATGGGTTTTGTGAAGTTCTCCCTCTCAGCTTAAATACCCCATTATAAATGGGCTGTGGGCCATTTTCATATTATTGAATAATGACTACTCCATTATTAAAACAAGATGGATCATTCCTTAAATCTTCCAAAAGCTATTCTCAATGGATTTTCCCGGATCATGATCCGGGAAAACCAATAAACGTTTTTAAACCCCAAAGAGTAATGGTATTTTCCCAGGGCTCCAAATAAAACGAAAATTTCCAGGGGTTTACGAGTTGCTTGATAAACATGCATCCGGAATTATCTAGCTTATTCTCATTGCAAAATAATGGATCGAAAGTCATTCCAGGAGTTTAAGGATACGATGCGAGGTTTATACTTCCTGCTTAACGTGGGATTTTCTCTTTGTATGGTGGTGGGTACAGAAGGTTGTACATTCCTATAGGATTTCGGGAAAAATCAGCTCTCATTTTTCTTCAATTATTATTCTAATTTAAAAACCCATACTTTTATAATTACTTAGTGCTTAGAAGAGAAAAGGCCTTTAATACAATTTCTAGGAATGAAATATTAAGTAAATCAGCATAAAATATTATAGGCGGTAAAGATTTTACTCATAACAAAGGGATTAGTTTTTGTTAAACATTTTCTTCATCATTTTAAATCTGATTAATAAATTAATAAAATTGATTGCATAAATAGGATTTTCATAGGGATTCAAAAGTAATATTTTAAAGTACCGTATAAAAAAATCTTAAAGGTTATTCTTAAATGCATAATAGTTTTTCACATACGTTTTGAGTTATTACTTAACAAGTAGGATTAAGTTTTAGATTTTGAATACAGATTTCTACTATGGGTGGAGTTTTATGATTTATAGATAGTACTACGTGTAAGCACAGAATTTAAAACTCTTGTTACAGATAATTTAACTTAGGATCTTATTTCAATATTGCAGCAATACGCAACTTTATCAAAATTTATCAATAAAAACACTAAAACTATTAAGAGAGAACATTATCTCAATGATGTCTATAACGTTTTACTTTGAGAGTAGTACCTTAGGATTCGCCAGGGTCAAATCTCGTCAGGTTTTTTTTCGCAACATTTTACAACTTTCATACATGAAAACATTTAAAAAATTAAAAGCAACACTTCTGGGTGATGTATCTAATTTTTTTTACTTCAATGTTTGATTATTTTTTAGATTTAGCCGCCCTTTTTGGAAAACTTGGCGCTTATTAATCCTAAAGTACCGAGAAGGTCTAAACTTATAAATCACAGTAGGTCTTAAGTAGTAAATTATTTAATCATTTCAAAAATTCTGGAATATAGGGAAAATCAATAATGATCTGACCCAAACATGATGTATTTTAATAGTGCATTTCAGAAAAAGAAGAAATCTTTTAAAATTTACAGTCCTATAAAATCTCCATTATATACCATAGGTATCTCTCATAAAGGAACTATTTTCAACGATATTTGGGGAGAGGTAAAATTTGACTCAAACTATTTATATATAATGGGCTTTGACCAAGGAAGGTTTTACACGGCGATAAATGATCGAGTGTTCTTTTTTTCTACATAGGATTAAACTGTATGCCATCAGACATTTTTCAGAGACTATAGAGAAAAAGCAACCTGTCATGGCAAATTTTCAACAGGTTCAAATCCCACAACAAAATTAAGGTGCTTATAAAATATTAAGGGTCATTTGAAAGCTTCTCGAGTATTTAGAACACTTTGAAAACTTCGTAAGGCATCAAAGGAGGCTCTGTAGGAGCACTGAACGTTCGGAGTATACCTGTTTCAACGGTGTAATCCAAGGAGATCGTTGACGGCACCAACTTACCATCAGTGAGGAGACGTAAGGCAGCCAAGAAAGAAACGAGAGGTATCATAGTGACAATTGAATACAGTTTCATGTTGCAGCAGACTTATTGGCGAATGCACCTGTTGCCTCGCATTGGGGAGAGAAGAGCACCAAAAGAGAATGAATCCACAGGTGAGCGGTGCTTGTCCAGTTGGGGACCCAGCGATCGAGTGAGGAATGAGTGGTGGACACTGGGCACTAATATCGCCCCCGTGACGTCATGGCAGCGAGAGGCCAATGTCAGCCCATCCGGGGCGGCCAGAAAGCACATCCCGGAAGGTGGGTTCGTTTTTTCGGCTGTTTGTTCTTTTTTTTTTTCGAATTCCAGAATGGGTGCCCACGACCAGGAGGAAATGAGTCTGCTTGGAGATGGAATGAACTTAGGAGTTGAGTTGGTGGTTGCGGAGTGGAATGGTGCATCCATTTTGGACCACTTGATTTTGGGGGAGTTGAGTTCGTCTTTGGTTTCATTGGATTGGGTGATTTTAACGAAGGACCTCTCTAACAAGGAAGAAATGGTTAAAAGGAATAATGAACAGATGGGTTTGGATGGAAGAGTCTCTTTGGGTCAGGTTTGCGCCATCTTTGACCATTTGATCATTACTAGGTTGTCTGAGGTAGTTTAATATAGAAACCTAGTATCGAATGAAAAAGAAAGTAAGACTTGTACCAACACAAAAGTAATTTCTTTTTATCAAGTAAGCCATTTGGGTGAACGCAACCATGGTTGGTTTATGAGTAAAATACGAAAAAGCTAATTAAAGTTACTGTTGTCAGTAATTCCTACGTTTACGAGGATTTACAGAGAGGAGGGGTAAGGATTAATAGAAATAAATTTTATATTATTTTTTTTATTTAGTTCAACAAGTATTAAAGAAGACACAAATTTGGTCACAAAGTAACAAATTTAAAGTCACAAATTTGGAAACTATAAATAAAGTATAATGGTTCTAAGAAGATATTTGCAATAGTAGAATAAAACTGTATTTAATTTTGTATGGCAAATGTTCCCATAATTTTGTAGTTTTTTTAGAAGAAACTATGTATTTCAGCTCCTATTAGAAATCCTAGCTAAGAGATGATATAGCTTAATCTCTTAATATAGAATAATCCCTTAAGAGAAATAGTCTCTTAAATTCTATATAATTGATTAAATTATTTATAATAACCCATCCTTGTTTGTTTCTTTCTTGAGATTCTCATAAATCACAAACATCCTCGATACTTCCACACCAACAGTCAACCAATTAAAACTTAACTCATAAAATTAAAACTCTACAATTTAAATTTAACTAACTGGCCATAGTCTGCAACTAAATAACGCCAATCCCTGCGTGACCAAACATGGCGTTGCTGACGAACCATCGTGTTCATCGCCTCTCCCCTTTGGGTGTGGACTCGGACAAGATGATGTCCCATCCTGCGGTGATAGCGAAAGTGTTTTGTTCTCCACTGGGTCAATTGGAGGAGGTAAGGGATCTAAATGAAAAGGGGGCTGGGCGACAGAAAATGAGGCGTGAAATTATGGGACACTCGTAATCCCTTCTTTGTTTGATTGTGACAGTTGTGGGGTGCTGTACGCCCCCTTTTACATGCGTATTAAATACATATTGAAAAATGTATTTCTATTTATACAGTGTGTCACTTTTGTTAGAGGGGCTCAATCTATACTTGTTATTCAAGCCGTGTTCCGTTTTGCAGGATGACTATGAAACTGTGAACCTGGCAAGATGATGATATTGTTGTTTGAAAGGATAGAATGGTTTCTACGTTGAGATTTAATTCATATTTAAGTATTTCTGATATAATGTGAATTGGAGATATGAATTCTAAACTGCTTTCCAAAAGTTAAGGAAAAGGCGGTTGTTCCGATACAGCGCCCAGAAAATTCTCACCCGCAAAATTTATAGCATAAGATCATCAATGAATAATAATATATTATATCAGATCAAATTTATCCTAAAGTAGATTTGTCAATCTACTTTCAGTTGAAAAATTTTATCCTGTTGTTGATGACATCCGTATCTGGGGTCGAAATTTATAAATAAAAATATGCAAAATTGTATTAATTTTTCTTCCTTATACCTGGGAATAACTAATGAAGTGTTGCCTTTTCCTGCACGTTTAATGTACGTACAGGTTATAAAATAAATTCACTATTCACAAGAGCATCTAGCTACCATATCTCTAGCGACGGATTTACAACCTAAAGGTACCTGTTTGAACGATGCGTTGATACAATAATGAATCAGATGACTTGTGGAGCCTTTTTTATTACAGCAGTGCACTAGAATATATAGCAGTCGGCGCGCTTGGCGCGGTAACAAATATCGACGCCAACTTGGCGTGAGTGTGGATAGTAATTTACATAAATTTGCATTAAACATAGTGATTTACATAAAATTGCAGTGAACATAACTTCCCGCCTTAGGACGGTCCAGTCCTAAATAAATTAAGTTTAAATCACAAAGAAATATAAAGTTCAGTTTTGTCTAGGCAACAGGCAGACCTTGCCTATTGGCCTCTTGTAGACACCTTTGCTCGTTTTCACCGTAACCACTCGAACAAGAGAGTCCTTTCCTGGATGTACGTCGAGGATGAGTCCGAGAGGCCAGGATGCAGGGGGGGAGTCTTTCTCTTTCAGGATTACAACGTCACCGACCTTGAGGTTGTCGGTAGGGTGCTGCCACTTACAGCGTTGGTTAAGTGAGTGTAAGTACTCACGGTGCCATCTCTTCCAAAATCCGCGTCTTAGATTCTGGATTAGCTCCCATCTAGTAGATAGCTTCATATTTGGCGTCGGATCTGGAATAAAAGTTGCTACTTCTCCTATAAGAAAATGAGAAGGCGTTAATACATGAATTGAATCCGGATCATTTTGATCTAAGGATGTGAGTGGACGGGAATTCAACAATCCTTCGATTTGACACAAGAGAGTGGATAGTTCTTCATAGGTGAGCAGGTTTTCACCGATTATACGTCTAAGGTGAAATTTGGTTGATTTAACACCTGCTTCCCAAATCCCTCCAAAGTGAGGTGAAGTGGGTGGAATAAAATGCCATTCTATACAGTCTTTCGCGAGAAACTCGCAAACAGAGTCATCTCTGGACAGTTCTTCAAGCAAGTACTCCAACTCTTGGAGATGGCGTTTAGCCCCAATAAAGTTTGTAGCGTTATCGCTGAAAATACCTTTGGGTACACCTCTTCGTGAAACGAAGCGACGTAGAGCTGCTATAAACGACTCAGTTCCTAGATCACTCACTATTTCTAGGTGTAGGGCTTTAGATGCGAGACACACAAATAAGCATATGTAACCCTTTGTGCTTTTTGCACCTCTTCCTTTATTGACCTTTACCGGAATCGGGCCAGCTAAATCAATGCCTACATTAAGGAACGCCCTTGTGAACTGAACACGTTCCTCGGGAAGTGATCCCATCATTTGTTTGCCGGTACGACCTTTAAATCTTAAACATTTGACACATTTATTAATGCAGTTACCAATAACCCTTTTGGCTCTTAAGATCCAATATTTTTGTTTAACTAAGTGGGACAATAATGTAGGGCCTGCATGTAAGTTAGCAATATGAGCTTCTTGGACAATAAGGGTTGCAATTTTATGCTTCCCTGGGATTATGGCTGGGTGTTTAGTTTCATATTTTACAGTAGAATTTTCAATTCTTCCACCTACACGTAAAACAGCATCCTCATCCAAAAAAGGGTAGAGTGCTTTTAATGGACTACTTTTCTTTAAGGCTAGATTCTTCTTAATGCAGTTAATTTCTTCACTAAAGTACTTCATTTGTACCCACCTTAAGATTATATTAAGAGCTTCACTAAATTCTTTGGCAGTTACTGCCGTAGTTAACTGGGCATTTCGAGAATAGGAAATCCATCTTCTACAATAAGTTATAACTTTACAAATTTTGGTTAGGGACGAATGGGCTTCAAATATGTCTTCTAAAGTGTCATTCTTGGACACAGTTAAAAAGGAATAAATAGAGTTTACCTTCTCTTCTTTGAAGGCATCTGAATTTAAATCATCCAAACCATTAGGGTCCTGGGGAGGAACTGGATTGGCTTCTGAGAGAAACTTTGGCCCATGCCACCAGAGTGTAGACTCCTTCAATTGTTTGGCGAGTAGTCCTCTAGAAGCAATGTCAGCCGGGTTCTCCTTACTCTGTACATAATGCCACTGGTCGTTGGAGATAGATTCCAAAATTTCACAAGTCCTGTTGCCGATGAACTGCTTCCATCTCCGAGGAGGGCTAGACAACCAGGTTAATACGACCTTCGAATCAGACCAAGCATAAATGCATGAGATACAGGAATCAAGAACAGTTTTTATAACATTTAGCAATCTCGTAAGTAATAAGGCTGCGCATAATTCTAATTTTGCAATAGTTAGAGGTTTGATAGGAGAAACCTTAGTTTTAGAAACTAATAAATTCACCTTTGCTTCCCCGTTTATAACTTCACGGCAATAAACAACGGCTGCGTACGCCAGTTCAGATGCGTCGCTGAAGCCATGCAATTCAACTTTACACGTACCTATTCTAATGCTACGTGGAATTTGTATAGCTTCAATTAGGTCAAATTGACCTTTGATAGTAAGCCATTTTTTAGCTAGATCAGACGGAATAGGTGTATCCCAATCTAAATTAAGTAACCAAAGTTTTTGGTATAATATTTTTAGAAGAATTACACAAGGTGCTAATAATCCTAAGGGATCAAACACTCTTGCTGTGTGAGATAACAAGCTTCTTTTGGTGACATCACCCTCAAAGTTCAAAGAAGACTTAAAATATAAAGTATCTGATTTGTTATCCCAGTGTAAACCCAGTACCTTGTTGTACTCATCAGGTAAGATCTCAAAGTCAACTAAGTTGCTTTCGCCAAAAGAAACTTCATTTAGAAGTTCTAAAGAGTTTGACCTCCATTTTCTCAAGTTTAATCCTCGAGTTTTTAGAAGCATGGATACCTCTTTACATAGTTTCACCGCGTCGTCTAAATTATCAGTACCTGAGATAAAATCATCCATATAGAAGTTTTTTTCAATTTCAGACGAAGCAGTAGGATATTCTAAATTACCATCAATAGCAATTTGCTTTAAACATCTAGCAGCCAAGAATGAGGAAGAAGAAAAACCATACGTTACGGTTTGTAGCTCGTATTCCTCCAAGCCTAGATCTGGATCTTCCCGCCAGACGATGCGTTGAAACCTCCGATCCTCTTCTGCCAGCCAGATTTGCCGGTAAAACTTTTCTATGTCGGCGGAAAACGCATACCTGTGACTACGGAAATTCACCAAGATTTCAAATAAATCACGTTGAATGGAAGGTCCAACTGCAAGAAGAGAGTTAATAGACTTTCCTGTGGAAGAAACAGAAGATGCGTCAAACACTACACGATATTTCGTAGTACTAGAAGAAGTTTTTGTGACGCAATGATGTGGAAGATGCAAGTTTTCTAAGCGCTTGTCTTCCAACATGGGATTAACTTTACACATATGACCAAGGTCTTTATATTCCTGCATAAACTCAATGTATGCTAGTTTCATAGCGGGATTGCGTTGCAATCTTCTTTCGGTTGCTAAGAAACGCTGAGTTGCTATTTGTTTTGATTCCCCGAGCTCAGATTGTGGCTCAATAAAAGGTAGTTTTACCATAAATCGACCATCTTTGTTAATTTTATAATTTTGCACAAAGTGATCTTCGGCAAACACTTCTTGCTCAGTTAGTTTACTGTTAGGGACAACATTAGGGACCCTTTCAATTTCCCAAAAAAGTTTCAAAACTTTATCAATATCTAAGTTTGTATTTATGCAGGTTAGGGACAAGAGGCATAAATTTTGCTTATCCTCATTAGAAGGTTTACCTTTACCTGCCAAAACATATCCAAAAACAGTATTCTGAGCAACGATCGAATTATCCGACACTGACATTTTTTCAGGTTTCAAAAAATTGAACACATAATCAGACCCAAATAAAATGTCAATAGACTTTGGAATTTCAAACCCTGGATCTGCTAATGGGAGTGAAAATAAATAGTCTGGTTTAGAAAGTTCAAGCCTTTTCAGTGGGACTAGGGTAGTTAAAGTAGCTAGTACATAAGCATCAACTTTAAACGCAAAATTTATATCATTTTTAGAGAATACAAAAAGGTGCACAATACCTTTAGTTGAGCATGTTATTAGAGATCCAATCCCACTTACAGGAAACCTTGAGTTAGAGCGTTTTATACCCAATTTTGATACACAAGATTCTGATACGAACGTGCATTGACTACCAGTGTCCAATAAACCAACACATTCGATTTTTTGACTTTCAGAATTTTTAACTAACACGACTGCTGTTGGTAGCAAGCAAGTCGAGGGACCATCTGCATACATTGAAACGCTAGGGCTAACTGAAGTTGACGCCTCAATTTTAGGATCTTCAATCTTAGATACAAAGGCAGTAGCTGCTGTTTCGTGCAGCATTGTATTATGTCTATGCTTACACACGTTACATATACCGTAACTAGAAGTACAATCCTTAACGTTATGTTTACCAAAACAACCCGTACATAGAGAGTGTTGGTAAAGGAACCTTCTGCGAGATGAAATAGATAGATCTTTAAATTTTGGACACTTCGATAAAAAGTGCGATCCAGTGCATTTTTTACACTTAGGATTAACAGAACTCCGCGTATTGTATGCGGGGGTTGTCTTCGAATTAAGACTTTCAGCTCCGTGGCCTTTGGATACATCAAGATACGAACAGCGATTGTTTAGAAATGTAATAAAAGTTTCAGCTGTAGGAAACTCTACATTTGTAGTTTCTTGTGCCCAAAGATGGCGCGTTTCAGCGTCTACCTTTTCTAATAGTAGGTAAACAAGCCAAACGTCTCTTGATGTAGCCCTTTCATCTAATGACTTTAAACCGCGGATAACCTCATCAGTTATATCAGCTAACTTACGCAAAGCTAACCCATCAGGATTTGGTATTTTATTTTGTTCAAAGAACGTACTCAAAAGAGCAGAACAGATTTGCTTTTTATTATCAAAGCGTTGTACTAACTTATCCCAAGCCTCGTCATAGCTAGCTTCCGAGATCGGGATATGACGTATCAAAGAAGCAGGTTTTTCGGATAATAAACCCTTTAGATAGTGAAATTTTTGAATCTTAGTAATCGATTCATTAGAGTCGACTGTAGCGACAAATAAATCCTTAAAGGATGGCCAATCCGTTAAGTTCCCAGAAAACATGGGTATATTAATTTTAGGCAACCTCACAAAATTAGAAGGGGGCTGCATAATACTTGAATTAGATTGATTCAACTGATCATACTGAGGTGATTCCTGATCAATCTTTTCAATTTTATCTAAGATAGTAGATTTGAGTTGTAAATAAACATCCTCATACGTATCATACTCCGATTGGTCATCTGGAAGTTGGTTATCTTGAGCTAAAAATTCTGCCCACACTTCATTTAATCTTTCGCATCGTGCTGATAAGTCACTTTTAGAAAAGCTAGTATTATTTTCTAAATAAGTTTTAAGTCTGGTGAAAGAGGCCTTAGCTCTACCTCGCAATACAATTATTTCAGAAGTAGTCATTGTACGAATTTAACAACTGAATCCAAACTTAAACTTTTATACTTATCTTCAATCTTCGATCGACTTTTGTATTCGTCGATACTTCACCCTTCAATCTTCGTCCCTGTTCGGGCGCCAGCTGTTTGAACGATGCGTTGATACAATAATGAATCAGATGACTTGTGGAGCCTTTTTTATTACAGCAGTGCACTAGAATATATAGCAGTCGGCGCGCTTGGCGCGGTAACAAATATCGACGCCAACTTGGCGTGAGTGTGGATAGTAATTTACATAAATTTGCATTAAACATAGTGATTTACATAAAATTGCAGTGAACAGTACCGTTCCACTCCCTTTTATGATTTTCCCTTCAGAGATCATATTACTGGAATTTTCAAAAAAAGTGGCTTTATTAGTAATTTTCAAAAAAAAAAATCACTTTACCCGTAACTGAAGCTTCTCTCCCCCATATTGTTCTCTTCCGATCCTCAACAAATATCTTCCACTAAAATTTCCTTCACTTCTTGTGAACGGTACGGTATGTAGATAGAAGATCTTGAATAGGTGAAGGTATTTTATAATCATCCTGTATATTGAGAGTATTGGAATTTGAATTAATACTTCAATGTTATTTTTTTATCACTGTATACTGTATCAGTATTATGTTGATCGGTTTGTTTTAAAGTTACATAATTCTGTCTGCAAATGATAACTCGATAACTAACATATTATGATAGATAATGATAACTAAGATAGATAAACTCGAAGAAAGATTACCAACTAAGATAAGGTGTTTGATACTGTTTTAGCACGTTTCCAACTTATAACGTATCAAATAGAAATTTCAGCAGCTAATTAACTACTATTTGGTTTAGAACATAGAGAAACATTAAAATGATATACATTTTGAAATTTATTTTCTTCATGTATGCATCATTTAAAATGTATAATAAAAATTAACATCATGGGAAAAAATTGATTTTCTTTATTTTAAATATATCTTGAATTCTATACCTTATTTAATTATAAAATTTCAAAGTTATTTAAAATTAACTTGAATTTAAATGTATATTTTTAGTTTTTGAATCAAACTTTTTCTGTGTATTGTTTATTTAATATGTAATAATACTCTAGAATTTTCAGTAACTTGAGAACAACCTTTCTTCAAAATGCTGTGGGATGTATTTAGAGCTAAAACATGCACCATATTGTATTTAATTTTAATGTGTAAATGCATTTTTCATTTGTATTAATAGTTAACACACGAAATTTCAACCTATGTGATAAATACTGTCTCTACTCTACATACAGGTTGAGACTACTTTGTTCAATAAAAATAATGCTGTATTGACTTTTTAGCACCAAAACAATACAACTCTATCCTATATAACGAAAAATTTATGTAGTACCTCTATCAATCCGCAGAAAATTTGCATGAAAAAATCCTGATAATCTAGTTCACCTTTGTTGAAGCTTATCCTTTGTGCATATTTTTATCTGGATAGAATCAGCTGCCAGAGATAGTTCCTCTTAACCTCGTTCTTCTTTATCCACTTTTTAATCGAACTTAATCGATTTCTTATTAAAAGCTCTTATATCTTCATTTTATGTAGTCTTTTATACCTTTCATTCAAGCCAATAAAATTGCATCGCGAATGGATAGTCATAGTAATGAGCAAGTGGTTAAAAGTTTTATTTTGGAGATTTTTGTTCTATAAATTTATATTTAAATTCCTTTAGATATTTAGTTTCAGTTGGAGATAAGACTTCATAAATTAATTCAAACCCTATTTCTATCATAAATTATTGGCACATTTTACTAAGGTACGTCAAACCGCACCGATCAAATCGTAATAGTGCGGAAAACTTGCCTACCCATAACAGTAACTCGTGTGGGAAATTTTAGCCCTATCAAATAATACATTCTGTTCTGAACCTCGGCCTAAAGTTTTGACTTTTTACCAAAAATATGCTATTTTGTAGTATTTCTTATGGTTCTGATGCCTTCTGATGCACATATTTTTTTCAGTAGGTGTGGTAAGGGTCTGATTAATCATGATTAATCTAAAGTGATTAATCGGGCATTATTAATAATGCCCGAAGTGGAGGCGGGCAAAGTGATAAATTTCATTCATAAATTCCACTGAATTTATCACATTGCCCGGGAATCATTAATAATGCCCGGATTTATCACACTGCCCGTAACATATATATCATTCTCCCAATATGAGTAAGTAAAACTGAGTTTCGCGGTTCATTATTTAACTTTAATTTTATGGTTACCTATTGTGGATTCGTGGTTACGTTACATATGTAACAAAAGAAATTTTTAAGATGGAGTGAGATAATCATAATGATGATGATGATAACGTTTTTTTTTTACCTTTGTGTAAATTTTAAGTGAATAATTTTTTTTGAAAAAAATGTGTTATGAAATATGTGTTCTGTTAGTTTTCTAAATATTAACTTTTAATCATCTATATTTGAAATGTTCTGCAAGTTGTAAAAAATGCCATAATCCATCCTTTCAAATGCCCTTACTTCTAGAACACATTCCAGAACACATTCTGGCTCAGCCTTGCTTTTTACGTAATAGAAAATTGTTTTTAATTGGTATTGATTTCAACTCTTGTCCTTTTAACTGTTTTTATAAATTATATAATAATCTTTTAAATCATTTGGATATTTTTAGTATGAGCCTAGGTGTTTTTAAAGTAACTGTGTTGTCTCTGCTTTAATTTTGGTGTTATGTCTCCTTTCATTTTTTTTGTATTGTGTGTTTTCCCCATGTAAATGGAATCTTATTTCTGTATGGTGGTGTTTGAATAAAATAAAAAATAAAATAAAAAAATAAATAAACACTGTTTGATCTTTCATATCAAATTTTTCCAATTGTGTGTAAGAGCTTCCCATACCTAATTATTATCAATACCTACATTGAAAATATCTGTTGTACGCAGCAAAAATGTTTTTAAAATGTTTAAAGATAATAAAGTTATCAACTCTTTAACAGAGATTGGAGGAGTACAATGTGTCTCTGTCTCCAATCTGGTTTATGAATGTATTTCTTATCATCTACATTTATTCAGATGTGTATAGTGATAGAGTAATCGTATCGTAACGAATAGATAATGCTGCAGCCTTTCGTGCCTCATACCAATTATGCAAAGGGACCAAAACACGTTACCCAACGCACGACAGAATCACCTTTTTCCCATCCGTAATAAACGCCCCGGACCAACATAATCGAACCGGCGACGGCGCAACTTTTTCCTTCTTTCCTGCCTTTTGTGGCCATCCTGCGTTGGACCTCTCAAGTGCCATTATGCAGCTCACACAGGGCGTCTACACCCACCGCTAACCTTCACAGAACTGGGAATCGGACGAAGGTTACACTTTATTATCCCTTTTGGCCATTGCCATTCCCGGTAAACAAAAAGACGACACTTTTTGTCTGTCTTGGCACCATCATCAACTGCTGGATATGGGTAAGGGGGGTAATTGGTATGCATCCTGTGGGCTTTTCAATGTCTGTTTCCAAAACAAAAAAAGGCATAATGATGGATGCAGTGAGGCCTCATTAAACAAAGGGCTTCGACATGTCTGCGACCTTTGATAGGTGTCAGCTAAAGGGGTGAAGCAAATGAGGTATAATCCGTGGCCGGAAAACAGCTACTGGATCGCCTGAGTGCTCCGAAGTGAAAAAGAGCTCCAAATAAAGGGGTGGATTGGAAAAAGTGAAGCAGGTATATCTGAATTGGAAATGAGCTTCTGTCGATTACTTTGACATAATCGGGTGGAGCTGATTATAAAGCGGAGGGTTGAATGAGCGTTTATGAAAATGAAGTCGAGGGTTTAGTATCAATGACCTCCGAGTTTAGTTATACCCCTCTGCTCGATGTAACATTTGTATGTGTGCGTCACACGTTTGGTTTTAAAAACACTTTCTCTAAAAATTTTTAGTCGCACCTGCTCTTTGCTGTAATCACACAACATTTAACTAAAACTAGAAATAAGTTGGTTTGAGACGCTGGACTCTCATCAGGGGGTCCATCCAACGTCCCACAACCACGATGGCCTTTCTGAAGCGACTACTGAACCCCGAGGCCATCGAAAATTACAAAAACAAATATAATACATGATACAAAAGATCGTGGTTATGGGACGGTGGATGGACCCCCTGATGAGAGTCCAGCGTATCAAACCAACTTATTTCTAATTTTATTTAAATGTTTTGTTTTCAATTTGACTATCTATTTTCCAAGCTGCTTCGGCACTGGAACAAGATCAGTCTATTATTTTAAATAAATTTAAACTAAATAAGATACTCATTTTAATTTTTTAAAAATTAATAAATTCTCTTATATTCTTTGCTGTTATGTTATGGTTGTGAGAAATTGATTTTTTTAAGTATGAAATAAATGTCGTCTAGGTGAAAAACTTAATACTCATTGGATCACTTTTTAAGTAATTGATGCAATCCACAGGTATTTTCATAAAACTGGAATTAATATGAATTTATTTATGTGATACAATTTTTGGTCAATTTTCAGCCACGACAAATGATGGTTATCATCCAGTATCAACTGTCGAAGGTCGTACAACTACAAAATGTTCAAAAACCGGAAACAGAGAAGACATAATCCATCTTTTAACTAGAAGTTCCTTTGATGTTCTCTTTCGTGGACCGAAAAAAAAATCTGATTTTCAATGATTATTTTTAAAGGTCGTTTAAATTTTTATAAGTAGACTTTTATGTCTGTGATACCTACTATTAAAAAATGTGTCACGGAAAAATTCCTTTACAATTTTTCAGTACTGTAGATTTGGTAGATAATCAATAATTTTCATTTTCAAGGATATTTTAAATGGAGAATCGTCAGTTTTAAAAAGGGAAAATGTCCAAAAATAATTTTTTTTTGATAATTAAAAACATCACGTGAGTGGTAGAACTTTTATTGTAAAACCGCCGAATTTTTTATGTAACTTCATAACATTATTTTAAGAGTAAAGAACAGAGTAATTAGAAAAACAAAAATTCTTCTCCAAAGTACCAACATTTGTGTTAAATCTGCAACCTTTAATAATGAATTGAAAGATCACTATCTATCAAACTATAAGTTTCCGAGTTTCCCTCAAATCTAAGTATAATTATGTTGACTATATTTATGATAATTTTGCAGCTGTGTTAAAAATTTTACAAATAATTTTACAGATTAATTTAAACAAGAAAAAATTAATCAAAAATGGATGGATGAAACATCTTAAAAATGATCAAAATGATAGAAAACCTGTATAAAAACATAAAATGCACCTTTTATGCAATTCATAAGAAAGAACTTAATGTAAGTAATTAAAACATTAGGTACTTTTTATCTAAATTTTTTGCCCATTTCTAAAATTCTTTGATTTTTAGAATTATCTAAATTTACGTATTATAGTATTGACAAAAGTAATAAAACACTTGCAGTTTTTTCCCAAGAAATTTCAAAAGTTAATTATAATACATTAATTGGTAAGCTTTATTCTGCTAGTTAGTGGCTTAGCTCTTGATTAATTCCTTTTATACCGTAGAAATAATATTTTGAAACCTTCTGAATATTAAATCTAATGTGCCGCAACATTTAATTCTCAGACCTTTGATTTTTATCAGTGGTAATGACTTTCCAAATTGAAGCTGAACGAAAAATTATAACATACACAAATGATAGAGATTTTGTACTCATGTTCCAACAATAAAACTTTAGCAAAGCTTATTAATAATGATCAAAAGCTTAGCCAGGAGTTTTCTTTACAGATGGTCTAATGAAAATATTTAAATTTAAACAATAAATTTACATTTTTATCATTATTTATTTTAATTACTTTGATGTTAATTAATATTTATTAGTCTTTTTACTTGCATCAGAATGCTGTTTAATTAATAAAAATAAAAATAAATTTTCATTTTATTTTTTGGAAATAGGGGTAATAGCAAAAAGAAAAGAGTGGTAACTGATTTCTGATATATTTAGTGAGGCCCTCGTTTTTCGGTTAACATAAAGCATAAAAAATTATTTTATACTTTTGAAACGTTTTTAAAACGTTGTTTTAAAAGTTTAAATAGTCTTAATATTTAAAGCGAAATCCACCTAACACCGATACATCTCTAATGTTATCATACATTAAATCCTTTTATTGAAAGTGAAATCCGAGCGAAAGCATGAAACATTAACTTTGATCCAGAAAATCTGCATAGTACTAACTGCGGAAGCTTTGGAACTTAGCATAACAAATCGTTAAAAGTTACACTTCCATTGAAGAACGCCATAGAGTACACGCTCGACTGAGCATCGATATTTATGGGCTCGCGACTGAAAAACCAATGCAAAATGGCGGCGCAATCGAAGCATGGAGGTTGTTTTGTGGCGGGAGTGATGCGACCTGACCTTAAGCCCATTGTAATCTGTCGCGTTTAATCGGTAATTCGGGCTTTACAGAAGTTTAAAAGTGTTCCGCTTGTTTGTAATATTAGATTTGTGTGTCTGTTTTTTTTCCCTTCTCACTGTTGGATTTTTCAGGGTGTACAAGACCAGATTTTAAAAATCCAGAAATGTTATGATCTGATGTAACCCTAGTTTGCAGGGTAACATCTAGCTATACTATAGTATGTTAGTAAGTAAGGCTAGTTAGTAAGTTAATTTCGACGTTATCTCATAATTTTAAAAAAATTTCACCTTACATAGGATTGCCCACTGCCTATTTTAGCATTCTATTTCCTCTCTTCCCCTTATATTAAATTCTTTTTTTAAATTTAATATTTTTTAATTATTTTAACACTAAAACCATTCGGTAACATTTCTTAAACTGAAAATTTGAAATTTATGATTTAATATCTGTAACGTGGTAGATTTGAAGAGCAGGCACAATGAAAACTGTTAAACAATTTTACTCATTCGTTTTCTATTATTTCGGAAAACTTTTATAAAATCACCATTTTAGTCCATACATGAAAAATTTTATCAATTTTAATATGTCTAAAAGTTTAAAAACTTTAAAAAAAATTATTGCTCAATGTCCCCCATATTTCTGGAATTCCATTTTAATTTGGTGAGATAATATCTACCCCGCCCAATTAACTCCTCCTTCTAAATTAACTCCATACTTGCAAAGCTTTTGTAAGTTATTTATCTTGTATAACATCTACTTTGAACCTACTTTGAACCTACAAAAACCTGTTTTACAAAACTAGAAGCCAGCTTTTGAATCGTCAGTTAAAAAAAGGGAATAAGCCCAAAAACCAAATTTTGAGAAAATTTAAAAGCTGTATAAGTAATGGAATTTTCATTGTATAACCACAAAATTAGTACTGGAAATTCAAGACCTTATTTAAAGTACAGAATAATCGTCAAATAAATATAAGTATAAAAATAATTTACAGTTGAAAAAATGTTAATGAACTTATTTCCTTTTTCAAACTTATGAAATTTCAGATATAAACATTCTTAAAAACCACTTTAATCGAAAAGTAAATTATATTTCTGCTTAGTTCACAGCACAAAAGGGAAGAATAAAAAGACTAAAACGAATAAAATTAAAAATTATTATGAAACTGAGTCATTAAGGCACTATCAGTGGAGTAAGTGAATATCAATGAAGTCAAACATTCATTGGATAAAAAGAGTAAAAAAAAAAACACTTTTAAATTAAAATAAATTTTTATTTTGGCTAAGTTTAAAATTACATATGATTAGTTTAGAAAAGAAAAGAAAATTAATTTAAATTTCAAATTTAATCAAATAATACAATGAATGGACATTGATTTCCCAAAATCAAGGGGCTCCAAACTATAGGGGGGTAGTTATTTTTTCCCTCTTTATACTCATGTGTAGAACGAAGCATGAAGGAAGATTTTTTTTGCCCAAAAAATGTCAAATTGCCGTTTTTGGACTTATTCTCTTTCAAACTGGAGATTCTTTTGTTGTACGATGGATGTTATACCGCATAGCTTTAAATTACTGTAAAACTAGTTTTTCCTTCATAGTAGTCAGTATGCAAAAGAAACAACTTTACAATGCTTCGCAGGCAGCTGTTTTGTTATCAAATTCACTCCGTAATTGATTGGTAAAAATATTGGGGTAGGAGGGGAAGAGTTACAAAACAAGTTTTGCGATAAGGGGTCGTCCATTAATTACAAATGGTGCGATAAGTCCATTAATTACAAATGGTGGGGATTTTTTTCTAAAATTTGGACTCTCTCGTAACTATTGATGAGGTTTAATGAGATTTGTTGTGAACCCCTCCCCATGCGTGAGATTTACTAAAACATTTGAATAACTAATTTTTTTAGCCTCATACTAAAAAAAACTTAGTTAATACTGATGTAATAATGATGATGTTGTGATGGATTTTTTACCAAAGATATAAAATCCTGAAGATATAATTAATTAAGGTCTCTAATTGAGTATTTTAAGTAATTTTTGGAAGAATATTTTTCTGACATTTTGTGTTTCATGGGATTCATGTGGTAAATGCAGAAATCATTCAGAATATAAAACGCTTGATTCGATACCTTTCACTCATCAAAAAATCTCCATCTCCACCCGTGCAAGGCCGGGCATATCAGCTAGTTTTATGAAATAAAACTAGCTAATAAATTAAATTTTTCTATTATTTTCAGTAATCTATATATATATAATTCTCTTACGTACGTACGTGGCTCACGAATTTGGCGGTATTTGTTTTCTCCCGTTGGCAACGGTTGGTTTGTTGTGGTTTTGTGTTTTGTTTACGTTTTGGCGAGTGTATGTACAATGTTCGTAATCACGAAACGCTCAATAACCTGGGTTCAAATCCAGGTAGTACACAATCTCAGCTAGGCTGTACCAGCGTATGGCGAGCGAGCGTAGCGAGCACAGGATTGCGAAGCAATCCTAGGGGAACTGCGTCAGAAGTTCCCGGGGTTTGGCGAGCTATAGCGAGCAGGGGGCGATAGCCCCCTAGTTTTTATTTAAAACGATAAAAATTTCATCATTTCTTTTAAATAAAAACAATAGAGTTGTCTATCCTTTTCTTTGAAATGAAGTAATATAGAAAGATAAATGCATATTCTCCTAATTATGTTTTTTTTTAGACTTTCATTGACCCACGCCTTTTTGGTAGAAATTGGTTAGATTTTGGGGGACCCATCATCTTCCTACTCTTTTAAGCTCACGTATTTAATGGACGTCCCCCAATTTCGTCATTTTTCTGAAATTCAAACGGAGAAAAAGTGTCTACTAGTTCGGTTGATTTGTTTTCTGTGATGGAAACATAAATAAATTTGGAATCACTGACAATTTTCATTCGCCCAATGATGTGTGATGAAATGTTTGCAATGAATAAAACTGTAAGTGAACTTATTGTAGCGCGTTAATGATAGAACGTAATTTTATTAGGAAATAAAATACAATAACTTAGGTGATTAAGATATATCAGGTGAGATTGGGTGTACAAATATAATCACTCGGGATATGAAGTTATTGCGGATATTGTATGAAAATACAAATTTTTCAAAGTGATTTGCCTCAAATGATTTGGAAATATCTTAAGATAATATACACTAATAAGAAAGATAACCTCTCATCCAAGAAGGTGAGGATCAGTGCAATAATACCCAATACTGCAAAAACGCATACATATTTTTTTTTTCATATAAACTGTACACTCATTATGGATGCTCATATCTTTAAATATGGTCCTGCTAAACACTCCCTTCCGGAAAAAGTACATCACCACCCCATACATGACTCATCTCTCATAGCGATGACAAAAAACTAGTTCACTTATTGTCGGAACAAAATAATCGGAATGGAGCATAATTCCGATTGGAATATTACACTCGGGCATCCATTGTGAGACAGGAGTACCCCTGAAGCTTGCGCGTGCGAGGTGTGGCCATCTGACAGCGTTGTTCCCATTGGCGTGCTGTGGTCCACCTGTTGAATGGAAGTCCATGGGCTACACGCAGATCAAAGAGTCCGTCTTTTGTGATGCCATCTGACCCATTTCCTGTGACTCTTGGGGCAGGGTGACGAAATTGAAGGGTTCCTTTTTGGCAGGTCGTAAAAGGACAGTCGGTGACACGGACTCCAAGTGATAAAAGACGAGTTAAACAATCGGAATTGGATGCTGGAAAGTGCTTCCGATAGTTTAGTAGTGTCATTAGATTCAAATGGGTTTATTTGTGAGAAAATTACCGAATTTATGAATTCAGATCTCATTTACCAATACCAAGTACTGGCCTAGTAGTTAGAGTATCTGACTGCGAGGAAGTACGTTTGAAGTTCAAAGGTTTTTTTTTTTAATTTTTAGTATGGCTAATTATTCCAATTAATTGAATTGAAATCACAAATTTATTCCAAACTAAAGCTTATTATAACTATAGCTTATTATAACTTTATTTTAATTAAAAATGAATTAAATTTCCCATGGTCCTTTTTTGTCCCATTTTTAGTTCGTTGTTACTGGGGTCATTTTTAAGTAAAAACCGTTGAGAAACCTTTTTATTGCATTTGTCCCTTTTTTTCCGCTATTTTAGTTGGCTACATTATTGAAGGCAAAAGAATACTTTTCGTCATATTTCTAAATTTAAATGATGATTGATAATGATTAATACCTATTTATAGAGTTGCTATGCCATTATTTGACAAACTTCATAAGAGACAATGGGTATGAGGTAATCCACTTACTTCTAATTTTAAACTATTAGTGACTCTAACCCAGTGAGCACACATGTACCATTTTCGTCCTATCTTCGTCGACTTTGTCGCGGATTTGTAGCGACTACGTTTACGTCGAGAAATTTCAAAAATGGGATGTCAAATGTTGGCATAAAATGAACGTATTCAGGCTCATCCCTATTAAAGCGAAAAGTTTCAAAAATTGTACGTAAAATGTTGGCCAAAAATGGACGTATTTGGGCTCATCCGATTTATGACGAGAAATTTCAAAATCCGGATGGCAATTGTTGCCCTAATCTGTACGTAATTCGGCTCATCAATTTTAGGAAGAAAAATTACCAAAACGGTTCATCAAATGTTGTCATAAAGGGGATGAAATCTGGATATCGCTTTTAAGACGAGAAATTACCAAAAATTGCTTTTTAGTAAATGTCAATTGTTGCCCAAAAGTGGACGTATTGGGCTCATCCCAGTTAAGGCGAAAAATTTCCAAATCTGGATGGCAATTGTTGCCCTAATCTGTACGTAATTCGGCTCATCAATTTTAGGAAAAAAAATTTCCAAAACGGTTTGTCAAATGTTGTCATAAAGGGGATGAAATCTGGATATCGCTTTTAAGACGAGAAATTACCAAAAATTGCTTTTTTTCGAAATGTCAATTGTTGCCCAAAAGTGGACGTATTGGGCTCATCCCAGTTAAGGCGAAAAATTTCCAAAACCGGACAGCAAATGTTGTCCTAACCTGATCGTAATCAGGACATTCCTATTACGAGAAAATGCTCTGTACAAAAAAGAAGAAACGCTACAGCTCAAACTCTACTGTTTTATTGCCTCAAAAACCTAGTGCTCATGCTGTTATTACTTTTTTGAATTTAGTCTTGGTCTTTGTTAGATTTCTACTCATGCAACTATTTTTTATTTTCCATTAAATATTTTTTAATAAAATAAATTTTATTTATAATTATCGAGTGTGCCAATTTATTTCAGTGCATTTCAGGTGGAGATTCTGAAGAAAATGGGTGGAGGAAGTGCAACCATTTTGTTAACTGGAATTATTGACAAAAGTCTCAATCTTCTGCATAAAACAGACATACATGGACAATTATGAAATGCATTATGTAGCAAGTAAGGCCGTAATACAGCTGCTTTTAACCAACCCACTACATAAAACGAACGTAACCTGCCTTATATTTAGCAAGTTTTCTAAGTTTGATCAAATATTTCGGTTTGGCAAAAAAAATTAACATGAAAACTTGCTAAATATAAGGCAGGTATACTTTTATTTTATGTAGCGGGTTGGTTAAAAGCGGCTGTTATACTGCCGTACTCGCTTAATACATTTCATAACTGTCCATGTGTCTGTTTTATGCAGTGGATTGAGATTTCAGTCATCGGAGGGCTCTAAATGGGATTTAAAGAGTACATAAATCGTCCCTATTTGGTACTAAAACCGTACGTCTGTTTTATGCAGCGGATTGGGACATAAGTCATCGGAGGGCTCTAAATGGGATGTAAATAATACATAAATCGTCCCTATTTCGTACTAAAACCGTACGTCGGTTTTATGCAGCGGATTGGTACTAAAGTCGTCAGAGCGCTCTAAATGGGATGTAAATAGTACATAAATCGTCCCTATTTCGTACTAAAACCGTACGTCTGTTTTATGCAGCGGATTGGTACTAAGCGCTCTAAATGGGATGTAAATAGTACATAAAGCGTCCCTATTTCGTACTAAAACCGTACATCTGTTTTATGCAGCGGATTGGAATTTTTGACATCGGAGGGCTCTAAATGGGATGTAAAGAGTACATAAAGCGTCCCTATTTCGTACTAAAACCGTACGTCTGTTTTATGCAGCGGATTGGAATTTTTGACATCGGACGGATCTAAATGGGATGTAAAGAGTACCTATAAGAGACGAAATTCGTCCGTAATGAAACGTATTCGCTACATATGTAGCGAATACGTCCCAATTAGGTAAACTCTAAAGCAGAAATTGGTACTCTTTTTGTACCATTTTTGTCGTGGCGATGTAAAAGGTGGTGACATCGCTACAAAAAAACTACCAAAAGTAGAGATATTCGCGATGTAGCGATTTCGTAATCTGGACGTATTCGCTACGTACTGTGCTCACTGCCCAGTGAGCACACATGTACCATTTTCGTCCTATCTTCGTCGACTTTGTCGCGAATTTGTAGCGACTACGTTTACGTCGAGAAATTTCAAAAATGGTATGTCAAATGTTGGCATAAAATGAACGTATTCAGGCTCATCCCTATTAAAGCGAAAAGTTTCAAAAATTGTACGTAAAATGTTGCCCAAAAATGGACGTATTTGGGCTCATCCGATTTATGACGAGAAATTTCAAAATCTGGATGGCAATTGTTGCCCTAATCTGTACGTAATTCGGCTCATCAATTTTAGGAAGAAAAATTACCAAAACGGTTCATCAAATGTTGTCATAAAGGGGATGAAATCTGGATATCGCTTTTAAGACGAGAAATTACCAAAAATTGCTTTTTTTCGAAATGTCAATTGTTGCCCAAAAGTGGACGTATTGGGCTCATCCCAGTTAAAGCGAAAAATTTCCAAAACCGGACAGCAAATGTTGTCCTAATCTGTACGTAATTCGGCTCATCAATTTTAGGAAGAAAAATTACCAAAACGGTTCGTCAAATGTTGTCATAAAGGGGATGAAATCTGGATATCGCTTTTAAGACGAGAAATTACCAAAAATTGCTTTTTTTCGAAATGTCAATTGTTGCCCAAAAGTGGACGTATTGGGCTCATCCCAGTTAAGGCGAAAAATTTCCAAAACCGGACAGCAAATGTTGTCCTAACCTGATCGTAATCAGGACATTCCTATATTCCTATTACGACGAGAAAATGCACTGTAAAAAAAGAAGAAACGCTACAGCTCAAACTCTACTGTTTTATTGTCTCAAAAACCTAGTGCTCATGCTGTTATTACTTTTTTGAATTTAGTCTTGGTCTTTGTTAGATTTCTACTCATGCAACTATTTTTTATTTTCCCATTAAATCTTTTTTAATAAAATAAGTTTTATTTATAATTATCGAGTGTGCTAATTCATTTCAGTGCATTTCAGGTGGAGATTCTGAAGAAAATGGGTGGAGGAAGTGCAACCATTTTGTTAACTGGAATTATTGACAAAAGTCTCAATCTTCTGCATAAAACAGACATACATGGACAATTATGAAATGCATTATGTAGCAAGTAAGGCCGTAATACAGCTGCTTTTAACCAACTCACTACATAAAACGAACGTAACCTGCCTTATATTTAGCAAGTTTTCTAAGTTTGATCAAATATTTCGGTTTGGCAAAAAAAAAAACTAACATGAAAACTTGCTAAATATAATGCAGGTATACGATTATTTTATGTAGCGGGTTGGTTAAAAGCGGCTGTAATACGGCCGTACTCGCTACTAATGCATTTCATATCTGTCCATGTGTGTGCCTGTTTTATGCAGCGGATTGAGATTTTAGTCATCGGGGGGCTCTTAATGGGATTTACAGAGTACATAAATCGTCCCTATTTGGTACTAAAACCGTACGTCTGTTTTATGCAGCGGATTGGGACATAAGTCATCGGAGGGCTCTAAATGGGATTTAAATAGTACATAAATCGTCCCTATTTCGTACTAAAACCGTACGTCTGTTTTATGCAGCGGATTGGTACTAAAGTCGTCAGAGCGCTCTAAATGGGATGTAAATAGTACATAAATCGTCCCTATTTCGTACTAAAACCGTACATCTGTTTTATGCAGCGGATTGGAATTTTTGACATCGGAGGGCTCTAAATGGGATGTAAAGAGTACATAAATCGTCCCTATTTCGTACTAAAACCGTACATCTGTTTTATGCAGCGGATTGGAATTTTTGACATCGGACGGATCTAAATGGGATGTAAAGAGCACCTATAAGAGACGAAATTCGTCCGTAATGAAACGTATTCGCTACATATGTAGCGAATACGTCCCAATTAGGTAAACTCTAAAGCAGAAATTGGTACTCTTTTTGTACCATTTTTGTCGTGGCGATGTAAAAGGTGGTGACATCGCTACAAAAAAACTACCAAAAGTAGAGATATTCGCGATGTAGCGATTTCGTAATCTGGACGTATTCGCTACGTACTGTGCTCACTGGGTGGGTAAGGTTTTAAGCCCAGATTCTTGTCCTGATAACTTTCCTACTCTCAATGGATCTCTAAAGACATAGAATTAAAAAAAAGAAATTTAGAAAAATTTCTTAGGATTTAGTAGAATAGTAGGGGAAAACGGGGGATTTGATACAAGGGGCCCATCGATACACTTTCAATATTCTTGACATAATATTCAATTTCTTTGGACATAAATCCACCAAGCCAAATCTCAGTAGTCCACAGAGTTCCGACGATGAAAAAGGATAAAATAAAGCCAATTATAATGCAGTTTAACTCAGTAGAGGAAAAAACAAGGTTTATGACGGCTGCGAAACAGAAGAGAATCACAGCAGATTTAATTAATCCTGATTTTAAAAATGTTCCTGTTTATATTAACGATCATCTATGTCCAGATTTGAAAAGACTACTGTCTCAGTGTAAAACTTTCAAACGGGAAAATGACTACAGTTTCTGTTGGTGCAAAAACGGCAAAATATTTCTAAGGAAATCGGAGGGATCCAAAATTTACAGAATCAAGAATGTAAGTGATCTTCTCAACATAACAAATGGCTAGTTTAGATGAAAATGATCTTAATTTGATCATCAAGGATCTCAGGGATTTCCCATATTTCTTTTCAACACCAATCAAAACTGATTTTCAAATTCTTAGTGATGTAAATATTTTTCATGTAAATATCAGAAGCATGAGACAAAACTTTGACGAATTTATAGCAGTGTTTGATAAGTGTTTGTTTACGTTTGATATTATTATTATGAGTGAAATTTGGATACATTCATTTGAGACTGGCTTGTATAATTTACATGGTTACCGTCTATTTTCTAACTGTAGACCAAATAATAGATCTGGTGGGATAATTATTTATGTTAAAGAAAATCTTGATTTCTCTTTAAGTAATAGCGATACAATTAGTTCTGCTGAATATTTGTGTATGTATAGTAAAATATTAGATTTATACATTTTAGCCTGTTACAGGTCACATTCTTTCACACCTAGTTTTTTTATAACAGAACTCAATACTTTGCTAAAAAATTGTAAATCTAAAAATATCGTATTAATTGGAGATCTAAATATAGACATTCTAAAAAATGACCCAGATTCGAATGTTTATATGGATTTTATGTATGACAAGGGTTTCAAATCATGTTTAAATATTCCAACTAGAATAACAGAAAAATCAAAAAGTTGTATTGACCACATTTTTATCAGAACCAAAACATTTCTTGTTAAAACTGGTTGTCTTTTAAACAGCTTAACTGATCATTATCCAATTGTTTGCAAATTAAGTACTGCTAAGTCAATAAATTCTGAAGAAAATAATGTAGGTAATTCAAAATACTGTATAGACCATGGAAAATTTGAGGCCCTTGTCAGCAGTGTTGATTTTAAAAATTCTTTGGGATGTATTGATGATTATGTGTCTTTTGAAAATTTAGTGCTTGATGTTTTTAAAAATTCAACTCATAATATTTCTTATCCTAAAGCAAAAAAGAAGAAAAATGGTTGGATAACAACAGAGATTATAAGTCTGATAAATGAAAAAGAAAAATTGTACCGTAAATTTAGAAAAAATATTTATGATGTAAATATAAAAAATCGTTACAAGGAGGCTCAAAATAAATTAAAAAGACAAATTAAATTAGCTAAAACAAGTTATTATTGTAATGAGTTTTCAAAATGTAGTAAAAACAGGCAAAAGGAATGGAATCTTATAAATAATATTTTTGGCAAAAATAGCAAAAAAAGGATCATTCCTAACACTATAAATTATAAAATTTTGGCAGATAACTTCAATCATTTTTTCGTTAATGTTGCAGACTCCAAACGAGATCATCATGCTCTCTCAATTACTACTACTTATTCAAATGTCAATTCCTTTTATCTTTATGATACAAGTATACAAGAAATAAATAATGTCCTAAATTCAATATGTGAAAATAAAGCTGTTGGTTATGATAAAATCCCAATTAAACTGTATAAAATGATATTTAAGCATAATCCCCATGAGTTTACGAGATTAATAAACAGCTTGTTAAAGGATGGAAATTTCCCAGACAGTTTGAAAATGGCAGTTGTTACTCCCATTTTTAAATCTGGAGATAAAGAAAATTTAACAAACTATAGACCAATATCTGTTTTACCAATTTTTTCAAAAATTATAGAAAAGATTATGAGGGACAAATTAACTTGCTTTTTGGACTCATCTAATTTCATTGCTAAAAATCAATACGGATTTAAAAAGGGATTTAGCACTGAAAATGCTTTGCATAAATTTTTTACCTTAATTTACATTAACATAAATAATAACTTAAAAACTGTTGCAATTTTCATAGATATATCAAAGGCTTTTGACTCAATAAACCATGATCTGTTAATTCAAAAATTATCAAGGGCAGGTATTAGAGGAGAGCAGCTACTGTGGTTTAGATCTTATTTAAAAAATAGAAAACAATGTGTAAAACTAGGGGATAATTTAAGTGATTTCAAATTTATAAAGAAGGGAGTACCTCAGGGATCCATTTTGGGCCCTTTGCTGTTTTTAATTTTCATAAATTATCTATGTGAGTTAAGACTTTTTGGAAAAATTATATCATACGCAGATGATACTGTATTGGTTTACTCTGCTCAAAATTATACTACTTTAGAAAAAAATATAAACACAGATTTAATTAAGCTAAAGGATTGGTTTCAAAAAAATGATATCTCAATAAACAGTAATAAAACAAAGTACATAAATTTTAGTTTAATTCAGAGGACTAGTTTAGATCTTAATATAACATATCATGATTGTTTCAATATCGTTAATTGTAATTGTTTGAATCTTGAACGAGTAAATAGCTTTAAATATTTAGGTTTACATATCGACCAAAACTTAAAATATGCATCTCACATTGAATTTTTGAAAAATAAACTCCGTTATTATTTATTTATATTTTTTCATTTGAAAAATTATGTAGATAGATCCTTTTTAAAAATCCTATACTATTCATGGATACAATCTATTTTACAATATGGAATTATTTTCTGGGGGGGGGGGTGATTATTTGTCAAATCTGTTACCTTTAATAAACTTACAAAAAAGATTACTTAAGTATATAAACGATGACCATCTTTTATCTATAAAGAAACTTTTTTACTTCAGAACATTACTTTATATACATAACAACTTTATCTTGTTTGATAGCTCTAATACCTATTATGATCTCAGAAAACCACCTCTTCTAGATACTCCGAAACCCAACAAAGAAATTTTACGTAAAAGTTTTGTCTACCAGGGTCCTTTCTACTACAATAAACTACCTATGCAATTAACTACAAATTCCAATAAATTTTCTTTTAAAAGGGAATTATTTAATTTTTTATTGAACTCGGATGATTATGTATTTTCTTGATAAATATTCACATTTTGCTCATTTAGTTCTCAGTTTATGATCTTCATCTAACGTCGTTTGTTTTATATCATATATATTTGTCTTTGTCCATATGGTCTAGTGTGTTCTTATCTTTTATTTAAATTGGGTTGTATTTTTGTATAGAGCCACAAAGTAACTGTAATATTTTTCTGTGCTGTCCATTGCCATATCTTGTAATTATTTCTATTTTTATATTTATGTACTTAATTTCTTTTTATTTATATATGTTTAAATCGAAAAACTTTTTGTTTCACTTGGAAGGGCCAATTTCGGCCCCTTAGTGAACAATATAATGTCGCTTTTTTTTCTCTCTCTCTTTCATTGGATGTAAAGGTTGAAAATTTTTCATAATAAATTATTATTATTATTATTATTATTATAATATATCAAAAACTATCGATGTTATTTAGGTTGCATTTTTCACTATCACTGGTCTAGCACTGCTGGCCAATGGGGGCGTGCAACAACAACAACAACAGGTTATATTTTTATTAAAAGTTAACTTTATATGCATAATAAGCATTGAAGATGAAATTATTAAGCTTCTAAGCAAAATTTAAAACTTTCCTGGCGCTATTATACTTTGAATACAGAGATCAGTAAATTCCAAAAGCAAATTCGTTCTTGTTACCAATACGGGATATACTTAAATTTTAAATATCCTTTGTATATTTTTAAAAATAAAGATGTTTATTCAAAAATTAACCGATGGTGTACATGGATGCATATCAAAGTGCCCATATTCTACGTGAGCGGGAGAATATAATAATTTTAAAAAATCAGTTGTGGAAGTAAGCTAGGTCTACAGTGAAGGTTATTTATGTTGTAATTGAAATGCCAATTTTGGAATCTTTAGGTCCTATCAAGTGTTTGAGATAGAAAACTGCTTGTATTGTAGCTATATGCATTTGAAAGGTTTGGGGCACAATAATGTCATTTCCTTTTAGATGTATTTAACTGCTTTTAGGAACTATCGCTCCTATACACATCTGATATTTGAGAATTGATTCAAACCATTTTTGGTGGAGGTGGATAAAGTATTAGTGTTTTCAACGAATGTATGATACGACTGTCGGTCATTATTCTCTAAGAACTCGATTTTTCAGATATTGGTGTAAAAATGTCACAAAAAATAAATCCTGTAATGACTGGAATCTGGCAAAACATGGGCATCATTTTGGTTTTTACTTGGGGGGGGGGGTAAGTCTTTTGGACCAAGATTTTTTTCTAAAAAGAAACGCTAGCCTTGAATGCCCCTGTGTTCCTATTCCCCTGTGTTCCCTATGGTGTAATGGTATGTTTTCTTTATTTCTGTCACTAAACGTTTTCTATTCATATAAACTGAATTAAATGAATAAAACTATTTATCAAATTACTTTCGTGTTACGTTTTAAACCCATTTATTTTGTTTATTTTTGGTTAAAATATTGTTGTGTTTGGTAAGTAAATGACATAAAAAAGCTAAATATTACTTTAAAAATGCATGTTTATGTTATTTAAATGGAGTAAAATAACTATTTCTTCATATCTATTAATTTTTTTAACATATCCAACTCGTCTTTACATGTACGTTTGAAAATTAGCAATAAAAATTAATTTTTATCTTTGGAACTGACAAAAAAAAAAGTTTCGAATGAGTTTGAATGAATTTGAGTTTTTGAGTTTCGAATGAATTTGGTAAGGACAAAAATGACCATTTCTTAATAGTAGAAGATTAGATGTGTATGTGTGTAGATTGTAGAACTTCGTGTGCTATTTTGAAAATGTTCCTTTTTTTTCAATTAACAGTAAAGTTTTTATTAAGAAATATTGCAAGTGTGTTTTTTAATTCACTGAGTGAAGATTGTTTTTAATTCACTCACCCTAGTGTGGCCTAAAATGCGGTCAACTCAAAACAAAAGATACATAAACAGCTACTTGATTAGAACCTTGATTGACATTTTCATCTTATTCGTTTGCATTTAAGCTATAGAACACAAAAAAAGCCCCTGTAATATTAGAACATTCAATAAACAACATCAAAATATAATTTTTATTTTAATAAATTGATCAGGATGATATCACTCACAAGAATTATCAAAATAATCAAGAACTCGTTGTATTTCACCTGTGATAGTATCGACGCAGTTGCATATATTCTCCATATTATTTTCACTACTGCATTGCATCATATAATACTCACCATTATTTCTACATGAAACAGTGTAGTACGCATCTGTAAGGAGAACACAAAGAAAAATTTTTTACATTTGAAGATGATAGCGGAATCAATTCAAAATGTTATTAAATTATTTATTTTGGAAATTTCAAATCAAAAGTGATTAAACTTCATATACCTACTGTAGTCATGGCAAAGTGTTAAACTGGGCATTGTTAATAATGACCGAAGTGAGGCGGGCAACGTGATAAATTCAATGGTATTTATCCCCTTGCCCGAAATACGCGGTCATTGTTAATAATGCCCGTATTTATCACATTGCCCTCAATATATGTATAGTGTATATGTATAGTATAGACTGTAAATATTGATTCAACCTTTCATCCCTTCAGTGGGTCGATACAACTGAGGACCAAGCGTGCTTGGGAACTAAACACTGGGGGTCTTGCGTTAGACTGACCACCTAACCGGGACATATGCCTTGCAGCCAGAGATATTTTTAACTCCTCTGAGAGGGTATTTCACTCCTTGAAAATCGGAAATACTCCTTAAAAAACTGGCCAGGAGTATTTTTACTCTTTGAATTTTCCACAAAGGTTTAGCTTAAAAAAATTCACCGTGCCCCACCGAAATCAACAAATAATATTTTTCTACTCAAAAGAGAAGTAAGTGGTAGTCATTGGTCTTCGTCTTTGAGTGAATTTTCTTCTTCGGAGTACCCAAAACAGGAGGCAAGTGGCCAAAACACTGTTCTGTATTTGTGAACCCGTTTTTGGTTTCAACCACGGCACCCTAACTATCATACTTTTTAATTGTGTTTTCCATAGCCATAGTAATTCCATAGCCATAGTAATAAGAGCCATAGTAATTTTTTCATTCATTGTTCTGATGCTTAGGGAGTTTGATTGCGGTTTTCGTGTCTGTAATCTGTATATGTAGTTTCTGCTATTTTCGTATATCACTCCACATAATTGAATTTGACTCCTCCTAAAAAAAGTCAAAGAGTATTTTTACTACTCCAAAATAATCCTAGGAATAGTACTGCTTGCACCCCAGGGCCCCACGGTGAACGAAGATGGGCATCGTAGGCCTTGCACCACTAGGTCTTTAGCGCAAATGAGTTTAGTAGTAAATAATGAAAGTGTGTTCAGTAGGAAGTGTCAATTCCAATTGTTTAAAAACTTTTGTGTCGAGCTTTCTGCGCTAGATCTGATGGCTAATTTTTCAATTTTGGTTCAAAAATGACTAGTACAAGTATTATTTTTCCAATGCAGTGATTCCCCAGATATAGTTTTCACTCGTGGTGTCCTTTTATCGCTTCCCGACATGCCACGTTCCCCTTAGATATTGGTATTGGATTATAAGCAGTAATTGAAAAAAGGCAGATTATTTGTATTTTTGCGAGCAATTAGAAAATTAATCTCCATTCATAAATTAGCATCATAATACTACGATCTTATGGGTACTTATTTATTTTCCACATCTGGGTCAATATTAGCTGCATTTAACCTTAAATTTGGTTCAACATTAAGGCGATTTTTGTGTTCGTTTATTAGAAAACTAAATGATGGAAACATTTATTTACAATAGGTATGTACTGTAAAACAAGAAAATGCGTTTCAATGCCTTTTGTAAAATATTCCATGGACCCCCTAAATTTGTTCCATAGACCCCGGGGTCCATTAAAACAGATTAGGAACCACTGCTTTAATTTATTATTTTAATTTTGCTCTTATTAAAAACTTCATTAACCCATCATTGTAAATGAGCAGTTAACAAATAATTTTCCAAACAGTTTATATTTGTGAAATTTATTGGGTTTTTGGCATGCGTATCTTCCTTAAGGGTTCAAGAAAAATAACTATGTGCCCAAAACCATTACATTTTATAAATATAAATATATATTTATTTTATAAATATAAATATAAATATAAAATACATTTTAAAGTATAAACATGTATGTTTAAAATACATGTTTAAGCCCATATATCCGTTCCCAACCCCTATAATCTTCAAAGTGTTTATTATAATCTGATTATTACCCTTTTTTGGAAATTTTCATTGAAAATTTTCTGAGTTGAGCTTATCAAAAAGGCTAAGTTATAAGCTGAAGGTTAGATACATTACTCTTTATAGTAACTTTTATTAAGCATTCGTCTATTCCCATTAAAACCTACCTGAAATTTCCAAATTATATTTCTGTACGAAGCAATTGCAAGTTTTTAAATCGGACTGAAAAGGAGATATTTGGGTGCAGTCGTTTGCAAAGCATGCGCATTGTCCTGAATTGTTGCATTTCGTTATACCTTTAAAAATAAAAAAATAGGATTAAAATTAAAATCTAAAGGTTAGTAACAGATTTTGGAACTTGGTAAAGGTATCACATCACACACTTAACTTAAAAAAAGATTTCAATGATCCGTATCGACAGATTCAGAACTGTTAATTTAAGAGTAGTTTCAAATAATAAATCCATGAATCTTGATTTCAGAATAGAATAATAATAACTAAAATAATAGAATAATAATAACAGAATAGAATAACCAAAGCCTTAAAAAAGGCATATTTTTGTTAAGTAACTTAAACCCCTTTTAAGATATATACTATAAACTCTCAAAGAAGAACGATATGATATGATTGGAAAACATTGAATGATGGTTTACAAACCTTCTAAAGGATGTGTTGTATAGAATCGATCAATTTTCATCCCGATCTTTTTTATCCAAACACAAAAGAAGATGAGCAGTGACGAAGCGTGAGTTGAAAACAAGAGAAGCGTTGGCCAAATTTGATTCGAACGTAAGATTATTTTTTTACAGTTTAATTCCAAATTTGATAATTTATCGTGATGTAAAAAGTTGTATAAGTTGATTTTGTTATTTCTCAAAATTCTTGAAATGTTTGAAATTTGGATCATGTGTTTATTGCGCTTCCCCTGTTTGCAGCTCACGCTTCGCCACTGGTTATGAGCAGGGCCTGATTTACCATTAGGTCCACTAGGCCCGGGCCTAGGGGCCCCACAATTTGGAGGCCCTCTAATTTTAAAAAGTTGACAAAAATTTATAGTAGAAATAACTATTTATACTTCCTACAATATTTTTTCATTCATTTTTTAAATCGAAAATAAAAATCCAAACTTTTTTAGCAATGTAAAATACGTAAAAGATAACCGAGAACCTGTCTGCCCCTGATTCCATGACAATCGTGAATTTTCACACTAAACAAACAATTATTTTTCACGCTTCTACATTCGTATACAGGGTGTATCTGAAATGATGCGACAAACTTTGAGGGGTGATAGTACTCATCAAGACGAACAAGAATTGGTATAGAAAGGGGGTCGCAGATAAGCCGTTAAAGAGCTAGGACCTAATGTAGTGCGAGTGCGTTTCAAAAGGCCGTTTTTAGAAGGCCCGTGTGACGAAACAAAACATAATAAAATGAAAAACGTTATTGCATGAGGCACAGGAGTATCCGTACTACTTAAATCCTCAATGTGATAGAAATTGGACCACTTGCTAAACCGTGGGGTGAGTTTTAAAACGTGCAATATTCATCTTTTAGCCAAAGAATGGAGTTCCCTTAATGGTACTTAGAAAAATGATGATCGGGGAAGGAATTTTCAATGATCATACAGTTCCAATGATCAATGTATGATCATTGAAAATTCCTTCCCCGATCATCATTTTTCTAAGTACGATTACACTAATGTAAGGGAACTCCATTCTTTGGCTAAAAGATGAATATTGCACGTTTTAAAACTCACCCCACGGTTTAGCAAGTCGTCCAATTTCTAGTGTATAGCACCTAATGTGGCAACGGGGGGCCTCCTTCCTGTATGTTGGGCCTAGTGTTCCATAAATCGGGCCCTGGTTATGAGGGTTTAAATAATTTTGCACAAAAAAGTGATCACCCAACTGATCTAATTTACCCAACTAAAGAGAATCTCCTTGTTTTATGATAATTCATTCCATTCAAATATTTAGCAATACCCTTTCATGAAAAATTAAAACTCTATTTACTTGATTTTTTATAAAAACTCGGGACGTAAAATATTTTTGCGAGCCAGGAAAATAAAAGTATCTACATTCAAGTACTATAGTTTTTTTTAAAGATATTTGAATAAAGGTGAAATGATCTTGAACACTTCGATAGAACATTATCAACTCTTAGAAAAAATTTAGATCGTAATGTATTATTTAAATTCTTAAATATCCATTTAAATTCTAATATTTCAATAATTGCTAAGCCTGAAAGAAATTAAAATATATGAAAGGGTTCCTTTTTGATGCTAAATAAATAAAATTAAATTAGAAAAGGATTTATTACTAACCTTTATTATCTTCAGCTACTGTTAACACCACCTAGAACATTAGATGAAAGTGTTCATTACTAAAGATGGATTAGTGATAAATAGACAAAATTTTGTTAACGTAGTTAAAAAGAGGAAGAAAAACTTCAGTTTTAGTTACTAGTAAGTATTTGAAAAGGTTAGGGGGGAAAGGTAAAAAAAATATAGAGGAAAACGGGGCTATTAGATACACCAAAATTCAAACCCTTTATTTGACTAAAAAAAAGGACTTATTCAGATATTTATAAAATTTCAAAAATGACTCAATTTTATGAAACCAACTACAAAAAATATAAATATGATGAAATTTGAATAAAACTACTTTTGTAAAGAATCAGTTTTGTATCCATGTACCCCACATGCGGCGAAGGGTGATTCATTGCATGGGGTATAACGATACAGAGATTAATTGCTTAAAACTAGTAATTAATAGCAACAATTTTGGAAAATAATAAATGTTCTTGAATTGGGAGAGATCGTAAGCAGTTTTACATTACCTTTTTTTGAAACCTACCTTTGTTATACATTTTTCATTAAACAGGAATAAATCAGGAATAAAAAGAATCAAGGAATTTAACGAATGGTCATTTTCAAAAATCTCTTATTAAAGAATTAAGATGTATTTTTAAAGGGATTATTTCACCCTGAAGTAGTTAAGTAAAATTTACAAAGGCATCTTTGTCTAAAATCATTATCTTGATTTCCCAAGGTGACTTTTTTTTTTTTTAACAAAATTTAGAAATAAACAAGCAGTTGTCAATTTCCCCTTGACCCTGGACGTGTGGCAAAAAGTCGGATGACAGTTGTCTCGGACCTCTTTACCGACCCCCCACCTACTCCATGTGCAAATCGGAGTGGAAGAAAATTTTTCACTTACTAAAGTTAATAATAATACTAGAATCTTCATATTCATTTGATATTCTAATGCAGCGATGTCTGAAAATCCAAATAAAAACATAAATATTAAAAAAAGAAAACACTTAAAAGTATTAATTACAAGAATGTTAAAAATATTCCTCAAATGCAATTTTTGTATATTGCATTTAAAATGTTCTCTAAAATTTTAAGTTATGATTTAAACCTTCCGGGTTTTTTTTTCAGTCTTTTTACTTCATATTTCACTATTTCTAAATTTTCTATATGGAGATGTTTTCAATGTAATAAATTAACATAAAAGATAACACAAAAAATATTTTCATAATTTTTTTTAATTGTTTAATTTCTTTTAATCCACGTTCTTTACTATGAGCTACCACGAAGTGCAAATTTTTCACCTCAAATAACTAACTCGGTCTTGTTGAACCATTAAGTACGTAACTTTAAGCAAAAAAGAAATTCCACAGCAATTTAGAGGTTAGATCAAGGGTCTTTCCAAAGCATTAATTTTCTTAAAGTTAGAACCGCAGGCTACATCAGATGTAAAAAATGTGCGCATGTACTGTACTCGTACTGCGTAAAAATAGTTAGTGTAAAAAGTGATATAATTTGCTACGTAAAAATTTTCACAGCGTTAAAAAGAACCAAACCAAATAAAAGGTCAGTTGTAGTACCTCATTCTAAAAATAACGTAAGAAAAAAGGGATATCATAGATACCATACAATACTCACAAAATGGTTGCTCTCTCTCTATTCTCAAAAATTTAGAGTGCTTATCAGCTTTTTATAGACAGTTTCATGAATAATCTGCTATCATTTTACATCGTTAATGAGCTCGAGTTATAAATATTTTACGTAATGTTTCTAAAATTAAGATATTACGAAAATCATCTGTCATACATTTATTATTTTGAGTTATTGTGTTCATTTGGCATAAATTGAACTCCATGAAAAGATAACACGGAAGTAAGGAAATTTAATGAATTTTAATTTTAAATTCTTCATGACTGTTAAGTTTTTGAATCAGATACTGTAGAAGATAATTTACCTATTAATAGATTGACAAAATGTTTGACTGTAATTGCTTGGGCATAATAACGAGCGTTGTATATTTGAAATGCAAGTTGGGATCGTCCATAAATTGCTGCTGAATCTTTAAAATCTGGTGTTTTTTGAATTGCGCACTTTTCACTTTGTACTTCATTAATTAAAATTCGAAGGAATAGTACTATCAGGAAAATTAACATATATCAAGATGGTATTATTTTGTGTTTAAACCGTGGACCGCTTCTTGGACGTTGAAACAAACAGTGGCGTAGCCAGAAAAAAATTTCGGAGGGGGATATTGGATTTTTGGGGGATATGATGCGATAAATTTTATCTATTTCTCTAGTTAGAAAAGGAAATTTTCTGAATTTAAGAGGGGGTATATCCCCAAATCCCCCTCTGGCTACGCCCCTGGAAACAAACAAAAAAAACCCCGGATGAAACCAGGTAAAGCTTTTTTAGTGATTACCTTCAAGAACCACCTAAAATTTCAAGAAAGATAGCATCTTATTTTCCGGTATAATAGACTTAAATATTTTTTAAAATTTTTAAATAGTAAGTAGTGCAAATATGACTGCAAATATGCAATATGACTTTTAAAATCACTAACAGACGTCAAAAACCTAAAATTAAATACTTTCAGGTAATTTTTTATGGAATTTTTGTAATTATATCAATATTTATTAAGTAAAATTAAGTTAATATTCCTGACAAGATCAAATAGTAGTCAAACGGTTTTGTGCGCCGAATACTACAAATTTAGACGCAAAATCGCTTATCACAGAAAAGATTTCCACATTCTAGAAATTTTAGGTGGTTATTGACTGTAACCTTTAGGGCAGCTACTTTACTGTGAAATTTTTTTTTTCATTACAGCGTGAAATGTTTCATAACCCTACACTTGTTCTGTTAAAGGGAAGAGAAGAGTGACGCTGCATCATGGCCATTGGCCATCTCATCTAAGGCGGCATTTCGGATGACCCTGCTCGTTGTGAGAAGGTGTCACGCTCTCCTCGCGGGTCACAAAGGACGTCCGGCTCGATTGCGATCGAACGAAATAAATTCGTTATGGATAAATCTCTGCTTATTTTGTCACATTTTCAATTGAAGAGTACTCAGTACGGTGAGCTGAATGAAGGTTTATACTTTCCAAGGACATCACATACCCCTGTGAACCGTATATGTCATTCGGGCCTCCTGGAATTAACTTGGTTCGACGGTCGGACGACATTCGAACCCCGTAGTTATAGTAATTAATTAGTTAAAATCTTGCCACATCATTGCATCACATATCCATACAACTTAAAAATTCGTCTTTTTACGCATTTATTTCCGTGATTTTATCAGAGATTGATTCCGTAAATAAAAAACGGAATTTACCGCGAAAATTTTAACAAACTCATCCAGTGTATTTTTACGCCTAACACAAAATGTATGTAAATGTATGTAAGCTTTTCATATTGAGACTTCAGAAGTGTTTTTCAAGATTAAAGTGTGATCATTTAAGATACAAAAAAGTTTTACAATCATTTAAAAGTGAATATAAATACTCCCCCCGGGATATCCCTCCCAGTGGCGTAGCCAGAAAAAAATTTCGGAGGGGGATATTTATATTTCGGGAGGGGATATGAGGTATATTTAGTGGTTTTTTATGGTCAAAATAAGAAAATTTCTGAGTTTCGCCCCCCCCCCCTCTGATCCCTCCAAAATCTGCCCATATTTACAGTGTGATGTCCCAAAAAGTATGACCTCCTCTTTGTCACACATGCAGGTCCTCTCCCTCAAACGTTTGACTTTATTTGTAAATGGCCCCTAATTTGAAATAATTTTCAGAAAGACGTCTTTCCCTTCGAAATTGCATACAGCAAGTGATCAGACGAAAAGAATCATTCCTCGGGGAATTTTTGGGAAGAGGGGGGAAGGGTCTTTCGATTTGTCATTAATATGACCTAATCATTTTTGGCGGCGTGCTTCTAGTTGACCCATATCAATGAGGAAAACGTCACTAAGGAAGTTAGGGATTCCAAGGCACAAAACCAGTTTCTTCGATTGAATGCGCAGTTGGCCTCCTACATTGAGGAACCGCGAACTCTCTTGTCGAATTGGTTTGACAAAATTTTCGCAACATGTGGCCCCCTGTGCCTAAGGTAAGTATAATTAGCATAAGAAACCTCTTCTCGTTTCTTTATGTTTCAAAAATATTTAGTTCTGTTGTTGGTAACTCCTCAAAAAACATTCATAACGAGAAATTTTACTAAGGGACCGTCCATAAATGATGTCACGCTTGGAGGGGAGGGATGGGGTTCATCAATTTGTGACACTTTGTGACAAGGAAGGAGGGAGGTCACAAGAATTGGGACATCATACTCAAAAAAATCAACAAAAAAAACCTAATTAACATTTTTTTTCTGAAAAATGTAGTTATAACGACATTATTTTAAAATTCCTATCAACGATATAAGAGTTCACTTTGAAATTATAAGGTGGGGTGCACTTAAACATTGGTCACAGATTCTTATCAACTTCATTCTAAACTTTTTATTGGTAGCAGAGCGTGACATGTGGTGAGAAAGGGGGGGATGGTATAGTCTCGAACGTCTATATTTCGAAAGTGTTGATGATTCAAAGATTTCTCTTGGTCCGTTGAACTTTTTGTAAAATTGACACAAAATATCAAAGTTTGGAATTGAACTTTTTGAGGAATACCTTTACTTTTCATTTATTTGTACCACTCTAGTTGCACTATAGGCACTATGATTGAATAGTATATCCTGCTCAATCAAACCAATTGCCTAATCGTTCAAACCAAATGGTTATACGGGTTTTTTGGAACAATCTCATCAGTGTTTATTCTAAATTTATGAGTATTTAGTACCCAAATAATATTTTCAAACTAAATTAAAGCTTTAACTAGGTATAATTATTTTCATCATTTATGTTTTTCAAAAATACACATCTATATAACCTTTACTTTCTGTATGCATTTTTATCATTGTTTTTATACCAATACGGGTCGTGATGGACAAGTGATAATATTTTTCATTGAAAAAAGTCCAAGTGAATAGAAATATTTTTTAAAATGGAAATAGTTTTAATTAATATAAAATGAAAATAGTTTTAATTAATATAAAAGGAAAATTGAAATATTCTAAAAAGATGTCCTCTATTCAATTCATTTATTAGTGGAATGATGACTCCGACAAAGTTGTTTTAAGCTTGGATTTTTTATTTGAATAAGCGAGTTGTGTTAATGCTTCAAGGCTTCAACAGCAATTAAAATTAACCTGTTTTATGCACTTACAATAATTGTTATTTTTTCTTACTTTTCGGCAATATATACCATCTCTGAAAACAATTATTACCATCGCTCATATACTACATAAGCGTAGGTTCATCTTTTTGACTGGAGGAGTAATAAACCTATTGGACCGCATCCGAATTTTGCCTTAAAGACCTATGAATTTCAATGTACTACTCTAACTTTTATAAAATCTTGTGTCCCCTGTTGAGTCGGTCCACTTTATCTACTTTTACCTTTTTTTTTCATTTAGTTTCATCAATTTTTTTTAAACTATTCCTGGGGGTTCATGAGCTCCGATGAATGTTGACATTGATTTTGCCCTTTTTGATTTCAGGTATTTCAAATAACAATTACGACAGTTCTGATTGTGTGGATTTATATATTGCTTCTCAGCTCGACTGCAAAAGTGAATGGACATTTAGGCCCTAATTCCAATATTAGCGCTTGCTATTTTTGCGATGATGACGTGGATTTCAGTGTACGCAACTTTGTATGTTGCGGCTGTTGCAGCAGGTGTTGCGGGTAAGCCGTTTAATGTCTTGATTTAGTTGAACTCCAATCGTCTTTATTAATTGGGACCAAGAAATAATAAAAACCAATAACAATAACAATAAAAACCAAAAGAAGAATAAAAACCAAGTTAAGAGGCAAATGCTTAAAAAATAAAAATAAGTTATCTTAATACAGTCTCTCCAGAAAGCATTCGTACACCCAAAAAATTTGCACCTACTATTACGGCTAAACTCCACGGGCAAAATCCAAACAAAAATTAAATCCTAATATATAGTAGTATGTTATTCTTCATTATAATCTTCCAAAAAAAGAACAAGCGGAACAAAATATGCTTTTCAGCAATGCAATGATCTCATGTTAAGTCTATGGCTGTACGAATATTTGTTTGGGCTTTCAAATAGCTTCATTTTTTTTAAATAATTTTTCTAACTGTTCTGATATTTTTTGCTCTCTTTTTTTGGCAGATTATAATGAAGAATAACATTCTATATTAGGATATTTTTTTTTTTATTTTGCACGTAGAATTTAGCCGTAGGATAGGTATACCTACTAGTGCAAATTTGTTGGTTGTAAGAATACTTTCTGGAGTAACTGAATATTAACAATGCATTGTATTATTGTATTTTAAAGTATGAAAGTGTTTACAATAGGGGTAATTTTTCCTCAAAGCTATATCTGTATGGATGGAGAAACAGGGTAACGTTTACTATGATAAATTTTATAGCCCATCCTGACTTACAGGTTGTCAGTAGAACGAGATTAAAGCAACAAAAAAGAAAGGGAGGGAAAACACAGACCCCACCTTCCTCCCTATCTTAAGCCATAATCTTAAGCATGCATACTATGGCGTATCACGAAAAGCTTTTTTTTGGAAATTCAAAATGGCATACTGAAAAAAAATGCCTCTGTGGTCACATATTCTACAGAAAAAATAATTTCAGTTGAATCACATAATATTTCGGTACCCCGGAATCGGGTCAAGTTTATGAAATTTCATAACTTTTCATCAAATTGACCAAAAATGCCAAAATAAATTTTCCATTTAAACTTCATAATTTTTACTATGATGATGTCCTATTATAATTATATCTTACAATGTGCGCTTGGTTTCATATTTTTATTACCATTAGTTTGAGAGAAATAATTTGTTTAGTGTTAAGCGATACTTGTAAAGTTGTTTTCCCTGTTAAAAACTCAAGAAGACTAATGACTGGTGATAATTAATAATGGTGGTAACTAACCGAGAGACTAGTGACTGGTGTCATTTTGTTTGAAATTGTATGCTCTTTAATTATATGGACTCAACCTGTCTGACGTCACACAGAACCAACAAGTGACCTACTGAACTTGCATTACCCAAGGCTAAACTGGATCTGTTTACTGTGTGATATAACACAGTTAACAGATCCAGTTTAGCCTTGGGTTACCACAGATACTACACTATACTTGGTTGCAATGTTTCTTGAACCCAGTACGTCACAAACGCGGAAGGAGAAATCGAACACAAAGCCTGTTGGGTTAATAGGAAGAGTTTCGGTACGCAAATCGTGATTGAAAAGCACTATAGTATATGCGTGGGTTTAACAAAATAATCATATTTTTAAATTGACGTTCTTTTTCACTCAAAATTCAGACACCGCGATGGGTACTACTTTGTTTATTTGTGACGTCGTAGGGTCAAGTTCAGTTGCAGTCTAGTATAGTAGAGTTTGTAGTGAGATATGGTGGTAGTGAGATATGATTTGATAGTGAGAGTTTGTTTACCACCGTGAATCACTTTTAGCCCCTGAATCTAAAAGTAAAATTAGTTTTTGTCTATCACGTCATTTTTTAAGATACTGGGTAACCTCAAAATGTGCATAAAAAGCAAAATAAATTACTTTGAATTTAATTTCAGGGTCAAAAAGCATCACTTTAGTCTTTAAACTACACCCGAAGGGACAAGAAAGGTTAGATTTTCTAAAAAATGAAAATTTGTGGTGAATGGGTAGGTTTAAGGGGTTATTACCCCCTAAAAACGCAAAAAAATCTTTCAAAATGATAGATGAATGAAATTATTTATAATGATGAAATGTTACGCTATTTTTTACACTTATTTAGTAACGAAATTCCTCTTTAAAAGGTCTTAACTCTTCCCCAAGGACCCAAATTTGATGACAATATGCAGCAATGATTTTTATTAAAAGCGGTTGAGGTGTTAAGGTCCCCGAAGCACCCGCGGGAGGGTTCGGAACACTCTCTGGCGCAAGCGCGCTCAAGAAATTATTTTAATGCTTTGAAAAGTTTAAAAATTACATTTTTCATACATTATAAGTCTTTCCTAAGTGGAAATTCTTCGATTCGTTAGTAACTGGCCGGTTTTATGGGGTATTCGATGTTTCAAGGGCGGATAGCTATCCGCAAGAACGAACAGTTTAAAACATCAAATACCCCCATAAAACCAGCCAGTTACTAACGAATCTAAGAATTTCCACTTAGGAAAGACTTATAATGTAAGAAAAATGTAATTTTTAAACTTTTCAACGCATGAAAATAATTTCTTGAGCGCGCGTGCGCCAGAGTCTTCTGAACCCTTCCGCGGGTGCTTCGGGGACGTTAACACCTCAACCGCTTTTATTACAAATCATTGCTGCCTATTTTCATTCAATTTGGGTCCTTGGGGAAGGGTTAAGACCTTTTAAAGAGGAATTGCATAAAAAATAAGTGTAAAAAAAACGTAAAATAACCTCTATCATTTTTAAAGATTTTTTTGCGTTTTTAGGGGGGTAATAACCCCTTAAACCTACCCATTCACCACAAATTTTAATTTTTTAGAAAGTCACCTTTCTTGTCCCCTCGGGTGTAGTTTAAAGACTAAAGTAATGCTTTTTGACCCTGAAAATTGAATTCAAAATCATTTATTTTGCTTTTTATGCACATTTTGGGGGTACCCTGTATCTTAAAAAGTTGACGTGGTAGAAGAAAACTAACAACAGTAGTTTTGTAATCAGTGTGCTCATTTAACTCTAAAACAGCAAAAAAAAAAAAAAAAAAAAAAAAAAAAAAATAGAATTCAACAGAAATTATGTTAAAAATTGTTCCCCAGTGTAATAAAAGTATGAAACGAAGCGCACATTGTACAGCATAATATTAATATTACATCATCATAGAAAAATTTTGACGTTTAAATAAAAAATTTATCTTTGCATTTTTGGTCAAATTGTTGAAAAATTATGAAATTTCATAAAATTTGGCACATTTTCCGGGACTTAAATAGTGTTTGATTCCGCTGAAATTTTTTTCTGGAGAATATATGACAACTCATACAAATATTTTTCAGTATGTCTTTTTGAATTTCCAAAAAAAAAAAAAAAAAGCTTTTCGTGATACGCCCTAATGATGCATACTCGCCACAAAATGGAAATAAAGGGTCTGTGAAACGCACCAGTTAAATGACACTAAAAGTTACTAGCCTTACTGCCAACAAATTGAAGCGTATTCTATTTAGAATGGTAATCTTATTTAGATTATACATATTTGAGCTATAGTCAACACCCATTATAGGTAACAGTTTTTATGGACCTCTTTAGCAATTTTGATTCGTCCACATAATTACTTACTCTTTCGGTAATTAAGAAGTATTCAAATTCAAATATACTAACAAAAATCAATACAAAATACACAGAAACAGACATAAAAGTATCACACAAAATAACGGAAAAGAAAAGAAATTGCTTGTTATTTCCCAATCCAATGTAGCCAAAAGCTCTTTCATATGTGTTCATATGTATTGAAAACGAAAAAATTGAAAACGAAAAAAATAATTAAAAAAAATATTTAGTGGATTCATAATGATTCACTACAATGGGTTTAAATGTATACATATATTGTTTCTTAATGTAGCAGTAACATTTACTTATATTTCAGGGATGACGGAATTTAGACCTTTCCAGATACCTTAGATTTCCAAGAAGAGTTTAAACTGTAATAATTATACGTATTACCTTGTTAATGTTGTTAATGTATTGTTCTGTGAATACTATACAAAAATAAATGTATTTTTTTTTTAGTTTAGAAAGAAATATAATTGTGTTCATAAGATTAATGTTAGTTTTAAAAAAATAACTTAATTTTATTACTTTTATTTATTGGCAAAAATGCAGTTTTATTCAACCAATATATTTATATTTGTACAGAGAGATAGACAAGTGTATTCTGACAATATTTTACACTATTTTATACATGTGTAATTATACAAGTTCAAAGAAACACTAAACCTGAATTATGAAAAATTTTAAAGGAATTTTGAACAATTTAACTTAGACCAGTTGCGAAGTAGTCTATTAGTCCAATACATTACTTGTAATCAAACTTCAAACAAAACACATCAGTCCATCACATATGAATTACCCTAATGGGACAATACCTTCATTTTAAATAAGTGATATAAATACATTTAACTCTTACAGCTGCTAAGCTAATTATTCCATTCATATAGTACACAAAATTGCTTATTAGTATATGTATATTTCTTCACCATACTTGCAAACCTCTAGACATTTTTTCATATCCATCAATTGCATTAAAACTTCATACTCGCAAATACATTTAGATTAAGGTATTAGTCGTCATGTGAAAGTTAATAACTTTTAAGAGGTAATGCTCATTACAATATATTTTGTGTTTTAGTATTTAATCATTTTTTGTTAAAATTCCATGTACTTAAATTTGTTCCCTTTTTGTATAGTTAAAAGTTGTTTGACATTTTTTTCTGAAATTTCTTGTGTAATTCTGGTATTTTTTAAGTTGAAGTTAAATTCAGTTGAAGCAGTTAGCTGTATTTTTTTAAGTAATTGTGTGTTTAATCATTGTTTATTTGTTCACCAAGCTGCCGTCCTTGCCTGAAAGGTTAGGAATGGAATATTTTATTAAAAACTTTACTATATATACTTGTGTTCACTTTTGTCTATCTTTTCTTACTTCTGTACAATACTCAATATGCCATTATTTGTAAAGTGTTGAGCTACAAATTTTTAATGTTTTGTGAACTGAAACCTACTGTGGTGCCTGTTTTTTAACATAAGATTCCTTTAAATGTTTTTGTCTTGCCTGATTAAAAGCTTTATGAAATACAAATAAAGGCATAAAGGGGTGATTAAAATAAGTTGAAACTATGGTGTTTCAAAAGTCCCTTTCACGGCTGTTATTTGGAACCAACGTTTCCTAGGGTTATGAAAGTAAGGTCTACCCCTATGTAAGTGACCCTGGAGAATCCATTGATGACTTACAGCGCGCCTAACGGCAAAATAAAGAAGTTAAATAATTAAGAAACTAAAGGAGGTAGAGCAAAAACATCAAAGAGAATATTGTTGCCAATGTTCAATACATAAAAATACTCAAGAAAATATCGTGAATATTAGCGGATGAAATAGCACTTGAAAATAGCATATGAAAATAGCACTTCTCGCGCTAATTATTACTAATTACTATAATATTAGCATAAAAATGTAAGTGATATTATTAATAGTAAAGAGATACAGAACCTTTTTCTTACGGCTATAATCGCTTGAGTAATGCTCATTTCTTTTTTTATGAAAATAATGAATAATTATAAAAAAAAGGTACATTTTATTTAAATATTTACCAAGAGATGACGCTGTGTTTTCCCTATTTCTAATTCTAGCATTAGAAAGAGATCTAGTACATATTGATTAAATTTTGTAGAGATTTTTCATGATGAAATAAGCAAATCTATCGATTTTTATTTCACGAAACTAAATGGAAGGGAAATTTTTATGATTCATGATTCTGTGAGTGCAGCTGACGACCGCAGAGTTGGTTTAAATCGCTCAGGGGAAAAAAGAACATATAGCAGTTTGTTCTTATCCGCATTTCTTTAGTGATCAATATAAAAAAAACACGGGATTCTCTCTCAAAATAATAAAATCTCTCTCCTATTTTTTATCTTAAATTTCTAAAGAAATTTGAATTAAATGTGAAAAGTTATGACTGGGTGATAGCATTTCCTGCTACTTGTTACTGCTATTGTCACGGGGGGGGCGATTGGGGCGATCGCCCCCCCCAAACGGTTGACATACCCACGGGAGGGGCAATCATGCAGTGGCCGAAGCGTTCGTTTCGCGCCGACCAGTTTTTCGGAATCGGACAAAGGGGAAACAACTAACACCCCAATAAAATGAATCCCATGTGTAAACCAGATGTGTCCACTTCGGTTGCAATGTTGTTTTAAGATACTACAGTGGGGGTGACAGGTTTACATTGACAGAGAATGGGGTGGGTGGGTACAGGAATTTGGTTAATGAATGGTGAGACGCGTGAAGGATTTATGGGAAGGTTTTTGGTCCGCCTCGCGGCTTACTTCCTGTTTTCAAAGGGGGTGGTGTTGTGATAACAAACATTTCAGCGATTTCAGGTTTCTTAACCAAAGAATTCAGGGATGGAAAGGACGTCCAATTAGTTCCATTGCCACCACTCAAAGGGGGTCATAAATAAATCGAAGATAAAGGATTCCCAACGCTTCTTGAGCTCTTCATCAGCTATTGGTCATTTTACGAAGACCAAAACCAATCCTGTGTATTAGGGGGTTGGTTTTCACTCCCTTTCATTGAAAGTGTTCACGAGACCGCTTCCATATAAGCTGTTTTGCTTCTCAATTGGCAGTTAAAAGAGTTTACAGAGAGATACCTTCTTAATTTGTAAGTTCAAAAATACAGATTCGAGCATCGTTTTCTAGTAAGTTCTTATTTGTTTTACGTATTTTATTGTAATAATCAATAAATTTCATAAAAATAATTGGATATTCATACTTGCGCTTTCAACTTTTAAGAATTGTCCGTAAAGTGTACGGATTTTCGTTTAGTTTACAATCTTACTGATAGATCGGAAATTTTTGCGGATATTTTTTTCTTTCTCACTTCAAAATCATATTCCTCTGCTAATCGATGTCCATCTGGTTATCGAAATTATGAACGTTTTATTAAATTAATTTTAGACTTAAAATTTCATTTAAATCAAAATTCTACCTAAAAATGTTTGTCCAAATGTGGGTTTTACGTGTACTAAACTCAGTTTAAAACCCTTTTCTTAGGGTCAAAAATTTTCTGAGGGATAGATAATTTAAAAGAATTTTAGATAATTTACTATTGTTTCTCTTTATATATTTTTGGGCCTTATTGCTCAAGATGCAAAAATTATTTCATCATTATATATAAAACCAGTTTTTACTATTTGATTTTTTTTTAAATCCAAACTTTACCACCTATATAGTAACACTGGATCTTAAAATCCTCTCGAAAAGAAATCGAATTTATGAATGAAATTTATCAATTTGCCCGCCTCCACTCTGGACATTATTAATAATACCCAATTAATCACTTTGCCCGTAACATATATATTTCGATTATTGGCAGCAGCAAAATCGCCCCCCCCAAACCGAGGCCCTGGATCCGCCACTGCTCATGCTTCAGACCGGATGAAGTAAAACTGAATTGTAAAATTACTAAGTTATAGTTTCATAAAAGTAAGGAACCCAGAGAAAACATTGAGAAGCACGAGTATTAACAAAATATGTAAAAAATCGTCTCTTCAAAAGGGCGCCTGAGCAAAGGGCGCAGGGGGACACGTCCCCCTGTCCCCCCTGGCCAGCACGGGCCTGATACAGTGGAAGCCCTTATAAAGACCTGCTCTTATAAAAATTCTCTCTTATAAAGAGCCAAAAATTAGTCTCTATAAGAGCACTTTTGCACTTTTATAGAGACTAATCTTCGAATCGATTCAGCTTATCAAATACTTTTCTGGATCGATTTGTTTGCGTCACACATAAATTAGCCAATAAGGGGCCATTCATTAATTACGTAAGGGTTTCGAGGGGGAGTTGGAAAAATCTCTACATACCCTTACTTGGGTTGGGGGTCAAACCCTTTCACGTAAGATTTTCCAAGTTAATGTAAATAAATTCCAAATGGTATTCCAAAGACTAGAGATAATAATATAATGGTAATATATAGTTGAAAGCAAGAATATTACTTATCTGTTGAAAAATAAAAATCTTTGATTTACGTCAAACTGAGAGTTTTAGTGTAACTCATCCTTTTCTAACATTTTATTATTTTGAAAAACGAAATGGAATCTTACGTAAGAATAGGGGGGGAGGGGTTTGAAAAATCTTACGTACCCTTACATGGGGGTAGGGGGGGGTCAAAAATTCCCAAAATCATCCTTACGTAATTAATGAATGGCCCCTAAACAAGTATCAGAGTATGACAAACAGCACCAAGTAAGATCGCATCTTCTTCTCGCTTATTTTTGCACGGGGTAACCGGCTACATTCCCAAACGAACCTTGCGCTACCCAGTGCCTTTGTTGATTTGAGACTTTAAATTTATTAGCGTTTTTTGAAGCATCCGACCTTTCTAAGGACCTTTCTAAGCAACGGAATAAATATCAAAATCAAAATTTAAAAGCAAACGCAAATATTTATACTCTGTAAAATATTGATCTTAAATTTCATAGCAAAAAATAAGGTACCATAACAGATCCCGGGTTAAATTGAAAGTATCAAGAATTCATAAAATAATAAATAATTGCTTAAAGTGAGGAAAAATCAATTGGGTGATTCGAACTGTGTTCGAAATCCCAACGATCTAGTACTCCTACTGTTTGGCTATGGTAAAATATACAACCAAGGGTTTCAGTTTGTTGATTAAAAAAGGTATTACGGGTAACTGCAATTTCTATAATCCATCCCTTTGCCTTTGACGATTGAGGGTTGGTGATCGTTTTCAGGTTTAGATTTCCTCCAAACTTTATAAACTAATCTACTAAAAATATATCTTTGAGGGAATCGAGTCCACCTTCTCGAAAAGCATCAAAATTGATAGTTTAGTTTAACGAGTTTATTACTTTTAAACGAGTGATATTCTACACTCGAGTGTATCACTCTGCTCTTATAAAGACAAAAAACTCGGTACGGATTAATTACACTATAAGAGCTTCCACTGTACCAAAAAATGTCCCAAAAAGTACTCAAAATGAGTTAAAACCCTACTTTATAGGACAAATTTCAAAATTTTTTCAGGGGGAGGACCCTTAATTTATACCCTCCAGCGGTACCAAAAGGGGATCTTGATTCTTGAGTGATACTTTTTAGAAAATCCCCAAAATTTTGAAATTTTTCTCAAAAGGTAAAGGTGATGGTCTGGAAAAGTGCCCCCCCCCCCTTGGAGCCGTGCTGGATCCGCGCCTGGGCTATTTAGGTATTATTTTACTGAAATTTCAGCTCATTAATGGGTTTTGTAAGAAATTCCGGAGCCGAACGATTTTGCTGGTTTTAGATCTGATAATGAAGGGTTAAGTGTCAATTTCCGCTCCAGGATTATCAATCTTCTTTTATCCCGTTAATTCCCCACGTCTTAAGAAGTGCATTTCTGAACTTGTACCCCTCTTGGCATTTCCCTCCTAGTTTTATTTACCCTGTATACGCTGTATTAGTCCGACAAAATTGGAGATGGAGATATATTCAGGTTTTTTTTTGTATTATTCGACCGACAAACTTAGAGAGAGGGATGATAGTTGGACATCATGTGGGCTGAAATGCGAGGTTTAGGGGCACTTCTATCTTTAAGAAAAATACGCTTTTTATAAAAAATTCTCTTGCGCATCAAAGTATTGTACGTCAAGGTTTGTAGAGAGAGAAGGTTGGCTCATCCGTGACGTCACCACATGGGAAGTGGGTGCTCTGCCAATAGCAATGCTCGTACAGCTCGGTACGAGCATAGCCATTGGCAGAGCACCCTCTTCCCAAGGTTAGTAGAGAGAAGGTTGGCTCATCCGTGACGTCACTGCTTGGAAAGGGGGTGATCTGCCAATGGCAATGCTCTTACAGCTGTGAATCACAGCTGTAATTGGCAGAGCATCCCCTTTCCAAGCAGTGACGTCACGGATGAGCCAACCTTCTCTCTCTACAAACCTTGATTGTACGTATATTGGAAAAATAGCATAACGCATTTCAGTTCACATCTTCGAACAATATCTTTAAAATTGGTCCTTTCCTTAATTTCTGACATTGAACAGAAATAATGCGTTGTAACTAAGATGTTGTTTTGGTTTGGTTTGGTTTTTGGTTACATATATTTTCCGGTATGTGTGCTTGATCTCAAGGATCCGCTTATACACCTTCGTCAAGTAAGACAGACACAACAGAATTTTTACTGGCACAAAGAAGGAAAATACACCCAGGGGCGAGGTGAGAATCCAACTCACGACGGAGCCTAAGATGTTGTTAAATGAATGTTTATTTTCTAATTATTGGTCTTTTCCCCCAAAATGACTATCTTTTCAACTACTATCATCCATTGCTTTGTACTTTCATAGTTGGTTGGTTGGCTGATTAACTGGTTTTTGCTTGAGGTTGTTGTACTTTCATAAAATACGTAAAAGAATTTTGCATAAAAAGGTTTATTTCGTTCAGACCTCGGATTCGTTAAACCTCGCATTTCAGCAATTCGAGGTTTATATGTTAGGAGTTCTAAACCCTTTAACGTGGTTGGCGACCCCATTTAGGGGGAAGAAGAAGACTAAGTAGCTCCATCGGAGTTAGCAAATGTCTCTAGAAAACCAACAAGAACAAGAAAAATTAAACTGGATAATGGTAATCAAAATCAACTTTACTTTACAAAATTTAACTTTACAAAAAAAAATAATCTTTCTTTACATGTGATGATTAACCGCACATCGTTTCATGTTATAAAAGTTTGTGTCAAAATCCCTTATACAAAAAACTCGCCAATTTTGCAGGTCCTACGAGGTGAGTAATCCATTTATTAGTGTTATACAGGGTGTATCTGAAATGATGCGACAAACTTTGCAGGTGGGGGGTAGAGGGGACGAAGACAAGCATATTTTGAAAAATCATGGGGGGCGCTGATGCACCGTTAAAGAGCTAGGACCTAATGTAGTGCGACAGCGTTGCAAAAGGCGGTTTTCCCAAGGCCAGTTTAACGAAACAAAACATAATAGAATGAAAAAAAAAATATTGCATCAGATACAGCAGTATCTGTACTATTTATACCATAAATTTGATAGAAATTGGACAACTTGCTAAACCGTGGGATGAGTTTTAAAACGTGCAATATTAACCTTTTAGCCAAAGAATGAGTTCCCTTAATGGTATTTAGAAAAATGATGATAGGGCAGGGGGTCAGCAACCTTTTGAAGCGGAAGAGCCAAAAGTTACAATTTACAAAATTTCTCAGTTTTTAAAGAGCCGCAAAAAATTTTCGTTTCAATATTATGTGGTATTTGCTTGTATTTGATTTTTGATTTAAAATAAACGGCTTTAAATATGGAATAATGTAAAATACATAAAAAGTAGTAAATAATATTGTTATGAACACAAAAGGGGGGGCTGGGGGTGCTCCCCCAGAAAATTTTAGAAATTTGACCCAAAAAGTATGGTTTTAACTCGTTTTGGTCCGAACCTACGGGGGGAGCAATTGACCATCAGTTGCCCCCCCCCCAACTCCCCAACTTGCTTTTGAGTTCTATGAACTTGCCACTCTACCAGGAGCACCTTTTGAGAAAAATGTCAAAATGTTGGGGATTTTCTAAAAAGTATCACTGAAGATCCCCTTTTGGTTCCGCTGGGGGTATGGGGGTCCTCCCCCAGAAAAAATTTTGAAATTTGACCTATAAAAGTAGGGATTTAACTCATTTACTTTTATTTTTTTTTTTTGGCTGTCCAGAGTGCCCCCATTGTATCCGCTCCTGCACTCTACAAAGTCTTTGGTTTTAAAATCCAGCAATTGCATTTGAAGTGATCCAGCATCCATTACAAATGACTCAATGTCGAACTCATTTGTATTTGTGCTGAGAGGATTTAATATGAACGCGGAGTACTTTTGTTTGTTTTGAATTGCTCGAACCTATGCGAATCCAGCCTTCATGATTTTTAAAGCTATGCTGAAGAAATTTGTGTCAATAGTTGCATTCGTAATATTACTTCAGATTTTTAAAATGAAGTAATTTACCGAAAAGAAGTGGTAAATGTTTTTTAAATAAACTACTTCTTCAAGCAAGACCTAGGCTGGGTTGTCCTTTCCTTGCAGCTTTAGATTTAGTTTCATTGTGGTATCTACCATGAAGTTGAATTTTTACAGCCATTTGTCTTCTTCTAATTCGGGATGATCAGTGCTTTCTTCATTGAGGAATGTTTTTATTTCACACAAGCGATTTGTTATTAGATTATGAGTATAAAAGCTATCGAAAAATTAGGTACCTAAAAAAATATTTTTATTTATATTTAAGGGTTTTGATAATAAATTGTTAATATTTTCGTATGGAACTGGAGAGCCGCAACTTTACTTCAAAAGAGCCGCATGCGGCTCGCGAGCCGCAGGTTGCCGACCCCTGTGATAGGGGATGGAATTTTCAATGATCATACATTGATCATTGAAACTGTATGATCATTGAAAATTCCTTCCCGCAAATTAATCCCGAGGCGGGCAAAGTAATAAATTTCATTCATAAATTCCACTGAATTTATCACATTGCCCGGGCATTATTAATAATGCCCGGATTTATCACATTGCCCGTAACATATACATAAAACTCCTATATTTTTCCTATAAAATATTTTAGTTCTAAAATGCATACTATTAAGTCGTTTTAAATATTTTTTATCATCTGTCGCTTGTGTCCCGAATTATTTATTTTTTTTATTGAATACTGTCAAATCTAGGATAAATGTGATTATGGGTTTATTGTACTATTTTAGATCCCTTCATTCCCTTTTCATTCCCTTCTTCAAACTGATTATTCCTCAGTGTAATGAATGCTTAACGCAGTCATTCAGAGTTAAAAAGTTGGGGACCACTCATCAAGGACATGTACGTATTGTTTGCGCAGGTGTCCGCTAAGCGATACAGTAGTTAATAAAAAAAAACAAATCCGCAGATGTTCAAAGCTACGTCTTCCAATGCGAATTGATTGATGACCATTGAAATAGCGTAATAAAACGGGTTAATTTAAAGTTTAATCTAACCATAATCTTGAGACACTCCAATAGCGATTCAATTAAATCCTAACATAATTTATTTAATAGAGATAAATAGAAACTGGGAGGTAAATGTAAAAACTTTAAAATCACAAATTCGGAAAAAATTTCATAATCGGCTTGTGTGGAAAGAAAAGTATTTTTACTGTTGTTGATATATCCATTTCAAAAATATCTTTTGAATTCGTAAGTTTTACTTGAACTCCTCCGTTGACTTCTTGAAATGCTCATTCTCACGAGTTTTTGTGTGTACTGAATCGTACTTTAATCCTCAGGCAGTTATTAAAATGTTTGTTGAGCTTTATCTAAAAAAACCCATGAATTTTGCTTAAATTGCAGATATATTAATCTGTTAAATTTTAAGCAAGATGAAACACTTTCCCCATATAGTTTTGAATCACTCGCACAGAAAGAAATCTCTAAATTTGTATCCTAACTTAACAAAAAAAAAAAATATTAAATTTTAAAATCAATGATCAATCAAATCATCGAGACGGTTGAAAAAAAATTTCTTTCATGCACAACGAATTATTTTCCTTGGGAAAATTAAATAAACTATAAAAAACACCACTCTTATTGTTTAAATATTACTAATAAAGTAAATATATGTCATTAAATTGTCTGATAACGAAAAAAAAATCCTTAAAATTAACTTTTAGCAATTTAAACGTTCATGTGATAATATTTAAAAAACCCTAGATATTTTATATTTTTACAACCGCAATACTTCAAATCAAACGATAATATAAATGTAAAATCATGAAATTCGGTTTCAAATTGTGATTTCTCAAATTATAATTAATTCTTTTGGTACGATAGAAAACAGCACTATTTCTGAATAGATGCTCTCCCAATCTAGAAGCTGATTGGACGCATCTCGTTCTTTCTGGTTATAATTTTGTCACGTGATTAAATCGATCCAATCAAAACAGGAGATTCTCTCAGCAATTATAATCTTCGTATGTTTCTCAACTCGTCTAATTCTGAAGGTCGCCATTAATTTTCAGTTCGCTCGCTCGGTGTTCGACGTTCTTTTTGTTCTTCCGGTTCCAGTTTTTTACGTTTTCCTGAGGACTATGGTGCTTTAAAAGACTCATCTTGGATAACAACAATTTAGGTGAGAGCGTAAACATTGGTTCTCAGTCAATTCTTTTCTTCCCTAAGTTAAAAATCTTTAATTTATATTTTATTCTAAATGTTGTCGATGATTCCAAATTGCTATGATTTCGCTTTGATTGAGAACCAATGTGTCGCTTTATTTTTTTATTTATTTGTAATTTGTCTATATTTACTAAATGTTTAATATCCGTTGAATTAAAAAATTATTTTCTTAGATAATGTGTAGTTAACTTCTCAATTTGAGCTCGTGTAAACAAGGTCTTACTATAAATGGTGAACCAGTGGATGTTAACAAGTAAGCTCAAAAATGCCTTTGATCATTAAATTCAGCAGTTAAATTCTATGATATGTGTTGTTTAATACCATTTCACCGACTGGCGAAGTGTACATTCTTAAGATTAAAAAAGCATTTTAGAGCTCCCTGTAAATATCAACTGGGACCCCAAATTCGTAATGTGTATATTGCATTTAAGTGATTATGGCGTAGGGGTCAAAAGGATTATTTCATGTCTGGGTTCTCTGGTTTTGAAATTAGTTAAAAACCCTTTTGAAATTATTAAATGTTCACTCATTTTTCCCAGGAAAAACGGTTTAGAGCCTAGGCATTAAAGAATCATGACCCCTGCGTTACTCTTGCTTTAAGCTAGGTTGTAGTGCGCTTGATTTGAACTGCCCCGATTAGGTTACATTGAAACTGAAAATTTTGTTGTGCACGTCATGTTCATGTTTTTTCCTTAACGAATGTTTATGGGTAAATCACAATTGCATCAGTCATCTTCATTCTTATCAGAAGGACTGCGAGGGGTTAGTTTTCTTCCACCCTCTGTCTTGTCTTTGACAGCGAGTTATTGGAGGATTGCAGATGTCGTGCACGGGGCTTCGGTTGCGACATCGCGATTTCGTTTTTCGGGGGTCGCGGGCGAAGTGTGCTCGTGGGATCCGCAGTTTCGTCGTCTGCGCAAACAGTTGTGGGGCCAAGGGGGCTCGAGAAGGAACCACGAGGGCAGTCGCGATGAAGCGCTTGTGTCTCGGGTTCACGAAATTGGTAAATGGGCGAAACATAGTAGAAAAAAGTATGTTTTCTAGGTTCTCTTGTATTTGTTGTTGGACAATCAAAACGCTTGATTGTGCCAACAGTGGCCCAAGTCATTAAACCAGGGGTTCCCAAACTTTTCCATGTCACGACCCCTTTTGAAAAAGCTAGAACTTTCTCTAGGCACCCCAGTCATAAAATATCGATCTGGGGTATTATCTATTTTTATTTAACTCACTTATTTGTATTACGAGTGCATCATTTCATGGCCTGTACTCTTTCCTCCTGTCTACCCTCTTTTCAATCTACTTTTTACCACATGAGTATTTCTCCAAGATCAAGGATTTTTTTTTCTAATTGAAATGGTTAAATTTTAAAAGTATTTCCAGTAAGGAAAAGCACACTAAAAATAGCTATGTGTAATTGAAACATTATCTTCATTTTCCTAAAAGGTAATGAGATTTTAAAAGACTCTAAAATCCATTGGTTTTTTGTCTTTTATACAATGTGTCAATGACAATGGCTGGCAACTAACTTGTAATTGCTATCAACGAGGGCAGTAGAAATATTCCAATTATTAAAGCGGGTTTTGAAACAAACTTAAAAAATATCCTTGAAAATGTATACAATAATGTTACAATGGTTTAGTGACTTGGGTCACCACGAATTCGTAATCAAATTGTTTTTAGTAACCCGTTTGAGTGTTATTGCATTAGAAGATAACCTAAGGAAATTTCCTGATTAGCAATTTAATCTGTAGTAACAAATGAATGCAAAATAGAATTGTAGATAAAGTAACATGAATTATTCTGCAAATTAAGTTAAATTAAAAAAGGGTATTCTATATTGAGGAATTGATGGACTTGATTAGTAAAAAACTTAAAGATGTCATAAATATAAGATACAAAGCTTAACTTTTCTGAAAATGGGGTTTCATAAGTTGAAAATGGTTGCTGAATCAAAATAGACATGTTTTGGGAAATAGAAGTGGTTAACATTGAAGTTAAATGCATGAAAATTTTATACACTTGAGTGGTGTTTCGCAAGAGAAACGTTAGTTTTACATAGATGCAAATTTTTGTTTGGAAATCATAGATTATTTTATCATCTATCAGTTTTGAGTTGACATTAGGTGTCTAACAAAGCTTGAAAGTTCATTGGTTCAATAAAGGAATTTACAATTTGATCATACATGGTCTATTTTAAATTCACGTCCTTTGAGTACCTCCATATGCAACCTGTAACCCCATATGGTTGAATTTTCCAACCAGTAAATTATACTCAAAGATTGCTTTTAACTTATTAAGTTGAAAACCAACAAAAATATCAATTAAATTGTAAGAGGATAGTCAAAAAGAGTTAAAAATCTTTAAATTTGAATAATTTAAAGTAAATCATATTCTCCCAGATAGTAATTCTATTTTATCTTTGAATTTCACTTGTCTTAAAATAGCAACCTTTATACTCTCCTGACAACATGCAAGTTTTAAAACAAATGCAAAACGTAGGGTTTTTATTGGGTAGATAGCATTTAATTCAGCCTTAAATTGTTACTTTAATATTAATGGAAAATTCTGAAAGTCATCCATAATTTTACAGCTTAGAGGTTTCACTATTTGACTTTTATCCTGCCATCTCCAGGCTATTGTTTTTAACTTAAACTTCTTGAATACCTTAAAAACTTTTTGGTTTGATGGCTTTAAGTTTGAATTGAATTTTTATATTACTGAAAATAACTGAATATTAAAAGTAACCTTAAATCTATGCACTATATTTTATCTATTTATTTAGCACTTATGGCTAAAGGCAAATATTTCTATATGCTGAAGTAATGCAATGTTTGAAAATTATTAAAAACATGAAAATTTAATGAAAAGTGATAAAATGTAAAAATTATCATTACATAACTTGTAAAATTTATGAAATTTAATTGCTTAAAAACGTCATTCACACTTAGTCACACTTTAAAGGAGTATTCTAAAGGATTTCAAGAACTTGTTAAAATTTAAAAAAAGATTAATCGTAGATAATTTTGGAATGATAAATGTAAATGGGGGGGGGGGGCTTATTGTGAATGGTTGGTTAGTTAGTTATAATCGTATAATTTATGAACGTGAGGCCTCGTATTCTGGTTAATACATTAAAAAACCAATATTTTTCATTTAACAGTAAACATCACAAAAAAGTGGGTTATAGTTGTACCGACATTAACATGTTAAATTGAATTTCTTTAATAAAAAAAGTTTAAAAGTAAGTGTAGAGTTAAAAATTTGTAAAGAAGCTTTAAAAATGTTAATAGTGGCGATTTTCCTCATATGAGCCAGTCTGCAAATTCCTGTAAAATTTTCATTTAAAATGGATAGTAAAAACTTATGTTTACAATCTTAAAAAAGTTACAATGTGTTAAAACGGGGAAACATAATGCTTACATATTTGCTATTGTTTTGAAACATTTGTTTTGCTATAAATTTATGAAACAAAACCTTTTTGCGAAATTTTTTCAGTCGTAAAATAGTAAATCGCTTGAAATTTTAAATTTCAAGTGGTTTATGTAGTACTGAGTATTTTTTACTGTATTTGAAAACAGTTTTCAATCTTCTATAAAACTAATAGAAGTCTCCTATTTTCCCCCAAGTTAGTACTTTTGAATAAAAAATTCATAAAATTTTTTTGGTGTCTAAAAAATTTTTGAAAGATAAGATATTTACTAGGATATGAATAAGTAAAACTTTAAAATGCCTAAAAAATTTTTCAGACTAGTTTTTTTCATTATAAGAATGTTTCCAAAAGATTAAATAAAATATTGAAATCACTCCAGTATGCAATCCATTAACTGTCATTTTGTCCGTAAAATGCAAGATAGTTTATAAACTTTTAGTATTTTCTTTAAATCTCTTGAAAATTTAATAATTTAAAAAAAAGTAATGATTTTTTTTAAGGAAAGAACGCGTGGAAACCATATTCCACAACCACTTTATTTTTTGCTAGACTATTACAACGGGAATAGTCCAGTTTTTTCAAGTTTTAAAACTGGAAAAACTTTCGTTGCCTCAAAAACATTTTAATTTCCCAAAAGCAATGGAGTGTTAAATGTTTTCTACTTATCTTTAATAATGCACACTCCATGCTTAATAAAATAGTCTAGTGTATTATTTCAGTCTGTTTAAAAGTGAGCTTTTTTTTACTGAAGTTAAGTGTATTACCTGATTTCATAAAAAACCTGACACTGAACAAAATACAACATAGCTGCCAACACTCCAGATTAAATATCTGTACCACAACCCTAACACTATTAAACTAGTGTGAAAGAAGTGAAATTATTTTATGATCTTTATAAGAATGTCTTAGAACAGAAAATTCAGATTAATTTTGCACTGTCTCATAGGAACAGTGTGGAATTATAATTGCTGAAATGTCTTTATTCCATTTGAACTAAATGTGTAATTACATAAAAGTTTGATTCTATTTATTTAAAAATAAGTGATTTTTTTATTAAATCTTATCAGAACAAGGCAAGTGAACAAAAAATTGATAGAGAGAAGTGGATACTAGGTTGGATATTACCTAAATAAATAATTGGTCCTTATTCCAAATTTAATCCAGTTTTTAAAATTAAGTATTAGGCTAGTACTTCATTAAACTATGTCTGTTCATGCTTTCAAAGCATGAATTTATTCAAAACTTTAGGGACTTAATCAGTTGGACCAAAATTTCCACTTCTCTCTGCCGGTGGTGCCTTGAGCAAACCTTATGATATAATATCTCATTTCCAAACTGAATATTTTTCTTGCAATCTATTATTTAATTTCATGAGGTTTTATCATAATTTCTGAGTAATATTAGTTTAAAAATAATGGGATGGGGGGAAGTCCAACTACTTAAAAAGTAAAATTTCCTTATGACAATCTTAATGGATGTGTCAACATATGATATTTTAATTCGATTTCTGAAGAATTAGTAGAAAAGAGTGGAGTAAAATCCTGTTCCTTCTCAATGAGAAATGTCTTAGGACACAATATTTTTGGTAAAGTGGATATCTTGGTTGAATATTTCATAAAAAATTGGTCCTTATTCTTAATCTCATGCTATTTGATAACATGAGATACTAAAGTTATCAGTGCTTTCTATAACTTCCTTTATTATCCTTTGAAAGAATAAATTAATTCCAAAATTACACAGGGATTTATCAGTTGGACCAAAACCATTTCTTCTTTGCAGGTGTTGCCTTTAGCACACCTTATGATAAAATGCCTCATTTCTGTGTCAGAAAGATTGAATACATAAGCTCTGCTTAAGAAATAACACTGCAATTATGTTGCAAAGAGCAATTTCATTAAAATACCCAATTTTCTGACGGTCTAAAATCCTTATTTCTTAGAGATGTTAATATAAAAGTAATGGGATATGATCCTTCATCTCTTTATGGCAAACTGTCACAACAATATGTGTGTGTAAAAAAAAAAAGAGTCAGTATATAAGAATGGGATGAAATCCAATTTCTCCTCTTAAGTCATGTCTGGCGCAGTATGTCCTGTTGTGGGCCTTGCGCAAAAAAAAAAAAAAAAAAAAAATTATCAACCACCCTATTCCTTCTTACGGAGAAGATATATTTAGGGGAAATATATTTCATAAAACAGGGAATACATATAGACCAATTGGGTAATACTATATTCATCTCATCTCATTTATATGAGAGAAAAACAGTATACTATTCTCTTAGGAGAGACATTCTGCTATTATTTTGTAGATATTTCATTACGATGTATTGCTTAATTTGAAAAAGCTTCAAATCACAACTTCTGAGAGATAAAATAATGGGATAAAATCCCGCTACTCAAACAGAACTGTCTTGATAAATAATGTGTAAACACACGAAATGTTACTACAGTTTACTAGTGCAATATGGCCAACAGTTGCTTAAGGTGTGGCATAGTTTTTGTTGTCGAAGTTAGTTGGAAGTGTTAGAAGTTTGAGGTGGTTTGCAGTTAGGTTGTATAGTTCTCAGATGTCTTGTAGTTGAAGTTTCTGTTGTTGTAGGTTGTAGTAGGTAGAAGATTGCAGTGTTGTGTCGATGTTTGTAGTTAGAGGCAGTTTAGTTTGTGTTAAGGTTTGTAGTTAGTGGTAGTTTTGTTGAAGTCTGTTGTGTCGAAGTTGGTAGTTAGTGGTAGTTTTGTTGAAGTCTGTTGTGTCGAAGTTGGTAGCTAGTTGTAGTTTTGTTGAAGTCTGTTGTGTCGAAGTTGGTAGCTAGTGGTAGTTTTTTTGAAGTCTGTTGTGTCGAAGTTGGTAGCTAGTGGTAGTTTTGTTGAAGTATATTGGGCCGAAGTTTGTTGAATCGAAGTTTTGCTGTAGTTAGGGGTAGTTACGTTGAAATTGGTAGTGTTGTGTCGTGATGATGCACATCCCCTAGCATAGCAATCAGTTCCATAAAACCATTCACCCTAAAAATGTCCAACACCAGCAGAGGGTTATCGAAGAGACCTTGTTTCGACAAGCCCTGTCAAAAAAGGACATGTGAAGGCGAAGCCTGTTCAAGAGAGAACATGCAGCCGACTCCAAAGGGCCTGGAATCCCCAGAGAATGTCATTTCACGGAGCTAAAAGAGAGTGAGAGGATTGGTCCCTCAGGCAAGAAACCCCCAGGGTAACTGCTCTGATACCAGTGATGAGAAGGTGGGGCAATCCAAGTCATTTTATTCCTTTGTTTGACAAGTGAGAAGAGTTCCAAGTGGGTAAGCGGGGCGGTGGGCAGCAGCACCCGCCTTGGCCAAGTTAACCGCTATCTCTTCCTCTCGATGCCCACATGCGAGAGACTCCACTGACTTTTGAAGAGGTTTGCTCCCACGGAATCCCTCACTCTGTGCCAGTGGGCAAGATGTTGAATAGGGCTTTTGCTCCGAGAAGTCCCTGGCCTTCGTTGATTGCAATAAGATCTGAACGAAAAACTGAAGAGTGGTCCGGATCCTTCCTCTGAACCCTCATCTCCTGATCCAAAACCTGAATCAGACTCCACTGCCAGTACTCCATTATCGTTTTCACTACCATCTGTATATAACTGAGCTGCGTCCTCCGGAATGTGACTTATTCTCTAGTCAGTTGTCTTAGATAATCTGGATGATGGGATTGCTTGGTCCCCTTAATAGGAAGATCTGCATGAAAATAAAACATCCGTAAGACCCTCTGAAGGGTCAATACACTGATAGATGAATCTGCTCGACGTCACTCTAAACGATGGTATTGGCGTGAACATGGCCAAATGGACTGCTTCTTTCAGTTTCTGGTTGTTGCTCTAAGTTCCAAGGAAGGCAGATTTTCTGTTTTGTGATCCAAGGCTACTAAGCTTATTGTAGTATTTGACCAGACAAGCTTTTCTTCTAAGATCTGCAGATCAGCCTCGTACAGCACAATGTGATAGTGGCACGAGTTCTGTAATCCAGTGATGATTATAGCTGCACAAAGGCACGAGTCACGTCCGAGTTGTCCGAGGCACAACAATAAATGGAAAAACAATACTCCCCAATAGGTCGAACAAGCGAAACATAGTCGTAGTAGTGGGGGTAGAGTTCGTAAGTGTTTGAGATGTAGAATTTAGTGGTTGTTATTGTATTGGTATCGCTGGGCTTAGAGTAGAAGCTGTTGTTGTATGGTGATTATAGTTTTGTAACGTAAAAGAGTGTGTCTCTGCATACCTTGAAAAAAAAACCCCAAAAATTTAACATCATTATTATTCTTAAAATAAGATATGAAAGAACATAACGATATGGCCTGACTTCCGGGAACTAAATGTCTCCCAATCAAACTTAAAAAAAAAAAAAAAAAAAAAAAAAAAAAAATACAAGTAATAGAAAAATAAAATATATAAATATATGTGATATGCCAAGGGAAAATACTCTTTACATACAGACATAAATGAAATATATTCATAACTGTCATAAATAAAAAAAATAACACTATACAGAAACACTTTAAAAAATGGCACTAACCAACCAAGTGTTAAAGCTGTTATGGGTTTTCAAAGTTTGTCAAATCCAGTTGCAGTATAGATTTTTTATGTTCTTTTCTCACTGACCTTTCATCGCATAATGTCTTGAGATGGACCCTACTGTGCCATAAAACAGCAACCAATCTCACTAACCTTTGGTTTGACGCATTTAATATAATGCAGTATGGTGTGAAATGAAGGAGGGATTAAAGAGGCTTCAACTAAGAAGCAAAAACATCAGACAAACTCAAACTTAGCTACTGTCTAACATAAAAAAATTTAAGTTAATATAATAAATGAAGAAAATATTTTATTCAGATAGTCTTTGCACACCTGTGATGCTTTTGCACACTTTATGATGAAACCTCTAATTTCTAAATGAGAAAAAATGAAGTTACTCTACTTTTAAGAGACAGTTTGCAATTATTTTGCAGAGAATTTTCATTGAAATACTAAATTTTGTGAAGCTCTAAATCCTAATTACTAAGATATTAGTAAAAAATGAGCTATCCTTTATAGTCTTGTGGAGCATATGCATGTCTGTACTAGAACTGTCTTACTAGAACTAGACAGTCTTATTAATATTATACATGAAATTTTGTATCTATTTCTAAAGAATAAATATAAAAGAATGGAATAAAATCATATTCTTTCCCTGGAAAACTGCCTTGGAACTGTTAACATATTTCAGGGAAAAGTGGATATGTAGGTTAAATTATACATAAAGAGTTGGTCCTTATTCCAAATCTCTTAACATTTTCTAACACTAAACTTTGAAAGCATGAATTTATTCAACACTTTAGGGACTTATCAGTTGGACCAAGAAACCTTTCCACTTTTCTTTGAATGTGGTGCCCTGAGCGAACCTCATGATAAAACCTCATACTTTTAAATGATAAAAATATAAACTCTCTTTAAGAGAAATTCTGCAATTATTTTGTTGAGGTTCTTTTATTGAAATGCTTAATTTTATGAACCAACACATATATATTCTTTTTACTAAAATATAAGTTATAAAATATGTAATCATTCATCTCCTCATGGAGAACTGTTTAAGGACATTCTTATAAAATGTGTCTTCATGAAACTTAATTTATATTTCTAAAGAATAAGTACAAAGAAGGGGATTAAATCATATCCTTCTTCATGGCTGTCTTAGGACAGCAAGTATGTATGATAACATCTCATTTCTATGTTTAGAAAAACTGGATATAAGTTCTCTTTAAGAGGCAATCTGCTAGATTCATCTACAGATTTTTATTTTCTTTTCAATGCTTTAAATTTGATGAAGCTTCAAAACCTAATAAATGAAATATATTTGTGTAAAAATAATGGAATTAAATCCTATTAGACCATATATGTATAACTGTCTTAAACAGTATTATTAAGGATCATACATGAAATTTTAGTTCTACTTTTAGAGAACCATTAGTACAAAAAAATAGGATAAAATCCTATTCCTACATTACAAGGGATTTATTAGTTGGACCAAAAAAAAAAAAAAAAAAAAACCACCCCACCCACCTCCCATTTCTACTTCTTTTTCTCGGTGTTGCCTTGGGCACGTCTTATGATTTAAAATTTATCTCATATCTATAAATGAGAATAGAGAATACATTTGTTACTAGCATTCAAAGACTCAGTGTGTAGAACATTGTATAGTAAAAAAAACCTTCATGTCTTCATTTAAAAGAAACATAAACTGATGCAGATTTAATATTAATGGAATATTTGTATAAAAATGGGATAAAATCCTATTTTTCTAAAATCTGTAAATTTTTTCAAATGTTGGCAGCTATGCAAACTAAAGCAATTAAGTACTATTGCGATTTTAGTTAATTTCATTTTTATAATATGTTCCAAATTTAATGTTAAAGCAATATAAATATTATAGGGTGCACAAACATAAGATTGCCCCTAAAGTTTTGAAGTGAAGTTATCAAGTACTACTTATAAACAGTTTCTACATAAAGACTGACATTTACAAATAACTATGGGTGATTCAAAATAAGGTTTCTATTCATTTAGAAGCTTTCTGAACTTAAGGAATAAATTTCATTGTTTTACAAATTTGCTACATGCAATTCTGAAATAATATCTATTTAAAAAAAAAAATCTGAATACTAATGTTTTCTTGGGACATTCAATGTTTCCATTTCTAGAAGTAAAAAAAAACTTATCTAAATAATTTACGAAATACATTGATGTTTATTAATTAAAAAAAAAGTTCTACGCTCTTTAATAAATTGAAACTCAGAATGTAATCAGAAGATAATATTCCTTGCTTGTATTTGTGCCTTGAATACATATTTAATGGCAATTTATAATTTTTATCTCTTCACCCTTGGAAAATAAGTGCATATTTTTCATTCTTTAGTAAAATAATACCTGCAATGACGATCCATTATTTCTAAGTTTGCTGCAGGACATAGGGATGACCTTAAAAATTCATGACCATTCTAAAGAAAAATGATTGTGAAAATGTTTTAGAGTGCACTACTACATCTAATTCTGATGGAAAATAACTTTAATTAGAAAATGTACTATATTTTAAAACCTTTGAAATCTTCCCAGCCTGAATTTGTTTGATCCAAATGGTCTTTCAGTGACCGAATGAATCACTGTGTGTTGTCAAATCAATGGTCCGGTGTGGGTGGATACGATTCGTATGAAAGAAATGATGCTTCGGCTGCTGTTTTGCACAGCCTTTTTCCACACCACTGACCACCCCAGGGTGCCTCCGGGTTGATGACAGGAGTGCCTCGAAATGCCGGATGGTTAGTGTCCGGCTCCTACTTCCGGGGGAGTCGACAACCAGGAGAAATGAATTAAGAGGATGGTGCGACTCTGATGGAGATCCTGGTCGGTTGAGGTGGTGTGTCACAATAAGCTGTTTTTGACTTCACTAAATCCGGAAGACCTCTCCGACCCGTCGGAGTCCCCTCACCCTACGGGATTGCAATATGTGAAGCAATGTGGTGCAATACGTGTGAAGTTGGGAAAAAAGTAGAGACATACATGTGTCTCCTACTGTTGCAATGTTTTCTGATCAACTAAAAAAAAATAAGTAAAAAGTTTCCTTTGAATTCATGATTCATGTCATCTGTTCAAACTGAATGAATGCATTTAAGGTAGTGTGTCTAGAACAAAATATTACTCAAGAATGGTCATGGTTAGGTGAAATCTATAAAATGTTTAAGGTTTGAGAATGTTTGAAATCACGAAGGAAATAAAACTAGATATGATTCTAAACACAATTTTGGTACGAATTTACCTGCAAGGTAAAGCTTTGCAAGGTTTGAGTGATGAAAATTTTGCCAAAATGTACTTAAAATGAACAGAGCAAAAAAATTGCTCGAGACTATCAATGTGAATAAATAAAAGGAAAAAAATGTCAAAAAAAAATCCTTGAAGTTCAGTGTCAATAAATAAAGTAAAAAATAAAAAAAGTGAAAAAAAAAACACAAAAAAAATTCCTTGAAGGTGAATAAATAAGTGTTAGAAATGAAAAAAGTGAAAAAAAAATTCCCTTGAAGTTCTTAACAAAATTGCATAAGGCAGTTTCTTTTAACTCTTCAGAAATGGACAGAATAAACCTGTGAAAGCAAATATTTTTTTTATTCTGAGTATTATTTCAAAAAATACTATCAATTCTGAAATGGACTTCAAAATATTTTATAAGTACATAACTGTAGTCCCCTTTTCATCTAATGAAGATCAACTTTCTTCAGTATAATGTGGAATATTTTCACCCTCACTTTCTGTAAAAATGTAAATTGCTTTGTTTGATATCTTCTGTGTACAATATTATTGTACTTTAAGACAAATGTAGTTCTTGTTTCATGCTCAAAGCTGAAACAATTAACAGCAGGAAGTCCTTATAAAAATGAATTAAACTTCAGTCAAATCCATGCACAAGAGCTTTTAAACAAATGAATATATACTGTGTTACATAAAAGTTGGACATTAAGGTTAGGATGCTTGTGGTTGTTTTCATTGAAATCAGGTAACGCGTGATCTACTTATATAAAAGTGGCTTTTAGTTCTTTCCTAGTATCAAAATTATAATAAAAATTTAAGAAAACTAGGCTTACAACTAAAGTTTCCAAACAGTGACACAGTGACATTTGGAAAAAACTGGAGTATTTCTGTATTTTGTAAAACGCGCAAATTCCAAAAATTAATCATATGCTATGAAATTATATTACAAAGAGTGAATCTCATTTGTTTTCTTTTCAACTTTCACCTGATTTAACTACATATCCTAATAAGTAGCTATCTTTCAGACTGTGATTAATCTTGCAAATTATTATTTTTTTAATTTTGAATCCTGTAAAATCAAGTAGTACTATATTTTTTTTTTGAAAAGATGGTGCCATTATAAAATATAAAATGCCCAATCGAAAAAAAAAATGTTTCAATAAATTTCTTAAAAGGAATTTGCAGAAATTTCTGGTGTTTAAAGTTTGGAGTGAATTGCAAAGTTTAGCTCAGTTGAATATTTCGTAATTTTTAACAATTGAAGTGCAACTGTAAAAGTATCAATGCAAACTTTTCAATATGCCTTATGTTTACTGCTTTGAGCGCATATTTATTAAGACTTTGAAATCGAATTCATAATTAATTTGATTAAAAATATTAAAATTAAGTGTCACTTTATGATTGATTTGAACCAGCCTTAGTAAAAAAAAATTCATGGTTTTATTAATATTTTCGACCGTGTGCAAGAGATGCATTTTAAAGTAATAAAATAAAAAAAATTCCTAAATATAGCAGAATTGTTTATTAAAAACATACAAAATTGAATGAGATCTTTCATGTGATCTAAAAATTATATAACCTAATATACATATTATTTGGTACTTAATATTAAAGACTCCTTCTTTAAATTGTGACTAAATTGAATGACAAATGCTGAATGACTTCCCGCCTGTACTAATTTGTTTAAACGAACGAAATCCGTTTTAATTAAACGATTAAAATCAGATATAAAAATGTTTTTTGGTGTTAAGTAATGAGTTAAAATGAAAATTCTTTAAAATTAATATTATTTTGCTATCTGCATTAGCCCTTTTTGCTCTTGCATCAATCTAAACTTGTAGAACCTTTGTTGTAACTATTCCTTGTAGCTATTCCCAAGAAATATCAATTAACAATACCTAATAATTTAAATATGTTGGTGGCACTTGTAATGAAAAAAAATATTTCTGCGAAAAAAAGTTCTTAAAAGGTTAAGCTATTTTCTGAATTTTCATTTTGCTTTTGATATTTTTAAGTAAATCTTCCATAAAGTAAACTTTTTTTTCCAAAAAAATGTAGTAAAAGAACATGCTCAATTAAGATTATGAAGAAAACTTAAAAAAAAAAAAAAAAAATACAACAATTACTGCTGTCTATATGGTTGCATAGGGGTCTAGAATCTTCCTTTTTTTACCAACCCTGTTTCATGCATTTAACTCCAACTGCAACTGTAGTGTGGGTTGACTTTGTAGATTGAAAAACCTGGTCTCATTAAGGAACGGGCGCCTAGAAACACCAGCCTTTTTTCGGCTATGTTTTGCCGATTTTCCTATTTCGTGAACCCGTGATAAAATCGTTTCATCTCAGTCGCTCTCGTCGTTCCCTCTCCATCCCCCAAAGCCCTGCATCTGTTTCCGCAGACGTCGGGAAAACTGCCGACCCCCGTGTCCATTTCGCCCACCACTCCCTAAAGACGGAATCCGTCGGTGTCGCAATCAAAACTTTCGTGGACTACACCTGTAGACTCTTTGCTCGTTGTCAAAGGCAATGGCCGATGCGTCTGAGAAAACTAACTTCCCGTACGTTTCGTCTGGAAGGATGAGGCTGTTGATGCACTGTTTTATACCCATGTAACATTCAAAAGGGGGGAAATATGGCTGGTATGCATAATATACGTGCACCTGACCTTGGTATAGGTTTCTAATCACCTCAATCATTATACTTAAAGCATTGAATACTGAAGTGTCTAGAAACTTTGTCAGGTTTTGTGCACCATTTTAAATGTAGATTAAATATTTTTCAATTAGTAGTTCCAGCAATTAAAAAATCAACTGTTTCCTTGAAGTTATTTAGTTTACCTTAATTGCAACTTTTAAAATGCTGGACCAACTAATTGAAAAATCTATTCCCTATAATAAATGCCTTTTTTATTATTAGTTTTGTTTTGTTTAAGTACCGTAAAAACACTTAACTATTTCATTGATTCCAGATGCAAAAATTGTCTACTCATTGTTCTTTAATTTAATATAGTGCAGTCTGATTATCCTGATATGTTCTCTTTGGCTGCTTACATTTTGTCATTACGGAAGAGGTCAGACTTCATATTATAAAATTTGTCCTGTTTACACACCATACTGGGATCAAATTGTGTTGAGTTTTTTTACGGTATTTAAAAAAAAATCGAATTCGTGCTGTCAGAAACCACTACTGTCATAGTTTTCTCTAAATCAATGCTTTTGAGTTAATTTTAATTCCATAGGGGGTTTCAAGCTGTATAAAAAATGTAGATATTCTATGTTATGACACGCAGTATTTCGTATATATTGTTGTAAACCAGTTTTATTCATCGTAGTCTTTGCTATATACGGCAATTTTATTGAGATTATTTAATTCATTTATTGAACGAACGATATAAGAAAGCACAATGACAAAATTTACAAATTGACTATGTTGACAAATGTTAACATGAGTGGTTTCTGAACTTCACAAACTCATTTTCGTTCTTTAACAATGTTTTTATGAAGTTTCAATTTGGGCTCAAAATAAAAAGGTTTTACCAATTTTTTTTCCAATCCTGCTTTAATTTGAAATTAATTGATAGTCTGCTTTTTTTTTACTAAAATATTTTGCATAGTTCAATCCACTCACTAAACTCAATTTTAAAATCCAAGTACTAAGTTTGGTATTTAAAATTGCTCGATGTCAGGGAAATAATTGGGATCTCAACTTTAAAATATTCTCTTCAATTTTAAAATAAAACCTTTTTATTTTGAGCTCCATAAATAATCACCAATATGTTTCCGGTTTAGGCGGTTCACTTTTTTGAATAAATTAACGATTCTTATTTTTGTTTGAGTTTTCTTTTCATGAGCCTTTCATCTCGGACATTGAACGCCAGATGGGCTATGGAGACAGGTGGTAGACCCTGGGTGCATTGTGAAGGCTATAGTAAAGACAGCTGACATTGGGAGTGAGAAAGGAGACACAGAACGGAATCAAGTGAGTATTCAGAGTTCTCTTATAAGCTGATTTTAATCTGAGATGGCATGCTAGCTAATGACAACAACAAAAATCACAATAACAACTTATTTTTGGATGCCTATCTTGTTTCCTAATTTGAATAAAAAATTTCAAATTAATTTAATAGAATAAAAAAGTTCACGTTAAAACATCTAGCAGCAGAATTTCCTGGACATGAAAGAGCCCAGCGACAAACCTCAATGCGTGATTTGTAAAGAAGGGGTCTTCCAGGGGATAGTGCCTCCCTTGGACCCAAAATTCGCAAAAAGAATAAAAATGAGTTAAAACCCTATTTTACAGGTAAATTTTTTTTTCTGGGGAGGTCCCCCATACCGCCCAACGGTACCAAACGAGGATCATGAGTGATATTTTTAGAAAATCCCCAACATTTTGACATTTTTCTCAAAGGGTAAAGGTGATGGTCTGTGGGAAAGTCCCTCCCCCTTGAAGCCGTGCTGGATCCGCGCCTGCCCAGGGGTGCATAAATGTTCCACATCCCATAACTTCCTCTGAACACAATTTTGTCCAAAATTTCCCCCTAAATATCTATATTTTCATCAAAATTTCCCTAAAAATCCCCATATTTTCATTCCAGTTTATGCTACTACTTAGTTTTTATTATAAAATTTTAAAAAAAATCCATAAGTTTTAATTTGTATGGACTTAATTCCTTTTTATTCTTTCTTATATACCTGTCACCTTAGCTCAAAAAGGTTTCTTAAAAAAAGGTTTCTCAGAAGGTCTTAAAATATGAATTATAAACTGCTTCTCTGTAATTTGTGCTAGAAACGCAATTTTTAATCTCCAATCCTTTCACGGATACGTTGTTTTTCCTAAATATCAATCGAAACAAAAGGAAAAGACAACTTTCAGGTATTCACCTAGGAAACTCGTTTTTTTCGGCGCAGATTTGTAGTTTTCTGCTATAGATCATTAATTAAGTATAGTTTTCACCTAATTTCTGTAGAATTTGGAGGGTATGATATTGTCACCAGCCAAAATATTTGTTACTAATAACAACTTGAATTTGAAGTGTTTTTTTTTTCTTTATAAACTTACCCCCGAACCATGTTCGGGTGTTCGAACATATTCTGCACTTCTGGGGTCTCCAAGGTATGGCTCTCATGATTATAAAATTGGCTCGCGAGCACCTCTGTGACCCGAAATGTGCTGAATTTCCTTGTAGGGTAGGAAGACTCGTGGCAGTATTTGGTCGCGAACCATTGTGTTTCTTACTGCACAAATATGCAAGTTTTTTTGCAAATTTTCACCCCGGGGTTTTACCCCTTAAAACTCATTTGCGACCCCCCTTTCTATACCAATTTTTCTTTGTCTTGATGAGTACTATCATCCCTCCAAGTTTGTACTCGACCTTTTGAGACACCTTGTATTAGTATATTACACTGATGTCCAAAAATTAAGAATAATTTTATTTTTGTACTAACAGCACAAATCTAAGTTCCTTATAAAATAAATTCCACCACAAGATAATATTAATTTCAACAATATATTCCCATTTAAGAGTGAAAATATATGGCTCGGGATCAGATTACCCTAAAAATAGTTTAAGGAGGGTACCGAGATCCTAAATGACAATGGAGTTCCATACATATTCGGAACGGTAGCAGAAACAAACGTTCATGTAAGTCATACAGCAAAAAAATTTCCTATTATTTTGTAAATGATATAGTGACTCCTGAACTCAATGCTTGATTATAAATGCGCGAATATCTAAGTATAATTTTTGACAATATTTAAGTGACACCTCATTAATCTTCATTTTAGCCTTTGGATCCTTAATTTGTGGGTGGTGACGATATATGTTGAAGCTCTCGAATGTGTTGGTGTCGTCTAATGTCTGGGGACTTTGAAAATTGCATTACAGGAACTAAGATTTGTGTGAGTATTTCCAAAAAATCTGATCATCCTTAAATTTTGAACATTGATGAAAAAATAATAGAATAGATCTTCCTGGAAAGGGTGTAAAAGTAATTTGTCTGCATATGGTTTAAACATCTCTAGGCCTAGAGAGACGTGACCCATATCTTAAGCTTAAGGCATGCCTCATAAAAGAGTGAAAATATTAATATTAAAATAAAAGTACATAATTTGTAATTTTAAATTACTTCCCGTTTTAAGAGGTGTAGTCTTGTAACTTAAATATTTCCTTCGTAAAGTTCCTATTTTATTCAAGAGTATTTTTGTTTATTCAATTAAATAAATATAAATAGGATGACAGTTATAAAACAGGGTTAATTCGTATTGACCCAAAATTCATAATTTTTATCCATTTTGGATTTTTTCCCCTAAATATTAATCTTTTTATTTTGCGCACACTGAAAATTCGTGGGATGCGTGTACCAAAACGAATTAAAACCCTGTTTTTTTAGGGTCAAATTTCAAAAAATGGTACATGTATCTTTTGAGTAGTCCCAATTCTTTTTAGAGTGAGTCTAGTAAGATGAGAATCCTATCTAAAAGTTACATTAAAAAGCTAAATTGAACTTATTGTATGGGAAGGGACTTAGGAATAATTTGGGCCCCTCCTGAAATAATTTTCTATGTACCACTGTAATTAAACTAGACGCTTGGCTTCTAAAAATTTTCAGATAATTTCTTTCTTGAGCAATCACGTGCCTGCTGGTATTAATTTACCATTTTAAGTTTTCTCCTATTGTACCGTCAGAAATTTAAATTATTATTCATAAAAAATATCTGAAATTTTGTTATTTATATAAGTATCATAATATTTTCTAACCCTCTTTTGAAGCTTAATCGCCTGAAATTATATAATTTCAATGGTCTAAATTTAATGAGGTCTAATTGATGCTCTTCCACTGAAATAAACCTAATTATACGAGTATAAATTCAGGGGCTCATCTAGAACAGGGTTTCCCAAACTTCTTCATGCATCGACCCCTTGGAAGTATTTTACCTATGTCATCGACCCCCTTTCAAAAATCTGACTAAATTCTTAAAGAAAAATTATTTATGAATGAAAATCTTAACTTAAATTTTAAAGCCGGTGCATTCACAATTTTTGAAAGGGGTCCAAAACTGGCAAATTCTGTTCCCAATTTCTCTAAGTTTTGGTCTTCTAACTTAGTGGTAAGTTTGCTTCTAGCCAACATCACCTTTAAAACCTTTAGTAACCTAAAATTTAGTGTTAAAGTAACTTAAAAAAATATTATTTTAATTAATTAATACTTAAATTAACTTATTTTTTAAATTAGTTTAAATTATTTATTTGTGTAGTCAATAAATTTAAAAATTTGGAACACCTGCTTGCTTTCAATGGTTTCTTCCTTTCTTTCCCAGTTTCTTCCACTGTCCTGGAAGAAACCTAGGCATTTTTTATTTCTTGAAATACCCCCCCCCCAACTTGTCTATATCAGTTGATAAATAAAAACGTTATCCTACTTTGGTTTCATATGGCCCTGTGACCTCTAATTTGATAGAAAAATTATGAAGCCTTTTGTATCGCCATTCTTTTTCTTCTAAAATTGTCAAGAAAATTCGTCATAAAGTGGTAACAAGATTTTTTTTATTTTGCGTGACAAAATTTAGGTTGGAGTAGACTGATTTCATAATAGGAATTGTGAATAAATTTATTCATTTCATATTGAAAATAATGTTGAAACCCACAAATTGTATTGGGTGTACAAGTACATATTCATTTAGTGATTGAAAAATTTATTTTAATTTTTCTCTTCTAGAAAATGTGACTTCCCTGATGAGAACACCAAAGATCAATTTTTCAATGGAGTTAGATTTGCAGATTTACCAGTTGTCTTCATTAGAGTAACCAAGAATAACACAATATATATGCTCACAGATGGAAATTGTAAGAATTTACATTTAATTGATTTCCCAATTACAGAAAACTCTCGTTAGTACGACTTTCCACATATTTCGACATTTTTTTCCAGTCCCTGGGACCCCTATAAGCCTTTTATCATTAAAAACTATCCACTTATTGCGCCCCTGCTTATTATGATTTCCTGCAAATTCGGGCGCTTTTCTCAGGTTCCCCGAAGAAACATCCCACTCAATGCATCATCAAGCCTTCTTTAAAATAATGTATGAGCCACGATATCGAAGAAAAGTCAAAAAGAACAATGGTAGAACTAATTTTCCAACCCAGTCCCCTTTTCCCTGAACAGATTTCCCTCACCCCCATCAAGAGCAAGGAAAACTAGTGTTTTGCAGGTCATGTGACTCGTTATGTTTGTCCTGTGACATATCGGAATCAGTCACCCTTCGTGAAATTCTTGGAAAGTACCTTTTCTCCTTTCTCTCCCCTATTCGAAATCTGCTTTTCATCGTTCAGAGTTCAATCCATTGTTTTCTTAGGTACAGATACCGTATTCATTTATACTTGTACTTATGGTTTTATTATAAAGGGAAAGTTCTTCTGGAAATTGTGGAATGATAAGGAGAGCTTTGAATTTGATAAATTGAAGATTTATAAGCAGTATCATGAGAAAAAAGGTCAATATCGCCCAAACGGTGTTATAAGGAATTCCACATATAGCGCCTTACCACCTAACATGACGTTTTCTTGCATCCCCTTGAACGGCGTACTAACGAGATATTACTATAGTTGGTATTTTAATTATATTTTATACTAGCTGATATGCCCGGCCTTGCACGGGTGGAGTGTATCAATTTATTAAAATTTTCTCAAGTTACATGCCTAATTTTCTGTAACCATAATTACCAATCATCCTGGTAGTTTTTCATATCCCGGTGTTCCCAGTATTTTTTCATATCCCGGTGCCTTTTTCATCTTGGTGTCCCCGGTGCCTTTTCATCTCGGTGTTCCCGGTGCATTTTCATCACCGTGCTCCCTGTGCCTTTTCCCTCCCGGTTCCAACTGTGTAAATCTAACCTAACCATCCAGTTCGGGGTTGCACATTTAATTACGACAGTTACCCAATTATCCATTCTAAGTGAAAAAAAATCCATTAAAATTATTACAGACTTTTGAAATCCCAAAATTTGTAAATACCCCCTGTTTAAATTGAAAAAAAAAAATCCCGTTAAACTACACCAAAGAAACAAATTATAAGGTTAAATAACAAATTGATCTAGTGTTTCTATCATCAACTTTCTAAAAAAAACTGCATGATGTAATCTTTACTTTAACCAGTCTAATTCTTAAAACTTTCTATTTCAACTTAAAGTTTCATGGAAAATGAAGTTTTCAATAAGAAAATACTGTTATAAAGTTTTTTTATAAGGGACGTTTTTAATTTTTTAAATTATTAATAACCTTTTTAAAACATTTAAAACAATTTTAGCCAAGTTTTATCTTTAAATACTTTGTTTTATGTTTAAAATTGTTTTTGTTGTATTATTTGCAACAATGCGAGTTAAACAGATCTTCTTTAGTGGAGAAGTAAGGCGATTTTTACAAAAAGGCCTAAAAGGGGGTGAAGGGGTGGTTTTAGAAATTTGGAAATGATGTCATTGTCTTTCCCCCGTCCCCATACGTATGTGTACCAAGTTTGGTTCGATTCGGACGGGTAGTTTTGGAGAAATTGAGCCAAATCTGTTCCGGACAAACCCAGGAACCCAGGCAGGAACCCAGGAACCCAGGCAGGAACCCAGGGACACCTTCATTATATATAGAGAGATTAGAATCTTTACAGGGATCTGTTTAGAAGAAATTGGGTCCATTTAAGGACCTTTTTCAAAATATTTTAAGCCTAAAAATGGACCTTCACAATATTTTTCACTATAGAGAAGATCCTTTTTATGGTTTTATCATAATTTCACCATGTTTTTTTATTTTACAATATCACCAAAACGAGACACTGTTTTGACAAAAACAGGACTGGTCGTAAGAACCCAATTAAGCGTTAATTTTGAATTCAGAAGAAATTCACAATTCTAAAAATACTTATAAATAAATTAGATTGCAAAATTAAAAATTGTTATTAAAAATATTTAAAAGGCTGTGAAAAAGCCTTTTTTTGGTTCTCTGAGAGTGGGAATCTTGATTGTTTAATGACTTATAAAGCAAATTAAATCAGCAAATCAAATCCATTTTAACACATTCATGCTTACCACATAGTTTAAAGCGGGTATGGGCAACCTTTTTGAATCTGCGGGCCGAACACAAAGATTTTAATGACGTGGAGGGCCAGGGGTATAATTTCATTTTTTGGTTTGGGGACAAGCCGCAATCAAACTTTTTTTGGGGGGTATTGACTTGACGTCATTTCTAAGGTACTAGTAGTACATTTTACGTTAAGTTTTAGATAACTTAAAAGTAGTATTTGAACTATTTTGCACATAATGTCAAAATTTTCTATGTTAGCTAGCTACAAGTAAAAATGAGGTCTGTGGGTCATCCCCAGTAAAATTTTTTAAAATTTGTGTATCAAAGTAGTGATTTAGCTCATTTTAAGACCCTTTGGGTAACATCTGAAGAGAACGGCTCCTTATAAACCACACAATTTTCAAGGGAAAAAATTATAAAAAGACTTCAGAATTTCAAGGGGGCTGGGAGTGCTTCCCCAGGAAAATTTCTTAAATTTTCCCCTTTAACTAGTGTTTTATCTCATTTGAAACCACTTTGGGGAACACGCATACAAGGAACCGTTACTTGTAAGCGGCAGAATTTTCAAAGAAAAAAAAAGTGGCTTCGGCCACCAGCCTCAAGATAAGTCAAGCATACGCTCCGCGCAGCGGAGCGCAGCGGAGCGCAGTCAAGACAGGAATTTGAAGTCCTTAGGGACTAGGTACTCCTCCGAGTTTAAACCCTACGGTCAAAGAAAAAACACTGTATAACAGACTTCCAAATGGTGGAGGGGGGTTTGATGTTCTCCCCCAGAAAAATTTTAAGTCCTCTTGCGACTTTTTGAATTCTTTTTTTTTTTTACTTTCTCAATGACAATTTTTAAAATGTTCCGCGGGCTGAAACAAATGGTGAGGCTGGCCGGAGGTTGCCCATATGTGGTTTAAAGCTTCAAGATTGTTTTAGAAGAATATAATACAGTAGACCCGTATTTTAAATGTCCCACTGATGATCCACTCAGAAAAAGTAGAAAAGTCTGGGAATTTTAACTAACCCATAAAAGGGGGGGGGGAGATAAAAATAAATCGCTTATTTTGCTAAGACCTGGAAAAATTGTACAAAATACTTAGGAAATTAGAAATTTTGTAATATCTGCCACTTATTTTTGGCTCTGGGAAAAAAATAAACTACTATGTTTTAAAAGTATTTTCACAGTTGAACATTGATGAGCAACCCTTTTGAGCAACAATATAGAGCATTTTCAATCACATGGCTCGGACCTAACAACGGCCTTAGCAACAGAAATGTTACAGTTTTTTGCCCTACAGAGGTTAACAGTTACAGAAAATGACTGGCCGTGGAATTCTTCTATTGGAGTATTTGCAATCACGTGACCCTATACTTAAAAAACGCCTTAGCAACGTATACCTCGTTACCTAGCAACCGCCTTAGCAACAGTTAAAAGCCCTACAAAGGTTAACAGTTAAAAGAAATTAGCTGGTCGTGACGTCACCTGAAAACACTCTATATGGTCATTTTAACAGAATGGCTTAAAACCCTAACAATTACATCTGTGATAAAAAAACAGTAACTTAATCACTAGTATTTGTAACAAAGGTTGCTCGGGCATCGTGGTAAAAAAAGTGTGGATAGCTAGTTTTTATACCGAAAATCTTCAAAATTAACTTGAAAAAGTTAAGCTTCATTTCCAAATTTCAGTGATAACCTTGCAAAAATATTGATTTTTTAAAGGAATATTCATTTAAAAAATTGTTACCATTACTTCTTTGTAATGATGGTCTCAGAAGAGAATGCTCTAGAAAGGTTCTACTGTAAAATTATATTATAAAAGTTTCTTTTTGTTACAGGATCAGCATGGATAATTGTAGAACTTCTGACAGCCTGAGTTATGCTTTAAAAAAGGAGGTTCTTCCAATGGCTTAAAAACATTGTTGCAAGCTTGAATGGGTTAATATGGTAATTTATTTTTTATTATTTATTTGGTACTAGCTCAGGGTTGCCACTGGCCACTAAAATGCATCCAAAACAAACTATTTTAAGGGCTTGGTGACTATGCCTATTTAAAAAGTGACCTAAAACGACTTAATTTCTTATATTATTGCGACTATTTTACCCCCTCATACACAAATTCAGTTTTAAATTCTGCTATTTCTCTGCTAACCAACTTATGTATGCTCGCGAATTCATTCTTTCCTTTTCCCCTACTATCATTGAAAAGGAAACCGTTTTTATGCCTCCGGGCGGCGGGTAAGATAACTTTGGTTTTCCATGTTTGGGTCTCAAGTGTTGGATTTCATGACTTAGACATGGGACAACTTTATACATGGGAGACTCTTCCGTCCTGGGGACGGCATTCTGTCTTTCTAAAAGTTCTGTGAACGGAATTACGTCTCGGGTTTATTACGAAACTCAAAATCAGCTGACCGACTGGAAGCGATTTGTACTAAATTTCAGTACTTACATCACACATTTTGCCCACAAGTAAGGCTGTTTGACTGAGACACAGCTTTAACTTAAAATTTAAGGACCTATTTAATTGGTCATATATTTTATAAGTTTTTCAATTTAAAAAAAAATTGCTTGACTGGAGAAAAATGATTGAAAAGATAGCTCAAAGTTCCGTCTTGCAATTTTCGAAGAGTGGTACCCATGCTTTAGATTCTTCTAGTTCAGTCAGGGGTCGATCCAGGTTTTATTTTTTGGGGCCCATTTTTGTGAAAAACTGAAGTCAAATTAAACTTTAATTTTTCAAATTATTGTAAAAACATTTTTGATTCGAAGCAAATAAGATTTTGTGAATGTTTTCTTGCAAATAATCATCAAAGCTAATTTGAATTTTGTGAAAGGGTCGTTTTTATGAACTTCAATTTTGTGAAGGGGCCATTTTTATGAATTTTAATTTTCTGAAGGGCCCCTTTTTAGGGGTTGGAATTTTGTGAAGGGGCAGTAAAAGGGCCTCAATTTTCGGCTGGATCGACCCCTGTCAGTGGTTCTCAAACTGGAAGCAAGCGAAGGCCTCTCCCGAAATTTGGACAAATATGAGTTAAAACCCTGCTTTTAAAGGCTAAAACTTTTTGAAGGAGGACCTCCAGCATACATGTGATTCCTCTGCCAATTGGTGGAATCTGCCAATTCGGTTGGCAAAATTAAAATCCCAAATTAGCTATGCGAAATTAAAATTCCGCATTAAAGTTTCTTTACGATATCCAACATTTCGGTTGGCAGCTAGCATTTGGCATCTATACTCGACAGTAACATTTCCTGAACTCAGTACGCCACTACACGGAAGGAGAAAATGGGTAAACAGGTCAATTTTGGTACAGTTTATCGACACCTTCACAAAAAAATGTAGGGTCACTTGGGGTAAGTGGGGCCCCTTTTTGGAACAGTACATTTTTGAAGCTTAATAAAAAATTCTTGAAATGCTTAAATTTTATAAGTTATTGACACATTTTATTTAAGACATTATTAAACAAAAATTTATTATTAGGTTCTAAAATAACGTGTTACATATTTCTTAACTGATCTTTTTTTAAAAAATGAGATGGGTGTCCCACCTACCCCATCAGAAGGGGTAAGTGGGTCACCCCCTCTTTATTTACATTGAAAGCAAGAAAAACTTAAGAGGGAATAAGTGAGTCTTACTCGATAAAGTACAGAAGTTTTCGGTACAAAATGTTTTATTGTATCTTTATCCATGTACGAGATATCTACTCACATTAAAATTGATAGAGGTGATTGGGGTAAGTGGGACCCCTATTTGGAACACTACAATTACAGATTGTTTTCTTCAGGTTCGAATGGTTCAGGAGACTTATAAAGAAACCCTCGAAACTATTCCCCCCACCCCAATGTGTGTTTTAATTAATTTCTCGGCAACGTGAATAAAAAACCCCAACTTAATATTTTATTTTACTCACCACTACTTAAATTAAAACGCAAAATTAATATAAAATTTCAATGAATTACTTATTAAATTTTTCAATAAACATTAAAGTGGTGAGTCTAGGGTGTCCCACTTACCCCGACTAGGCTAAAATTACTGGGTAAGTGGGACCCCCCTCCTAAAAAATTTTAAATAAGAGATTTTGTGAAAATTCAAATTGGCAGTCAAACTTTGCGCAACAGTCCGGGGCACTCAACGGCATACCATGCATGTGGGGGTAGAGTCTTCCAAGTGGTGTTTATTTTATTTAAAATTAGGGAGTAGATCTCAGAAGTTCGCAGTTTGATGGAGAAGCAGAGTGGAGTTCAGGGCCCTTCCCTGCAATAATATAAAAACTAGTAACTTTAATAATTAACTTTATAAAATATTTTTAAAACTAGTTTTCTGCTCTAACAAAATCATGCCTACTGCTATATCATGAACATTCATAAATAAGGCCATGCTCTACACCGTGTCTGATGTGTTTAGTATATTAATTACGAATGTTTTATAATTTATCAAGCTGAAAACTGTTTTTACCCCATAGGAGTACAAGAGAAATAAATGTAAAGAAATGGAAGACCAGACACTAAATTATCGTAGGTAATTATAACAGTGGTATTTTGAATTTTTTAGATTTACCTATATTTACTCAAAAAAATTATACAATGCTTTTTTAAATAAAATTAATTAAAAATAATAATAATAATATATTTTTTAAATTTTATATCCCCATAAAACTTTTTTAATTTGACCTTTTAAAACAGGTTAGTGTGATATGATTAGAGAATTTCACAATAAAAGTTTCCTTTGCTTTAACCAGTGCTGTAGCTGGATTTTCTTTTGCGGGGGAGGCTCTCCCCTTTTTTTTGCACAAAATTTTTTGAGATGCTGTCCTCCCATTCTCAGCACTGGCCTCAACCTATTTTAAATTAAATCATGTTCTAAATCATAGGGGGGGGGGGCGTCCCAAGGCTGAAACCAGGGGGTTTTTTTCGGGGAGGGGGGAAGTTGCCTCGTTATTTTTCTGAAGTACCTCCTTACGAGTACTTATATTTGTTAAGTTTTAGATGACTTACACATAGGCTTTTAATTTTGGTGCACTAAATTTCAAAATTGTGTAAACAATGTGAATCCCAAGTAAAAGGGGAGGGATCGGGAGTTTCTTCCCCAGAAACATTTTGAAAATTTACCCCATAAAATAGCATTTAACATTTAGTAAACATTTATATCAATTTGAGACCCTTTAGATTATACCAAAAGAGCACCGACTTTTCGGTTAATTGCTGGCGCATAATATCCTAGTGTGGATCGTGCGCCATAAAACACTAACCAACCTTTTCGGTTAATTGGTCCTATTTATTGTCCCCGACGTTTCCCCGGAATCGTCGCCCATGTCTGGTGGTTATCGCTGAAGCCCTCGTGCAAAAGACCCTCCCAAAAGTTTCAAAATAAAATAAGAACAAGATGCCTGGGAAAAATTCATACTGCAGTTGAAGTTTAAACGTGTTATTCGATAAAAAAAAAAGTGTAGCGACTTTGATAAAAACGTTATACGCATGGTGTCGTGAAAAGTTGGGGTTCACTGAGAAAGGCTTTTTAGAATGGTCTTTGAGTAAGTTCTGCCGTACTTAATGTACGAGGTGGCTTTCTATAAAACTTGAGTGCGTTTATAAAATAAATATTAGACCTCAGTAAGTAAATATTTTGATTGTTGTCCACATTTAGTTAAGCAAAACCACTAACGGAGAAAGTTTCCATTGATTTTCTGCATCGTTCTTCACAAGGACTGTAGGAAAAGCTCAATCGGGGACGTCTCTTGCTCCCCTGCATCCTTTCTGCGGAGCGTTTTAATCGGAGGCTTCTTTTCTCTTCTTCATCCTCTCTAAGGATCATGCTATTGCTTCTCTTCATCCTCTTTAGGAACTGAAGGTCATTCTCCATTCGATGGCCCCTTGATCTTTTTCAATTTTTTCAAAAAAAAAAACCTTCATCCGACGGAATTCACTTGCTTTTCCGAATTTTCACTACAAAGCTCTGCGCGTTTTTTTTTTTTTTTGTGCTAAATATTTTCTAAGAACCACTGGGAGCGTCTCATTCGGAGAGTTCTCTTCCTTTTCTACATCATCTCTACACAGTTATCTTTCCTCTCTAGCCTCAGTTTGGAGGAGGCCTCTCTTTTCTCTCCGTACAATATCTAAGGACTTTCAGGAACAGTTGTGCTTTCCGCCAGCCCCTCATCAGAAAAAAAGTTTTTATTTAAATTTTATAGCCACTATATGCCTAAGAAAAGTGTTGAAACTTTGATGAAGATCTAACACGTGAGGCCTCTTTAAAATCATCTTGTTCCATATAGAAAATGTTATAAGGTCATGTGCACTCAATATGCCTTATTGGAGCTTTAGCGATATGAAGGATAAATTTAAATGACACCACGTGAGGTAACTTTGTCGATGCTCCTATCACAGCCATATCACAGCCATTAACGTCAGTGTTAAATCCTTGGTCAAAGAAGGATTCCACCAATCATAGTCAGCGAAAAGCTAATTTTTTTTCTTTAGCTACTGTTTAACATCGACGCTGTTTGACTGTGAGTCTAGCGCAGGGAATTCTAACTGGCGGCCCGCGTAGCTCCCTGAAAACCTCCCAAAAAGTAGCTTCAGAACACTTTTTAGCAAACTTAAATTTAAAAACATTTCTGGGGAGGACCTCCGAATCTCTTAGATTCGGGGATTTATTTACCTCTTATATTATGGAGTAGCTTTGGTCGGTCGTTTTCTATGGTAAAAAATAAGAAGTTTGAGGTTACGAGAGGGAGGTTGTATAATGTATACCTTTAAATTTCCCCTGAGCATAGTGAGACTTGACCCACACCTTAAAGCATGCCTCATAAAAGTGCAAAAATATTAATATTAAAATAAAAGTACATATTGTAATTTTAAATTCTTGTTTTACGAGATGTAGTCTTGTAACTTAAATATTTCCTACGTTAAGTTCGTAATTTATCAAAAGAGTATTTTTGTTTATTCAATTAAATAATTAGAAATAGGATGACAGTTATAAAACAGAGTTAATTCATATTGCACCCAAAATTCATAATTTTTATCCATTTTGGATTTTTTTACTAAATACATTCATTTTGGCTCCCAATTTAAAAAAGTTTTATAGGGAATACAATTATGCAAATACAAAATATAGAGAACGTTAGTTTTAAATTTTAGAAAAAAAGTTGTGCCAAATTCTTTTTAAATAGAAATTGAAAATTTATCTTTAAAATAATTTGTGTAATTTTAGGGATTTTAAAATAAAGTTCCTCATTATTTTAAAAATAAATCAAATGCTTTAAAATGATTTATGTTCTTTCTAGGTTAGCGTTTGTAAAAAAAGAGAGAGTTGGCTGTATTACTGTTCTTCGTGATTTTTAGAAGCTCGCTTGGTAGATGGTAAGAAAAATAATTATCCTTACTTTTTATATTCAAATATAAATTTGAGTAGAAGAGATTGGGGCACCCATTTGGACACTTACTAAATTATTTTTCTAATTTTTTATGCAATATTATATTTATTCAAATACAGATCTAATACTATATTAAATATACTTCTTTGAGCATCCAATAAAAGTTTTTCCATCCAATTATCTCTAGGGAATGGATCATAAAAAAGTTAGAAAACCTCATTAAGTGTCCCATGGTGCCCACAAGTGGTCGACCTTGCGACACTTTCATATAATAACATAATTTTTTTTCTAATGGCCGGTAATTTTGAACAGTTACAGCTGTAACTAAGTTCATTAACCTAGATAATGACGGAGCAGTAAGTATTTACATTGCGTTACCCAGTGGACACCTGTGGACCGAGGCCAAGGAGATGAAATAAAATAAAAATTATAATTAGTGTTTTGAAAATACAAAAATAACATTCCTTAATGAAAAGGCTATGTTTATAATAATCTAAAATTGGACATCAAAGATGTTTACATTCACAGTTTTAACCGATTTACTTATTTTGTCATGGCATAAATCACTGATTTTTTTTTGTTTCCTTCCATATACGTTTTTGCACCAATTTCTAAATTAAATCCTCTTAATTCTTAAATTATTTTTTTAAAAACATTCTTTTTCTTTACTCATGAGAGAGAGGTTTTGGGTGTTCTGTGGACATATCCCTAGGTGCCCCACTTGATGCTTTATGCATATTATTATATATATATTATTTTTAACTACTCTGGTAGGTTTAGAAAAAAAATTATCTTCTAAAATATTAATGGTTACACATATTTTAATCTCAAAATAATTGTAATGAGCTTCATTTTCCCTTTCACTTCTTTTAGTAAAAAATACTTTTCAAATTTCAAGCTATTGTAACATTGCACCACGCAAAACAAAAAACTCATGTAAATAATTATCCAGACGCACCAAAGATTCCAAAACAAGTTGAAGAATGGATTTTACTTAATTTACTAGAACCTATTAGCACAAGATCATAACTATAAAATTGCTTCTGAAAATTGAGGTGTCTCCAAGGTGCCCAACTCTCCCCTATTCTTACTGTTATTAGTGCCTCGTAAAATCGAAGGCCAAGAAAATGTATATCTCCTTTTTCTTTTCCTTTTGCTACACTAACGAATATGAGCAAACTATGAAAACTTTATAAAATATTAATCATCCCCTAAACTAGGAAGCTTTTTGTTGCTGAATAGTAGAACCTCATCATAACACATCTGAACGCAAACACTTTTACCAATTTTTATCACTAGGAAAACCTTAATGCCCCGGGTTTTTTTTTTTTTTTGCTTAAAATTGAAAATGAATAGACTAAAAATGAGAAACTTACTTTTAGGTCCCTAAAAGTATAGTGCGTACAAGTAGTACAGCCTACCCAAGTTATGGACACTTCTCAGATTTTATATTTTTATAGTTTAACTGCATTTTTTTTATAAGTAGTTGATTTTAAATCTCGTAAGTATTTTTTATTTACAAGATGGTGTTACTGTGGGATCATAAATACAACAAACAACGTTTTTATCTCAAAATTACGGTTTTTTTATTAATTGAATATAAGTGATTCTATAGAAAAGAAGAAAAAGTAATGCCATATTTTCTGCGATTATGGTTTCAATACATACAGACATTTGCCCTTTTTTTGGAGTTTTTTGCTATGATGTCATGTTTTTTTTTTTAAGAGTTTCAATTAATTATTCCTTTGTGGGGATATATTGCTATGCAATTGTCTAAAAGTTCTGCCAGTACAACCCAAAGAATTACAAATAAAAAAATCTGTTTTTTTTTTTTCAATGCTTAGTAAGGCTATTTAGACATTCTTAAATAGATGATAGACTACTTCAAATATTTTAAAAATTTTTGATGCTTTGTGTGTGTTTGAGAGATTCTTTTCTTCAAGAAATGTAAATTTTTTAAATTAATTTTAAGAATGTAATTTTTTTTTAAACAATAGTCTCATAGACATAGAGCATTCGCACATAACGTCACTTGGAGGACAAAATCAACTTTGCTAAGGCTGTTGTTAGGGGCGGGAAATAGAAGCATCCAACAGAAGCATTCGCACATGATGTCACTGGAGGACAAAAACAACGTTGCTAAGGCCGTTGTTAGGTCCGGTCATGTGATTGAAAATGCTCTATTGATGTGGTTTCAAATTCATAATATGAGCAGCTGTACCGAACACTTAACATCTGAGAGGAGCGAAACTTGATGGGTACAGCACAATAAATTTTATTACGGGCCAAAAATTAACTATTATACAAAGAACTACACTTCTTCCATATTTTCTATTGATCTAACACATTTTTCCATTTAAATTTCTACAGCTCACAAAATAATGTCACGCGTCACTTCCTGGTTGCCAAAAGGTTTCTAACTAAAAATAAACAAATAGATAGCTGCTACTAGTCCGATTTCCAACATTAATGTGGTTTCAAATTCATAATATGGACAGCTGTACCGAACACTTAACATCTGAGAGGAGCGAAACTTGATGGGTACAGCACAATAAATTTTATTCCGGCCAAAAATTAGCTATTTACACAAAGAACTACACTTTTTCCATATTTTCTATTGATCTAACATTTTTCATTCAAATTTTTTACAGCTCACCAAATAATATCACGCGTCACTGCCTGGTTGCCAAAAGGTTTATAACTAAAAATAAATAACTAGTACTACAGTATAAAAATAACATACTAGTCCAGTGAGTGGACGACATTCTCCCCACTTTGAGTTTTGGTTACATAAACTCAAAAGAAAAAACTTAATTTAATATCTTAAAGCTGACTTCCATCACTAGCTCTAAATTAAGCATAACTACGGTCAATTAATTTTAAAATCAATATTGCCGAAAAAATAAAAAATAAAAATAATGTTCACAAGTCCATTCTTCGAGGAATCTTAATGGGACGGCCACTTCTAGTTTCTCGCACTGGTTGGCCGACAGCTGACTTCTCTTCTCTCTCCTGGCGCTCATGATCTTCCCGAGCAGACTGGGTCGCTGGGATCTCCAGAGGATAAAGACGCTGCACGGCTCGAAGCAGCTCCCCCTTTGCAGTCTTGAGTTTAGCAAGTCTTGTAACTCCATCCTTCCCAGGGATCGTTTCAACCACTTTCCCAAGTGGCCAATTGATGCGCTTCGTATTATCACTGCCAATTAGGACAATGTCCCCAACTTTCACTTTATCCTCTCTCTTGGTAACCGAAGAACGGAGGAATCCAAGATATTCTCTTTTAAACCTTTGCTTTATATTTTCACGAAGCTTCTGGATATGCTTCCATCTCTTAGAAATGTTCATCTTCTGGATTTCATCCAAATCAGGTACTTCGTTGGAAGGCAGATCTTGAAGAAACATGGAAGGTGTTAAGGTTCTCAACTCTGGTTCATCGTGTAGGTACGTTAAAGGTCTATTATTCATGACAGATTCACACTCACAGATGAGAGTCTGCAATTCTTCATAAGACAGAGACGATTGTCCCAGATTTTTCCTCAAAAGATCTTTCAGGATGCCGATTAATCGCTCCCAGAACCCTCCCCACCATGGGGAGGAGGGTGGGTTGAATTTAAATCGAATTTCGTTGACTGCAAAACATTTTTCAATTTCAGTCCAATCCAATAGCTTCAGAGCATTACTCAAGCCAGTGAAATTCGTTCCGTTGTCTGAATACAACACGGAGATTCTTCCTCTTCTGGAAATAAATCTACGCAGCGCTTGGATGAAATCATTCGTACTCAGTGAGGGTACCAGCTCTAAATGTACCGCTCTAAATACAGCACATGTGAAAAGTACTATCCACACCTTTTGTTTGGAGCTAGTCCACAATGGTCCAGCCAAATCCACACCGGAAACTTGGAAAACAGCTGCTAACGCCGTTCGGTCCTTAGGAAGAGGCGGAAAGGGTACTTCAAGGTGCAGGGAAGACAATCCTTAATAACCTTTCTGATGGTTCTTTTTCCTTTTACGATCCAGAATCTTTCACGCAGAATGCTTAGTAGCGTCGATGCTCCAGCATGTTTGTTAGCAAGATGTTCTTGAGATATCAATCTTCTCACTGCAAGGTGTTCTGAGGGTAGAATGATTGGAGTTCTAAAGTCCTCCGACTCTTCTTCATTCATCAATCTGGATTTTAATCGTAAAATTCCCTGTTCATCTTCAAATACTTGAAGACCTTTTAAATTCTTTCGTGTGTCTTCATCATAGTAACATTCCTTTTGCATTGATCTACACAGAATTCTCTGTGCATCTAGTTGTTCCTCATTTTTTAGTTCCATACATTTTCTTAAATCTTTTGCCTTTGGTTGAAAACGCAGCACCCAGCACAGCACTCTTATAATTTTGGAGAAACAAGAGATTCTTCTAGCCAACCGTAATGGGATTGACTCCCGCTCTGTGTTGCTAGCTGAGATGACGGATTTTCGTTTCTCCTTCTCAACTTCTTTTTCGTTAGAATTCACCGCTGACTTGGGCCACTGTTCTTTAGATTCTTGTAACCAAACTGGCCCTTGCCACCACTGGCAGCGTAGAAGTTGCTTGGCTCCACAACCTCTCGACAAAACGTCTGCTGGATTCTGATTAGTTGGAATATGAAGCCAATCTTCAGTATTTGTCAATCTTCTAATTTCACTTATTCTGTTGGCAACAAATACTGTCCATTGCTCTTGTCGAGTTATCCATGTAAGTACTGTGGACGAATCAGTCCAAAAATAGGTCTCCAAATCAGAGAGTTTCAGAGCTTGCACTACAGAATGGAAAAGTCGTGCGCCGATGGTAGCAGCCATTAATTCAAGACGTGGGATGCTAGCGTCTTTCATTGGCGTTATTCGTGACTTAGCTTGAAGTAATTGAACAGCCACTGAACCTGTAATAGGTTCACTTCTTAAGAAGATACATGCTGCATAGGCTGTCTTACTTGCATCGACAAAGGTATGAATACTTAATTTGGATCCTTCCATTACACCTAACCATCTTGGGATTTTTATATATTTGATACATTCAATCTGTTTGCTCCACGTCCGGAACTTCTTCTGGATCTCCTCATTCACTTCATCATCCCATGATTCTTTTGTCTTCCAGGTAGCTTGAAGCAAAATCTTAGGTTGTATCATAAGAGGTGAAAGGAAGCCTATGGGATCAAAAATACTACTAATTAGTGAGAGTAATTTTCTTTTGGTCATCTTCTCAGTTTCATCAAACTTTAAGGATTCTGTGTCTATCTCTAGAGTATCTAAATGCTTATCCCATATCAATCCTAATACTGGTGACTTAGTATCTTTTGAAGATTCCTGATCCTCTGAACTTTCCCATCCTCTAAGGTCAAACATTCCTTCTTTCATCACATTAGTTGCAGATTCAATAAAAGTATTCAGTTCCTCCCCGTTCCGTACACTTGCTACACAGTTATCAACATAAAAACTTTCTTGTAGTTTCTTCAGTAATTCTTCAGAATACCGTTCTTTCATTGATTCTCTTGATAAATGGTGATTAATAACTGCCATCAATAGGAAGGGGCTGCAGGTGATCCCAAAAACAACTCGAGTGTGCCTAAAAACCTGCATTCTTCCTTCATGGTCGTACCAAAGGAATCTTACAAAATTGCGTTCCTTTTCATTTAAGGATATCTGTAAAAAAGCTCTTCTAATTTCAGAGATGACACCAATTTTATTCAGCCGAAATCTTGCTAAAGCAGCGGGAATGGTTTCAATTAGATTCTTCCCGGTCTCCAAACAGTCATTTAATGAAGGGTGATTGTGCATCTTAGCGGAGGCATCGAAGACAGGTCTTATCTTCATCGAACAAGTCGCAAGTGTTTCTTTGATGACAGGACGGTGTGGAAGATAATGTGTTTCAGCAGGTAATGCTAACTCCTCTTTAGATACTTTTTCAATAACTCCTTCCTCCAGCCATTCGTCAAAAACTTCATCATACTTTTCTCTAAAACCATTCTTCTCTAATCTTCGAGTAGTAGAGTCTAATCTTTTCAAGCAAAGCTCGTAATTGTCTGTTAGTAATGCGTGGTTTTCCTTCCACGGCATATGTACTTCGTATCTTCCATCTTCCTTTTGTCGGACTGTTTCTTGAAAATGGATCATAACAGCTTGGCTTGTTTCTTCTTTCGAATTTTGTTCAATTGGGTCTCGAATTCCCAGAAGTTCTAGATCCCACAGGGAAGAAACAGGGACTTCTGGCTGTGATAACATAGTAACAATATTCATACTTGTACTCTTGTGATTAGTACATTGGGGTATTTTCCCCATCAGGGTCCAACCTAATTTGGTTTCTAGAGCCACTAAGCCAGTAGTTAACTCTTCTCGTCGACCAGTAATTAATTTACCAGCAACGTCAGCGCCTAGCAATATTTCAATAGGACCTGCGTTTTCTTTGACATCCGTCAGAGATATCTTCTTAGCTTTCAGTTCATTTATCCAAGAACCATTCTTCACACTAGGAATATCATTGCAAATGATATCATGATCTAAGGCATCTAAGTTACAAGTATAATTACCATTAATATTGCTCAAATAAATTTTATAGCAATTATGGGTATACATCTTTGTTTTCGTCCCACCAAATAATGCGTGGCAAAATTCTTCTTTTCGTTGAAAATTAAAACCCAACTCTTCAGCAGTCGATTTTAAAATATAGGATTTTTGTGATCCTGTACCGATGATGATTCTGGCTCTTCGTTCTTTCTTCGTGCCTTGCACTTTTACAACAAGCGTTTGCAAAATAACTTCATTTGTTGCCCGAGAATGCAAGGTATCAACTGTACTTCCATCGGTGTTCTTGTAACTTTGATCTCGTTTTGAAGTGTCAAACTTGTTGCATTCAAGATTCGGGCACATAAACTTCAAATGTCTTTTCGAACAAGCTTGACAGGTAATGGGAACTGAACATGTTGAAGCGAGATGACCTTTCCCCAAACAGATCCGACAGAGTCCTTTTTTCTTTATGATTTCAAGTTTTTCTTCTATAGGAATGTAAAAAGCTTTTCTGCAAAATCTCGTCTCATGATCTTTTAAACATAAAAAACACTTCGCTCTTGATTCTTGCACGATCAACTCTGTGGCGGACGGGGGTGAACGTTGGCCCTCTGCAAACGGTTTCCTTTTTTCGGAGTGCGAATAAATGTCTGATCGGCTCAATTTTATCCTTTCTTCCGATTCCACTTCGCTCTTCAAAAACAAAAGTATGGCATCTAGACTTGACACCTTTAGTTCGCCTTCAATCTGTTTTCTTTGCCTTTCAAAAGATCGTAGTAAAGTAATGGGTAAGGCACTTTCTACTAAAGGATATAAAATAGTGCCACACTGATCCGTTGTTACTCCCAGACTGCTCAAAGCTCTAAGCTGGGTAGAAAGCTTGTTGTACAAACCACTCAAAGAATCCGCTTTACTTTTCAAAGTACTATTTAAAACAAGTTTTAATAATTCTCTCACATAAAAATCAACTAACAAGTCTTTCCGTCCATATCTTTCAGTTAAACTCCCTATTGCTAAAGGATAATTTTCTTTAGTTATTGGGAAGGATTCTATCAGCTCTCTGGCTTCGGATTTATGGGTTGTAGATTGAATGAGATAATGAAATTTATCAATATTCGTTAAGTTTTTGTTTTCATGAATGGTTTGAAATTGGTTCCAAAACGTGAGCCAGTTTTTTAAATCACCGCTAAATTTATATATTTCAATTTCCGGAAGTCTTGGAGCAGCTGTTTGACTATTGCTATTATTATTCAAATTAGAATCTTTACTATTGAAAGAACCCTCAATACTTTGTTTTCCCGCAGCATCTTTTAATTTTCGTGTGGATTGCAGTTCTAGTCTTAAAGCTTTTTCTCGGTACTCCTCAATGGCGTCAAATTCGGTCATATATTCTTCTTCACAAGTTATAGCAGTCAAATAGGAGGTATGTGCCAATTCTAGAGCTTCTGCCTTTAATTTAAACAGTTGTAAACAAGTTTCGATTTCTTCAATATTAACAACATCCTCAATTAATGATCTTTCTAGCTGGGTATACGACTTACTAAAAGCCTTTCGTTGTGCTGTTTTGTTTCGCTTAATATTTTCCATCTTTACTATCCGTTTAAAATCAAAATTCAGAAAAAAATACTGATCGGTTCATATAATAAAATAAATACGTTTCAAAAACTTCAAGATGGAAATCGGTCTGTTTCACTAACCTGAGAGTCAATGTTCAGTACGAGGCCGCCCACCCGGGGGCGCCAAATGTGGTTTCAAATTCATAATATGGACAGCTGTACCGAACACTTAACATCTGAGAGGAGCGAAACTTGATGGGTACAGCACAATAAATTTTATTCCGGCCAAAAATTAGCTATTTACACAAAGAACTACACTTTTTCCATATTTTCTATTGATCTAACATTTTTCATTCAAATTTTTTACAGCTCACCAAATAATATCACGCGTCACTGCCTGGTTGCCAAAAGGTTTATAACTAAAAATAAATAACTAGTACTACAGTATAAAAATAACATACTAGTCCAGTGAGTGGACGACAATGGACTCTAACCGTCTGACGTCACACGGAACCAACACGTGACCTACTGAGCTTGCGATTGGTTACCACAGATACTACACTAGTAGATCTACTAGTGTAGTATCTGTGGTAACCAATTGCAAGCTCAGTTGTAGGTCACGTGTTGGTTCCGTGAAGTCTCGAACCAGATAGGCGGTTAGAGTCCATTGATATGTTTTTAAGTCCAATGTAAAAAAATATTTAATGGACTCTAACCGTCTGACGTCAGACGGAACCAACACGTGACCTACTGAGCTTGCGATTGGTTACCACAGATACTACACTAGTAGATCTACTAGTGTAGTATCTGTGGTAACCAATCGCAAGCTCAGTTGTAGGTCACGTGTTGGTTCCGTGAAGTCTCGAACCAGATAGGCGGTTAGAGTCCATTTGTACTAGAAGAACTAGTTTTTAGGATATTAATTACTAATATAATAATATAATGTTATAATATAATATTATCAAGCTAAAAACTGTTTTATCCCATAGTGAGTTTTAAGAGAAATGCAAAGAAAAGGAAGACTAGACACAAAGTTATCGCAAGTAGGTTTTTGAATTATTTTCTTCATTTTGAAAATTAGAATAATTGTATTTTGAATATTTTTAGGTTTATATTTATTCAAAAGAAAAAAATGTACAATGTTTTTTTAACATCCCCGTTAGTATCCTCTTTATTTTTCTTCACATTAAGTTCATTTCTCACAACGATTCTCTAAAACTAGAGGTAAAAACAGACTATAGGGGGTCGTTCGAATATTACTTAAGCATGGTAATGTGATTTCTTAACCCCTTGTTTCCTTGTCAGGAAAAAAAGCAAATCATTAACCTCCTGATACTAATTTATGTAGGCAACTGCCCTAAATTCCCCTACCGTTTCTTTTTTTTGTACAAAACTTTCAAAAATGATCTGATTTTAAAATGTAGACTAACTTTGTTTAAATTAAAATGAAACCCAATTTCTAACCAACTAATTAAATTTTATGATGAACAGTTTAAACTAAACCATATTTACAGATTAAAACAGTAGTTCCCAAACTTTTTCGACTCGGGGTGGCCGTACTGATTAAAATTCTTCCACGGCACCCTTAAAAAAAGGAGTAATTTGAAAAAAAAAAAAAAAAATGAAAATTTTATTTGTTTTAAATTTTGGACTGCTTCATAAAACGATGGTTTTTCCCATTGTAAACCTTACCGTTTAAAAATGAAAAGCAGATACAATTTTCAAGCTTTCAAATATCCTCTAATTTTCCCAAACTTTTTTTTATCAATATCTGTCTTTAAAAATCAGCCACCCCTCCTAACCACTTCTTACATCCTAAACTTTTCTTACCTCATCGAATATTCTAAAATGTTATTTTTAGAGAGATAAATCGGATTGTGCTAAATGCAATGAAATGCCATAATTTCAGAGAGTAAAGTTAAAATTTTTTTCATAACTTATGGGATTTAAAAAAAATTATTTTGAAAAACGATACTCTAAAAATTAACTTGTAAAAAAGGTTTTGGGTGATATGAGGTGTTGTTTAAGAGAAGAGGAAGTGAATATTTGTAGGTAGAAGTTGGGGAACAACTAGATTGCAAGATATTTGGGGAAATACTATATTTTTAATGTATCATCATATAAATACTACTGATATTCCCCTCCCACCTTGTCAGCAAAAAAATACACGAATGGAAAATTCTCCTCCCACTTTGGTGCTTTTAAGTAATTCTTGAACGGCCCCATAGTACATAATTGAGGTGCTCGAGCTTACCCCGAGCAAGAACTTTATATTGCTACAAATAATAATTTGAAAATCCTTCAACTTTAATGTAATGGTACAAATAGCAACTTAGAGATATGGTTTTAATTGAGTTAAGATGACTTGGTTTGTTGAATCTAGTGTCCTTCAAGAAGATAGAGCAGGGGCGGCCAACCTTTTTGGAAAAAATGCCACTATAGTGTTTTTAGATGACGTCACGAGCAGCTATTTTCTTTTAACTCTTAACCTTTTGTAGGGCTTTTATCTGTTGCTAAGGCGGTTGCTAGGTAACGAGGTATCTGTTGCTAAGGCGTTTTTTAGGTATGGGGTCACGTCAGGGCCGTATCCAAGGGGGGGTTTAGGGGTTCAAACCCCCCCCCCCCACCGAAATTTTGACATCAATTTTTATACTGCTATTTTTCTTGAAAATTATGTCTCACAAGGAGCGATATCCTCTTCGGGTATAACCCAAAGGGTCTCAAAATGAGTCAAAACCCTACTTTTAAAGGTAAAATTTCCAAAATTTTTCTGGGGGAAGACCCCCAAACCCCCTTGAAATTTTGAAATCTATTAAGTATACGGTTTTTCCTTCAAAAATGTGTGATTTACAAGGAGTGGTCCTCTTTAATGTAACCCAAAGTGTCTCAAAATGAGTTAAAATGCCACTTTTAGGGAAAAAATTCAAAAATTTTTCTGGAGTAGGAACCTAGAAACCCCCTTAACATTTCGCCATTTATTACAATATACCTTTTTTTTTACCTTGAAAATTCGGCCGCTTACAATGAGTGGTGCTCTATGGGTGTAATCTAAAGGGTCTCACTTAGAAATGAGCTAAAACACTCTATTGAGGGGCAAATTTCCAAAAATTTTCTGGGGGAGGACCCCCAGACCCCCCTTTTACTTAGAATTCATATTGTTTATACAATTTTGAAATTTAGTGCATCAAAATTTCAATCCAGTGTTGTCATCCAGGGCTTAAATTCTAACCAAAGAAGTACCGGAGCGCTACTATTTCAGCATTACAAATATTTACTGATTAGTAAATAAATATAAGTAAATATTTACTGAAAACCAAGAAGTACCGGAGCTCCGCTCCGGTGCGCTCAGGTGCAATTTAAGCCCTGTTGTCATCTAAAACTTAACATATAAAAGTACTCGTAAGGAGGTACCTCAGAAAATATTTGAGTCAACCCCCCCCCCGAAACAAAAGTCTGGTTACGGCCCTGGGTCACGTGATTGCAAGTGCTCCAATAGAAGAATTCCTCGACCAGTAATTTTCTGTAACTGTTAACCTTCTGTAGGGCAAAAAACTGTAACCTTCTGTTGCTAAGGCTGTTGTTAGGTCCGAGTCATGTGATTGAAAATGTTCTATTTGGGAAACAAAACTTAAGCGTGCCACTTCCACTTTTTTGAATTCATACAAAAAATATAAAAAGTAAAGTATTATTCCTTGGCTGATTATGATAATTTTACGCAAAAAAAACATTGTTTCGCATTTGCGTATAAATAGTGGAGATGTAAAAATTAAAATATGGAGTAACATAAATCCTCGAAAAGTTTTAGGAATTCTCACTCAAGACGAATTTTTAACACATTTTTCAATACAAAGTAATTTGAAAATCATTGAATTAATCAATAACTTCAGAAAAATATCCAAAACACTAAAAAAAGTTATAGACTTTGTAATATCTCATGCAGTATAAGATCTCAAAAATTTTTAAGCTATGCAGTAAAGTTGGCTCTAAGTTAAGAAACTTTAAAAATGGGAGTCCTTCAGACTCCTAAAATAGACTTGACCCACAAAAACTATTACAAATTAGACACTTTAGCAAAATGAATAATCGTGAAAAAATGTTTTACAAATAATTAGAACTGAAACAAGTAACAAAATTTTAATTAACCAAGTAACAAGTTTAATTTGCACATATGAAATTTAAAATCTTAAAGCATACAAATTTGTTTCGGGGATACCAGTGGCGGATCAGAAAGTGCCCCCCCCCCTTGGACTCAAAAAGTACTCAAAATGAGTTAAAACCCTACTTTACGTTAAATTTCAAAAAAATTTCAGGGGGAGGACCCTCATACCCCCCAGCGGTATAAAAAGGAGATCTTGAGTGACACGTTTTAGAAAATCCCCAAAATTTTGACATTTTTCTCAAAAGGTAAAGGGGCTGGTCTGAAAAAAATCCCCCCGTTGAGGCCGTGCTGTATCCGCGCCTGGGGGATACATAGATCCCCTTTGTCAGTGGAGGTATCATTGACCTTTCACTGACGAAGGGGATGTACAAACTTTCTCTGTACAAACTTTTGCTTTATGCATAACATTTTTCAATACATAAATTTTGAATTTCCAGTTACAATTTAGTATAAAAAATTTAGATTAAAATTCCATATATTTATACAATTTAATTTTTTTCAAGTTTCTCAAAACTAAATTTTTTGGCCTCGTACCCTTTTAAAACTAACTATTCAATTCCAAAAATGAAGGAAATTACGTGTATTCTTTGGTAAAAAAATATATTTAGTTGATTTTCCTCAAGGAACTATGAAAAAGGTTTATACAATTTCAGTTATAAAATCTTTTCACATATTTTGAATTACAGCAAATGTATAAATACTAAATTATTTAAATTTTAATAAAATTTTAAAAACTAAAGTGTGCTGCTCTAACGAAATCAGGCCTACTACTATATCATGAACATTCATAAATAAGGACTTGCTCTATTAGGGTGTTTCAAAAAAATTTTTTTTTTAATTTCCCAGATGCCCCCCCCCTCAAGTTGTTACAAATACTAAAACATTATTACCTGCAAATTTTCAAGTCTCTAGGACGATTTTTGACCCCCGCGCCCTTCAAAAGTAGGTTTCCCATGTTAAAGTATAGGGAAAATATTGAAAATATCGAAAATATCGTCATTTTTGGTTCTTTTCAATTTTACGAGCCTGAACGCAGTCAATATCGAATTAAAACCTATACATCATCTTTGGAACATCATTGCCTCAAGATCCTATCGGAAAAATATTCCATGGCACCTATTGGGGGGTAGTTACACGGGGGTGAAAAGCGAGCTTTCACCGAAAAACGAGGATGCTTGCCGGCGCTTGCGGCGGGAGCTGGATGGAGGCCTCTCATGGGGGGTCCAGACACAACTCCCGCCAGATAGGTTCCAAATGACCAGGTACCTTAGGAAAAAGGTTCAATAAACACTTAAATAGGCTTTTATCCAGGTCCCTCCCGCTAACGCCGGCGAGCATAACCAGCAATAGGTTTTTTTAGTGATAAATAGATACAGGCAAGAAGTTACAGGAAGTGACACCATTATATAAAATATCACCAAATATTTACTAATATGATCTTCCTTCTTAGCGGCAAGCATCCTCGTTTTTCGGTGAAAGCTCGCTTTTCACCCTCGTGTAACTACCCCCCAATAGGTGCCATGGAATATTTTTCCGATAGGATCTTGAGGCAATGATGTTCCAAAGATGATGTATAGGTTTTAATTCGATATTGACTGCGTTCAGGCTCGTAAAATTGAAAAGAACCAAAAATGACGATATTTTCAATATTTTCCCTATACTTTAACATGGGAAACATACTTTTGAAGGGCGCGGGGGTCAAAAATCGTCCTAGAGACCTGAAAATTTGCAGGTAATAATGTTTTAGTATTTGTAACAACTTGAGGGGGGGGCATCTGGGAAATTCGAAAAAAAAATTTTACCATAGACTTTCGAAACACCCTATTGCTCTATACCCTGCCTTATGTATTTAGGATATTAATTACAAATGTTGTTATAATTTTATCAAGCTAAAAACTGTTTTTACCCCATAGGAGTTTGTAAATGGAAGACCAGACACTAAATTATCGCAAGTAAGTTTTTGAATTTTTTTTTATTTTAAAAATTAGAATAATAGTAAATAAAAATAAATTAGAAATTATAATAAATTAGAAAAATTGTTTATATTTTCTCCAAAAATTTATACAGTGTCTCTTAAATAATAAAATTAAAATAAAAGCAATTATAATATATTTTTTAATTTTATACGTCCATAATTGTTTTTAAATTTGTCCTTTTAAAACAGGTTCAAACTCATTTTCAGTGTTATATGATTAGATAATTTCATAATCAAATTTTCCATGCCATTTTCAAGGAAAACCTTATACTTCAAAATTTAGAAGGGTGTCCTCCAACAAAAAAATAAGTTTAGAATTTCTACCCTTAAAAGTATAGAGTTCTGACTCATTTAGAGTCCTTTGGGTTACACCCGACACGGCTTACTAGATACTTATACAGGCTAGCCGAGTACGGAAATCATTGCAAATCCAGATGGCAATACTGGACCAACTGGCAAAGCATATCCACAGTGTTGAAGGCGGTGGGGGATATAGATATAGGTAGGTCTTGTAGCGCTCCAAGCGGGAAAAGTTGTCAAATGGTTTTCATTGTTTAAAACTCGGCTAGCCTGTATAAGTATCTAGTAAGCCGTGCACCCGAAGAGGACCGCTCATTGTAAGTCACATAAATTTTAAAGAAAATAACAGTATAAAAATTTATGACAATTTTTTTTTCGGGGTGGGGGTTTGCACCTCTAACCCCCCCCCTTGGATACGGCCCTGGCCCATCCCCCTCTTATATGGGTCATTCTACAGAAATCGCTCTTTTTCAGAGAGAGAATTTCATGAAAATAATTTTTTTTTTCTTGAAAACTTTTATTATTTTTAGAGACTTAACACCTTTTGTAAGTTAAAATGACTAATGGTCCACCTACATTTAATTTATTTTTCTCAAAAATGCCATTTTTTAAAAAAATTTCATTTATGGAGTTCCAGCTAATGCTAAATTTAGACTGTTTATAATGGCAAAGGATAAAATATCTATAATTTTGTTAGAAATACAACTATAGGCAATACTTATTAATAAAAAATAATTAGGGGGAAATTTTTTAAGATTTTATACAAAAATTAAACATTTACTTCTTATACAGTAAAATTGAATATTGTTCACTATTATTGATCATATTATTTCTCAAATTATAACTAAAATTATAATTTTATATAAAACAGTACTACCATTCACTGATTGACTATCAAACACTGAGTATCTGTAACCTTACTAATACAAATAGCTCTTCTGATCCACGGAGCTGAGTTCCACGGAGCTGAGGAACACGCACTAAATTAAATATTTACGCCCTCGTAATTTGAGGAAAATCCTAATTTTTCATAATTAACATCTGTACACCTAATTAATCAAGCAAAAAATAAGTATTTATTTTTAGTCCATCTTTAACCTCCTTTAATTTGTTTCCACGGAGCTGAGCATCTAGCAGAACCGTTTTGAAAATAATGGACAAAACTCTCCCTCAAACTATTAAAACCAACTTTTCCCGCTCGATTTCGCTGTAAATAACACAAAGGCTCTTATCAAATCAGGGTAGAACAAAACTTTCACACCCGGCTGCCATCTAGACACTTTCAAAGGAGTTAAAAGTTGGTTCCAAGGAAAGAGCCAAAAAACAAGGGACACTACTATACATGATCTAAAAAAATATAAAGACATGTTTAAAAAAATTGTCTATGCCAAAATACTAAGCTTCTAACTTAGAAGTAATCGAAAAAATAGCATTTAACTCCATTTCACAATAATTAAATTATTTATCTAACCATCTTTAGAGTAACTTTGGGCTAGGGACATGGTACGGAGCTGAGATTTCACTGTTGTGACTAAAATAAAACGAAATAAAAAACATCGGTGAAAAAAATTATCAGCTGCACTCGTTTAGGCTTCTACCAATACCAATAAAAAACGTGAGTCCAAAAAAAAATATTCATATTAAATAGTGAAAAAGGCTTAGGGACAGGAAAAGAGCGTTTTCTGTAGAATGACCCATATACGCCTCTTATCTTGGGTGATTGGTAAATTGGCACCATCCTTTAAAAGGGAATTTTCGGTCTCCCCTAAAAGTGAAAAATAGTTTTTTAAGTTTAGTCCTATATAATTGCTCCCCCCGGGGATCAACGCAGGTGGTTATCACTAAAGCCCCTGTGCAAAAAAAAGACCCTTCCAAAAGTTTCAAAATAAAATGAAATCAAGATACCTGGGAAAAATTCATACTGCAGTCAGTGTTATTCCTAGGATTTTTTGGAGGAGTAAAAATATTCCTTAACTTTTTTAGGAGGAGTGAAATTGAATTATGATAGGAGTGAAATACGGAAATAGCATGTACTGCATATACAAAAATCCGAAAACCGCAATCAAACTCCCAAAACATCAGAACAATAAATGAAAATACAATTAAAAAGTATGATAATTAGAGTGCCGTGGCTTTTGGCAATTGGCTTTGGCCCAGAAGTAAGGCGAAAATGTCTCCGCTGAGATCAGTTGGTGTTTTGAGTAGAAAAATATTATTTGTTGATTTCGGTGGTGCCACGCGGTGCATTTTTTAAGCTAAACCTTTGTGAAAAATTCAAAGAGTAAAAATACTCCTGGCTAGTTTTTTTTAAAGAGTTCCGATTTTCAAGGAATGAAATACTCTCTCAGGGGAGTTAAGTTTAAACGTGTTATTAAAAAAATAGCGACTTTGATAAAAAACGTTATACGCATGGTGTCATGAAAAGTTGGTGTTCATTGAGACAAGGCGCTTTTTAGAATGGTCTTTCGTCTTTGAGTAAGTTCTGACGTTCTTAATGTACGAGGTGGCTTTCTATGAAACTTGAGTGCGTTTATAAAATAAATATTAGACCTCAGTAAGTAAATCTTTTTATTGTTGTCCACATTTAGTTACGGACTTACGGACCACGTTTAGTTAGTTAGTTTCCACTAACGGAGAAAGTTTCATATAGAGGCTTCCATTGCTTTTCTGCATCGTTCTTCACAAGGATTGTAGGAAAGGCTGAATATGGGGACGTCTCTTGCTCCCCTGCATCCTTCCTGCGGAGCGTTTTAATCGGAGGCTTCTTTTCTCTTCTTCATCCTCTCTAAGGATCATGCTATTGCTTCTCTTCATCCTCTTTAGGAACTGAAGGTCATTCTCCATTCGATGGCCTCTTGATCTTTTTCAATTTTTTCTAAAAAAAAAAAGGAAACCATAAGGAGCACTTCATCCGACGGAGTTCACTCACTGGGAGCGTCTCATTCGGAGAGTTCTCTTGCTTTTCTACATCCTCTCTACGCAGATCTCTTCCAGGATGGAGGATAATATCTAAGGAATCTCTCCGTATAATATATCTCTCCGTATAATATCTAAGGCAGCAGTTCTCAAATTGGGTGCCGCGGCACCCTGGGGTGCCGCGAGCCTATGCCAGGGGTGCCGCGCCAATAATCAAAAAGTTGTCAAAATTTTAAATAATCCTACTTTTTTTTCATGTTCTGTCGTTTTTCCTTCTATTCAAAAAATAGTGTTAGGAACGCCAAATATCTTTTTACAAAAACAGCACCGTACGAAGTATTCCGGTCGCCAGGAGGGCGTCAACTGCTCATTAACGCGCAGACCCCTGTCAGTCATGGCTGTGGGTGGGCTCGGGGATGGAGCCATTTGAAATGTGACTTCTTTTGTTTCTTATCCAACTCCTTGGGGGATGGTCGGTTGGAAGTCGGTGATGGGCCCGTTCCGTCAACTCCTGTCAAAGCGGGAAGGAAATAGGATACCCGATATTACACAATCTCAAATTTTATGACCCCTTAATTGTCCCTTTTTCTATTTATGGCCGTACCCCACGTGTTTTTGTGGAGAAGGTGTTATGCATTTGTAGAGGTCAGTCAGTTGTGTTTTTGTCGTGGTGCTGTTGACACTGTTGACCGTTGTGCTGTTCCTGCTATCGTACTGCGATATTGCTGGTTTATATCCATATTTTTTTTTTAAATTTCCAAAAGGTAAAAAAGATTTTAGCTATTAATTTGAAAAAGTAAAGGGAGCAATAATTGATCCTTTCTATTTTTATCGAAATAATTATCTTGGATGTTTATAAATTTTTATGTCACTTATAAACTTTCCCATTTCGGTCCAAAAGGGTTAAACGCTTTTAATTTAAAAATGCTCTCTACTCACAAACGTACTACATTTATGCAGCATGCTTTTATGATTCTATGTTTAAAGTACTATGTAAAGTTAAATCTTTATTTCTCCCTTCCTTTTTTTTCAAAATTTCATTTAGTTTTCCTTTCAGAATATGTTCTATTTTTGGAGTTTTTATTAGCTGTTAGGACCTTTTTTTAAAAAACTGTGGTATACCCTTGAAGTAATTTTTAGCTAATTCAAGAAATGATAATAAATACATAATTCTCTTTTATTTTTTTTTAATTTTATATCAATGTATAAAGAGTTTTTATAACTTTCATTCCTTTAAATTGAAACATTTTTGATGAAAATCAGAATTGGAAAAAAGGATGATTATAATATACCGTTTGATATAATTAATTAGTAATTTAATTAGCTTAAGGATAACAAGAAACATGAGGCTGGTTTCGAATTTAATTACCATAGTATAATATTGCCTCTTTTAAAATTAAGTTCATTGCAGATTTTTTTTTCAATTCTGTTCTGCTTACAAATACTGTCAGAAATTGCATTTTAATCGATTAAAAATACAATAATATTAATTAAAACCTTAAAAATAAGGCTAAATTTGAATATATATATGTGATAAAAATTATTTTTTTAAAACTGTGCCTCGTAAAACTTTATGGTTGCATTTCTTTCAATTTTATGTTCTTAATAGTCTAATATTGGGCCCCCTCAATATTTTACTGAAGTCGGCCCTTATGGATACTCCTATTATGAGACGAAATAAATCCATTTTTTTATATCGATGCTCCGGTTTAGAGTACTCATAGTTCCAAGTACTTTTAAGAAAATACGTTTAAGTGAGTAGAGTAGTAGAGTATTTGACCATTGACTTAAAAATCTAGTATAGATTCTGCCCATCCCTCAATCAAACTTTTTAGGGGTGCCTCGAAATTTTTTTAGCCTGCCAAGGGTGCCGCGGTGAAAACAAATTGAGAACCCCTGATCTAAGGACCTTCAGGAACAGTTGTGCTTTCCGCCAGCCCCTCATCAGGAGAAAAGTTTTTGTTTAAATTTTACAGCCACTATATGCTTAAGAAAAGTGTTGAAACTTTGATGAAGATCTAACACGTGAGGCCTCTTTAAAATCATCTTGTTCCATGTAGAAAATGTTACAAGGTCATGTGCACTCAATATGCCTTATTGGAGCTTTAGCGATATTAAGGATAAATTTAAATGACACCACGTGAAGTAACTTTGTCAATGCTCCTATTACAGCCATATTCACAGCCATTAGCGTCAGTGTTAAATACTTGGTCAAAGAAGGATTCCACCGATCATAGTCAGCGAAAAGCTAATTTTCTTTCTTTAGACTGGTTAACATCGACGCTGTTTGACTGTGAGTCTAGCGCAGGGAATTCTAACTGGCGGCCCACGTAGCTCCCTGAAAACCTCCCAAAAAGTAGCTTCAGAACACTTTTTAGCAAACTTAAATTCAAAAACTTTTCGGGGGAGGACCTCCGAATCTCTTAGATTCGGGGATTTATTTACCTTTTATATTATGGAGTAGCTTTGGTCGGTCGTTTTCTATGGTGAAAAATAAGAAGTTTGAGGTTACGAGAGGGAGGTTGTATAGCTTGAAATTTCCCCTGAGCATAGCAAGGGGTTATAAAGGCTTAGGTCAACCTTTGTCACGAGGAGGGACAAATGGAGTATCTAAAAATTAGGTGAAACACTATTTTTAAGGAAACTTACATTTTCTGTAGGAAGACCCCTGTTTAATTAATATTCAGTATTAAAAGATGTATGAGGGTTAAATTTTTTTTTATTATCTGAAATTTTTGAAAATACAATAGTACCTTCACAATATGTAAATTATCTTCGTCCACTTGAATTGTGATTTCGATTGCGGCCGTCAGGTACTTGGAAGTTAGAAACCCCTGGTCTAGCGCGTCGCTTCTCTTATCCTTGAATGGCAGAACTTATTTATTCAGTACCATAAATTTCTGAAATATCCATCGCAATAATATTTTTGTGCCGAGACTAGGAAATGTGTATGAAATTGTATTAAAAACATAATTAGACCCAAATAATTAATTGTTTTCGACAAATGGTGCTTAAAAATAAAGCGATAAACTTCCATTGTTATTCCATTATTTCATTTTTTGCTATTCCTCTCAATATCATGAACAAGGGTGTTGCATTTACATTAATTGTTTGAACCACAAGATCTGGCTATATGTTTTTTTCTTTGTTTTTTTTTTTGAAGCCGCAAGTTTAAATGGCTAAAATTGCCTTGATCGCATATTTACGGTTGTGTAACTATTTATACAAATACAAATATAGTTGATCAACTACAGGCTAAAAGTCCTGCAAGGTTGATCCAGTCTATTCAATTCAACCCACCCGATTTCCAATATTCGTCTACTTTTCTTTTAAACTCGTCCACCCCACTTGAGTTAACTATCAATTCAGGTAATGCATTCCATTTATCCACTACTCTATTAAAAATATAATGCTTCCTACAATCCCGATTAAGACTTGCCTTATTCAATTTTAAACTGTGACCCCTCGTTCTGAAGCTGGGTTTCTGATTTCTAATCTCTGGGATTTCTGAAAGCTGGGTAAAGATTTTTTTTTTCTGAAGGGTGGTCCTCCCAGGGCCGTGTTAAGGGAGGGGCGAAGGGGGCGTCCGCCCCGGGCGCAGTATTCAGGTATTCAAGAGAGGCGCTGAATTTGTGACCGAATTTTTTTTTGCAATTTATTATTTTAGTATTTTGCAATTTAAAATTACTTTAGCATTGGACTTCGTAGATTCTTCAATACTTTCCAACGGAACCACGATGAACGTGTTCAGGGGGCGCCAAATTTTTGCCCAAACATTTTTTTGCGAATCTATCTAATAATGTAAAGAAATTATATTTGGGAGGGGGCGCAAAAAAGCCAGGGGGGCGCCAAAAAAGCCATCCGCCCCGGGCGCGATTTTTCCACAACACGGCCCTGGGTCCTCCTTTACTAGAATGTAAAATAAATTTCTTGCAAGGCCATTTTATTTAAAATACACTTAAGAATATTTGGAGGGGGAAAATTATGCAAACCATTAAAATTCGTCTTAGTTTAATCTAAGTCAATTATTAATATTTAACAGTCGCTCTTCTGAGTGAATAATCTTGAAGTGTATGTTGATACTGGTTTATACTCACTAGCAGGTGTACATTGATATTATGTTGCGGGGAATCTCGAACTTAATAATTATTTTTGGTGATACTTTATTTCATAATGTTTTGCAGGAAGAACACTGGTGAACGTAATGGTTTTGAAGTTTTGGAACACTTGCCGAAGTGGTATCATGGAGTGCTCTTTCGAGCTCGCTTTTCGTTCTAATTTAGGTAAATTAATACATTTTCTTCATTATAAATACATGGATTCATTCTCAGAAAAGAAAAGTTACATTCGACTTATTAGACATTTTTGAGATTTGATAAAATTGAGCTCTTTATAAAATACTTTTTAGCTAAAATACAATCAATTAAATCCGAGTATATTTTACTCTTTTTTTTATACATTGACCGACCACTCTATTATAACCACCCGAACGTTTTCAGAAAATGAGCTAGAGGGTAATATGATCTGGCAGTGGCGTATATAGGAATTTATTTCGGGAGGGGCCCAAAATTATTCCCCAGCCCCTCCCCCACATATTTAATAGGTCCAATGTAGCTTTTTAGGTGATAACTTAGGTTCTAAAAACTCAATATAGGAAAAGTTGTTATTAATAAAAATACAAGTACCAAAGGGGGGGGGTCTGTTGGTCCTCCCCCAGAAAATTTTTGGAAGTTTGACTACAAAAAACAGGGTTTTATCTTGTTTTTGGAACACTTAGTCCGAATTTTGGACATATTTTTTGGTAGGAATTGGATTTTGATGAACTTATTATAATAAAGTTGTTAATAATAAAATTTGAAGTACAAAAGGGGGGCTTGGGGGTTCTCCCCCAGAAAATTTTTTGAAATTTGACCCTAAAATACAGTTTCATTAACTTGTTTTGGTACACCTAGTCCGAATTTCGGGGGGGGGCCAGGGCCCCCTCGGCCCCCCCCTTATATACGCCACTGTGATCTGGATAAGTCGGATAAGTAAATTTTTTATGAGCTTGAGAATATTTTTAGCAAAGAACGGACGTTGAACGTAGGATAAGATAAATAGATCGGATACTATTATAAATTTACCGTATCTGGACATTTTACGAGCATATTTAGAAGAGTGTATAAAACCTAAGAGGGGGGGATAAGCAAAAATACTTCGTCTGGATGCGCTGTGCTGTGCTTGTTAGAGCGAGCGATGGAATGGTGTAAGTTTGGGGAATATGCTCTCCTGTTTGGGGACATCCATAAATTACGTGAGGTCAAAAAGGGGGGGGGGTGGAAAAATCTCACCAAGGGGGGAGGGGAGGTCGATTAAAATCTCGCGTCAACTTTTTCAGTTAGAAATTATTAGAGAGTTAACTTCTATTTATTGCTATCATTTAACCAATTTCGACCGGATAATAACATAATGTCCTTTACCCCCACATTATTAATAATGTAAAGGTTTTAGGTGCTATGAAGCACTAAATGCAAATGAATAGGATAGAAAATCATTTTTAAAAAGTTGTTGGTAAATCTCACTTGGGGGGAGGGGGGTCCAGCAAGATCCCACTAAATCTCACCAAGGGGGGGGAGGGGGGGGGGTATTTTAGATTACTCCCTTTAGATTACGCCTAAAGATCATTGTAAGTGGTAGAATTTAAGGAAAAACAGTAAGCATAATAAAAGGGAAAATTTCAAGGGGAGGTTAGGAGTCCTACTCTAGAATTATTTCGGGAATTTGCCCCTAATATTAGTATTTTACTATTTTAACTCATTTTGAAACCATTAGGATTCCCAAAGAGAATCACTGCTGTAAGTCACAAAACTTTCAAGGGAAAAAACACTATGAAAATTTAAGTCAAGAAATTTTTTTTTGTGGGGGGGGGGGTTGAACTTCTAAAACCCCCTTAGATACGGCCCTGCCACCCTTTCGAATGTTACTAACAATTTAAGTGATTAGAGTTTAGTTTAAAATAGGCATTTATTTTGTAAATTTTTAAAGAAGGGTACAGAAATTTCAATTTCAAAGGTATACTAATTTCATCTAATTATATATTTTAATATACGTTTCATTTTGCAACCACAGGGGAACAGCAATTTCGTTGATTTAGAACTGTGACTTGTTTTTGAAAAACTTAGCTTCTGAATTCAAAAGTAAATGTAATTTTTGTGTGTTATGTCAACTTTTTAAGATACAGGGTACCCCCAAAATGTGCATAAAAAGCAAAATAAATTACTTTGAATTCGATTGCAGGACCAAAAACCATTACTTTAGTCTTTAAATTACACCAGAAAGGACAAGAAAGGTTAAAGTTTCTAAAATATGAAAATTTGTAGCAAAGGGATAGGTTTAAGGGATAATTACCCCCCTAAAAGAAAAAACTGTTTAAAATTATAGAGGTTACTTTACGGTTTTTTTTTCTTATTTTTTAAGCAATTCCTCTTTATTAACCCTTCCCCAAGGATCCAAATTTAATGAAAATAGGCAGCCATGATTTTTACTAAAAGCGGTTGTGGTGTTAGCGTCCCCGTAGCACCCGCGAAAGTGTTCGGAAAAATTATTTTCATGCTTTGAAAAGTTTATAAAGGACAATTTTCTTATAATAAAAGTCTTTCCAAAATGCCCTACCCCCAAAATGTGCATAAAAAGGAAAGTTAAGGGGAAACTTACTAAATATGTAGTTATTACAAGTTAAATTATAATTTAACATTAGAAGGAAGTAATTTCCGTTTCATAAAATCCTACTCTTTGCTATAAATTGGAATAGGAAACACTTTGGAACGGGGAAACATTGCCAAAGGGTTTGATTTTCTCAACTCAACTGAACACGTGATCAAGTTTGGCATGTTTTATATAAAACATGAAATAAATCTAAAAAAAAAGGTGAAAAAGATCTCAATATAGGATAAACTAAAAGCAAAAAGAGATAGGTAACGAATTTAGTTTAATTCAGAGTTAAGTTGAGTTGTTAAAGATCTATCAAAAGTGACGTCAGGACTTCTTCGCACTTACAATTTTAAGCTTCTCTGGCCTTATGAGTCTAGTTGGGCATGGTCAAGGCTAGGTACAGCCCGCGAGCTTTTGGATAGAAACTAGCTTTGAGATAGAAACGTCGTGACTTAATTGAGCTCTTTTATTAATTTTATGTGAATTTCAGCTAAAGATTACTCAGCCCCATGCCCCCTTAAAACCCCCATTCCTATAGGATTCCTAGTCGTCTAGGTGTACCCTACCGCTCTTAGCATTTTACCTCTAGTTGTTGATCAACCCTGTATAGAAGGCATCTATTCGTTTTATTTTTGTTTAGACGTACAATTTTTTTGGGTTATTTGCTAACTTATTTCCACTATCAAAATAGTTTGTTTTGAAATAACGGTTGCGCCAATATAGTCGCTTTGAATTTTAACAGACCGGAAAATGTGTTAATGGCAAAAAAAAAAAAATAATAATAATAATAGTAATAATAATCTCAAAGAAATTGAATTCAAGAGACAATTTGTAACCTTTTTGGAGAATGATCCATAATATTGTTATTTTCATAAATGTATCTCTGATTTTTTTTCATATTAGACGAGAGGATTTTTAACACTTAATTATTGGAAACTTTACACTTTATAGGGACTCCTTTAGTAGTCCAGAAAAATGTCTGTACTATTTTATAGTAAGAAACTGAAGTGTCGGATCTGTAGATTCTGCTAACAGGTTGGTGAAAGTTTTCATCCCTATTGTAATTCGAAATCCGTATTAGGAAGTACGTAGTTTGAAGCAGTCCACTTCACAGAACTATTTAGGGGACGTCCATTAATTACGTGAGCCTATGGTCTGCCAAAATTTTCAGATTCTAACCAAAGATCGATAAACATAGTACTATAACTTTTCATTCGGGGTATATACAGAGTGTGGCCGCGGTGGTGTAGTGGTCAGCGTGCCTGGCTACGAGCATTACCGACCCTCGATGCCTTGCGGCTTCTGCTTGGGTAGCTGGGTCATGAGTTAACTCAGCCCTTCATCCTCCCGGGGTCGATAAAATGAGCACCAAGCTCGCTTGGGGAATTAACTGGGGGTCCAGCGTAGGGCTATCCACTCGGCCTGGACACAAGCTAAGTAATTAGCACCCCAGGCTAATGAAACGGGGATGGGCACCGCCTGATGGGCCACTAGGCCCGGGCAGAATTTGATTTGATTGATATACTGAGTAATTATAATTTAAGTTTCGATTTTATAAGGGTCTAAAAAAGTATTTGTCAGAATGACCTGATATTTTATCTGAGTATTCCTGAAAAAGCAATGATGTATTCTTTTTTGAAAAAAATGTATAAAAACATTTTACGATAGATGGCTCTATATTTATTAGGGTGGTTACAAAAAATCAACTTTCGAATTTCTTGGGTCTTACCCCCTTAAAATGTGTTAATAGGCTAAAAATGAGATCGGCTAAGTTTCAACTCAATCTGATAACATAAACCCGTGCCGCAATGAGGTCAAAGTTCAGAAACACAGCTAGTTTCAACAAAGAAATCATAGTTTTTGCCCAATAAAACTGGAACCATTTGTCCCAGTAATTTAGTTATGGGGTCATTTAATAAGACATTTTATGCACTTAAACTCTGAGGCCATCGGATTTTATTTTCTAAAACATATAGGGCGCTATTTAGCATTTTCATAGCACAGGTTCTCGAAAGCGTATTTTCGTGCAAAAACCCTAGAAAATTACGATATCACAAAAAACTTCCTTCCCTGGACTTTTTCCATTGCTTTTGGTCCCAATAGATAGTTAATGAGTTTTTAGACCCCTTAGTAAATACGTGGATATATACTTATAAACCACCTAGGGTTCGGAAAAAGATAAAAACTTGTTAACTTTTTCTTTCTTCACACCACCTACTTAAGAAAACGTTTTATCCCTTTTTTAAGGGAATTTACTGTAATCAAATCAGTTCATTCATTTTTTCTAAAATCCTACTTTAAGTTTAAGTTGAAAACGAGTAACTTTGGTAAAAATATACCTTTTTAAAATTTAAAGTCTCATTTTTTACCCAATTGGCACATTTTATGGGGGTACGACCTAAGAAAAGTAGCAAAAAAATTTCCCTATATACCTTGACCACCCTACTCTGTATACTCGTGAAAACCACTTGAGCTGAAAACAAGCAAAATTGATGAACATAGCTACTACTTTGCCTTCATTTTTTTTTCTGTCTCTAAAAGATACCATCGTTTTAGGAATGCTCTATTGAAATATTAGGCGGTTTCGTTACGAACAGTAATTCTTTTTACAGCCTGATAAATCGAAACTTTAAATCATATTTATTGTATCTAATATTTTCAAAAATAAAAATAGATCAAATTATTTTAATTCTTTAAATTAACCATGGTTTCGCCAAATCTTAATTTTTTCCAACAACAAGCACTGCACCAAATCCAGAATATTTCAGTAAAAATTCGAATGAGAAATAAGACGTGAGATTTGACGATCACTAAAAGACTAAAACATATACGCATTACTTGCATTACAATAATTTCTTATGATGTTAAGCTACTTTATAAGTATTTTGAATAAATTTATTTTTGTTGAAAATATATTTTTTAAGGTATTTAAATTGCGTGGAAATTTTACTTTAAAATCTTGAAAGAATAATCAAAAATATAGTTCCTGGATTTTTTTATTCTGAACATAGTTTGACACTTTGTTAAATTAACTTTATCATAAATCGATGGATATATTATAGTGCTGTCCTTTAAAAACAACCCACTTCAAATTGTACCCTAAAAACAACCCATTGAGATTTTTTAATTAAATAATTAAAATAATTATAACCATCTCATATACCCTGTCTTTCTGTCAGGGATGTAAACACTGGTCAAAGACCGGTTTAATTACTTATTTTTTAAACAAGCTGAGATAATGTAGATTTTTGGCAAAAAATTTGCTTCAGATTTACAGATTTTGTAAAAATGTATGCTATAAAGACTTTAGAGCAGTTTTCGCGCGTTTTTATGTTATCCCATTACATTACTATGAGAATAAAATATTAAAGTTTTAGCTCAGTCCGCCAATTTGAGTCCTTCTAGGAAAAAGTGGGTTTTTTTCAAATTCTGACTTAATTGACTGCCAATTTGTAATGGATACTTGGAATTAAACATGCTAAGCACTAAACTGTCAGGGAGGATGATTAGCACAGTTTTTTGTTCGATTTAATTATCCTTTTTATTAAGCTTTTAATGAAGAAAATATGAAACAGTGGGTTGTTTTTAAAGGACAGCACTATATAGCTTCAGACTTGAATTTTTTTTTACAAATATTTAATTACAAAAACCTGTTCACTAGGTGCGAAAAGATTTATTCGATTATGCAAAAATAGGATCTTGAATTTATAAAAATAAATAATTCTGAGAAACTCTATTTTATCCCTATAAATGTAATTCTTTTAACAATGTTTTCTGTGGTAGTTGAACCAATTAATCAAATTGATAAAACTTAAATCGGATCTTAAATATTATTAGATCCTCAACAGATCGCAGATCTTAAAGAATAGCAGATCCTAAATAGGATTGTAGTAGATCTTTAACATTATAAAACAAAGCTTAAAAACCCTTAAGAAGTATTTGGTGAGAACGGATTAATTTATATTCGAGAGCAAGTTGTTTACAGCAAAGCAAACGAATAAAGTGACTAAATTTATTCGCCAATTTCAAGTTGGCGAGCGAAAATTTCGCGCCCTGCCTTAACTGATGTGTAAATATAAAAAGTGGTTGTTTATATTTTTACGGTAGTCACCAAGGCAACGAATTTTAAACCTACCTGTGACGTCCACCCGCGCCAATTCGTATTACACAGACTATAATATTTTATAAAAGCCATCAGTATATAAACTAAACGCGGGGGTTTCGAAAAATGCTGATTTTTAAAACAGCGAATTAAGACGAACCCAGAGTTAAATTCCTCTCATAATTATTAATAACAAAAATATTAGTTTATAAAAAAATATTAAAGTTACAGGTTTTCTTCATTATCACAACTCTTTTAGGAAAAATTTCTTATTTAACGATAAAGAAATACATCCCCGACCAGATACTATGAAACTATTATCAATATGTTATACGTCAACCCTGCCATTAAAAATGACAAAAAAAAAGCCAATATGGAAATGTTGACGTTGTGGTAACGATATTGTAGGTAAACGACAAAGGATAGAAATAAAATTTGTGTGTTTGTTCCATAGTTTAAAGACTGAAAGAAAAGTCAACCCTTTATGGATCCAGCTTCATTTTAAATTCAACTTGACCTGATGTTAAAATTAACTTTTTCAATTTACTACTTTTTAAACTTGCCTAATTTAAAAATAGACACCTAAATTTTATTTTTTTCAGTTGCCCATAATGTCATTATTTGTGACCCCTGCTTAATTTTCCTCCTCAAAGACAACATTCATAGTATACTGACAGTATACACTATACAGGTATGCATCATATGGTATACAGGTATACTGACATCAAGGGTGGATTCAGTGGCGAATCCAGGATTTTTGTCTGGGGGGGGCTGAGTTTCATATGTCGTAACTCCTATTATATAGACTTTTTATATGGTACTAAAATATACTGCAAAGAAACTGTGACCTTAAAAACCTATCAATAATAAATAAGGTACACATTTTTTACAGAATTTTTTTTAAATTTTTACTTACATGATCATTATTAAAATTTTAATTTTGAAATCATTACAACAAAACTTAATTCTCGGCTCCTTTTGGCTTAATTTGTCCTGCACTTCATTAATATTTATATCAACACCATAATAAAATATTCGGAAATTTAATCAATTTTTAAATTCATAGATTAAATTATGGAAATTTCAAGTTTATTTAGGTCACCTTCACATCAAAAAATGCAAAAAAAAAAAAAAAAAAAACACTCAAATTTTTGCCAATTTAGTTCGGGTTCAGTGGCGGATTAATGCAATTTTGTGGGTGAGGGAGGTTAGATGGAATATTCAATTTAAAGTAGGTCCTCCCTGGGATATAAATTTTTAAAAAATAATATCTTTAAAACTAGTACTGTTAAGCTTAAGCTGTTATGATTTAAAACTGATATGAAATAAGTTTGAAAATTCGGACGTAAAAAATCTGTGGGCAGTATAGAAATCCAAGTAAAAAGGGGGTCTGGGGGTTCCTCCCCCATAAAATTTTAGAAAATTTGACCCTTAAAAACAGCAATTAACGAATTAACACGTTTTTATCCACTTGGTCCGACTTTAGAAGGGGAGGCTGGGCCCCTTCCTTTAACCCCCTTATATACGCCTCTGGCCCATAGCATGGTAACTTCATTTTGTAGAGGGTAGAAGCGCATGTTTTTCACTTTTTTTTGCGTATAAAGACGAAAAAATCGTCGTTTTTCAGCACACTCTAGCGGCAGAACCACTCTTCAGAAAATCAAATTTAAGCAGTGAAATTTTGTTTACTTCAACTCTGTAATTGAGATTATGATCGAGAAACTTGTAGTTTTTGAAATATAAGCAAGAAATCGAAAAATGTTGCGATTTTTAAATATGAAGTCGACCTTCCCAATGGGACAAATTTGACATTCGTAATCAGCGCCCTCAAAAACATAAAACCGTCGAAAAAAACCTTCTAACTATATAAATGTTTTGAAAAAAAACCTACCTAATGACTAGGGTTATGGCGGTTTAACAACACGCGATTTGCTGCAACAGCGACAGTTTTCAAGGTTTCCTATTAGTTCTTTCGAATCGCGGTTGTCAAAATTTGTCGCAAATCGCGCGGTGTAAAGCCGCTATTACAGACCCTGAACAATAATGATTCTGCTAAAAAATATCTCGGAAAAGGAAATCAGCCTCCCTAAAATAATACCTACTACCAAAATTTTTTTAAAAAAATGAAACGTTATTGCAATTTTTAACTATACCAAAACTTGGACGTCTTGGTTCTGGGGGGGGCTGCAGCCCCACAGCCCCCCCTACTGGATTCGCCACTGGGTGGATTTACATGAAGCGACCAGTGGCTGATTCAGCCTGTACCTATGAGGGCCGCCTTTTAAGAAAGTTGGGGGTTCTTCCCCAGAAGAATTTCGAAAATTTGACCAACCGATTATAGGTCGTCTACACCAGAGGTTCTCAAACTGTGGGTCGCGACCCACTGGTAGGTCGCCAGTCAGCTTTTGGTGGGTCGTGACTAGTTTTTAATTTAAGAATTTCCTTAGGAAATGATGTTGTAATTGCATTTTATCCCAGATTATATAAAAAAAAAGTTAAAATCCTCTTTTTAAGAGTCAAATTTTAAAAATTTCTCTGGGGGAGAAACCCCAGACCCCCTGTCTGACTCTGGAGCGCATTATTGCTCCTATAATAAAACAATTTGATACGCTTAGGTTCAAATATTTCTTTTTAAATACCTAACAAGTTAATGTAATCTATAATGTAGTTTATTACTGTAAAAAAATAGATGACCAAACCACACACGCACGAAGCTAAAGTCTTATAGGGGGTACGGAAAAATTAACTGAAAATGAGGTGGGTCGCGTTAGAGTTTATTTATAAAAAGTGGGTCGTGATGTTGAAAAGTTTGAGAACCCCTGGTCTACACTATACAGGGCCGGTTAGTTTTTCGGGAAGGGTGTTGACTCCCAATTTTTCCCCCTAAGGTTTCTCCATCACCTGAGTATTTTACAGATCAAATGCGAACATTCGTGCAAAATTATCTATATTTCGTTGACGGTGCTTATATGACGCCACTAGGGAGCCTAGGGTAGGGAGGGGGTCTGAGGGGGAGACTTCACCCAGAATTATTTTTAGAATCAGACCTTAAAGTGTAGTCTCGATTCATTTTTGAACTTTTATGACGGGATTTAAGGTCCCATCGTGCGAGAGATGTCCCAGAGATGAGCGGTCATCTCTGCTCTAGATGGTCAAGGGTTGCCCTCCTCCCCATTGTCACAAATTGAATACCTCCGAGCCCGATATCATTTATGGACGGCCCCTAATAAGTTCAATGTAGCTTTATAATACATTTTTGGATAGTATTTGCATTTTTAAGAACTTAATATAATAAGTAGTAAATAATATTGTTTTAAACGCAAAAGAGGGGGGGCCTTCCCCAGAAATTTTTGGACATTTGTCCCTAAAAGCAGGGATTTAACTCGTTTTGGTCCGAGCCCACAGGGGGTGTAATTGACCAGTTGCCCCCCCTGGATCTGCGCTTGGAAGCGATTCGATCGTGGCGATTGTTCAAAACTTTCTTATAATACCCTACAAATGATGACGTAACAGTAAGTCATTGCACTAAGAACCAATGGCAGGTCCAGATTCTAAATCGATGGTGAAAGCATGTCGCTACATGTAAATCTAACCTATTAAGTGTCGTCTATTATTTACAAAAGGGGTGAGATTGAAAAAAATCCTCCTAAATATAACCGGTAAAGAGTGGGTAATTAGAATTTCACGTCAACTTTATTTCAGATAATGTACAATTTATTTTATGTAAAAGAGACAAATATGTTTGTTTGGGGACATTTCTTGTGTAGTGGTAGTACATCAAGCTGCCGCACTTCAGGCCCCAGTTCTGTTCCCTGGTTGGGCAAGGCAGAGACTAACAAGGAAACTTTCCCTTGCTAAACTCACAGAAATGGACGAAGATTTTACAGGGGTTGATAGATGACTCAAAACACTTATTTTGAAAATATTAGAATTACAGTAGAAAGCAGTAAAAATTCTTAAAAATATGTTATTTTAACGGTAATGCTATCCTACTAAGCGAGAAATGTAGAGGAAACGTCAAATACTAATGACAATGATGAACTGGCCGTCATTTCTTTGTAAGTAGTTTAAATCGGCCATTCAAAAATGGTTCCTCAAATGCAAGCCAAGTCAACAAGTGGTGATAAGGAAAGCACCCAAATTTTTACTATTAATTTTACTCCTCTATAAAAAGATAGAGGTCCCGTGGCGTAGTGGTAATGCATTGTGCTTTCACGCCACAGGTCCGGGGTTCGATTCCCGGGTCCCGGGATGGGAAAGGTTGACTCAACCTTTCAACCCTTCAGTGGGTCGATAAACTGAGGACCAAGCGTGCTTGGGAACTAAACACTGGGGGTCTTGCGTTAGACTGACCACCTAACCGGCACATATGCCTTGCACCCCAGGAGATCGAAGATGGGCATCGTAGGCCTTGGCCCACTAGGGCTCTTGTGCCAATGTGTTTAGTTTGAGTTTATAAAAAGATATTTCGTAGCTATTTTTTTTTCACAGTAAGGGGTTGGTGCCCATGCGCCATCATGCCTGTAAAATTTTCGTCCGTTTTGTAAGTTTAGCTTGGGAGCGTCCGTTGTCAGCCTTTTATACCTTTGGATCAATAAAATCAGGACCAAGTTAACTTGGGGAATCAAAAGGGCCTTTTCACCTAGCTGACTGACTTTTAGTCACGTTCAGTAACAGCTTTGTTCATGGTTTCACCCAGTATGGATGGATATACTGCAGTCTAAAAACCTAACGATATTGGTACTCCCTCAAGTATTCCCCTGTTTCAACTAATAATTTATAGTTATAAAACATAATTACTTTATCGAATTTTGTAATTTAATTATCTATAGATAGTGGTAAAAGTTAATGAAAAGACGAAGATTCATAATTTTATTTTGAAGTCGGGTAAATGTCATTGAGGGGTCACAACACACAGCATCTGTTAAATAAAGAGGTTTGAAATTTGGGGAATTATCATGTAATTAATGGACGTTATCTAACCTTGGAACGTTATATTGTTTTGTTAAACCTAGTCATGATGTTATTGATTATTTTGCAGGTCATTCCCCAGTATTTCAACTAGTTGAAGGTTTGTGATTTTACTGACATTAGGGAGTACTTCAAGTTTGTAATCTGCATTTTTTCTTTATACCATTGTACCAATTATTATTAGTTTTGGTATATTAATAAAAACTTAATTGAGCGTCCGAGAGGGGGAGAAACTCCACTCTCGGACATGTTTGCAGTTTATTTTGAAGGGGGTAAAATACAGCTCCAATATCCTACTGCTCACTTACCTTGATAAAGGAGAACGATACAGGGCTGGTAAAGGATTTTAAGTTTTAACCTAAAGGTATTTAGTTGGCAACAAAACTTGACGTGATAAATCTAGATATTTTAGAACAGTGGTTTCTAACTCTAATAAAAAAGGGTAAATGACAGCCGTATTTACAGCCAGCAGGCTCGGTGTTAAATCTTTAGGTGAAGAAGGATCTAACCAATCAGTTGTGCATAAGGCCGACAGTCTATATATCTATAAAATATTTCGCGAACATTAATAATATGTTTTTATTTATGGCCATAGTTAAATTAACACATTTCAATGCTTATAAGAATTTTTTATTTTTCATATATTTTAAGTACTGTATTATAATTATGTCCTCCCAATTTCTGTGAATGCAGATACTCTAATCTAAACGATTTTGGAATAAAAATTATTAATCACTTTTGATATGTAAAGAGAGGAGTAGCATATCGACAGCCACGTTGCAAAAGCCTGTAAGAACATTTTTTTGGCGAAAATAAGGTTTTGAGTTGTACTTGTTAAAAATGGCCTTGCGCACATCTCAGTGCCACCACACAAAATCGGCCAAAGACGCTTCAAAACTTCTCCATGACGATTTGTAATAACCTGTAAGTTGAGAACCTCCCAATCACCAAGCAAAACTTTGTAAGTTGCAGTGACGCTGAGGGGAGGTAAGTACATGAACCAAAATTGTTTGAAAAGTTTCATAGTTGCCTTTAATGTACAATAAAAACAGGACAGAAAAAACACAGTTCATAAGACGAAAAATATGCAGTTTTTTTCGTCTCCTGAAAACTCCATCCTGAAAACTCCGTCCACTTACAGGCTGTTGCAACGTGTCTGTCGATATGTTACATAAAATTTACCTTTAGCAGAGTAATTCTGAGGGTTTTAATCTTTTAATACGAATAAATAGTTGCGAACCACTGTTATAAAATTACGGATACTAAACGAACGTTTGTGTAAAACATAGTCCATAATTTGATAATTATCATAAATTGATCTTAATGATTAATATAATTTAAGAATTTTTCTATTAATATATGTTTAAAATAAGTTGCTCGTTTATTTGCAATGTTTTGTACAAATAATAGGAAAATTTTCTTTCCTTTGCCAGCCCTGGATAAGTGAGAGGAAAGGTTTCTAAACTAATAGGTATTGGAATTCTTAATTAAAGTAAATAGGAATAATATAATATAATGCAAAAAAAAATAGAATAATATTAATAAATAAAATATTCCCAAGAGATTTTTTAAAAATAAATATACATGAAAACAATAAATGATAGTTTAGGAACCTAACCTCCTTTAATATAATTACACAATTGTTGTTCAGGGAAGCTTTCCAGCGTAACATAAATTCCCTAAAAACACAGCTCTTACCAAATATGTCATGTTTACGCAGGCGCGGATTCAGGGGGGGGGGGCACTCCGGAAAGTGCCCCTCCTTGGGCGGAAAAAGAAAGGGAAAGAATAGAAATGAGAGAGAAAAGGCGGAAGAAGAAGAAAGTAGATTCAGATAGATCAAAAATTTTTCTGTCGTTTAAGACATGTACTTTTTCTTTTTTACCATTTTTTCTCTCCCTTTTCGGCCCCTTTTCCCAGGGGGTCACTTTCTCCAGATTGTTCAGCTTGTGCTGATCAAAAATGAATTATTTAAGGTCAGAATCCCTACAATTTTTTTGGGGAAAAATTTCATGGGAGGATTTAGAGAGATTCTTATAGAAAAAAAAATAGTAAATATTTGTCCATTTGCGTCCAAAGGTTGAGGTGGTCCTCAAAAATCTCCTCCCCTTGGAGCTTTTCTGGATCCGCGCCTGTGTTTACGTAACTGCAAAAGACGACATTAGTGTGACGTCACTTGCTTGTTTGGAAACGTTGATTCTATCCGTGATTGGTTCCGTGATTGGAGGTAAATCCGTACCAATCCGTACGGAACCAATCACGGATGGAATCTACGTTTCCAAACAAGCAAGTGACGTCACACTAATGTCGTCTAATATACTCGACTGGAACGTTTTCCGACCCCGTGACGTTACTACGCGGAAGCGGAAACTGCGGAAACAGAAAGCTTGTTGAGTTGCTAGGAACAGTTTCAGAACTTAAAACGTGACAAAAAGTTGCTATACATGGGTCAAACAAAATCATTTTTAAATTGACTTGCTTCATTTCAATCAAAATTCCAAACCGCACTGAGGACTACTTTGATAGTGACGTCATAGGGGTAGGAAACGTTGCTGTTGAGTAGGTTAATTTAGACCCTAGTGCTACGCTCACTTTATAGCTAATTTGAAAAAGGCACTGTCTATTTGAACGGTAAATATACAACTAAACTCTACTCTTATTTACCCGGCAAAAGTTCTGATTAGAGCGCCGGGACTGCTCCGTAAAACCTATAGAGCATTTGCAATCATGTGACTCACGCCTAGCAACAGCAGTTAAAAGTTAAAAGAAATAACTGTTTTTGACGTCATGTGAGGAAGGTTCTATTGGAACATATACAATTTGCAAACGATTTAGCAAAAGTGTTCTCGCACCTAGCAACAGGTATGGGACCACTAGCTAAAAGGGTCGTGAGGTCATTTGCAAATGCTCAAGTCCTTTTAACTGATTAACAGAACTGTTTTAATTCAGACTATAGCATCCACGCTAAAACTGGATTGAAAACTTTTAAATTCAGATAGTATCCTTATTCCGCTCCTTCACATTCAAACCGTAGCCTTGTTCCACTCTGTAGCTAATTTGAGGTCCCGCTTTCAATTCGCACCATATCCCTGTACCCACATTACAGCTGATTTGAGGACTACTTTAAAGGAAGTGTCTATTTGGACGGCAAAAATGGTAGTTGGCGCATGCGCCGTAGGTCTTGCGGTTACGTAGCAGTCCCAGTCCCGGGCGCTTAGTGTGATTTCAATCAGAAGCGTTGTCGCGTAAATAAAAGTAGAGTATAGTTATATATTTGCCGTCCAAATAGACAGTGCCTGTTTTAAATTCAATCCATAGCCTTGTTCCACTATGTAGCTGATTTGTGGGAACGCTTCAATTCGCACCGTAGCCCTGTACTCACATTACAACTGAATTGAGGAGTGAGGACTATTATTTTAAATTCAGACCGTAGCCTCGTTCCACTCTGTAGCTAATTTTAGGGTTCGCTTCAATTCGCACCGTAGCCCTGTACCCACACTACAGCTGAATTGAGGACCATTTTAAATTCAGACCGTATAGCCTTGTTCCACTCTGTAGCTGATTTGAGGGATCGCTTCAATTCGCACCGTAGGTACCCACATTACAACTGATATGAGGACTATTTTAAATTCAGACCGTAGCCTCATTCCACTATGTAGCGGATTTGAGGGATCGGTTCAATTCGCACCGTAGCGTAGCCCTGTACCCACACATTACAACTGAATTGAGGACTATTTTAAATTCAGACCGTAGCCTCATTCCTCTATGTAGCTGATTTGACGGATCGCTTCAATTCGCACCGTAGCCCTGTACCCTCATTACAACTGAATTGAGGACTATTTTAAATTCAGACCTTAGCCTTTTTTCACTCTGTAGCTGATTTGAGGGATCGCTTCAATTCGCACCGTAGGTACCCACATTACAACTGATATGAGGACTATTTTAAATTCAGACCGTATAGCCTTGTTCCACTCTGTAGCTGATTTGAGGGATCGCTTCAATTCGCACCGTAGGTACCCACATTACAACTGATATGAGGACTATTTTAAATTCAGACCTTAGCCTTTTTTCACTCTGTAGCTGATTTGAGGGATCGCTTCAATTCGCACCGTAGGTACCCACATTACAACTGATATGAGGACTATTTTAAATTCAGACCGTAGCCTCATTCCACTATGTAGCGGATTTGAGGGATCGCTTCAATTCGCACCGTAGCCCTGTACCCACACATTACAACTGAATTGAGGACTATTTTAAATTCAGACCGTATAGCCTTGTTCCACTCTGTAGCTGATTTGAGGGATCGCTTCAATTCGCACCGTAGGTACCCACATTACAACTGATATGAGGACTATTTTAAATTCAGACCGTAGCCTCATTCCACTATGTAGCGGATTTGAGGGATCGCTTCAATTCGCACCGTAGCCCTGTACCCACACATTACAACTGAATTGAGGACTATTTTAAATTCAGACCTTAGCCTTTTTCCTCTCTATAGCTGATTTGAGGGCTATTTTAAATACAGTTGTATGTATATTAGGGTGGCCCTTTACAGTATGAGATTTTGATTGGCTTATACCATATTTCTAGGACATATTTTAGAAATTACTTAATAAGTACCATATCGATTCATCAGTGATCAAAAAATTAAGTAAAAAAACATTCAAACTAAAAACATTGAGCAGAAATATTATTTTATTTTTGTACTTTTTATTTGACAAAACTTTTTTCAAAAAATATTTGTTTAAAAATGTCATAAATCTTAAATTTATGAAATCCCGGACATTTTTGCTATACCCAGGACATTTCCCCGGACAGCTCGATAACCCCGGACGTATGGTAAGCCTAGATTTTGAGTAGTTAAAAGTCTGCTACTCATACCCCCTAACTTCCCACATAGCAAAAGTTGTTGCAATGGACAAAAAATATTAATTGCATATAATTTTAGCGATGACTCGCAAACGCCTTAAAATGTTGAGCGTTTGACCATTTTTTTTTTTAGAAAAGCAGACGCAGACCTGCACGCAAGATAAAATCTTCAATATTTGTTCACAATTTTTATGATGAACTACTAATATTATTAGAGATGTAATTTCACAGATTTCGTTTTTCTTTTAAGTTTGAAAAAAAAGTGAAAAAAATCAAACCAATTAAAAAAAATATACCTATGAGATTTTCAAAAAGAAATATGCCGCTCTCACCCCCTAATATATTTCCAATCAACAAAAAAAGATTTGCGAAATTTCCGTTGAATTGTAGAATTACAAGGCTATCCTTAAATTCCTTGAAGTTTGGAAAAATCCTTAAAAAAAACATGAAAATGGAAAACTATAGAGCGTTTCTTTCAATATCAAACTATTTTTATGGAAAACTGAATTAATTAATTGTAAGGAATTTTAAATAAAAATAGTTGACTAAAAAGCTTCCACCTCGTTTCTGGAAGATTCTAAATTCCTCGTTTCTAAGATTTCTAAAGAAAATTGTGGGCGCAAGTTCAGGCTTGCGTATGCGCAAAGTTTTTAGCGTTAAAGATCTTTATTATAGTTAACCCTAACTCATGTTAAGTCAGGGGTTCCTTCCCAATAAAATTTTGCCTAGGACCCCCTTTACAATTAATTTACTGACAAGGACCCCTTGAACTTAAAGGCTTAATTTAAAAAAAAAATGTAGATTATATAGAATCTACTACTAATTACTAATGTATTCAAATCATTACATGAATATTACACTCATTTAATTTGAGCTAAATTATGAAGTAATTTATGGTGGGTGTAAGTTTAATGGTGAAGAATGATGTGGAAAATGTTTATATACAAAGGAAATTTTATCCAACACAAGTTAAATGAAAAATACAAATCAATATAATTTATAACTGTACAATTTTAGTGAGATAAGTGGAATCTTTCCTTCGTGCTCATTATTTCTGAAATGTTAGGTTCCATAGTTGAAACCTTAACTCTAAAATCCGATCCCAAGTCAAGTCTATTCCTATATTTGTTTTTCATGATACACATAAATGAAAAGGTCTCTTCACATCGGTAGGTGGTCGGAACAGGAAGAATTACCATTACCTTTAATGCCTTATTACCGAGTTCCTTGCAGTCTTTACGAGCTGTGAGCCAAAATTCTACGATATTTTTGCAATTGAAAAATTTTTTCATTGTGCCACTGCTTGCAATATCTACAAATTGATCCTGTTCCATTTCTATTTCATTGAAGCAGAATGGATTTCGAATCCAACTATTACTATCCACAATTAACTAACAAAACTAACGAATGAACTGCTGAGTAGGATAATGGTTACTTGAAATTAAGGAAAATAAAAAATACTTAATTTCTCGGTGACATTTCGCGGACCATCTATTGGTTGGTTGGTTGGTTTCTTGGTACATATATTTTCCGGTCTGTGTGCTTGATCTCTAGGATCCGCTTATAAACCTTCGTCAAGTAAGACAGACACAACAGAATATTTTTACTGACACAAGAGAGAGAGAAAATACACCCAGGGCCAGGGCCGGATTAACCATGTCGGGGACACTAGGCAGTGCATGTCTCGGGGCCCCTTTTCACCCTGAAATATTTTTTCCCACCACAACGAACTTTTACTGATAATCACTACGTTGTAGATACGAAATAGAGACGTTTATTTTCAATTGTTTTCAATGTTTTGCAATAAACGCTAGTTAAACCAGATCAAGAAAAATTGAAACAAATGAAAATATTTTTTTTATTAAATTATTTAGTTTGAATATAACTTAAGGAAAAGTTTGTAACAAGTACAAACGTGCAAAAAATATGCAGATATCATTATTTAAAAATAATGCACCAACCCCAGCCAGAAAAGTCTGCATAAAATCTGCAATAAAAGGCCTTAAATGAGAAAACTGCCTCAAAATACTTTAAAGTTATTAGGCACATTGTTCCGCAGTTTTTTTGCAGAAATTTTAAAGAATTTACACCGATTCTGCAGACAGACTGTAGATTTATTCTGCAGACTAAAATTTAAGGCAAAAGGTTTCAATTCCCTTCAGTTTTTGAGGTTATTCTGTAGTTTTCCTTCATTTTTCTGTGCAGATTTCTTGCAGACTTTTTATAAACTTAAAAGAAATTATTAACTTATTACCCTTTACTCTATGAGGGGTAGTAAGAAACAAGGTATTTTGCCAAATTTAGTCATGAAAACAAATATAAATACTCAGTCAGTTAAAAGTTAAGCAAAAAAAAAGTTTCACACAACTCAATATTTTTATTTATAACAACTAGGGGGCCTGCCCCCTGCTCGCTATCGCTCACCAACCCCCGTAACTGCTTCGCAGTTCTTTTTAGATCGCTTCGCGATCTTAGCGAGCAGAGCTCGCTTGTTCCATCTTACCAATCACCCCGCTGGTCGGCTTAATTAATGCTCCTTTACAACCGAAACTACTTATCACTCTTGCTGATAAATAATTTAATCCAAATCATCCCGAAAAAAACTATTACTGAAATATTACTTTCCTAACTTAAATTGAAAATAAAAGAAATCACACATAGTGAGCTATCGCTCACAAACCCTCTTAACTGCTTCGCAGTTCTTCTCAACAATCCAGCAGAAGCCTCTTCTTGGCTTAATTAAGCCTCTTTTGAAATGTTAAAAAAATATTCAGCAAGTCTACTAATAACCATCAATCACTTTGTAGAAAAAAGCATTGTTGAAAATAAAAGAAATCAGACTCATCATAAAACACGCATAAAACTCGTCTGTTTCTCTAGTGAACGGCGAGAAAGAGAAGAAAAAATTGAAACTTTGAATCTTAATAATTCTAAAACTAATTAGAAGTTTTGAAAAAACAAAAAGCCAATATTTTTATAAAAATTATTTCTATGTGTCTTTAAAATATCATAGTTCTACTGTGATTAGTTTTGCTTTTATAACGAAAAAACAGAAAAATCGTCAAAATTTTCGAAACTTTAAAACTTAATTACTCCAAAACTAATTCGAAATTCGAAAAAAGGGCGACGTGGTGCAAAACTGCACATCTAAGAGTATGTGTCTGCAAAAAATCATATTTCTGCTGCTAATAGATTTTGCTGGGGGCGAACTCGCAGCAGAAAAAAATAATTTTCGACTTTGACATTAAATAACTCTAGAACTAATTATCTCATCTATTAACTTTTAGAACGAAAACGATCCTCATACATTTGTCTAGAAATGTTTAAAATTTCACAAATTTCCGTGGAATAGTTTTTGCGTAGTGAGAGTTCATAGTGTTCAAAAATAAAATTTTCAAAAGCAGCGGCGGCGGCCGCGGCGGCGGTCACTGTTACTTTTTTTTAATATAGAGAGATTAAAAAAATATGAGACGTTACAAATAAAATTCTTCTCTGTTTTCATTTGGGGAGACAAATTGATTTATTTTATTCACAATACTTGAAATTAAAATGAGCTATTTTGATGAATTATTTTACAAAAATGCATTTTAAAATTTAAGTGAGGAGTAAATTAGCTTCTTATACCTTACAGTTGTCTGTGAAAAGGAGGAAACAAGTAATTTTAAACTTAGCTTGATAAAACAATAAAAACCAGGAAACAGAATAATATGGAAAAAATAGGAAAAGTAAACTCCTAGAGATAAAAACAAATGTAACTTTTCCCCCTATGTTTAAATTCTGTAAATTTTATTACATTTAAATGTTTACCCTTCTAGCTTTTTTGGAAGCAAAATCTTTCAAAACCTCTTCAAAACTAATGCGTTCTAATACATCATATTCTATTGACATTATAGACAATGAATTTAATCTATTTTGAGCCATCGATGAACGAAGACAGTTTTTGATGAGTTTTAATTTTGAAAAGTTTCTTTCACCGGAGGCGTTCGTAATCATCAGGCATCTGTAGATCTGCAAGGCAGTCATTACATTTGGGAATGTAGATTGCACCATATTATTTACAATAAGTTGGTTTAACTCTTTAGCAGGGCCGTAACCAGACTTTTGTTTCGGGGGGGGGGGGTTTGACTCAAAAAATTTCTGAGGTACCTTCTTACGGGTACTTTTATATGTTAAGTTTTAGGTGACAACACTGGATTTAAATTTTGATGCACTACATTTCACAATTGTTTAAACAATATGAATTCGAAGTAAAAGGGGGGTCTGGGGGTCCTCCCCCAGAAATTTTTTGGAAATTTGCCCCTCAAAAGAGTGTTTTAGCTCATTTCTGAGACCCTTTAGAATTTAGATTACACCCATAGAGCACCACTCATTGTAAACGGCCGAATTTTCAAGGTAAAAAGAAGGTATATTGTAATAAATGGCGAAATGTTAAGGGGGTTTTTAGGTTCCTACTCCAGAAAAGTTTTTGAATTTTTCCCCTAATAGTGGCATTTTAACTCATTTTGAGATATAGGTAACATTAAAGAGGACCAATCCTTGTAAATCACACAAGTTTGAAGTGTGTTCTTTCCAGTGTGAAACACGTCATCGGCGGGCGGATCCCTCATCGTGTTGCCTTTTTCTTTTTCTAATACGCTGATTTTCATAACTGCAATTTGTTTTTTCTTACGCCTTTTTCTCATAATGGTCAAATAAATCTCTCTGGGATGTTAAAAAATCCACCAATGATTTTAACAGATCCACTGCCGTTCCAAGTTCGATAGTATTTTTCTACGATATACACATGAAACAAACATACTTTTAATGAGTCGAATTTGTGACTTACCCTTTACTTCTCGAGAATTAGTATAAAAAAGACACGAATACGAATGTACGACCAACAGCACGTTCATACAATATATACTTCCAAAGGACACTCTTTACTTTGTGAATTCTTCTGAAGTACGCCTATTAACAAGTGTCCATTGGTCTAGACATGCAGGTCACGTGTACATTTTCAACCTCTTTCTGTCCAAGGACAGAACAGACCCCTATCTGAAACTCGACCCCTTAATTGGAAATAGTTCCCAAAATAAACAAAACATTCCCGATGAATAGGGGGCCCCCCGGTGAAAATGTCCGAACGATTTATGACCGCGGTATTTCGACCCTTTTCCTCGCTTATCTGGAAGTGTGGGTATAGTAGCGCACATACATCAACACTGACAGGTGAACCCCTTTCTGATTAGGCTCGCTTGAATGGTCCCTACTTAGAGGGGCCCGTTTCTGATTAAACCGAGGCCCACATACTGATCTTCATGTTAAATTTCCACTTAAAGAAAATTTTAAAAAATCTTAGACCAGTGGGCCCCTGGCTGACGCGGGGCCCCTAGGCAGTTGCCTACTCTGCCTATTGGATAATCCGGCCCTGCCCAGGGCAAAGGCCGGAATCGAACCGACGGCCAATACAGTGCACACACTGCTAGCGTGGTTGTCTGAACGTTAACACAACCAGGCCACTTGGCCCCCCCATCTATTGGGAACATCTGTGTTAAGTGAATGATTTGGCTTCTAAATGTGCCGCTAAACAGCCAAAACTCGCCAAGCATACGCAACTCTGAACTTGCGTGGAAAATTATTTTAAATACGTTTTGCATCTAACGTGTTGTTCAACTTTTTGCATGTCTTTGAATTATATTGAACCCTTTCAAGAAATCTTACGAACTTTTTATGAGTTAATCATTCTTTTACAATAGATCAGGGATGGCCAACCCGTAACACGGCAGAGTTAAAAGAGTGACACGGTCAAGACATTGAAACATTTGGAAAAATAATGCTTTCTGGTGTCCTTAATGAGATTTCGATGTTCCGTCCATCCCTTTAATCTAAACTCAGTTCTGATTTTTTTACGATTTCATTTCTGATTTAGGTTGAAATCTTCTATAAAAGTCTTCTTTTTTATAAGTTGTTATAACTTGCGGGGGGGGATGGCCCGTTGGGTTTGCTCTCTGCCTTTCACGCCAGCAGTCTGCGCACTGCTCCGTCGTAAGTTCGATTCTTACCTCACCCCTGGGTGTAATTTCCTTCTTTGTGTCAGTAAAAATTATGTTGTGTCTGTCTTACTTGACGAAGGTGTTTAAGCGGTTCCTTGAAATCAAGCATACATACCGGAAAATATATGTAACCCCAACCCAACCAACCAAATTTGCGTGGGACAAATCTTTTTCCCCAAGAAGCACAAACGGTTTTTTTTTTTGGTACATATATTTTCCGGTCTGTGTGCTTGATCTCTAGGATCCGCTTATAAACCTTCGTCAAGTAAGACAGACACAACAGAATATTTTTACTGACACAAGAGAGAGAAAATACACCCAGGGCAAAGGCCGGAATCGAACCGACGGCCAATACAGTGCACACACTGCTAGCGTGGTTGTCTGCACGTAACACAACCAGGCCACTTGGCCCCCGCACAAACGGTTACTTCTAGTTGCAGTTTCGTAAACTTGACACATTTGGTACGAGCTGTGCTACAAGGGTTTAGGTGCCTTAATTGGCTCTATCCTTGTTGAATTTTCTTAGTTGGTTGGGGTTACATATATTTTCCGGTATGTGTGCTTGATCTCAAGGATCCGCTTATACACCTTCGTCAAGACAGACACAACAGAATTTTTACTGACACAAAAGAAGGAAATTACACCCAGGGGCGAGATAAGAATCGAACTCACGACGGAGCAGTGCGCAGGCCGCAGACTGCTGGCGTGAAAGGCAGAGAGCAAACCTAACGGGCCATCCGTCCCCCTGAATTTTCTTACAACTAGCTGAGGCAAAAACATTGAGGTATTACATGTATAGGTAACTTTTTTCGTGATTTGGATACTTTGATGAAGTTATTGATTCTGATGATTTTCAAACACCTAAAGTTTTAAAATTGGGTTAAAAATCCGTCAAATTCCAAAAAAAAATCTTGGGGGGGGGAGTACGGAGTACTTCCGACAGGGGTGTTACAAACTTTAACTCAAAATCCCGGAAAACTATTAGAGTAACGAACCTGTTATCTGGAATCCCAAATTCCAAAGTGCTCCATTAATCCGGAAAGTTTCCAGATTTAAAGAATTTTTTGTTCTGAAGGTACTTTTCTCACAAAATTTACGGCTCGCCTGATGAACTGTTGAGAGATTGCGATTAGAGCCGATGGTGGGACCGGATTCTTCATAATAGTAGGGGAGCCCAGAGTGTTTTTGGGTAGTAACTCGAGCGCGTCAGATAATCATAAGGGGGGATACCTTGCATGCGTTTGAGTAACTCCACCAAATATAAGCTCTCTATCTAGGGGGGTTTGTCTAGAACAGCCCGTCAGATTTGTAAAAAAAAATTAGTTAAATGGACATACTCGAGTGCGTCAGATAACGATAATCAGCTTCATAATCAATAACTTATCAGCTCGTATCTTAAACCTTTTAGCAAAATATATTGACATTTCTAATGTTAAAGCTGAAGTTGTTGACATAGTAACATATTTCCAAAACAATCATTTTACTTCGGCCAAGCTCCAAGAAACAGGTGCTAAAAAGCTCAAGATGCCATCTGATGTCAGGGGTAGCTTTGTTAATCCATTTTCAATTTTAAAACTTAATTTAAATTTTTAAATCATGGTTTTTTTTTAGAATTTCTGTGTCGAGGGTAAAAAAAACAAATAAAACGTTTTAAACAAAAAAAAAACACGTTTTTTGTTTTTTTTAGAAAAAAAAACATGTTTTTTTCCAACCCTGATTTTTATAGTATAAAGTAGGCTCAAACTCGCAAAAGAAACAACGTTTTTTGCGTGTAATTCCCCTAATCAGTTTATAAATAGAATTTTCATTTTTTTATGCATTTTTTTTTTAGTAGAGATTGGACAAAATGCAAGTTGCACGTTTTTGTTTCCCAAATAGTGTCACTCTTTCGAAAAAGGTTGGCTACTCCTGCTATAGATTAAGGGGTTGTTAAGGGATCCAATAGCCCAATGATTCGATTGACTGATTTAGTAAAATTCCACACTAAGTAAGTCGCCATCAGAATGAAAAAAATTATTTTCAAAAACATTTTCCCAAAACTAGGGGCGCGATGCGGCAGCAGAAGGAATTCTCATATCGAGCTGAGATTTGTTACACGTTTTATTGAAGCCATTTGGCCAAAAATCCGAGCTACCCTTAAGCGAATGAAGAAAATAAGGGTTTCTCTTTCAATTTTTAATCCTTAAGAAAAATGCTAGTAGTCATTCCCTCCAATGAGGGAATTGCACATTTTTTTTAAAATTTTATTATGATAGAGGATGAAAATCCATGAAAAATGACGTAAAAATTATTGAAATCGGAAAACTATTCCCCGAGATATTAATTTTTAAAATGTCGTTACCAGTATTGGCGGGAAAAACAGTAAAAAACAGTAATTTCGTTATGGCTGCTGTGTGACGTCACAGCGCTTGGACCCACTTGGACCTTGGACCCGCTATGTTATTGTATGCTTAGCTTGCTTCATTCTGCTATTCTTCACAAAGTTTTAACTAAAAAACTATGATATTTTAAAGACACATACAAGTATTTTTTATAAAAAGATTGGCGTTTTGTTTTTTAAAAAATATTAATTGGTTTTGGAATTATTAGGATTCAAAGTTTAAATTTTTTCTTTTTCTGGCCGTTCACTAGAGAAACAGACGAGTTTTATGCGTGTTTTGGTTTTATGATAAGTCTGATTTCTTTTATTTTCAACAATTCACTAGTTTCGACGGCGCTGTGACGTCAAATCCCGTTTTTTGATCACATGACTTTACTAAGTGTTTTGGCAAAAATAAAATCGAATTTTAAGTTATTTAAAACATATTTTTGAACTTTAAAATCTGATTGATATTTGAGAGTTTTAAACTATAACGTATCGAAAGAGTGTAAAATTAAGCAAATCCCTCACCTATGCAATTCCCTCATTGCGGTGAAATCCGTACACCAGTCGAAACATCTCGCCGTCTTGCCAATTGAGCAGATAAGTCCTGGGGGGGGGGAACTAGAGACTTAAGGGACATGCTGTTCTTGATTGCCTTGAAAATATCCTTTACCATTAGAAAAATGGAATATTCTGAAAAAATTCGAGAGCTTAATTGGGACATCTCTGCTTAACAGGGGCGTCATTTCAGTTTTTGGTTGAAGGGGGCAAGGATGTTTTTAAGTGGGGGCTGGGGGTCACCCCCAGAAAAATTTTGAAATAAAGCCTCTATTTACAACCTTTAAGGTACATCCAATATTACAAAGAGAAGGTACACTATATAACATATATATGTAAAAATTTTAAAGGGGGGTCTGGGGGATTCTCCCCCCGACATTTTTTTGAAATTTGCCTCTTAAAGTAATGTTTCAGCTCATTTTGAGACCATTTGGGTTACATCCAAAAAGAACAGTTACTCGTAAAGCATAGAATTTTCTAGGTAAAAAAATTATAAATAAACATCAAATTTTCAAGGGGGGGGCGGAGATCCTCAAGTAAAAATTTTTGAAAATTCCCGTTTAAACCAGTTTTTTACCTCCTCTTCAAACTCTTTGGGGTTTCATGCTCTTTGGTCTCAAAGGGGACCGCTTCTTGTAAGTGGCAGAATTTTCAAGGGAGAAACATTATATCAAAGGTCAGGAGGGAGTTTGGGGGTTCTCCCCCAGAAAGTTTTGAAATTTGACCCTCAAAAGTAGTGTTTTAACTCCTTTTGGGACTTACTGAGTTAAATTCGATGCTCCTTGTGGATTTTCAAGGGACTTTTGAGGGTGGGAAAAACAAGGTCGTTTGGTCGTTGTTGACCGGTAGTCGTTGGGGGTAGTGAGGTGAAAGGCGCTTTTATTCCGAAACTGCCCCGTCTTGTAGGAGTAGAACCACCCCTCAGTGATCAAGGGTTTATTTTATGGAAATCACATGTAAAATTTTCGACGATCACCCCGAGGACGGAGGACCCCTTTGCCCTTTATTTCTTTCATTTCCATTCCAGCCTTCACATTTCGAGAGGATGGTTGACCGCCCGGTTGACCAGGTCAAGAGTTGGAGAGGGGCATTAAAAATCAAGGGGGTACTCGTACTTGAAGTACCTAGGTCGTTGACCTTCAAACTCCAGTATAACCAATCTCATTGGGTGAGGTCATAAGAGTACTCATTTTATCGACCCCGTCTTCCTCTACGTCACCGGGCTTCAACGAGATAGGCATTAACTTTCTTCAAAAATTTAAACCAGACTGGCGAAGACTGCGCAGCTCAAAAGTTTCTGTAGTCTTTGTTGAGCCGTTCCTTATCTCTACTGTGATGCTAGGATGCTAGTCGTTGGCTTCCAATGACTGGTAGGTCAATTGTTATTTTGAAATTTAAGCTTCAACAAATCAAAGGTAGCTTACTTAATTCTGTGTGTAGAAGTGATGTTTTTTAAATATATATCGTCAATAATAAAATATTAAAAATATTAATCGATAAGTTCGATACATCGATACTTTGTTGCCATCTTTGTGTACATCAACATGGCAGTGTAATGTTTTGAAATTTAGTATTTGTGGTGACGTCTGCAAAGTTTCTTACGCATGATTATATTATAAATAATATAATATTCTAACAAGAATGTTTTCCAGTTTTTAGTTAGAATGTGTGAAAGTGTCAAAACGAACGAAATGTTCATAATTCGGGCTTTAGAGAAAATACTGAATGACAAGTACATAAAACGATCTGAACATGCTGAATTACGAAAAGCATGTTCAGTTGCATTAAGTATGTGATGTTTTTAAAAATATTTAAAATAACTTATTTCATCAACATTTTCGTTACATATCACGGTTAGTTATAGCAATCTGGCTTTGCTCCAAGGGTTAACGATTAGTAGCCTTTGGCGGCTCGGCAACCATGGAAGGGAAATATGGGTTGCGATCGAGAAGGATTTTGTTTAGCTTTACACTACCTACTGGGGTTGATTATCACATTTGGGGATGAGAATATACGACAAGTGGGTTTTTTGGTGTATTATTGATGTTTTTTCACTAATAAAATAAATAAATCATTTCATTCCAAAAGTCTCTAAAGAAAAGTTACACAAAAAAAAAAGGTTCACAGGTTGGTGCCAAAAGGATCATGCTGCCAAAGCAAAGCTTTATTAAAATTCATTTCATTGCTCAAGTGAAAGCATTCCATAACAACATCCTCTGAACTTATTGGGAGTAGTGCATCTCTATGGTAAGAGTAAAATAGATAAATAAGTTTTCTTGTGAGCCTGTTTACTTTAGCTGCAATCTACTTAAGCTGCTACTTTTTCAATCTACAATCAGTCATCCACGAAAATCAGTTTGGTGAGGAAGTGAATCCCACACCCATGTATTGCCCACATCACATCCAAATTGCAAGGTTATCGGATAATGCCAGGGATATGATGTATTATTATAGTTTTTAAGATACTTTAAATTATAAAATTAATCACCGCTTAATATTATAGAGGAAAGTAATATTTATCCTACCTCTGCTGTTTTTACTTTTCGATTTGTGTGTACTTACATCATTATATTTCTTTTTTTAGGTGAAATAAAAGCATCTCATTTAGAGTAAGTTCAATTTTTGAAAAATACAAATAGTTTAAAACATAAATAGGTAGTATACTTGCATATTAAGATGTTGATCATTTAGACTAGGACACAAAATTTCTGCCCACCAATGACAAGTAAATTATTTCTTTTAAATGTTTTCAAATCAAACACAATATTATAAGCTCAAACCAGATGTGAGTATAGTGGAATGACCAATATTTTAAACAAAATTATCCAGATTTTGAATTATTCCATTTATTAACAATTACGGTACTTGCGTATTATACCGTCGACCGTGACGCTGAATCCAAAAAACGTTATCAGATCCTATTGACCGTGATCCCATTGATCTATTACTGTGCCGCTGAATGGTCGACGGGATAATACGTAAGTACCACAATTACTATTAAAGTAGTTAACCATCTTTAGAAATTCTATTCAAATCATATTCTACCCAAGCTTAGTAGTGGCCTATCAGGCGGTGCCATCTGGCCTGGGGTGCTAATTACTTAGTTTGTGCCCAGGCCGAGTGGCTAGCCTGACGCTGGGTCCCAGTTGAAGCAGAAGCCGCAAGGTATTAAGCTTGGGTCGGTAATGCTCGTAGCCTGACAGGCTGGCCACTACACCACCACTTCTGAAAAGTTTATTACATTACAATGAAGTTTACAAAAATTTTCTTAGTTTATTATTACTTATTCATTTAAAGTTATATGCCATAAAAACTAGTTTCTTTAAATTAAATTTCATATATTATTACATACAGGGTTGGCCGATATATATCATGATATTTACTGGATAAATATCATGATATTATATCAGTCTATTAAAAAATCAATTTTCAAGCTAAAATCTCCCAAAATTCATTTTTAAGTACTTTGTTAACAGGTTAATTAAGTTGTGAAAAAATTTTAACATTGTAATTATAATAAAATACCTAAAAATTTTTAAAACCATTAAGTTAAACTATCTTATTTCATGAAACCTGATCAGATCTTAGCAACATACTATACAAGTTTGTAAATCTTATTATTTCTATCCTTTTATTTTAAGAGAAAATTACCATAATGTTTATCTGTTTTGTAATGATTGCTAGAATCATCATTTAAAAAATGAAAGATAATTTAAATAAACTAATAGTATCCTTCAAATCATGAATGAATAAATTGTTCCAATTTATATTAATTATTTATTTCATTATTAAAAATTATTTAAAATTTCATAAGTAAAGATATTTTCTTAAAAGCAGAAATGGAATTATAATATACATGCATATAGTTCTTCTAACATTGATATTTTCTTGTAATTATCAGCAATTATACTCTGGGTAATTAAGATTTAATTAAAAATATTCCTTAGTAGTAATATTTTGGTTCAGACTAGTATTTACTTCTAAAGAACAGTATTTTTCTACTTTAAATCTGAAAATATCGGATATATATCAAAATCTTGATGTATATCCAATATGTATCAAAAATACCGATATTTTGATATTTATATTAGTATTATGATACTAATTTGCCAACCCTGATTACATATAAAAACCATTTTGAAAGTTGTGTTATAAACCAAATCCAAACCCAATCTATTTTTAAGAGGCTTAAATGCTTTTGTAAAAATTAAGAATGATGTGCTTGTTCAAAGCAAGTAATTTGTGTGATTTTTTTCAGTGATGAAGGGTCATCTTGTTTACCTTTGCCAAAATCAAAAGCTGGAAATCTTGAAGCTGAGAGATATTTTTTACCCTTTGAGTTGGCATGCAAATCCAAGTCCCCTAGAATAGTAATTACTGCAATAGATTGCATCCAGAAATTAATTGCCTATGGCCACTTGACTGGAGGCATAAAAGATCCATTAAATGAAAATAAACTACTAGTTGATACAATTGTGGAAATTATCTGTAGTTTATTTCATGGCCCTGCCACAGATGATGGGGTTCAGCTGCAAATTATTAAGGCTCTGTTAACAGTTGTTACTTCACAAGCATGTTTAGTTCATGAAGCAACGATTTTACTTGCTGTTCGAACTTGTTACAACATTTTTCTAGCATCAAAAAATTTAATCAACCAAACCACTGCAAGAGCGACTCTCACTCAGATGTTGAATGTCATTTTCACACGGATGGAGGTTGAAGCTGTATGTATAACTTACTTTCTTTGCTTTTTGTGAGTTTTTTTTCTATAGTGGTTTAAGACATGTTTCTTTTGACTATCAAGTATTTCAAACACTGATTCTGATAAAAGCTAACTCTAAAAATTAAATATGTGATCAGTCCTTTTTGTTTTTTAAAATTAATAGTATTTAAAAGTGGTAACATATTAAGCAGTCACCCATGTTACCAAAACCATAATTTTAGCCAAAAAGTAACTCAAGCTCCATGTAGCCTTTTCTGTTTTTGTTGAGAGTTTGGTATTGGCATAAGTTGTACCCTTTAAATTAATGAGATTAATTTATTACTATGAAAAGCAATTAATGAAAATTAGTAGGTACTTAAATGGTCCTGTATGGATCTGGCACTATTAGATACATGCCTCATGGCTTTAATGAGAATAGGAATTCATTTAACTAGTTTTACTACAAATATATTGCTTGATTTCACAACTTATACATTTTAAATTATTTTTCAAATCTTTTTTTAGTCTTTAGAAGAATATGGTGTTGAAACAACTTCTGATGACAAAATTAAAATGGAAGCTGCTACTGTCCTTGATGATTTAATTGATAAAGTTTCAACTTTACATGGAGATAAGGGAGAAAAAGGTAGCTTTTAAAAATTGATCAATTTTGGCATTTAAACTAATTTCTCTTTTTCTGGATTATTTTTTATTTTGTCTTATTATAGATGAGCCTCCTGAAACCCCAGTGAAAGATACACCTGAATCTTTAGAAAAAGAAAATGAAAAGGACTGTTTCTCTTCCCAAACATTTTCCCGGCCACCTTCTGAAGAAAGCTTAGAATGCCATCCTGAGCCAAATAACTCAACCTTTAACCAGTCTCATATATTAAAAAAAGATGCCTTCCTTGTTTTTCGCTCCCTGTGCAAGTTGTCTATGAAGCCTCTGCCGGAAGCTGCCGATCCTAAGTCGCATGAGCAGAGATCAAAAATTCTTTCATTGGAATTGTTACTTACTATTCTAAACAATGCTGGACCTGTATTCAAATCAACTGATATGTTTATCTCGGCCATCAAGAAGTATCTATGTGTCTCACTCTCCAGAAATGGCGTTAGTTCTGTTCGTGAAGTTTTTGAGCTTTCCCTTTGCATTTTCCTAGCCCTCCTTGAAAACTTCAAGTACCACCTAAAGATCCAAATAGAAGTGTTTTTTAAAGAAATATTTCTTAATATTCTAGAAACTTCAAATTCTTCATTTGAACATAAGTACATGGTCATTGAAGCTTTAACAAGGATTTGTGGAGGTATGAATTAAAATCTATCTATGAACAAATATATTGCTTCTTACATTATATTCCACAATCAAAATTTATTCCTAAATACCAGCTATGGTTTTCAGGAAATTCTAGTAGTGTTTACAGTGGAAATTTAAGATTTCCATATGATTCATGACTAAAAGTTAAGAAAATTCCTACTATTTTGTAGTTTAATTGGATGTTTCTGTCTTTCTTAATTTTAAATTGGTTTAATTCTCAGATAAAAGTAATACTATTTCACTTTTCTTAAAAAAAAAAATCTGAATTTAATATCTAAAATAAAGAAGAAATATAAATCCTAATTTAATATCTTACTTATCTCAGTTGGTTGCTAGTTCCTCTTTGATGAGGATGTTCAATGTTCATGAATTTAAGAATTACATTTTTTACGATGTTCTGCTGTTGTTTTGTCCAAAAGGCTTTTTAAATTGCTGTTTCATTGAGTTTTGAAACTAAACTGTTAACTTTTTTTATCTTTCTGATCTATTTATAATTATGTACTTAATGTATTTTTTATTGTTTTCTTATTTTAACTGTTATAAAATAATATCATAAATGATATCAATGAAACGTTGTTTCTGAATACTTTGCTATATGCAGTAATAATGTTCCTTGTTTGATATTTCATTTTCCCTAAGATCTTATGTGTGCTTTGTAGTACACCAGGGCTGCTTTGTACTTAAAATTATAGAGTATTACATTTGGTATATCTTTATTAAAGGAATTTTTTTTTACAATTTTAGAAGCACAGTCGATTGTTGATATTTTCTTGAATTATGATGCTGATTTGAATTCAACTAATATCTTTGAGCGTCTAGTCAATGATATTTCAAAAATAGCACAAGTAGGTGTTAATTAAATTGTTCTATTCGTTGGTTACTTTTATTAGTATTACTTTGCTTATTTTCATCATTCTATTCTGCAGGGGCGTCAAGCTTTAGAACTGGGTGCAACATCTGCTCAAGAAAAATCAATAAGAACTAAAGGTTTAAAATGCCTGGTCTGTATTGTAAAATGCATGGTAGAGTGGAGCAGTGATTTGTATGTCAATTCTTCTATAGATGCTTCAAACACTCAGACTAGTAGGTTACTTATATACTCTTCTCTTTATATCTGTGTAGATTCTTTCCTGAAGGTTTAAGATTGTTTTGAAGTCCTTACTCACAGTAAAAAAAACCCCACCAAACCAGAAGTACTACATTTAAAAAAAATAATAAAAGTACATTTGTCAATGCCGAAGATATAATGTGTTCCATTAAGAATTTGCTACCAAATATTTGTGATGTTAATTGTTTCTTTGATGTTTGTGTTTATGTTGAACATTTTATTCTATTTATATGTGTTTGTTTTAATTCAATTCGTCTGATTTTATCATCTTCTCTTATGCAGGTCCAAAAAAATTGGAAGAAACTGATTCCAAGTCTAAACCATCCGGTTCATTTGGAGGGAGTATGAACTCTTTGAATTTGTCTATTTCCAACTCTAAAACTGAGATTGCAGAAAATTCAGACAATCCTGAGCATTATGAATTAGTCAAGCAAATGAAGCAAATTCGGGAAACCTGCATTGATGAGTTAGTTTGATTATATTTAGCAAATTAAGCTGGTTAAAATAATGGAGTGTAAGTCATTCCAACTCAGTTTTTAGTGATTGAATTATTTATTTTTGTTGTTTTCTATTGATATATTTTAAGCTGCTCTTTTAGGCTAATAATAAAAAGTGCATTTGACCTTTTAAACTATGATGTTAAGCAGGATTAACAGAGAATCCAAATCCATGCTTAACTTAATTATTTGATTTGTTGACTTATGCCCCTTTTATTCTAACCAGCTCAATTGATCCCTGAAAATGCCCTTTTTCTGCATTATTCACTATTATGTTTTTGTTGATACCATCTTTAAAAAATCTATTAATATTCTCATTGCAGATTTAACCGCAAGCCAGAAAAAGGAATTGCTCTTCTACAAAAACATCAAATTATTGGAACATCTCCTTCTGATATAGCTGAATACTTACACTCAGAAAGCCGTCTCGACAAAACAAAAATTGGTGATTTCCTTGGTGAGAATGATAAGTAAGTTTATTAATTTGTTTGTTTTGATACAGTAATTTTTCATTAATTTCATGAACAGTCGACTCCAGTATAATAGTAGAGATTAAGTTGATAATGATATCCGTCTGATAGTGATAAGCAATTTGGGTTACCAGCAGCGAATCTTAGTGCTTCTAGATTGTTTGAAAAATGTATCTAAAGTGCTTGTATTAAAATCATAACTATTTCGTTCTAATTAAAGTATTATAAACAATTTTATAGCATGTACTTTGCAAACTAAAAAAATAATTTTAGGAAAAATGTGAGTAGTTCACACATGTAACACTAATAAATTAATTATTCACTTTGTAGAAACTGACCTTCTAAGCTAGACAAAGCGCAGTTTTTTGTAGGGGATATGGAAAAGTTTTGATTACTTTAAAGGATGTGTTGATCACATGAAACCACACACTTTGCATTAAGTTAAATTTGAGCGATAGTGACCTTTTGATTTTGGTACCATTAACCATAATAATCATTAAGCAGAGTCGACGATAGTGACAGGACATTTCAACTTATCCCTGCCAATGTTAAGTGAAATTGGTTTCTCAAAAGGTTTTTTAAAAGTCCTTAATTTTTTAATAAGAGTGGAAACCTTAAGTTTTATAAATAAATTAATTCTGTGTAAAATCTGCCTGGTAGGATATTTATTTTGGTAAATATCTGACTTCCATGATTGTTTGTAATCAATAATTGAATAGATATAATAAAAAATAAAGCATTACAAAGAAAAAATATTGAAATAATTAAGGGTAGACTTTTAGGGGCATCCTTGGAAATCCTTATTTTTTCAATGGCATTTGTTGTAGATTTCTTTTAATAAGGGGTATAATCTTTAGTGCATTTTTATGTCTTAAAAAATGTTTTATTCTAAAATGCTTATTAAGTTACAATAACCAATACTGTCATTATTATTACTGTAATTACTTCAATACTTTGTTTATGCAAATTTTCTATTACTATAGGATATGTAAAGAAGTTATGCACTGTTATGTGGATAAGATGAACTTTGCTGGAAAAGATTTTGTCTCAGCTCTGAGGTTCTTCCTTGAAGGATTTAGACTTCCAGGAGAGGCTCAAAAAATTGATCGCTTAATGGAAAAATTTGCTGCACGCTATTGTGAATGTAATCCAAACAACGGTTTGTTCTCAAGTGCAGATACTGCATATGTGCTGGCTTTTTCAATCATCATGTTAACTACTGATCTTCACAGTGTCAATGTAAAAAACAAAATGACCAAGGATCAATACATTGCAATGAACCGTGGTATAAATGAATCAAAAGATCTTCCACCAGAATACCTGTCAGAAATTTATGATGAAATTGCTGGAAATGAAATCAAAATGAAAAATCCTCCTCACACAAAATACAGTTCTTCTAAATCTAGTAAGAGTTGAAAGTTTTCATATATTTAGTTTTTTTATATTTTTAAAAATTAAAAATGGCTTATTTAGCTACAAAGCAAAACCATAATTTTCAGATTCATTACTTACATTCTAGATACAGGCAAATAAAATCATTTGTAAGTTGCAAAAGAAAAACTTAACGTTATCAAAAAAATTTCTCAGATTTAAGTTTATTGCATGTTTGATAATTAAAAAAAGACCCAATTTTTTGTTCATATTTTACTGAAATAATTTGTACTTAAACAAAGCAATGAATTGATTTTGATAATTAAAAAAAAGACCCAATTTTTTGTTCTTATTTTACTTAAATAATTTGTACTTAAACAAAGCAATGAATTGATTAACTAGTTTGTTTATATTTATTCTCAATTCCTTTATAGAATCTAATTTTTAACAATTGTTTAGTTTCTGAAGTCATGAAAAAGTTTCTCCCTCTTTAATACCAGCTTAGAGTCATTTAGAGATTTTCCACCAGAAAGTTTGTACTGGTTTTGCCCTTGCACATTTGTGCTTGCTCAGAGAAAAGATGTCTAGGCAGGAATAACCAAAATTTCCTAAAATAAATTTTATCCTTGAATTTTTTTTAAGTAATGAATGTTGGATAGAAATATGTTAACAATATTTAATAAATTAAAATCAACGCATTATTTTATAGATGTTGGAGAACGAAAGCGTCGCTTACTTTACAATTTAGAGACTGAGGAAATGGCTCGAACAGCTAAAGAACTCATGGAAAGTGTCAGCCATGTGGAAACATCATTTACATGTGCAAAGCAAATTCAACATGTGAAGCCTATGTTTAAAACTTCTTGGACATCATTCCTTGCCGCTTTTTCTGTGTCATTAAATGACTGCAATGATCCAGAAATAACAAGTTTATGCTTAGACGGCATTAGATCTGCTATTAGAATTACATGCATTTTTCGTATGGAAGTGAGTGTTTATATTTTTTTAAATATGACCTCGTATACTTCATAGAGCTTTAAAATTAGGTATTTTATATGATACATATGTTATTAAGAAAGTGTCGAATTAAGATTTGGTGATTTTGAGATTAAACTATAAAAGTTACTCTATCCTTGCTTATATATTGTGCTTCTGTTTGACTTACAAATTTTGGATAAAAAAAGTACTATTAATTGTTTTTTATCTTACCCATCATATGGTTCTTTTACCAAAGGCTATATTTGAAAAGCCCAATTAATCTTAAAGTTCATGCAATTATAGATATTTATTTTGTGGCCCTTTAATCCTCTATTATGACAGATTTTTATGCTTGGTTATATGCTTTATAACTTTTATTTTAGCTTGAAAGGGATGCCTTTGTTCAAGCCCTAGCTCGTTTCACCCTTCTTACTGCTAACTCTGCAATTGCTGAAATGGAATTGAAAGCGAAAAACCTCGACACCATCAAGACACTTATTGCAGTAGCTCATTCAGATGGCAATTACCTGGGTACAAGCTGGCTAGAGATTCTTCGCTGCATCTCAAAACTTGAACTGGCCCAACTCATTGGTGCTGGTGTAAAGCCCTGTTACCTGAACTCTCAATCATTTTCCGAGGGATCTCATTCTTCAATCTTTGAACATGTCAATGTTAACAGTCAGCATTTCTCAGCTCCTCGTGGCATCACTATTGATGAAAAACAGATGGCTGTAATTAAGGAATCCATGAATGAAACAAGTTCAAATACGATAGTAGTTGCTGTTGACCGGTAAGATAATATTTGTTATGATGAAAACAGTTTATATTACATTTTCTTGATTTTAGTAAATATGTGTACTTATAAATGTACTTTAGCCTTCATTTTAATTAAATGCTTAACACTATTCTCGAATATATCATAGTAATTACTGTTAATGTAAAATGCAAGTTTGTCTCAAATGTAGTGAGACTAGTTCAAAAACTGGTTTATTTGAAGATAATTACTTAATATTCTTCTAAATAGCCCCCTTCTAACACTGTTTCCAATGGCTCTGCCACCAATTTATGTCCCTCCTAAAATCTTCAATTAGAATGCTGTTCAGAACACACATTTTTCTGTCCAAACGTTCGTTTTTCTGCAAGGTCTCCAAATTGTCAAAACAACAACTTTTTAGCTGGATTTTAATAGAAAGAACTGAAAAATGTCCATAGGGTCTCATCAGGGTTGTAGGGTGGTTTTTTAATCATTAGTCTTTTAATCCCTGGTGGTGTTTTTTTTTCTCTACTATTGGGAAATGTTGAAAATATTATTATAATCAATAAGATTTCCTTTTGCATTTTAATTAATAAATTCTTTTTTGCAGCATTTTTACTGGATCCACCAGGTTAGATGGAAATGCTATTGTGGACTTTGTTAAAGCCTTATGTCAAGTCTCCCTTGAAGAACTAGCCAATTCTCCTCCACGCATGTTCAGTCTAATCAAGATAGTAGAAATTTCCTACTACAACATGGGACGTATCAGGCTGACAATGTCACGTCTGTGGGAACACTTGGGGAAACATTTCAACACTGTAAGATATTTTAAAGTTTAATTATACCCTTTGTTCTGTACATTTAACAATTAGGCTAACTAAATTATTCTTTTCTACTCACTAAACTGAGTTCTCATTTTATCCAAGCTTGCTACAGGCAGCTTTATCTGTATTTATATTCAATAAAAAGTTATTTTTTCTAAAGTACTGTTATTTTTACTCTAGGTTGCCTGTAGTCCAAACGAAGAAGTCTCATTTTTTGCTGTGGATTCCTTACGTCAACTTTCAATGAAATTCATTGAGCTTGGCGAATTTTCAAACTTTCGATTCCAAAAAGACTTTCTCCGTCCCTTTGAAAATACTATGAAGCATAATCCGTCTGCAACAATCAGAGATATGGTAGTAAGATGCATAGCTCAAATGGTCCACAGTGAAGCTAGTAAAATTCGTTCAGGCTGGGCAAACATTTTTTCAGTCTTTCATCTAGCTGCATCTGACAGTGATGAATCTATTGTGGAATTGGCATTTCAAACTACAGGGAAAATTATAAGTTAGTATTGACTGGATTGATGCTCTTTAAAACTTAAGGGGTCTATAAAATGGATTTTAGTTCTTAATACCCTTAAAACTCCACAATCTTTTGTTTAATGCTTCACTAAAAATTTTGCAAAACCACTCATGAAAATAACTTTTTAAAAACTCGTTAAATACAAAGCTTTTTGTAAAAGTTGCGAACCTTAAAAATATCTAATTTATATTTTAATAAAAATAATTTTGAGTTTAAGTATAAAACAACTACTTTTAATTTCTAATTTGGTTTAAAAATAGTTAGAAGATTTGTTGTAGTACCCCTTAAAATGCAAATAATTCCTTATAAATGTTTTAGAAAACTCTTAATTTTAAAATTATGTCAACCTTGATGTATAATACTTTTGCATCTTATGTAAATTTTCTGTTTTTTCTTTTACTTACAGCCCAGCTCTATGAAAAATACTTCCCTGCTCTTATTGATTCTTTCAACGACTGTGTAAAATGCCTTTCTGAATTTTCTTGCAATCCTCGCTTTCCAGATACAAGCATGGAAAGTATACGACTCATTCGACTGTGTGCTAAATTTGTGGCTGAACAACCTCAAGTACGTTCATTTATTGTATGATTAGCTTATCCATGTTTTCTATTACACTGCAAGTAAAAATATTTACTAACCCAAACCTTCAGAATCATTAATACATATATGGAATTATTCATACATATATTTTAATTGCCATTCATTCATTATTACATATGTCAGTGTAGTAATACTGCAAATGCTAATCTCCAGACTTGGATGCCAAGAGCAGATAGTTTTATAATTTTGCAGAAAATATTTTTAAATAATTTTTTATAAAAAAATTGATTTTTTTCTTCTTACTGTTGCTTATAAAGCATTATTACAGTATTTAGGTGAACAATGTGACTGTCAGTATGTTATAACTCAAAATTCAAAAGACTAAAGGCACTTAATTAGTTTGCAGAAAATATTTGAAGACATTTTTGTGTGCAGGGAGTTTTTTGATTTATCCAACTATACTAATCTCATTGAATTAATTAAATTTAAGTTTTGTTTATTTTGCTTCCATTAATTAATTCAACTGCTTTTAAGGTGAATTTGTCTTTTTATTTTAACTAATATACAGTGAGCTATTGGACTAGAAACTGGGAAAATCTTGTTTTTTAGCTGGCATGCAAATTTGTAAATAGTTGCCTTTACAGTAGTGTTGATTGAGATGATTAATTTACTCTCTTATTCTAATTTATTCCTTTATCATGTGTTGATTAATCCTTTATGATGAAATTTCCAGGTTTTTATTGAGCATAACATAGATGACAAAAATGCTGTGGACCTGTCTGAACCAGATCGCGTGTGGGTGAAGGGCTGGTTCCCTATACTGTTCCAGTTATCGTGCATTGTTTCAAGATGCAAGCTGGATGTTCGAACAAGGCAGGTATTTTTGCTTTTGGTCAATACCCATTAAATAAAATGTAACTATGTTCAAAATTTTAAAAATCAAAGTATAAAGCTTGAATAACAACTTAATTTAAAGAAATTTTGATAGTTTAAAGCAACGGTGGGCAACCTCCGGCCCGCGGGCCGGATCCGGCCCGCCACGTCATTTGGTCCGGCCCGCGGAACATTTTAAAAATTGTACTCAAAAATCACATATTATTCTAGTCCAGATTTTTGTAACTTTAACATAATTTTTGTTTCTAATCAAAATATTAATCTATTGTAGATTAATGTAACTAACTTTACAATTATTGTATGTAATATTATTCTAGTCCAGATCAGTGGCGGATACTCTGGAAAGTGCCCCCCCCCCCTTGGACCCAAAAATCATTCATAAGTACGAAAAAAAGTCCCAAAAAGTACTCAAAATGAGTTAAAAACCTATTTTTACAGGTCAAATTTCCAAAATTTTGACATTTTTTTCAAAAGATAAAGATCGATGATAGTCTGAAAGAAGTGCCCCCCCCATTGGAGCCTTGCTGGATCCGCGCCTGGTCCAGATTAATGTAACTTCATTATAATTATTTTATGTAATCTATATATTGTACAAGTCCAGATTAATTTTTAACTTTAGAATTAAACTTCATAAATATATATAATAAAAGGCCTCATTTTTTTACTTAAAGAATATTTCCTATTATCTACTCTTTGGCCCTCCACGACATTATAATCTTTGAGTCCGGCCCGCGGATTCGAAAAGGTTGCCCATACCTGGTTTAAAGAAAAGAGCATTTAGCAAAACTTAACAGGTCATGTGTTTTGTCAAGCATAGTCTCGAAAATACATTCACAAATAAAACATAAAAGGGGAAAAAATACATGCAGAATTGAATTTTTACTTGCCTTGAGCATTAGTTGTCAAGCTCTAGTCTTCAGTAGTTGTTTTCTAGATAAAAAGGTTGTGTATTTTTATCTAATTAAATGCACTATCTTGTTTGCTTAGATTAGTTAATTTTAAGTTTTCTTTTGTATTCCGTGCCTATTTTTATTTTTGACTGATATCAAATTTCTGAAACAATTGTTATTAATACATTCTTCAAATCATAGATATGTTAAGTATAAATCTTAGAATTATGTTTAAAGCACTTCTGGTGAAAGTACATTTTTATTTATAAAATATATCTAATTTAAATTTTCATTTGGTTTCCCAGACAGGTGTACAAAAAAATATTTATGTAGTTACATGCCAAACAAATTTAAGTTCTATTCCCCCTCAAATGACAAAGTTATAAAGGCATAATGTAAATTTTAAATGATGGTCTGTCTCATAGCTTAGCAAATTATTATTCCTAGCTCAATACAATAAGTACAAAATGCATATTTATAGTTTATGTATGGTACTTAAAACTAAGCCATTGAAAGTAAAAGAAAATGTCTGTAATAATTTAAAATAAAGTTGTGTTACTTAAGTAGTATAAAAGTATGTGTTAATATTCTTTAGTACATTTCATTATTTTTACTATAAAGCCAAATAATGAAAACAAAAAGTTTGGTTCAAACATAGGTAATTTAGATCATACTGAATTCCAAAGAGCATTATCAAATAGTTTCTCTGAACATTAGAAGTCAACACCCTTTACATTCAATGCATTCAAAAAGTATTATTTTGCATTCGTGAAGCATTTAACATGAATTTTTTTTTCTTTAGGGCCCTCACTGTAATGTTTGAAATCATCAAAACTTATGGTGACTTATTCAAGGAGAACTGGTGGCGAGAACTTTTCAAAATATTGTTTAGAATATTTGATAACATCAAATCTCTTCGCGAAAGCAAAGTGGAAAAGACCGAATGGATGACTACAACCTGCAATCATGCGCTATATGCAATTGTTGATGTTTTCACACAGTATTATGAAGTTGTTGGTGATCTAATTTTAGACGATATGTTTGTGATTCTTCAGGTCTGTATAGGCACTGATAATGAACAGCTGGCTAGATCAGGAACAAATTGCCTTGAAAATTTAGTCATATCCAATGGCTGCAAATTCACTAAACAACGCTGGAGTCGAACATGTGAATTCATGATTGAAAACTTCCGTTCAACATTGCCAAATGAGTAAGCATTAAATAAATATTTAGCCACTCTTTGCAGTTAATTTGGATTTAAAACGTTAAGAGTTAAGTTTTTTTTTTTAAGAGCTTTTACTAAAGTAAAGTCTTTTAAAGTAAACAATTTTTGCACTTTCTTTTTTTATTTGATAATGTTTTTTTTTACTTGTGTACCCAAAAACTAATTGTTTGAAATATGAGTTACTATATTTTTCATCAGGTTACTTACTTGGACTCCAATTGAAATTGCATCTAGTGATAATGGGTCTGGTGAACCTGAAGTTTCTGGAAAAATGACTGAGATAGAAGATAAAGGTTTGATGTATTTATATTATTAATACACTAACCGTCTGAGGTCTTATGATGTTTAACATAATAAATAATAGTAAGAATTTGGCTCCCTTGTGAAAAGGGGCAGTAGCTAGTCAGCTTGTATGAAAAAAGCCTTTAATTTGTTGTATGTTTCCGTTTCGGGATCTTAACCTTTCAGTTTTCTTTTTACTATATGGTTAGTTTGATAAATTTCAAAAGCCAACAATGCGAACCACAGTTTGAAAACCTCTGGATTAATCCATCTGTACTATCTATTGTTAATCTTTTCTAGATTGCTCATGTTCTTTAAATTTATTGTTCTATTTTAAATTTTTAAAACAATTTAAGATGTAAATTATTTTGTTTCTTTACAAAGTATTCATTATATGTAATATAGCTAATACTTATTTATGTTAATACTTGTTATTTTTATTTCCTTAGCAAATGCAGAGGAAAATCTATTTGCTTCTCTGAAAATAAAGTGTGCTGTTCAACTAGAGCTAATTCGAACTATTGACAACATACTATTTTTTCCTGCAACTACCAAAAAAGATGACTTTAAAAATTTCAATACAGCTCAGGTTTGAACTTAATACTTAATTTATATTTACTATGAATTGTCATTTTAAGATTATAAATTTAGCAAAGAGTTTATTGTAATTTAATGGTTATTGTTGTTGTTTTTTTAAGTTTTTGAGGCACTAAGCCTTTTTGGAACCAATTTTTGTATGGCACTATACTTGTATTAAAAAAGTTAGTAATAATTTAGAAATATCTAAAGAAACATGACTTAATAATGCACATAATATAACTATTAATACATTTCATCAATACTAAACTAAAATTTAATGAGGTGGATTTTTCAATTACTGCAATTTCTTAAATTGTATGAATTCTACTCACTTGTTTTAACTTGTTGTATTAGGCTGAATTCATTTCTTATATTATTTAAATTAATCACAATGTGATAAGATTCTATTCTAAAGATTAAACATGTAATGAAAGGAATTGACTGAAGATTTGGTAGGTGTTGAGGGAGTTATTATTTTGAAGTAAACATAAAATTAATATTTGCAATAGTTTACAGTGCCTTTGAAAACTGCAGAGTTCTTTCAGGATAGTTTAAGGAGTGTCAATCTGATGCTATAAACTTTTTAAACAATACTACTAATTAGCATTTTTCAAATTTATACTAATTTTTCCAGGCTGAAATGCATAAAAGCAAGGATGAAAATACATTCCACACAGAAGAACAAAATGAAGAACTAGGAATGCTTTCATTTTTGACATCAGATCAACTGCTTCAACTTGTTGAATGTCTCATTGTATCCCATAGATTTGCAAAGGAATTTAACATGAACAATGCACAGAGAAATATGTTATGGAAAGCTGGTAAATGTATATTTCTGGTATTTTGTATGGTTATACAGAGTGTTTCATAATTCAGCCAGCAAACTTAGAAGGGTGATAATAGATATCATGAGGATGAAGAATTACTCCTATATATGGGGCCTCTAACCATGTTTAGTGGGTGAAAATCACTAAAATCAGTTTAGGAATATTTTGGCCAAGCAGAAAGTGCCTTTTCATGTGCAAAGTTCCTTTATGTATTGGGAAAATAAAACTTTGCAGGAAAGCATTCCTAAGTAGGCATTTCAGAATTCGTGGGCATTGAACTTCATTCCAAAACAACATGTCTGATTACAAGCATGAGGATTATACATCTGATTCAAGCATTATGAACGTTGTGGCAACAACTTAAAATATTTCTCTCTTAATTTAATTTCTGATATTGAACTGAAATGCGCTATAACCATGCTTACTTGAAATAAATGTTTCTTTTCTTATTATCGGTCTTTTCCCCTACATGACTATTTTTAACTAATATCCTCCATTGCTTTTATTTTTATCAATTCAAGGGGATTTTGCATACAAAAGGTTCTTTCTTTTAGATAGAAGTGCTCCTAAATCTCTCATTTTGACCACTTGAAACCTATTTTAGTGATTTTTACACCCTGAACGTAGTTAGCAGTCCCAGCTATAGGAGTAATTCTTCATCATCATCATGCCTATTACCTCCCCACTAAGTTTGTCAGTTGAATTATGAAATACCCTAATAAAGATGTTCTAGCTTAGTATAAATAATTAACAAATTCAATGTATACATTTAATGGTACTGTCAGTAATTAAACAGTTTACTACACTAGCCACCCCTGCTAAACACCCTTTTTAGGGTCTATAGGGGAAAGAAAATGTTTAATATGTAATGTCAAAATTAATTCTTGGCAATCAAGCATTTTTTTTGTAAAAGGCATTTTCATTTTTGGTAAGAAATACTACTACCAACAGACTTTTACTTTGAAAACTGCTAATATATACCTTATATGATTTTAGGTTTTCAGGGGTTATCAAAGCCTGATTTATTAGTTCATGAGTCAAATAGCCTTGCTTGTGCCCTTCGTGTCCTTTTTAAGATGTACAAGGATGACAGTTGGGAAGATTCGGCACGCACTGTTGTTGAAGAAAAACTAATATCGTAAGAATTTTTTTATTGTAAGATCATTTGTTTCTTGAATACTATACTGATAGTTTTACTATCTACCCATATTGTTTCAGTCTTGTTGTTTTGCCATTAAGTTGTGTGTTTATATGAAGCTTACTTACTATTGGTAGAAAAAAAGTATTAGCATTGAGTTAGTAAGTTACGAAATGAAACTATACTTTTTCAAAATGTTATAAAAATGTCTTGAAACATCTTTATCAAATGGCAGTATACTCCATTTTGCAATGACTTAGTATCTCACAATTCTAACAACATGTTAAATAGATCCTATTTTCAATACATATTTTTCCTTCAAAAAAAGTAAAATTAAGTAACAAAAATGAAATTTTATATCATAAAGTTAAAGATTTTTCTTACAACGTTTTTCATCTCTGTCTATTTATTAAAGGCTTATTTTATGTAGTCTACTTTAATCAAAGTTCAAACAAAATGTTTAATAACATTTTATGGTTAATTTTTTTGTGTTTTATCTCCAGGACAGCATATCTAAGCATTCTTTGAAAATGACTCCTATTCAATAGTTATGTAATGTTTGAAATCATCGTCCATACTTACAAACCTTTTCAATTTTAGATTTTGTACTGAAGCTATAGAATACTATCTTAGCTTATCAGTTAACAAGCACAAGGAAGCATGGCTAAATCTTATGCTTTTAATTCTTTCTAGAATTAATCAACTGAATGATCAAAGAGTAAGTACTGTTATTTTTCTTAAAATATAGTTATGAGGGCTTTGTTAATTCGGTCGTCCACAAAAAAAAATATCAAAAGATTTTAAAGTGTTTAAAACATTTATTCTGATTCAAGCATTATCCGGGTGTTTAACCCTTTCAGTCCTACACTACCCGAAATTGCTGTTGAATCCTATGGGAAAATCAGAAGAAATTATATATTTTACTTATAGTGTTACTCAATATGCCCATGAAGTTGTAATAATGATAGTTGGCAAAAATATTAATGTATCAATATTTTGCTACTGATTTTTAAGCTTCTGATGTTATGGATATTTTGAAATACTATTGGTAAATGTTAAAACTCAAAATTATAGGTTTTAACTTTCTGTATTCATAATAATACTAGATTTAATTAAATTAGTGATTTGAATAAGTGTATAATTTTAGATTAACTACAGTCAACTCCACTTAATGTGATTACTTTTGTCCAAGAGTAGTATGATAACAATATCCGAATGAAAATAATAAGCTATTTGACACTAGAAATTTTCAAACAGTGTGACTCGAGTATTTGTTTTAAAGTCCCAACTTTTATGATCTAACTGAATTATTTAAAACCATTACCTAGTATGTATTTTGCAACTTTTACATTACTAAAGGAAAATATGAGAGTGGAGTTGTATAGCACTAATAAATTAATAACTAATTTTGTACGTTTATGCATTAAAATTGACATTCAAACCGGAAAAAAGGAGGTTTTCAGGTTATTTAACCACATTTTGATAACATTAAGCAATATTATGATCACATAAAATGATACATTTTGCGAGTTGAATAAGAGTGATTGGGACCGGTCAATTTTGATAACTTTCTCCGATTGATAACATTAACCGTGATCACAATAAACGGAGTAGACTATATTTGTTATTTTCCTTTATTTTTTTCTTTCATAATTCATTGTGACAGGTTTTTTTTGTGTTTGTTTTTTACAGTTTCGTGCTCATGCAGCTGCATATTATTTGCCTCTATGTGAAATGATTCTTCATGAGAATGTCCCAGAACTGAGGGCTTTGTTAAAGCGCTTTTTTATACGATCCTGCAGAGCTTTTCGAATAAGTAATTTCAATTCACTGATATCAGTATGAATGTTTGCAATATTTGTAGATAAGAAGCTAATTTTTTTTGCAAATTAAAATTTTATTCTTTCTCTTGCCATCTGTTTCAAAGTGAATGCCTACTAGTCAATGTGGAGGCAATTCTTGATTTGTAAATATTTTAAAATATTGAACATATATATCACTCTCGATTTGTTTTCATGAACTGTATGGTGTTCAGAGTTAGAAATGATTTGCATAGTTTCTAATGAGCCTTTTAGTTGTTTTCAGGTTATCTATACTCTAGTGAAAGCAGGTAATTTAAAATGAATGCACTTAGCAAGTTTTGAAGGGTGGTTGCATGTGCCACGCGTTATTTTAATAATTTGTAATAGAGTGAAAGTAGTTTAGGTTTCTCCTTGATTAATTTTAGAAGTATTGACATAATCTCTTTTTGGAGATGTAAATAGATTTCAACTAAATGATAAATTTTACCTCAGTTATCCATGTCCATTTAAGTGTTAAATTGAATTGAAAACCTAGTTACTTAAGGGCATCCAGTCTTTTACTACACCTACTATTATGTGATAGTTGAATTTTAAAATATTTTTCTATATATAGTATATATCTTTATTTTTCAAAAAGGAAGTGAACTGTTGACTTTCTGTTATCCAATTCATTTTCTGAAATTTTACATTGTTTGCAATACTTATGTGAAAGATAAATGTATATATATTTTGATGAGAAATCAAATTTTGTATTCTTAAGGTTAATATTTAAAATTTTTCCATTTCTTTAACATTTTTAACTTTAATTTTGTATATTTATTTTTCCTTTCCCAGATAATAATGCTCATAAAAATTGCTATGCATTTTTTTTTAGTTTAAGTATAGGTTGTTAAACAAATTAAATTATTTACAATACAGTAAATCCAAATTTAAACAAATGTGTGTATATAAAATATCTAAGCATTATCTTGAAAATTATGAGCATGAACTTTAAGCAATAAACATTATTAGAAAATGAATGTTCATTTGCTACTTTTTAGAATGGACTATGTCATATCTACTGTTTTCAATTGTAATTTTGTTTTATTTATTTTTGGAAAACTCATTACCACAACTGAAATTAAACTTCATTTATAAGTGCTTAAAATATTTGAATAAAAAGTAACACTATTTTTTATTCAATCAACCAACACCTATAAATATTTGAACACAATGGAAAGCAGACTTCTTAAAATCGCCAGCACACATCTTAATAACTTAAAAACAAGCAAAAGATTGTTTTAAATTTTTTAAAGTATGTCTGTAATTTATTCACGAAATAAATCATCCATTAAACTTAAAAGTACTGATACCTTCCAAAAAGAAATGGAATTTCATGGTAACTGCAATAGTTTGGGTTGGAAGCTTTCAATATTTTGAGTTGTGATATAGTTGTGTGAGTTTTAAGTGTAACATTCCAAAAAACCTGATTCTTATGTGTTCATAAAGTCAGTTGAAAGCCATGTTTAAGAATCATGTCTTATAATTTAATAAATTCAGATGTTTGTAATAAGATGTATTTATATAAATTAAAGATTATCTAATAAAATGTTGTCTCCAGTTTTGATTTTTATGTTCAATTTTTTGTAATTTTTACATTGTTTAAGTATAGATTACAAGCCAGAGTATATCTTTAGAGAGTTAAAAGTGCAAGTTTGTTTTGTAGTTTTGGCCTGTGACTTGCTTTAAGCATCAGTAGCAGTGCAACTATTTTTGCACATTTAATTATTATTGGTTGACACTTTGAAAGGGATCAGTTGTACATAAAATTACTTGCACAACTTTGAAATGAACTATTCTATATATATGAAGATTGTTGAAACTTCTCTATGGATAGGAGTTTTCACCCCCTAAAGCATTCACAAAAAGACTGGTGGATTTTCAGGAATTCAAAAAAGACTAAATTAATGGGATTAGTGCAATTATGCACATCTGTTGCAAGGCTTTGGAACTATGAGAGGGAACAGAAGAAATGTGTAGGGGAAATGTTCTAGTTCGGGGAAAAATATTTCAGGGGATTAACCTATTAAATTTCCTGTTTTGTTTTGGCCAAAACCCTTATATTTCAAGGAATGGCATCTACCCTTATGGTAGATTTACACCACCTTGTCAAAAAAGAGGTTAAAGCGGTGAACATCGGTTCAAAAGAACCAATAGGAAACAATCGCTGTTCACCGCTTTAACCTCTTTTGACGTGGTGCTGTAAATCGACCATAACCTTACCACTGGGGGAGGAGATGATAATTCTGCAAGGAAGGGTTTTATTTTCAAGAAATTTATTAAAAAGGTAAATAAAGTTTGTCTATATAATTGGATACTTAGTTTCTCTAATTTACACAATATTATATTAAAAAATTTAAGGGAGAATCAAAACTCTAATCCCCAAATTAAAATCTGAGATCTTGTTTCTGTGGTTAGATTTTTTTTTGATGGATGGTAATTTATTGTATGACTTGGATTGCATTTATCCAATCTTAAAATTTTGGTGTAAGTTGAGGAAAATTCAGTGATATTAGTATAGTTTTTTTTTAAACTTAAAATGGTATTGCTTTTATTTTCCTCCCTTCTACACAAAAACTCAGAAGAGTTAAAATTTGCAATAAATGTCCATTAATTTTTCTAATAGATTTTACTTTTTGTTAAAAAATGAAGAAAAACAAAAGGATGAGGTAAGTTCATTATATCAGTTCCCTTGATGTGGATTTTGTATATTACTTTATTACTCTTACTGAGAAATGGGGGAGTACTTAAAGGATCAGTGGGCGTTACTTTTGAAGGGGGACATATCACTAACATAAATCTCTGCATCAGAAAATGAAATAACAGCAGGGATCAAGGAAAGGAAATTTTGAAAATGATGACTGAACTGAAAACGAAGAAAAAAAAGCCCGTTATTGATTACACTGCATTTACGTGCCGTGATGACGGGGCAACCATAGAGCATCGCACGACGTAGTCAAGGGTAGATCATAGATATAGCATCCCCAAAGTCAGAAATTTTCCTTTTTGTGGTACAAAGGACTAAAATTTACCCAATTAATATCCCCTCCGAATTTTTTTTTGTTGCTGCCCCACTGTTGCACTGAGGTCTGATGAAAGGCAATGGTCTGAAAATTAGCGAAAGTTCAACGAATTTTTTTCATAAATTACATTTTTTCTATATTATAATAAAAGGCGATTCGCTTTCATGGCTTTCCGGCTTTCTTGATTTTTTTGAATTTTTTAAAAAGTATATTAAAGTCACCCCTTATTGGAAAAATTAGAACTTAAAATCTCCCTCTGCATTATGGCAACAGTTGAGAGGTTCTTGTTTTGTTTTTTGTTGAATTCAATCTTCACTGACGTCAAATAAATGTCGGTGAATTGTTCATAACTTCGATTCATTTTGACAGATAAATGTTTGAATCGTATATTTTAATCCCCAATACTTCATTCATGAGAAACATTCGTGATATAAAAGATATAAGCGTGTTGATCTTCTAAATTATACCTTACCATGGCTGCTTCTGCTCGTAAACTTTCGTAAGCTCTCACAAATTTGTTCAATATTTCTTTATATTTATTTTTGATGAGTGTAGGTAACTCGTTTGTCGCAAATTGATTAATTTACTACTCTTTTACTATTTAAATTTTTTATTTGTTTGATGATCTAAACACTATAACCTTGAATAAAATTTCGTTTAAAAACAAGTTTCATATGTTTTTTGTCGAAAATAAAGCTGTTTTACAGTTTCTAGTTTCATTTAAACTTATTATAAAATAAAATAGTGCTTATTACCTACGAATCTTTTGAAAATGTGCCTTTATGTTCTTATACTTGTATTTGAATTGTTTTAAATTTCACATTAACTTCCATTTAACAACATTTTTAAGTATCTAGTTTAGTATTAAGTTCTCAAAACTTCTTGTACGTTTTGAACTTTATTTTAATCAAGTACTGCATAGACCTTTTAATTTTAAGCACATCTGGTGATTCTTTGTACCTTACCTTGGGGCTACCTAAAACTGCCACTCCTGATGATATCAAGAAAACTTATAGAAAGGTATTGGTTTTACATTTCACTTGTCTATTTTTATAATGTTTGAAACTTTAGTAAATTCAAAGAAACTGGGCTTGGGGCACCTGGGCTACATTTTTGGCGAAATTTGGTGTTGCCTATGCTATTTATTGGCGAGGGAACAATTAAACTTTTGTAGAGCTGGGTTGCCAGGATTCTCTAATTTATCGTAATTTTTTGCTCTAGGCCTGGATTTTTTGGATTACCAGAAACTTCTTTTTATAAAGGGACATCCGTAAGTTGTGTGAGGTGTTTTTCCTCCCAAGTTTTGAATCCCTCCCCCCTCAATCTCATGTTAGATTTTTTCTTCAGTAACCATTAAATAGTAAATAAAGGCTGTGGATAGCTTAGTGGTTTAGGCATCAGGATTGAAGGGTCCCAGCTCCAGGTTCAATTCCTGATGTGACGTCACTGAAGACCCATTGAGTATATACGGAGTACCTTGTTAAATCTGTTGGTCCGAAAGTCCTATTGTCGGTCATGGTGCAGTTCACCATGGATCCAGGTGGTCTAGAGACTATTTCCCTGTCCTTCAGAGACATGGCAAAATTGAGGAGGCGGCAATAAAATGGTGTGGCATCTATCATATGAGGCTTAAAGTCGAATTCCTGCCATTCATGAGCCTCACTTTCTCAGGAGCCGCACCCCCTTTGCTTTAAATACTGTATGCTTTGGGGATGGAGCTTGGATATTCTAAGTGGCCTTAGAAACAACAACAGTAGTAAAAAAATTTGAAATTTAATTAATTTTTAATAATAAATTTATAAATAAATAATAATTAAATAAATTTAAATTTGAGGTGACAAAACCAGTTCTTGGAATAGGCTTTGAATAGCAACTCTAGGAAGGTATAAGGACAGGGATCGTTATTCATTTGAAAGGGTAGAAAAGACCCATCAAATTATGTGGAATCTACATTCTTTAATAAAAAAAATCTGCTACAAATGTTAAATTTTTTTTTCAAAACCACCGAGTAGCTCTCTTGGAACAGAAAATTTACGGTTAAAAAGGCTGTTCACCAAAATAAGAAATATACTACTGCTTAAAGAGATGAACGAATATAATTGGCTGCATAAGCTGCCAAGATATTATAATATGTTCAAGGTCAAAAAGTCTTGACCTTGATGGGACGAAAAATGTGTTGAATATCATTTCAAAACAATATGTTGAACCATTTAGCTCTGTGCTTCTTTATCCCATTGTTTGGTTAATTTTTAGTTCTAGTTTGATGTTTCAAATGTGTTTATTTCAGAACCCAACTACTAATTCAGCTTCATTTCCTCTTCCAAAAAAAAGCAGGCAATGTAATCAACTTATGAGTGGTGGGGTCATGGTTACTCGTAATTCTTGTTAATATTAAAATTTTTACCTTGTTGAGAAGCTTCTGATACATGCTTTAGTACCAATGCCAATAGGTTTTACTGTAAACAATTTTTCCATTTTTTTTTTTAATTCAATAGCTTGTATGTGTATTGTTTTGTACTGTTATATGCATTTCCCTTAGATTTTATGCTTTAAATATCCTTTTTTGTTGTTATGAAAAAGCTTGAACTCTTAAAATTTCTTTTCCAGCTTGCCTTAAAATATCATCCAGACAAAAACCCCAATGACCCATCTGCTTCTGAAAAGGTTTGATTTTCATAAGATTCCTCATTTTATGAAATAATCTAAAGTATTCTCCATAGTTTTGAAAAACCACAAATATATAGAATCTTTGGTTTAGAAGTTACATAGCTATTGTTTTAAAATTCAAGCACCTTAACTGTGTGTCTATTTAATCCTAGAGTGATTTGACCTTTAATTTCGACTCTAAAACAATTTAATTATAAATTTCCTTCAGCCAATTTGATGTTGGTTGTGTTTTTTCCCCTTTTTTTGTTTTAATTTAAATTAGGGTGCTTGCCTGCGGGCTAGAGTGTCTTGAATTTTACTGTATGAAAATATTTTCTTAAAATTTATTGACGAACCACTGATTGCATTCTGAATCTGAAGGATATTTTACATAGATAAATTTAGAATAGACTTTTGAAATATCCTGTGTATGCCTAAGTTTATGTTAGTATATAAACTGAAACTATTTTTTGTTTTGTATGGTTTTCTGTTATATTATTTTGTCTCTAGTTTTCTTTTTATTTTATACACTTTGAATTAATCATTTCTATTAAATATTAGTTGTTCATTACCTTGCTTCGCAAAATGTAGCTTAATTCTCTGTTTTAGTTTAAAGACATTAATCGAGCTCATAGCATATTGAGTGACTTGACAAAAAGGAACATCTATGATAATTATGGCTCTTTGGGGCTCTATATTGCTGAGCAGTTTGGAGAAGAAAATGTCAATACATACTTTGTATTGACAAGTGGATGGTGCAAGGTCAGTGTAGAAGTTATTTAGTAGAAGTAGAGTTCCTTTATATTTTAATTTTTTATTATTTATAAAAACAATGAGTATCTAAAGTAATTTTAATAGGCCCTTAAGAAAATAGTTTTTTTTTCGTCTAAAGAGCAATTATGAAAGCAAATTTTTTTACATTATTAATTGTCCTGTATGAATCTTGTATAGATCTGTGTAACCATGTGAAATTCCAGGGATCACTTGAGCTCTCTTTTAGTGCCACAGCTTATATCATCCTATAACTGATTTTGTAAAATGTATTAACGTATATTTCTGTGTATAAGCCGAAAAGTTTTGGAAAATTTTTTGATTCAAAAGTGGAGGTGTTGGCTTATACGCATATCTAAATAGTTTGAAAACATTAACAAAATTAAGTTACGTGGATAATATTAAAATAACATATTGGCTGGGGTTCTTACGCCAATACATAAAATAAAAACAATTTAAAAGTAAGCACAAAAAAGTAAAAATAGGAAGGAAATTTATTTGAACACCTTATTTTTTTTAATGGTAAAAGTTACATAAATCAGAATGAGAATGTGACTTACTCAAGGTCAGTCTGAATCAGAGTTCTCATTTAGTGAGTCAAGGTGGTAAATTTTAACTCAACTTATATGTGGGTTTTGAATTTTTGGTCAATTTTTCAAATAAAAAGCGTACTCTTGGCTTATATGCGGAAATATATGGTATTTGTTTTTTTTTTTTATGAAATAAACAATGGCTCAGATTTAATGGAAACAAAATGTATGCATTACTTATCTCTTTGCAGGCATTATTTGTGTTCTGTGGCATTGCCACTGGATGTTATCTCTGCTGCTGCTTTTGCTGTTGTTGTAACTTCTGTTGTGGCAAATGTAAACCAAGAGCTCCCGAGGATGCTGGAGATTATTGCAACTTAAAAGTGAGATATTATTTATGGAATAGTTAGATAATAATGTTTTGTTGAATCCACTTCTGCATAGTGTCCATGTCCCAAATTTTAAGTCTGATTTCATGCCAAATCACTGGGAATGAGCCTGGAGAAAATTCTCTTTGAGATTTCTGAATCCGGAAATTTTTACAAGAGGGATTGGCCTTGTGCTCAACCCACAACCTGGAGGACCAGTGTGTCTAGCTTAGAGATGGGAATGGCCGGAAAAAAACCGGAAACTTAGGGTTTTCCCCAAGGGTTTATTTCTTTCCGGAAAAATTGAAAATGTTAATTTAAACTACTTTATTCAAAATTTTATAACTGATATCAATTTTAACATGTTTTAGTTGATATTCTCATACATTTTAGTACTTAAAAATGGAGTTTTAACCATATAATAAGCATTTTCCCCCCAAAAAACTTGAATTCCACTTGGAAAAAATTGAAAATTATTAAGTTTGTACTAATTAAAAAATTTTTCTTTTCGGAAATGTATTACAATGCTTTTATTTAGATATTTATTATCACACATAAAAACATTTAACTTAAAAAATGTAAGCTGCAGGTGAGTGATAAACTAATTTTAATGTACATCTAACCAAACTAAGTATTACTTGCTATTTTTCTACGTAAACAAAAATGTACATTTAAAATTATATTAGTGAACACAGAACAGTTACACAGTAATGATAAATTTTATATTCTTATAAATAATTATTACATCCAGTAAATTAAAAATAAAATTTTGAATCATATAATAACCATTTTTTTTCCACATTTTTTTTTTTCAAATAGGTGTATTTTTACTTGAAAAATTGAAATTTTTAGTGAATCATATGCATTTATAAATTTTCTACATTTAAATTCTAATGTTTTCTCATTTTATATTTTTATACTCAATATTTCACATGAAAACACAAATTTGGAAAAAGTAAGCTGCAAGATAAATTATATTTAACATCCAAGTATTACTTATTTTACTCTCTAAAAACAAAAATAATCATGCAATGCAAATTCATATCAATGATTCCAATTAGAATTAGAAGATATTTAAATCTCACATTCTTAGAGATGGGAATGGTCAGAAAAAAACGGGAACTTTGGGAGAAAAAACTGTTTACTGTTTTTTTTTCAAGGGGTTTATTTCTTTCTGGAAAATTTGAAAATTTTAGTCAAAAATACTGTAATAAGAATTATATATAACTGATTGATGTCAACTAAAAATGTTTTATAATTGCTGTCTATATGTAATTTAGTACTTAAAAATGAATTTTTAACCATATAATAAGCCTTTTCCCCCAAAGAAGTTTGATTCCTCAATTTAATAAACTCGGAAAAAATGGAAATTTTGAAGTTTGTAATTAAAAGTAATGTTTACAGAAATGTATTATAGTTTCTATATACAATGTTTTTTCTTCAAATATTTTTTTATATTTTATAGCGCACATGAAAATATTTAACTTGGAAAATATATGATGCAAGTAATAAACTAATACCTCTGTCTATAAAAATATTATATTTGGTATTTTAACAAGGTTTTTTTTTACATAAAACAAAAATGTACGTGCAAAATTATATTAGTGAACACAGAAAAGTTACATAGAAAAAAATTTTAAACTTTATATACTTATAAACAATTATTAGATCCAGTACTTTAAAGTAATATTTAACCATATAATAACCAAATTTTCCAGATTTTTTTTTTTATCAAAATGGGTTTGTTTCCATTTATAAAAATTTAATGAATGATAATTTATTTATTTTTTATGTAATGAATGGTTATTCAGTTTATTTAAATATGTGAAATTAATGGTTATTCAGTTTCTAATAAATATTTGTGCAAAAACCCTTCTCCTACATGCTAAAAAAAGTCAATTTTTCCGGGGAAAAAAAACGTTTTTTTTTTCTGTTTTTTTTCCGCCTTCTCAAAATTTCCGGAAATTTTCCATCTCTAGTCTAGCTACACCCTCAAATACTGGGTATCTCAGGTACCTCAGGGTCGCCATTCCAACTCAAAAATGCCCAGAAGGATTTGGGTTTGAGACTACTATTTATAAAATTACTTTTTCTTAAATTATTATATCATGTTATTTTGTCCATCCTGTTGTCAGTCTGGTTTTTCACTATCTGTGACTACTTCATTGCCTAAAACTCGATCATAGAATAGAGCAGTGACTAGAATAAAACATTGGTAACATTATCATCAGGAAATCTATTTATCCTAAAAATAAGGACATCGTTAGACCAATTTTCTAAGATTTCACACCTTTTACATGTTGGAAGGAAAGTAAAAGATATCCTTCTCATTGTTTAAATTTCATAACATTTTAATATTTTTGCTACATGTTTTATACAAATTGGTTATAATTTTTAAAGGCAACCTGTTCTTTAAAATACTGACAAACATTTTGTGTGCGACTTTATTTCTTAAATTGTAATCTAGTTAAAATTATCTACTCTAGCAAATTGTATTTTAGTTTTGAAAACTTGGAATGTTCTTTTCAAAATAATTAATGTTTTTTATGTCAGCATTTTTGTGAACTTTTTCATGACCTATTGCATAAAAAAAAGATTTGAAAGTGTAAAAGAAAAGTTCTTGAGTGTAGTTTTATCCACCCACCTCTATACTATTTTTTTTCTCTTTTAGGAAGAGTATGGTAGTGATGTTAGTGCTCCTTCTACCCCTATCCGCTCCCAGCCTCAAAGTTCTGATCCCCAGCCCGCCATGGCCATGCCACCACCTCCCGGTGGTGACAACATCAGCGAGACCACTGGACTCAAAAGTGCACAGACTGTTACCTACATGACTGGCCACGGTGCCTCCCTACAGTAATAGCGCAGTAGCCTTGGTTTTTCTAGCTTCCTCTATTATAAAAATCAGTGTAGATGAATCTGTTATGACCCCTGGGACTGGAACGCATTTATCAAGCAGCTTCAAGGAATCTTGTTTTACTCTATAGGGTCCTGTTGTTTTGTTAATCACTTTTAGGTTCATCTTGGTTTGAAGTGTTTATTAAATTGAGAGTGGTATTGTTTTTTTAGGAATCTTAAAATGGTGATATGATTACTAAGTTTGTTAGTTATCGAAGGGAAATGTTTTTTTAACCTTGATGTTATGTGAAATTCTTGGAAGTAGAATTGAAATATTTCTGATGATTTTTTCACTCTAAAGAATTTCTTCACCTTTAGGTAAAGTATAAGTGTCAATTTTATTTACATCTGTCCATTGAAAAGTGTATGGAACTTATCATGTATTCAATAATCTCCAAAATTGATGCATTGTGTAAATGCAATACTGTAAATGAGATAATCTAAAAATCCATATAATTTAACCAATGCTTAGGAACCTCCAGTTCTTCCATTTGAAGAATGCTCTATATGTAATAATTATTTATGAAGTATTTATTATTTATTTCTTACTAATTTTATTGTTGGTGGATATTTAAACTTTACTTTTATGGTGCAGTTTGTTGTTTTTGTTTTTTAGGATGTTAATCATGGGCGATTTTATTAGATCAGCTGGATTCTGATCCTGTAATATTTTCATTATACACCTAATATGGATATTTATTTAAAAAATCTGTATGCAATTGTTTTGTACTTTCATCTATTATGTTTTGATGGCTTTCTCTTTTATGAAAAATCATCCACCTGTTGGCCTTGCTCTATAGTAAGGGGTTTTAAGTGTTGAAATATTTGTTATATATCAGTGAGACTTATTTTTGATGATAAACTCATGAGTATATAAAAAGCTTTGTTATAAAGCAGAAATTAATTTTATGTGTTGTAATGTTGTGGTTGATGTTTATAGGTTTTACTATTGTATTTCTATTCTCAATGAATTTAAGTTTTAACTGAGTGCATTTATGCATGAATATATTTAGTAATAGCAAGTGTTAGATTCTAAAACATTATTTAGTATAAAGGTAATATTTTAGGAAAAGTTATGGAAAATTATTGTGGTACTTACGTATTATTCCGTCGACCGTTCAGAGGCCGTCTAATTCAGAGGCACAATTATAGTAAAGTCAATGGGATTTAATAACGTTTTCGGACTAAGCGACACAGTCGATGGGATAATACGTAAGTACCATTATTGTTTCAATATTTATATTTATTTTAATATTGGGAAAGAAACATTTTCAATTCTTTTACCAGGTTTTCTCTGTAAATAAGGGTGTCTTGCTATAAGTATATTTGTGATAGCTTTTATTAATTTTACTGTTCATTCCCCAATGAATGTATTATCGGTCTCACTTATAGATATTTTAGGCATTTTATTTACTTTACGCAAATAACATTTTTTGTTTCATTGTTTTGTTCATAGAGAAGCTTGCCATTTATTCTTTACTCTATTATATAGGGAGTCAACGACTAATCTCTGCCCTTTGGTATCTCAACTTACTAGTCACTCTACCTTTAATAGCTATTCATTATACACTCCTTTTTTGTGTTTTGTTTTGTATTTATTTGTTTTTTTTTTCAAAGGGTTATTTAATGATAGTAATCAATTAATAGTATTGATTACTCCCATGTTCAGTGTTATTAACCAAGTTTTGTTTTGAGTTAAATTAACTGTAATTTCTGAAATATTCAAGAAACCTTATAATATAAATACTATTTAAATTATAATTTTATGGAAAATTTTATTTGAAGTTAACATTGTGAAATATCTTGAATAGTATTTCACTGGAACATTTATTTTTAAATTATATTTGGCTTTATCAGCAAGCATTGTATGTCAATATAATCTGATTTTTAGGAAATTTACCTTGTAATCTTGTTACCCAATGTAGTCTTAACCTTTTTGTTTATCACATTTAAAATACATTTAGTTTATTATTGAAATTATCCCTGGTAAGCTTATTAAAAGAACATAAAAGGCTCTTTTTTACCAAATATGCTTGTTCAGAAAACATATGCTGCATTTTCTTTATTTTTAAATGTCCTAGTAATGTAGAAGAAAATTGAAGCACACAGATAAATGGAAATTCTGTATTGATGACTTTTAATGTGTTCTTCTAGTGAGCGCTGAGGTTTTATTTATGAACATGAATCAGAACATAAATACTACAAAAACCTTTCAGTTGCTTGAATTATAGTGTCTTTTGAGCTAAAATGTACAGTAGTAGTCACTCTTCCTCTTTAATCTCTGAAAATTATGAGATGTACTAAGTTTTCAAGTAAATACTTTACAAGGATAAGGCAAATAAAAACTTTTTATAAATAGATTTATGTTAAATCAAGTAATTAATTTAAATTAATATCCTTGAAAGGAACAAGTCCTAAAGAATCAAATGTTCTTATGTAGCTTATTTGTTTCAACATTGTGGGAAAAAATAATGAAACATTTTCATTAAAATATTCACTGTGCACTTGTGTATCTGATGTTTTACATTAGGGGTCTCCAAAGTAAGGCCAAAACTGGTCTGCGGGCTTTCAAAATATGACCAGTGATAGCTGACTAGATTTGCCTGGTATCTTGTTCATGATTTGGTTAGTCAAACCTGGATAAGAGGAATCATTTTTTCCACTTATCAAAGAATTCTACTTATCCAGGTTTGACTGTATATTTTTTTGACGTAGTCAGGGGATGACTCTAACATTGACATAAGAATATTTGAGCCAGCCTATGTCAAAGAAGATTTGATGTGAAATTTAAAATCTTGTAATTAAGTAAATTAAGTAAAAAATCTTCTGACAGTATAGTTTAAAAATGGATTTGCTCATAGACTAATATTTGTTTGTGTAAGGAGTTAGCTAAGCTAGCTGTAGGATATTAAAAGCTTAGTCCTGTATGGCCCATGAGAAGTGTGTGTGTGGCCAGTGTGTAAATGTAATCCTGTGGCTAAAAATTTTGGAGACCCCTGTTTTACATTAATGCAACTTGATGGGGATATGTGCCCTGTGTACTCTTACTGCATATATGCACTAGAGGCTGCTAGTTGTATAATGATCTAGAATACTGGGTAGAAAATTTTGTAAGAGGTTCATCAATGTTTTAAGTATACCATCTTAATTTGTTTTCAAATTCTTAAATTTTGCTTGGAAATGTATAAATTTTGGTTATGCTTTTAAATATGTCCCTGTTATATTCTGAGCAAATCAAAATAATTTTATTTCAAAACCAAAGTTTGGAGTACAATATTTCTGATTACAAAAATTCGAATTCAAAGTATCTCCTATCTTTTTTTATTTTAGTAATTTAATTGAGTTAGTTCATAATATATACATTTGATGATATTCTCTTAAAATGTCGATGTATAACAACATTTTAAAACAAATACAGTTGAACCCTGCTGTAGTGAACTCAGGATATAGTGAACTAACCTGTTATAATGGATCTGAATGAAGAACTAGCATTATAATATTGGTAATAGTAAACTATGTATTTACTCCCATGACAGTTCATTATGACAGGGTATTTTCTAGATTAAATTAATTTTCAACTCAACCTTCAAATTTGAAAAATTCTGAGAGCAACATTATTGATACTTTGAAATTTATTTATTGGAACAGTTGAATTATTATGTATACCACAGGCCTGGACAACTTTCTTCAAATATGATGCGGGCCAAATTATGACAATTTAACTTGCCTCAGGCTAAAAATCTATAGGGTTTGATCTGGTGGGCCAAAATATTGGTTAAAATTTACTATTGTTCACTCATAACATAACATTGAGATTAATTATAATTTATAATTAATTGAATAGAAAAAGGATCACTTAGATTTTGCAAATTCAAATGAAGAATGCAAGTCAATGCATTCTATTTTCAATAAAATTTATATGCTTCTTTTGAAATTTCTGTAACCTTTTTGAAATCTGTGAACGAAATAGTTCAACATTTTTCCACAGGGGATTTTTTTTGTAAATTCATTAGGATTTACAAAATAAATGCATATTTTAAATTAAATTCCTCCATCATTTCAGTTTTTAGACTCATTCCAGACTTCTCAAGCCATAAAAAAGGGGGCTCACAGGCCATATGTTGTTCAGTCCTGATGTATAAAACCTTCATGCAAGCTTGGATTTTGGCTTGAGCTAGGGCAGGAGCACACTGGGTGATTCGAAATGCCGAAGCTCCTAAATATCCTCCTTATCAAACGGAGGGGGAGTTGAGGGGAGCTGCACTAGACTACTCCTGTAGCAGAGGGGTTGTGCCTTATCTCCCTGAAATCTACTCCCCAAGTGACATGACCACTCTGCTACAGGAGTAGTCAAGTATATCGCCCTCAACTCCCCCTCCGTTTGATTAGGACCTTTACGAGCATCTGTGTTTCAAGATGTCCAGTGTGTTCTGGCCCTTAATGCAATACTAATTTTAAATCTGAAAGGAAACAATCCTGTAGTTTTGCACAATTAGATGCATATCAGTTGAAATGTCATATCATTTAAGCGTCTCTTTTAAAAACTTCATTGTGCTTTCAAAACTTGTAGTGGAACCAATTTTTTATCAAATTTAAATTAATTTAGAAACATTAAATTTCTTAAAACATTCAAAATCATTTTCTTAAAACTTTCATTAAAACATTGAAATCAGTTTCTTGCAATACTCTTTTTGTGTAAGAGCTGCTATGATGGGGTGCTGTGCTAAAAGTAATGAATTTATACTTTTTTAATATTTCTGGTAGGTTCAATTTCTTATGAGGGGCTTCAAAATAATATCTTAAAATTATAACTGAATTTTTATAGCTAAGTTCCTTTGTTCAATTTTATTGCCTTCAGAAGCTATCTATTTTACTTTTTCCTGTTTGATTTAAATATTGAAAATTATAATTAATACTTGTATTAAATGCCATTTTTGCCTTTAAAAGAAGAAAAATACTTCATTTGTCAAAGTAAGCTTTAACAAATGTTAATTAATTACTAGATTTAAATGCTCATCTCTATTGAAAATTTAGTAGTAACAGTTAAAAATGATTTTGATAGGTAGCTAAAATTAGATTCATCGTATATTCTTCTTCCAAGAGGTAATAAAGTTGTAAGTAGTTAAAATTTTATTAATCATCATAGAAAACTTTTTCATACAAAAAATAATTATTTAGATCTTACATAGTTGTATACTTTGAGGAATTAATTTTATGATGTAAGAGGTGAGGGTTTTTTTTGTATAATCAGTTTTCAAATTATCACCTTTGTATAATCCAGGTTATTTCCCCCCCAGAAAATCATTTGAATTGCCTTTACTATTTTCAGTATTTGTACCTTGTACTGTGACAAATTGCCAAAATTTTTCAACTTAATTGTTTCTTTTAAAAACACATCTAGCATCCTTCTTTTAAAAATATTATTTGCTGTATTTAAAGCTTGATCAATGTTTTAGGTAACTGATATATTTTTGCATTGAATTATGTGTTGTAAGTTTACTTGCATAACACATTTCATTTGATCACAATTATTAAAAGTTATGTTTTTATATATTCTAGATTTGTGTTTTAGTTTTTAATGAGAGTATAAGAAAATAATATGAAAACTGACAAACTATGAGTAAATGGTTGACTTAGTTCATAGATTTATTTTCTCACATGTATTGTCTTTCCACCTTTATCCATTGTAATAAAGAATAATATTCAATGAATTAGAAATTTTTTAATGTACAAATTGTCTTTAGTTCCATGCTAACAGATGTTCCAATGTTTATAATTATAATTAAAAAACATTAACCATAATTTTTTATAGCCTGCTATTTTATGCCTGTAATAAACTGCAATTAAAGATATCTAATATTTAAATATAGTATATTATGATTTCTAATATGCAAATAACTACTATGCATAAATATTTATAACATGCCATCTATATATTCTATAATGATGGCTCTGATTTATATTGCTGTTAAAATGTCTAGTCGAGAACTGTAACCTTTTCTGAATAACTTTTGACTAATGTATGTCTGTGGATAATGTACAATTTAATTTATATTGCGTTGATTTCACACATAATTAAGAAAAATAAGTAATATTTATAAGTGTAAATCATTGAAGTAGAATGTTCAGAATTTTTTTTAAAATTATGAAACATTTTTGTTTACCAATTGTTGTACTGCATGTGTATGAAAATAAAACCTTCTATCTGAATCTTGTTTTGAACTTATTTTGGTATTTTAAAAATAACAATATGAGTATGGTAGTTTAAGTTGTTATTAGAATATTAATACTGGTGTTTCTTCAACCACTGAGCTGTATATAAACCTGGAGTGCGAACTTCCTATACTTTAACATTATTAAAATTGTGCCGTTCTTTGCCGTCGCGTAGGAATACAAATCTGCTCAAAAGGGCAAAACAAAAACACGGTAAAAGCGTTTATTGAAAATAGTTCCTTAAAAAACTCGTTTTATAAAGTCTTGTTTTTTCATCGTTCTTTTGGGGCGCTCATCTCATCAAATAAAAAAACGTTAAGCAGTTTAAATGTAGTTGGAACAAAATATTTAGAAAGACTCAACTTTAATTTTTTCAAAATTTTTAACCAAAATAACCAATATTTCGAGGGGCTGAAATATTTTGGTAACGGTCCAAATAATTTAAGAGACGGCGTCCACCCCCAATTTAATATCAGCACTGTTGATTAGATTCTGCTAACGTCGTACAACCAATTCGGTGAACTTGACGTTCAAATAACCTTTGGCTCCATGGCGATTCTTGCGTGGAATTAATTAAATTTCCCCAAAAAAACTACCTCTACGATGAGTTTTATTTTTGCGAAAATGTGACGTCACGTCCGATAAAAACTTAAATAATTTCGCTCCACGGTGCGCGCACATCATTCAAATTAAAGAATCTGGCTGTGCAGAAATTGGGCGGACTTGTTGAAACACCTTGTATAATCAAGCAAAAACCAGTTAATCAAACCAACCAACCAACCTTGTATAATTTAGTTATCTGAAGGTGTTTTTTTATTTTTAATGAACATCAAACATTTACGTTCATAGAGCATTCGCACATGACGTCACTTGGAGGACAAAATCAACGTTGCTAAGGCTGTTGTTAGGGGCGGGACATAGAAGTATCCAATAGCAGCATTCGCACATGACGTCACTTGGCGAATAAACAACGTTGCTAAGGCCGTTGTTAGGCAGAGTCATGTGATTGAAAATGCTCTATTGTGAAAATTCCCCTGTCTGTCTAGTATTCAGCTTATCCAAATTATTGTTTTTTTTTTATTTCGAATTTTCCACCAATTTTAGGCTAAAAAGGCCCTAAAACTAAACCGATCAAATATCATGTAGGAATGTCTCAAAAAAGGATGCTACATCAAATGTGATAATTTCCTATTTCTCTAGTTATTTTTGTTCGTGAATGTTTGAGATCCTCAATTCAATATAGTATTTGCATATTTTCCTGTAAGAATAATTCCCTGTGGTGATGAAAATAAAATAAAAAACAAAAACTTACATATGAATAGTTTATAAAAGTTATACAAACCATCACAATAGTAGGTGAACTAAATAACTGATTGCTGAGGATCAACTTTTTAAGAAATCATTTATTTCTAATTTATTTATCAGCATTAACTAAGAAGTAACCATGCAACACAACTTTATTTACACAAAAGTTTTCTTTTATTAGGATTTCATTTGATAAATACAATCATTTGTAGAAGAGTAGACAAGATGCCCAATCAGTTTTTGACGAACAACGAAATTGATTTTAATTGGAAATACCTTCTTCGGGAGGCCCATAAAAGGTTTGCCTAGTGGAAAACTTTTTAAAACTTAAGTAACGATTTTATCATTAGAAGGAATGTGGTTAAGAAAGAAATTAAGCAAGATGATTCGATTTTTAAAATGTGTTTTTGAACTTGAGTAGCGAAAAAAGATGAGGGGATGAAATTAATGATAAATTTATGACAATATGTTGTTTCTTCATGTCGGATAGTTAAATACCAATAATTCCAAAAGAAATAATAATCAATGATAATGGAAAACCATGAATTAAATTAGGAAAAAGTGAACCCGCAAAACTTGGTCTTGGCTCAAGGCCCCCTTCTGGAGTTATTGCGCCCCCCTAGGGGTGCGCGGCGCGCCCAACAGTTTGAGAATCGCAGCTTTAGGATTAGCCGGGCGCAAGTCCAAGTTTTATGAAAAATGTTCAAAAATAATCGAGTAAAATAAAAAAGCATTTTAATGTCTCATTTAGCAGTGTTGCTTTTAATTTTTGCTATAGTTTTATGTAATTTGTTTTTGTAAAATGTCGCTAGTAAAGACCTATTGGCAAGATTTGCGCCCGACCCGGCTAATCCTGAAATACCGATTAATTTTTATTATCTACTCTACTACATTCGCTAAAATTATCTTATACTTTTTACTCCGTTTTAAAGAACGTGGGGTTTAATTTTTTTTCCATTTCATTGTCTATTACTAATTTTCTTTTTTGTCCCTGCGTTTCATACTTGTTTTGAGGAAAGGTATTAGGATAAATTCAAATAGTGATGGCGATTCGCATTCTCTTTTTGCATCTTTCTCCCATCTGTTTAGATCATATCAGCCAGAACCTCGATCTTTTGGAAATCTTTGTGAGCCTGAAAAATACAATGCTCACGAAGAGTCATCATATAGGGATCATTTTGGACCGAAAACGAACTATCCAGCTATGCAACCAATTTCAAAAGAAGTAAGAAAGTTATATTTCCAAATAATGAAGAACTGAATAGTTGATTCCTCAATTAATATTATTAAGTTATTTAAATTTACATTTTTTTCTCTAAAACATTTTTACAAATTCCTGGAAAATAATCGACCGAAAAATGTAAAATGTTTGACATGTTTATCTTTAAGTTTTTTTGGTTCTAAATCCTTGAAAAATATCACTTTTATAAGATTTCAAAATTAACTATAGTACATTCAAATTCTTCTATATTATTTGTCGATACAGAATAATTCGTTATCAGAAAGTTTGGAATAAAAACCAATTGCCAATCCTCACACGGATTTCTTTGTTCATGAACCTAAAGTAAAAAGTAGCAAAATGTTACAACTTAACGAATGGTTTTAAAACCAATTATAGAGAAAATCCTAATTTCTACAGCAGTTGTTAAAAAAAACCTAAAGTTATATAGTATTTTATATTTATATTTTGTTTTGAAAGGAACCCATTTCTACTGCATTGACTAGCTGTAGAGCTAAGCATTTAGTATCGACAACCCAACAAGATTTTGATGGTCGAAAAGTTGGAACATGCATTGGTACGTAGAACCATTTTTTTTTTTCATAAGGATGTCTTTAACCTTTTTGGAAGCCACGAATTAAAAAAAAAACAGAACTTTTATATTATATCCAATCTTGTTATTGATGTGCACTGCACAAGTTAGGTGTCTCTTACAAGAGATTAGTACAAGTATACTAAATCGATGGTGCTCAAAATAAAAATTTTACAGGCATAAGATGATGACTCAAAGCACTTACTGTGAAAAATTAACCGCTCAATTTCATTAGGAGAGGAGTAAATGAATTTTGAAAATTGGGTTCTGAGTTGCCAAATCCATTCAGTTCCATTCATGGCAACTTTTTTCATTGGCCAATTTAAACTGCTTCAAAGAAATCGCAGCCAGCTCATTTAAGCATTTGGCGCTTTCTCTGCATTTCTCGCCTAGTAGATAAGAATTTTTTACAGCTTTTTCCACAGTAATTCAGCAATTATTTTTTTCACAGTAAGTGTTTTGAGTCATCTACTATCCCCTGTAAAAGTTTCGTCCATTTCTGTGTGTTTAGCCTGGGAACGTGTCCTTGTATATAAGCTTTGTTGGCCGTATCTAAGAATAAGACGGGTTAAAGGTTTCAATCCCTCCTCCCGAATTTTTCAACACTATTAGTCCTTTTTCCCCTTATTAATTGATCATATCCATTTTTCCTTAAATAAATACTCTGTGGTGTACAAAAAGTGGTTCTCTCTGCGTGTCACTCAAAGTATTCCGGTTGTCCGAAACTGTGCTAAAAAACAGTTTTCTTGGGCCATAGTGTTATACAAAAAATTTTTACAATAGCTAACCAAATTTCAAATTTTACCTGTGATGTGTTCTAAATGGCTATATAGTTAACCAATAATGTACAACGTGTTGGGGAAGGGAGTTAGAGATTATTTTGGGCCTACTCCAAAAAAGTCCAACTAAGGGCCTGAAAACGACTCTTTCACTAATCACTTAACACCGATTTTATTTATTTCTTTAGCTTCATGCTTTCCGTGGTGACTATAAGCACCACAATCTTTTTTTCAAGAGCGTTCATGTTGTTCCAGGTAATGAGTTCTTGATGCAAAGCTGCCAATTGCACCCTTGTAAAAGTGACGTAAACGCTCACAGAGGAGCTCCAAGAGGGGATCCCGAAGTATTATTGACCACTGTAGGCTCTGGTAATATGATTTTTTTTGCTTTGTGTGTATAATTTACTCATTTCTTTAAGTTATATTTCAATTCTACAATGTGAGGTGTTTCAAAAGTTCAGGCCCATTTTATATTTGGAATAACTTCTCGTAGAGTAATAAAAGTAAGGCGAGCTTGATACAGGGTGTTTCAAAAATACGTTTCACGGCTTTAATTTGGAACCAACATCTCCTAGGGTCATGAAAGTAAGGTGTACCCCTAGGTAAGGAACCATGGGGAATCCATTGGGATGACTTACGGCACCTTAGTGGAGAAGTAAGAAAGTTAAAAAAAAATATTCACTAAAAAACTAAAGGAGGTAGAAGAAAAACTCCAGTGAGAGAAAATTGTTGGCAATGTCATAAAAACGTGCAGAAAATTAAACTTGTTAATGAAAATATCTTCTATATACGAGGAGTTATCTTATCGAATATTTATTACACACATAATTATATTTTATCTTATACTTTTTTGGCCACACTTTAGTAGTCAAAAACCATATAGTATTTTCTATGGTTAAGCTCAATTATTTCGCATGACGGTCCAAATATTTGGGGACAGGATCCCTCCACGTCCCTCTCTGAATGAAGACAAGTTTGAATAAAAAAATGCATGAAACCTGAAAATTTACAAAACCTTTTGCTGCCCTGAAAACCTTTTAATTTTCTTGCCCCTAAAAAGGATAATTTCGCTTGCAAATATCTTCTTGAATATGAAACATTTTTTATTAAACTTTTATTCGTGGTTTTGTTTTGATTTTACACACATTTTTCTAACTGACTGATATCTTTTTTCTATTTTCTTTAATTAATGTTTTCATATTTCGCCAGTAGGAGCGCTGTAAGCCATGCAAATGGATTCAGCATGATGATTTTAATATAGGCTCACCTTACTTCCGAATCTAATTGGGTGAAACGGACTTTTGAAACACACTTTGTATACCTGCTGTGTAAATTAACCCGGTATATACTTAAAAAAATATTATGAAATTTTTTAAAAGTTTATTAAAAAATAAAATCTTTTATAATAGTACCATTTTCCCTTGCTTTTTCTATAGTGCCTCTCATTAAAACCTGCCCAAGTTTTCAGAAGTGGGAGACTACGTATCAGAGAAATTTCCAGTATGATCCTGTGTTGCAGCCAAATTATCCATTTCCAATAGATTATTGATTTGATATATTTCAGTAAAGAATGATTTTACATGAACATTTATTGCTATCTTTGTAATGATTAAGTTGAATATTTTGAATAATTCTTTAGGAATTCAATTATCTTTTTTAAAATTTTTAATTGTGTGAGTGAGGCTCCAACTTACCTAAAACTTTTCAACAATCCATTGAGCACTTAAGTATTTTGCTATAAGAGAATATAATAAATATTTTTTTTCAACTTTATTTCATTCAGTAAAAAGAAATTTTTCTTTCCACAGTAAACACATGATTTTACAGGTTTTAAGTGCAACTGCATTTAACTCTAAATTAAAATTTCATGGGAAAATTGTTGACAATTGTTATGAAACACATTTCAATGTAGTCATTTAAGTAGTTTTCCAAAACGAATTTTTAACAAAACAAATACTTTATAGCTAAATAGTTTTGATCTATTCACTTTTACAATTTCATGAATAAGCAATAAGTGATAGTGACATACATTCTTTTATATACTAGATACAACGCGTAAAATCTCTTTCCTATAGTTGGACCAAAGTTTCCCATAAGGGCCAAAGTTACCCAATTTTGCTGCATCAATTTTTAATTTTCGAAAAGAAAATTTTGGTAGTTATCACTTTAAGATTACCGAACTTCTTCCTGATTTCCCTTTGGAAGAGACGAGATAAAAAATACAAATTATTACATTTTAAAGGCAACTAAGTACGCTACTTTTAACATAGAATCTTACACGAGACACAAAAATACACACAAATATATTCCATAGATTTTAAACACATATTTCAATAATTTAAACAGACACAATCATGTTATTTTCTAAAATAAAACACCAAAAACACATATCTTTTTATGATCTTGGACACTGAATTCAAAAATTAAATAAAATATAGTAAAAAGTGATTCATAAGACCCGTATTTAACAACTGATGTTATCTTCAAACATACGACTTTTCAGCTGATATTATCTATCAGCACAGTAGTTGGATTGTTTCATTCAGTTCAATAAAATTATTGGAATGTTTTAAGAAGTAAAGGAATTTTTAACAAATAGTATTTGAGAACTGCGAAATTTTTATAATTTTAGGGGGGATTTTTGGGAAATAACAATTTTTACTAAGACTATTCAATTATTTTTGAAGCAACAAATAATTTGAGAACGAAACAGATTTTACAGGAAATAATTATTTTCAAGCTACATTTTCTTAAGGTCAATTTTATTCTTTCATCACCTACACTTCCCAATCAATAAAATAGAAAAATTAAAAGAACTTGGTTTTCATCATATGCAATTTTAATAATTAAATAAATACAATAACTTACAAATCGAACTGTTGGAGTAAATTAGAGTTAAAGTTAAAAATGTAAGAGAAAGTAGGCAATTTAAATATTTATTTTTGAATTAGGAAATTAATTCGTTATTTCTAGAAATATTTAAACCCAACTCTCTTATCTGTCAAAATGACTCAATGACTCATACTGAGAATGAAATGAGCATAGAATGTGCGACGTTGACTTGTGCGCTAAAGTCTACCATTGCTCTGTTTCGGTATTTATTTCATATTTTAAAGGCACTTAAATGCAACAAAAGAAATTTAATTATAAATTAAAATATATTTAAAGTGTATAAAATTTTACTTTATAACGAAATATTTTCTTTTTTTAATGAAAGGACCTAAATATTTTTTGCATTGCGATTTACATTTTGGCAGCACGATTATTTTTTTTTTTGGAGGAGGGTATATTTGAAAAGTATTTGATGTAGTTATTTATGACAATTTTATTTAAATTAAGCTGATGAACTTCAAACCAAAATAGTATCTAAGTTCATTCTTGTTCTGAAAAGAACAAATTTTTAACCATCACATCTTTTTTTGGGATATTGTGCTCTTTCATTGAATATAAAGAATGTTAAAACACCGTAATAAATTCATCACTTTTGTATGTTACAACCAGTAAAAATTAAACTTTTAAAGCTTTAGATTATATTTGTATGGAAAATACCTCAAGCGTCGTTTAACAGTTAGAATGATAATTTTAATGAAAACAAATTACCAAACTATATAAACACACTGTTGAAAACACGAGAATAACATTTATGAACAAGTTTCCCAACACAACTTTTCAAATGATTTACTTTTACGTACAACTATTGAAGGAAATCAACTTGGATAAAGAATAATCTATCATATATAGAGTAATCTTACGTTTAATTCTATACATAGAAAAGTGCTTTACTATATCTTTCTACAACAACTATACAATTGAAGTATTTTAATCATATTCACTGTTAAGCATGTAAAAAAAATCACCGCTTCAATTTTAATTACATTCATCATCAAATTGAATAAAAGAACACTAGTAGTAGGAGTATTGCCATTTACACGTTTAACATCAGCACTAGTTCTAACACTTCTTGAAGGCTAAAAATCCTTTCAACGGTACAACAAAAATAACATAAATCGCCAATTTTTTATGGAAGAGAAGAGGTGTGTCTTTTCCGTAGCGTATAGTCTTAATTCAAAGTTGTACCCATAGAGTTGTTGTACCGCCAAAAAGATTTTAAACGATGGAAAAAGACGAAGGCTGTTTGCTTCGCTGAGTGTTTTTTATGTATTCAAAATCCTGTTGAGGATTTTGAGCGCAAAATTTTCCCATTATTATGGGGTTTTATTCTTTATTCTCTGCGCATAATTTCTCTTGCATCTTTCACAGTGTGTCACTTTATCTCGTAAAAGTTGTCAGTTAGATAAAAGATTATGCAAAAACAGCATAATAGAATCACTGGGATTGCTTAAAATCTGGGTTTCCCATTTTGATGAGACAAATATACAATTTAGTTCAATAAGTAGATATTTTTTTATTCAAATTAAATCTCCATTTATTTGTGTTATGACGTAGTAATTGATGAATTTTAACAATACAAATGATTGTTTTTTAAATATCCTTATGCATATTGAATATATTTATGAATATATTGAAGAACAAATTTTAAATTTATATATGTAGAAAAATATTATGGTCATTACTTGTAATTAAAAAAACAAGTAAAAAACTGCTTAAATTTTTTCTATCAAAAGAGGAATACATTTATTGATTTTTATTTATTTTGGGGGATAACTTAAATAATTACACTATTTCGTTTTATACATTTAATGGGTATGGTATAAAATTACATACATAAAAAGTACACTGTTTTAAAAGTATCAAATGAATTTAGAAAAAATAAATATCAAGCATAGCATATTTCGTATCGTTTTGATATTTTCTTAGTTATTTACAACTTTTACATTACTAAGTATATAAGATTTAATTGCATTTCATGGATGCATCTTCTTTCAAGATAGTTTTATAGGGGTCAATCAATTTTATATCTTATGTTTTAACTTCAAGAACAAACTTAGATAACCCTAAACTCTTCAATCTTTTGAATAAATTCCTTCGTGAAATGTGTATGTGGAAGACAAGTCTCGGAATTCATTCTATCAAAATACCGGCGTCATTTAATATGGAAGACAAGTTCGTAATTTATCGGGAATAACCACTTTTCAAAATGCATATACAATTGCATAGAATAGAAATAGAGAACTAAGTTAACAGTTTACTTACACATCTTAATATGGAAGACATTAGACTTTAATTTTTCCTGGAAGACATGCACGAAATGGACCACATTGTTATCTCTTTCTATCACATCATTAATTTATGGAAGACATTTACTTTATACTTCGAAAATTCTGAATCTAACTAATTGTATTCGCAGAACACCGTTTAATGAATGTTTTTTATATCTTGAACAGCACGTCCTCCTATTTTTCCTATAGATGTTTAAAAGAACACCTATAAAAGTAATTTTGGTATCACATATTTATGTCAATAGCCAGTTCGAAAGCAGAAAAAAGTTTTGAAAAATAAACGGCAGTACTTGGTAAATATCGTATGGAAGCACAAGGTTTTGGTTGGCACAGCAATTATGCCCTGCTCGAAAGAATCTATTGTACCACCGATAAAAATAAAATTTAATGCTTTATACATTCCACATGGGAATGTAACCTGGTTTTTGGAAGACATTCTCTGTACGAAGACTGGACTTGTGTAGAAATTCTAACATCACCAACAGTTGAACAACTTTTAGAAGAGCACAGAATGTGTATTCATCACTACTGCATAAATGGAAGACGCAGATTATGTTGGATGAGGAGACATCCCACTCAGATTCTTTACACTTACTTACATAGAAAAGTTACGGAGAAAAGATGTATTTTTGGTAGACAGCAATAATTATTGATTTTAGTTCACAACACGAATTTACTCAGCAGAATATAGTTTCGACATTATGTAGCACCACCAGCCCTGACTATGAAACTACTATTTCGGATATGCTCATTGAAATTAAGTACAGAAAGCTACTTCTGGGTCACCACACCGTTGACAAACATGACAAGTTGTCATCATGGGTTAAGAACCCCAAAAACGGAATATTTTAAGATTAGTTTCCTATAAGAAACTATCGTTTTGCATTCAATGTTGAATCCTAGGTGA